>CM074723.1:152866746-155266746 GCA_037306005.1 Rhinophrynus dorsalis
CCGTTGAGCGCCGGGGAACGCTGTCTTCGTGCGTTCCAGCGGTGGATTCGGCGGGGAGTGGTGAGCATGTCCTATGCTACTCTGCACTTGTAAGTAATGTCTTCCTTTTTTTATATAAATATGGGGGATTTAGCGCCTTACACCTGTTTGCCCTGATGAAGGTCCACTCTAGGACCGAAAACGTTTGGTTTTAAAGATGATGCTACAATAAAAGAAGTATTCGCTGATTGAGATAACTTGCAGTGTGCTGTCTCCTATCATAACCCGGGGTTCCCAGGCTGAGTACAATTGCTATATATATATATATATATATATATATATATATATATATATATATATATATATATAAGAGTGTACTCAGCCAAAGCCAGAGCAGCGAGACGGCACACCAAGGATCAAAGAAGACAAGGTTTATTCAAAGTATGTACTCCATAAGTCCAAACGTTTTCGGTCCCCTTACAGGACCTTCATTTATATATATTTTTTTTTTTTTTTTTTTTTTTTTTTAAATATAAGAAGACTTTGTGCCTGGCAAAACACGCCCAGGGGCGGCAGTAAGGAAGAGTTACTGCTCCCATTGGGTGATTCAATGGGGGTGTGATTTTTGGCCCGCCCCCACTATCCAGCCCGCCCACCACTATCTAAGGCTGAAAAAAAAAAATGGCTGCCACTCACTCCTACACCACAGACACACACATGCCCCACACACACTGGCAGACACATACACACATATACACGCACTCATACAGAGACACACACAAGCACGCTGAGCAACTGAGGATGATGGGAACTATGTTCCAGCTACAGGTGGAAGGCCATGGTCCAAATCTGTATTATGCATCAGGATTCCCAGCACATAGATACAAGGTTATGGGCTTGCTACAATAAGTCACTCATGCAGCTTCTTCATTCCCTGTCTGTGACCCTGCACAGCCCTGCCAGTTACTAAAAGTGAGCTGATTTCTAACTAATCAGCAGGAAGGATGCTGGGGAGCTGACTTGCTAGCACAGAGAAGCTGGGAAAGTGGAACAACGGCAGAGACATGATCAGACAGTGCAGAGCAGGGCTTCCGCTGAGCTGGTAAATGGCAGAGACATGGTTGTGACTGTATTTATATATTGCACAAAGAGAGAGAGAAAGAGAACAGATTGTTTGTCAGTCTGTAAGTAGAGGTGCCAGTTCCTGCAATCATCTCCATGCTGTACATAGCTCACTGTATAGCATGCATGACAAACTATCCCTGTTTGACACCCAAATCCCTCTACTCCTCTATTTAGGAGATCACACTTTATGGTGTATATACAAGTGAATCAGATTGCTCCACATCAATAAAACCCACAGTAATGTGGGTATAAACTTCTGTATATATCTTATAGTCTGTGTAAAAAATACTTTCATCTTCTTCTAAATCATTCATTTACACAAAGAGTAACATAACCATTTCAATGCCAGAGGGGTATGCAATGCATTGCTTACCCCCTGGCACTCAAAGGGTAAAAAAATTCTCTAAAATACACCACCAGCCACGTCCCCAGTAACACCACCTAAAACACAAGTGTCCCTCTTTGGCCATTTGAAATGTTGGGAGGTATGTTACTTACACTGCTCACACTGTATGTATGTATGTTCTGCTTTGCATCTGTGTGTCACTGTTTGTGTATGTCAGTGCATGTGTGTATATGTATGTGTGTTGCATGCGTCTGTCTATCACTGTGTCCCCCCTGTATATGTGTGTGTTTGCGCATGTGTCTGTGTATCACTGTGTGTACCTTTCTGACACATACACTGTACGCCATATTTCACTATCATAAAATAAAAAATAAAAAAAATCCCTGCATAACATGACGGGCAACGCCATCCCACATTGCTAGTATATATATATACTAGCAATATAAGCAAAGATTTTGAGTGCCAGAGGGCTATCCTAAGAATTACTGCACAATGCATTTGGTAAAGGTTGTAAAGGGGCAGTAAACTTTTTTTTATGAAAACACATTTTATAAAGCATTTCCTGCTGAATAAAACAAGGGTAATCCCATTGCTGTCAGATGTTTTATTCAAAATTTATAGCAGTTTAAATAATCAGGAAGTGAATTTACTGTGTTTACTTCCTGATAGTTCTAACTGGCAGGAAGTGACAGGCAGGTTCTATCACATTCTATGGAGAACTGTATGTCTCTGACTTTCCTCTCCATTAGAATGTAACAGGACATCTAATTAGAATTTGACCACTAGAGGACACTGCTAATGTAAAAAAAAAAAACCACGGGTTTAAAGTGATAGTAATGTTTCATAATAAAAGCAGCTCTAATTAATCTTCATAGTATTTGGGCCATGGAGGGTGCTATTTCAATTCTGTCAGAGTTGTAGTTTAGGAGTAATTCAATCACAAAGTCTCCCCCTCCCGCCCCTTTTACTAATGTAACACTGCTCAGCCAGAGCAGAAAGGAGGTGCCCAGGTAGACTGCAGAGAGGGACAATCTTCAATTAAGATAAGGGAAAAACCTGAAAAACTTGTCAAGGGGGGCAGGGCCTTCATTGTTCTAATCGAAAGAAGCTTGTCCCCTGCTGTTATCTGTCTGGTCTATGGACTGCATTCCACATCTGAGAAGAGATGGCTTACACTAGGTAAAAGGGGCGGGAGGGGGAAGCTTTGCTTGTGAATATCTCTTAAACCATAAAGGTTTGAGAGATAAGACTTACATCGTTCTTCATGTTTTTTTAATGCCTACAAAATAATATAAAGATAAAACGAAGTATTACTATCCCTTTAAACTGTAATAACTCTGGAAATATAAATCTCTCGGCAGTGGGAGTACCCTTATTTTACTCAATAAGAAAATCCCTACAATATATATTTTTTCGTAAAAAAAAAAGTTTACTGCTCCTTTAACCATAGACCTGTTTATCTTAGAGGTTTCCAAAGCATAGTTCAGTGGCAATGTTTCAAGCATTCCTATCTGATTCAAAGAAAGTAAATGTTTATGAAACAGTAGAAACACTAACAGCATGAATAAACGAAAAGATTTACACATATATTGGTGTTTTCTGTGTATAAGGCAGTGTTTCCTAAACGTTTTTTGTTGTGAAGGATGTGACGCATTCCTTTTTAACCCTGTGAGGATCAGAGGTGTGCAATACATTGCATACTGATCTGGTCCTGAAAGAGTTCAAGGGATAGTAATGTTTCACAATAAAAGCAGCTCCAATTAATCTTCATTGTATATGGGACATGGAGAGTGATATTTCAAAACTGTCAGAGTTGTAGTTGAAGAGTAATTGAATGATAAAGTATCCCCCTCCCGCCACTTCTACTGATGTAACACTGCTCACCTCAGAGCAGCAAGACTGTCCGGATGGATAGCAGAGAGGGACAATATTCAATGAGCATAAGGAAAAACCTGAAAAACCTGTCATGGGTGGCAGGATTTTCCTTATGCTCACAGTAAGAAGATTGTCCTTTGCTGCAAGCCGTCCGGTCAGGTGATAAGATTCCATATCTGAGGGTAGGGGATACTTTATCATTCAATTACTCTTGAAATACAACTCTGACAGTATTGAAATAACACTCTCCATCTGCCAAATACTATGCCTTGAAGTTGTGAATCACAAAGGTAGAAATTTGTAATTTCTGCTACACACTCTGACATTCAAAACAATGTGTTAGTGAAAGTTCTGTTGGGAATCACTGATGTGGTATGTGTGTAGAGGATTGTGGCCAAATTTATATATTACCCACAGTCACACACACACCCATGCACACACACACCTGCCCCCTCTCTCTCTTTCACCCAAAGCCAGCACTTAGTTATCTAATATGGCTGTTAACCCTTTGAGTGCCAGAGGGGCAGCCAACACATTGCTAAGCAATGTGTTGGCTACCCATCTAGCACTTAAAGAGTTTATGGGCACAGAAGCCTGAGAGGAGAAAGAGTTAGAGGTACAGGTGTATTGGGGAAATGGAGTATGGGAGGGCCATGTGAAGTGGAGACAGATGCGAGCAGGGCAACAGAGACAGTGATTTGCAGTGGGCATGTAAGTACATGTAAGGTATCTGCTTCACCTAAAGGTTACTGGAAAATAGCATCCACTAAGATTTAAGTAATGCAGAAGTCCAGGAGAAAGGTGATAATTAAGTGCTAGCAAGCCGATGATTGTGGCATGTATTTTTGTATTATGTAATGTTTATTTGAAGGGGATGAATTAGTGTGAGGCAATATGTGTGCAGTTAGAAGCCCATAATTCGGCCATGTTTGTTTTGTTTTTTTTAATGAAGGAAATAGTGAAGGTAGTGCAAGTGTCACTGTTCTCTCAGCCAGGCAAGGAACGGGAGAACGAGGATGAAAACTCACAGGCTACGAGGCAGAGTCAGAACTCTACTGCAGAAGGCCAGCAGTCGGAGAGCAGAGAGCAAAAGTCTTTAAGTTAGCCGACAGTAAACTTATGCTGCTAGTCGGCTAAAAGGCTGCAGTGGCAGATACTGGAGAGTCGAAGATAAGCTGAAGTCAACAAGGAGTCAAGCAGAATTGATGTTGACTACCCAGGGTCGTCAGGGAGTTAAAGGTTAGCCGGGTCCGGTACACAGGTAGTCAATCAAACAGATAGTTGGTACCTTTGGGGAGTCGAGAAGTGGAGAGTTGTAATCGAACCAGAGTCAGTACTCAAGGAGTCCAACAAACTGGAGATATGCAGAGAATGGTCAGGCTAGCTGGAGTCGGTACACAAAGGGTTGAACAGAAGACTGGAGCAAACAGTCGGATCACAGGAACAAGAAAAGAGGTCGCAGACAAAGCCAAGGTCAGGAAGCCAGATATTCGGATAAATGGAGTTCAGGCATGTGTCACAATGGGAATCAGGAATCACAGGTAAGCTTGATACACAGGTACTAGGACGCTGAGCACAGACCATCCGAGGGCGGGGATAGTAGGAAAGTCCCGGGCATAAATAGGCTATGGACAGGTGTATGAGTTCTGTAATCAGGAGTGAGACCGCCTTGAGGGAGCAGGAGTGGACGGGTTTGTGACAGCAAGTCCTTGCAGATATTTTGACAGAAGTGCCCCAGTGTATGTCCTGATGAGGCAGTATGGAGGAGATTTGAATATCTCCTTCTTAATGCCGCCCTGGGGTATGTGTGTGTGTGGCATGAACAGAATCTTGGCAACCTGCCAGACCTCTCCTTTTATTAATATGGACTAAGCTGTATTAGGGTATTTACCATGTAATCAATGTAATGTGAATTTTAGTTCATAAAAATGAAACAAAAAAAAAAACCAAAAACTTAATTAGGGGCCTGTCTCTGTCTCTAAGCTGGAGCACTCTCATCGGCCAGAAATCGATCTCTACCAATGAGATCACTCCAGCTTAGAGACAGACAGCTTCCGTCATCGGAGGAGGCTGGATAGAAGCTCAGACTGCTGTACAGATCCGGTGAACACAGTCTGCCGGAAGTAGGTACAGAGCTACATTTAATCTTTTGATTTCTCCAAATGAGCGGATTTTTTTTTTTTTTAAAAAAAAAGGATACACTTTTCATTATTTACCAGTCATAAGGAAACAATTTAGGCAAAGTTGTGAAGGGGTTAAACATCCCCATTTAAGGTGGGTGGCAATGGAGAGGTGTTTAAAGGGGAACTACCACCTCAACACAATGTACTCTCTAAGTCTTTGTCTTCCTAGCGTTATTAGCAATCCATAGTTAGTTTTCTCCAAAAAAGCGTTGTAAGAGCACAATCTTTATACTAAATCTCTACCTGATGACGTCTTGCCCCTTGAATCCGTTCTGTGCATGACCGCTACGTAGCCACTTGGCTCCATTGTACCTCCCTCCGTCTTGCCCATCACTCATACGCAATTGTCCTCAGCACCACGTAACCTGCCAAGCTCCTGTCATCAAGCACGGTCAGGTCATTTCAGCCTAGTGGAAACAGACCGGTGGTTTATATATAGCGAGTGCTTCACATGCACCCGCTCCCACTAGGCTGAAATTACTTGACCGCGCTTGATGCCAGGAGCACGGCAGGTCATGTGGTGCTGAGGATAATGACATATGAGTGATGGGCAAGACGGAGGTACAATGGAGCTGAATGGCTCCATAGCGGTCATGAGCAGAATGGATTCAAAGGGCAAGACATCATCAGGTAGAGATTTAGTATAAAGCTTGTGCTCTTACAATGCTTTTTTGGAGAAAACTATGGATTTTTAATAACGCTAGGAAGACAAAGACTTAGAGAGTATGTTGTGTTGGGGTGAGAGTTACCCTTTAATTAAAGTTTTAAATTTGACAAGATCTTCTCAACTAAAAACAGAAGGAAAAAAAACAATATATTATGATTCAACTTTTAGGATTATACTTTGTATTTATATATTTATTAATATCAATGACTAATGGAGTTGAGCAAGTTATGTAAATATAATTACTGTAATTTGATTTGTGTTTATGTTTTGTTTAGTATTATAAACCATGACAATGTACCTTTGTGGGAATAAGATCCATCAAAAGACCTAAACATGATATGTCAACCAAGGAGACTGACTGGAGATCTTAACCACTGAGAAGCCCTCGATCTGGTGAATGGACAAACCAGGGGAAGGTATATATGGAATCTTTGGAGTAAGATTTCCTTTATTGAATGAGAAAACCACAACCCCAGAGTGCAAAATGTGTCTTCGAGGCCTTTACAAGTGGAACACAGAGTTGTTAGCTGGAGAAGAATGTGCCATTGCTACACTGAGGTGGACCAGAAGACAGTCAACTAAGAGGCCAAATAACAATACTGGCTAGCATTGCCAGCACCACCATTTGCATGGAGTGATTAAAGGGATAGTAACACTTCGTTTTAACTTTATTTTATTTTGTAGGCATTAAAAAAACATGAAGAATGATATAAGTCTTATCTCTCAAACCTTTATGGTTTATGAGATATTCACAAGCAAAGTTCCCCTCCCCGCCCCTTTTTCCTAGAGTAAGCCATCTCTTCTCAGATGTGAGTCTGGTTGTATGACAGTACAGATAACAGAAGGGGACAATTTTCTTTGTATGAAAACAATGAAAGCCCTTCCCCCCTTGAAAAGTTTTTCAGCTTTTTCCATTATCTTAATTGAAGATTGTCCCTCTCTGCAGTCTACCTGGGCATCTCCCTTCTTATCTGGTTGAACAGGGGGGGATACTTTGTTTGTGAATATCTCTTAAACCATAAAGGTTTCAGAGATAAGACTTATATCATTCTTCATGTTTTTTTAATGCCTACAAAATAAAATAAAGTTAAAATGAAGTATTACTATCCCTTTAAGGTTAATCCTTTTTTCCTAAGACTCCAATGTGATGCACTTTAATTTGTATGCCCATGTGAATAAGTTGTAGTAAAACTATTAATGAATCAATTTCTTGACTTTGCACTGGGGGTTACTTGAGAAGAGAAACAAAGAGGTGACTCTTCAGACAGATGAGCACATTCTAATTAATCTGGATTGGCTTACTAAACAGATGCATAAGGGTATGTGTGTATCTATAGATAAATCTTTTTCTCTTAGTCTATGTGGAAAACAGAAATCATGGGGTAAAGTATCCACAGGCAAGGATGGCAAAGGCACTTACCTTACAAGGCTCTCAGAGATGGAGACACCTTCCTTCTTCACTTTACCCCCAATCATACCTGTTCCATTTTGATGCATAGCAAAGATCAAAGAAAATAGAAGCAAGGCAAGGAAGTTGGGGGGGCACCTAAACTAGAGTGTCCAAAGGACCCCCCCCCCCCGCCCAGAACTCAAACAGCTCATTTTTACTCTGTGCGGGAAGTACTGTGTTCCATGTGGACTAGGCGAAAAGGATTTATTGGTAAGCACACAAAAATCCTCTTTTTTTCATGACAAACATAAAACACAGGAAAAGAGGGGGTATACTAAAGCATCCCCCAAGATTTCAGGGAAGGGAAGAGAAAAGCCCATCAAAACATACACCAGTTATAACAGTGATGAGCTGGCACATGAACCTCAGGTGTCAAAGCACACCAACACAGCAAATCAATGAACAGTAACCCACCAGGTTACCTGGAAAAGAACCCAAGAGGGACACCTACACAGGCACAATGGCCTGTAGGGTCTTCTGACCAAAGCTGACTTAATTAGAGACCAGAACATTAACTCTATAGTGTATGACAAATGTTGCCGCCTTACACAGTTGTTCCTCAGAGGCCTGCTTCTTGTAGGCCCAAGAGGCACCCAAATATGAGCTGTGACCCTTAATGGCACCAACTTCTTTATGAGAATGTAAGCCTGGTGAATGGTAGCCTTGATCCAAGAAGCCTCTGTTACCATAGATGCAGCCTGGCCCACACAAGGGCCCTCAGGAATGACAAAAAGAATAAGACTTTCAGAAAGGTTGTGAGTGATGACTATAGTATTTCAAACAGTTAACCACAACCACAAGATGAAGTGTCTGCTTCTGCCTGTTACATGGAGCAGGATAGAGGAAGCAGGACAGAGAGAAAGAAGAATAATCTTCTGGTTGATATGAAACTCTGAGACAACCATAGGGAGAATCCCTAAAGGAATCTGCAAAAGCTTCCTATCAGAGTTGAAAACCAAAAAGAGAGGCTTACGAGACAAAGTCTGAAGTTTGGCAACCCACCGAACAGACACAATCGCTAGCAAGAAAGCTATCTTGAGAGTCAAGAGATGCAGGGAAACAGAAGACAGAGGCTTAAAATGAGCCTCCTGCAGCACTCCCAGAACTACGTTCACAACCTGTGCAGGAGTAGGATCCCAATAGACTGGATAGGCATGAGGTAGCCCTTGCACAAGAGTCTGCACATCTGGCAATAAGGCAATATGCCTCTGGAAAAGAGCTGAAATTTGGACTTTAACAGACTTAGAACTAAGCCCTTTCTGAAGGCCATTCTGATGAAAGGCCAGGAAGACCGGAAGACAAAAAGGTTGCATCCACAATCTCCTGTCTTTGCACCACTTATTGTCACAGCTTACCTGTTTCCAGCAACGCTCGGCATCATTCCACGCATCAGCTGCAGGCGCGAGGCTTCAGAGTGAAGCAGGCCTCTGTTTTATGCCATGCTTCCTGTAGTCTCCTCCTACCTACTTCCTTCCTCTGAGCCTGCTCCTCCTACCTACTTCCTGAGGAGGGGTTTAAAGGGCAGCCTGAGTCTGACTCAGTTGCCCTTGCGTTGTTGTTCAAAGCAGCTCTATTACTTTGGGTTCTATGTATGACCGGGCTTGTCTTCCATCCAATATATATATTATATTATAGTGGACACCCAATCTGGTGCAGACCTGTGGCTCTGGCTGACTACCTGAACTGTGTATGACCTGGCTTGTCTGACTACCCTCTTTGGTGCTGACCTGTGGCTCTTTCTCACTATTCTTTTGATTTTCCCCTGTACCTAGCAGACACCCTATCTGGTGTGGGCCTGGGGCTCTGGCAGACTAGCTTTGATACTGACTGCGGGCGTGAGTCAAGTATCGCTTCCTTATACTGACCGCAGGCGTGAGTCAGAGATACACTCCATTTTGACTGCAGGCGTGAGTCAGATTTTCTCGCTACCTCAGATCAAGACTTCGAGTACCGGTTCCTGCTCCTGTTTCATTACTGTTTCAGATCCTGGTTCCAGCAGACAGTGACTTTGGCCTAGTCTCTAGTAGAGTGGTCCTTCGCGGCAGTTTACTATTTCTGGTAGTAGCACTGGCTGGCTGTGACCCTTTGCTTGTACCTGCTATTTTCCTGTTTGCTACCTTATTGTTGTTTCATCATAGGGGCAATACTCAGGATCTGGCCTCAAGAGTCAAGCCATCAAAGATAGCTTCTCCACCTCTGGATGAAGAAGTTAAAAGGTCTAAAAACAGAGTGAGCCAAGATGTCTCAGCTATGGGCAGAACGAGAAGATCTGAACATCAGGCCCAACAGGGCCATAATGGAGAGATAAGAATGACATGAGCCTGCTCCATCCTGATTTTCCTCTATACTTCAGGAATCAGTGGAAACTTATACCAGGGAAAATGCCACAGTATGACCATTGCGCCCACCTCAAGGAGATAGTGGGTCCCGTTATTTGGCACAGAACTGAGGTATCTTGCAGTTTAACTGAGAGGCTATTAGGTCTGTCAGGGAATCCTTTAGATGAACTATGGAATTGAATATCATCTGGCTGAGGTCCCAATTTCCAGGGACCAGATGTTGGAGACTGAGGAAGCCTGCCACAACACTGTCTGCCCCTGCAACGTGGATGGCAGAGAGCTGGCACATGCACCTTCTGATCCCTCTCTGGTATTTGATTTAGGCAACTGCCATGTCATTGTTCTTATAATCTTATACCCCAATAGACTCTGCAGCCTACCCTAAAAAAGGCTGTTAGTGCATGTCATAAAAGTATGACCATCCCTGCAGTGGAAAATGTAACAGTTTTCAAATAATGTAGTATTTTTCAAGCTATAACATGGATTTGAAAAAATTGTGCACACAAGTTTAGAGCAGAAAGTCAAGCGACCTTTCATTTCACATGGCTGGTTACCTACTATCCAAAATGGCAAGCATTGTATAATCTTTTCTTCATAACCCTTCTTGTACAAGCATGTCATCTAAATAAAGAAAAGTAAAAGATTATGGAAGTAGCAGTTCAGTGCTCCTGACATCTACTACAGTATATCGACCCATGCCATTATGGTATTTTTTTTCTCTGAAAGGCAGTAGAAGCTAAATAAACTAATAAGTACATTGGTTTTAAAAAAATTATCTTTGCAGTAGTGAAAACATTATAGCACCACATTATATAAACATGTATGCTCATCAGTTTATGTGCAGAAAGACAGGTAAGCCTGCATTTGATGCGGACTGTTGCCCACTTTCCAAAATGAAATACTTTGTCTACCTTTTCTTCAGGTTTGTAGTTGTTGCAACAAATACAGTGCAGGCAGTTAAATTCAATTTAAAAAAATGTAGTAAAACAGATTGTAAAAAATTTAGTTTTAAGCTCTTACCCCATGTAAAAGCAAATAAACTGGGTGCTATTTTTCTACGGAAGTAGCTACTGAATACACTAGAAAATGAAATGTTTTTCAAACACCTTATCTTTGAAGAGGTAGAAATGTGAAACTCTATTTCATCCTATAGAGCTGCCTTCTGGAAACATGTTCACACTAGAAATGCGAAAGACCCAATATTTGTTTTATGTCTTGGTGTAGGTAGTTTTGTCCTCCGGACACATCTACGCCATGTCATGTTAAACCATGCCTATAGGGTTTCATTTTAACATATTAATTTTTTTTGGAAAAGCACACTTCTGGAAATTTCATAGCAACCCAGTCTTTGGGTCAAATCAGACATAACAGCACTCAAAAACTATTTTATTTATTTTGTGATTTAAGTGCAGAAGGTCTTTATATTTTTTAATTGTTTATTTAAAAGGAAAACCTGTGTTAAAACCATTACATTTGGTGTTTTGAAAAAGTCTGTTTAAGCCCAATAGGGAGTGGCTAATGGAGTGCTACTGTGAATTGCAGGATCTGATGGGAAAAAAGGAACAGAAAAAGATGTGCGAATATGCAGTCTCTTCTCAATCTCCAATGGTTGGTTGGTGATAATGAAAGTCAGACATGCTCACACGTTATGGGACATCTACAAGTGAGTATTATACTCATCCAAGTGAATACTTTTTCTTTTCTTTATTTTACTTTTACTTTTTTTCTTGCTAATCTTGTATATGGTTCCTCTGACATATGTTTATATCCATATTTTGTATGCATTCTCTGATTTTATTCTTACCTGCCATTTTGGCTTTTCATTGGGGATAATATTGATTTCTGTGTATCTTTTCTATCTGGTTTTTCTCCAGTCACATTTGCAACATCACTTTTTCCAGTTGTTTGGATACACGTGGTGAGTACTCATCTATATATATGTATTTGTATATTTTAATATGGTATTTATGGCTTGACCAAGGTCCTTAATTGTGGACCAAAAAGTTACTTATTTTGATATGGAAATAACTGAGTGTGCAGCCTGCTTCTTATTCAAATGCAAATGTGATGCACCTCTAATGAAAGATATTGTTTGATTTGCGAGACTTTCTATAAATATTGTATATACATACACTGGCAATAATTTTGTTACACTATGGTGTATAACGAAATGAGTGATCATTTTACACACACACACACACACACACATCTATACATACATAGATACAGACATACATGCAGGCACACACATCCATATATACAGACACACACACCCAGACACACACAGTCTGTCACTCAGATACCTCTTTGCACAATAGGAAGGAGGAAGAGGCATGGTGAGAAAGGGACGGGGTAGCGATCATGAGAAAGGAAAGGAACATGGTGATGAAGGGGGAACGATCATAGCAAAAGGGGAGATAATGAGCATACGTGGCAAAAGGGAAATCGTGGTAAAAGGGAGGGAGGTAGAGTGAACAGGAGGGACAGAGATTGAAAGTGGGGAACGAGTGGGAAAGTCTTACTTTATGCGTTGGTGTGTGTGTGTGTGTTTGTTAGTTATACAGTAAAAGTGTGTGTTTTGTCCAGGAGAGGGGGGAGGGGCTTCAGAAACAAAGCAGGTAATTGAGAACTAAACTATCTCTCTGTACTAGTAACCCTGGATTTTACAGTACAGTCAATTTAATCAAAGCCAACCAGTGACAATATTTAAACACTCGGATGCTAGAGAGGTCTCCAACACATTTCTATTCCAAAATATGTTGTAGATATTGATAAAAAATTGTAAACTCCTTGATCCTCATAAGATAAAGCATAGACAGTTTGATTATATATTGTATATTATGTGCACGCAGAAGAGGGAAAGTAAATATAAAAGGTTAATATTCCTTTGATACACATTTCAATGAATCATGTAGCCCTATTTGCAGGTATGTAAAATGATTTGTAAAACCACAGTGTGTAGCAACAATACTGACTGAATAATGAAAACAAAGCACTTGTGCTGCTAAGCGACATCATCCATCATTTTACACAGTATGTGTCCATGCTATTAAAGAGGAAATATCACATGAAAAAAAGTCTCCTTGCATTCTAAACACTTGTATAATTTAATAAAAAGATCAATAGGCATTATACTCCATTTTTGGCTACAATTTTTCTGAATGATACCATTTACTATTCACACATTTCCTAGCAGGATTATATAACACCAAAACAGATGCCTGTTAATGAGCAACATTCACAAATTTGGTGACTCATACTGAAAAGACTTTTGAAGGAAATAATAAAAAAAATTAGTATGTCATGACAGACAAACGTGAAATTATCCTATATAATAATTTGCTAATTGTGTGTTTGTCAGAAGCCGTCATGCGTACTACAGACTGCCCACGCCGCGGCTATTAATGGAGCGGGTCTCTGAATTCAGACCGGACTACGGTCTGAATTCGGAGTGCCCCGCTCTGTATCTGCAGCGGCGCGGGCAGTCTCTACTGTGTTTGACTGCACCGCTGCCGTTGCTGGGTGGCACTGGGGCCCGTGTACACTGGCTCTTCAACTAGTATATAATAGTTATATAGCTAAAGGTTTCTTGGCCAAAATGGTACAGTGGTTACAGCCAGGCTGATATAATGAACTACAGGAACAAAACAAAACTACATCAATTCTGAGGCAAGTCTAAGACAAGATGTAGACAAATAAAAATGTCATTTTATTTAAGATTAACCTCTGAATGTTTCACAGTGCATTAGAGACCTCTCTCACAATCACAGGGTTAAAAGCCCCACTTAAGTAAATGGAAATCTAAAAAATGTTTATTTGTCTCTAATGTGCACTTAATACAATCAGAGAGGTGTTCAACATTTTAATCCTTAAAGGGTTTAAGTAAGACATGTCTGCCCTAAAAAAAGCTGCAATAACCACACAAAATGGTGGTGATATGGCTCAGTTGGTTAATGCACCAGCTATAGTATCTGTTGAAACTGCAAGGTCACAGGTTCCAGCCCAGTCAAGGTCAACTCAGCTCAGCTTTTCATCCTTCTGACGTAGACAAAATCAGTTCAGGACATACTTGAAAATGAGAGACAATCACAATGTATTCTTCCTGGTAAAATACTTTCACAAAAAAAAAGCAAAGGCATACCATTTTGGAAAGTAGATAAATGGCCACACATTTGAGTGGCCACTTGTGTTTCTACATCTAGGTTGTTCTACATAACTGTTTTCAGCAGACTGCAATAAGAGAAGAAAATAACTATATTTAAAATTTGCCTGTTCAAAAATAATGAAATCTTTGAAAACAATGACATTTTGTACCAGACTCAGTAGCTACTAGCATTTCTTAGAAAAACTGAATGAAATTGGATGGGATGCAAGAAAAGTGTACCTAGCACAACCTCTCAGTTTGAATTTCTTTTTTATTCTTTGTCACCAAAAGGCCATAAGAAATATATGCTTGAATAAAAGGAAGACAATGCATACCATTATGGGAATTAAACAACAGTTCACATCAAAGATGTGCAATTCTGTAGCAAACCAACTGCACAACAAATTAATTAAACCTTGTGCACACTCCCCCTACTACCAACACAGAGGTCCCCCACTTGTACTGGAAAAACAACTGCAACATAAGCGGGAAAATAAAATTGCTGTTTAATTGGATTTTGAACCTCTTGAATACTAGAGAGATTTACCATGTATTGCTTCACAATGCATTTGATATATCTCAAAGGGACAAAAGTTCCTGGTAAATCAATACATATTTACAGAATGATCTATTTTATATTTTCCTCACCACTGAAATATTTGTGCCTCTTGGGGCTGACACGAGACAGGGACTTTTTCTGCTAAAGCAAGTACTAACATTGGTTAATCACCTGACATAACTACAGACCATCTTATAAATGAGGATACTCCTGTAACTATGGAAGCAGAGAAGAGAGGAATATTTTTTTAGGACCCCCCCCCTTCTGAATTTCCATATTTATTTATTTTAATATACCTGTACTCACAGGAGCAAATGGGGTGGAGGCTGATATATGGAGAGGGGGGGAGAGAGGGAGGGGAGAGAGAGAGAAAGAGAGAGAGAGAGATAAACTCCCTCACTGCACAATCAGAGCCTCCATTACTACATAATCATGTAAAATACATTTTCTTTATTTACAATTTGTATATCAGGCGATTTAGTGTATTTGGATTTTCCAACAGAGGGTATATAGTCATTTTAGCATACTTGGATTTTTCAACAGACAGTGCAAAATCCATTTTATAAAAAATGTTAGAGTCCTCCATCCTTTTAAAATGAGAGGTTCACATATTCAGTGATGTTCTATTCCAAAAGCTGTGAGCTGTCATCCTGAACACATTATTTATAATTAGATAACATTTATATTAATTGCACATTCATGCACACTGATGTCTTGGAAACATCAGAAGGAGACATTCAAACAAATAGTGCTGCTGAGATGATAAAGGGCTCTACTGCCAAATGTTATCTGCTTCTGCAACATTTATAAAACATCAGCTATTTCTCATTTGTAAGTTAATTAGGAAGACATAATACATTTGCTGTTTGTACAATTATATATACCGTGCTACTAATATCCACAATGAATAGTAGAAAAAATAGATTTCATTGGTTAAATACCATTATATTTCAAACTCTACAACCATCCAAAGTTCCTTGTACCACCCACTTCAGTGACTTTACTGGATGCTATGTGGTAAAGACAAACCCAGGATTCCTTAAAGCCTCCTCCCACCACTCACCTCCCAGAGACACTACCATCTGTGTGCAGGGATGGGGCAGGTATGTTTAAGAGATGATACTGAATATATACAGACATACACATAGAGAGATGGACCACTACCTTCAGGTAATAACATATTTGTAAAGAAACAGATCTTCAAACCAAGAGCTTCACTCACCCCATGGTAAAAGAATGGCAACTTGTGCAGCGATCTAGTCCAATGAAAACCACTTCCACAACTGCCGGCCGGTGCTCGATCAAAGAAACGCCACTCCTCACAATAAAAGGATAGCTAGAAATCCGCAATTAGGCTCATGCATGTGTATATAAAACATGACTTTATTGTAGATATTAAAAACCTCGAAACACGGTTGCAAACAAAGAGTACATCACCCCAAACAAACTCCTGACATATTTCAGACTGCGATGGTCCTTACTCATATGCAACACGGGCAGGAGTTCAAGGGAGTTAAATCCTATATAACAATTCGCTAGGATGTTTGTCACGATGCAGTCATGAGCAGTAGAGACAGCCCGCATTCGCTTAACATTACCCGGACCTTGGCCCATGTACATGGGGTTTTACACTAGTAGAAACATATTGTGACAATCCCTTCCCCCAAGCCCCAAATACATATAAAATCCGGACTCATTGGTCAGAAACCCGACCAGTCATACTGAAATGGGGTGATAGTATCCACATATCTTATGCAGCCATTTTTTATGATGTACCTTTGTTTGTAACAGCGTTCTGAAGTTTGTAACATCTAAAATATAGCTGTATTTTTGTATACACACGTATGAGTCTGAGATCAGATTTCATGCTCTCTGTTTAAGAGAGAGAGACAACCTCCGTTGCATCATATGGAATATCAAATCGCATATATATAAAACTCTTTTTTTATCTTCACCTGTTTTTTTCTTAATTTTTTTTGTTTGCTTTTTTGTGCACTTCTTTGTGTCCCAGATATTAAGCAATCCCTGGATCTGTTTCCTGAAAGCTTTTATTTAAGGACTGTAAAAGCAGAGACATTTATACAATGCTGCCATCTTGTTACAGCTCTGAGGGATCACTATGCTGTAGTGGCAGGCTTTTCTACGTTATTTCACTGTCATTTTTACATTGTATATTTTTAATTTGTTCTGTTTTCACAGTCCCAGGAACATAAGACTGTAAGAAAAATAGTGAAGATAATAAAATTAATATAAAAATAAAAAGTATAGGCAATTTGACTGCCATATACTGTATAGAGATGAGCAAATAAACTTGTGCAAGAGTGCGTCTGAGTAATTCTGAGCAAGTGAGCACGTATGGGTAAATATCAGAACACATTTGAGTCCCACATACATAAGAATGGATGTAATCATACCACTGTAATATCCTCAAATTCTCATGTGGTATAGGTACGCCCTTACATAGTTACTTTCTGAAAATCAGCATCTATGGCAAAGAGGCTACAGGCAGCATACCAATGTAAAGGCATTCGTGGTATTGATGTACCCTTAATATGTCTTGTGTATAGTTCTTATAGATGCATATGTGTGTAAACACATTGGGGAGATTCACTATGTTGTGATAGGAAGGTGATAAAGTGGAGATAACATCTCCAGCGATATCACTTCTCCAGTTCCTGTGTTATTCTATGAAGCCAATGCACTAATATTTCTTCAACTTTGGAGATCTTAGTGCATAGGCTCCATAGAATAATATAGGAATCATCTCCACTTTAGCTCCTATTTATCACTCCTTAGTGCATAACTCTGATTGTCCATACATTATATCTCCTTTCTCCTTCCTTTTCATTGGATATAATTGGTGCTGTTTACAAAGTAAACTTGGCGGAGAGGCTCAGCAGAGAAATCACTGGCCAGTGATAAACCAGTGATTGATGACGTCACTGGTTCCACTGGCTCTTAAGTACTGTACTATGTGCTTGAACACATGTAACGAGAAGTGTCACTTGGTTTATCAGTGCCCCTACTTTGTTGCTTTTCTTTTTTGAGTAGGCCAATGGCCTGCTAGGGATGACCGAGTCACAGTCACTAGCAATCGGAGGTTCAAAGATGAATTATGCCTGGCCTACACACTATTTTGCTTGCTAGGTATAAAACATAGTGGTATTCAGGTGGCACTATATTAGATCTGTACAGAACATTGAACTCCGTTTAGAAACAATGGAGAACCAGAATCAAAATGCACTTTCTGCTTTGTGGTTTTTATCTGGCTTTCCAGATGTGTGCAGAATAAGAGTTTTTGCCAACCTTTAATTTTGTTATTTGAGGAACTGCTAGAACACATTTAGCTAAGTTTTAGTCATATCTATCAGTGCAACAATAGGTAATTTTATCTAGAATTGTTTGTACTTATATGATGTTATTACTTTTGCTGTACAATTTTGCTGTCTTTTTTTGTTGAGGATGCAGCCAAATATATGAGGGGGGAGAGAGAATTCTAAATAAAACTATGGTTTGCTAGAAGGGTTTGTTCTCTGCATTATTTTTTTTTATACTTTGTATTTATTGCCTACCATATAAATAGCTTCACATGTATTGCTCCATATTCCATTGGAATCTATGTTTGTTTTTTACTTGTACTGGTCTACTTGAAACCCTTATTTCATGTTGCATTCTGTCTACCGGTCACTGGAATGCATATGAATATCAGCATCTCCCTCACACCACTAGAGCAGTGGTGGGCAAACAGAGTGGCTTCAACTGTTCTGGGCTGCATTTCCCATCATCCCCAGCCAGCTACTGAACATATGGAGGGCTCCCAGTTGCCTACCACTGCACTAGAGACATCAGGGGGAGATGTATTAAGGTTCAATATAATAGTGAGGGGTGTATTACTATGTGTGGAGATCACTTTGCTGTTGAGAATAAGACACACTTTGCCATTTGCACTATAAATTAGTTATGCAAGGGGAGGGGGAGATACAATGATTATTAGCATGTGATGTTAGCTTAAATTTGACAGTGTTTTGTAGTGATATATCTGCAGTTAGGATAATAACCAGGCTAATGTGAAATAAGGCAAATTGTTTTGAAATATAGAGACCTGTTCTCCACACATGAGGAATGCACAGAAAGGTATTGTAAAATCCACAATGTGCCAGTCTCAGGGATAAAAATTTGTTTCTGTGAGCTCCAATACCATTGACAGCTACTGGAGCTTAGTACATATGGTGAAGAGTCACATTTTTATATACATGAATTTCACAAATGGCTCATTAATTCAGATTTCAATATGCAAATTAGCTTTTGGTGAAGGAGACACAAGCATGATATATAATGCAAAGGCATGGAAAGGCCATGACAATATAGGCATACTTGAGGAGTAATCACAAGGATGACATAAACACCGTAGTGCACACAACATGTGGATTTGAGTCCAATTTGCCAGCATACATCCAAATTGGCGCTGTATTAAAGTTAACTGCATCTCCCCCCATGAATTTGTGATTGAAGGAGAATGGCTGAAAAGCCCTCTGCAATGAAGGATGAATTCTTAAAAGCAGGTAATGAGCTAACAAACCACCTTCAAAAAACAGAGTTCCCATTTAATAAATTTATTTTGGGGGTACAAACATTAGAATATAAGCAATTTGAGACTTGGCTTGGATGGAGGCAATACATGTGAAAAGTTATAATTTTGTTTTTTAACCTATTGAATTCCAGAGTGGTATGCAATGCCTTGCAAAGCAATGCGTTGCGTACCCCTCTGGCACTCAAAGGGTGAAATCAATACCTGAGTAGAGCCACACTGCTAATTTTACATCTTAGAAAAATACCATCTGTAATTACATAAATAGTCTGGGTAGGTAGATGTTGTAGTTCCCAACAAATGAAGGTCCAAAGACTGACTACCACTGATGTAGTGTGTAATGAATACATTCAAATTATTAATGTTTGTGAAGATATATGTTCTGGATTGAACCCGTCAGGAAACAATAGATATGGACAGTCACAACAATAAAACATGTTTTAACCTTTATCTCCATATATTAGAACACCAATATACAATTCAGGTGGGTTGACAGATGTATTGTTCTCAACCAGAGTATCATGGCATTCTGGTGTTGAAAATGTGACTCCTCATTAGTGTATTTATGGAAACGTATGGACAACATGCTTTTTATTATACTATTCTGATTGTTATATATGGGAATAGCTGAATTTTTACATTTTATTATATCTTGACAAATGATCTGTAACACCTTAGGGGTGGCCAAAATTCCAGAATGCATATTAGTGGTATTTTGTGCACCAACAGTAGGAACAATTAACATGCATTTAACTGATATGAGAAGAGTCAACAAATGTTTCAGTGTCACTCTGATTTTGCTTTATTATGCTACCTACCAACGGTAAGTAACCTTTAGGTCCCCAGATGTTGGGATATAGAAACTACCATCAGCCAACTTGTGTTGGGGATTATGATAATAGTAGTCCCCAATGGCTGTAGAGCCAAAGGTTGTTCTGTGCCTGATACTATCATACTGTGGGATAAGGACATCAATGTGTCAACAAAAAACTATTGAGACCTGGGACAGTACCACTCCCCCCCCCCCAACATACAGGCTGCACCACTCCTCCCCTCCCAACATACACACATTGTCTGGAAAAAGTTTGACTAAAATGCCTACACAGAGCATATTTAAACTCTCAGAGCAAGTTTGAATAATTCAACACAGAACCAAAGTGCAATTCACCAATGGAGGTTCTGAAAAGAGCTTTGTGTGATGGGATAAGACAGAGGAAAGGCAATTTGTTTGCAGAACCAGGGAGCTGCTGCATCATTATTTATGACCTATACACTAACTGTTAACTCTTTTAGTTGCAGAGGAGTGTCCAACCCATTGTTTTGCAATTTTGGGTACCCCTCTGGTGCTCAAACGGTTCAATGCAGAAAAGAAAGTGTCAGGGGAGTCGCTAGGGGGCTAAGGGGGATGAAATCCCGAGTGTAGCTGTGGGCAGCCCCGAATGTTGTGGCCACTCTGGCTTATCCCAGGCTCAGCCGCAGTTCTAGTACTACAGTTCCTGGCCCTTTAAACAAAATAGGAAGCAAGGTATGGACGGCATTACCCTAAGATGTTCTGTGCCATCCAGTACCTTTCCAAGGAATTGAATGCCACTGCAGCCAATGAGAAAGGAGTGTTTTAACAAGGTTCGCTTCTCTCATCAGCTGTCAAGTGCGTATGCATACTGCGTATGATGGCCGCAGTTCCTCACCATCTGAGCTTATGTATGACTCCCACACAGGTCTCTGAAGTCTCAGAATCAAGTTCCACTTGTGTGTAAACTACAAAATATTGCAGTTTAATCATGACCGGATCAGCTTTTTACCTCTTTGCTGTCAAAAAGTTAACTCTACATACTACAGTGCAACTTCATTGTACAACTCTTTAAGTAATACAATCTTAAAGTCAGTCCCATGGGATATAAAACCAAAGGACAGAAAATAAGTTAACCCTTTGACAGCAAGGATATAAAAAGCCGATCCGGTCATTATTAAACTGCAATATGTTGTAGTTTACACAGAGGTGGCACTTGGGGGGTAAAAAGCTCACACATCCCCTCAGGTGACCAAATGGTTAATAAGAGGCCAGGCTAGAGGCAGTGGGAAGCGGAGAGCAGAAAGTAGAACTGTAACGGCGCGTAACTGAACCACTTTCCCACCCTGGATTTTCTAAAAGGTGGGAGGAAGGAGGCAGAGTTTGCAGCAAAGTGCCTGTTGAGGGGGAGTCAAAATGAGATCAAGGTATGTGCCTATTCATCTACCTTTGGTGCAAAGCAGGCACTATGGGGAGCAGCAGCAGAAGAGTGAGCATGTTGAGAGATCCCTACAGGTACATAACCCAGGGCACCACTAAGAGGCAATTGGTAGGATTGTTGTCCTGGAGTAGGGGGTCCCTTTGAGTGAGAATGGCATGAGCTGCCTAGCCTATATGTGGTTTGGCTGGGGTAATGTCTGTGTATACTCATGACATACTCAAACATACAATTTCTCCCACCCATTCATACACATCTACACACAAACATCTACACACAAACACATACACACACACACTTATTGAGTTTAATGTCATGTATTCATGGCAACAGTGAGGTAGGGCATTAAAAGGCATGCATAAGAGGACCTGTAAGTTAAACTTGTCCTAGACCTCATGATTTCTAATGGTAGTCCTGCTTCCTGGCTCCATACAGAAGTGCAAGACATGGTCCCCACAGGTGCCATAGTGTAGGTTCTCCCTTCCCACTGCTAAATGATGCAGGACACCATGTGGTGAGGAAGGTTTACTGTTACATTTCTTTTAGGGTTTTGTTCCTTTCTTACTACTCTATATCTGAAGCAATCGCGCCAGCCTGCAATCAAAAATCAGTTATCCCCCAAGTACCCATGATGTATGGCATCAAGTGGATCACTGCTTTTTAATTGCAAGCTCTGTTGTATATCTTGTTTTGCTCCCAGGATCACAACTGAAGCTCCCTTTTAATTGTACACTCTGTGTTATCACTAGTGTAGCTCTAATTTACTTGTGGAATCACTTTGAAGTCCCATTTCAGTTGTAAGCTCTGTGGTATCATTTTGTAGCTCCCACAAAAACTGCAAGTTCTGTGTAATCATCTGTAGTCCCATTTCAATTGTAAGCTCTGTGGAATCACTTGTGTTGCACCATTTTAATTATAAACCCAGCTGTATATTTTTAATATATTTAACCCCTCGGATGACAGGGAGGTGCCCAATACATTGATTTACAATGCTTTGATTACCTCCCTGGCATATAAAGGGATCAAGCATTACTTTTTGTATTTTACTAAGTTGGTACTAATACTTCTAACCACAAAAACTGGCTAGGGCAATGTGGAGACCTAATCTGGCTCTGGGCTACCTGTGAGATGAAGAAAACCCCAGCATGCACCTCTTTTGCCATGTGTCACGTGGATCTTTACATCCAGGTCCCCTGTTCCTCTTAATAGAAAGATCCAAGCAGGGGACACAGAGATGGGCAGACAACCCTGTGCATGCTAGAACACCACATACTGGAACTCTGATAGCCTCTGGGTCTTTATCTAAAGTAATGCTTCAGGCTTCACTCTTTACCACCCAGTAGACCATGGCACATTCAACACAGATGGCATATAAGGTGACTGGATTCACAGCTGGCGTGCACTACTTACCAGGCTCCGGTTTCTGCCCTTCCGCATTGTCTGTAGATGCATCAGGTAGGTCTCCAGTCATTCAAAAGACTCACAAGGTGGAATCAAAATGCCACCCATCCTATGAGTCTTGTCACAGGGTACTATGATATGTCCACAAAAGAGAAGGGATGACCAGAGCTGGGGAATGAGGGCACACTAACTGCAAAGCAAATCACTCTAGATGCCATCTGTGCTTGAGTGCGGGGAATCTACCACATGATATTTTTTCTCTTTAACAATTCTTAGTGGTGTGTAATCTCTTATCTTGCACTATGTCTCTATGTGCACTGCTCCCTTTGATTTTCCTTTATAGATTGTGTATGTTTGAAAGAGTTACCTTTGGAGAAGTTCTGGTTATCAAATGTAGAAGTGTAATAATATGAGATCGAAACTTCAGGGCAAACAGGATCCTATTAACCCTCTGAGTGCCAGAGGAGCATTGGTTGGATACACTGCTCTCTGGCATTAAGAGTTAAATGAATGAACACTACTCAGTGTGGATTCTCTTGGTTTTCTTATCCTATATAATAATGTGCTAAAATGTGTGCAACGACAAAGTCATGCGCAGTAGAGACTGCTCCGAAGGAGCATCCAGCTCTGTATCAGCTGCGGCATGGGCAGTCTCTACTGCACATGACTTCCCCGCGACCAGCTGGCAGTGGCATTGTGGCCCGTGTAACGGGCTCTTCAACTAGTAATGTAATATTTGTCTGGGGCTGCTCAATAATAATTTTTTCCCTATATATTAATAACACCGTGCTACCTCAAGTATAGGTCAATGAGTCTTAAATTAGAACAAAAAATGGCAAGTGTTGAACAAAAAATTTATTTACTTCTTAATTTTTTGCATTGCATTATAATTAAATTGGTAAAATAAACAGTTACGTGTGAGGATAACCCTTTCCTCATTACACTGTTTTCGTCACTACCGCGGGCAGTGGACACGTTGATGAATTTTGCCATGGGCTCTAGCCCCAGATCCTTCTGGAACCTAGGAACGCCCCTGGAAAGTGGTTCACCAATGCTATTCATGTCTTACTAAGTTGCACAGCTGTGGTAGATCATGATTGCAGCCACCAGCAGAAACAGGAAACTGGCCTGATCGTGAGAGGTTGCAGGAATGCACTGAGCTCATCACAACTGTATCCTCAGCACTCCTTGCAGTTGCACCCTTACCCTGGCAATCAAAACATTAAGTAGTTTTTGCTCAGGAATGAGCTACCTTCACCTATCCAATTGTTATTGGACAACAACTGCCATCATCTTCAGATGGTAGTTTTAATCCAACAACAGAGGGAGAACAACTGTTCAAATCTTCCACAGTTTGTTTAGTATATTTGTCAATGTTAACTACCAGTAGATGCTCTTTTGAAGGAAAGAGATCTTCAAAACAGCAGTCATTTTTAGAAAAATGTAACTCTAAGTTTTGCCTAAATAGCAGTGGAATAAAACTTTCAGAACGGGTAGCAATAAATAATCAAATACAACTCTAGAAAATGACGGGGTCACAACATAAAGCGTATGTTTACCCACAGAGCGTATTAACTGTAAAACATGGAAACGCTACAGCATCACTTGTTATAAAAGCCATTCTCTAATGTAAAATTATTAAATCACAGCACATTTTCAGTTTGCAAACAAAAGAGAAAATTGTTTGAGGCAGTTTCTAAACACATACAGTAGTCAGTGTGCAAAACATACAAATCAGTAATGATTAGTAGCATAGTCAGTCAGTTTTTTCCTCTATTTATTGGAAGGTAAAAATGGATAAAAAAAATAGTAGAAATATTAAATGTATCCCAGAAATAGGTGTTTATTTTTATGTCACTTCTTGTAAACAAGTGAATTAGCAGTGGCCAGTGTTACCAGATGGTATAATCAGGTGTTCTGCCAGCTGCTGCCAGCATTTAGCCTGAAGTGAACCTCTAAGTGATGACCTATGTGCCCCCTTAGCCATTTACGGACTGACTAATTGATTAAACAGATGTAAAATGTTGAAATTTGTTTGTCCAAATTTAATTCTCTATGGCCATGTACGCAATTAAGAACTGGCGCAATTCTGGAGTACGCCAACAGCACCAAAAAGAACAGATACAATTTTCATTGATCATAACTGGGCCTTTTTTGTATCCCCTTGAATGTTGGAGAAGTTTTCATCATAATGCATTACAATATACTGGAGACCCTTCTAGCATTCAATAGCTTTAAACCCCAGTACAGTCAAAGGAAAATGTGTATTGCCTTCTTTGTTACAGTTGAGTCACTAAAGGTTCACAAGTAATTGGAGTACATTTTTCTTTAAAAGCTTATATGTGTAATTCTCAAAGAAACATTAATAACTAGTTGCAGTTGCAAGTAAAACCCAATCTGATATTGTAACATGTACAAAAACATATGTATCAACATACTAAAATGCCTCTATTCGGTAGAGTTTTGTGAATAATACTTATTGGCCTGTACTTGATTTTGAGGTGTTTTCTATGGTCTCTATTTTGTCTTGGTTTTTGGCACTGCTGCATGAATCACTCATTTTACACTTCAGTCACTAGTTTAGTCAATAGAAGCAAGACTGTAGTTGATATATGTGCCTAAGGTGACCACATATTTCTTTAATTCAGAGATTATGCCCCTATGTTTCATAATGCCAGCAGTAGTGGAGGACATCATTTAGCATTTTTTTAAAATTTATTTAATAGAAAGAAGATGCTTAAAATGCAATACATATCTTGTAGGGATAAAAGCTTAAGGTGAAGTATGTTTCAAATAACACCACTCTGAGGGTCAGGGGCCAGGACGTGCCCAAAACAGTATGCAATGGGTTGAATGTGTTAACTCAAAGCAGTGTGTTGTGTACCCCTTTGGCACTCAAGGGTTAAAGTGGAACTAATACCTTAAAACATTTATTGTGCTTTACGAAGTATTAATCTGGATATCTGTTGCATTAACCAATTTTTTGCACAAAATAAATAGTGTGGCACTTATGATCATGCACAGCACTGTATGCTAATTCATTTAGCTTAAGGACAATTTATTGCTTGCTGTGCTATCAGAAATGGCCCCCGTATGTGAGCTCTGCCTACCTTCATTCATAGCACAGATCGTTAGATGGGTAAAAGGGTGTAAACATATATCTGTTGCGATGTTCATATAAAAACTGATTGCGCTTCTGTATAAGTGTTTTTATTCAAAATTCTCTTCTCTGTGCCAGGTGATCAAAAAATGTTATGACAATTTGTGGGTGTGGCTACAGTAAAAATTGTCGTTCTTATGTTTTGAGACAGTTAACATTGGCATGCCAGAGGGGTACACAACGCATTGCAAAGCACCAGTGTGTGTGTGTGTGTGTTACTATTGGTTCAGAACAGAAACAAATTAGCATAAAGTGCCACACACTCAAAAACGATTTATATTATAAACAAACCACTACTACAGTACATCTACAGTTTTTAATTTTCTTTAAAATTAACTGAAAAACCTATTTTAGGATGACAGATCCACTTGAAGGCAGGATATGTCAAGGCTCCAGAGCCTGAGTCTCCCAAAAGTCAGGTTTTCCTCAAATGAGCTTTGGTGGCTCATTAGCTAAGCAGAGCAGTAAAAATGACATCCTGCTGTGTTTGTGTTACAGACTGAGTAACTTTTTCAATTAAAAAAATGTATATTGTAGGGCTTTTCCTGCCGAGTGAAACAGGGGTAATCCAGTTGCTGGGATTTTAACATTCCAAAGTTATTGCAGTTTAGCAGATGCTTATTCAAAATAACACTACCCTCTGGTGCCCAGAAAGTTCACATACAGTTCCCCTGGGTGGAGATGCGATGTTATGGAGATGTGTATTTAGCACATCATTTTGGCGACAGACACACACTACACCAAATTCACTAAGAATCAGTGATGCAAGGTGGGCGGGGATTTCCTCATTAGCATGCAGGGTTGTCAAACTCATAGCGATGTGTAAAGAATACCCTACCTTACACATCGTCAGCAGTTCAACAACTCTCAAGTCTGAGCACATCCTCTCTGCTTCCCACTTACCCAATAAAGGAGCGGAGAGGATGTGCTCAGACATCAGCACCACAAATAGTATCACTCCATTAACCCTTTCAGTGTCATTGAGCTCTGTATTGAATACCCCTGTGGCCGTGAAAAGGGCAAGTGTCTAACTGCACAGTGAGTCTGAATCCAATTTCTCACCCATTAGAGATGGCTGCAAGTTATGTTAGCAGTTCATATAATGAATGGGAGCTCCTTTCTCACATGCATTATATTAATTATTCTTAAGTATGAGGTTGGAGAACAAATTAATTTCAATTTAATTTACATAATTTATTTGTATTTGCCCAATGAATTCTCAGGGCACATTGATATACATTGATTTGTTCCAAATCATATGCAGCTGACACAGGGATTAAACCAAGCTTTCCCCATTCATGTCACTTAACTATACTATTCCCAGGGTCAATGTAGTTATTACAGTTAGAGACAGAAATACAGCTTATTGTTATAACGGCCAGAAAGCAGCAATGCTAACCAGGTACAATTTGAGCTCCTCTGCACTAGTTTAAAATGGAACTTTCAGTACATACTTAGTCGCCATGCATTCATTAATTGCATGAGACTAGCTTTGAAATAGATGTTTTACCTTGAAAAAATAACCAAGTATAAAGGAATCCTTCCCGTATGGGGACTGACGGGCAGGTTAGTGCGGTGCACACGTCTGCGCCATCCGTTCCTTCCAGTAACAATATGGTGTACTGCAGTGCTACTCAATGGAGACTGGGACTGACAGCGCAGGTGCGCAGACAAGATGTCTGCACTGTAGCCTGGGTCCCGGTCTCCAAATGGGAACGATTCCTTAACACTGGGCTATTTTTTTTTTTTTTTAGGTAAAACATCTATTTCAAAGCTAGTCGCCATGCGTTTAATGTATGCATGGTGACTAAGTATGTACTGAAAGTTCAGCTTTATAGGATTAAAGAGGCCAATGGGACATAAGCCAGTTATGTTTTTGAACAGAATCCACTATATGGATGAGAGTGGATGCTTTGCCAGGCTGGCACCCTCTCACCTCACCAGACACTGTCACGCTCTTACCTCTCCAGATACTGTATTGAGAGGTAAGTGGATGTTTCACCAAGCTGCATGATAGCATATGCTTTGCCAAGCTGCACTACGGACATTCGCTCTCTTCCCCTAACTTCACCTGACAGTGTCTGGCGAGGTGAATGGATGTGAGAAGATGCCAGCAGTGCAGCTTGGCAAAACATCTTCTCTCATCTACATAGTGGCTTCTATTCATAAACTTTAATTGGCTTATGGCCTACTGGCCCCTTTAATCCTTAAAGTAGTGCAAGGGAGCTCAAATTGTACCTGGTTTGCATTGCTGCTTTCTGGCCATTAAAACAAAAAACTATATTTCTAGTCTAGTTAAGTGACATGAATGCGGAACACATGGATTAATCACTATGTTAGCTGCTTGTGATTTGGGATAAATCAAAGTGTATCAATGTGCCCTGAGAATTCATTGGGCAAAAACAAATATATTAAGTAAATTAAACTGAAATCAATTTGTTCTCCAACCCCATACTTCAGAAAGTCAGAATAATTAATATATTGAACGTGAGGAAAAAGTTCTAATTCATTATAAGAACTGCCAACATAAATTGTAGTCATCTCTAATGGGTGAGAAATTGCATTCAAACTCTCCATGAAGTTAGACACCTGCTCCTTTCACTACCGCAGGGATATGCAATGCACATCCCTGTGGAACTTAAGGGGTTAAGGGAGGGCATATGCTGTCTCTGCTCTCCACGGCAGCAAACTGTCCTCTGGCTCCATAAAGAGCTATAGGGAGATCACAACATGATGTTGGTACTGTGAACTCCAAGAGCAGAGGCAGATATCTGAGCTTAGTGCATGTAGTGAACAGCCACATTAACATATACACACCCATATTAATACAATAGTGGCTCATTAACCTGCATTTACATATGCAAATGTAAATCAAAATAGTAAACCTGTTAAAGTCATGGTGCATTCATGGGGATATCGACGGATTGTGGCGTATTCACAGGGACATCTTAGTGCATATACTGTCCATATGCTATCAACACAAATCCAACACAAGATCAACATCCTGGTCTTTTTCGCTATTTAGTGCATCTCCCCGTGGTGTTCAGACACTTATTCTGTTGTACTGTGTGTGAGAGATGAGTCACCAACTATAGTTCTCCATAGAAGCTGATAGCAACAGCTTTATCACTTTGCAATAGTTGGAATGGTTATATTTTTTGAATAAAACAACTGACAACAGCAGGAGTACCCTAGTTGTATTCTGCAGGAAGACATGCAACAAAGGTTTTCATATAAAAAAAAAAGTTTACTGCTTCTTTAATTTATCCTTAAACTCTGGGAGACCTGAAGACATTTAACCCTTTGAGTGCCAGAGGGGGTAAGGAAAGCACTGTAAAGCAATGTGTTCCGTAATCCTATGCCACTCAAAGGGTTAAGACTAATGTCTTTACCCTTTGAGTTCTAGGAGAATGTGCATCACACATCACATCATGGCACACAAAGGTTTAACTCTTAATCTGCCAAGCTAAACAGGATGGCAGCTCACTCTAGTGCAGAGATAATTATGTGTTGGATCTCCAGCTGTTTGGATTATTCCTAATCAGTGGTTGACTGGTCAGGGATGTACTACCCCTTGGCTGCTTGGGTAACTGGGAGTAGTAGTCCCCAACACCTGATCCAACAATTGGCTTTCCAGTCTAGTGTATGAAACACTGCATGCTACTGATTAACACAGGATTTTTTTAGTTGTATTAGTGTAAGGTGATTAAACAGCCCATTCAACACAGGACGCATATGACAAATTCATAAGGCAGGGCTATTTGTTTCAAGAAAAGCTCTGCACAGTTTTTTTTCCATATAGTCCTTAATTAAAAGGGACATATGGACAAATTATATTAGTTGAGGTGACCAGATATCCCTGTTTATTATTTTGAGTTTTATTTCTAAATTTTCCTACTAAGTCACAGTGGGAGAAATGTTTAACTCTTTGAGTGCCAACGGGGTAAGTAAAACATTGCAAAGCAACGCATTGTGTGCCACTCTGGCACTCAAAGGGTTAACCATGTTTTTGGTGAAACGTAGCATTTTATTTAGAAATGTATAAACAATGAAATAACTTAACCTTTGAATGCCAGAGACGTATCCAAGTCATTGAATTGCATTGGATACTTCTCTGGCACTCAAAGGGTTAAGAGATCATGTCAGTTAAAATTCTGATTGCACATTTGTGGACTTCTTAAACACTGAATACATTTCTCATTTTGTTTCTAAATGATAAACATACTAACATTCTTGAGATTTGTTTTAAAATGTCAAAACAGATTGCTACTCTTTCCAAAGGAAACATATTTATGGTACTTTGCGGAATTGTATTAGATTAATGTAAAACTTCAGGCAGATTCTTGGGTTAAATTGTGTTGACCTTGAAGTAACATGGTAGTGTTTGCCAAGCACTGCATCACTTACTAGCAATGAAAGCAAATTGTGTTGGCAGGCACAAGTAATGTCTCCCGCTCACTTGCAAGCACATTAAAATGAATTATTGAATCTTTAGCAATGCTCCAATCCTATATAATAATTCGCTAGGATGTTTTGTCAGAAGCCGTCATGTGCAGTAGACACTGCGCATGTTTGGCCAGTCTCTATTGTGCAAGACTGCATCGCGTGGATCAGTGAGGTAGCGGCCGCTTAACCCTTTGAGTGCCAGAGAGGTATGCAACGCATTGGTTTGCAATGCGTTGCGTACCCCTTTGGCACTCAAAGGGTTAACATTACCCGGACCCGTGTACACGGGCTTTCACACTAGTCTATATATATAAAAGAAGACTTTGTGCCTGGCAAAACACACCCAGGGGCGGCAGTAAAAAGGATTACTGCTGCCATTGGGTGATTCTGTGGGAGTGTGATTTTTGGCCTGCCCCCACTATCCAGCCCGCCCACCACTATCTAAGGCTGAAAAAAAAAATGGCTGCCACACACTCCTACACCACAGACACATGCACATGCCCTCCCACACACACACTAGCAGACACATACACACACATATACACACACACGCACGCTGAGGATGATGGGAACAATGTTCAAGCTACAGCTGGAAGGCCATGGTCCAATCTGTATTATGCAGCTTCTTCATTCCCTGTCTTTGAGCCTACACAGCTCTGCTAATTACTACAAGTGAGCTGATTTCTAAACAATCAGCAGGAGGATACTGGCTTGCTGAGAAAGTGGAAACAACGGCAGAGAGGTGATCAGGCAGTGCAGAGCAAGGCTTCAGCTGAGCTGGTAAATGGCAGAGACATGGATGTGACTGTATTTATATATTGCACAAAGAGAGAGAAAGAGAGCAGGTTGTTTGTCAGTCTGTCTGTAAGTAGAGGTGCCAGTTCCTGCAATCATCTCCATGCTGTACATAGCTCACTGTATAGCATGTATGACAAACTATTTATATATGGTCTGGCATTGTATAGTATACAGTTTGTGTATAAGGACTGGCACTATACAGTATAGGAGGGACAGTCCCTGTTTGACACCCAAATCCCTCTGCTCCTCTATTTAGGAGATCACACGGTGTGGTGTATATACAGTAGGCTGACCAGACCTCACCTTTAACCGGGGACACATAGTAAATAAGCATATTTCAGGAGTGCACCAAAATCAAAGCAGCCCTGCAGTATGCATTTTTCATATGTGTCACTGGTTAAAGGTGAGGTCTGGTCAGCCTAATGTACAAGTGTATCAGATTGCTCCACATCAGTAAAACCCACGGTAATGTGGGTATAAACTTCTGTATATATCTGTTAAATTAGTCTGTGTAAAAAAATACTTTCATCTTCTTCTAAATCATTCACTTACAGAAAGAGTAACTTAACCATTTCAGTGCCAGAGGAGATGCAATGCATTGCTTACCCCCTGGCACTCAAAGGGTTAAAAATTCTCTACAATGGTCTGGCACTGTATAGCAGTGGTTCTCAATCTGTGCCCTCAGTGGCTATTAACAGGCCAGGATTTTAGAATTTCCTTTTAAGAGCACAGGTGAGTTAATCAATATGACTGAGCCTCTGATCAACACTAGGGATGAGCGAGCACCCCGATGCTCGGGTGCTCGGGTGCTCTGACCGAGCACCCCCTGATGCTCGAGTGCTCGGCCGAGCACCCGAGCCCCATTCAAATGAATGGGAGCACTCGAGCATTAAACCAGGCACCCCCTGCTCTGATGAGCGGAGGGTGCCTGGTCAATGTCCCCCTTCATCTCCGCTATGCCCCTCTTCCACAATGTCCCCCTTCATCTCCTATGCCATAGCGGAGATGAAGGGGGACATTGTGGAAGAGGGGCATAGCGGAGATGAAGGGGGACATTGTGGAAGAGGGGCATAGACTCTATGCCCCTCTTCCACAATGTCCCCCTTCATCTCCGCTATGCCCCTCTTCCACAATGTCCCCCTTCATCTCCGCTATGGCATAGGAGATGAAGGGGGACATTGTGGAAGAGGGGCATAGCGGAGATGAAGGGGGACATTGTGGAAGAGGGGCATAGCGGAGATGAAGGGGGACATTGTGGAAGAGGGGCATAGAGTCTATGCCCCTCTTCCACAATGTCCCCCTTCATCTCCGCAATGCCCCCTTCATCTCCGCAATGCCCCCGTACCTCCATTCCCTGGTGGTCCAGCGGAGCGTCTTCGGATCTGTGCCTCTTCCGGCACAGATCCTCTTCACCCGAACATGTCGGGCGAGCACATGGCGGTACTCGTACGAGTACCGCCATGTGCCGAGCAGAGCGATGCTCGAGCCGATCCGAGCATCGGCCGAGCACGCTCGCTCAACACTAATCAACACACTTGTGTTCTAGCAGTGAAATTCCTAAGTCCTGGCCTGTTAGTGGCCACTGAGGGCATGGGCTGAGAACCTCTGCTGTATAGTATACAGTCTGCATGTGTCTGTGTATAAGGACTGGCACTATACAGTATAGGAGGGACAGTCCCTGTTTGACACCCAAATCCCTCTGCTCCTCTATTTAGGAGATCACATTGTGTGGTGTATATACCAGTGTATCAGATTGCTCCACATCAATAAAACCCACAGTAATGTGGGAATAAACTTCTGTATATATCTGTTAAATTAGTCTGTGTAAAAAATACTTTCATCTTCTTCTAAATCATTCTCTTACAGAAAGAGTAACTTAACCATTTCAATGCCAGAGGGGATGCAATGCATTGCTTACCCCCAGGCACTCAAAGGGTTAAAAATTCTCTAAAATACACCACCAGGCACGCCCCCAGTAACACCACCGAAAACACAAGTGTCCCTCTTTGGCCATATGAAATGTTGGGAGGTATGTTACTTACACTGCTCACACTGTATGTATTTATGTTCTGATTTGCAGCTGTGTGTCACTGTTTGTGTTGTCAGTGCATGTGTGTGTATATGTGTGTGTTGCATGTGTCTCTGTCTATCACTGTGTGTACCTTTCTGACACGTACACCCTATGCTATAATTCACTATCATAACATTTATTTAAAAAAAAAAAGAAACATTTCCTGCATAACATGACGGGCAACGCCGTCCCAAACTGCTAGTTATTGATAAAAGGACAAATGAAATGAAAAATACAGAAAAAAAACACAGGATAATTGGTATTGTCCTTATTATAGCACCGGTTACTGAACCAAAGTATTCTTTTTTTTTATTTTTTTTTTTTTATTAATAACCCTTTAAGTGCCAGAAAGGTATCAAACACACTATGCTGGACACCCTTTTGTCACTCAGAGAATAATGTACTAAGTAGAAATGAAGCAATTCTGGAACAAGCCAACTACATTGTAAGGTAGAAATAACAATCCCCAAAATCTCCATGTTTAAAATGAGGCTTTAACCCCTTAACAATCCTTGACGGTCATAGTACGTCAAGGGTCGATTTGACTTAACGACCGATGACGTACTATGACCGTCATCGAGTTTCGGGCTCCCCCCGCGGCTGCACGCCGTTCGGGGAGTCCGGAACACAACGGAGCAATAAAAAAAAAATTGCTCCGTGGTCGTTAAGTCATGTCCGCTTCCGGATTCCCCGGTCGTTAAGGAGTTAAACCCCTGGAAGGCTAGTGAGGTTTTCAACGCATTGCAAAACAAAGCCATTGTAGTATTTAAGGGTTAAAAGCCCAATTTCAATCAATGAGGATTTTTTATCACCTATGGTGCAATTGGTTTGCTCCAGAATTGCCCATTTCTCCTTAAACGTGCAGTAAACTTTTTTATGAAAACATTTATGTTATAGAGCTTTATTCTGCTGAGTAAAACAAGGGTACCCTAACTGATGTCAGTTGTTTTATTCAACATTTATAACAATTCAAATAATCAGGAAGTTAATTTACTGTGTGTTTGCTTCCTGATTGTCCTAACTGACAATCTGACTCAGCAGTTTCTATCATGTTCTATGGAGAACTGTAAGTCACTGACTTCTTCTCCATTAGAATCTAACAGAATAACTAATTAGAATTTGAACACTAGAGGGCACTTCTAATGTACAAAAACACAAGTTTTAACTGTAATAACTCTGAAAATATGCTTCTCTCAGCAGTGGGAGAACCCTTATTTTACTCAACAGGAAAAGCCATACAATATATTTTTTTTCATAAAAAAAGTCTACTGCTCCTTTAATATATAGAGTCTCAAATTATTGCAACCTGTGGTGCTAGAGTGATTTCCAAGACAAGGTATTTAACCCATTGAGTGTGAGAGAGAAGTGTGCAATTAGGGTTGCCACCTTTTCTTAAAAAAAAAAAAATATCGGCCATAGCATTCCCTCCATAGACTTAACATTGGACAGAAGCCAATTTTTTACCGGCTTGCCGGTAAAATACTGGCTGGGTGGCAACACTATGTGCAATGCACTGCTTCGCAATGTGTTGCATGTCTCTCTGGCACTCAAGGGTTAAGCAGTTATAAAATCAATCTAGGTTACCATCAGTGTTACAGAAAGGCTATAATGAGATACTTCCTTCTTCTCTAAATAATATTTTCCATAAAAGTAAGTGCTGTGTCTTATGGCTCCCTATTGATTTCTATCTCCTTTCTGAGCCAGACACCAAGGTCGCAAATGTGGAGTTATACAATTCAGTCAAAGGGATAACTGCAAAAAAATGTTGTCTTATTTAAAAGAAAGAAAAAAACAACAGGGGAGACTATCAAAGGGCTTACTTTCTATTAAAAAAACAATACACTGTTTAAAAAAGCTTATAGTAATCAATCCATAATGGTGGAAACAATCTGTGCATTTTTAAATAACTGATTTTCTTCTGCTCTGAAAAATATATCTATACTAATAGAAGCGCTGATCAAATCAACATAAACATTAGTGTTAAAATCTGGTCTAAATCCCAGTTTATGATTCTTTTAGGTTTGAACAAATATCCTCAGTAGTAGGTTATAATGCAGAATAAACAGGGTACGGATATGTTCTTAAAGGAAATAAGTCACCCTCCTTTCTGACTTTACATATTCTACAAGTGCATAATATATAAAGTCAAATTGCCTATACAATTTTTTCCATCTTCTCCTATTTATTTATTTAAGACTTTTATAGGAGGAGTCTTCAGGGTTCCTCCCTATAGATGTCTCAGGTAGAGCTCTACTCCAACAGCATGTGGCCAGAAAAGCAGGGATAGTGGAACAAAGTACCAATATCTCTACTAAAGAAAATATTGGAAGGATAGAGTGTGAAGTGGCACAGTCACATCCAGTACCTGTATTAGAAATAAAAAAACAAAATTTCCCTTTATACAATGAATGATAAGGAAGATTTCATGTATAAAAAGACAAGATATTGAACTGTTCATTCAGCCTACAAGAAGTCATGTAATAGTCATCTCTCTGTTTAACTATTTGAGTGCCAGAGGGGTGCACAAATTATTACAACAAAATGCTTTCAGTACCCCTCTAGGATTCAAAAGGGTTAAAGGAGAAATTTACCTAAGGAATAGGTGACAATTTGTTTCACAGATGAACTAACCCTATTGGATGTTCTTCATACAGCAGTCAAGTATTTCAATCTATTTATTTTTTGCATTGTATCTGCAGTTACCTTTATATAGTGACCCCAGGAATCTAGGGGCCCAACCACCAAATATCAGGCACCCCCATTCTTTACCCCTGCCCCTCAGTTTGCCCGTTCAGCCCCACGGCCTACTCTCTGCGTGACTCAGGAAGGATCATGGGGGCACCCCTCTGGCCCAGAGGATGCTGACCGGCCTGTACCTTTGGAAGTTACCTCCCACTCAGGGGATCATTGCGAATGGGGGGCTTACCATGAGATTGCCCTTACGCAAGGCGTACGGTCGGACAACCGTCACCAGCACCTACAGCCAGTACTCATCAATGGAAACCCTACAACTGGATTCCGGGTCACAGGAGCTACTCTCACCCTGGTGCAGCCTTCCTGCGTGTCCCCCCGCTACCGGACCAATCAAGTTGTCGAGGTCTGCGTGGCTGGGGGCAAGATATATCAGTTGCCAATGGCCAAGGTACAGCTGAATTGGGGTTCTGGTCATGGAGATCGCTTTGTGGGAGTCCGCACTGCTCTGTTAGAAGTCCCCACCCTGGCAGGGTACAGGTGTGTAAGGCAGTCACAGGGGAGGTAGGAGCAGAGGGAGAACAGTTCCTGTGGGAGTATGGGTTACTATATCACAGCGCCCAGACTCGCAGCCGAGGTACCACCCCGTTCACCTGCATGCAATTGCTAGTGCCCCTTCAGCATAGGGCTACTCTTCTGTCCCTAGCCCATGACGTGCCCCTGACCGGCCATCAGGGAGTATGGCAAACTGAGCAGAGCATCACCAAGACTCTCTCTTGGCCCTGGTTATCCCGGGATGTTTGCACCTTCTGTTGCACCTGTGACACCTGTCAGTGGGTCGGCAAGAGGGGCAATCATCCGCCTACCCCATTACAGCCCTTGCCTCTGATAGGAGAACCGTTTCAGTGGGTAGCTATTGACATCATAGGGCCCCTAGCAAAGCCCAGCCGCAGTGGTAAGAAATTCATTCTTACCACTGTGGATACCCTGAAGCCGTGGCGCTCTCCACCATCATGGCGGAAAGCGTCGCGGACGCCCTCCTTAAAGTATTCGCCTGGGTAGGGTTCCCAGCTGAGATACTGTCTGATCAGGGTGCCCAGTTAACCTCAGAGATCATCCACCAAGTGTGGGTGCTATGCAGGGTGAAACCCATACAAACCACAACCTATAACCCCCAGAACAATGGCCTCTGAGGAAGGTTCAATGGGACCTTAAAACAGATGCTCCGGTCTTTCACGGAGTCGCGCAGAGAGTGGGAGCGGTACCTGCCTCATCTCCTGTTTACCTAACGGGAGATGCCCTAGGAGTCCACGGATTACTCTTCCTTTGAACTGTTGTTCGGGAGACGAGTCCGGGGACCCCTGGATATCCTCCAGGAATATTGGGAGGGCAAGTGTGACTCCGAGGAAACCCCGCCGGTTACCTACGTGGAGGAACTCCGGGAGAAGTTAGCTGACCTCATGGGGTTAGCACATCAACACCTCCATCAGGCCCAGCACAGACAGAAGCGGTACTACGAGCAGCGCACCCGACATAGGGAATTCCAGGTAGGAGAGCAGGTGTTAGCCTTGTGGCCCATCAAGCACAATAAGCTCCAGACTGCCTGGGTAGGGCCATACCAGGTTATTGATAGGCAAGGGGAAACTACCTATGTGATTGCCAAAGGGGCCAAGCAGCAGGACCTGCCATGTAAACGCCTTGAAAGCCTATCACCCCGGTCCTGAGATCGATATGGCCATATGCACCCAGGTGGGGGACGACCCAGAGGAACAGGACATCTCTGACCTCTTGACGGCTGCCTAGCCTGGGGAGCACAGCAGTCCCATCACCTTGGGTCCCCAGTTAGCAGCTACCCAACAACAACAAGTCAGAGACATGGTACAGAAGTGGTTCCAGCTGTTCTCCCCACACCCTGGCCTCAAGACCCTGACCCAACATCAGGTTCTCATGACATGGACTGAGGCCCTATGCCAACCCGTGTACCGGGTCCCAGAGGCAGTTAGGAAAGGCATGTGGCAGGAATTGTAGGACATGTTAGACCTAGGGGTCATTGAGCCTTCCGCTAGTCCTTGGGCCTCCCTGGTAGTCTTGGTACCCAAAAAGGACGGGATCACTCGGTTCTGGTGGATCATCTGCTGGCAGGAGCACAGGAGTTTGCTTGTTCCCACCTGGATAACATCGCTATCTTCAGCGACACCTGGGAAGAGCATCTGCTGCACCTGGAGGCTATCTTAGGAAGGATCACCCGGGCTGGCCTTACCTTGTGGCCAGACAAATGCCAGATAGGGATGGGGGAGGTCTAGTATTTGGGTCACCGGGTAGGGAGCAGTCAACAGCGGCCCAAACCCACCACGATAGCAGCCATACTAGACTGGCCTAGGACCAAAAAACAAGTAGTGGACTTTCTGGGGACCGCAGGGTATTACAGAAAGTATGTTCCCCAATATAGTACCTTGGCCAAACCCCTGACTGACCTAACCAGAAAAGCACTCCCTCGCAATGTGGACTGGTCCTCAGACTGTGAGCATGCCTTCCAAGCTCTCAAAACAGCATTGGGGAAGGGACCAGTATTGGCAGCACCTGATTTTAATAAAATTTTCTGGTCCACACAGACCCTTCCGACTGTGGACTAGGAGCTGTACTGAGCCATGTCAACTCAGTGGGAGAGGAGCATCCAGTTGTCTACTTGAGCCGGAAGCTACTACCCACAGAAGCAGTATAAGCGGCCGTGGAAAAAGAGTGTCTGGTTTCTGGTTTGGGCCCTTAAGAAACTGCAACCCTATTTGCTTGGGCGCTAGTTCACTGTGTTCACGGACCACAGTCCCGTGGGGTGGCTTAACCGGATGTCAAGGGACAATGGACGACTGCTCCGGTGGAGTTTGGCTCTACAGACCTTTAATTTCTCCATTAAATATAGACCCGGCAAGGAGAACAGGAATGCCGATGGTCTGTCTCGCCAGGATGACCAGTAGCACCTTTTGCTGCCAGGGATTGCTTGCCTGCCCTCCCCGGGAGGACAACCAAAATAGGGGAGTAATGTAACGCGCTATGCACCGTTACTTGAAACAAGCAGAAGGGAATCCCTGTCCTTGTTATAGACTATTATCAACTGGGATGGATTTCGGAACACTTACAACTGTCGGAGCATCCACGACCTTAACTGACCTCGTTTTATGAGACATATGTGTTAGACTCTAGGTCGTACGGAGAATTCCACTCACTAGTTCGACCCGGGGGTTAACCTGGCCTTTTCATCTCCTGGTCGTAAGTTTACCGGAATGGCGGGAACACCAACGCCCTGTCGTATGACAAAGGGATGCCAAGTCGTCGACTCCATTAGTCGACAAAACCTACTTTGCGACACAGATTGGTCACAGTTCAGACGGGCTAGTTCAAACTGCTCGACCAATGGTCATAACCGTTGGTCTTTGTGTTTAAGGATGTGTATTACGACCCATTGAGATTGTACCCCCACTGGGACCCCTTTGTGTTATAACCTAATCAGGTCTGGCTACTCAACCACTCAAGTCTGTGTGTCACGCTCCACCCCGGGGGTCTGGGAAATGGACCAGTTGGGTGACGCTTAATGTTGTAGCTCCTTTTCCCATTGGCCCCTACTTTAACTCCAGCCTCGGGAACTCTGGCCCCTCCCGGTTTGATTGTTTGTATTGTTTCAAATGTGTATAAAAGAATGTTGGTTTTGCCAATAAAATGTTCTGTATGTAGTGCTTGCCTGGGTGGTCTAAAGAATTCTCTCTGACTCCCATCCCTGAGAGGCGCACAGAGCGATTCACCATTCCTTTCCAGATGTTCCTGACTTTGACCTGCTGATGTCTCAACCTTCATCCAGCGCTACTCGACATAGCTCCAGAGAGTCGACAGCTGACTTGCTCGACACACTCGACTCGGTGTCGAACCCCGGAAGCGACTTCCTCGAAGTTGGTTGACTCCCTGCTTCCTTGTTCGACCAGCCCATTCGACTTTCTCCAGCCGACCGCAGGAGAGAGAGAATCCGGATAGGATGGCCCAGGACTCCACAGCTTCTTGGGTTCCCGTTATAGATGTAAGCCATGGCCATGGCGTTATTGGACTGGACTCTGACTAGGCATCCTTCCAGATGAAGCGTCCATTGGTGAAGAGCACAAAATATCGCCCAAAGCTCCAACACATTGATGGAAAGGAGAGATTCCTCTGGAGACCACCGACCCTGGGCATTCATGTGACCCAGGAGCGCTCCCCAGCTGGAGAGGCTGGCATCCGTTGTCACGGCAGTCCAGAAGGAAATCATGAAGGGACAGCCCTTGAACAGACTGGAGAAGTTGAGCCACCACGACAGGCTCATCTCCACGTGAAGAGGAAAAGACACAGACATCTTCAACAGATCCTGCTGACCCCTGCACACATGGATCACAAACCTCTAAAGTCCCCTGGTGTGAACCATGGCAAATGGAACCGCTTCCATGGTAGAAAGGAACTTCCCCACTAGGGAGGTCAGTTTCTTGGCCGGGACTGGATCGTGAGCCAGAACCAGAGACACTTTGTGGACGATCTGGTGAGCCACGTCGTCTGTGAGAAACACCATACCATTCCTGGCGTCGAAGGGGAGACCCAGGAAGACTAGTCTCTGAGATGGTACAAGGTCTGACTTGTCCATGTTGAGGATCCATCTGTGATGGGTCAGTGCATGAATGCAGTCCTTCTGCTGCTGATGGAGTTCTGGAGAGGGGGCCTTCAGAAGAAAGTCGTCCATGTAAGGAGTGACTCTGATGCTGTCCCGATGGAGGACAGCCACTAAGGCACTCAGAAGACCTGGGGAGCTGTAGTCAGACCAAAGGGAAGAGCAGAAAACTGAAAATGCCCTTGGTCACAAGCAAACCGGAGATACTGCCGGCTCTCTGGTTGGATGGCAGGTACGGATATTGAAGGTCCAGAGAAGCGACGAATTCTACAGTAGACATGGCCGCGATCACAGTCCGGAGGGACTCCTGGTGGTAATGAGTCTTGACCACAAAGCAATTGAGGTCCTTGAGGTCCAAAATTGGACGACAGCCACTGTCTTTTTTGGAAACCACAAACAGGTTGGAGTAAAAACCTAAGCCCATTTCCGGCACTGAGACTGGTTCCAGAACTTCCTTGCCCAAAAGGGTCTGGATTGCACTATGGAACAGACGGAGCTTCTCCGCTCCCGGAGGAGTGTGAGAAGGAAAAAATCTGAACGGGGGAAGAGAGATGAAAGGGATCCTGTACCCTCTGACACAACCTGTAAAACCCACAGATCCCCCACAGTGTCTGTCCAGACACTGAGGAAGTGGCCCAAACTACCACCCACTGGAGCGTGGGGACCGGGGTTCGGCAAGTCATGCCAAAGCAGGTTTGGAAGTCTTGGGCTTGGTGGAGGACTGCTTGGCCCTCCATTGTTGTTTGGGCATGGAGGAGAAGCGTGGAACCTGGGGAACCGCCTGGTTCGTGGAGCGTGTTTCAGCCTGAAAGGGACGAAAAAGACTATTCCACTTGACTGGAGGCTTCTTCCCAAGCACTAAAGGCAGCAAAGTACTCTTACCCCATGTGGCCTTGCTGATGAGATCCTTAAGCTCCGGCCCAAACAGAGAGGTGCCCTGAAAAGGTAATGAAAGTAAGGCTAAGAGGTAGTATCTGCAGACCAGATCTTGAGCCAAAGAGCCCGTCTGGCTACCACAGACATGGTAGAAACCCTAGCCACCAAGTGGATGGTGTCAAAAATAGCAGCAGAAACATAATGCTGAGCCTCAGAAATGTTGGCAAGAAGTCTCAACATATCAGCGGTATGAGCTCTCTGACAGACAGCCACAGTCAGCTGTTCAGTCCAAACTGCAATGGCCCTGTTCACCCAAGCAGCGGAAAACGCCACGAGCAACAAAGTACCAGCCGTAGCAAAGATGGTCTTTATGGATGTCTCAAGCTTCCTGTCAGTCCAGTCCTTGAGGACAGATGTGTTGGCCACAGGCAAAGCAGTGGACTTAGAAAGTCTAGAGACTGGAGCGTCCACCTTGGGTGGATGAACCCACTGAGCTAGTGCAGCTTCAGAAAAGGGGTACAACTTAGCAAACCTCTTAGATACAGAAGACTTCTTGTCAGGAGCTTTCCACTCAACAGACACCAGACTGTCAAGAGTGGGGTTAGGTGGAAAACAGGTAGACTGCTTCTTAGGCTCCTGGAACACATCAGAGGAGTCCACAGGAGCCTCTGGAACCAAGGGAATGTTTAGGGTGTTTAACACCACCCTGATCAGGCCCTCAGCAGAGGGATCAGGGTCAGCCTGAAAGGGGTCCCTAAAGAATTGCGAAGAGACCACCGCAGAGCATTCCCCCTCATCAGAATCCACCAGTAATTCCTCTTTAGAGGAGTCAGAGACATCAGGTACGCCCTGCGACTTTGGTACGGAAGACCTGATAGGAGTAGGGGGTTGCCACGACTGGAAAACCCCTTTCAATTGCTTTGGAAGAAGTTGTAGGGTAGACCTTAGGTCTCTAGTAGTGGTCTTAAACTATTGCATACAAACTGGCTCTTGTGCATGGTTGGAGGTCCCTGGGGGAGACGCAGGGGCAACAGCGCATGATGGGCAAAAAATACCCGAGTACTCTCTAAGTAACCCTGATTGACATGAGGAGCAGTGCGCAATGGGGACACAGACACCCCAGTATCCTTAGTCTTAGGTCTAGCCCCAATCTCCAACGGAGTTGACATCCTCACATCCTCAAAATGTCCCAGGTATATGGAAACAAATCCAAAATTTTACCCCAGAAATCGCTAATTTGCACTTATCTGGCAGGTGAAGGGTTAATCTGCTGAGACGAGAAGGAGAGTCCAAGCCCTGCATAGGATACTCATGAAGGGAAAGCAGAAAATGGCTGCTGTGATGGAAGCCAATCAAAAACGAGAGCGCAAAGCAAGAGCTTATGGGAAATGGAGTTTTCCCTAAAAAAGTACCCAAACAGTGCCCGAAGCCCCCTGAGCCCCCTAAAGTACACAGAACATTGACCGGATAATAAAGAAAGGGAAGACAAACAAAATGAGCCGTCTCTGAGGTCGCTACGTTGAGTGGTTGCTGAGATATGTCCCAAACTGTAAAGTCCCATAGAGGTGAATGGAGAATGACGTCTATACGGTAAAGCGCACAAACTCAAATTTGCTAAATTTTACAGTGAAGTAAAAAAAGTAGTAAACACACCACAAAACAAGTTAAAAGTCAAACACCATACCCAGAAGGGAAAAGTGTGAAAACCTCCTAAAAAGATGCCAATTGGCAGACAAAGGGTTAAATTTACCACAGAAACACTGCTCCAAACCTCCAACAGACATACAGACAACCCCAATGAGTGCATGAGTATTTATTAGGAACTCCATAGGAGACCTCTGTGTGAAGAGGAAGCTTGGAACAAGTGGACCTCAGCACTAAAAGGGTTCCTCATCTTTTCAGCAGGTCTTCTGTATTCAGATTACCATGTGTAAAGAAGAAGCCTCAGTGGGCAACTCCTAGGGCAAGAAATTGCCAAACAAGATTTCCCCCCAGGGCTAAGAGGTCCACCATAGTGCTTGGAAACTGAGCTATCCACTAGGGAATGTCAGTAATGGTAATCCACCTAATGGTGGTATTCCATATCTAACAAAACAAAAAATAAGCTAAAACTATAGCATAACTGTTCTCTTGCCTGTATCTTCATCAAGGAACAAATCTTTCTGGAGAGGAAGTGGCTAGATGCAGCTAAGGAGAGGAGGCAGGCTTCACCCAGCATTCTCTTCAAAAATTGTTCCTGTCTACTTAAAGGGGTGGTCACCTACCCAAAGTTACCAGTAACCTATATTAGAAGACAGAACCGAATCCCTCCCAGGACCCCCAAGACACTGATAATGTCCACCGGATAGTCAAGGCAATGAAGAATGAGCCATCTCTCAACTCGGTACATAGAGCAGCTGTGGAGATATGTTTCAGAAATGGCTGCCCCATAGAGATCAATGGCACATACCGGCTATGTGGTAAAACGTGCCCTTACATGCACGTTATTCTAATTAAATACATAAAACTGAAAAGTGTCTAAAAGGTGTAAAACACATATAGAACACCAGCTACCTTGAAGGAAACATGTAAATGTGAATTTTAAAAGGGTTAGTAATACTTTATTATTACTATCCCTCATATTGTAGATATTTGTAAAATAATTTAATAGCCCCCAGGTTCATCTCTCAAACCTTTATGATTTGAGAAATAACCGAAGGCAAAGTTCCCCCTCCCTCCCCTTTCCCTGAAGTCAGCGTTTTACTGACTGCAGGGGAAGTCTGTTGTACGACAGGCTTATGGCTCTGCAGCTGAGCCGAGATCACATTAGCGAAAAATAATTATTTCACTGAAAGGGTCTTCTACATGTGCTTGGTTTGCAAATATGTATAATATGGGGGATAGTAATAATAAAGTATTACTATCCCTTTAAGTCTCCCAACTGACCAAGACTGACAGGGAAAGGGTTAAGTACAACATAACAGGCAATTGCACCAATGATCCCCAAATCAATAGCCATAATAATAAGAATAATACCCAACATGAGTGCAGGTGTTACAGAGAACTCCAAAGATACCCTTGGGCAGAAGGGAACAGTGGGACAATAGACCATGGCACTCAAAGGGTTGCTCACCTTTTTTTGAAGGTTTTCTTTCTTCAGATTACAATTGCAAGGAAGAAGCCTGAGAGAGACTCCTTCTGGAGAGAGAGAGACATGGGCTACTTGGTTTTCCCCAGGGCTGAAAGGGTCCACAAGCAGCTCTTTTAAACTGGGCAATCCACGACTGGAAGCCAGTAATGGTAATCTGCCTAATGGGGGAATTTGGACACCCCATATCTAAGTAAAAATAATAAAATAACTAAAATTAAGCAGAACTGTTTACAATCTTCGTACCGGAACGAGCAACAAATCTTAACTGGAGGGGAGTGACTGGGTAGCCTGCTAGGAGGAGAGGGAGGATCCGTCCCTGCAACTTCTTTGAATAATTGTTCCAACCTACTAGAGGAGCTGTCGCCTCCCCATGGTACCTATAAGCTATATTGGATGACAGAGAAAACAGTGTTGTATACAATAAAAGGATAGAACCAATACACCATAAGCCTTCAAGTGCAAGCTAGCTAACATCCAAAGAACAGTGTGCTCAATCTATATTGAAACAAAACAACAGTACATAAAGAAGAGCGCTATGTTGTAAACAATCAATACTGGGATCTGTAAATGGGCATAAAAGCACAGAGAGAATGAATGAAAAGGCTGTTAGATATCAAAAATTATTTCGGATATATACTAAAGCAAATAAAACATACATCAACACATAGCCCTAATCACTATATATATGTATCAATTAAATAAAATAAAGACCAGCAGACACATGGTTATAACCACTGAACTCAGTACCACATAGAAGATCACTGTGTAAGGATCTTCATACATGCATGGTTTGTTCAGAGTATATCCTGACTAAATGTCTGCAGTGAGCCCAGATGCTGCGTTAAAATGTGCTTAACTGAATACAGGGTTTCTTTCAGTATCGAACTGCAGACAGATCTCCATGTTGCAAGCTTCTCAAAGACTCTCCATAGTCTTGTAGTAGATGTAGCAGCAGGCAGAGGTCTTGACAACAATATAAGCATTCAGAGTGTTCTGACTTCCTCAATAGTATAAGTGCCGCAGGACTAATAATATAAAAGCATGGGATGTCTCTTTCTTCCAATGCATTTCATGTCGCTCTCTGATCCTTCCTCAGGAGATAATAATTTTGGAATGGATTCCACTCTATATTAAATGCCCAAGAAGAAAACCAAAGACTAGATGGGTAGGTGCACCGGATCTGGTCACCCAACCTACAGGAACCACTCAAAGTGGTTTCTGGAGGTTAGCTGGAACCCAGAGCTGTCTGACCTGGACCAATAGCCCAAGTGTATGCAGAAGTGCACCGGTGTCATTATAGTTATATTATATTATATATATATATATATATATATATATATATATATAATAATAATAATAATCCTTTATTTATATAGCGCACACAGATTCCGCAGCGCTTTACACTCATATTGGTTCCTGTCCCCATTGGGGCTCACAATCTAAATTCACCTATCAGTATGTTTTTTTTTGGAGTGTGGGAGGAAACCGGAGTACCCGGAGGAAACCCACGCAAGCACAGTGAGAACATACAAACTCATTGCAGATGTTGTCCTTGGTGGGATTTGAACCCAGGACCCCAGCGCTGCAAGGCAACAGTGCTAACCACTGAGCCACTGTGCTGCCATATATATATATATATATATATATATATATATATATATATATATATATATATATATATATATATATATATATATATATATATATATATATATATATATATATATATATATATACACACATATATACACACACACACACACACACACACACATATACACAATAAGAGCAATTAAGGCCCATAAAGTACCTGGAGAATTGGGCAGTAACCAGCACATGTTAAAACATGCAATAATGCATTTTAATAGCAACACTTTGACATGTGTTTGTACACAGAAGGAAAACAGGTGCAACAAATAATCTAATGGAAGAAATTTGAATGAACATAATTTGTCATCTCATTTTCTCAGTCCACAGCAATGGCATATACAACCAGTGATTATATTTAAGTGAACTTTGCTTTGAAAGCAAACAACCCTGCTGTTATTTATCTGAAAAGAGAACAGATGATTGCATGTCTATTACCTCTCAAAATGCATACACCAGAAAAAACATAATCTGCCAAAATCTCTGATCTCTGTCAATATAAGGGTTAGATTTCTGTCAATTGTACATTTTTTTCTTCTTTTTTAATTTTTGTTCGTTTTTAAATCTCTCTCAGTCCGGTTCCTTTCAGAGTATTAGTAATCACAGAAGAGTTTATTTTCTGCCAAGCTGTGCAGTAATCTCCCAAACCAAGCTACACATCTGCTTTCCAACTGAAAAACCTGGTAATTACTGTGTGAATAAACACTAACCACTCTGTGCATCAAAGTGAAAATAGTTTCTAGACTCTTTACAGGCAGGTGTAGTAATAGAGGTTTAATGCAATCTTACAAATTCTTATTGGTTTTTAATTCAACTACATTTTCAGTATTTTCAAATTTACATTAAATAAACCAATCGACCATCCAAATTGTGACATGCTTGCAAATATTTAGAAGAGCGGATTACAAGAGATTTTTATCGGTTTCGTTAATTTGAAGTCGTCAAAATCAAGTGTAACCCTAAAACAGGTTTGTTTGTTTTACAAATGATTAAAACCTGCCTATATCTGGGCTTGCTATTTTTCTGCAAAAAAATATTTTTGAGAAACCTTTATATATAATCAAAGAAGACTTCTCTGAGCCTGGAAAACACACCCAGGGGCGTCAGTAAGGAGGAGTTATTCAAATCTCCTATGCCTGGCCTATTGGTCCAACCATATGGACACGATTTTGCTGCAAGGAGATGCAGGTGCTACAATGAACACACTCAACACATTTTCTCTCTCTATATATATGTATATACATACACACACACACTACAAACACACAAATTGCTATATGCATAACACAATCCGCACAGTCCTATACGCACAATGCTACACACAAAGTGCTACGCGCATTTGAATGCTATATATATATATATATATATATATATATATATATATATATATATATATATATATATTATATATTATATATATATGACAAGCGATATATGTATACCCACTACGCCAAATGCTATAGCCAAACGCTATACACGAAACGCCAAACATAAAATGCAATACATCTTATGCTGTACGCTATATGTCAAACTCTGTACTCCAAATGCTAAATGACACATGCTATACGCAAAGCTCTATACGCCAACAATATACGCCATAAGCAATTAGCCAAACACTATACACAGTTTGCCAAAAGCTATAATCCCAACACTATACGTAACACTAAACACACAATATGCCAAAAGAGATACGCAATTCATCAAGTGGTACGCCAAACGCAATATGCCAAACACTATTTGCCAAAACGCAATATGCCAAGCGCTATACTCCATTCACTAAATGTTATAAGTAATACGCCAAATGCTATAACAATTTGCCAAATGCTATACAACATAGGCTGTAAGCAATAACCAAAAGCTATATGCAAAGCGCTATACACTGTACACCAAACACTATACACAATACGCCAAATACTATACTCTGTATGCCAAATGCTTTACACAAGACGCTGTAGCCAAAACGCAATATGCGTTTTGGAAAACTGCTATACTCACAAGGCAAAACACAGTATGCTATACCTTATAAGCAAGAGGCAAAAGTGTATATGCAAAACACAATACACATAATGCTATTAGGCAATTTGTTATATGCAATGCACTCTACACAAAACACGTTCACACTCTCTCGATCACACACGCTGTTGCTCCAACATGCTTATACACACAGACGCACAAAAACACTGATGGAGAGTTGTGTAATATAGCGCTTTTCAATGTGTTGCAAACCTTTTTGGAGCTGAAAGGGCTAAGCACTGAAAATTCAACAAGCCACTCATTAAAGGGATAGTAATGTTTCATAATAAAAGCAGCTCTAATTAATCATCATAGTATTTATACTTTGGAGAGTGTTATTTCAATTCTGTCAGAGTTATAGTTCAAGAGTAATTCAATGATAAAGTCTCCCCCTCCCGCCCCTTTTACTGATGTAACACTGCTCAGCCAGAGCAGAAGGGAGGTGCCCAGGTAGATTGCAGAGAGGAACAATCTTCAATTAAGATAAGGGAAAAACCGGAAAAATTTGTCAAGGGGGGGCAGGACTTTCATTGTTCACACAGGAAGAAGATTGTTCCCTGCTGTTATCTGTCTGGTCTATGGACTAGATTCCACATCTGAGAAGAGATGGCTTACAGTAGGTAAAAGGGGCAGGAGGGGGAAACTTTGCTTTTGAATATCTCTTAAACCATAAAGGTTTGAAAGATAAGACTTATATCGTTCTTCATGTTTTTTCAATGCCTACAAAATCAAATAAAGAGAAAACGAAGTATTACTATCCCTTTAAAGCAGTCATTATTAAACAATATTGTGCGTTAACCTTTATATTTTAGCGTTGCCAATTCACTGTACATAATGCTAATTTGTTATGTACAAAGCCAAACACATTTTTCCATGTGGTATTAGTGTGTGGGTTCTGTCTAGATTCATTCATAGCACAGTGTGTGGTAATATTGGCCCAGCACAGATGCTAATTAGCATAAACTACCACACAGAATGTGTAGTAAAACTGGCCCTGCAAAGAAATTAATAAAGTCATAAAGTGTCATACTGCACTACCAAAAAACTAAAAGGTTAGTTTTTCAAAAACTACATTACAAATTAATGGTTAGTACAATCTATAGGCAGTCTTTAACATCTCTTTATCCCTTTGAGTGCCAGAATGGTATGCGTTGGATACCTCTCTGGCACTCAAAGGGTTAAAAATAATTAAACTTATTTTAACCCTTTTAGTGCCAGAGAGGTGTCCAAAGCATTGCTCCGCAATGCGCTGAACACTCCTCAGCCACTCAAAGGTTTAAAGGGATAGTATGGTCAAATATTAAGTAAACTGTATCTTGTAGCCATTACAAAATAAAACTAAATGCCCCCAGTCCCATTTCTCAAATCTTTATGGTTTGAGAATACTCAAATTTAAAGGTCCCCCCTCCTTCCCCTTTCCCTGATGTCAGCACTCTAACTGACTGCAAGGGAATCCGGTCCCGGGACAAGCGGAAGCTCTTCAGCAGAGCCGAGATCGCGTTATTGAAGAAATCCTTCACTGGAACAGTCTACAAAGTGTGCTACAAGATACAGTTCACTTAATATTTGACCATACTACCCCTTTAAAGGGATAGTAATGTTTCATAATAAAAGCAGCTCTAATTAATCAACATAGTATTTAGACTTTGGAGAGTGTTATTTCACTTCTGTCAGAGTTGTAGTTCTAGAGTAATTCAATGACAAAGTATCCCCCTCCCGCCCCTTTTACTGATGCAACACTGCTCAGCCAGATCAGAAGGGAGGTGCCCAGGTAGATTGCAGAGAGGGACAATCTTCAATTAAGATAAGGGAAAAACCTGAATAAACTTGTCAAGGGGGGGGAAGGGTTTTCATTGTTCTCATAGGAAGAAGATTGTCCCCTTCTGTTATCTGTCTAGTCTATGGACTGCATTCCACATCTGAGAAGAGATGGGTTACACTAGGTAAAAGGGGCGGGAGGGGAAACTTTGCTTGTGAATATCTCTCAAACCTTAAAGGTTTGAGAGATAAGACATATCGTTCTTCATGTTTTTTTAATGCCTACAAAATAAAATAAAGATTAAACTAAGTATTACTATCCCTTTAAGTGACAGATACATTATAAAGAAAATTATCAAAAAGACACATAGAACAATTGCCTGTCATCCGATAATATAAGAATGCTGTAATTAAATTTAACCCCTTGAATGCTTGCAACATCTCCAATGTATTGCTTCTCAGTGAGGAGACCTCTCTAGTATGCAAGGGATTAAAGCATTAATCATCAGTTGCATTTCTAAGGGAGTACCATTAATCTGCAGGCACAAATAAAACTGTAGACCGCAGATTAAAACTGTCCTTCGCTATACTATAATTTGGAATTGTGTTTTTGCAGAAGTAGCCAGAGTATTTTTAGAATACACTTAAATCATAGTATCATCGCACTACATTTACTCTCCCAAATAAACCGTGTCTAAAAATAGGTTTCAAGAGTAGGAGCCACTGGAGAAAAAAGAAAAGATAAAAATGAAACTATGTAATAGCACTACCATATATGGTTGCCACTAGAAAAAATGATTACTTATCTCTAAATGCAAAATCTGCCACCACTGCAGCATTTAAACTTAACCCTTGCCCAAGCTCTAGAATCCTTTAGCCAGCAAAGCTTTTATCACATAAACTGAAGACTGGGCAATAAACTTGTTTACAGCCTAGGTGAAAATCCTGGCTAAACAATTTTCTACTGCCAGCTAAAGTCTTGCTGATTGCTACAACCTTTGGACAGTACAAATGTCCACCTTTCACCAAGACAAGAAGAAGCAGCTTTTGGAGACAGTAATAACAATGACACAACAATCTTCATGGAAACAATTTCATGATCTTCCTAGCAAAGCTTCTGTATTCTCAGGATAGTAATAAAATGTCTGCCATGTCACTCAAATAATATTACTGCCTAATCAATATAGAATTTCCACACAATTGATTCCTAAACATTTTTTGAAAACAGAACATTTCTGCTGCTTTTCTAACAAAATTATATTAGCAAGAAATTCTTAAACATGGTAAGATCTGTTTTAACCTGGTAGTTTATATTATATTAATACTAGCAGAGTTTGTATGTGACAAACACTGAAACATTAAGGGCACTGTCACATTAATGATGATATAATATAGATAACAGAGTTTGAATAAAAGCATGCGTTAACTATCATTGTATTGTATGAAGCTGTTCACCGCCCCAGGTCATAGACCAAAGTAACATGCTGCAACTTTCTCACAATAATGCATTAATGAACCTATAAATCTGTAGTATGCATTTCAATGGAATCACAATAGTGGTGCACAAATATCTCACATAGTTTTGCAGTTTTGCTGCTGCAGGACCACCAACAGGAAAGGATTTCCCTGATTAAGCACAGGTGAGTTAATCAGTTGGTCATTCATTTTGATTAACTCACCGGTGCTGAAGCTGGGAAGTCATTACATCCTGGCCTGTTGGTGGCCCCTGAGGACTAAACTTAAATAGCCCTGACTTAGATGTTTATTTATCAAGAAGAGAAAAAATAATTGCATCAAATAAACTGGCTTCTGCTATACTTCAGCTTAGTACCTGACATAAAAAGGATGGAGCTGTCCTAACATTTGGGACTAGTTTATATCATTGAGTCTTCCTTGTCTGCCATCATTCATCCTCATCTCATCATTAGTGACTCTGATAAGTTACTTCATTTGTTCTTATTACAATTTCAGTACACTATATTCATTGGCTTTCAGTATAAACTTTGTTTTTGGTCGTTTTTAAGAATTTTATTGGATTTTATTTGGTCATTATTCAAGGTCCATTATCATTACAGGACTTAACTCACAGTTGTCTTAGCCAGTTTTCTATGTTTACGGCATATGGCAGGGCTGTCCAAGTTCAATCCTCAAGGGTCAGCAAGAGGCCACAATGTAGGAATTTCCCTGATTAAGCACAGGCGAGTCAGTCAAAATGAATGAGCCACTGACTAACTCACCTGTGCTATATCAGAGAAATCCTTACATCCTGGCCTGTTGGACAGCCCTGGTATGTTTTTTCTCAGCGGTTAAATTAGTGCTTACAGGTCTGCTGGTCCTTACATTAGGTTTAGTCCAAGTCCCTGAGCGCAACTGAATATGACTGATCATACAAACAGAAATTATGGGGGGGGGCTGTTTTGGAATCCTCTTATTTTTATTAGCAAAATGTCAGAAGCCATTTCTTTTTCAACTAGATCTTCTATTTTGCAAGAAATAATAAACTGTCAGTAGGAGAATACAGATCGACTTTACTCCACATATAAAACAAAGGCCATTATGTTAAGAGGGAAATTAATAAAAAATATTCTTTAAGCTATGTTTGTTAATGTTTGTATAATAAAGCAACAAAGTTATTATTACTTTCTTTAAATTATGTTTTTGACAAATTATGGCAACCCAATCTATTTAATGAGGCCTGAGGACAATAGCAACCATACTTTGTTTTAGTTTAACAGAACATAGCAGTCTCTGTGTTCATGAAGTTATTTTTTGTTGATACAGTTAAAATTATTGCAGTTATACACATCACAGATGGCAAGAGAAAACACATTTTATTGCTAGACAAGTCTCCAAAGAAGTGAAGACATTTCTAGCATCCGAGGGGTTAAAGTTAATATTATTTTCAGACATAATTTGCTTTATGTGAATAGAGTCCAATGCAACATACATAAAAAGGTGTAGAGCCTTGGTTAGACATTCTGATTTAAATACTGCATTTTGTTGTTTTTCCCTTTTTTTTTTTTTTTTTTTTTTTTTAATGAAATCTTCAAAAGCTGAACATCACTTTTGAAAAATGTGACAGTATTAATACTGTTTTGTCAGAAAATGTCAAGAAGGAACAAAGTTTCTTTAAAGACATTTTTAACCTTATGTACAAAAGAAAAAAGAGAAACAATTATATACTAAACCAACGCATCAGAGGGAACAAATAGTCATTTAACCAACTGAGTGCCAGAAGAGGAATCCAATGCATTTAAAAAAAAAAAATGCATTGTATACTTAAAAATGACCACTGATTTAAATCTAGTGCTAGAGAGATCTGCAATTCAATGCAAAGTCAGTGGTAATTCAAAAGGAACTTTGACCAGATTAACATAGCGTCACAAATGATAATTATATTAGCTATACGCACAGACAGTTTTATTTTCAAGAATAATTGCTGCATTAATGAAAAATAGAACCTTTTAAGCAGACAGGCAGCAGGGAACAGCGCAGACATCTTGCAGAGCCGAAATCTCTGCCTCTGTGCTGTCTGTCCCCTTGAACTCCATGATTGGTGAGTTGAATGCCTTTGTGCCTTAAGGCACTGGAAGGGACTGAAAGCGCAGGAGCAGAGAGCACCTACTGCATGATCCCAGCCAGTGCCTGCCTGCATAAAAGGTTATATTTTTCATTAATGCAGCAATTATTCTTGAAAATAAAACTAAGCCTGTGCATATCACTAATGTAATTATCATTTGCGGCTGTATGTTAAAAGCAGAACTTTCACCAGATTAAGTGTATGTATCACTTATGCACAACATCCTCTAAATAGTTAGGTGATACATCCAACAGCATTAAAACATTATTATTATTTGTTTTTAAGATTCCGTTTGGTTTAAAACTAACTTACAAAAGTCTGGGCTGCAGCCACTTCCGTATAGACTGCAGGCCAATGCTCTGCCTCTGCTCTCCTCCTTCCTCCGATGACAGAGGCTTCTGTCAGTAAGCTGGAGCGGTCTCATTGGCTAGATATCGATCTCTGCCAATGAGACCGCTCCAGTTTACTGAGAGACACCTCTGTCATCGGAAGAGGGAGGGGAGCAGAGGTAGAGCTCTGTAACCACGGAGAACCACAGACAACTGCAGTCACCCGGAAGTGGCTGCAGCAGACACTTTTGTAAGTTAGTATTAAGCTAAACGGAAACTTAAAAAAAATAATAACGTTTTAATGCTATTGGATGTATCACCTAACTATTTAGAGGATGTTGTGCATAGGTGATACATCCACTTTAACGGATCTTTTTTCTCCTCTTTTGTACACTTGGGCTGACCCAGAATTTCATACTGTTCATACTGTTCTGTTTTTTGAAAATTTGATTTGTTTTAATGTTTGTTCACACCAAATTTCAAGAATGTCTCTGAATTTGTCTTTCATGGAGTAAACTAGCTGGCTCAATAAATGGCTCAATCATTTTTAATTATGTAGTGTTCATGTACTTAAATCCTTAAAAACAACTTTTGATGATTTTGAAAGAGAATTCAAAATCACCAATATGTTCTATTAGCTTTTTTTTTTGTTAGAAAATTAGTTTTCAGTTTAGCTTCATAGATTATGCTTAATAAGGCATGCCATACAGGCAGGTTCTGTTTTAACCTTATATTAACTCCCCCACTCACTGACACCCAACCCTTTCAATGCTAAAGGAGATGGGCAATACATTGGTGAGACGTGCCAGTGTGTGTGTGTGTGGGGGCATGTTTATGTATGGTATACACTCCCATTTTGACCTAAGGCATTTAATATAACTGATTTTCTGCCTTATCATTCCAACGGTAAATTCAATATTCTCCTCAAATTCTAACAATAAGAAATCACACCCCAAAACAGACACGTGTACCCCATCTCTCCAAAACAAACCTCTTTCCTCCCCTTCAAAATGCTTATGTCCAAGTAAATAAATCTCAATATCAGCCATAAATTTTAATATGAACCTGTTAATTTTCCATTATGATCTATTTTACCCTACAGATATAAAAGAGGAAAAAGTTATATCAAGATCTTTTTTCCCCTTACATCATACCAGTTGTCCCATGGTTTATGTAAGATCATTACTACCCAAATATTTAAGAATTACAAAATTACCCAGCTCTTGTATGTCTTTAATAATATCATATGCAAAGTTAGACCTTCCCGTTCTCCTCTTACTCCACCATGTTACTGTTACCCTACACCTATATGAACCAAGCTGAGTATCATGAATCTTAATTATACATTTCTCCTTTGTCCCATGAACCAAAGAATCCCCAAACAGAAGCACATGCAGCCCATAATCATCTAAAAAAATAAACACAATATTTATGTCAATGCACTAATGCATCACTTAAAACATTCAGACCTACTACTACAAAGTTACTTGTTGCAGTTAACAGTCAACAGACAATGTTTGATGCTTTTGTGTCAACAACCTTCACGTCATCCTTTTTTTTACCAGCAGAACATATGCTTTCAACAGATACAACTGATCTGCGGATTTGACCAAATAAATCTGTCTTAAGGGGTATCAGGAAACAAACTGTATGGACCACAGTCAGTCAGTTCTCTTGCTTTTCTTTCATATGACCAGGGGCATAATTGCACGGGGTGCAGTTACACTGAGGCCCAGCATCCAAAGGTAGACAAGGCATAACATTTTGTAAAGAAGGCAAGCTGTGCATCAAATGAGTGGTTATTGCCTTTCTACCCCCAGCCCAGTGTGCACAAATGTTTCCAGGAGATGGAGCCTAATGAAAAAAATTAATAAAAAAACAATGTTTACATTTGTACCCCTTCCAGGGTTCTCAAATGTTTGAAAACTATATATTTCCTACTGTATTCATTAGCAGCTTGTCTCCGGAGAAATATAACACCCCACTGAAAATAGAGGATGCCAAAAGCACAACATTACCCTTTCTTTCATTATATTCTTTAAATATGACCTGCCTGTACTAAAATGGGTGTAATAACAACAGATATGCAGAAAAGGTAGACAAGAAATATAATTTTGAAAATAAAACCAACTGCATCAAATGAGGGCTGACTTAGCTTTCTACCCCTAGGCTAGTGTACTTAAATGTTTCCAGAATAGGCAACACAGGGAAATACAGCTTTTTTAACATTTCCCCCACTTTAAAGATTTTGGTATCTTTTAAACCATGCACTGCCAGTCCAGAAAAATGATACTCCATTACTATCATACCTAAGGGATGCCAGAAGTACAAAAACATGTCTGCCAGAGCTGTCTTATTTTTGCTTACCTTTTTCAAAGAGTAATATAACATTTATTTTGGTGATTGATCATCATAAATATTTTAAAGGGATAGTAATACTTTATTATTACTATCCCCCATATTGTACATACTTGTAAAATAATTTAATAGCCCCCAGGTTCATTTCTCAAACCTTTTTGCAAGCACATGTAGAAGACCATTTCAGTGAAATAATTCTTTGTCACTAACGCGATCTCGGCTCTGCTGCAGAGCCGCATGATGAATTTCAGACCGGATATCCCTGCAGTCAGCACAACGCTGACTTCAGGGAAGGGGGGGGGGGGAGGGGGGAACTTTGCCTTCGGTTATCTCTCAAACCATAAAGGTTTGAGAAATGAAACTGGGGGCTATTAAATTATTTTACAAATATGTACAATATGGGGGATAGTAATAATAAAGTATTACTATGCCTTTAAGTATGATCATCTGAAAGAGGGAGCTTCCCTCTTTCAGATCCAGGTCCACCGGTCCACCTAGTGTGCGTTTGCATGCATGTTTGCATATGTGAATGGATTTCTGTGTATATGTGCACAACATATACAGCATTAAAGGGTGCCGTCAAATGAAAGAAAGTAATCCCTTCTTTCATAAAAAGGCATCCATGTTTTGAAGAGAAGCGAAGGTGGGATAGGGGCTCTATACGTGTTCCCCCACCACACCCTCCTTATGTTCACACATTGATCTGCTGCATAAGCATATATTTGCATCGGGCGATCTTTGACAAACCAATGTGTACAAAACGGAGGTTATTTTTGTCTGAGCAACCGCAGAGGACGGGCCATCCATGTCCTTAACATTTTTTTTGTTTTAGCTGCTGATGATGTGGATCGCCACATCCTCAGCAGCAATGTGGTTAAAAGTCAAAAACTTAATAATTCAGAATTATGTCCTCTTGCTATTTTTGTTAGAACAGGTCAATTCCCCAATCCTTAATGCTCAGATAAATGTGAATCAACATGCAACTTTGACTAAAATACATTCCATATAACACGCTCATTTTGTTATGCCACACAATTTTCCAACATACCTTCTCATATAGGGTCCCTATATATAGGGTGCCTGTTAGAATGTATAATTTTTTTCTTCACTATTATGAGTGCATTGCAATGCCTTGGATACCTCTCTGGCACTCAAAGGGTTAAATAAACAGTCGTTTGTAAGATCCGATATTTCAAAACACCTTGCAAACCAGAAATGCTTTCAATCATTTTCTCTATCCCATTTGTAGAAATACATCTTCTGCTTTTCAAAACAGAAATTCAATAAAATTTTGCCTGATGAGATCATAACAATCATCCCACCATCTTTTGTCTTTTGTACAGCAAGGCCATTACTTTCAAGAGTTCAGATAATGTTTTCATGTACCGTTCATTAAGAAATTCTGAACTGCCTCTCACTCTTCCAACAACAAATGCCATATTGCTGTGCAATTCCTGCCCCTCAATTCTGACTCTGGGGATAAAATCAGAAGTCTTGCAATCTGTGAACATGAGACAGCATCAGCAGATTTTCTTTCATATCACTGTAGAGGGGCAAAAGTTTACAGATCTATATAATAAAACTCCACAGGCCGATGCAATTACCTTCAAAACTCCAGCTTCCACCCACTGAATACTAAAAGACCATCACATACAGTCAGGCAACCATATACCAACGACTGTGTTCCGACAACAAGAAAGGAATAAGTTAAATTCTTGGCTAAAATCGATAAATGAGATGGTTACAAGCCAAAGACAATTAACAGAACAATTAATTCTGCACTTATAACACCATGGGAATACCAGATGCAATATTAGGAGGAAAATAAAACAAAAGACACACACAAGCATTCCGCTAGTAGCCACATACAACCCTGTACTACTAGATTTACTACCCATAAAGGCAACATTAAAATAAATCTTCCCCATACCTCCAGACCTCACATTCCAGCAACCTACAAAACTCAAGCAAATTAATAAGCAGGAAACTCCCCCATGATATCGATCATACATTCAATGGGATAAAACCATACAATGTTACATACTACAAAGTGTGCAAATATTTTAATAGATCTAACATTGCCATCCACACCAAAAGGACGTTCAACATCAGAGGATCATACAACTGCACAACTAATAATATAGCATATATGACTGCGATAAGTGCTACCAAGGATGTTAATATTGGAGAAACATGCCAAAAATTACAAACCTCTATGAACAGGACCCGACACACATTAAAACATCATGGAAAAAAAATAAGTATCATCACCATCACCATGAACCAGATCACTCAATGAACAACCTTACAAAAATGACCTTTCAAGTTAGTTTTAAAAACATACAAGAAAGAAAGACATTAGAACTAAAGATGATAATTCTCTTTAGAATCATGAAAGGAATCAGTATAGATCTGGGAGTCTTATATCACTACCAGAGATTTCTATAACCAGTGCTCTCTCTGTTTTCCCATTCTCCTCATCGCCTCTCTGCTCCGCATTCAAACAACTGCTCAGACACTCTTTACTTATTGCGGATAATCACATTTTTCACCCTCTCCAAGCTTTCCCTATTACATTCTAGCATCTTATCTAACTTGGGAACTATGCCGAAGTACTCACCTCTTTTTATTTCCTGACATGTTTTGCCTTTCACAATGTAGATGAAAAATCTTTAAGGTTTTAGAAGAAAAAAACATTATTCAAAGCACATACCACTCCCTCACTGTCAGATGAGAACGTTATTGGATAGTTAATTTTTCTATAAGTATGCCACCACTACAATGGGAAAAAGTTGAAGATAAACCATATTTTTCCACTCAGTCCTAAATCTTTTGGCCAGTTATCTCAGCACCAGAGAAACAGGTTCCAAGTCCAATACTCCCAGCTGCCATCTGTGAATAACTCTAGATTATTTGCATCAGCATGCCATACAAAAAAAACCAATAATGTTGCCATATGCCAAAATGATTTAACACATTCCACCATTGCCAAACCTAACTATCGTAGCAAAGTTTAATACCTAAATTATGCCCACAATTCCTTCAAAGTAGTATTTTCCTTACAAAGAAAAGCATTTTCCTGATTTCAAACCCTACATTTTGTCATCCGGTAATCTAAACACACCCTCTGCTCTCAATTTCAATTCCTATAAAAATCAACTTGGTCACTGGCACTCCAGATTTTTTCTTTGGCTAGAAGAACGCCAAACGAATTCATCACATTTCAAACATTATCATCATCATCATCATCAATCTTTTCCAATTTTCAATAGCTCCTTTAGCTACCAATAAGAAACCATCTACATAATGTAGAATACCTTTTGAATGCACCACCTCTTTACAAACCCATTCAAGGAATTTGAATAGGCATAGTTTTGTCAAAGAAAATATTGTTTTCCAATTTGCAATGCAACAAGTGAATTTAATCAGGGTGTATTGAAAGTGATATGAATGCAGATTTTTGGTCTGGTTTTGCTAACCAAGCATTAGGACCATCTTCTTTAATAACTTTCTCAGCTTTGTCAAATAAGCGTATGTAAAAGAACACATACTCTTACAAATACAATAATTTAGTGAATACCCAGAAAAGAGAAGACAAACTTCCTTTTTCCATTCTTGGTTACTACTAGGCCTAAAGGTGAAATTCTTCAATTCGGTTGGGGTGGTTCTGCAAAAGAACCAATCATTCTACCCAAATTTAGTTTAGCTTCAAAACCTATTATTAAGGCATTTTCTTCACAAATAACAGAACCTTTGTCTACAAAATGAAATGAAAAAGTCCTCTTTTAACCCTTGCTTTGTTAGCCCTATGTGAATTCTAATATTTATTTAACAAAAAATCCATGGCTTCAAACTGGGCATACATCCAGTGTGTCATCAATTCCTTGTTAGCAAGCAAATGAGAGTAATCCTCCGCAAAAAAAATGCATTTGCACCTGTATTTTAAGTATATCCCCCACTTACACTTTCCTTCAGTTAATGCAAAGCAAACCCTTTGTGAAATTGGCTGCCTGTCCTTGGGGAGACTGATTGCCCACCATCCCTGGAAAGGACTGTTTTTTATTTGGTATCATATTAAATAACCATAGGTCAATATCTTTAACGTCCCATCTATGTTCTCTTTGAGCCACCTATCTCTATCTGAACTGTTTGTCATATCTCCAACAAACTTCACTGTTCAACTGTTTACTAACCATTGTTATAGAATCAACACATTTAAACTGGGCTAAACGCATATCTGTAGCAGTTGTTCCTCATAGTATGGTTGCTAAGATCAGAAACACATGTAACCACTATTCAAATGATTTAGGACCCTTACTTTTCAGCATTTCTTCATCTTATCCTTTTTGTTTCTGTATTATTGGGTAGTAAATACAAAATGTCAACTATACATGAAATGTGCACCCCAATGATTTTAAGGAACAAAAATACGTATTTACTAGTCTGGTAATTTTACAGCTTCTCTCACCCCCAACAGTTCCTTCATTTTTCCTTTCTTTAACACATCACATGATTTTCTTTGTACCACTTTATCCTAAAACATCTCTTTAAAATTTGCAAAATCACCTCCTTCATTTTTCCCTCATTCATACACACATTCTTTACATTTAACTGTCCATCTTGAACAGAAGCTGCATCAGAAAAAGCCCTTATGTTATCCGTTTTATTAGCCAGTATATTTTCATCATTGCCTTTTAACATTCATAAAAAGATATGCTCTTTTTTTCTCTCTTATGATAAACATAATTACATGCAATGGTATTTGCCAAGTTCACTGATATTTCCATATAGTCCAATAACATTCTGTATCAACTCCAGTTCTTTATTTTGCATTAGCACCTAAATGCCTTACGGAACAGCAATCTTCTGGATCTCTAGCGTTTTTCATCAAAGAACCATATCATTTATTTCTCCTTTACCTTCAACATTCCCCAGTAATTCAAAAGTGTTCGGCATTTTATTTCTTGGTATTTTGCTGCAGGCTCCACCCTCTGCTTGCTGTTTGCGCATGCATTCCACTCTGAAATGCAATTCCACTACTGGTTCAAGATTTGTTGACCAGCATATTAATAAGCCTATCTCATAGTCTCTGCCTTCAGATATTTTCTCAAAGTAGCTTTCAATGCTAAATCACTTTCAATGCTTCCTAACAGTTACTGCTTTATGCCCCTTTAATACCTACAGACCCAGTTGACCTCACCCCCAATAGGAATTTCCACACAGGTGTCAATCAAGGAACCTGATATGCATAGACTCCACCATTTACATGTGTACCGTCAGCATAACATGAATTAGAATAATCTATAAACCTAAATAACTCAAAAAAACTATTTTTTTAATTAGAAAATGGCTAATACAACAGACAGTGACTTTAAAAATTCACCAAACTTGTTTTTGGGTGATAGGCCAAGTTTTAAAAGGACCCTGTTTGTGGAACAAGAGTAATGAAGCCTGCAACTCCTCTCCTACATATAGCCATTGTTTGGAACATGTTTGTCAATGTCCCCCAAAGCCAAGGGGAAAAGTAATGTTATTTCATTACTGTGAGCTTTGTAGTTCAAGAGTAATTGAATGATAAAAGGGGCAGGAGGGGGAAACTTTATCTAGTGTAATCCTACAGACCACACAGCTCACATCGAGGGTCAATATTCTTAAAGTGAGAACAATGAAAACCCTGCCCCCCTTGACAGGTTTTCAGCTTTTTCCCTTATCTCAATTAAAGATTGTCCCTCTCTGCAATCTACCTGGACACTCCCTGATGCTCTAAGCTGAGCAGCGTTACATCAGTAGAAGGGGCGGGGGGATACTTTTTCATTCAATTTACTCTTGAACTACAGCTCTGACAGAAATGAAACACCACTCTCCATGGCCCAAATACTATAAAGATTAATCAGAGCTGCTTTTATTATTAAAATTTACTATCCCTTTAAAAGATCCTATCACTGCTACTTTTCTGACATCACCAGAGTTGCCATACTTATCGAGAGCAACTGATAAAGATTTCCTGTAGCTCAGATCCCAACCCTTGCAATATATTACCCCATCAGATCAAAGACTGACAAAGCAGTAAATGTTTGCTGCTACAGCGCATATGGCTGAACTGGCAAGCCTAACATACACCCCTCCATGCCTTGTTGTACATCAGCGCTCATCATCCTCTAATGAACAATGCATGGTTAAAGAGGGTGTGAGAAGCATTTTAACAATAGCTGAAGGGTTACATGTTACCCTCCCCTGGTCAATGTAGAAACAACTGCAATGGGTACATGATGCAGAATTACAAAAACAAACTATGTATTATTGTTTAACATAACTCCTAATGGTCCCTATTGATTCTGTCCTTCTGCCTTTATTCAAGAGATCACATCTTCAATCAGTCACAGAGGTCATGTCCATGGAGACGGACATTACACGGAACATGGGACATGAACTCCACCCACTGCAAAACGTAATCTTAAATCTTTAAGGAAAAGAGGGGCGTGTAATTCATTGCTTATCAAAGCACTGTGCACCCCTCTGGTCCTTAAATTATAAGTAGGCTCATGCACACTGCCTGTTTCAGTTTAAAAAAATGCTAGCAACTATCATGTTTACAACATATTTCTGTTACAGCATATTTCTTACTCTTTCATATGTTAAATATAACATATTTCTATATTACAACATATTCTTGCTCTTTCATATGTTAAAAAAATAGAAAAGAAAACCCAATCAATAAAAAAGGCGGGTAAAACATATTTTAGATATATAAGTGAAAGGATTAAAATGAAACAAGGAATAGTTAGACTGGAAACAAAAATGGAAACTATGTAGATAAGAATAAAGGGCTAGCTGACTGTCTCAATGAATATTTTTGTTCAGTTTTTACAGCGGAAGATGAAGGGAAGGGACCTCTGTTAGAAAAAAGAAATGGCAAGACATGGGAAACATGCATGTTTACAGAGGAAGAAGTTCTACTTCAACTTTCTAAGTTAAAAACAGATAAATCAATAGGACCAGACGGATACACCCAAAGTTGTTAAAAGAACTTAAGTGTGTTCTGGCAAATCCTTTAACAGAATCCTATATAATAATTCGCTAAATCGTGTGTAACGCCGCAACATGCGCAGTAGACACTGCTGCGCGTGCTGCAGTAATGTGCAGTAGAGACTTCCCACGCCGCAGCTGATACAGAGCTGGGCGCTCTGAAAGAGCGTCCAGCTCTGTATGAGCTGTGGCGCGGACAGTCTCTACTGTGTGTGACTGCCCTGCGACCAGGTGGCAGTGTCACTGTGGCCCGTGTAATGGGCTGTTCAACTAGTTATTCAATAAGTCGCTATTGACATGAGTAGTGCAAGAAGATTGGAAGATAGAAAATGAAGTACCACTTCACAAAAAAGGTAGCAGGGAAGAGTCTGATAACTACAGACCAGTAAATCTTACATCAGTAGTGGGAAAATTAATGGAGACTATGTTAAAGGAAAGAATTGTTGAATATCTGAATTTGAATGGCTTGCAGGATACCAAACAGCATGGGTTTACAGCAGGTAAATCTTGTCAGACTAACCACATAGATTTTTTTGACTGGGTAACTAAAATGATAGACCAAGGGGGAGCAGTAGATATAGCTCATCTAGATTTCAGTAAAGCATTTGACACTGTCCCTCACAGAAGACTCATTAATAAATTACAGTGTTTGGGTGTGGATACAAAAATAGTTAAATGGATAAGGCAATGGCAGAGTGACAGGAGACAGAGGGTGGTAGTCAGTGGAGAATATTCAGACGAAAGGAGTGTTACTAGTAGGGTCCTCAGGGATCTGTACTGGGGCCCATTCTTTTTAATATTTTTATTAGTGCTATTGCAAAAGGTCTTCAAGGTAAGGTATGCCTTTTTGCAGATGATACAAAGATTTGCAATAGGGTAGACATTCCAGGGGGAATAAGCCAAATGACAAATGATTTAGGTAAGTTAGAAGAATGGAGTGGCAGCTGCAGTTTGATGTTGATAAACGTAAAATATTGCACATGGGACATAAAAATCCAAAGGAAAAATATACTATTAAGGGTATTGTACTGTCAGAGACAACAGAGGAAAGGGATTTGGGAGTAATTATCTCTAATGACTTAAAGGTAGGCAGGCAATGTAATAAAGCGGTGGGGAATGCAAGCAGGGTACTGGGTTGTATAGCTAGGGGCATTAGTAGCAGAAAAAGGGAAGTGGTCATGCCACTCTACAGATCTCTAGTTAGACCTCATCTAGAGTATTGTGTACAGTACTGGAGACCCCATCTCCAGAAGGATATAGATACTCTAGAGAAAATTCAGAGAAGGGCTACTAAAATGGTGACTGGTTTACAGGAAAAGAAATATCAGGATAGACTAAAGGATCTGAACATGTATAGCTTGGAGGAGAGAAGAGAGAGGGGATATGATAGAAACATTCAAATACGTGAAGGGATTCAACAAAGTGCAGGAGGGAATTTCAAAGGAGTAAATATGTTAGGACAAGAGGCCATAGTCTAAAACTAGGGGGACACAGGTTTAGACATAATGTAAGAAAGTTTTACTTCGCTGAGAGGGTAGTAGATAAGTGGAACAGTCTACCAGCAGAAGTGGTAGAAGTTAATACAGTGACAGAATTTAAGCAGGCATGGGATAGGCATAAGGCTGTCCTTAACATAAGAAAAGACCGAGGACCAAAAAAGGTTTGAGATTTTTTACAGTAGGAAAATGGGCAGACTAGATGGGCCGAATGGTTCTTATCTGCCATCAAATTCTATGTTTCTATGTCTACCTCCAAGAACATGACATACAGGACTGGCTGAAAAATGAATAGGGGTCATAAGGATTTTCTGGCTATTGTAAAGTAAATGGGTGGTTATTATTAAGTGCTGTTACTTCTGCTTTAACAACAGCATGCATGTGCCCAGCCATGGGGGAAAAAACACCTCTGGCCTTTTCTTTATTGCAAGTGTCTTCATACACTATTTTACTGTGCCAAATAAAACCAACATTTCCCAGTGATTTATGTTATTTGCTGAAAGCCGGTTATGTGGAAAAAAATATTGCCTCTTAAACATATGGGTAATGAACATGATGTAACTGCTTTTTTTAATATCACAACAGACACTGATAACTATATATATGAATTAATGACCAATGAGTGGGTTATAATTCTAAATAAGAAAAATAAACCTTGCCACTGTATTATTTGAAAACATATATACACAGTATATTACTGCTGTGACTTATCTGCTTTCTTTCAAGCCAACCTGTACCAAATGTAACTTTGTTTATAGCTCTGCCAGCACAAAAACTGGTCCAATATAATGAAACAATAATGTCACATGAATCTTAAGGCTCCTAAAGCAGTCCATGCAGAATGCAATTTGCTGTATAATTACAAGATAAATAATACATCCAGTAAATGGGTACAACAAACTCACAAGAGTACACTATTTTCCTGCTTAAGACATTAAAAAAATAAAACAAAACAAACTGCAAGAAAAGCCACCACTAGCTGAAATGGCACCATAGCTTTGTTGGCAACAGGAAATGAATAGCGGTTTTAGAGCACAGACATTTTAGGAGATTTACTAAGGGCAGTTTCTCCTTTTCACATATTAAAAGGGTATACAGACATCTCTGATTTAGTTAAAAATACATTTTTCAGACGGCTCATTGGGGTGAAAGGAAAAATAAATCAATAATAGAGCTGGATATAATGGGCACCATCTGTAGTAGCTTGTTTATCTGATGCAGAATTTCTTTTAAAGGGATAGTAAACCCCCTGAAAAAGTTTAATGATAGGAATAATAAAAACATATTTAATGCCCTCGTTCCCATCTCTCGAATCGTTATGGTTTGAGAGATGTAAGAAAATAAAGATCTCTGTATAGCAGACATAATGAGATCCTGCTTCCTGGACCAGACAGCGTCTCTTCAGGAGCGCAGTCATCGTGATATCAAAGTATAGTTACTTCATCGGAATGGTCTACAAGGTGTGCTTGCAAGCCAGGCACACATTATAGACCATACCAATGAAGTAATTATAGTTAGATATCTAGATCTCAGTGCCCATGAAGAGCTGCCTACAGTCAGGCTACCAGATTCTGCCTCTGACAGCTTTACAGCTCGTCAGGCAGAAAGGAGAGGGAAAGGAGGTCTTTATTTTCTTATATCTCTCAAACCATAACAGTTTGAGAGATAGGAATGAGGGCGTTAAGGGTGTTTTTATTATTCCTATCATTTGGCTTAAACTTTTTTGGGGGTTTACTATCCCTTTAAAGCCAGGGCTAACAAAATGCTCCGAACAATGTTTTACCACAAGTAGATAATGGCAACACTCCTTGGGCTACACTTAAATATTTTTAGACCGTGTGAAAGGGATATGAACAGTAAAAACAAAAAAAAATGCATCTATCCCTTTCAGAAACTCTCTTCATAGGGGGGACATTTTATACATAACTTTAACATTGTGTTAATGTGAAGCAATGAGTTGGAGACCTATCTAGTGTTTAAAAGCAACATTTAAACCATTGAGAATATTCATTCTCTCACCTATGATAATTAATTGTTGCTCCAGAATTGCACCTCTTTTGCTTGTAGTATTACACCATAGCCTTAGGCAGAAAGCAAGAGATGAGCAAATCTCGAGCAAGCCAACCACACCACAGAGGAGAAATAAAAATGTTCTGTTGATTTAAATGGGGCTTTTAATCATGATTGTTAATGAGCTCTCCAAAGCATTGAGAAGCAATGCTCAGGATAGGTCTTGAGCATTCAAGAGGTTAAAACTCCCATTTTTAACTACTTGAATGTTTGTAACTACAGAATGTGGGTGTGGCCAGCTTTAGGCAGTTACCTAGTCTGCTTGTTGGAAACTCCTACCCTGCACGTGGGAGTTATAAGCAGTAAAATATGACATATATAGGTTAACATTGAAGCAATCACTTTAAAGTGATAGTAATGTTTCATAATAAAAGCAGCTCTAATTAATTTTCATAGTATTTGGACTTTGGAGAGTGTTATTTCAATTCTGTCAGAGTTGTAGTTCCAGAGTAATTCAATGACAAAGTGTCCCCCTCCCGCCCCTTTTACTGATGTAACACTGTTCAGCCAGATCAGAAGGGAGGTGCCCAGGTAGACTGCAGAGAGGGACAATCTTCAATTAAGATAAGGGAAAAACCTGAAAAACTTGTCCAGGGGGGCAGGGCTTTCATTGTTTTAATTGTAAGAAAACTGTCCCCTGCTGTTATCTGTCTGGTCATACAACCAGATTCACATCTGAGAAGAGATGGCTTACACTAGGTAAAAGGGGCAGGAGGGGAAACTTTGCCTGTGAATATCTCACAAACCATAAAGGTTTGAGAGATAAGACTTATATAGTTCTTCATGTTTTTTTAATGCCTACAAAATAAAATAAAGATAAAACAAAGTATTACTATCCCTTTAAAGTAGCTTATGTTTATATTTTCTTAAGCAATTAACCAGGAGTTTGCCATAGGTCATATTACGCACAAATGGCACTATTTTGCACAATGAATTCATTTGTAGTAGCCATATTATTCCAGTATATCAGTATAATGCTAAATGGAGCTTGTTGTAAAGATAGACAAGATTACCACACTTACGAAGGAAAGCGTGAAGTCCTGCGCCACTCTGCCGCAGTTAGTATGTGCCGCAGAATGTGGAAATGGATCCCAGGAAGGTAATTTGCAAAGAGATTTTCTCATTAACCATGGAGTTAAAATAAAAACAACCCAGCCTTCTAGAAACAGTTAAACAGCACTAATAATATGGGACAGGGTTGCAAACAAGTCAAAGTTCCACACTGAACTGTAAGTAAGCGAATCTGTCGGAATGGTTGGTATCAACTTTCTGACCACTTCTTCATGTGGAGTACATTTCTACTTTTATTGGAACAACATCGTATCAACGTTGTTATTCTATCTGGCACTTTCTTGTTCTTTTTTTACTGGATATCCATGTCGCTTTGGGTAGAGTGTGTCTTCTGAGAGAGCAGCCATCAAGTTCTGATACGGTCACTGGAGACAGGTAGTATCCTCAACTGATTGACAGTTGGACTAGGCATAAGCCTTCTCCAACACATTTTCCTTGTGAGTATACACCCACAGGGTGCTGTTGATGGCCCATTACCATTGAAGATAGATTAACACAGGGGGCACCCCTTGGTTTTTCACTTTTACTGTTTGCAAAGTGATAATCCAGCATTTCACAATGCCCTTATGCCACGGATTACACAGGTTACCATCCACCGATGCAGAACTTTAACCCTTTGAGTTGCCAGAGAGGCATACCCCTCTGGAAACTCAAAGGATTAACTAACTTTCAGCAAAATATTTAGGATATTGAACATGCTTCTAGGGCTAATTTCATATTTAAATATAATCAATACACATATCTAAAAGTCTTTATAAGAGGTTTGCATTTTAGTGCTTGTTCATGCATTAAAGTTAATCAGAAAACAGGTTCTTTATTGTTATTAGCATTCACAGAGCTACATGAACATTTTTTAGTAAGAATATAAACACTCACCGAAGCCATTGTGTCCACAGAGCAAAACCAGTGCATATTCAGCAGAAAGTAATGGAGGCCATCATCCAAGACAGTGGTTCACATAAGTAATTAAAGAAAACATAATGTTAGAATCTATTTAATATATTCTTTAAAACAATTGCACTACAGGTCTCAACATGTCCGAGCATCACATTTTCACTAACCAAATCACTAGTCCGTGAAATCTAAAGACATACAAAATAAAGTGAAAAAATTATACAGCAAACGGTAATAGTCTAGTAAGAACTATAAACACTTAACTCTTTGAGTGCCAGAGGGATATGGAATGCATTGCTTTAAAGAAGATGTGTATGGAACAAATATTTAGATCATGTAGCAATAAAAATATAATATTGACATGCAATTCAAACAAGATTAATGCTAAAGGGGGAAAAGAGGAGAAATAATGTGGCAAAGCAACTGCATCAAAGGAACAATTACAAATTTCGATAATAAAAAAAGGAAATATGTCTTTTAACCCCTTGAATTCTAGTTAGGTCTCTGATGCATAGTTTATCACTGGAGATGGGTTACTTTACACCACATTTAAAATCAACTGGAATTTTTGTTTGACATCTAAATTAATACAACATGAATAATGGAAGTGCAATTAGCACCACATTCAATGTTTGAGACAAGAAGTAGGCCTCCTCACTTTAAATGAATGTCATTCTTGATAAATGTGCAAAAAGATAAGTGGAGACAAGTGAGTGTCATTGAACATACTGTATGTAGTGCTGTACACCAGTGGTTCCCAAACATTTTGATTAATGCCCCCCTTTTGGTTTTCGAAAATCCAATGCCCCCTCTTTTTTTTATCAAGATAAATATAACCCTATGTATGTTATTTGCACTGTATTTTGTAATATAGAGAAAAAAACTATACAAAATTATCTTTACTGCAGGCATAAAGCCTCAATAAAAGCAACAAGCCTCAATCAATAAAAGCTCACATTTTAGGGATATCCTTCCTTGAGAACAGTTGATTCTATCATTAGAAGTGGTGGATCTGTAAAGAAATGACAGACCAGTGACTGATCCACCTTTGAGGATATCCTGGAAATCTGCATTGCTAGTGAGGCTTGAAGACTTGGATCCAAGTACCATAATCTAATGAAGGTGCCTATGACCTTTTCTTTAATGGGAGCTACTTTTAATCATTGAAACGTGCAGTAAGCTACTCTAAAACATATGAATTTATTACTGTAAATATTAAAGTGGAACATTCATATAAAAAAAGTTATTACCACCTGTTTAACCATATAAGCACTATTAGGAAATGTGTTTTTTTTTTTTTTGTTTTTTGTTTTTTTTTTTTTTTACTTTACATACTTTTTAGGATATTTAAGCTCAGAGTTGGGCATTTCCACATTATGCGGCACTGGTATCTGCGGCACAGCTCTCAGAACTATTTCATTTTCCTCACTCATCCCTCCCAGCTGCCACAGGAAGCGCGTTTACGCTTCCCTTCGATAAAGTGTGAATGGCTGCTATCGTTACCTCAAGCTCCGGTAAGCATTATACTGAGGTTGCAACCTCAGTATAATTTACCGGAGCTTGATTTAACAATAGGAGGAGGAGGAACTTTAGCGGAGAATATCTCTCAAACCATAAAGGTTTGAGAGATATGATTTGTGCCACGTAATTTATTTTTTTAACCTGTACAAAACAAGATTAATTTTTTATGGGACATTAGTGTCCCTTTAAATAAGTGTGCGTTACTATGAACAGCAATATGTAGATGTGAACCAACATTACAAAAAGAACTGAACATAGCTTTGTTACTTTTATTTACAGCATAAAGCCTTGTTGTATAAATGGAAAATAATGACTATGAGCACAGATTTTGCAGGCTCGTAAAGACATATTAAAGAGTTATTTGTTTAAACTGAATTGGCAGAAATTAGGTAATTTATTATTATCATTCCAGAATTCTTTATAGGAAATAATACAATTTACGTATGGTACACAGCTAAAGAACACATATAGTTATGAATAGTTAGATCTAGGGTAGGCAGGAGTTGGAAAGATGAGGATGGTGGGAAATGCAGATCAACAATATCTAGAGGGATAACGGTTGCTCCCCCCTTGGTTTGATAGATCAGGACATCAGACTTTCAGTCCCTGAACTGAACTTAGCCTGCACACACAGTGAAAAAGCCACATGACCATCATAGGCCCCCTATGTAATATATAGGGCCTATTGTAATAATATTACCAAAAGCCAATTATGGTTTTACAACATCAGTGTAGAAAAGAGAGGGTCAGAAAAACAGGTTACTATAATATAAGATGCCCATCAATTGTTTTGGCCAGATTCAATGCGCCTTATGTATATAGGCAATGTGAAGCAATTCTGGTGACAACACCAGAGAGGTCTAATTATTAGTCACATTGATTTAAATGGGGCTTATAACATAGTATTTGCTAGAAAATCCTGCAATACAATGCTTCGGAATGTGTCGGAGACCTCTAGCATTCAAGGGGTTTACATCTCCATTTAAATAATGTGAAGGATTGTTTGTCCCAAATATATACTTTGCTTCAGAATTTCTCCACATTTCATTAAGATATAAGGCCCAGTGTTTTTTCCACAACAACTTAAGGAGTTAACACAAATCACTTGCAATACGATGCATAATTACAAGATTCATTTGTTGTCACTTGTGTCAGAGCCTCAATTCTGCTGATCTAGGGCTAAACTTTGCACTGTGATCTATTAGTCACCAGTGCTCAATAACCCACTGCTCAACAATGTCTGAAGCTCAGCACAGCTCGAAATGGCAGGATGCTATATCTGTGCGTAGAAGGCTGGTTAACCTTTGCTAGCAGCACTCCCCCTCCCCCCTCCCCAATTCCCGCATCCTTACACTAACACCTGGTGACATGAACTTGGACTGCAGGAGCTGACTGCATGGTACATATCCACACATTCTACTGATTCTCAATGAGGGACATGTTGGAGATAATGGAAGCTATGTGAACCTTCCATAATCCAAACATGGGTCAAAGATACTGCATGAAGAGATGATCTGTTTTACTGCTAAAAGGGAAAGTTTGTTATTTTATAAACCTTACAGAATTTCAGTAGCGATTCCAATCTCTGGGTATAGTAAGATTATTTTTGATGCCTTGCACTGATGTTTAATGTTTGAGTGCAAGAGGTGAGTGCAATACATTTCTTTGCAACAAGTTGCACATTTCCTCTGTCACTCAGACAGTTAAAAATTAATGACATCAGAGTACATTATCTAGAACTGTAGTCCTGGTGAGTGCCAAATAGTTATGCAAGATAGCCCCTAAAATTCAAAGGGTTAAAAAAAAAAATCCTGAAATATTTTATAAACTCATCTTGTGTAAAGGAATGTGCAGTGGATATTTTTCAGTGACTTTTCGGTCCAGTGTAAAATGTTCTGTTTATCTTGGAGTTGGACAATTCCAGGTCCTCCACTGTAATGTAATTCACATTATTCCCAGCCATCCATTCCTGGAGCGAGGACTCCAGTTCATTGAGAAGCAATGCACTAGACAGCTCCCAAGCCTTCAAGGGGTTAAGAGCCACATTTAAAGCGGAACTACCATGTCACAAAATGTTTAGCTTAACTAAGTCCCCTTCTGGTGACTAGCTGCTTAGTAGCGCTAGTTGCCACAATTATTACCTTATTTAATAGATATATGCTTTATTCCCCAGCAGTCAGTAGCATGGAGCACGGACATCTTGCCAGAATGATATCCTCTTGCCTGCGCTGTCAGTCCCAGCTGGAGCCAAATGGCTCCTAGCAATGCCTCCGAGACCCGGCTGGGACTGACAGCGCAGGTGCGCGTACGTCATTCTGGCAAGATGTCCATGCTCCGTGCTACTGACAGCTGGGGAATAAAGCATATATATATATATTAAATCAGGTAATAATTCTGGCGACTAGCGCTACTAAGCAGCTAGTCGCCAGAAGGGGACTTAGTTAAGCTAAACATTTTGTGACATGGTAGTTCCACTTTAAACGAATAGGGATTTTTATATGTTTCCAATGGCGCAGTTTGTTCCAGAAATTCTCCTCTTTAGTTTTCTATACATGACCCTAGGGGCTCGATTTAAAGGCAGCCGTTAACCAAAAAAAACACTAACGGGTGCGTTAAGTGTCATGTTGCAATTCAAAGATCCGTCTAAACAACAGCTAACGGCAGTTGCACAATTCCTACGGCCGCTACACTTACGTGCATTCAGACGCATGGAACAACATGGAACAACATACCCCAGAGCTATTCAAAGGCTTGCGGTACTGATAACGGCTGAAAAAAAGACACACCTAACGGCTAAAAGTTAAGACCCACTTCTCACACACGTTAGACACTTAACGGCCAAAACTAAACACCCGTTACAGAGGAAAACACACAAAAGGCTTACCGCACAACCATGTAAATGGGAAAATTAACCCGTGCAATGCCAAAACAACACAAAAACATGCACACACAACACAAATCACTACACACAAAACAACAACCAACACCACAGGAACAATGACACACAAAAAAACAACAACACAACATGGCACGGAACAATGGGGGTCATCACACAAAGCGGACCCTGCAAATACAAGCTCACCTGGGCAACATCAACACGCGACCTGCACCCCACAACTGCACGCCCGCAAATGGCACACACAGAACAAGCACAACACACCACATCTTATAACACACACACACACACCTGCAAACACTTACCTGGACACAAACAACTCTCCATTGGTCAGCACTCACCTCATCACCACACCTACACAACGCCCTAGCAAGTACTTAAAGGGACAACTCAACACACTCACTTGTGGCTTGTTTTCCACTCAGGGAGGGAGAGAGAGAGAGAGAGCGCGCTAGAGAGAGAGAGCTAGAGAGAGAGAGGTAGAGAGAGAGAGAGAGACAGATAGAGCAAACAGTATGTTGGGTTACATATTGTTGCGAAGACTGCGGAGAAGGCGTGCAAGGGAGAGAGCTAGGGAACATCAGCAAACCCCAAGCACGCCTCATCAACAGCCTCCACCTGTTGCAAGTGAGGAGGCTCTGGCTCAGCAGCCACACAGGAGTCCATCCCCACCTGGAGGGCACAGGATGTATAGACGACCACCAAGGCCCAGGGTATACCGCCCAAGGGTCACACTCTTTGGAATGGCTGATGACGAGGTCATTGATCGCTACAGGTTGAGGCCTGACAGCATCATTGCCTTGTATGAGGTCATCAAGGAGCAGGTGGATCCCATCTACATCCACAACCATGCCCTAACTGGCCTGCAGAAACTACTCTGTGCCATACACTTCATGGCAAGCGGGGCCTTCCAGTCCACTGAGGGTTACGCATCTGGCATGTCCCAGGCCACATTCTCCAGAGTGCTGGCCCAGGTCCTGCCAGCCCTCAAAATCAAGGCCAGTACCCATATACATTTTCCCACCACCGACATGGACTGGATACACGTCAAGCAGGCCTTTTACGCAAAGGGAGGCATGCCCAGGGTCATGGGTGCTATAGATTGCACCCATGTCCGGATTAAGGCCCCAGCACGTGACGCACAGATATTCATCAACAGGAAGAACTTCCACTCCATCAACGTGCAGATGGTGTGTGACAGCAACATGAGGATCATGAATGTCTGTGCAAAATATCCTGGCAGCACACATGATGCATACATTCTACAAAACTCCTCAGTCCACAGAGATTTTGAGAATGGAACCTTTACAGGGGGATGGCTACTGGGTGAGTTCACAAAACAAAATCACACCACATACACAGGCGTACACACCACTCAGCTCAGCATGCACCTGACCCACACCTACTACGTCCACCACACAAAACATCATTCACACAACATGTGCTGTTTCACCATGTCACTCACATTACACAGGTGATGCTGGCTATGGATGCAAGTCCTGGCTACTGACCCCTCTGGCCAATCCCCAAACACATGCCCAGGAAAGCTACAACCAGGCTCATGCCAGAACCAGGAATGCTATTGAGCGGACATTTGGGCTCCTCAAGTCAAGATTCCGATGTCTGGACCACTCTGGGGGAGCACTGCAGTATGCACCGGCTAAGGTGTGTGACATCATTGTGGCGTGCGCAATACTGCACAATATCGCAGTGGACACCAGGCTGCTGGAGCACATCCCGGACCCCCCCATACAGGAAGTGCCCATGGACATCGGGCATGTGGAGGAGACCATGAGAGGGGCACAGATCAGAGACAGGCTCATCACGGAATACTTCACCTGTGAGTATAACACAGGCATGCAAACAATCCATGCAAGTCCCCCAGCAGTCCTGTGACACTAACCACACTGCACATTTTGTTCTGTCTCACCCCACAGGAACAGTGACACAGCACTGCACTGGCAGTGGACGTGGAAAATTGTGTGTGTGGACTCAGCAACCATCCTCCATTCCACTCTCCACGTTGACATACAGACCCCAAGGATATCACGCACACCCTCAGGAGAAACAAGGTACAACATATTACCCATGTTCATCACCTTACACGGCTTGATTGACAGCAACTAACTGGATATGCCATGATTAGAGCCTGAACAACCATGCTAGCCCAGTAGTGAAAGAGTATTATCTAATGATTTGCATGAGAAGGGACATCAGACTCAATATGGGACCTGTACTGTGCTACAGCTGAGAAGAGCAGCACAGGGGTGGATGTACAGTGGTATGGGCACACAATGTAGAGGTCATGAGACGTAGATCAGATTACCACGGACTCCATGCAGACCTGTGAGTGTGCAGACGTATGTGCCCCTGACATGAATACACACATCAACAAATGTGTCCTAACAGTTCCATGGAACAAATGACATTGGGCTGCCACTGTCACTTTCACAGTGGCAGCACAATGTCATTACTTCCATGGAGCTCTCAGAACACTTGTTAATGTGTGTATACATGTCAGGGGCACATATCCCTAGGACTGATGCACATGTCCTTAGTTCCCCACAGAATTGGTTACAGATGAGTACACAACACATTGTCAAGCAATGGTTTGTGCACTCACCTGTAACTGTGAAAACTGAGGGGATGAAAAAGACTAAATTGTTGTTGCTTGATGATCAGTTCAGGTCTACTGCTCCAAATCCTGTCCTCTTGTCCCGCAGGCATCCGTAACATGATCCATCCTTGAACTGAAGATCTTCCATGTGACTGGATTGATGTCTTGACAACACCTTCATGAAGATCACCCCTTGCTGTTTATGGTGATGTTGTTGGTGATGCAAAGTTTGACCTGAGGTTCACACAAACCTCTACTGGAACATTCTCATAGAGACACAGAAAACACTAATTCTTGAGTGTTGTAACCTGTACAGTCAGGATGCTCAGCTACAGAGTTGTCAAACCTCATGGACAACACATGAGCAGGGCAGCAGTGTTACTGAAGTATTACAATTTAGTTTCAAAGTACATTTAGTGTTCTCATACAGGTGTTCAATGCATATAGGCAATACACACACAAAACACATGTACATTCTAATGTACTTTGAGACACAATAAAGATGAACCATCACCATTCTATCTGTGTCTGTAGGAGGATATATTTGAGAACACATATGTCAATGTGTTACCACACCCAGGGTAGAGTATGCCCCATACATGGAAAGGCAACACCCACATCACAGGAGTCCACCACTTGTTTGCCAGTGACTGGACTCTGTGATGTATCAATGCAAACAGATGATGGTGGCAGTGATGCACCAATGTGTTGTGGGAGTGATGAAGAGGTGATACAGGGGACATACTTCCACAGTGAATACCTGTCCACAGTATCTGTATTGCTCAGTATAATCCATGTTCGGAGATTTTGCTCCACTTTGACATATCTCAGTACATGGGCTAACGAACAACCAGACTAAGTGGACATGTGTTATCACTGGTGAAGTCTGTTACACCCTTAGGGAAACAGCAACTCAACTTACAGGAGACCCCAATGCTCAGCCCAGGATATCAATGTGTGTGCTACACGTTGAAATCCTAGGTTAAAAACATTGGCTTCTTCAGTAAGTCAGTTGCACAATGAGTGTGTGAATCCAAGACAACATGGATACATGTCCCATTTATCTATCCTGCTTATAATGTCCCTGCTAAATCACAGAGCTGTTTGTCTGGTTATCCCATTAACCCACTGAGTGCAAGAGTGGTCCCCAACGCATTTCTTGACAATGCGTTGTCTACCACTCTGGCACTCAAAGGGTTAAACACAGCACATGATGTAGACAAATGTTCAGTGTTGTACAATTTGTTGTGCTAAGGGGTATGTTTTGTTGTTCAAATTCAACACACAACACCGCCATATAACACAGTGGTGTAATATGGCTCCAGGGATGTATTACAAGTTGAATTTGTACAACGGTGTGTGTGTGAACCCATGTTGTAGCATCCCACTAACATTTCACATAGGCAGAGGTTGTGTTCACTGCATTGTATGGCAATGCATTGGAGACAACCCTGCCACCCAATCCATAACTGAAGACACAACAGATCAGACTGGAATTAAAAAAAAAATGTTTTCTTTATTGAGGGGAAACTTAACAGGTTGGGCCTTTCATTTTTTCTTCTTTGGGTGGGGGGCCTTAGCCTGGGTGCCAGAGGTGGATGCCCTTGTGGATCTCCTGGTAACCCTCTGCCCCCTAGGTGTTGCTTCAGGGGTAACACTAGAGGGGGTGGTGGTTGCAGTAGACCCCTCAGTGGAACGCAAGTTCTCCCTCTCCATCCTCAGGTTCTCCCTGCGGTTTATCTCCCTCAGCTCCACAAGGACCTGTGTTAACATGTCCATCACACCAGTCCTGAGCTGCTGGAGTAGTGTATTCCCCCTGGACACCTCCGACTCCAAACCTTGGATCCTGCTCTCCAATTGGACAATGTTCCTCCTGGATTGCCTCCTGCTCCTGGTGATATTGCTGTCAGTACTCCTGCTCGACCGGAGTAGTCTCCTCTGAAGGGCCATACACTCCGCCTCCATCCCTGTGAGGCGTGCGGTGCTGGAGGTGGATGTGCCCGGTGTCCCTGGTGCTGCTGTTTCTTCCTCTGCTGCTGAGGGTGCTGTTTCTTCCTCTGCTGCTGAGGGTGCTGTTTCTTCCTCTGCTGCTGAGGGTGCTGTTTCCTCCTCTGCTGCTGAGGGTGCTGTTTCCTCCTCTGCTGGAGGTGCTGTTTCCTCTGCTGCTGGAGGTGCTGTATCCTCTGCTGCTGGAGGTGCTGTATCCTCTGCTGCTGCTGAGGGTGCTGTGGCTGCTGTTGGAGTGGCTGGTGCAGATGATGGGCATATGCCCACCACATCAAGTGATGCAGAGCTGCCCAGAGATGTGTGTGCTGGTGGAGGTGTGAATATGTCCCTGGGTAGGGGGCGCTGGGGCTCACCAATCAGGCCCAGGTGTGTGTAGTCCAGTGGCCAAGGGTCATATGGTGGCCACTGATAGGTGGTGGGACCCCACCTTGGATCATACCTTGGGGCATGCTGTGGAGCCATCCAGGAGGGTGGGTTGATCTGGGAGGCATATGGCCCATATTGGGTGTTGGCCACTGTCCCTGGCAGCCATTGCCTCCCTGGCGGTGGTGGTGCTGCTGATGGAGGGTAGTAGCTGGTGGAGGTGGATGGATGTGTCCACCTCTCCTCCTGTGGCATCCAGCCACTGTACTGGGGAGGTGCAGCTGGAAAGGGTGGTGCAGCCTGTGGTGGTGCAGCTGGAAGGGGTGGTGCAGCCTGTGGTGGTGCAGCTGGAAGGGGTGGTGCAGCCTGTGGTGGTGCAGCTGGAAGGGGTGGTGCAGCCTGTGGTGGTGCAGCTGGAAGGGGTGGTGCAGCCTGTGGTGGTGCAGCTGGAAGGGGTGGTGCAGCCTGTGTTGGAGGGGATGGTGATGGTGGGTAAGGTGACCACCGGCTGGTCCCCTCCTCTGTGTCCTCCTCACTGGGGGGTGACATAGCCTCCTCCACTGTCTCCTGCTGGGCTTGACGGCCGTAAGCTGTGTGGAGGAAGAAGATGTTGTGATTAGTGACCTTTGCCATATGTTTGTGGAGACAATTCTACTTTGATATGTGTTGAAGAAAAATATATGTGTTTGTGTTAATCCCCCTGGGTAAACAAGGGTACTCCCACTGCTGAAAGGTGTTTGAGTTATTATGGGTGAAGGTTTCATTTTGAGGTGCAATATCACAGTGGCCAGAAATAGTACAGTGGGGCTGTTGCTACACCCTCCCATGTAGATATCTGGTCCCTGTACCAGAGCTGTCCATATGATTGTGTAGTAACAGCACCACTGTACAATATCAGGCCACTAGGATATTGCCCCTGACATATCCATGTCTGAGCTGTGATACCTTTTGCATCAACACACCTTTCAGCAGTACGAATACCATTGTTTAACTCGGGGGGGGGGGGGGGGGGGAGATCCAACAACATATATTTGTCTTCACAACTTGTAGGGATGGCTATCCCTCCAGGGGGGTGGCAAAGGTTAAGTCCACCTTGATGTCAGATTGTAGACATTGTGGGAACAGATGTTGTTCTCTGTTAGTCCTATCCTTCCTACCCTCATGGTTGTTCAGATAATGCTCTATGTGACGGATGTAGATTTCAGTCATTTGTCTACACGAGGGATTTTCAGCAGAGACAAAATCAACCCATTTAGAGAACAATACTTAATTGGAATGGTGTACAGGGTGTGCATGATTTACAAGCACACTCTGTGGACCATTCCAAAGAGGTATTTCTCTCTATATGTTGTGACTTTGGCTCTGCTGAAGAGCCTCCGTGTGGTCAAATGATGGATATCTTCACCTGTCACATGGAGCAATATCTGTATAACCATGAGTGTTGGAGGGATGGGACTTAGATCAAGACACATCTGTTAACGATGGCAATGATATGACATCATGATGACATTACCCATTGCTATCCCATTACAGTGACACACAAGTAGAAATGGTCATATATGTATGTGGATATGTACCCTTCATATGGATGGAGTAATATCCTTCCAAGATGTGATGCCAGAGAGCATTTCATTAGGTGTGATTGCCTTACTGGCTATATATGTGCACCCATCCAACAAGACATTGTATTGATATGATGGATATGAACATACCTCGTATATCCCATCTACGTAGGGTGTGATATACTATGTATGTGTATTTGGATGGTAGCAATGTAGGTTGATATGTGATGGGTGCACATATCTGGCCAGTAAGGCAATCACATCCAGTGAAGTGATCTCTGTGTTCACATCATGTTGGAACATATTTAGTAACATTTGAATCCTAAGGGCAACAATCCAGCCAGTAGTGAGGGATATCTTTGATTGAGGCCTGTTTTTTTGTCTGTGTATGAGCCCATCCATCCTTCTGTGTGAGGCAACCGTACTCAGTCCTAGATATCCATCAGTCATGGCCTGTTGGTGACCAAGGTACAATGTTTGCTATTTGTTTCCCATATGTATCCTGCATAGAGATGCTGGTGTACCATCGATCCATGGCATCAGCACCCCTGTGGATCCATGTGGGAATCAGATATGGGATATGTCATTTCAAGTCAGAGAAATGATTGCAGCCACAACACCAATGCCTACTTTTTCCTGCTTGAATTCTGTAAAATAGTTTTCGGCCTGTGTGTTGCACCTACAAGCATTTATTCTGTGTGACACTGTGATGTGTGATCTGATGCCCCCTTTTGTGATTCAGTAAGCGGTGATGTTGAACCGATGACATGAACATGATGGTGACTTCTCCAGTGATCTCCTTTCCCCATTTCCAGTGTTTTCCATGGAGTCTGTACAATGGGACCCTATGAACTTGATTCTTGTTTTGGCATATTCTCCATGGACTAACACTGGTACTGGTGAAGTGAGGGTGTGTGAGGGTTACTTTGTGTCCACCATGTGTTTGTCACCGCTTAGTGAATGTCCCCTGTGTAGCATGTGATCGTTGGCCTATTGACTTGTTTGTTGTCAGGTTAACCCCTTGAGTCCCAGAGGGGTTGCCAATGCATTGTTGATCGATGCATTGATGATCCCTCTAGCACTCACGGGGTTAGGGTGGGGGTGGGGACATGGGTGACATTGTGTGTGAACAGTGATGATCTATTACAGTCGACAATTTGAAAATGAAGGTTTGTGTATTGTGTGTAATGAGCACAGCGACAGGAGGGTTGAAGTAGGACTTTGACAGGTTTGTCCCAAGTTGGACGTTGCCATTTGTCCAGGTGTTGTGTCCTTTTTTTAACCCTCATGGTGCTGTGTTGGTGCAGTTGTATGGCTGAGTGATGGCCATGTGTTGAGGTGTGAGTGTGTGTGCAGCTGGTGTTGGTTGCTGTAGTGTGTTGTTCTGTAGTGTTGCACTTACCGGTAGTGTGGAGGCTCCTCTCATCCCCAGTGTCAGTTCCTCCCACGACCCCCTCGATCATGGTCGGGGACATGTTCTGCCGCACCATCTCCTCCCAGCCGCAGAATGTGATGGGCACAGATGGGCCACCTCCGGTGCCTCGGGCTTGCTTGGCCATGTCAGACATCTTGTTCTTGACCACCCTCCGGCAGTCGCCCCATCTCTTCTTCACAGACTCCACGTCCCGCCTGCATGTTGCCACCGCGTTCACCCGGCTGCAGATCTGGTTCCAGGCTGCCTTCCTCCGCGCTGCCAGGCCAGGGACCTTTGCCGTCGGGTGGAGAACACTCTGCCTCTCCAGGACAGCTTCCACAAGAGCCGTGTTCTCCTCCTCACTATATCTGGGATCCCTGATCCTGCCCTCATCAGCTCCGGCATGGGAGGATTCAGAGCCGGAGTGCCCTGCCTGGTCTGACCCTGCCTGTGTGGGGTGCTCCCCAGGAACTACCCCTCGTCCCACTGCAGGTTCTGTCCCTGTCCTGCGTGTTCCTGCTCTGGTGGGCCTGGTCCCCCTCCGCCCTGCGGATCTCCCTCTCCCACCCCTGCTCTGCTGAGGGATCCCCTCCTGACCTTCCTCCTCCTCCACTACTCTCCCCATCCCTCTCTCCTGTCCTCCTCTCCTTGACATCACTCACCCAGTCACACCCAGGCACTCCCACAGGCCCTCACAGACACACTCGATCCAGTCACTCTCTGTCACACACTTTCACTCCCAGATTCACACTGTCAAAATAAAAAGTAATATGTGTAAGGTGTTATGAAATAAAAGGACTATGTGTATGTATGTGTATGTGTTTGTATGTGTGTATGTAATATGTGCAAAAGTGTGATATGTGTATATATAGTGCACCTCTCTCCTCTCTCCAAACTGCAAAACTCCTCTACCTCCAATGAACGCGCCTCTCTCCCTCTCTCTAATGACTATCCTCCGCTCCTGGGTCCTGATATCTGGCTCTGAAGAACTCGATAACAGACAGTGTGTGGCGGTTATTTTTGGGTATATATAGGTGTATTTGAAGTTATTTGATACATTGGGCCTTTGGGATTGGATGTGTGTTTGAATTTGTTTTGGCATCAATCAGGGTTGCTTGACAACGGCAGCCGTTATGTTACATGTTGTTTGGAGCTCAGTTATCGTGTGATTTGTCCGCCCGTTGTGCATTAACATGAGCGACAACGGGTTTTGTGTTACGTGTTTTTTGTGTGCCTACGCTCGATAGCTATTCTCGTAGAGTAGCTATTGAATCTGCCGTAACTCCTGTATTATTTGCGAGCGATGTGCCTTTTTCACTTAGCGGCTGGTTTAACGGTTGGCTTTAAATCGAGCCCTAGGTATCAAATAGTTTTAGACAATGGCAAAAGAGTGTAGAATCAGGGAATTTACTTACAGACAGCCATTTCAAACATAAGGTTGTATATAGAAAACTAAAGGTACACTAACACCTCCTAATAACAGACTCCCACTTAACTTACTATGACCAGGAAATCCTACTATACACTATAAATGTTGCCCTTGCACCTTTGTTCAAATAATAACATCTTGAATCTGTCTTGGATGTCCATGGAGGTAGACATGATTGCTGCTAGCAGAACTACAGGACCTCAGACTACGCTAACTGGAACTTCCAGTTCTTCTTCCATTTTTGTTTCAAACAGGCTGAGATGCAGCACATGACCATATTACCATTTACAGCTGGCAGTCTGAGGTACAGCAGTCATACCCGCAAGTAAAGTCCACCTATTTGGTCATGGCATCCAGAACAGACTGAAGAGGTTAGCTCTTTAACAATGGAAGGGCAAAAGTAACCATATGAGTGCCAGAGGGGTACACAACGCATTGGAGAGCAATGCGTTGTGTACCCCTCTGACACTCAAAAAGTTAAAGGATGCCATTAGTGTTTTCTGGCCTAAGTAAAGCAAGTGGGTTTTTATTAGGTGTTATGGCTCCTTTAATTACATATGTAGTAAGCAGCATTGCACCTTTTTCTATCAAAGATGGCACAAATTCACTTTCCAGTACTGTGCACAACAGGTCCAGTTTTGCCATGTGGTAAGAGCACTCTATGCTCGAGTAGGAGAGTAACTGTGTATCTAAACCATAGCAATTTTGCATTGGAAAATAATCAATATTGCAGCTAAATGGGTGCATCTAGTCAACTGCTGGACCTCCAGTTGCTGGGTATTACAGCACCCACCACCCAATGCCTGGTTGGGGATGACAGGAGTTGTAGTCTGCAATAACTGGAGGTCTGACAATTGATTACTCCTGGCCTAACTTGTAGTAATTGTGTAGCCATATGGGCGCACAGCAGCAATATGTATAAGAGTATAGAGTACAATGTAACATTTGTTACTGTACATTGGCATAGAAATAAAAGTGGTACACCTGGAAATGTGTTCATCTCCATCACCCAACCCACAATCCCTAGATGTAATACAATTACTGAAACACATGCATAAAAACTGGATCAATTCTGGGCCAAACTAAATGGACCACAGGGGATGAAAATAAAATCAACTAAATTAAATTGGGCTTTTAACATCTTGAGCATTAGAGGAGGATTGTTTGAAATGCACTTAAGACCACTGTACCATTCAATGGAATGAAATTACCTGTTTAATCAATTAGAATTTGGGAAAATTGTATAGTTGGTTTGTCCAGAAAAGGTTTTAATTTTTTTGGGCAAATGGTCTGCTGTTTTTCTGTGTTTCTGTATGTTCTAAACTAGCATGAATGATGTGGATACCTCCTGTAGGTGGTTTCTCTTTGCTGTATATGGAATGGAAGCAGTAACATATACATTGTTGCAATATTAGATCACATAACATATACACTGTTGCAATATAGATCACATACTGCAACAATGTTGATATGCTGTTCTCATTTACAGTAATATGAACTTGTATGTACGCTTTATCCTAATGCACTGAAGGACTTTTGGCTGTATTTGATAAACTAGAGAAGAAATCCTGGAGCAAGCTAAGTGCACAACAGCACAGGAATGAACATTTTCATTGGTATAAACTGGACTTTTAACCGCTGAATGCTAGTGAGTTCTCCAATGCATTGCAAAACAAGGGGGGATTCACTAAGCGGTGATAAAGTCGAGATGACTTCTGCAGTTTATCACTTCTCCAGTTCCTATGTTATATTATAGAGCCCATGAACAAAGATCTCCAATACTGAAGAAATCGTATTGAATAGGATCCATAGAATAACATAGGAATTGGAGAAGTGATATCACTGGAGATGTCATCTCCACTTTATCACCTCTTAGTGAATCTCCCCCAATGTGTCACAGAGCCCTATAGCATTCAATCAGTTAAAAAGCCCCATTTAAATCTATGCTAATGTGGAGAAATCTCATTTGTCCCCTATAGTACAGTCATTCTGCTTCAGATTTGCAACTCTGGAGTTATTCTGGAGTTAACCAACTGCAACATAGGGGACAAATATAAATCTCTGCAAAATTATATTGGGCTTTTAACCCCTTCAATGTCTGGCATTCAAGGGGTTCAAAAGCTCTATTCAAGTGCATGGAAATTAAGATTTTTTTATTTGGTCCCCTATGGTGCAGTAGGCTTATTCCACAATAATTCCAGTTTGTTGTTTTATAAATCTGGGCCTATGAGACATAACTCCATATAATCCAATAAGGTGTGGCATCTCATCTCATATCCTGATTTTCCTCCAACTTAAAAATCAAACTGTCTGACTGCATATCACAGTAACAGATGACGCTATCGTATTGCAGATAGTTAGATTTGATTCTTTATTTTTCACTGTCGTTTTCTGGTTTCTTTTCATTTGTAATGTAAATGAATGCAGTAAGGCTGCAAGCACAGATCAGCAAAAACATGCAGGTTTCTCATCTTTTGACAGCAGGAAAATTGCAGATCAGTCATTTGAAAGATGTCCCTCTGCTATATGTCTCCCTCTAAATATAAAATACCAGCTGCTGCTTCACAGAAGATTATTTCATTTAGGAATAGCAGGCTCAAAAACTAGCATTTACAAGCATTCATTCTTCTTCTTCTTTATTTATATAGCGCCAACTTATTCCGATATGCTTCTTTTTGTTTGTTTCTATTTATGAAGCAACTAGGTTGTAAAGATTGAAAAAAGTAAAAAATGTGTACAGTTGTGCAGGCAGAAAACTTATACATTCAGGAAACACTGAATATGAAACAACAGGGGGATAGGTACATTTGTGCTCATTATAAAATAGAGTTAACCATTTGGGCGCTAGAGGGGTGTCCAATGCATTGTTAGGTAATGTGTTGGCTCTCAAATTGTTTATAAAAAAAATAAAAATAAACAAAAACCCCCTGACAGACTACATTATGGGGCTTTAATCAAGGCAATGGAGTAGGATTTATTTTAAATCAGTACCTGGCAGAGAAAGTGGATGTTACAGAAATTCTTTACAATGCACCAGATGGCAATTTCTGTGTACAGGTGAATGTGTGGGGGGTACGTGGGGGAGTGTGTGGGTAGTCACTGGAGAACATGCTACATTTTCCTTGCAAATGTGTAGGATCACAAGGTAGGCAAATGGACCGCTGAAGTATGAGGCATCGCCAGCTCTAATCTCATTCTGTCATGTACAAGCAAACAGGCAGAAAAACTGCCCCATGCCAACTTTTACATGGATAAAGTAGCCCAACATAGCCAGAAGCCAGAGATATTCAAAAAGGGAAAAAAAAGGGGGGGGGGGTCAATAATACACCATACACACCTGAGTTAACACATTAAATACAACTGATCCATTAATTGCCAGCTTCGAGGTAAATTACGTGATTAACCCGTTTGATGCTAGAGAGGTCTCCACTCTCAAACGCATTGTTTCGCATTTGTTGGGTGAAGAACACAGCGCTGGATGAAAGGTGTATAGGAAGATGAAGCATAGCTGCAATGGGGTGGCCAGAAAGGACAGCCTCAGGGCAGCTTCTCCTGCAGTGGGGATATCCGCTGCATGTAATACATTTCTTGCTACTCTTTCTCCTGCCGGAGGACACCTGCTGCAACGCACTGCGGGAGTTCTCTTTGGCAGGGAAAGAGTTCAGCAGTGCGGTATGTCATAGGAAAGAACAGACTGACCTGAACTCACAGCACAGAAAGTCACCCAGCTCCAACAGTCACCAGCCAGTTCAAACAGGCAAATGGAAGAGGTGTGGGGTTTGAAAGCAGATCACCAACAAGTCCGACCTTCTTCCCTTCACACCTGCAAAGCTGCGTAACCCAATGTTGAGCAGCTCTCTCCCCCTCCCACGTCCCTCTGCCTTGTCCCTCCCAACTGAATTTCTGATTGGTTGTCATGAGGCTTTCAGAGGGGATTGGGGTTAATGAGTCGCGTGCAGCACTGATGAAACCTCAATGCTCTTAGAGCAGTGGGGTGGGTAACATATGGCTTACCGGCGGATGTAGTGCCAGTAACATCTGGGAAGCCACAGATTTTCCCATCCTTGAAAGCTGAATGGGACTGTAAGGGTACAGTCTAGTGCTGTTGTTGCGCAGTACAGACATTAATCACACAAGGCATGGGGTGGCATACTGCTAAGTTTTAGTTGCAGTGTTCAGTGCACATTATGCATAGTCATCAGAGGTTCTCCAAGTTCTCTAAGTGTAATGCATTAAAAATAAATGTTGTTTACATCTTTGGGTCCATCATTTTTCACGACTTTGGGTCCATCACTTTTCAGGATGGCAGAATTCCTCCATAGTCTTTTTACCCAGCCAATATAATAAAAATCCCAGCTACTAAAGGGATAGTAATGTTTCATAATATAAGCAGCTCTAATTAATCATGGTAGTATTTGGACCCTGGACTGTGTTATTTCAATTCTGTCAGAGTTGTAGTTCAAGATTAATTCAATGACAAAGTATCCCCCTTACACCCCTTTTATTGATGTAACACTGCTCAGCCAGAGCTGGAGGGAGGTGCCCAGGTAGATTGCATAGAGGGACAATCTTCAGTTAAGGGAAAAACCTGAAAAACTTGTCAAGGGGGGCAGGGCTTTCATTGTTCTCATAGGAAGAATATTGTCCCCTGCTGTTATCTGTCTGGTCTTACAACCCAATTCCATCTTTGAGAAGAGATGGCTTACCCTAGGTAAAAGGGGCGGGAGGGGGAAACTTTATCCTTCAATTACTCTTGAATTACAACTCTGACAGTATGGAAATAACACTCTCCATGGCCCAAATACTATGAAGATTAATTGGATCTGTTGTTTTTGTGAAACATTACCATCCCTTTAAGTGGTGCAGGCAGCATGGGAGTATACAGTCCACTACTAGGAGGCAGGGCAATGACATAGAAATACCTCTCACCTCTTGACTTATAGACCTCTCCCATGTTCTTACATCCCAGGCACCCCTAGGTAAGGCACTCAATGTGCTCTTAGCTACACCCATGGACACATTTCTGTGCCTCACTCAGCCTTGCCCTTCCACTATTTATAATCTCCTGGCACAGAAAGCACCCTTGGTATATAACAAGCAATTAAGGGAAAATAAAGCTATAACTATTAAGTTAGCATGTAAGCTTGTTTGTGTGCTACTTATGTATGCATCAGAGTTTTAATTGGAGCCCATTAGGCAATTGTTACTTGTACTTATCAAATATTAAAGTCTAGTTGGATCTCTTGATTGATAGTGCATTTTTCAGGAGGCATGTTGGTCTTTGATGATCTTGCTTCCTTAGAAGTGATTCATCATATTACACCTATAAACTATTTGAGGTAAACAACTGCAACAGATTCTGGATGGTGTAGTCTTTTGGTAACATTCATACAGCTGTCTGTCATATGATGTAACCTCTTTATATTCTGTGATTCCTTATGATTTGGGTTTGCCTGTTTCATATCATTTTGATAATTACACTCAATATTGTCACAAACACTAAAGGAATTTCTCCTGGAATCCATTGTCCACTTATTGACACATCATTTTTCTTCTATTTCATGGAGTTTATTATCTCCAGAGGCACGGGAGTTCAATGGGGCTAGGTTTGTTGGTCATATACCAATTTCTTTATGGGTTTTGGAAGAAGTCCCACAGTTATGGGAATAAAAACCCCTTCAGTACCTCTATTTTTTATACAGGCAGATTATTGACAGTCTCTTATTTGTATGGAGTGGGGATTGTGGTGATATTCCAGAGTTTGTCACTTAACTGAATAATAACAATTGCAGTTTGGATTTTTATTTCAGAAATAGATCTATTGGACCTTTCCTTTTTAGACCTTTCAAAAGCATTGTAAAGAACTTGCTTTAAGGTCGGTGGATAGAGAATATCCTGCTTGGATGATTGATAAAGCAGAAAAGATGTTTGAGGATAAGTCCAGGACAAAGCTGATGCCGGAATCAAAGTGAGGTATGTATAAAAAGCCTCCTTAATGTATTCTTAAGAATTGTCTCTAAAATTCACAACACGTGGTCATATTTATAAAGGAGTAAAGTCAAGTTTATAAATATGTCTCTGATAGTATTCTGAGAAAATCTGCACCTGTCTTAGCTGTCTTTATATACTCCTATTAAGAACAGGTTATACCTTTAGGCCTCGATCCAAATATTGGAGATGACTGTTTTTTCTGCCGATGGCATTTTTTCAAGCACATTAACCTATTCAAATTCCTGTTCTGTGAAAAAATACCGGCAAAAAAAGAGCCATTGGGTGTTAAAGTTAAGAGGTGTTTTCAGCCATAAAAAATGATGAAAACACTGTAAATTGCAATTCAAATGTCTGCATTAGCCGTGAAAACCCTATAATGGACTCAAGTTATCACAGGAAAGTTAACACCTACTTTTTTTTTAACTTGAGTCCCTTATCAGCTGTTTAAACAGCAGACGCAGAAACTTCAATTAAAAAAATCTAAGTCCTCAGTGGATGTATTGATATGGGGCTCTAAGCCCCATATCAATATATCCAAAGTATGAAAAATGTGTCAGAGGTTCGTAGAATTAACCCTATGAGTGCCGGTGGGGTATAATTACCCCACCGGCATTCATAGGGTTAACCCAACTAAGTTAAAAAAAAAAAAAATCACATTGCAAGTAACACTTACCATTAATCCTGATGTCCAGCAGTGCCCTCAGCTTCCTGGTCCTCTTCTGTTCTTCTCTTCAGGCTTCTCTTCTTTCTTCTCTTCTATCTTCTTGCTGTAAAAAACAAAAAGACAAGTATAAGTATAATGTATAAATATCCGGCACACTAATACATACTTTAAGCCTTTGAGTGCCAGAAGGGTACGAAACGCATTGCAAAGCAAATGCGTTGCGTACCTCTCTGGGGCTCAAAAGGGTTAAAGTATGCAGTAGTGTGCCGAATATTTATACATTGTACTTATACTTGTCTTTTTGTTTTTTACAGCAAGAAGGTAATCCAAGTACATGGTATTGCCACAATAAAATGAATGAAAATATACATAGCTTGTAGACTTTGAAATTGCTGCCTCTGCCTCTGCGTGCGGCCTCTGAGGCAGAGGTGGAGACAGAATCATGTGCCACAGGCCCCCCCCTCTTCATGTGCAGGGGCCGATGCCCACTCCACTCTGAGGGAATTAGAATTGAGACTGTCTTTATATATGGGCAGTCTTACTTCCAATTCTCTCACAGCCATTGGCTGGGATGTGCTTATGCACCTCCCAGCCAATCAGTCTAAAGCACAGCCACTCAAAGAGGTTCGTAAGCATATCCCAGCCAATGGCTGTAAGAAAATTGGAAGTAAGACTGTCCATATGTAAGGGAGTCTCAACTCTGATTCCCTCAGAGCGGAGCGGGCATCAGCCCCTGCACACGAGGAGGGGGGGACTGTGGCACATGATTCTGTCTCCGCCACCACCTCAGTGGCCTCACACAGCATGGGAGGCAGCAGTTGTGTATATTTTTATATGTTTTATTGTGGCAATTCGATGTACTTTTATTACCTTAGACATATTTACTATTCATGTGGGCATTTTGTATATTACAGACCCGTCACACCGCTGCATACTTTAACCTTTTTGAGCCCCAGGGATGTATGCAACGCATTGCTTTGCAATGCGGTGCATACCTCTCTGGCACTCAAGAGGTTAAACTATGTATTAGTGTGCCAGATATTGCACTTTTACTTGTCTTTTTGTTTTTTACAGCAAGAAGATAGAAGAGAAGAAAGAATGGAGACAGACAGTGGATGGTAAGTAAGTGTAAGACACTTTAGTTAACAATTGGTGCTTGGCAGTATGTCAGGCACCAATCGTTAGCTTTTTTACTGTTAAGTTCACAATACTGATGTTATTTAGCGGCGTTTGGGAACTTAACACACAAAACGGACGTTTGGACACATTTGGATCAAGCCCTTAATCCCTAAAACTGGCTTTATTTTTGGTGCAATCAGTGAATTTCTTTATAAATACATTGGGACACAATTCTTATTTGGCCAAGACCATTTCTACTCCACTTTTCCAAAACATCAACTAACTGGAGTTAGCACTTAGAGAAAATGTTGCTAAATTTTTATACATTCACTTGTGTCGCTTTGAGACACTTTTACAGACACTTTCTTTATAATTCCAGTTTTATACATCTCCCACAAAGTACCAAAAATTACAGGAATAGATAGAATAAAGAAACAGTTTTTCCAAATCAATATAGTTTTGAGTTTAATAAAATTGTGCAAATTATTAGGAAGCATTTGCCAGTATTGATGCCAATCATCAGGATATGATTAAAATTACTGTAAATTTGTATCAAGAAAAGCCACTACAATACGACATATATTATCCCCTAGTTTTATAGTGGTGATAGAGAAAAAAATCCTAAGATATGGTTGCATACTCTAGCGAGTGTTTTGATGAGGTAGTAATAGGCACTCGTATTGTCAGTATGTAAAAGTAACAAAGAAATTCAAATTCTCACAGGATGGGAAGTTATACCCAATGAAATATTATATTTATAGTAATACCAAATCAGGGATTTACTTGATCACATGTACGTGCTGTCAATTACAATATGTGGGAAAAACTTTATGTCCCTTGCTTGAAAGAATTTGTGAACATATGTGTAGTATTAGTTTTAAACATTATAAAACAGGAGCAGCATACCATTTTAGCATTCTTCAAAATTCTAGCAGAACTATTTTTTTTGCTCTATCTACATGATATTCAATGACCCATGTTCTATTTTGGGTCTTGCAGAGTGGAATTTTGAATAACTATAACCATCTCTTTAAAAGTAGTGGACTTTGCCTTTGGCTGGTCTGTTTATCTCCAAGCAGAGTGGGGTTTATGTGTCCTCTGTAAATTGCCTAGATGGTGGTGAAATGTTCCAGAGCCTTAGCGGCCACTTGCTTTATTCTATATCTGCAAATTTGGAATAGTGGTGCTGTGTCCAAGAAGTTTTGGTGTCCATACCATTTGTGGGTAAACTCATTTTTAGGCCTGTGCTAAACAAAATTATTAGTCATTCTACTGGTGGCAAGACTACCCTTCTTTCACATAATAAGTAATGTCACATTGGAAAGGAAATAACTTTAATTGCTCAAGAGACTGTAGATGTCCCTCTTTAAGACCTCCCACTTCTTCTTCCTCTTCCACTCCCTTACAGTAATCAGGAAGGTCACAGCCTAACTGGATGACTAAAAAAAATATGTTGCCAAGCTGGCTGCCCCAAGTCTTCTTCAGTCTGAAGGTGGGACTCTGGAGCTTCTCTGTTATCCTCCATTGGGAATGTTTTTCATAATGATTCCTCCACCTTGTTTTTTTCTTGTCCAGAGTTCCTGCAAATTATCTGTTAGTAGATATCTTTCTTCAACTGGTAGAGTCACTGTTGGCTAAAGGAGTGATAGCCCCTATACCCAAGGAACAAAGGTTCAATATTTTTGTCCCCCCACTAAAAAATGGAGGTTTTTAACCAGTTATAGACTTAAAGGCACTGAACAAGTGTTCCCAAGTTCAAGATTGAGTCAGTAAGGTCTGCCATAGCTGCCATGGAACCGGCAGAGTTTATGACCTCACTAGATATATAAGAAGCGTATTTACATATTCTCATATGGTCAGAGTATTACTGGATCCACTCATTTGCCTTTCAGAATCATCATTATCAATCTGTGAACCTGCCATTCATCCTAGTGATAACCCCAAGAGTTGTCACAAAAGTGGTTGTGCCTCTGTTGGCTTTTCTGCAGTTTATCGAATCGGACACCTCACCTGGTTGTCCTGCTACTCAAGGCCCCTGCACTGAAGTTGCTACCCTCTTAGCGTCTAGTGTTTTTAAGCTCGTTTTCAATGTGGCTCTTTAAAGAGTCATTCTACTTTCAGAAAAAAGAGTTTTCTGTATCAGATTTGACTATCAGTCAGAGATTTATGAGGATGGAAACCATGGTCTTCTTGATGGAAGCAGCACCTTTTGATCAAATTTATCTGAAAGAATTGAAGTTGAATCTGCTCCAACATTGCAGCAAGGATCCTTGTCACCCTCACTACAAGGTGATTCCGTTTCAGTCCACATGACAGTCACTTTAATGATGGCTGACGAGTCAAGCCCTGATCACCAGCAATCCCTTCTCAATAGTGTACTGGAAGGTGGTAATAATCAACACCAGTCTGTCAGCTAGGGAGTGGTATGCACTCCTCATTTGATTCAGGGCTGGTGGACCGAGCCCAAAGCATCCCTTCCGATCAACATTCTGGAACTAACAGCCATCTTCAACATACTCATGTCTTAGATGAAATGCTTCAAGAGACTTCCAGTTTGTAAAAAATCCGATAACGTCACAGTAGTGGCATACATCAACCGTTGTGGGGACACCAAGAGCAAAACCGCCAGGTCAGATTAGAAGGAATCCTGTACTTAGTAGAGGAACACATTCCAGCTCTCTCAGCCATTTAAATGCCATACATAGACAAATGTGAAGTAAACTATTTCAGCAAACAGGCCTTAGATCTAGGAGAAAAAAGAGCTGGAACAGGATATCTTTCATCATCTCACTGGGAAATTCCAGAGATAAACTTGATGGTGTCATGTCTATACATAAAATTACCAGTATTTTGAGCAAGAGCAAGTGATCCAAAGGCAGTGGCAGTGGATGCCTAGGTGATACAATAGCAATATACTCTAGTGTATGTTTTTCCTCAGATTGCCATGATTCCCAGAGTGATCACCAAGATTGAAAGAGAATGAGTTCAAGCTTTACATGTGCATCCATTTTGGTCCTGAAGTGCTTGATTTCATCAGCTACTACATGTCTGTAGAGAATCCTTGCTGCCTTTCTTTTGTGCTGGACCTCTTACTGAAAGCCACATTCAATATCCATATCTAGCCAACCTCGCTGTAACAGCTTGGAACTTGAAGCCCAAATCTTGAAAAGCAAAGGACTAAGTACGTCTGTGGATCAGACTATGCTGAGAGCTCAGAAAACTGTGTGTCCTAAAATCTATAATTCGATTTGGATTATCAATTTTGCATTTTGTGATCAGAGTGAACCTGATCCTCCACTCTAAGCATTTCTATGTTCTGGATGTTTTGCAAGCCGACTGTTGAGGTTTGTGGCTTTAGGTGCATTAATCTGGTGCAAAGGGTTTCACAATAACAGCTGTGTTAAAGTTAATGTGATTGTGAACAAATGCAAACTCACAAACCATGCGTTTTCTACAAAATGGAATCCTCAGCCATGTGGCTTGAGAAGAAAGACACAGGTTGGGGCCTAGCAAGATGGTGTCAGATCATGTGGCTTGAGAACAAAGACACAGACTGGGGGCCTAACACAAACAGAGTAGGCTACAGTATTCTCACAATAGCAGACATTAGCAAAGTTATTGGAAGCAACATGCATTTGCCAACACCCCAAAAGCCAACCCATTAATTTTAGGATATACCCAGAGAAGTTTGTTCCAATGGCCAATACCACAATTAACACAAGAGCACCCCAGTACTAGCAATAAGCAATAATATTTAACACCTTAAGGACCCATGACGGTGCAGGACCGTCATGGGTTGCAAACCCGTTAAGGACCCATGACGGTCCTGCACCGTCATGGGTTAAACTCTCCCATCGCGGCCGCACGGAGCGATGGGAGAGCGCGGGCTGCTTGTACTAAGTGTCCCGGTACCGGGACACTTAGTAACAACCAATGGAAACTTTGTTGCAACATGCGATTCGCTTGATGAGCGAATCCCATGTTGCAAATGCTGAATGACAGGGACAGTATTTGTAAATACTGTCCCTGTCATATATCTCTGCCTCCCTCCATCTTGCACACTGCTGAGGTGGAGAGAGACAGAGAGAGAACGTGCTACTGTGTTGCAGATCGTTCCTAAGCAAAAAACTGTGTAATAAAAAAAGATTTTAACCCTTTGATCACTGGTTTGCAGTGATCAATACATTCCTCCCCATCTGATCACTCTTGGAGTGATCAATTTGCTGCAGATCAGCGTTTGCTGATCTGTGGGACACCCCCCATCCCCCTTGTATTTTTTGAAATTTTTTGGAATTTTTTTTTTATTTTTTTTTTTATTTTTTTTTAATAAAAATTGATTTAGAGCTATAGTTTAGGTAGGTAGGTGGGTAGGTTTAGTGTAGGCGTGTGTTAGGGAAAGGTTTAGGGTTAGATTTAGGTTTAGGGAAAAAAAAAAACAAACAAAAAAACAAAACAAAACAAAAAAATATATATATAGTTTAGATAGGTAGTGCACATGGGTTAGGTAGGTTCAGGGTATACGTGGGTTAGGGTAAGGTTTAGATTTAGATTTAGGGGTAGCGTAGGAAAAAAAATAAAAAAAATTCAAAAAAAAAGTTTATTTTATTTAAAAAATTGTTCTATATTATAAGTTAGTTTAGATAGGTAGTTGGGTTGGGTAGGTTCAGGGACTACATGTGTTAGGGTAAGGCTTAGGGATAGATTTAAGTTTAGGAGTAGTGTAGGGAAAAAAAAAAAAAAAAAACTTTTATTAAAAACTTTATTCTATATTATAAGCTAGTTTAGATAGGTAGTTGGGTTGGGTAGGTTCAGGGACTACGTGTGTTAGGGTAAGGCTTAGGGATAGATTTAATTTTAGGAGTAGTGTAGGGAAAAAAAATCCAAAAAAAAAACTTTTATTAAAAACTTTATTCTATATTATAAGCTAGTTTAGATAGGTAGTTGGGTTGGGTAGGTTCAGGGACTACGCGTGTTAGGGTAAGGCTTAGGGATAGATTTAAGTTTAGGTATAGTTAGTTATAGAAGTTAGTTTAGAGTAGGTGTATAAGATGCAGAGGAGGTATTCATTAGAAGAGGCGTATTCCTATTTGGCGTCTGACTCTGAAGCCACAGACACAGCGTCAGACTTTGACGTCACTCAGTTTTCTGAGAGTGAGAGCTCTAGTAGTGATGACGCAGGGCCTTCTGTGAAAAAAAGACACACTGCCCCAACAACTGCCCCAAGAGCTGCCCCAACAACAGCCCCAAGAGCTGCCCCAGCAACTGCACCAAGAGCTACCCTACGAAAAGCCCCAAGAGCTGCCCTAAGTAATGCCCCAAGAGCTGCCCCAAGAGCTGCCACAAGTACTGCCCGAAGACCTGCCACAAGTACTGCCACTCCTGCTGATGAATGGGTATCACCAGCCAATTTATGCCCACAAATTCCTGAATTCACAGGCAACCCAGGAATTCAAGTGGATGTGGCAGGATTTACCCATGTTCAGTTTTTTGATTTATTTTTGGGGGAAGAAATTTTGGGGGAAATTGTGTCGCAAACAAATTTATACGCAGACCAATATATTGCCGCCAACCCATCAGCATTCATTTCCAAGCAAGAAATATGGCATCCCACAGACATTTTAGAATTTAAGCAATTCTGGGCCCTTACAATGACAATGGGAATAGTTAAAAAACCAAGTATTAGATCATACTGGAGTAAAAATCCCATATATGATACCCCTATATTCGCCAAAACAATGACCAGGACTAGATACAAAATGATTTTGCGATTTATGCACTTTAGTGATAATACCCTGTGCCTCCCAAAAGAACACCCCCTGTATGACAGACTGTTCAAAATTCGGCCCCTAATAACCCATTTACAGAAAACATTTGCCCAAGTGTATATTCCCCAAAAAGAAATTAGTGTAGATGAATCCCTAATGAAATATAAAGGCAGGCTAGGGTTCAAACAGTACATCCCCTCAAAGCGTTCCAAATTTGGTGTAAAATGTTATAAATTGTGTGAAAGTGCCACAGGCTACACCCAGGCTTTTAGAATTTATGAGGGCAAGGACAGCCAACTTGATCCTCCTGGGTGCCCCGAATCTCTGGGAATAAATGGGAAGATAGTTTGGGATCTGATTTACCCCTTGTTAAATAAAGGATATCGTTTATATGTTGACAATTATTACACCAGCCCCCTTTTATTTAAGTCACTTTTTTATTTTGACACCGTGGCCTGTGGCACTGTCAGGCGCAATTGCAGGGAGATGCCCAAAGAACTGACAGAAAAAAAACGTAAAACCGGGATGTCCTCAGCTTTATGCCAACAAGAGCTGCTGGCAGTTAAATTCAAGGACAGAAAAGATGTCTACATGCTGTCCACCATGCATGAGGACAAAACTGTGGCAGTGTCTGTTCGTGGCAGGAGGGGGGTACTAAGAAAGCCAGTCTGCATCAAAGACTACAACAAGAACATGGGGGGAGTTGATCTGTGTGATCAACTCATGCAGCCGTACCTCACCATGCGAAAGTGTAGTGTATGGTACAAAAAGGTTGCCATTTACATGATGCAGACTGCAGCATACAATTCATTTTTGATTTTTAAATTGGCAAACCCCACCCTAAAACTTACTTTTCTGCAGTATCAGCTCCATCTTATCTCCCAATTTTTGCTTCAAGGGGCAACAGAAATAATTCCCCCAAAACCTGGAGTAGTACATTTTATTTATAAAATCCCCCCAACCCCCGAAAAGAAAAATCCACAAAAGCGCTGCAGGGTTTGCTACAGCAAGGGAGTACTGAGAGACACCTCCACTTACTGTCCTGACTGCCCTTCCAAACCTGGCCTCTGCATGGGTGACTGCTTCAAGCAATACCATGAAGGCACAATGCAGTAGTGCTGTGAAGTTTATTTTATTATTTGGCCACTTTTTCCCCCCTGAAATATCCTGTTTTTTTATTTTTCAAAACACATCCCTCCTTAGATCTAACACTATCAAAATATAATGGGAAGCAAAGCACCCTATGTTTTTTCCATCTCTGATAATGGAAACACACATGTTCCCTACTGGGTCCAGTAGTTCCTCCAAACCCTGACAAACCTATGCATATGGGGCATTGACGTACTTAGACGATGTAACTCACCACTAAAGTAAAGCACTTAAAAAATCTGCAAATATCTTCTGATTGAAATCCAGAGCAACACTAAAATATAAGTGTGAAAAAATGGTGTTTCTCTGCCTTACTGCAGGTTTTGGGAGGGATTGCTGATACAGTGGCAGCGAAAAAATTGAAAGAATGCAAATAGAATGAAAGCCAGGGTTGTCTACTCTTGTACAACATATACTTTTGGGGGGAAAATTCATTGCAATATTGCCAAACAGTCCGAAATGAGACAAGGCACCAGCTGTAAAAATGGCATGTCTGTAAAAGAAAACTCACATGTTCTAACTGGGCCCAGTATCTCCCACAAACCCTGACAAACCGTTGCATATGGGGCATTGCTGTACTCAGAAGAAGGAGCCGAACAGTAATCAATCCAGTTTATAAAATCTTCACCTATTCTGTAATTTAAATTCACATCAACATTGAAGTCTAAGTGTGAAAAACGCTGATTTTTTTTTTTACTTACATCAAGTTTTCACAGGATTAGTGGTAAAATGGCTGTGTACAAAATTTGAAATCACACCTGAAACGAAAGCTTGGGGTATGTACTTTCCAAAAATATACACTTTTGGGGGAAAATCTTAAAAAAGATCACTGTTACACAGGACAAATGAGACATGGCACCAGTAACACAAGCTGTGAACCTGGAAATACACATGTTCCAATTTGGGTCCCGTATCTCCCCCAAACCTTGAGAAACCTATGCATATGGGGTATTGCCGTACTCAGAAGAAGGAGCTGAACACTAAATAATGCATTTTTAAAAATCTTCACCTATCATGTGCTTGAAATTCACATCAACATTGAAGTGCAAGTGTGAAAAACGCTGTTTTTTTTAATGTACGTCAAGATTTACGAGCGATTGGTGGTAAAATGGCTGCGTAAAAAAATTGAAAACATACATAAAATGAAAGCCTGGGGTGTCTACATTCCAAAAATACATACTTTTGGGGGGAAATCTTAGAGTGGAGCACTGTTACACAGCCCCAAAGGAGACATGGCACCAGTGATGCAAGCTGTGAAAATTCAAAGTGTGAAACTGGAAACGCGCATGTTCCAATTTGCCGAACCCGAAACAATGCAGTTTTAAAAATCTTCACCTATTCTGTAATTGAAATTCACATCAACATTGAAGTGTAAGTGTGAAAAACGCTGATTTTTTTACTTACGTCACATTTACAAGAGAGTGGTGGTAAAATGGCCGTGTAAAAAAATTGAAAACACACCTAAAATGAAAGCTGGGGGTGTCTACTTTTCAAAAATATACACTTTTGGGGGAAAATCTTAAAGTGGAGAACTGGAATATAGCCCCAAATGAGAAATGGCACCAGATAAGAAAGATATGAAAATTCTATAATTATTCCAATTTGGGTCCTGTATCTCCCCTAAACCTTGAGAAACCTATGCATATGGGGTATTGCCATACTCAGAAGAAGACGCTGAACACTAAACAATGCAGTTTTAAAAATCTTCACCTATCATGTGCTTGAAATTCACATTAACATCGAAGTCAAAGTGTGAAAAACGCTATTTCTTTAACTTGCGTCAGGATTTACGAGGGATTGGTGGTAAAATGGCTGCGTAAAAAATTTGAAAACATACATACAGTGAAAGCCTGGGGTGTCTACTTTCCAAAAATATACACTTTTGGGGGAAAATCGTAAAGTGGAGCACTGGAACATAGCCCCAAATGAGAAATGGCACCAGATAAGAAAGATATGAAAATTCAATGTTTTTTCCAATTTGGGTCCTGTATCTCCCCTAAACCTTGAGAAACCTATACATATGGGGTATTGCCGTACTCAGAAGAAGAAGCTGAACACTAAACAATGCATTTTTAAAATCTTCACCTATCATGTGCTTGAAATTCACATCAACATCGAAGTCAAAGTGTGAAAAACGCTGTTTTTTTAACTTGCGTCAAGATGTACGAGGGATTGGTGGTAAAATGGCTATGTAAAAAATTTGAAAACATACATAAAATGAATGCCTGGGGTGTCTACTTTCCAAAAATATACACTTTTGGAGGGAAATCTTAGAGTGGAGCACTGTTACACAGCCGCAAATGAGACATGGCACCAGTGATGCAAGCTGTGAAAATTCAAAGTGTGAAACTGGAAATGCGCATGTTCCAATTTGGGCCCTGTAGCTCCCAGAGATCTTGAGAAACCTATGAATATGGGGTATTGCCGTACTCAGAAGAAGGCGATGAACACTAAACAATGCATTTTTAAAAATCTTCACCTATCCTGTGTTTGAAATTCACACCAACATTGAAACCTAAGTGTGAAAAACGCAGAATTTTTTACTTACATCAAGATTTAAGAAGGATTCGTGGTAAAATGGCTGCGTAAAAAATTGGAAAACTTACATAAAATGAAAGCCTGGGGTGTCTACTTTCCAAAAATATACACTTTTGGGGGGAAATCTTAGAGTGGAGCACTGTTACACAGCCCTAAATGAGACATGGCACCAGTGATGCAAGCTGTGAAAATTCAAAGTGTGAAACTGGAAACGCGCATGTTCCAATTTGGGCCCCGTAGCTCTCCCAAACCTTGAGAAACCTATGCATATGGGGAATTGCCGTACTCAGAAGAAGGAGCTGAACACTAAATAATGCATTTTTAAAAATCTTCACCTATCATGTGCTTGAAATTCACATCAACATTGAAGTGCAAGTGTGAAAAACGATGTTTTTTTTAACGTACGTCAAGATTTACGAGCGATTGGTGGTAAAATGGCTGCGTAAAAATATTGAAAACATACATAAAATGAAAGCCTGGGGTGTCTACATTCCAAAAATACATACTTTTGGGGGGAAATCTTAGAGTGGAGCACTGTTACACAGCCCCAAATGAGACATGGCACCAGTGATGCAAGCTGTGAAAATTCAAAGTGTGAAACTGGAAACGCGCATGTTCCAATTTGGGCCCCGTAGCTCCCAGAAATCTTGAGCAACCTGTGAATATGGGGTATTGCTGTACTCAGAAGAAGGAGATGAACACTAAACAATGCATTTTTAAAAATCTTCACCTATCCTGTGCTTGAAATTCACACCAACATTGAAACCTAAGTGTGAAAAACGCTGAATTTGTTTACTTACATCAAGATTTACGAAGGATTGGTGGTAAAATGGCTGCGTAAAAAATGTGAAAACTTACATAAAATGAAAGCCTGGGGTGTCTACTTTCCAAAAATATACACTTTTGGGGGGAAATTTTAGAGTGGAGCACTGTTACAGAGCCTCAAATGAGACATGGCACCAGTGATGCAAGCTGTAAAAATTCAAAGTGTGAAATTGGAAACGCGCATGTTCCAATTTGGGCCCCGTAGCTCCCAGAAATCTTGAGCAACCTATGCATATGGGGTATTGCCGCACTCAGAAGAAGGAGCTGAACACTAAACAATGCATTTTTAAAAATCTTCACCTATCATGTGCTTGAAATTCACATCAACATTGAAGTGCAAGTGTGAAAAACGCTGTTTTTTTAACTTACGTCAAGATTTACGAGCGATTGGTGGTAAAATGGCTGCGTAAAAAATTTGAAAACTTACATAAAATGAAAGCCTGGGGTGTCTACTTTCCAAAAATATACACTTTTGGGGGGAAATCTTAGAGTGGAGCACTGTTACACAGCCCCAAATGAGACATGACACCAGTGATGCAAGCTGTGAAAATTCAAAGTGTGAAACTGGAAACACGCATGTTCCAATTTGGGCCCCGTAGCTCCCAGAAATCATGAGAAACCTATGAATATGGGGTATTGCCGTACTCAGAAGAAGGAGATGAACACTAAACAATGCATTTTTAAAAATCTTCACCTATCCTGTGCTTGAAATTCACACCAACATTGAAACCTAAGTATGAAAAACGCTGAATTTTTTACTTACATCAAGATTTACGAAGGATTGGTGGTAAAGTGGCTGCGTAAAAAATTTGAACACTTACATAAAATGAAAGCCTGGGGTGTCTACTTTCCAAAAATATACACTTTTGGGGGGACATTTTAGAGTGGAGCACTGTTACAGAGCCCCAAATGAGACATGGCACCAGTGATGCAAGCTGTAAAAATTCAAAATGTGAAACTGGAAACACGCATGTTCCAATTTGGGCCCTGTAGCTCCCAGAAATCATGAGCAACCTATGAATATGGGGTATTGCCGTACTCAGAAGAAGGAGATGAACACACTAAACAATGCATTTTTAAAAATCTTCACCTATCCTGTGCTTGAAATTCACACCAACATTGAAACCTAAGTGTGAAAAACGCTGAATTTTTTACTTACATCAAGATTTACGAAGGATTGATGGTAAAATGGCTGCGTAAAAAATTTGAAAACTTACATAAAATGAAAGCCTGGGGTGTCTACTTTCCAAAAATATACACTTTTGGGGGGAAATCTTAGAGTGGAGCACTGTTACACAGCCCCAAATGAGACATGACACCAGTGATGCAAGCTGTGAAAATTCAAAGTGTGAAACTGGAAACGCGCATGTTCCAATTTGGGCTCCGTAGCTCCCCCAAATCTTGAGAAACCTATGAATATGGGGTATTGCTGTACTCAGAAGAAGGAGCTGAACACTAAACAATGGATATTTTTAAATTTTCAACTATCTCGTGCTTGAAATCAACAGTAATATTGAAATGTAAGTGTGAAAGCTGCAAAAAAACAAAATTTTTCTACAATTTTGAAATTTTTTTCTGGAAAAATAGCTGCATAAAAAACTTCAAAATTCTCCTGATTATTTACCTTATGTTGTCTAGTTTTCAGAAAGATATACCTTTGTGGGACATTTTTGGTACTGGCACCATCAACTAAGCTATGATGCTCACATGCCAATTGTTGAGAAATTACAAGTTGGAAATAATGGCATCCATCTTGTAATATTTAACTTGTAAATGTGAGGAAGGGATTGAAATACTAGGCATATGGGGTATTCTTATATTCAGGAGAAGCAAATGAATATATTTAGAGGTATTTTTTTGTCATTAACTAATAGTATGCAAATCCTGACAGAAAAATGTAAGCAAAATGTTGTTTTTTTTAATTTTTTTCCTCTTTTTTTCTATGTTAATCAAATTAAACAATGAGGAATTCATATAAATGTGGTATCAAAAGAAAGCCCTACTTGTGCTTAAAAAACAGTATATAATTTGTGTGGGTGTACAAAAGGAATTAAAGAGAAAATATGGTTGAACAAAGACATAGTCAAAAAAGTCCAAATTGCTCCGGTCCTTAAGGGAAAACGACATCAGATTTTCCCGGTCCTTAAGGGGTTAATGACAAACAATAATATTATAATAAGAACAATACACTATATATTATCAAATATATTCTAGCTAAATATCTAATAATATTAGCTAGACAATTACTTACAGCAGTGCACATAAAACACAATATTCAACAATTATAACAGAAACAATATATGTTGGTTACTTAGGGTGCTTTCCCTAGAAATATTGTATAAAAGAAACAATAAAGCAAGAGAGATAGTGTCACGATGGTAGGACCAGGAGGGGTGGAACCCAAAGGAGAGGGAGTGCTAGGGAGTGAAGAATGGGGAGCGATGCTCGGCGTACATTGGCTGTCTGTACAGGTACCGTGCTGTGGCCTAGGCCGGGTAAAGGTGCCAGCCGCAAGGACGGATGACAAACCCCAGAGAAGCTGGAAGTGAACCCTGGATGGTACCCTACAGACAGCGCCAACTCTCCTGTGGGGGAGAGTGAAGGTTTGAGAGCGAGGGGTAGGGAGCGGAGCTTGAGAGCGGTGGCCAGAGGGCTGCAACTCTCCTAGGGGGATAGGCAGAGAGAAAATAACATACTCTCCTAGACTGGAGAGAACTGACCTGTCCTGAGGCAACAGTGGAACTGGAACGGGAAATGCAGGAATAGAAGGTAGGAGAGCTGAGATGTCAAGAGGTGCTCCAGAGGCAGATGAGTAAACACAGCAGGAGGCAGTACTGGAAGGAGATCTGAAGATCCAAGGATGGCTCAGGTGAGTAAACACAGCAGGAGGCAGTACTGGAAGGAAATCTGGAGATTCAACAGATGAAACCGGAAGAGGATCGGAACAGTGGCAAGCCCCGTGCAAGCGAGACAGAAGCCGGAACGGAAGCCGGAGTACGCCTACTGTCGGCAACAGCTTTGTGGCGGATCTGCGCCTGTAAGAGCGCTGCCCGTACGCCTCTCCAATGTTCTGTCATGGACTGTACCTTGGCCTCAGCAGCTGGGACCAACGGGACACAGGGAGCTAGGACAAGTACACGTGGGTTGTATCCTAGGGCTGCAAAGAATGGTGAACATCCCAATGAGGAATGACGGTGGGAATTGTAAGAGAATTCTGCCCAGGGTAGAAGGCTAACCAAATCGTCCTGTTGGTGATTGCAGTAGGAACGCAAGTAGTGTTCCAAGGCGAGGTTTAGGCGTTCCATCTGCCCGTTTGGTCTGCGGGTGGTATGCAGAGGAAAAGTGAAAGGTGATCCCCAAACAGGCACAGCAAGACATCCAAAATTTGGAGACAAATTGAGATCCCTGATCTGAGGTGATGTGAAGTGGTAGCCCATGAAGCCGTATGATGTGGGTGATAAAGATGTCCACGAGTTCGGTAGAGCTGGACAATTTGGACAGGGGAACGAAGTGTCCCTGTTTTGAGAAGCGGTCGATAACCACCAACACTGTGGTCATCCCAGCAGAGACCGGCAGGTCAACCACAAAATCCACGGCTAACTGAGTAAAAAAAAAAAGTAGGAACCAGAAGGGGCACCAACAACCCTACTGGGCGGACACGAGGAGTCTTCATCCTAGCACATACCGGACAGGACTGAACCCAGAGGGACACGACTTGATGGGAGGTAGGCCACCAAAAGTAACGGGAGAGGAGTTCATGAGTCCGCTCCACTCCCGGGTGCCCCGCAACACGGGACTGATGAGCCCAGGTCAAAACCGCTCTCCTATATTCCTCAGGGACCAACAGTAAAGGGCTGAAAGGTGCTGTGGGATCACCAGGTGGCTGTGCCCTTCTGATGCGCTCAAGGAGTGTAGTGGACAGGGAACCCAAGATATGAACGGGAGGTACAATGGTCTCAGGAACTGTAGGGTTCTCATCGTGCAAAAGGGAGAGTGCGTCGGCCTTGAGATTCTTAGTTCCAGGGATATAAGAGATCGTAAAATCAAATCTGGAAAAGAACATGGACCACCTGGCCTGTCATGGAGTCAACCGCCTGGCAGATGCCAAGTACGCCAAGTTACTGTGGTCGGTCAGGATACTAATAGGGTGAGCTGCCCTCTTCAGGAGGTAGCGCCATTCCTCCAGGGTGAGCTTGATGGCGAGCAACTCCCTATTCCCGGTGTCATAGTTGCTCTCAGCTCCGGTGAAGTGCCGAGAAAAGTAGGAACAAGGGTGTAAGGTACCAGAGTCTCGAGATCGCTGGGGCAGGACAGCCCCAGAATCAGGCTCGAAAGCGTCTACCTCCACAGTGAAGGGTAATGAGGGATCCGGATAAGAGAGGAGTGGTGCGGAGGAGAAGGCTAGCTTCAGCAAACGGAAGGCATCCAGCACCTCTTGTGACCAAGAGGAAGGATCAGCCCCTTTGCAAGTCAGGCACACGATGGGCTGGATGACTCTAGAGACATTCTTAATGAATCTCCTATAGTAGTTGGAGAATCCCACAAACCGTTGGATGGATTTCCTGGTCTGTGGGACCCTCCAGTTTAGTACTGCACTGACCTTGCTGGGATCCATGGTCAGACCCTCTGCGGAGATAATATATCCAAGAAATGGTAACGAGGTCTTCTCAAAGCTGCACTTCTCCAGCTTAGCGTACAGGCGATTGTCACGTAGACGGGTCAAAATGGTACACACATGCCGGCGATGCTTGGCCAAGGTAGAGCAGTAGATGAGTATATTGTCAAGATATACAATCACGCAGGTGAGGAGAAGATCTCTAAAAATTTCATTGATGAGCGCCTGAAACACTGCAGGAGCGTTGTGGAAACCAAAAGGCATGACACAGTATTTATAATGGCCAAAGCGTGTGTTGAAGGCGGTCTTCCACTCATCACCCTTGCGCATTTGAATAAGATTGTATGCACCCCAGAGGTCCAATTTGGTGAAGACAGAAAAACCCCAGAGGCGTTCCAGCAATTCCGTAATGAGGGGGAGCGGGTAGCTGTTCTTTTTTGTGCTGGCGTTCAAGCCTTGGTAGTCTATACAGGGACATAACGAACCGTCCTTTTTCTTCAAAAAGAAAAAATCCGCTCTGGCGGGGGATGTAGAAGGCCTGAGAAACCCCCTGGTGAGATTCTCCTGGATGTAGGTCTCCAATGCTGCCGTCTTGGGCAAGGAGAGAGGGTAGGTCCGGCTTTTAGGCAGGACTGCCCCCGGAAGGAGGTCAATAGTGCAATCATAAGGGTGATGAGGAGGCAGAACCTCCGAACGAGCTTTAGAGAAAACATCTGCGAACGCCAGATAGGGTGCCAGGATCTGGGTGGATCCGCCCTCCACCAACGAGGAGACGGAGGAGACCACCAAGGGGGAAGAGGAACTAGACGGATAAGACAGCGTCCTCTCCCTCCAATTGATCAGAGGGTTGTTCCTTTCCAACCAGGGGAAGCCCAAGATAACAGGAGTGTGATGTCAAACTCCAGAACCTCGGTACGGGAGAGATTCGTGTGCAGGCGGATGGGTATGGTCTGCAGGGTTATAGGGTCCATCACCAAGAGGAGAGCCGTCGATTACAACCACGCGCACAGGTGGTGTTTTGGACAGGAGAGGTATCCCTTGTTGTTGGGCAAAAGCCTGGTCTACAAAGAGACCCCCGGCTCCAGAATCGATTAAAGCGTGGTGGTGGATGGTGGTCCTGGCCCAGAACAGCTTTACAGGAATCGTAAATCGTTGGGTGACAGTGGAGGGCACTGGGGGCTGACGTAGAACAGAACCCTCGTGGCGCCCTAAGTCCGGTCATTTCCCTGGGCAAGTACGAGCAAAATGTCCTGCAAGCCCGCAGTAGAGACACAATCCCGATCTGTGCCGTCTGGCCTTCTCCTCCTCGGACAACCGGGATACCCCGGCCGATCTCCATGGGTTTCTCAGGGGCTTCAGGAGAGGAAAGGGGAGATTGAAACTTCGGTGTGAGGCGGATAGGTGGGCGCACCACAGGGCGCCTGGAGCGGTCCCGATCTTTCTCCAGGCGTCTCTTCTGTATGTGGGAGTCAAGGGAGGAGCAGAGGGCGATTAGACCCTCCAGCGTGTCTGGTATGGTTCGGGTGGTCAAGTCGTCTTTAACACAATCACACAAACCACGACGAAAGGCCACCTTCAGGGCACTGCAGCACCAATCTGTGTCGTAGGCAAGGGTCCAGAAGGAAATTGCATATTGCGCAAAAGTTTGCTGCCCTTGTTGCAAGTCCAGCAGCACGGCTTCCAGGAACATCAAATATGGATGTCACTCATAGAGTTCCTCCATTTCAGAGGACTTGAATCTGGTATTTGAAGTGCTTTATAAACACAAACAAATGTTCAAACGATGTTCAAGACCAACTTGAAAATAAATCATCCAAAATTATTGGTATGTTTTAAAAACATGCATAAGAAAAGGCATGGGCAAGGGGTGAACATGACAAAGGGAACAGGCCCCCATAGACTGTCTTACGCTTTTCACGCTAAAGAGAGCTTAATCATAGACATACCAAACAAACGGAAGTGCTTCACTAAATATAATGGGAACAATACTAATTGGTTAAAATTAAGAGAAATAAAGTTACATCCTCCTCTTTCATCTGTCAATCAACTCAATCCAATATCCATGGATAGATACTAACAGAAACAGCATTAACAAAATCTTCCACTGGAACCACAAATGTGCCGACCAGGCATCATGAAAACTATTTCAAGAAGTTGGCTTTCCATAGTTGCTAATTGAGACCATGCCAAATGATGAATCCCCCGTTAGGACAAGGTCCAAGAAAGGAATAGAGGTATACTGATGTTCAAATGTAAATCTTAAATTACATTTATTGGAATTAGGAAATTTTACAAATACATCCGCCTCTTCCTTTGTTCCCATCCAAACAAACAGATCATCAACGTACCTCCTGTACCACAAAATTCTATAAGGAAAGGTGCTTATACCTCCAAAGATATAAGTGGCCTCCTACCACTCCATAAAGAAGTTGGCAAAGGAGGGGGCAAAACTTGCCCCCATTGCTACCCCACATCTCTGGAGGTAAAAAAAAGGTCTTCCTGTTAATTAGAAAGATGTTACAGTTGTAAATGCACAGCCCGAAGCCCCAAATCATGAGGACTGATAAGGTGAATCTCAAATATACGCAATCTGAGTGTCACGGTTTGTTAAGACTCTCAGACGTGAGGTTAGGTAAAAACAAAACTTTATTGAAAAGTTTAAGACAATCCCATAGGGTATTATACACATACAAATAATGTAAATCAGAAGCAAATGTCCATAACAATAGCAATGCAGGTTCTACCGGCCTTGCCAATATACCGGGCAAGGCAACCTATATGAAGACCAATAGGTGGCTCTACCGGCCTTGCCAAATAGCGGGCAAGGCAGCCTAACGGAAACTGAAGGCTAGGCTCTACCGGCCTTGCCAATATACCGGACAAGGCAGCCTGATTAAATATAGATAGTAGGCTCTACCGACCCTGCCAATACCGGGTAAGGCAACCTTGCGATGGAATAATAATAGGTTCTACCGGCATTACCAATATACCGGACAAGGCAGACCCAATAGGAAAGTGACAACCACAATGACTCTAGGCACTGTCAGATGTACAATAGAGTCTGACACTCAGTATCCATGTATCGCGAATGAAAGCTGTCTAGGACTGGACAGCGCACTGAGAGGCTTCAAGTACAAGAGTAAGACACAAGGAGTAAACCAGTGTCCTTACATAGGATAACATCAAGCATAATAGGAACAGACCCACAGGTCATGGAGCAAACCAACACCCGCGCGTTGGTAACCAACAATGTCAATAGTGCTAGGTAGTGGAGCAAACCAGTGTCCACACACTGGTACCAAACAATAGTAAAGCCACAGGCAATGGAGCAAACCAGCGTCCGCACGCTGGGACCAACAGTGTGGTAAATGGGCCGCAAGGCCAATGGAGCGAAACAGTGCCCGCACGCTGAACCCAACAGTATTACGTATGGGCCGCAAGGCCAATGGAGTAAACCAGCGTCCACACGCTGGAACCAACAGTCTTGTAAATAGGCCGCAAGGCCAATGGAGCAAACCAGCGTCCGCACGCTGACACCAACAGTATTGTGAATGGGCCGCAAGGCCAATGGAGCAAACCAGCGTCCGCACGCTGGGATCAACAGTGTGGTAAATGGGCCGCAAAGCCAATGGAACGAAACAGCGCCCGCGCGCTGAACCCAACAGTATTACGTATGGGCCGCAAGGCCAATGGAGTAAACCAGCGTCCACACACTGGAACCAACAGTCTTGTAAATAGGCCGCAAGGCCAATGGAGCAAACCAGCATCCGCATGCTGACACCAACAGTATTGTGAATGGGCCGCAAGGCCAATGGAGCAAACCAGCGTCCGCACGCTGACACCAACAGTATTGTGAATGGGCCGCAAGGCCAATGGAGCAAACCAGCGCCCGCACGCTGGAACCAACAGTGTTGTAAATAGGCCGCAAGGCCAATGGAGCAAACCAGCGTCCGCACGCTGGAACCAACAGTGTTGTAAATAGGCCGCAAGGCCAATGGAGCAAACCAGCGTCCGCATGCGGGAACCAACAGTATTGTGAATGGGCCGCAAGGCCAGTGGAGCAAACCAGCGTCCACACGCTAGAACCAACAGTATAGTAAATGGCCGCGAGACCAACGGATCAAACCAGCGTCCGCACACTGGAACCTGCAGGATAGCGACTGTCACCGAGATAACTGATGACAGTGTCGCCACTAAAGCAGGAACTGGAAGCAGGAGCCGAGCAGGAACAGGCAGGCGTAGACAACCGGAACAGTAATGGCAGGGATAGACTGGCAGCAGGAACGGCAACCTCACTCGATGGCAACCAGAACCTGACTGGAACAAACTCAGCAGGCAGGAACTCAGGAACTGGACGATACAGCAACACAGGAACACAGCCGCAGACCCAAATACCAGCAGCAGTAAGGAGAAGGAAACTGCTGTCAGAGACAAACGAAAGGGCAACCAAAGGGTGCCCAAACTGAGTTTAAAAAGGCAATGTGAGGCGGGCTGAAGGCAGACAACCAATGGGAGCCCCCTACAGGTAATAGACATCTGAATGCAGCAATCACGGGCACCGTGATACTGAGGTAAAATATCCTGATACTAATCCTTGACCTCCCGTTCCCTATCCTAGGAAAACATAATCCCTGTACCCATCAGAGGAGCTATGGGCCATTGCAGACAGAAACGGAAAAGACTGATGGGACGGACGATCCCCGTCACAAAGTATGTTGCCCATCTCTGCTGGGTATTGATGGCCCCATGTACCCCTGACTGTTTGGTGGGGAAAAGAAACCATCCACGCCAAAGTTTTAGCCTTAGTACACCATAGGGCTGAGGTAACAGTGTTGCAGGATAACCCTTCCAAATTTGTAGGCCCCATCATCCATATAGAGAGTCTAGGGGGAAGATTAACTAAGGCTATACAAACTACAGTCAACTTAGCCATAAACAAGGGTCCCTGGTTTGTGGCTAATGTTTTGGTTTCAGAATTACTTGACAATATATTGGGGATAGATATTTTGTTAGGGCGTAGAATAGAGGTGCAGTGGGATTTTAAAGGAACAGATTTCGGAAACTATACCCAAGCAGGTCTATAAGGGGGTGGGATAATGTCATTACACAAGCACTGATGATCCTAAATAACCCACCAATAGGCCACCCAGCTCCCTATGACAGGCTCATCTGTAGAAATGATGATCTGATTGTTAGTTTAAGATTAACATTCACAGGGAGCCTTCCCAAATCAATGGGAAGAATAGATTTGAAATCAAACTAACAAACCATTTTGAATTTACAGGTTCACGTGGTGGGAAGGATTGGCAGAAGTTAGTCTTTCAATTAGGAGGCGATATGACTCCAGGAACAGAGGTAACCTTAGTGCTCACAGAAGAATTGACTAAAGAGGGTTGGCATTCAACAGGGAGTATGAGTGTGAATGGACGAATTTGGAGTTCCACTCTGTCTAGGAATGACCCAAGTAGGTTAACTGCTGGTACAATCCTAGGAGAGGTGGCAATCTGGGTACTCCAGAAAATCTTGGTAAGTGGGGTCCAAAGTGTGGGTGTTACCTCGATATACTGATCAGCACAGGCAGAAAGGAGAGGTTATTTCAGAAGGTCCTGGTAATACTAAAGTTGTATTATTAAATGGTGATTCTAAACCTGTCTTCTTTCCCTCAAATAGACTGGTGGCTGTCTAGCCCCTCTGAACCCATGGTCATCCAACACGTTCATGAACCTCTTGGCCAGCTATGCACCAAAACACACAACCTCAAAGTAGTAGGGAACTTTGTTACAGTAAAAGTAAAAAGAAATTGTTTGAGACCTCTAAAAGCTTAGAGGAATATAAGGGTAGTGGGCAAAAACTGTCAGGTGCTGATGCTGCTGAGGATGACTTAATGATGACTGATGATGCAGATGTAGAATATATCCCTCCACCATCCTTCTCTTGTTCAGATACACATGAAGTTGAGAGTGAGGATGATGACAGGGCTATAAGGTTAGCACTTTTAAGGAGCACTGTGCCTGTCTATAAACTGTGTGAGAAAGCCATTGGAAAGCACAGATGTCAAAAAGCACACAGTCACCCTATCAATCATCATCAGCATCATCGCCACTCAGCCACACACATCTGTTTTGAGTACCAGCAACAGCAACACAGGTTATTAACATCCACAATGTTAGATATGATGAGTGACTCTGCTGCTGTAAGTGCTGCACCTTGGACACCTAGTAGTAGTGGCAGTAGAACTGCATCAACATCTAGCCCCAGTAGTAGTAGTAGTAGCAGCACCACCACCTCAGGAACCCCTCATTCCATGACATCCACAGTATGGAGACACTTCACTCAGAATCCTCAAGCTAAGCATGTTGCTATCTGTTGTCTGTGCAAAAAGCACGTGAGCGGGGGGAAGCAGGCTCACATCTAGGCACCTCCTCTATAAGATCCCACCTGAAGCACAACCAAAGGTTTGACTGGGAGACAAACTATCAGCAGGCCAAAGGTGCCGCAACTAGCAGCAGCAGAAGCACTTTAAAAAGTTCCAAGTGCTCTAGGGCAGAAAGAAGAAGTAGTAGAAGTTATTTATGTGTCAGAGAGTGTGCTACTGTCAGTGACAACAGTTAGTTCAGTCCAAATAACACCTATGGCTCCTGCTGCAGAGGAGTATGACAGACAAAGCCAGGACAAATATGTTATCAGAAGCACAGATGAGGAGGTGGAGGAGGGATATGAAGAAGGGTTGTCACCATCTACCCCACTTGGGACCACTGCTATGACCGATAAGTAATGTGTGTCAATAATCTGAGAAAGAGGATATCTTATGACAATGGTAAAAACAATATACATACACAAATCACACCATGCCAGTCCCCCACCACCACCACTACCATACACATCTGCCACACTGTAGGTTGTACTTTTTTTTTTTTTTACTTGACATCATCTTGAATATTTGCCAGTGTCACTTAAGCAGGAAGTTAGTGTTGTGGGCAAAGGACAAATGCACTCTGCATGCTAACACATTTTTCAAGCCATATGTTGCTGTAGGACTCACAACTTTGACTTTCAGCCACTTATTTGTAAACTACAGCCATCATAAGAAGTAATATTACAGTGGGAAATGTAGTACCTATAGGAAATATAGGTGAAAAATGTGTTAAAATAGGCAAAAAGGAGGAAATGTTTGCATAGGCAGAAAGATAAAATCTTTCGCGGGAAAAGCGAAAAATCAGCAATTTTTTTAGAAAAGTCATCCGGGAATTTTTTCACACCTTTCTCCCACCCCTAGGTAAAAGTACATATAGATGTTTTGGAGACTTTTTCTAAGTCTCCAAAGTTGTTTTAGGTGTCCCTTTAAGAAAGCATGTTGATGCTGGCAATGAGATTGCAGCACACATTTAAAAGAAAACTGGCAAATGTGTTTCTTTACCAGGTCCTGGTAGAGTAGATGTTTCCAATGAATCTATCACTCCTGGAATGCTGGTGACAGTGGTAGCACTGTCTCTAGCATAGCATCTCCTACTATACATTAAAGGTAACATGAGTTGAGGGAGGTCTGAACACATTTTCCTCACGTGCCTAGTCTGTCATTTTCTTCTTCATCACTCTCGCCCAGTCATTGCAGAGTTTCTTGATGGCCTCCTGTGAATGATATACACCCTCTTCACTGGTATGTGTTTGGCATACAGGGCCACTGACTGAAACAGAGACTCTCTCTGCTCTGCTTATGGCTGTGTGTCCCCCACAGCCCATTACCTCGGTCCCTCTGGTACCTCTTCCCCATCCTGTTTTGTACCTTGCTCCACTTTCCTGCCTTCAATTCTACTCCCTCTCTCCCTGAACCTTGCTTTCCTTATCCTCCTGCCTACTTGAACAGGAACTCCTGCTTCCTTTCCTGCAGTCCCACTTCTCTCCCAATCTGTCCCCCCACACCCCATTCATCCATTCTTCTTCTTGCCATCTCTTCTACTCCCTCTCCTCCCAGCTCATTCCCTCACTCCACACTTTCTCACAGTCTCTTGCAAAGACACATTCAAACTCACTTAATCCCAAGGACAGTGCATCACACTCAGCCACTCGCCTACCTTCCAACTCTTTGTGTCTCTCGCTCTCAGTCTCTCCCACTGATTCTCTCACTCAGTTCAACAGCACACACAAGCTCTCACACTGTAGAAAAAAATAGTGTTTGTGTTAAAAAAAATAAAAATGTGAGGGTTTGTGATGGTGGATGCAGTATGAAATGCTTCTGAGGAATAGTTTGATGATGTACATGGAAAGTATGGATGTGTTGATTGGATGATGCAAAGCGTAATGGTTTTGTACACTTTAATGGAGGCAGCTGACAATTTGAAACCGGAGTGGCAGTGAGTGGAGAAAGCTAGGATGCTAGATTGAGAATATGGGTTGGGTGGTTTAGTGAATGATAGAAAAAGTTTAAACAAGTCCCATGCCCACTGTAGGCCTTTCTGGTGTTGGGGGCCAGGGCTTTCTTTATGATGGATGAGGCTCCTGAAAGCAGTGAGCTTATTGCATGGTTAGATCTGGCTAGAGGGCTAGATGTTGATAGGCTGCTGCTGGGTGCTTGCTAAAGAATTGCTGGAACTGAAAATGTGAGAGAGGGTTAGCTGTTGGTTATCTAGACTAGAAATGGGGGGAACTAATGATGATGAATTTTTGAAGAAGAAATAGCCACGTGAGCTTCCTAAGGAATTGCAGAATCTGGGGTGAGGAAGATCTACCTTTCATGATGAGTGTGCAGGTGGCTTGGTTTACTGAGTGGAATGTTACGGTTTGCCCGGACCACAGGTGTCCCCAGAGCATAGCTGCTGCCACACTGGGGTAAACTTCTAGCAAGGTGGGAGACAATTGTAATGTCAAAGCACTTAGAGTTTCCTGTGGCTATGGTTCTGCAAACCATTAGGTGCCACAAATTGCTGAAAAGCCTGTTCCTTCTGCTGAATCCGTATAAACTGCTGGGCTGGATGGAGTAGGTGTAGGGGGGGAAATGGACCGGCTATTTCAATGTTTTAGGAAATTTCACCACATACGCAGGTCTGAGAGGGCTGATTGATTGAGGGCAATGATGGAACTAGACTGAGGTGCGGAAGGGAGCAGAAAGAGAAGATGGAAATGAAGGAACGCCCTTGGGGTATGACTTTCATAATGAAACTGAGTTAGCCTGTGAGGGATTGGATATCTAGTTTTGACAGAGAAGGTTTAGATATCTTATATTCTACTATTGAGATGACTCTTTCTAATTTATCTAGGGGGAATGCATGTTTCTAACAATGTTGTGTCTAATATTATACCCAGGAACTTGATGACTTTAGAGGGGCCGCTGTTTTTTTGGATAGATAAGGGGACATTGAGTGACCTAAATAAATCCATGAGTTTTTGGAGACTAGTGGGAGGGGATAGTGTATTGGGGATGAGGAGAAAGTCATCCAAGTAATGTAAAACTGCTGGACATCTGCAGTGATTGAACAGAAGCCAGCAGAGAATATCCGCAAAGTCATTGAACATTTTGGGACTTCTGCGAGATCCGAAGGGGTCTGGTTGCAAAATAGAATTGGCCTAGCCATTTAATTCCTTGTAGGTGCCAGAGTGAAGGGTGAAATGAGAGTTTAAAAGCATTTTCTATATCGGTTTTGGTGAGCCAGCAGTCGAGGAGTGTTTGTTTAACCCCTTAAGGACCATTGACGTGGCAGGACCGTCACTCTGGTCTGGCACTTAAGGACCAGTGACGGTCCTGGCACGTCACATACTTTTACTCACCACGCTCCTGTAGGGGACTGAAGTTGCTCACTCCAAGATCGGAGTGATCTCTTTCAGTCCCCCGTTTGGCGCGCCGCCCCATGTGATCAGTCACATGGGACGTCACGTTAACGTTTCCTATCTGGTCCTTAAAGGACCGTACACCCCGGGACCGCTGGTCCTTAAGGGGTTAATGAGGCTGATGGCATGATCTATGGTAACGTACTAAAGTGAAAAAGGAGTCTGTGGGGATGAGTGAGTTAATACTTGGGGCCAAGGAGGAGTGGGGGCTGAAAGGTCTATGATCGTTCGCTTTTTCTAGGAGAATTTGCACATTTCTAGTCCTAGTGGATTGATCTGCCAGATGGGAAAAAGGGGGTAGGGAAATGGGCCTATTAGAAAATCTCTGCTTCTTGTGCTAGAAGGGCTGAAACTACTTCTTTCTTGGCTAGGGCAGAAGCTAGGTTGAGGCATTAGACTGATGTCGATGGGCAAGCTATTATAAATGTATGGAATCCCTCCTTAAGTCCCCTGATTATATAGTCGATCAGAGTGGAATCGGGGTGAGCAATGAGGAGAGACTGCAACTGAGAAATGTAAATTGCAACCAGGCTTTTAGTTATTGAATTAAATTGTGGGCATTTGGTCCTGGAGTGTGCTTTCCTGCAGTAGGAGCATAAGTGCAAGAGCTGGCATCCTCTAAAGAAGCACCCCTTAGAATTAAAGTTGTTGCATATCGGGGTGCTTCCCATGCAGTGAATGGGCCAGCTGAGCTTTTTGCAGCTTGGAGAAGAGGATGAGCTACAAGGCTGAGCTGACGGAGGAGGGGATGGGACGGCTAACTGTCCTGAAAGATTATGAGCTAGGGGGGCCGATGGACAGAGGGAGGAGGAGTGATATGATGACTGGCAATGTAGGCACAACGGGGCTTTGAGCCCGGCGAAGGGCCTACAAAATAATTTGGTGTCCAGACTGCTCCAATCGGTTGCAAAGTTAAACTGTGATTGGGCTGGTGGTAGTCGTAAAATGTACTACCACTGTACTTATGCGTCTAGGTGTAGGTAGTGGTCCAGCTGTCCCCTGTAGACAGCAAAAGCTAGGACAAACTCTGCGACCGGTAGTTTCCTGGACAGTCTGGGGTCTTTGGACCTAAGCGTGATGGAGACATCACCACAGTTTATTATTTTGTTGTCAGATAGGTCCTGGGAAGTGATAACAGTGTGACTAATTTAACTTCCTTCCCCTCTATGATGTCTCTTCTAATATGGGGTGGGACCATGTGGGCTGGGGATACTTTAGGGCAGGAGGCGTGGGAAGTACCTGGCTGAGCGAATTCGGCTGTTGGAAAGTTTGGTGTTGGAGGATGGGAAGATTGTTCCAGGGAAGACACTCTTTTTTGGATGTCGGTGTGAGCTGACCCCATCTCTGTCAGGAGATGGGTGATGTGAGCGAACTGCTCACTGACTGAAGGGGATGGTGGTGGAGGGGATAAGGATAGGCAGGGGGCTGGGGTTGGTAAAGAAAGTAGAAGCCAATATAATTCGGCTTTCCTGGCAGAGGCTGGATACGGTATATGGAGTGTTCTTAATCTGACTATAAGTTTGCCCACTGTCCATTCTCGGATTGAAGGAATTCTGGGAGGAGGGGCTGGGGTTTCCACTTGGTGTGCCTTTGAGTCAGACAAGGCTTGATGGTCTGGGATCTCCATGATGAACTATGGAATGAACAGAGAGAGAGAGAGGGAAAGGAGGAGACTGGGTTCGTTATTGATTATGGTTAGGTGGGTGTTCAGCGTGAAGTGGACCTGCTTAATTGAATTATGTTAAGCTTCGCCTCTACTAGAGGAAATGTATCTGACTGGGGAACCTTCGGCCTCTACGAAGAGGTAAGGTATCTGACTGGGGAAACTTGGGCTTCTTACTTAGAGGTAAGGTGTCTGGCTGGGAAACCTTTGGCCTCCGCAAAGAGGTAAGGTGTCTGACTGGGGAACTGTCGGCCTCTATGAAGAGGTAAGGTATTCTGATTGGTGAACCTTCGGCCTCTAAGAAGAGGTAAAGTGACTGACTGAGGAACCTTCGGCCTCCACAAAGAGGTAAGGTGTTCTGATCGGGGAACCTTCAGTTTCTGCGAAGAGGTAAGGTGTCTGACTGGGGAACCTTCAGACTCTACGGAGAGGTAAGGTATGTGACTGGGGAACCTTCAATCTCTACGAAGAGGTAAGATATCTGACTGGGGAACCTTTGGCCTCTGCGAAAAGGTAAGGTGTCTGACTGGGAAACCTTCGGCCTCTACGAAGAGGTAAGTTGTCTGACTGGGGAACCTTTGGCTACTCCTGCTTTGATAACGAGGTACGTGTCTAATTGGATGGACGGTGAGGGAAAAATGAAGTGAAGGGGAAGCTGGTGGTGGTAGGGTTGTGTGCCATGTGGGATTAGGAGGCTAGTGATTTAGTGATTGCAGAGTACCCTGACCCCAATATGGATCAGTGGGCGCCAGCCTGTGGCTGTGGGCAGTGGCAGGGCCATCTAGCAGTCAGAAAGTGTGGATGATTGTTCAGGAGAGACGGGAACTCCTTGAATGTGATGTGCCTATAAATGGTTAGCTGTTAAGAGTGAAATAATATTCTTACCTTGTCTAGGCTGATTGCTGGTCCATAGGAAGAATAAACAGCTGAGTAAGAGATGCAGAGTGGGATATGGCAATGGCTTAATACAAATTTATGGGCCTTAGTAAGAGCTGAGAAGTTGGAGGAACTATACCTTGAAAATGAGGTTTTGTGGGGGTCCAGAAGATCTGCAGACTGATAGTAGATGATAGAGCAAGCTGTGGTGAAATAAGGTTGAGTGGAAAGGAGGGGGGAGATTTGGGTTATGAGATTGTTAAAAAGTTGTTTAATCTGGGAAGACGTGCACAAAATTAAGTTGGCTGAATTCTGACTATGAATCGAAAGGTGATCGTAATTAATTATTTCATGGAAACAACAAAGGGGGGGGGGTGCGGATCCTAGATGAATGGGACTTACTTATATGAAGTGGTTTGAATGCTGATATTGGTGGGACCAAATAGGCAGGTCCTGGTGCTGCTGGAACAGAGAATCAACCTAGAGCAACGTAGGCATGTAAAATTACATGTTTCAAGTACAAACCCGCATGGCAAATATAAACACAAGACCCACATTGGCAAAAGAGACATTTTTTTGATTACATGGAATGTCACAGTAAATCTGGGTGTCATATACATAGTTATGCTGCAGCAAATGCATAATATATAATTGATACAGTAGATATGTGAAGGGGAAGGTGGTGATGGGGTGTATTAGAGGTGAAAACAGGGTTCAACAAATCATAATTGTAGCATATGCGTAGGACAGTACAAGTACTTGGATTTTCCAGTGATAGTGCTTTGATAATAATTATAGAAACCTAGCGGACATCCTACTTGCAAAAGTTGGCACTACAGTGCCCATGATTCACTGCCTGGGGTTTGGCTATCTTCTTGCTAGGGCTACGATTGGAATAGATAAACAGGCTATGGTGCTCCAAAGAATGAGCATAGTGAGACTGGGGGCATTAGGCTGGCCGCTTGTATCACGTTGGGAATGGTGGCATTATAACTGGCATTCCGTCTGTGGAGCATAGTTGCTCCGGTATGCGGCCTGGGCAGTTGATAACCCACCGAGGGGGGATGGAAGTGACATTACTGACTGACTGCTTCCGTGTAGTAGAATGTAGGGGACACAACAGACAATGTTCCCCTTGGAAGTGGCTGTGGTCCAATAATTACGGGCTTGCAGCCCCTCCTACAAATACAGGCCCAGCCTTTAACTTAACTTTAACTTAGCGTGCATTGCTGGTGTACACAGGAACTAGCATTTAGCTCATGCTATCCGAAAACTAAGGAGTTCCATTTAATAACACTGCTCAGCATATTGATTTAGTGAGTGCTTGTGACAGATACCTGTACTCAGACTGAGTAGCTCTGCCATACTGTGCTTCCTTAGCCCTGAATGACACTCAGGAACTCCACCAGCAAGGAGCCAGGATCATATCTCAATTCACCCAGTCACTAGACAGGACTCAGTGTAGAGTGAAATCATGATATACCAATCTACCCCAAGCATCAGACAACACCAGTGTTGGAGTAAAACATAAACTACCTTTATTCAGTGAAACCAGCTCTCTTATACAAAACTGGCAGACAATACACAATGGGCTAAATACAAAGGGCAAAATGCACAAATTATACAATGGGAGCATAAACATGGGGGACAAAGGACTGTAAACAGCAAAAGGAATCACACATAGTTACATCACACTTAATTACATCAACTACATAATTAAGTGACATCAGACAAGAGCATAATTCACTTAACAGATACAATACCTTGTTCCTCCCAGGACAAACACTCTGGCCGTCTGCCTGGCACGACCCCCCAGCACCCTGTTCCCGTTACAGCCCTCATAGCTGGATAGTCTGTAGAGGTCTGGATTTGGGAAGACCAGCTGGGCTTCCCGGTCACCCTGTGCCCCCAATAAGCACAGGGTGACTCAGACATAAGAGAGGACTGGGACACTGAGAAATGAGCATGTCTATGAATCTGCCACAATTTGCCCATGAAAGAGCAGCACTCCCCTGTTTGACCTCTGCCTCTCCTGAAGAACATACCAAGTGCTGGGGAAAAGTGCCAATTGCCCTTTCTCCCTGGAGTCCTCTCAGCCACTGGAGAGAAGGCAGAGTGGCTGGGGACCCTCCAACATGGGATTGGGGATCTGGTCTGGCTGACCAGCATCCCCGGGGACCAAAGCTGGTGACCGTAGTCTCATCTACCTATAACGGATAAAGATCCCCCAGTGCTAGTGGAGAGAGGCTGACATCCCTCTGTCCAGATGCCAGCCCTTCTGCTGGGTTTGTAAAATCCTCTGGCTCTGGGGCCACCAATAGGGGAGGGCAGCAGCACTCTGCCCCGATGCCAGCGCTTCTGCTGGGGCTGCCGGACCAGACACTGTGGGGCTGTCCCAGTCAGGGTCTGGGGTCATGGATAGGTGTGGGAAGAGACCAGTGGTGCTCTGCCCCAATGCCAGCACTTTTGCTGGGGCTGCTAGACTGGACACTGTGGTGCTGTCCTGATCAGGCTCTGGGGTCACGGATAGGGGAGGGCAGGGGCACTCTGCCCCGATGCCAATGCTTCTGCTGGGGTTGCCGGACCAGACACTGTGGGGCTATCCCAGTCAGGATCTGGGGTCATGGGTAGGTGTGGGCAGAGACCAGCGGTGCTCTGCCCCAATGCCAGCACTTTTACTGGGGCTGCTAGACCACGACACTGTGGGGCTGTCCTGGTCAGGCTCTGGGGTTACTGATAGTAACGGGACAGAGACCAGCGGTGCTCTGTCCCGATGCCAGTGCTTCTGCTGGGGTTGTTGGACCGGACACTGTGGGGCTGTCCTGGTCAGGTTCTGAGGTCACGGATAGGTGTGGGCAGAGACCAGAGGTGCTCTGCCCCAATGCCAGAGCTTCTGCAGGGGTTATAACGTCGACAGACACTGGGGCATGCTGTTGAATGTGGTCTAACAGCTTTTTGTAGGACTTTTTCAGCTCCCATTCAGCTCTCAGCCCAAGTTTTTCTGGGATATCCAGCTCCCTGAAATCCTGGATGTCCCTCCTTCTCCACTCCGCTATGCTACCAAAGTCGGGATCTTCCTGAAGTTTATCAAATAATAATCCTGATCTGCCGGAGTCATAGCCCTCTGTGGGATCGTCATCCTCCAGCCCCGAACACCACTGGGCTGCATACCACTGTAGAGCTCTGTATCTGTGATCCACCATCATCTCTGTCTGGACCAGCCCATCCAACTCAGACACACATTCCTCCTGGGGCCGCTCCACCAGGAACGGCATTCACAAGTCCAGCTGGAGCCGGTACCTTTCCTCGGTGGGTTGGGAGGAACTTTCCACAGTAGTCCTGTTCCAAATGGAGAACCTCCCTCCAGAGCTCCCGGTGGCTACAATATCTCTGAATTAGCTCATCCTGCTGTACCTCCAGGGATGGAGAGCCTCTGGAGCACGCTTGGAATTCTGGCAGTGAAAACTGAGTCACCACTGCCAGTACAGTGGGGATCACCTCCACTGCAGGGATCCATACAGGACCAAGAGCAATAAAACCTCTCTCTGAAGCTCTGACATATACTATAATGAGGGGAAATACCGGTGGTTATTTGGATGTCCCACAGACAAGGAAGCCATCTCACCACTGCCACCAAATGTGACGGATACCCGTCCACAGACTGAGTAGCTCAGACAGACTGTGCTTCCTCAGCCCTGAATGACAATCAGAAACTCCAGCAGCCAGGAACTAGGATCATAGCTCAATTCTCCCAGTCACTAAAAAGAGCTCAGTGTAGGGTGAAAGCATGATATAGCAATCTACCCCAAGCACCAGAAAACACCAGTTTTGGAGTAAAACAGGAACTAACTTTAGTCAGTGAAACCAGCTCTCTTATACTAAACTGACATACAATACACAATGGGTTGAATATAAAGGGCACAATGCACACATTATACAACAGGAGCATAAACATGGGGGACAAAGGACTATAAATTGCAAAAGTCATCACAACATGATTATATCACACATAATTATATCACACTTAATTACATCAACTACATAATTAAATGACAACATCAGACAAAAGCATAATTCACTGAACAGATACAATACCCTGCTCCTCCCAGGACAAACACTCTGGACGTCTGCCTGGTGCCATCCCCTGGCACCCTGTTCCTGTGACAGCCTTCATAGCTTTATAGTCTGGATTGGGCAGACCAGACTGGGCTTCCCGGTCACCCTGTGCCCCCAGTAAACACAGGGTGACTCAGACCTAATAGGGGACTGGGACTCTGAGAAATGAGCCTCCCCATGAATCTACCATGGCCCCCTTCCAAGGCAGGGGTCCATACTCTGTGGGGAGGAGGCTGGCCCCTAGGCCCCTCCAGGAGCCTAGGGCATGGAGGCTTCTGTGACAGTGCTAATGATTTCAGGCAACAGCTTTCAATTTGTGCAGATCTTTAATTGAGCGTTAGACCTCTGCTCCATTTCACTGTTCATGCTGTTGACTACTATTTATGACTCATGCTCATCCTGACTGTTTCTAATCTCTGCTCCCTGGTTATACAGACTTTCTCTGTTTGACTATACTTAATATCTGATTCCTTTTTATTTTAAAAGCTACAAAAGAAATCTGTATTCCTGTGGAAGGAACTTGTTTTGCATTAAGTATTTATCAGTTGAGGAGTGTGTACACTTATGCAACATTATGGAGTAGTGCAGGTGAATTATTTTTATGCCAGCATATAAGTGCAAAAACTGAGCTGCACTGGTGGATTTGTAACTCCTCCCCTTGTTTGTATACTGTAGATAAAGATGCATATATTTATGAGTGCTGTAAAGTGTTTTATGATGTGCTCTGGCCCAGAAACGCTGAACTATACATCCTATAACACCATTCCACCTCTCCATCCAGTATTTTCGTGACAACTCTATACTTCCAATTCCATGTACAGTTGATCATTAATTTAGTCACCTCAAAACCTAATGTTAAAGGCCATGATTAATAAGGATTTCCTAAAATCACAAATATATAATCCCTTGTTCTTACATTAAAGTGATAACAAAGTTGTTTTATGAAACTAGATCTATATACTGCTAAGTAAAACAAAAGTAATCCCATTGCCAGTAAATGTTTCATTCAAAAGTTATTCCAACTCAAATAAGCCCCATATCAATACATCCAAAGTATGAAAAATGTGTCAGATGTTAGTAGAATTAACCATATGAGTGCCAGTCAGGTATAATTACCCCGGCAGCATTCATAGTGTTAACCCGACTAAGTAAAAAAAACATTGCATTACAAGTAACACTTACCATTAATCCTGATGTCCAGAGGAGTCCTCAGCTTCCTGGTCATCTTCTGTCCTTCTGTCTTCATTCTCTCTTCTCTCTGGGGCTCAAAAAGGTTAAAGTATGCAGTAGTGTGACGGGTTGGTAATATATAAATGCCCCCATGCATAGTAACTGTTTCCAAGTGAAGCCAACTAAATCGTAGTCCCATAAGAAAACATCCCAAAAATATAATTAGCATTCATATTTCTAATCACTGTCTTTGCCGCTGTGTGCAGCTGCTGTGTGCAGCCGCTGAGGCAGCAGCGAAGACAGAATCATGTGCCACAGTACCACCTACTCATCTGCACGAGCAGATGCCCGCCCCGCTCTGAAGGAATTGGAATTTAGACTGGCCCTCATATATGTGCAGTCTTACTTCCAATTCTCTCACAGCCATTTGCTGGGATATGCTTATGCAACTCCCAGACAATCAGTATAAAGCACAGCAGCTCAAATCTCTTCCATACTGCCTCACCAGGGGTGTGATTTTGCACCTGCTGGCCCCATGTGCACGTATGTTTCATGTGTTTTCGGAGCACATGCTGGATTGGTCTCCCTGCCGCATGATGATGAGTCTGCACAGGACACTTTCACTGGGGCCGATGATCATGTAAGTTACTTCCGCTACAGAGGCAGGAAGTAAGTTACATGACCATCAGCCTCAATGAAACAGCCTACTGGCTGGTGCAGACTCATCATTCACTTGAACTGGGCTTTTTTACACCCAGAAGCAGAGCAGCATGTCAGTGGAGAGGAGGATGATCTGATTCACTGTGCAGGATCAGACCCACAGGGATTTTACTACAAATGCCAACACCAGGAGGGATCCACTACAAAGGCCAGCACCGGGAGTATGCAAACTGTGTATGCGTGTTTGACATAATTCATTGACTTAATTATGAAGAGCCTACGCATAAAGATATGGTGTATGAACAGGCAATGGGAGGACTACTCGGGTCCTTCCTGTGGTTTTGTACTACAATTCTCATCATCCTCTACCAGACAACTAGCAGCTGATGATGGGAATTGTAGCACAAAAACAAATGGAAGGTCCTTTTGTGTAGGCTGTGCTCCATGTTGAAGTCAGTGGGTTAACACCAGCAAAGCTTACTGTCATGTCCCCTGTGGTTCCTACCCTCTGCGGCTTGCCTCTCCAGTGGAGGCTATCGCCTCCCCTGTGAGTCCTGCCCGCTACGGCTTGCCTCTCCGGTGGAAGTTGTCTCCTCCGCTGTGATTCCTTCTGCTGCAGCTCGCCTCTCTGGCGGAGGCTGTCACGTCGCCTCTGATTCCTGTCCGCTGCAGCTTGCCTCTTCTGTGGTGGCTTGCTTTAAGCCCTTTCTCCTCTTCAGAGCGGCTGTGCGATTCCAGGTTGACTTGCGTCATGTGTCAGTGACGTCACCTTTCTGCCCTGATATACGGAGCCTTTCTCTGACACCCGGTGCACTTTCACTAGTGTTCCTTTGTCCACCGGATCCTTGTGCTGTTACCTAGTCCAGTACCCTGTACTCTGAGCTTCTGTGTACCACTTTGGCTCTTCTGACCATCCTAATGCCTTGTCCTAGAGTCCAGTTTTGACCTCCTGTTGCTGTCTGGCTTGTCTGACCATCCTACTACCTTGTCCTAGTGTCCAGTTTTGAGCTCCTGATGCTGACTGGCTCATCTGACCATCCTACTGCCTTGTCATAGTGTCCAGTTTTGACCTTCTATTGCTGACCGGCTCGTCTGACCATCCTTCTGCCTTGTCCTAGTGTCCAGTCTGGATCTCAGTTTGGGCTTTTTGCTTCTTCTGATTCTTCAGGTCAGAGCCCTCTTGCTCTGTGGAGTGCTTTTCTCTGTATCTACCTTTGGGCAGTTTTAGCTACCTTGTGGCCCTCACACCCAAGCTTCATTCCCAAAGCATTGTCCTCCAGCCTTCGCTCCCCCTGCAGGGGAGCTTGTAGTAATTTTATTATAACAATAAAATTATCTGTAAGGGACACAATCATGAACTACATAATAAATTATGAGATAAAGTACTTCTAACCAGATGCAGTAGTGAGTGGTCCACAATTGTTGTGCAATATCATAGATATGCCTGATAAGAAAGATAGAAAGAAAAAGAAAGAAGGGAAAAGAAAGAGGAAACAAGTGTAAGAGATAAGGAAAGGTCCAGAAAATGAGTCAGGGGAATGGAAGGGGAACAGTGAGAGCCTCCGTGTCCAAAAATGTAAGCCAGGAACGAAATGAGTTTTGAAATTTCAAATATCTGCCATGCAAATAATGGTAGATACGCTCCATATCCGATAGATGATTTAGTTCTAGCTTCCACTCTAATAAGGTAGGAGGTTTTGGAGACAACCATAGTCTAGGAACATATATCCGGGCAGCTGAGAGTAAAAGGATCCAAGACCGCAATGTAGGTGATACAGTAGACTGACCATGGGTCTGCAGAGGGAAGACATTGAGCAACATGAGTTGGGTCTGCAGCAGTAAAGACAGACCTGTAACTGTACTTATTCGCTTGGGTATCTCCAACCAATAACATTGCATAAGAGGACATGAGCACCAGATATGAGTTAAAGTCGCCCCTGGGTTTGCGCATCTCCAACACGAGGACGATGAAGAGGACTTAAATTGCGATAAGAGAGCGGGAGACTGGTACCACCTAGTTAGAAGTTTGTACAATGTATCTCAATAATTCAAGTTTCTAAGGTGAGTACAATTTTGTCTAAGAGATAAAGCTGGTCCTCAGCCGAGATAGAGATACCCAATTCGGCTTCCCATGCCCTTTTATGGATGAGAAGAAGGGGCAACGAGACACAATCGATTTGCTTAGTTAAGAGATTATATATCTTAGATAGGCCCTTAGGAATTGAGAGCCTGCTAATTAGCATCGTTTCGAGCACCGTGAGTGGCCAAGGTTTGTAAACATGAAGGTGCAGTAAAGACAAGAAGTGGTGCACCTGCAGATACCTCCACTGCTCAGATCTGGGTAAGTGATGATGTGAATGGAGGAGTTGAAAAAACAGAAACTCGTGATCTTAGAGCAAATGACCTGGCTCTTTTTGTTTTAATCGTCTGTCACACACACACACCACCAAGGGATAGAGTGATCAAGTGGATCATTGTATGTGTACATGTTGTACCAATTCCAGCTGCCTGCTTTATTAACCCCTTAACCAGGGCTCAAAATGTCAAGTCCTGAGCTACTAGCCAGGCCTGAAAAGTTACTTGCCACCATTTTCCACGCCTAGCCCCACCCATATCCCCGCCTTTAACCCTACCTATATCACCACCTTTAACCCCACCCATCTCAAGTATGGACCCCCTAATAGCTCCTAAAGAGGGACACAGGAGGTATGGAACCCTAATATCTCCTAAAGAGGGACACAGGAGGTATAGCCCCCTAATATCTCCTAAAGAGGGACACTTGGGAGGTATGGACCCCTAATATCTCCTATAAAGAGGGACACTTGTGAGGAATGGACCCCTAATATCTCCTATAAAGAGGAACACTGGACCCCTAATATCTTCTAAAGAGGGACACGTGGGAGGTATAGCCCCCTTATCTCCTAAAGAGGGACACTTGGGAGGTACAGAACCCTAATATATCCTAAAGAGGGACACTTCGGAGATATGGCAACATAGGGAACAAATGAAAATTCTCATTGATTTGAATCGGGCTTTTAATTCCCTGAATGCTAGAGAGGGCTACAAGACATTGCAAAGCAATGTGTTTGTGACCTCTCTAGCATTAAAGTGGTTAAAAATTCCCATCTAAAATAGTGGACATGCCTGTAAGAGATGCCCCCCACCAGCTCCACTTTGCCCCATCAGCTCCAACTTGCCCCCTATCAGCTCCACCTTGGCCCACCAGCTCCACTTTGCCCCACCAGCTCCACTTTGCCCCTCATCAGCTCCAACTTGCCCCCTATCAGCTCCACTTTGGCCCACCAGCTCCACTTTGCCCCTATGAGCTCCACTCTGCCCCCCATCAGCTCCAACTTGCCCCCTCAGCTCCACTTTGCCCCCCAGCAGCTCCAACTTGCCCCCAGCAGCTCCACTATGCCCCCAGCAGCTCCAACTTGCCCCCATCAGCTCCACTTTGCCCCCCATCAGCTCCAGCTTTCCCCCACCAGCTCCAACTTGCCCCCAGCTGCTCCACTATGCCCCCTCAGCTCCAACTTGCCCCCCATCACATACCTGTAGCTCCCGCGCAGTCTTCTCTCCAGTAATGCAGAGCATGCTGGGAGATCATGACTCCCTGGTTCTCTCCCTGACCATCGCGCCACGCAGAGAACGGAAGAGAGAGAGCCAGGGCAGAGCTCTGAGATTAATTTACAGGGATATGCGGGGATCTTATGGATCTCTGAGTACCAACTAGACAGCGGGTACTTTCAGTCATTTTATCAGACTTATGAAGTATCACACTGGGGAAGCAGATAGTACAAGGCACTCAAAGGGTTAACTTTTTTTTCTCCTGACGAGAGGAGCGGATGGGACAAGGGGAGAGAGAGCTGGGGCAGCGCTCATGCTGAGGGGCAAGACCTGAACGGTGTGAATATCCAGGGCTGCACACAACTCTTAAAAAGTTATGGGAGCACAGCAGCGAAGTGATGGGTTCTTAACCCTTTGAGTGCCAGAGGGGTATGGACTGCATTGCTTTGCACTGCATTCCGTACCTCTCTGGCACTCAAAGGGTTAATAAATTACAATGAGGACGGGTGGCAGATTAGATTGCTGGCTACTCGCCCTCACTCAATCTCTCCTCGCCAAATGCGAGGGGGCGAGTGGAAATTTTGAGCCCTGCCTTAACAACCAGTGTGGGCTAGGACCATCACAGGGAAACATCCCTAAAGGATCGATGACAGTTTTAGCACGTTGTGTGAGCACTAGCAGGGTATGAAACAGACCGCTCCAAGAACAGAGCAGTCACTATCAGACTCCCATTCAGCAGGCCAGCACACCTGATCTGTCACGTGTGCCAACTTGCCAACTGACATCAAAGCGTTCTGTAAGAGGAATCCACTCCCTGGACCTCTGGTCATTAAGGGGTTAAGAAGACTACAGTATTCATCATTCTAGCCAGTTGCCAGCTTGTAATTTCTCCATAGCTATACAATGGTAGGGTAAAATAAATATCTGTAAAATGACCAAGTAAATGGCTGAAGCACTGACCTTGCCTTTATGTCTGCCGAGCTGAATTGATAGAATATAAGAACAAATCAGGCAGAAGTCTATTCTGTCTTGAGACAATTCCAAACAATAGAGCTAGGAAATAAATGCCTCAAACATAAATAAAAAAATCACTATATATAAAAATACAAAAATATTTATTAAACATAAAAAATATACAGACAAAGTGATAAAATACACTCCAGAGAGCAAATAATGAAACAAATATGTCACCACAAGTTACACTGTCTCAAATCAATGCAATACAAGTATCATTACAATGAATCAAACAGACTGCATTAAATATAAAAAATGTAACAATACTTTAACAATAAACTAAAATACGGGATTAATATCACTTAGATGGTAGTATTAATAGCGATTGCTTCACACTGTCTATAATCTCCTGGCCAGGAAAAACAAAACGTCTCCACCAATGCAACGCGTTTCACACAATACAGTGCTTTATCAAGCTTTGTTTTTATATTCTATCAATTCAGGTCAGCAGACATAAAGGCAAGGTCAGCGCTTCAGTTATTTACTTGGTTTAACTGGTTGGTGTGGAAAAGGTAGAATACCGGGAGAGTTCGGAACTGCACGGCTGAGAGCTGCAAGACCTATTTGCCTTGTTGTTGTGGTGTAATTAGAACACCGTGCTATAGAGACATATTTTAGAACTTGAAGAATTCAGGGACTTTGTCTTATATATAGAGGTCCAGGAGCGCATTCACACATTATATTATCTGTAAAATGACCCTTATTTATTAGTTTCCCCTTTTGTCCCCCTCTTTCAGATGTACAATGAAGAACACTCACTGTGCCACACAGAGTCCTTGAGTAGCGTATTGGTAGCCCAGTGCCCTTATGCTGTCCCAAATGATACATCAAAGGTATGCATGTGTCCTCACTGGATGGTCAGAGGGGTACATGTGGGTATCAATGGGTATCATCTGATGCACCAATATCCATCAGTGGGACATTACAGAGATGCTAGGTACAAGTGGTTTGAATGGTGCCCTAATAACTAACTAAAACAATATTAACCCTTTGAGTGCCAAGTGGGTACATTGTACGAGTTTGGACAGCTGTACCCGCTGTGCCAAGCTCGTACAATGTACCCACTAAAATGCGGTCACTGCATGAGCCGGTATAACCGGCATGCAGTGGCCGCATTTAAAAAAAAAAAAAAGCTGGGCAATTGTGGGGGGACATGAGGATCACTCCTCATGTCCCCCCTGTTATTGATCTCCCAGCCGATCGTGCTGGGAGATCAATAAAAGAAGAGGAGAAGCGCAGCAGAAGCGCAGCTTCTCCTCTTCCGTCTCTCCTACCCGAACTTCCGGGTAGGAGTGGGCGGGACCGGGGGAAACCTCCAAACGTCATCAGTGACATGATCACCGATGACGTTAGGGAAGTTTCCCTTACCCGATTCACTCCTACCGGTGGTAGGAGTGAAAGGCAGGAGAGCTTCTGCTCTCCTGCAGTCGCCAAATTGGTCTCCCAGCCTATCGGCTGGGAGATCAATTACTGGGGGGACACCAGGAGGAGTCCTGATGTCCCCCACGAGGTCTGAATAAATTGCTTTGCAATGTGCTGGAGACCCCTGTGGCACTCACAGGGTCATTTCTTTGGGTTTTTTTTTTTCTTTTTTGAAAGACCTCATTGGGGGGATCAGGGGGGATCCTGATGCCCCTCAATGAGGTATATTATTAAAAAAAAAAAAAAAAAATTTTAACCCTCTGTGTGCCACAGGGGGGGTCCAATGCACCCCCCCCTCCTGTGGCACACACAGGGCTTCTATCATTACTTTGTTACTAGAGATTGTTGGGGGGCCATCAGGATTGGTCCTGATGGCCCCCCAACAAGCTCTGATTACAAAGTAATAATAATAATAAAAAAAAAAATTAACCCTCTGAGTGCCAGAAGGGTCCAATGCATTGCTTTGCAATGCGCTGGAGACCCCTTTGGCACTCACAGGGACATTTATTTTGATTCCTTTTTTTTTTTTTTTAAGACCTCATTGGGGGGAATCAGAGGGGTCCTGATACCCACCAATGAGGTCCATAATAAAAAAAAGTAAAGAAAAAAAAATTAACCCTGTGTGTTCCACAAGGGGGGCCAATGCAGCCCCCCTTCTGCGGCGCACACACAGGGCATTTATCATTACTTCGTTATCAGAGATTGTTGGGGGGCCATCATGATTGGTCCTGATGGCCCCCCAACAAGCTCTGATTATCAAGTAATGATAAAAAAAAAATTAACCCTCTGATTGCCACAAGGATCCAATGCATTGCTTTGCAATGCGCTGGAGACCCCTGTGGCACTCTCAGGGTCCCTCTGTTTGTGGACATATATATTTTTTTTTACTAAGACCTCATTGGGGAGGGATCAGGGGGTCCTTATGCCCCTCAATGAGGTATATAATAAAAAAAAAAATTAAAACATAAATTAACCCTGTGTGTGCCACTAGGAGGGGAGTTCAATGCCAACCCCCTTCCTGTGGCACACACAGGACTTTTTATCATTACTTTGTGATCACAGCTTGTTTGGTGGCCATCTGAATACAAAGTAACGATAAAAAAATGTAACCCTTTGTGTGCCACAAGGGCCCAAATGCATTGTTTTGCAATCCACTGGACCACCCCCTTTATTTTTTATTTATTGTATGGGTTCTGATGCCCCCAACGAGGTCTACACAAAAATATTGTGGGAAAAAGCCCCAAAAAATGCACATGCCACAGGAGGGAGGGGGTCCAACGCAGTGCTTTGTATGAGGGGACATACATTGCACACTGGTAGTCACAGATCTCCCATACACACTATCAAACACTGCCCCACCATCACCACCATCCTTGCTCCTCTGCTCATACCCACACACACTGCCTAATCCCTCACCCTCCCACATACTTTGTTACACTTGTAGTCACAGGTCCGCACGTACACCGGCTGACGCCCTAGCTTCTTTCATCTGTTAGCCATAAAATCACACATACACTGTTTGCTTTACCATTTCTGTTTCACTGGTAGCTACGCTCCTGTAGCGTAAATTGGTATGTCAACCCACAGCAGTGGGGTACCATTTTTCTTAGGCTGGCAAGAAGTCCTCCTAGGAAATCCCACGCCATTGAACCATTTTAGTATCTTTGAAGTGACTGATGTGTAAAACAAATTTTTTTTTTCCTGTAGCACCACATTCTGGAAATAGTTATGCCAACTATCTTAGGGGTAAAAAGGCAAGTGACTCATTAGATGCGGCAGGTTGTCTTCTTTCCAAAATGGTATGGTTTATCTACCTTTTCTTCAATTCTGAAGGTGTTATAGTCATTTTCGTACAGGCAAGTCAGGTTTGAGAAAATGTTAGAAACATCAGAGGTTGTAGTAGGTGTAGTTTTCTACTTCTAGCACCCCCTAAGGTAGTTCAACTCATACCAATGGGGTGTCATTTGACTCCTAAGAGCACTAGCAAACAAATGCAGTTGAAAATTCCATGGTTTTCACAGCGCTCAATACATTTGAAGGGGCAGAAATGTAAAAAAATGCAATTTTTTTCCTATATCGCCTCCTTCTGGAAACATTTATGCACACCAGTATTGGGGTAAGAAGGCAAGTGACCCCTCATTAAATGCGGCAGGTTGTCTTCTTTCCAAAATGGTATGGTTTATCTACCTTTTCTTCAATTCCGAATGTGTTATAGCCATTTTTGTACAGGCAAGTCACATTTGAGAAAATGTTAGAAACATCAGAGGTTGTAGTAGGTGTAGTTTTCTACTTCTAGCACCCCCTAAGGTAGGTCAACTCATACCAATGGGGTGTCGTTTGACTCCTAAGAGCACTAGCTAATGAATGCAGTTGAAAATTCCATGGTTTTTACAAAGTTCCATACATTTGAAGGGGCAGAAATGTAAGAAAATGCCTTTTTTTCACTAGCGCCACCTCCTGGAAGCATTTGTGCATACCAGTCTTTGGGTAAGAAGGCAAGTGACCCCTCATTAGATGCAGAAGGATGTTTTCTTTCCAAAATGGCATTGTTTCTCTACCTTTTCTGCATATCTATTATGGTTATAACCATTTTAGTGCAAGCAGATAATTTCAAAAACAAAAGTGTCAGGTTTACGTACGTGTTCCTAGCACCCACATATTGTATGTTAACCCACACAAATAGGCTACCATTTTTCTCATGTTGGTAGCAGGTACTGAATACAGCAGGAAATGTTATGATTTTCAAAGATTTTAGTATCTTTGAAGTGGTGGAAATGTAAAAAAACATGTATTCATTCCCATAGCACCACCTTTTGGAAATATTTGTGCACTTCAGCCCAGGGAGTAGAAAGGCAAGTGACCCCTCAATTGATGCGGGAGAATGTCTACTTTCCAAAATGGTATACCTTTTATACCTTTCCTTCATGTCTCTAACAGTTATGGACATTTTAGTACAAGCCGCCATTTTCGAAGAAGCAAACAGGTAGGTGTAGTGATGTGCTTCTGGCACCCCTAAGGTAGGTCGACTCATTCCAGTGGGGTGTCATTTTTCTCCTAAGAGCACTAGCTAATGAATACAGTTGGAAATGCCATGGTTTTCACAAATTTCAGTACATTTGAAGGGGCAGAAATGTAAGAAAATGCCTTTTTTTTTCATTAGCGCCACCTTCTGGAGGCATTTGTGCACTACAGGCTTGGGGTAACAAGGCAAGTAACCCATCATTAGATGCGGCAGGGTGTCTTCTTTTCAAAATGGTATGGTTTGTGTACCCTTTCTTCACTTCTGTAGTTGTTATAACCATTTGGGTACAGACAAGTAATGTTTGAGAAAATGTTAGAAACATTTGAGGTTGTAGTAGGTGTCGTTTTGCACTTCTAGCGCCCCCTGAGGTAGTTGAACTCATACCAATGGGGTGTCATTTTTCTCCTAAGAGCGCTAGCTAATGAATACAGTTGGAAATGCCATTGTTTGCACAAATTTCAGTACATTTGAAGGGGCAGAAATGTAAGAAAATGCCTTTTTTTTTCATTAGCGCCACCTTCTGGAGGCATTTGTGCACTCCAGGCTTGGGGTAACAAAGCAAGTCACCCATCAATAGATGCGTCAGGGTGTCTTCTTTTCAAAATGGTATGGTTTGTGTACCCTTTCTTTACTTCTGTAGTTATTATAACCATTTGTGTACAGACAAGTAATATTTGAGAAAATGTTAGAAAAATTTGAGGTTGTAGTAGGTGTCGTTTTGCACTTCTAGCGCCCCCTGAGGTAGTTAAACTCATACCAATGGGGTGTCATTTTTCTCCTAAGAGCACTAGCTAATGAATACAGTTGGGAATGCCATGGTTTGCACAAATTTCAGTACATTTGAAGGGGCAGAAATGTAAGAAAATGCCTTTTTTTTTCATTAGCGCCACCTTCTGGAGGCATTTGTGCTGTCCAGGCTTGGGGTAACAAGGCAAGTCACCCATCATTAGATGCGGTAGGGTGTCTTCTTTTCAAAATGGTATGGTTTGTGTACCCTTTCTTCACTTCTGTAGTTGTTATAACCATTTGGGTACAGACAAGTAATGTTTGAGAAAATGTTAGAAACATTTGAGGTTGTAGTAGGTGTCATTTTGCACTTCTAGCGCCCCCTGAGGTAGTTGAACTCATACCAATGGGGTGTCATTTTTCTCCTAAGAGCACTAGCTAATGAATACAGTTGGAAATGCCATGGTTTTCACAAATTTCAGTATATTTGAAGGGGCAGAAATGCCTTTTTTTTCATTAGCGCCATCTTCTGGAGGCATTTGTGCACACCAGGCTTGGGATAAGAAGGCAAGTTACCCCTCATTAGATGCGGCAGGTTGTCTACTTTTCCGAAATATATAGTTTTATATAGTTATTCCACTGTTTTAGGGTAGTTTTACCACAAAAACCCTAGAATGCGCATATTAGTTTATAAAGTTGAAAATGTCATTTTGCGCTGCTGGTGATTAGGGCTCTACACTAGCCATGGACGTAGGTAAAAATATACAAATTTGGTATGTTTTTACTCGGGGGACTTGGGGCTTTTTCAAATAATTGAAATTTTTTCAATCAAGGTAAATGTTTTTGATACATATGTGATTTTAGGAAAATTAGTAAATTTTCACTTTTTTTGTCATTATGACATCATAGCTTTTTGCACGATGTAAAATTCTCTTCGTGTAAGGTACCACGAGAAAGCTCAATTCGTTCTGAAAAAAACAATATATAGTTTTCCATATTTAACTAAAAATCCCCAGAGGAAATCAAGCATAAACAGAAGGATAGCAAAAATGCTGAAAAAGTGTCTGGCCTGCAGGGTACAGGAAATGGCCCAAGCCTCTGGCACTGAAGGGGTTAACTGAACTGTTCATAGTTTTCAGTGATCCATCTCTGTCTGTCTCCCTCTCTGATGCGGTTGAACTGAATGAATTCTGGGGCAAACCAAATGCAGCACTGGAGACAGATAAAAAATCCCCAATTTTGCATGGATTTAAAATGGCGTTTAACCTCTTGAATGCTAGAGGTCTCCAACTCATTGTTTAGCAATGTGTTACAGACCGCCCTAATATTCAAGGGGTTAAGAGCCCAGTTTAAATCAATGGAAAATTAGAGCCTTATTACTCCATTTCTTCTTAGTATATTACATTCTCCTCTCTGCCTCTTGCTCTCTCTCTCTGTCTCTTTGTGTGTGTGTGTGTGTCTCTCCCTCTCTCTGTGTGTCTCTCTGTATCTCTCTTTCCCCATCTTTTGCCTCCCTCTCTCTCCCTCTATGTCATTTCTAACCAATTTAAGACCAAGTTTATCACTGCTGGTGATATAGAACTAGTCATGGGTGAAAATATGGATGTGGGAGTAATGAGCTGTGGAATGGATGTTAGGATCATAGACTGGGGAAGGCAGATGGATATGTGGATATTAGGGGAGTAACAAACTTGGGAAAGGGGAAGAAGATAAAGATTGTTTTGTATTTCTTGGCTGTATAAGATATGTTTGTGCTGCTCAGTTCTTTTATGCTGATTTTGTGACCTAAAAGTAACTACTCATCTATATGTCCTCATCATTATGTACTATTAAAGGACCTATAAGAGACTAGGGACAGTGTGTAGGGTTACTGTGAGTGAAGAAAGGTTGAGAACCACTGCATCTGATTATCTGAACTGGCCCAGTTGCAGTTTGTGACCATTTCTCAGTGATAAATATATAAGGCTGCTCCTCCCAAAACACATCCTCCCAAGACAACAGTTTCACATACAACAAAACAGAAAAGAGGGCACCAACTCATGTTATAGCTTCTAACAATTATGTGAAATTAGAAGTAATAAATGTACTCATAAATTGGTTTTCAAAAGGGGAATACTCCAACCCACATTGAAAATATACCATCACTGTTCATCAGCCTAGGTAAAGGACCACTCACCACTCACAAAACACAAAGTACAAAATGTAATAAAATTATATATATATAAAATAATTAATGAATAAATTAATATGGCCTGCTTACGTGTGTCACAACTAACAATACCACTTTATCAAAGCATATGGGTTGAAATGTTGCTCATCTGATACAACAATAAACGTGCAATCTTACTAATAAAACATATTCTCATGTACCAGTTCCTATCTTCACTTGGTGGTATACTGGAGTCTGAGCTACCATTCTTCTCAGTAGAGAAGGATACAATTCTTAGTGCCTCCTCTTGGAAATGCCCTTATATAACTTCACATACACTAAATAAAAGTGCACATGAAAGGCAAACGTGTTTGCCAGCTGAAAATAAAAAAGACTGGACAAAATTAAGACAGACAAAATACATAGTGCTGATGGTATAGATCCAAGGATTCTTCAGAAACTCAGCGCAGTGTTAGCAAGACCATTGTTTTTACACTTTACTAGTGCCACAAGACTGGAGAAAAGCCAATGTGATGCCTTTATTTAAGAAGGCAACTAAAACAGAAACTGGGAATTATAGACCTGTGAGTTTTACCTCTGTAATGAGAAAATGGTTTGAAGAGATAATAAAGGATTATATTCAGAATTACACAGTGGAAAGAAGTTTATTAGCAGGAATCAACATGGTTTTACTAGGAATAGAACAAAAAGGAAAGATGATCCTAGACTTATATAGTATAAAGGAGAAGCTGGTCATGTGACCAGCAATTCTCCAGATGTACCACACACACCTCGGGGTGGTCAGTAGGAGGAGATAGGCACATCTCCTCCATTCACCCTCAGCTTCACATACACAGGGGTGTGACTTTACCTCTCCTCACTATTTCATCTTACCACTTCCTCAGACTTAGCTATCAGCCAAAAACAAACAATTTTGCCTCCTCACTGTCCTGTTGTCCCACTACCGCACTACATGTTTTTTTTTTTACAATTTACACTTTTCCCGCTACACGGATAACCCACCTGCTATGCTATTAGTGTTCACCACTATACCGACACAACATTTCACAAACACACATTTCTGTGATACATATCTCTGATAAGCCTCAATGTACACTCATTCACACTTTAAACCTAATAACCTCTCATTTAACCTTCCTACACATTCATGACTTCATGTACTTTGGCCCCTCCTCACTGCTTCTCCCCTGCCATGTCATTCTGCACATGTTTTCCCAGCTCATTAATTATGAATAGGAATTGACTGCTCTGCGTGGCACTGGTCCGGTCTCCTGCGCATCACACAGCACCAGCCTTAACATACTATAGGTTCATTACTCATTGTGTGCTTTAAAGGGAAAGTAATGTTTCAAAACAAAATCAGCTCCAATTAATTTTCATAGCATTTGGGCCATTATTAGTGTTATTTCAATACTGAGTTGTAGTTCAAGAGTAATTGAATGACAGAGTATCCCCCTCCTGCCCCTTTTACTGATGTAACATTTCTCACCTCAGAACAGAAAGGTGGTGTCCAGATGGCTTGATGAGAGTGACAAACTTCAATTAACATAAGGGAAAAACCTGAAAAACCTATCAAGGGGTGCAAGGTTTTCATTGTTCTCACAGTAAGAAAATTGTCCCTTGCTGTGAGCTGTCTGGTCTGTGGACCAGATTCCACATCTGAGGGGAGGAGGCTTACACTAGGTAAAAGGGGCAGGAGGGGGATACTTTATTATTCAATTACTCTTGAACTACAACTCTGACAGTATTGAAATAACACTCTCTATGGCCCAAATACTATGAAGATTAATTGGAGCTGCTTTTATTTTGAAACATTACTATCCCTCTAATGGGATAGTAATACTTTAATATTACTAAACCCCATATTTGAGCTCTTTAAAAAATAGTTCAATTGCTCCCAGGTTCATCTCTCAAACCTTTATGGTTTGAGAGAAAACCGTAAGCAAAGTTCCCCCCTCCCTCCCCCTTCCCTGAAGTCAGCGTTGTACTGACTGCAGGGATATCCGGTTTTATTTTGCATCAGGCAGCTCTGCAGCAGAGCCGCCTTCGAGTTAGTTAAAAAAAATTATTTCACTGAAACTGTCTTCAACATGTGCTCACAAACCAAGCACATGTAGAAGACCGTTTCAGTGAAATAATTATTTTTCACCAACGCAATCTCGGCTCAGCTGCAGAGCCACAAGCGTATCGTACGACAGACTCCCCCTGACTTCAGGGAAGGGGGAGGGAGGGATGACCTTTGCGTTCTGTTATCTCTCAAACCATGAAGGTTTGAGAGATGAACCTGGGAGCAATTGAATTATTTTTTAAAGAGCTACACTATGGGGATTAGTAATATTAAAGTATTACTATCCCTTTAAGTTAAGTTCTGTTTCATGTTACCATACATAGAAGTGTATAGTAACAGGGATCCAAGTAGGTCAAAAAAGGCAGATTGATCTGAGATGGTTTAATAAAAATAGAAAGGTGGAAATTAAGTATGATATCTTCCTCATCAGTTGGAGCCTAGGAGAAACACCTACTGTGCATGCCGTGGACATGTCACCAGGCCATCACTCTAATTTATTTAATTTGCTTTGTGGATCCAATACAGCTGTTCCATATATACTATGGTACTCGGCACCACAAACTGTTACTTTTCACCCATTACACTGACTATTTCATTAACCTCTTTGTCCCTGGTAGCCACTCCCTTAGCCGCCACTGTTTAGACACTTATCTTTCAACTATGCCCCTATTGATATATTTGAAAGATTCAACTTAACCCTTTGAATGCCAGCGTACCCCACTGCCATTCAGCTGGTTAACAGCCGTGGGACATAGCGCTTTTTAAAGAGCCGTTGTGAAAGTGTGGTACCTTCTGCTGTGTGTAGCACCCAGGTGACACACTAAAATGGTACTTTCAGGATGGGGGGTGCCTGATTGCGGGAGTACAGCTCCGTTAACCCTTTGACTGGCAAAAGGGTATGCAACAAACGATTATGTTTTTGACTTCTCTCACAGTAAGATTTTTTCTTTTTTTTTTCCTTAACAGTGGCACCTGTTGCTTGGGAGGGGGGGGATAATTACAGCTGCACAACTCCATTAACCCTTTGACTGCAACAAGGGTACTCAACTGCAAAACAAAACAAAAAGAAGGCGCTTCTAGTGCAATAACGTCTTTGTAGGAAGGTTTTCACCAGCCCATCACCATCTAATGGAACCGTACCTACAATATGTTGTGTTCAACCTAACACATGTGTCAGTTGGTTAATGCACATTAGGGGTATTAACCCTTTGAGTGCCAAGTGGGTACATTGTACGAGTTTGGACAGCTGTACCCGCTGTGCCAAGCTCGTACAATGTACCCACTAAAATGCGGTCACTGCATGAGCCGGTATAACCGGCATGCAGTGGCCGCATTTAAAAAAAAAAAAAGCTGGGCAATCGTGGGGGGACATGAGGATCACTCCTCATGTCCCCCCTGTTATTGATCTCCCAGCCGATCGCGCTGGGAGATCAATAAAAGAAGAGGAGAAGCGCAGCAGAAGCGCAGCTTCTCCTCTTCCATCTCTCCTACCCGAAGAGGGGAGGCATTTGTGCACACCAGGCTTGGGGTAACAAGGAAAATCACCCCTCATTAGATGCAGCAGAAATATTTCCAGAAATATATAGTTTTATATAGTTATTCCACTGTTTTAGGGTAGTTTTACCACAAAAACCCTAGAATGCGCATATTAGTTTATAAAGTTGAAAATGTCATTTTGCGCTGCTGGTGATTAGGGCTCTACGCTAGCCATGGACGTAGGTAAAACTATACAAATTTGGTATTTTTTTACTCGGGGGACTCGAGGCTTTTTCAAATAATTGAAACTTTTTCAATCAAGGTAAATGTTTTTGATACATATTATGTGATTTTAGCAAAATGAGTAAATTTTCACTTTTTTTTGTCATTATGACATCATAGCTTTTTGCACGATGTAAAATTCTCTTCATGTAAGGTATCACAAGAAAGCTCAATTCGTTCTGAAAAAAACAATATATAGTTTTCCATATGTAACTAAAAATCCCCAGAGGAAATCAAGCCTAAACGGAAGGATAGCAAAAATGTTGAAAAAGTGTCTGGCCTGCAGGGTTCAGAAAATGGCCCGAGCCTCTGGCACTGAAGGGGTTAACTGTCCCCACAGCAGTATAGATCTTTGTCCTCAGCTTGGCAGCTCCTCAGTACAACAAACGGAAGTATGCAGCATGTAAAAAGAACAAAAGAGGGTGCCCAATTGTGCCTGTTATCCTTTTATAACAGTTATAAAATTTGAAGTTAGAAATATACTCACAAATGTAATGGTTGTGGAAGGGTATACATCCAACTACAACAAACTGTGCATCAGGGGAGGGCTGGCCTGGGTGGCAGAGGGGCAATTGCCCCCTGGGCTGGTCACAAGTCTGGGCTGGTGGGCCACTGCCTCATCAATATCCTTCTAGCTGCTGTAAATGGAGCTACACTAGTGATACCACAGAGCTTACAATTAAAATGAAGCTACACTAAAGAAACTACAGAGCTTACAACTAAATGGAGCTACCCTAGTGGTACCACAGAGCTCATAACTGTAATGGAGTTACACTAGCAGCATAACCAATTCCCCCTTGTAAGCTGTATAGTATCATACGTGTAGCTTTAAATTGTAAGCTCTGTGGTATTGGTGGTCTAGCTTCCATTTCAACTGTAAGCTCTATAGTATCACTAGTCTAGCTTCCATTTCAATTGTAAGCTCTATAGTATCACTAGTCTAGCTTCCATTTCAACTGTTAGCTCTATAGTATCACTAGTCTAGCTTCCATTTCAATTGTAAGCTCTATAGTATCACTAGTGTAGCCCCATTTAAATTGTAAACTCTGTGTATGATTTGCCTTCACAACATTAAAGACAAGTTTAAAATGTACAAAAGGGGGTAAAGTGGGACAGTGGGCTGGAACGATAGTGGAAATGGGCAACTTGATTGTATTTGCCCCCGAGGCCACTAGTTGCCAGCCCTCCCCTGCTGTGCATGCAGAGATATTTTCCTGTCCCTGCTCAGGTGAACAAATCCTGGGGTCTATGGAATCCACAAATGCTGCTTTCTTTGTCTTCAATATTTAATATAACATTTGCAATTCAAACATATAATAAAAGAATATTCACATTTGTTGAAGTAATAAAAACAATGGCTCTGCTACAAGTATAATGTTTCGTGGTCCTCTGACCACTTCCTCAGACTTAGCTATCAGCCAAAAACAAACAGACATAGCAGCACATGACAAACTTGGAAGATTGGTTTGTTCACAGTAACTTTGTCCAAAAAGTCTGAATAAACTATATAATCATAATAAATATAATATATGGTGGTCTTGATAAAGTGAATCAATTTCTAAAATGACTCTTTGCTTTAAAACTTAGCATAGGATATAACAACAAAGGTTTCATACCTTATTTTCAGAAAACCTGAAATAGAACTACATCACTCTGGGCTGTTATGACCCGGAATGAAACTTTTGAAATATCTCGTTAATAAAATCCAGTAGTTCCAGAATATGTCTTTATAATCTTAAAGAGTCGTTTACTAAGATGGAAATCTATAATATTTATTTTTCATCTAACTGCAAACTGAAACACTTCCATCGAAATTGTGGAGCGTTTCAGTTTGTCCACAACACCGCCCAAACAAAAAAAAACAACAGAAAAAATATGATATAATGTGTGTAAAAAAACAAACACATACTTAAGGGTTATATTAACTGTTTCACTGCCAAAGCAGTGAGTAACACATTGCTGTGCTATGTGTTTTCACCTCTCTGCCACTAAAAGGGTACAGTGTGTATGTTGTCACTATACATTTACTGCCTTCCTTCCCTGTGCTATGTAATATATGTACTGCCACAGCATTTATACACGTAACTCTTTCAGTGCCGGAGAAGTCAAAATGCATATTACTCAGTTATCTTGCCACCAAAACTGTTAATTTCATTCAGTTCTTATCTACAGTCAGGGGATCAATGTTGCCCACAGCGTGTACTACCTCTACATACCAATTCCTTGACTATCCCCTCTTCTACCACAGCTTATTACATACACTATACCTTCTCTACATAACATGACAGGCAATGTGGTCCAACATTGCTAGTTTTAATAATATAAAATATATGTAAAATGTTCAGAAAGTTCCAAACAAAAGTTCAAAGTAAAAGAAGTGGGAAGAAGAGCTCAAAAAGATCTGAGAGCGACCACTTAAAATATGACACGGGACTTGCACTGTGAATCTGTTCCAACTCCTTATGCACCTGGGTTCTAACTAGTTTATGATCTTCTAAGTCGGTTTTATTTTAACCCTTTCAATGTCACTGGGATGTGCAATGAACATCCCTATGGCACTAAAAGGATTAAGGGGGGGGGGCATCTGCTGTCTCTCCTCTTTATCAGAGACAGCAAACTGTCCTCTGGCTCCACAGAGAGCTACAGGGAGATCCCAACATTGACAAGCTCAGGAAGGTGATGTTGAGAATGAGAACTCTGACAGCAGAGGCAGCTATCAGAATTTAGTGTGTCCTTGGCAAAAATCCATATTAACATATAAACCCACCCACACAAATGCAATAATGGCTCATTAACCTGCATTTCCCTATGGAAATGAGCCAACATTGATGTGTCTAGTGCAAAATCGTAACCCTTTCTGAATGCAAGATGGAATCATGATGATGCGGGCAGATTGGTGGCATATTGATGTCTGCAACACAGACTCACACAACATCACCATCCTGAGCTCTTATCAATCTTTAATGCATCTCTGCCCTGGACTTCTTGGACTGGCTTCTTACATTTGGTTGATTAATATATTAAAAAGGGAAAAAAATTTATTTAAAGTCAATGTTAAAGGGATAGTAATACTTCGTTTTAACTTTATTTTATTTTGTAGACATTAAAAAAAACATGAAGAATGATATAAGTCTTATCTCTCAAACCTTTATGGTTTAAGAGATATTCACAAGCAAAGTTTCCCCTCCCGCCCCTTTTTCCTAGTGTAAGCAATCTCTTCTCAGATGTGGATCTGGTTGTAAGACCAGACAGATAACAGCAGGGGACAATCTTCTTACAGTGAAAACAATGAAAGCCCTTCCCCCCTTGACAAGTTTTTCAAGTTTTTCCCTAATCTTAATTGAAGATTGTCCCTCTCTGCAATGTACATGGACACCACCCTTCTGCTCTGGCTGAGCAGTGTTACATCAGTAAAAGGGGCGGGAGGGGGACACTTTGGCATTGAATTACTCTTGAACTACAACTCTTACAGAATTGAAATAATACTCTCAAAAGTCCAAATACTATGATGATTAATTAGAGCTGCTTTACTATCCCTTTAAATTTCTCAGTCATATGAATAAAATCATGGAAATTCTTACATAATGTTCTATGAATTTTAATGTATCCTCTCTTTGCTGTGTTGATGATCAATTGTGACAAAGATGAAGTCACAATTAATATGTTTAACCACATTAATACATTAGATGTTACTTGCAAACACAAGGGGTTGTGTAGTTAATGTCTAATGAATTTTACAAGTTAATGTCTATGTATGAATAAAAAGTTTTTTTTATTAATGTTTTTGCTTTTTTTTCTCCGCCATTTTTTAAAATTATTACTTGTTTGGATCACTCAAGATCAATTCATGCACTTTATCAGTTATGATTTTGATCAGTCACTGACCAAAAATGTAAACTTTTTGATTGCTCAAATGTGCTTTGAACATGATAAAAAAAAATGTTCATCTCCTTTTGCTCCAACAAGAGCTTTGCTTGAATGGGCAATGTTTTATTGATCATTCAAACATGCTTCATGTGCATGAACAATATATTTTTTGTTGATAGATAAAGGTGGTTTTAAACCAAAACTATTTCAGTATCTTGTATTAATTGATCAAAAGTACTTTGCACCCTTGATCAATCAACTTTTCTTTTGTTTGATCGTTGCTCAATGATGGATAACTGTTTGAGGACCAGAAGGGTGTGTATGGCATTGTGAAGCAAAGCACTGTGTACACTTCTGGTCCTCAAAGGGTAGGACACCCAAAACCATGTGGTTGTTGGTCAGTCTCTGCAACAGAAACATAAATAAAACAACTAAATATGAATTAAAAATGTCAAAAAAATAAGTAATTAAAGAGCAATGATCAAGTGGGAAAAGACCTAATAAAAATCCTGGGGCTGCATAGTGCACCTTCAAAATGGCTTCTACCAGCCATCTGGAGGGTCAGAAAACTGACTTCCTTGGCTGTATTGCCACCCAGAAGTATACTATTTGTATAGTATTAATGAGCAGTTATTAGTGTTGAGCGAGCACCCCGATGCTCGGGTGCTCGGGTGCTCTGACCGAGCACCCCCTGAGGCTCGAGTGCTCGGCCGAGCACCCGAGCCCCATTCAATTGAATGGGGCGACACGAGCATTACACCAGGCACCCCCTGCTCTGATGAGGGGAGGGTGCCTGGTCAATGCCCCCCTTCATCTCCGCTATGCCCCCTTCATCTCCGAATGCCCCCTTCATCTCCGCAATGTCCCCCTTCATCTCCGCTATGCCCCCTTCATCTCCGCTATGCCCCTCTTCCACAATGTCCCCCTTCATCTCCGCTATGCCCCTCTTCCACAATGTCCCCCTTCATCTCCGCTATGCCCCTCTTCCACAATGTCCCCCTTCATCTCCTCTATGCCATAGAGGAGATGAAGGGGGACATTGTGGAAGAGGGGCATAGCGGAGATGAAGGGGGACATTGTGGAAGAGGGGCATAGCGGAGATGAAGGGGGACATTGTGGAAGAGGGGCATAGAGTCTATGCCCCTCTTCCACAATGTCCCCCTTCATCTCCGCTATGCCCCTCTTCCACAATGTCCCCCTTCATCTCCGCAATGCCCCCTTCATCTCCGCAATGCCACCGTACCTCCAGTCCCTGGTGGTCCAGCGGAGCGTCTTCAGATCTGTGCCTCTTCCGGCACAGATCCCCGCCACCCGAACATGGCGGGCGAGCACATGGCGGTACTCGACGAGTACCGCCATGTGCCGAGCAGAGCGATGCTCGAGCCGATCCGAGCATCGGCCGAGCACGCTCGCTCAACACTAGCAGTTATCATTACTCACTATGCCAGTTCCAACATGTAAATATTATTACATTTATGTAACAGTTTTCAGACACTCAGACAGCAGGTTTGAATAAAACACAGTTTTATTAAAGCAAAAAATAATTAACAAGGTCGCCCTCAATAGGCCACACAGTATATAGCAAGAGATAGACACAGAGACCTTCACAGGACCAGTATACAGGAGTACAAATAATACATATACTGTCACAGGACAGGCTCAAAATAATGACTGGCAATCAATAGTTAAATACATAGAACTCATCAGTCTCTGTTGTGGTGTTTGGCACGCCCAAAGTGAATAAGAGGCAGCAATAGGCGCTAGATAGCACAGCACCTTAAGTCCACTGATGTTGTTAGCTGCTTGGGTAATGCAGAGACTGAGACAGAACGCTGCGGAGCAGTAAGTGGATAGCCCCCACAGGCGTATAACGGAGACAACTTGTAATGCAGAAGCTTGAGCCGCTAGCCCCCACAGGCGTATAATGGAGACTACTGATGCTGCAAGAGCGTGAATCGCTAGCCCCCACGGGCGTGTAATAGAGACCAACCGTACAGTGATAGCTTGAGCCAAGTAGCCCTCACGGGCATATGACAAGACACTTTGCACTGCAAGAGCGTGACTCGCTAGCCCCCACGGGCGTATATGGAGACCAACCGTACAGCAATTGCTTGAGCCAATAGCCCCACCGGGCGTGTGACTGGAACCACCGGTGCGAAGGTGCTAGAGCCAATAGCGCCTCACAGGCACGTAACCGGATACCGACTACTCTGCTTTGGATGACAATATGAGCCACCGTCTACCAAGGCCCAAACGCGGCCGGCTCAGCAGGAGCAGCGGGAGTATAATGGCTCTGCAAGAGTTAACCACAGCACCCAGTTGGATATAGCACACAGCAAGTATAATCGGAGGCTCAGCGTATAAAGGTATCGCCCTGCAAGTGCCACGGAAGACTCAGCTTTGGGTAGTACAGCTCTGTAAGCGTAACCAGAGACTCAGCTTAGTAGTACAGCTCTGCAAGCGTAACCGGAGACTCAGCTTAGTAGTACAGTTCTGCAAGCGTAACCGGAGACTCAGCTTAGTAGTACAGCTCTGCAAGTGTAACTGGCAACTCAGCTGAACAGGAGTTAATGGATACAGTCTCGATCAACCAGACGCGAACTCAGCAGGAATCAGAATGTCGTCCAAGCAACAACAGCAGGAACATCAGTCAGGCCGGGTCAGATCATGGAAGAGATTCTCAGACAAGCCAGATCAACAACGAGCAGGAACGTCAGCCAGGTCGGGTCAGATCATGGAGGAGATTCTCAGACAAGCCAGATCAGCAATGAGCAGGAACGTCAGTCAGGCCGGGTCAGATCACAGAGGAGATTCTCAGACAAGCCAGATCAGCAACGAGCTGGAACATCAGCCAGGCCGGGTCAGAACACAGAGCAGGAACACAGGAGAATCGTCAGTACAGGCCAAATCGGTACACCGGAAATCAGGAACACAGGAACTCAGCAACAGCAACACTGGCCCTGGAACACCACAAAAGGGCACCTGACAGGTGCCACTAGTCTGGTATAAAAAGGGTCACCAGGGGCGGGCCAAACAGGCTCAACCAATAAGGGAGCAGCACAAGAGAGAGTGACAGAGGGAGATCACGGGAACCGTGATAATTTAATACAACAAAGCTTCTAACTTATATAGTAGCTTTGATCAATAGTATATATAACGTAAAAATATAAACGCTATTATCATCAACTGATAGTATCTCTTATTAGGTATTTCTCATTTAGGCATTGCCGGTGTGTAGAATCAACAGTATATGTAAAAGTTACCAAAGCAGCTACTATAGTGGTCAGCTGGCAATGTCCATTATTTAGGCACAGAATGAGCAGTCTTTATGTGGCTACCAAAATTATTTTTCTATAGGGTATTTCACTCCTAATTTATACTGGAGACACTTTATATATGTCCTCTTATTAATATGTATTGCAGTCCATTATCCTCAGTGATCTCTCTAGGAGGAGATAACCTGTGACATCAATGGTGGTGACAGAAAAGTAAACAAAACAAAAAAACAAACAAACCAAACAAGTTAAGAAAATAATAAAAAGTGTAGTCAATATGACTACATGTTCTATACTTGCAGAATATTTGAATTAGAAAAATAAATTCATTTTAATTTGAAAATAATGTTGTCTTTTATTTTTAACATTAATTTTGCACAGTTTAAATATTCAGCATTTTATAGCTTAAACTTTCTGCAACAATCTGACTGATAGACAAGGGTGATCACATTTATATGGGATGCATTTTCAAGAGAATCTAGAGCAAATCTGCAAAAAACCATGTGAACAATAAGGCACAAATAAAAAAATCCTCCAATTCCCTTTAATTTAAATTGGGCTTTTAAAACCCACTCTCCGGATACTAGATAAGTTCCCAACATATTCAAATGCAATACAGTGGAAACCTTTCTATCATTCAAAAGGTCAAACCTTTGAGTGCCAGATTAGTGCACAATCCATGTGTGGAGAGTTAAAAAGACCCATTTACATAATTTAGTTCTCCCGTATAGTACAGCTGATTTTCCCGAGAATCACTACACTTTTCTTTTGAAAATATGCCCCTCATCTCTTTGATGACAGAATTTTTTGTGAAATGTTTTATAATCAGGGAATTTGTTGCAACTGATTTTTCTTTGAACTTGTGCTTGCCTAATATTTACTAAGCAACTTGCTAGTAAGAAATTATTAACAAAATTGATTAAGCGAAAAACATAATTGCCTCTCCTAGTTTCTTAATTTTAGACTTTTTGCTGAAATTGTAAGCACATGCTAAATCAACATGCTATACAGTGCTATTCAATGGAATTTCTTATTTTCCAGGTATCATACACTAAATGGTAACTCCAGCGTACACAAGCAATACTTGTGTGCAGTACTTAAAGTGTGCATTACATGAGCTTGATACTAATAGGGCCAGGAAAAGTCATATTAACAACCAAGTACCTCCTGGCAAAAATACTAGTTTCAACACTCAAAGTAATCAAACTCCCACCCCTCCCAACTTCTCCAAACACACCAGCAATATGAAGACACCAATAGAGTCTGGCCTCCCCCACCAAACTTACGTAAAACCAGTGTATCCATTAAAAGGACCCCTGTCCCTCCGTACCCGCCCAAAGTGAAACCAACATAAACATTAATACAGCCCCTGTTCCCCCTCCCACTCCAAGTGAAACCAAGATATCCATTAATATAGACCCTCTTCCACACCCCAAGTAATATAAACAAATCCATTAATAGAGGCCCTCCTCCACACCCTCAGTGATATTAACAAATCCACCCATCCAAGTGAAAGCAACATATCTATCAACAGAGCGCCATACAACTGATTTTATCAGACAAAAATGTTATTTTGTGCTACAAAATCAATTAAGTAAATTCTTCACAACAAAAAATAAATTTTGTACAACAAAAAATAAATTTTGTGCCAGAAAATCAGTATTGTGTACACTAAAACTGTATGACAAAAAACTATTTTGCCTGAAAAAATCTACTTTGTGCAAAAAATATTTGTGTTACAGAAGTGCATTTTGGGAGAAAAGCATTTATTGTCTGTGACAAAAATCTGTTTTAGCAGATAAAGTAAATGTCGTCGATTTCTTTATAAAATTATGTAGACACAATTACTTTTACCTTTGTGGGAAAAAAATGTAAGCTTGACCAATGACACCCATATGTCAAGCATTGTTTCACAGTGCAAACTAACCCAGGTTAATTTTTGTCATGTCAGTCTTTGACCTTTCATCTTGATTTATTTATCTCTGTTTTTTTACTATTTTTGTCACATTTTAGTGAACTTAAATTGTTCTTAGAACTTTGTGTGTTCAGCTTTAAATATATTTAGTTTCAGATAGCAATAAGACATGCAGGATGAGATAGAGAGGTAGTTGATAACACAATAAGATGGTAGGTTAAAGGTCAGTAAATGACAGAAGTATCTGGATGACATTTGCATAGAATGGAGTCTAAACCTAATTAAGTTCATCAGTTAACTTTTATCAGAGCACTTTGATAGCTAGTTGAAAATGAGTGTATAATCAATATATACTTTAGGAGAAGACAAGTCAAACTCCTAGAATTTATCGTATTGTTAGTGTAATTTATTTACAGTGATCAATGATTATTATACATACACTTCAGAAATGTAGAAAAAAACACATGTGAATCATAATGAAAAAAAGGAAAAAGCACTTCACATTTTCCATCCAAAGCTCTTTTTAAATTATCACAAAAAAAATTCTTATATGAAAAAGCTCTCTTTTAAAGGGAATTATGCTTGTAGGAATCAGCTCCGTCCCTTGTTTAACACAAGGAGTCCGTTATCCACCTGCATGGATTTAAATACAGTATTATATTAATGATATCTGCATTTGTTTATATTTAGTGAGTTACAATTTAGTCTGCCTTTGGGCTTATTCACATGGGTAAGAGAAATGCAGCAGCCCTCTGATACATTTCCATGACTCTGTTGTTTCACTCTCCTCATTTAAAGGGATAGTAATACTTCGTTTTATCTTTATTTTATTTTGTAGGCGTTAAAAAAACATGAAGAACGATATAAGTCTTATCTCTCTTATGGTTTAAGAGATATTCACAAGCAAAGTTTCCTCCTCCCGCCCCTTTTATCTAGTGTAAACCATCTCTTCTCAGATGTGGAATGCAGTCCATAGACCAGACAGATAACAGCAGGGGACTCTCTTCTTCCTATCAGAACAATGAAAGCCCTGCCCCCCTTGACAAGTTTTTCAGGTTTTTCCCTTATCTTAATTGAAGATTGTCCCTCTCTGCAGTCTACCTGGGTACCTCCCTTCTGATCTGGCTGAACAGTGTTATATCAGTAAAAGGGGCGGGAGGGGGATATCATTGAATTACTCCTAAACTACAACTCTGACAGAATTGAAATAACACTCTCCATGGCCCAAATACTATGATGATTAATTAGAGCTGCTTTTATTATGAAACATTACTATCACTTTAATGAACAACCACCATTGTATCTTGAGTGAGCATGGGAAACAAGGCTTATTGATGGAAAAGGCTGTGAACTCACATCTGCATATTTGGGAACTTTACATGTTTGCTCTACCCGTAGGGGGACTCCTTTGGTGCCACTGGGGGAAATCTATGACGTGATTTGTTCCAAAAGGGGGTGGGACTTAATCTCAAGTGGGGGTTGGGTTTCAAGCACCTGCAAAATCTTCTAAGGTAGGAGAAGAAATGATAGAAACAGCCGCTCCTGAATTAATGAAAAACTTGCCAACTGTCCATGGTTTTGGCTCCCTGTTCCTGGATACTGCTGTCCCTGGTTTTAAAACTGCATGTTAACCCCACCATATTCTATGTGCTTGACATTAAATGGTCAATGTGTTATGAGCTTCACAGTATGTTAATATTGCTTATTTATATGACTTTGTGTGACTAGACAAACTTGGTTTATTTACTCTAGAGAAAAGACGATTAAGAGGAGACCTTATCACACTGTACAAGTATATGAGAGGTCAATACAAGGATCTCTGCTATGAGCTATTTATTCCAAGGCCTGATCAGGTGACCAGGGGACACCCCTTGAGATTTGAGGAAAGGACGTTTAGACTTCAGCAGAGGAAGGGTTTTTTTACAGTAAGGTCTGTTAAATTGTGGAGTTCCTTGCCCAAGGAGGTGGTTATGGCAGATACAATTGATACATTTAAGAGAAAATTAGATACATTTCTTTTCAAAAGGGAACATACAGAATGATACTGTTTATCAGGAGGCAGATCAGGAAGGTCTGATAAAGACTGACTTATTTGGTAGCAGACAAGCTATACAATTCTCAGTCACTGGGGTATGAGGCAAAGGTTGAACCTGATGGACTTGTGTCTTTATTCAGCCTAATTTACTATGTTATTATGTTACTATGTTACTATGCATGTGTGGGTAATGTCTGGTTTTCTGTAGAGATGCGATGATAAATCTACTTTATTGCCCTACATTGTATTATGGACCACTTTTGACACTGAAGTGTGATTATCCAAGGGAAATGATGACTTGTGTTATGTTTGTGATCCACTTTTCTTTTGTCCACAAGACCATTTGAGTAACGTGGCCAGATATCTGTTTTAATACCGAATGTTTATGAATAATACTCACTGTAGGGTTTACTGATTCCAGTGCAGTCGTGCAAAATTATATTTCCATATGTCCTGCAATAAAGGAGAGATATGGTCATCCTTGAACCATACATATAATGTGAGTATAAACAGATTCCCACTTGTTGTATTGGTTCCTGTGTAGTCCACCAGATTAAATTTTCATGTGTCTGGGATTAATATGTCTGTTGAAGTCTAATTTTCTTCTGTGCTTTTTTATACTTCGAGTCATATGTATCATGGTGCCTGTGATCCTTGCTGCATGGCGAGATTGCTACTTCCGGGTTTCATTCTGCACGGTTCTTATTGACCATTGGGTTCTGACTCTGCCTAGGGATAGCCCTTTTATACCTGGCCCTGTCATTCTTTCAATGTCCTTTCGTGGTGTACCTGTACCTAGTGTTTGAGTTGCTGCATGTTCCTGCTCCGTGTATGACCCAGGTCGCCAGACTACTCTCCTGTTATTCCTGAGTTGATCCGTTTCCATTGCTGACGAGGACTGGCTGACTACCTCCGTGTGTACCGAACTGTCTTTGACTGAGAACCCGCTTCCATTGCTGACTAGGACTGGCTGACTATCTCCGTGTGTTCCGAACTGGCTTTGGCTGAGAACCCGCTTCCATTACTGACTAGGACTGGCTGACCATCTCTGAGTGTACTGAACTGGCTTGGCTTGGCTGTGAACCCGCTTCCATTGCTGACTAGGCCTGGCTGACTACTTCCATGTGAACAGATCTGGCATTCTGCCTTCTGACCCTTCTGTGGGCGCTACCTTGAGCTCCATTACTTTCGCTCTCATTACCACTCAGTGACTTCCGCTACAGCGCCTAACATCTGGCCTGCTACTCCCTAGTATACCTGGGTGTCACGGTTTGTTTTGACTCTCAGACACAGAGTAAAATAAAAATCAAACTTTATTGAAAAGTTTAATGGGAACCCTTACAGGTCCTGAACATACACATAAATCACATGTACACAATGGGTTCAAACAGTAGTTATTGCAAGAAACACATGGTAGGCTCTACCGGCCTTGCCAATATGCCGGGCAAGGCAGCCTGGAGGGTTACAAGACAATCTAAATGTGGCTCTACCGGCCTTGCCAATATACCAGGCAAGGCAGCCTGGAGGTTTATGCGACAAGCTGATTATGGCTCTACCGGCCTTGCCAATATACCGGGCAAGGCAGCCTGGAGGTTTACATGACAAGCTGATTATGGCTCTACCAGCCTTGCCAATATACCGGGCAAGGCAGCCTGGAGGTTTACACGACAAACTGATTGTGGCTCTACCGGCCTTGCCAATATACCGGGCAAGGCAGCCTAGAGGTTTACACGACAATCTGAATGTGGCTGTACCGGCCTTGCCAATATACCAGGCAAGGCAGCCAGGAGGACAGAAGGACAGCTCCACTAATGCTGAATAGATGGAGCAGCACCATAAGATGGAACAGTGGAGCAAACCAGTCTCCCAACCAGGGAGACCAAACCGGTGCAATAATGGAGGCAGCAGCAGCCGGTGAATGAAGGGTTAACCAGTACCGTGCACTGAACAAACGTACAACAAACCGGTTCTATACTGGCTGGATCAGCAACCGGTGAATGTGGAGTAAACCAGTACCATGTACAGGACAACAGTATAGCCCAACCGGTTCTACACTAGCGGGATTAGCAACCGGTGGATGTGGAGTAAACCAGTACAGTGTACTGGACGACAATAGCGCTCAACCGGCTCTATGCTAACGAAATCTGCAGCCGGTGTAGGTGGAGTAAACCAGTACCGCGTACTGGACAACAGTAGCGCTCAACCGGCTATATACTAGCGGAATCAGCAGCCGGTGTATGAGGAGTAAACCAGTACCGCGTACCGGACAACAATAGTGCTCACCCGGCTCTATACAAACGGAATCAGCAGCCGGTAAAGGTGGAGTAAACCATTACCGTATACTGGACAACAATAGCGCTCTGCCCACGGCAACAGGTCGGCCCAGTTATCATGATGGTCAGTCACAAAACAGCGCAGGAACTATTCTAGTCCCTAATTGGCCCGCTCAACAGCCCCATTGGTCTGGGGGTGGTATGCGGAGGAAAAGGACAATTGGATGCCAATCTGTTCACATAAGGCTCTCCAAAATCTAGACACGAACTGGCTCTCCCGGTCGGACACCAGAACTCTGGGTACCCCGTGCAACTGGAATACTTCCTTAGCGAAAACCATCGCTAATTCTTTAGCAGAGGGAAGGCCACGGAGGGGCACGAAATTAGCCATTTTAGAAAACCTGTCCACCACTATCAGTATGAAGGAATATCCCCTAGACACTGGCAATTCTCCCATAAAATCAATAGAAATGTGATACCAGGGACGTTCGCCATTAGGCACTGGTTGAAGTAGGCCACAGGGAGATGTCTAGGGGTCTTGGCACAAGCACAGGTGGCACAGGCATTGGTAAACACAGCACAATCTGCCCTCAAGGAGGGCCACCGGAAAACTTGTGAGAGTGACCATATTAATTGATCCCCACCAATGTGCCCAGCAGCCTTCGAAGAATGGTAGGTTTCAAGTAGTCTAGTGCGGAATGGCTCATCGACAAAACACTTGCCCACTGGGGTTTCTTTGGGAGCAGTACCCTGGGTGGCCAGAATCTCTTCCTCAGGTGGCGAAGTGATACTAGTGCGTAACGTGGCCAATATACAATCAGGCTGTATAATAGGTGCTGGGACCTCTTTGGTTAACCTGGTAAAACCTAATTGCATAGGTTCGCCAAGTTCCTGTGCATGGTCATTGGAATTAGGCAATGAGGGAGGGATGGGTGGGCAAAATGAACTGCTAGGCCCAGTGCTTTTTGACCATCCCCTACGGTCTTTAACCATAAGCCTGTCCCGGGTCCGAGTGTCAATTAGAATTGCGTAATCAATATATTCGTCCAGATCATTAGGCAGCTCTCTAGCTTCAGTTTCATCTTTGATATAATCGCCCAGACCTTGAGCAAAGGCAGCCAATAACGCCTCATTGTTCCAACCTACCTCTGATGCTAGTGTACGGAATTCTATGGCATATTTGCCCACAGTCCGTTTGCCCTGTTGAATCTCCATCAGACTTTTAGCAGCAGAGGTGGTTCTACCAGGGATCTTGAATACTCTCCGAAATGTTTGCACAAATTCTCTGAATTTTTTTGTGCAAGGTTTAGCATATTCCCATAAGGGATTGGCCCATGCCAGTGCACACCCGGTCAATAAGGATATCATAAACCCGACTTTACTGCGATCATTGGGAAAGGCATGAGAGGTCAACTCCAGAAAATTTTAAAGTTGATTGATAAACCCTCTGCACAGACTGGGTTCGCCATCATATCTGAGTGGCAACGGTGCAGAAGCGGTTAGCCCTTTGACTGCAGCCATAGGGGTAATAGTTTCATTCTCCGGTGTCGAAACTGGGGAGACCACCGGACTTAAAACAGGCTTGTCAGTAAGTACAGAACGCTCAAGGATAATTTGGATGGCCAATGCCAACTGATCCAAATGCTGCTCATGTACATCCATCCTCCAATGGATGTTTTATGCGTTACCTTCACTCTCACTGTCTGAGGTCATGGCCCTTGCGTACTGTCATGGTTTCTTTTGACTCTCAGACACAGAGTAAGATAAAAATCAAACTTTATTGAAAAGTTTAATGGGAACCCTCATGGGTCCTGAACATACACATAAATCACATGTACACAATGGGTTCCAACAGTAGTTATTGCAAGAAACACATGGTAGGTTCTATATACCGGGCAAGGCAGCCTGGAGGGTTACACGACAATCTGAATGTGGCTCTACCGGCCTTGCCAATATACCGGGCAAGGCAGCCTGGAGTTTTATGCGACAAGCTGATTGTGGCTCTACCGGCCTTGCCAATATACCGGGCAAGGCAGCCTAGAGGTTTACACGACAATCTTAATGTGGCTCTACCAGCCTTGCCAATATACCGGGCAAGGCAGCCAGGAGGACAGAAGGTCAGCTCCACTAATGCTGAATAGATGGAGCAGCAGAATAAGATGGAACAGTGGAGCAAACCAGTCTCCCAACCAAGGAGACCAAACCGGTGCAATAACGGAGGCAGCAGCAACCGGTGAATGAAGGGTTAGCCAGTACCGTGCACTGAACAAACGTACAACAAACCGGTTCTATACTGGCTGGATCAGCAACCGGTGAATGTGGAGTAAACCAGTACCATGTACAGGACAACAGTATAGCCCAACTGGTTCTACACTAGAGGGATTAGCAACCGGTGGATGTGGAGTAAACCAGTGCCGCGTACTGGACGACAATAGCGCTCAACCGGCTCTATGCTAACAAAATCTGCAGCCGGTGTAGGTGGAGTAAACCAGTACCGCGTACTGGACAACAGTAGCGCTCAACCGGCTATATACTAGCGGAATCAGCAGCCGGTGTATGAGGAGTAAACCAGTACCGTGTACTGGACAACAATAGCGCTCAACCGGCTCTATACTAGCGGAATCAGCAGCCGGTGTATGTGGAGTAAACCAGTACCGCGTACTGGACGACAATCGCGCTCAACCTGTTCTATACTAGCGGAATCAGCAGCTGGTGTAGGTGGAGTAAACCAGTACCGCGTACTGGACAAACGTATCGCCCAACTGGTTCTATACTAACGGGATCAGCAACCGGTGAACATGGAGTAAACGGTGATCAGAATGTCGCCCAGGCGACCCAGCAGTCAGACGGAAGACAATCAGAATACAGCCGCAGAAACAGCAGACAAGCCAGGACCACCACAGGAACGACAGAACCGCCAACCAGGTCAGGAATGGAGCAGGAACAACGGCAGCACAGGATCAGGAACGGAAGCAGGAACGACAGCTCCACCGGATCTGGAACGGAGGCAGGAACCATGCAGGAGAGGCACTGGCTACAGGAGCAAATCTGACACTGGTAGCAGAGCAAAACAGGCCCAAGGAAAAGGTACATCGCAGGTGACTGCTAGACATAGAGACACCACGAAAGGGCAACCAAAGGGTGCCTCAGCCCAGTCTATAAAGGCAATACTGGGCGGGCAAAAGACAGGTGGCCAATGGAAAGTACACACACCTGACTGACAGCAGAAGTCAGCAATCAAGGGCACCGTGATACTGGGAGACTGAGTTGCAAGTAGTTACCGTTGTTGCTACTCCCTAACATTCTAGGGATCCGGTCACTTGCCAGTATCTGGTCTTGAGTTGCCTACTATCTCCCTAGTGTTCTAGGGATCCGGTCACTTGTCAGTGCCCTGTCTGTGAGTTGCCTCCGAATCTTCCTAGCATACTAGGGATATGGTCTCTTACCAGTACCCGGTTTATGTGTTGCCTCCGATCTCCCTAGCGTTCTAGGGATCCGGTCACTTGTCAGGTCCTGTCTGTGAGTTGTCTCCGAATATCCCTAGCATTCTAGGGATCCGGTCACTTGCCAGTACTCGGTCTATATGTTGCCTCCGATCTCCCTAGCATTCTAGGGATCCGGTTACTTGTCAGTGTCCTATCTGTGAGTTGCCTCCACTACCCCTAGTGATCTAGGGATCTGGTCACTTGACAGTGTCTTGTCTGTGAGTTGCCTCCACTACCCTTAGCGTTCTAGGGATCCGGTCACTTGTCAGTGTCCTATCCGTGTGTTGCCTACTATCTCCCTAGCGTTCTAGGGATCTGGTCACTTGTCAGTGCCCTGTCAGTGTGTTGCCTCTTATAGTCCCTAGCGTGCTAGGGATTTGCCCTGCAGTTACCTGCCGCTAGGTCTCCGTGTGCCTTTCTGCAGCTTTGGTACTGCTGTGGTTTGCTCTGTTCCAGTATCCTGCAGATGGATCAAGACTACATAGTTACTTTTGTATTGTCTCATTTGCGTACTAGTTCTGTTTTCATCCTGACCTGTGACAAATTTGGGAAGTACCACGGTACTGTCCCTATCTGGGCCCGAGTAGGTTGATCATTTCCTTGATGATTATTTATTTTCAATAAAGCTGATCTTAACCTTACCTAATTTGTGTGAGTGTTCTTACAAAACTGTGACAAAATGTATAAAAGAAAAGGGGAATGATTTGGGCCATATTTTACCATAGCAATACTCTGGAGACATCTCTTGCCTACAATGGCTTGAAAGCCCAATTTAAATTAACAATAATTTGGTGCATTTTTATTTTGTTCGTTTTGATGCAGATGTTTTGCGGTAGACTTGCTCTGTTTAATTTGTGCATATGGCTCTTAGAGATTTGTACAACTTAAACATTATTATAGTGTAAACATGCATGCATTTATTTTTACAGCTGATGCATGAGTGCTCTAGAAAACATTGTCAAAGGAGAACTTTTAATGAGGCCCCAGACTGATACCTTGCCTAGTGCCCTTTGGAGACTTAATACAGCGGACCACATTTACCACTGAGTCTCACCCCTCCATCCCTGATCGGACTTAAAAAAAACTATCCTGATTGGCCCTTTCCCCTTGTTTGTGATTGTCTGGGAGGTAAGGGAACTCCAAATGAATGAGCCCTTGACACTACGCTGACTAGTCTTTACTTATGACATAGAAAAGGGATTTCAGCTTGTGATTATTCATACTGTACCTTCTGTATTTGTAATTAGAACATTTGGTACTCCATCTATCACCGACAAGCAATTACTGACATGTGTCTTAGAGGTATTGAAGACTAGTGAACATTTTCCTTCTGGAAAAGAAAGTTATAGTACTAAGTAGACAAGGGAGCTATAATACAGGGGTTACTGAAGACTTATGAGTGTCAATGCACTAGGGAGGTGCCCTTATACCAAGACAGCACACATGTACATCTATCATAGAGGCATTGTAATAACTGTGCCTGTATCATCCTACTTTCTTCACATGTGGGCACCAGAACAGACTAGCAGCAGAAGAATCCACAGTATTTTTCAGTCACACTAATCCTTATACAGTGGACTTATATGTAGCCAATTTAAATACTTAGAATAATATTAGCCTCAGTTGCTGTAACTATAGCCACTTGAAGTTATACTTTTTTAATCTGGCATACTGAGACTGGTATAGATGAATATAAAGGAAAAAAGAGATCACTACCATTGTCCATCAGTATAAGCAAGAAACTTGTATTCAAAACTTACCCAGGCATAAAGCCAATGCGGATCCAGAGCACCCCCCACAGCCCTGGCCAAGGGCTTTGACAAACGGGATGACACTGGATTAAATCTAATGTAGTTTACTGGTGGGGCCATGATAAATAAATAAATAAATGCTCAGAATAACACAGGAGGTGGCCTAAGCTCAATGATCAGAGCAATGAATAGAGAAGAAAATTTGGTGTTTATACCTTTAAAATGTTTCCCGGCCGGTACACTTTGGTTTAAATCTGACATTTGTTTTGTGATTTAATTTGCTCACCTTGTTACGCTCTTCTCCATTTTTCTTGGTCTTTGATTGCATAATTCAAACTATAGAATGTATGGGATAGGTTAATTAATACATGTGATTATTTGGCTTCTGTTTAACATACACCAAAACATAGTAACCGATTAGCCTATGAATAAGTAAATTTGTTAATGAAACGCGTTAGGAGGTTAGTCTGTCTTCCTTTGTATGTCTGAATGTCTGTACTTATGACGATGATTTTAAGATGAAAAAATAAACTGATTTTTATTGGAAACATATCTTGGACATTGTTTGGCTATGGATGAAACTGTGGATCTATCGTAGCACTCCCTTCCAGTGTCATACTGAGACTGGGATACAGATTATTCAGCAAGTGCTATCTTGATTTCTTAGATAATGGCCATTTTATTATTTTAATTATAAATATAATTCCTTTTTTGAGTGAATCTGAAGCTAGGTTAAGTGGAACATGAAGCTTGATTGCATAATTTTCTTTGTGTGCAATAAATATTTTTTTAAAACAGCAATTTTTATTTTAAAGTGTACTTAAATGTTGGGAGGTATGCACTTACAAATATGCACAAACTTGTCAGATTGACCTGGCTTGTCAATAGTATTTCAAAAGCTACATGTATGCGTGGTTAAAGGGATAGTAATACTTCGTTTTAACTTTATTTTATTTTGTAGGCATTAAAAAAATGCGAAGAACGATATAAGTCTTATCTCTCAAACCTTTATGGTTTAAGAGATATTCACAAGCGAAGTTCCCCTCCCGCCCCTTTTACCTAGTGTAAGACATCTCTTCTCAGATGTGGAATCTAATTGTAAGACCAGACAGATAACAGCAGGGGACAATCTTCTTACAGTGAAAACAATGAAAGCCCTGCCCCTCTTGACAAGCTTTTTAGGTTTTTCCCTTATCTTAATTGAAGATTGTCCCTCTCTGCAATCTACCTGGGTACCTCCCTTCTGCTCTGGCTGAGCAGTGTTACATCAGTAAAAGGGGCGGGAGGGGGAGACAACTCTGACAGAATTGAAATAACACTCTCCAATGTCCAAATACTATGAAGATTAATTAGAGCTGCTTTTATTAGGAAACATTACTATCACTTTAAGATAGAAAGTGAGGTCTATATCTTGGCTGCATTTAGAGAAAATGAAACAAAAAAAATTCTGAGCATTGGATCCCAATAAATATACAAAATAATGTATGTTTATTCAAAAATCAATTCATAGGGAATATAATCCAAGATCTATTATAGATAAAAACAATTATATTTTTATTATTTTATCTATAATAGAGCCTGTAGTAGAGCACCTATGAATTGATTTTTGTATAAACGTACATAATTTTGTTTAATTATTGTTGCTTTGTTCAGTGCCTCCTTTAATGAGTCTGCTTTTCTGGGCCAACCTCCCCTTCCTTGGTTGGTTTTTGACTCATTAGTATATGTCATTATTTAGCCCTAGGGTCCACCATACAATTTCAGTGTTTAAATTATGTATTGCTTTATTTACTAATGTGAACCATTTGTTGAGATTGTTATTATAGACAGTAAATTATGAGATTTTATGAAATGTTTTTTGACCAAATGCATGTGTAGGTTTTCCACTATGTCAAGGTACCTCAGACTGGACACGTCCCTATTTACCTCAAATATGAAGTGAACATGTCTTTAGTGTAATGCAGTTAAAAAGCAGTGATACCATCTTACCTCTTCTGTGAGGAAAATCCTTGTGAGGGAGATAAGGAAGGTATTGCAGCTAGCACCTGCTGGAAGCTACTCACCAAGCCTCCACTAACTATATATTCACTTCTGAATTGCCTGATTTGAGGTGACTTGATGTGGCTGGCAAGCTACACATGCTTTTGGCCAGAACATTTCACTAAACCTCAATGTTTATTATCTAGAGTAAGTCATATATTAAGTATTGCTAAACTTTAGGATCTGACTTACTTACAGTTGAGCCTGCCTGCTTGCATTGTTGTTGTGGTATAGGTTACATAAAATAACAGAAGATTAGGCACTCACAGAAGTTGACGGTCAATCAGCTGTTATAAGACTGAAATTTTAACCAATAAATAAGCTTTAACAGTAAGTGTCTATAAAGAATAAAGACACACACACACACACTTACCCCTCCCTCAGACCCCTCTAATTGCTGCACAGTTCCATGAAAATAAAACATGTGTATTACCAAACTTGTGAAAACAAAATCAATGGTAATTATACATACCGCCAGTCCAAAAAAAGCCCATAGGAAACAATTAAAAACAACGTGCAAGTAGCATTCTATTACCCACACTCAGTATTAGTGCCTGTTTTGTGTTTACACTTTAAGTCGGGAATTCTGTGCCTCAGAGGTTGAGGCTTAGAGGCCACAATGACAATGTCAAAACCATCATTGTTCGAAGAAAAGCAGTGCAGAATACAGTATACAGTATAGAAATCCGACATATTAACCTTTAAAATTCGACTTACAGTGTTCTCTTGCACCACTTTAATTCTATGAATATTGTTCACATTCGACATTTTAACCCTTCCCCTTGAAAATTTTACTTACAGTGCTCCCATGACTTTTTTTCTCCATTTAAAAGTGACATTGTTCTTTTCCTATTTTTTACAACATACCCTCGTTGTATATGTATTGTATAGTTAACCCAATGTGTTTGCTACCCCTTTGGTACTTATAAGGTTAATAGGCAATTATATTTTAATTTTATTAAAAAAAAACCTTCAGACCTCAAGGGCGATGTATTATGACCCCTCATGACACCCCCCTAACATGGATAACCTATCCATTAGGCTAGGTTATGGATGCAGGTGACAATTGCCCATTTTTTAAATAAAGCGCATATAACCTTTGTGGACTATAGGTTATATGCTCTTTTACTGCAATATGTAAAAATTTCAGACCTCAAGGGGAAACCAGGACCCCTGCTGACACCCCCCTAACATGGATCATTTATCGTTGGTTTCTTTGCCACTTTGCATGTTGGTGTCTTGACAATAGTGGCTTTTTGTATTTTATGTTTTAGATTGTTTGATGTCACACATTTACATATTATTCATGTGTTATTAATAAATTTATACTTGGATTCAGATATGTGCATTTGTCACATGGTTTGGTGTCTCTGTGGATCTGCACTTGGATACTACTTCCAATTAATTTTCTTCTAGTAAGACTAATTTTTTATACAAATAGGATCTTCAAACTGGTTAATGTTATTCTTTTTGATTTGGGTATTTTGTAGTGGAAATTTAGAACAGTTTCTTTCAGGTAGGGTGCATATTAAAGGGATATTATTGTTACTGTTTTTGAGCAACTCCTGCTTCAGTCAGCTATCATGTGCTTTGAAATAAAACATGACAAACACTGTGACGGTGTAACCAAGCCCCAAAATCAAGATGGTCCCATACAATCTGGAACCTTTGGTCGCAATTTGTTTTTACTAGGTTGATAAAAGACACAATCCATCAAGTTCAAGCTTTGCCTCATAACCCGGAAAAATTAGAACTACATAAGCCTTTCTGTCTCTAAAATGAGTATGTCTATTTAATAGAACTTCCTGTTTTACCTACTAATACACAGTCATTTTTTATTTTAGTCATTCCTATTATATTATTGATATTACTAATTGCTTATTTATATTCACTGACACTATCTTTTAAGGATCTCATTATACATCCTAGATAAAACTTTGCACATGGGCATGAGGACATGTACACATTTAAAGTTGCCTTTAACCTGTTCTGTAACTATGTAGTTATTTTGTATAAGATGATAATCACTGTGTATGTTTTTCTTGTAAATTATTGTTATTTTTCGTAAATAAATCTTCAGTGTTCTTTTATTCTATTATTTTTGTTTCTTCTTCCATTATTTGTTTTATCATTCTATTCTATTAATTAATTAGTATTTACATGTACAAATATTCTTAATTGAGGTCTGACAGCTGTAACCTTGGGAAAAAAGCTGCATACCAAATATTCTCAGCTATTTTCTCTTCTTGACAATGTGGCAAAAAAGCTGTCACAGTTTTGTAAGAACACTCAGGCAAATTAGGTAAGGTTAAGATCAGCTTTACTATAAATAAAAAATCAGCAAGGAAAGATCACACTACTCAGGCCCAGATAAGGACAGTACCGTGGTACTTCCCCAGTCTGTCACAGGTCAGGATTAACAGAAATAATATGCAATGAAAAACAATACAACAGGAACTTATAAGGCTTGATCCGTAGACTAGATATTGGAACAGAGAAACCACAACAGTACCAAACCGCGGAAAGGCACACAGAGAATTGCGGCAGATAACTGCAGAGCAAATCCCTACAATGCTAGGGAGTATGGCTGCAACTCGCAATAGGACACTGGCAAATGACCTGATCCCTAGAATGCTAGGGATAGCGGAGGCAACACAGAGATAGGACACTGGCAAGTGACCGGGTCCCTAGAACTCTAGGGATAGCGGAGGCAATACAGATAGGACGCTGGCAAGTGACTGAGTCCCTAGAATGCTAGGGATAGTGGAGGCAACACATGCCAAAAACACCCATGTTGATCGAAAGGAAGACAAAAAAACATCCTCTGGAGCCATTTCCAATCTAGCCCCAAGTGCGGGAAAAAAAATGTATTCCTTCCTGTCTCCAATTGGTAGTCAAATAATTTCCCGGATCAATAGCCTATCTGCTTTGAAGCCATCTGTCATAATTTTCAATAGTGTCCTGTGCTAGGCAGGCATTCATTACTTTTTTGAATGCAGTTGCATTATCTGCAAGCACAACATCCCGAGGCAAAAAATTCTAAAGCCTTACCGCCCTTACTGTAAAGAATCCCTGCCTTTGTTTTAGTTGAAAGCACCTTTCCTCTAGTCTTAATGGATTACCTCTTGTTCTTAGCTCAGCTCTTTGCGTAAATAATTAATTGGATAGTTCTTTGTATTGACCTTAAGTGTATTTGTAAATAGTAATAATATTACCCCTTAGATGTCTCTTCTCTAATGTAAACAAACCCAGTTTGGCTAGTCTCTCTTTATAACTCAGTTCTTCCAATCCTTTACCAGTTTTGATGCATGTCTCTGCACCTTTTCCAGTTCAGTAACATCTTTTTTAAAAACAGCGCCTAACCAAGGATTTATACAGAGGTAGGATAATAGTATCTCTTGCTTCTACACCTCTTTTTATGCATGCTAGTTGTCACGGCTTGTTTGACTCACAGACACAGAGTTAAGATAAAAACACAGCTTTATTGAAAAAATAATAAAGAACCCTCACAGGTCCTGAACATCAACATATGTTATAGACACACGACAGGTTCAAGTAATATAGCATGCAATGTACACATATATAGGCTCTATCGGCATTACCAGAATACCGGGTAAGGCAGCCTAGAAAATGGTGCAATAGGACTGAGGAGGCTCTACCGGCCTTACCAATATACCGTGCAAGGCAGCCTAATCTGGTACAACAAGGAACTGAGGAGGCTCTACCGGCCTTACCAAAATACCGGGTAAGGCAGCCTATGACTGGTGTGACACGGTGTAGCGGAGGCCCTACCGGTGCTATAACGGAGGTAGCAAAGCAGCCAGTTAGATGGAGTGGAGCAACCAACTACTGTATACCAGCGCATTCACGGAGGCAACACATGCGACTGGAGGTTCAGAGTGGAGCGAACCAGTGCCATAAACTGAGCAACACGGAGGCCCTACCGGTGCTATAACGGAGGCAGCACTAGCAACGGGTGTCAGAGTGGAGCAAACCAATTATTGTATACCAGCGCAATCATGGAGGCAACACTTGCGACTGGAAGGACAGAATGAAGCGAATCAGTACCACGTACTGGACAAATATGGAGGCCCTACCTGTGCTATAACGGAGGCAGCACGAGCAACCGGTGTCTGAGTGCTAGGGAGTATGGCTGCAACTCGCAATAGGACACTGGCAAATGACCTGATCCCTAGAATGCTAGGGATAGCGGAGGCAACACAGAGATAGGACACTGGCAAGTGACCAGGTCCCTAGAACTCTAGGGATAGTGGAGGCAACACAGATAGGACGCTGGCAAGTGACTGGGTTCCTAGAATGCTAGGGATAGTGGAGGCAACACAGATAGGACACTGGCAAATGACCAGGTCCCTAGAACTCTAGGGATAGCGGAGGCAACACCCCGACCGGATACTGCCAGTTGACCGGATCCCTAGCACGCTAGGGAATAGCAGTAATGGTAACTTCTCGCAACTCAGTCTCCAAGGTGACCTAGGGAGTGACAGGCCAAGCAGGCGCTGTAGTGGAAGTCTCTGAGTAAAGAGAGTGAGAGTAACAGAGCTCAAGGTACACGCACAGAAGGGTCAGAAGCCTGGTGGTAGTCAGCCAGGCCCCGTCAACAACGGTAGCAGGTTCAGCCAAAGCCAGTTCGGTACAAACGGACGTAGTCAGCCAGTCCTAGTCAGCAACAGTAGCGGGTTCTCAGCCAAAGCCAGTTCGGTACACACGGTGGTAGTCAGCCAGTCCTAATCAGCAACGTAGCGGGTTCTCAGCCAAAGCCAGTTCGGTACACACGGAGGTAGTCAGCCAGTCCTAGTCAGCAACGGTAGCGGGTTCTCAGCCAAGGCCAGTTCGGTACACATGGAGGTAGTCAGCCAGTCCTAGTCAGCAATGGAAAGCAATAACACAGGAGCGACAGAAGCAAAGTCAGGCGAGCCGGGTCATACACGGAGCAGGTACATGCAGCAACTCAAGAGCTAGGTACAGGTACACCACGAAAGGGCGCTGAAAGAATGACAGGGCCCGGTATGAAAAGGCTAGCCCAGGGCGGAGCCAGAACCCAATGGCCAATAAGAATCGTGCAGGATGAAACCCAGAAGCAGCAATGTCGCCCTGCAGCTAAGATCCCGGGCACCGTGATAAAAGCACAATTTAATAAATGTTTTCAACATATTCAGGAAACTACAAGGGGCAATGTTCGAATATAATTGTGCTCTAAAATAGGCACTGGAGTCAATTTAGCGGTCATATTCCTGCCTCCCACCTATTTATTAAAGAGGTGTTAAACCCTAGGAAACAGCAACTATTAATCTGTATAACAAATGGACATATCGATGTTTCAGAGTGTTCTATTTCTCTGCTCCTTGTTTCTTACTATGTACTAACATGGCAAATAATTAAAATGAGCATTGATATAAATGGGGCCTTGTAACTCCTTGAATATGTATTGCTTAGATATGTGATAGAGACCTCTCTAACGTTCAAGATGTTAAAAGCCCCATTTAATTCAAAGGGAATTTGAGGATGTTTTTATTCTTCCCCTGTGGTGCTCTTGGTTTGCTCCAGAATTGCTGCTCTTTAGCTTCCTGAACACAGCCAATAATTACCAGCTTGGACTAGTGTTTCGTGGAACAGTCTCCCCTTGTATTTCTGACTCATATGAGACAGAAATATTGGTAGCCATATCTAATCTGTACTTTAATATGTGGTTTTGAATGTAATTTCTTTTATAACATCATCTAAAACACAATTGAATTTAATTGGGCATACTAAAATGAGGATAAATCTAGCTCTTGATTCTTTAAACATGATGGTTTGCAGTTTTTACAATAGTATACCTGAAGGGAAGTTGTAAAATATAATTTATTCTTCTCAGTGTCTTGTAAAGTAATTAAATAACAAAAGGATACAGCTGCAGTTCTATGAAGAGAAAAACATGCACCAACTAAGCAACACAATTTAATATTAATACACTAAAAATCTATTCCATATTTATATTCTGGTATACTTTTACATTCTGTTTGATGCAGCTAAAAGAAATGTGTTCAGCCAAATGCATCTGCTACAGATGCTAGTTTTGAAGACCAGCAAATGGCATGTAAACATTTTCTTGGAAACATTCTGATTTCAATCTGGCATTGAATTAAAATATTGAATTAATGATGAGGAAAAGTTAAAGGATAATATTTTGTGCATTCAAACTTTACTGAGATTTCTGGTTTTCTGACTGAATAGTGAAACTAATATGTTCATCTTACCATCTGTACCCAATATGTAGCATGAGCAGCATGAGTTCCGGGTAAATATTCTTTCAAAAAGAACAACTCAATAACAAAACAGCAGACATTTGTGGGTCAAGTAATTTGAGGTACAGACCAAGGGCTGGATTCTATTGCAGGTGCTAATTTTATTTCTGCTTTTATCTCCAGGTTTCCCCATAGACTTCAATAGGAACATTTTTGATAAGACGATTGTTAACATTTATTACCTGCAATAGAATCCAGCTCCAAATGAGCATCTTGGTTGGTTAGGGCCCCCACATGTTCACAGTCCAAATTATTATTATTCTTTTTTCCCTCAAAATCCTGTTTTGAAAAAATAATCAATGAACCCAATTAAAAAAAAAAATGCAATTCTGGGGTAAATTAACTGCATCATAAGGGACTAATGATTTAAATGGGCCTTTTAACACACTGAATGCTAAAGAGGTTTCCAACGCATTGTGCAGAAATGCTTTTGAGAACATTTATTAAAGAGTTAAAAACTCAATTCAAATCAGATATAAACTACTTGTCTGTTGAAGTGCAGTAACATAGTAACATAGTAGAAGAGACTGAAAAAAGACATGTGTCCATCAAGTACAGCCCATGCCAAAAACACCCATGTTGATCGAAAGGAAGACAAAAAAAAGTCCTCAGGAGCCATTTCCAATCTAGCCCCAAGTGCGGGAAAAAAATGTATTCCTTCCTGTCTACAATTGGTAGTCAAATAATTCCCTGGATCAATAGCCTATCTGCTTTGAAGCCATCTGTCATAATTTTCAATATTGTTCTGTGTTAGGCAGGCATTCATTACTTTTTTGAATGCAGTTGCATTATCTGCAAGCACAACATCCCGAGGCAAAGAATTCCAAAGCCTTACCGCCCTTACTGTAAAGAATCCCTGCCTTTGTTTTAGTGGAAAGCACCTTTCCTCTAGTCTTAATGGATTACCTCTTGTTCTTAGCTCAGGTCTTTGTGTAAATAATTAATTGGATAGTTCTTTGTATTGACCTTAAATGTATTTGTAAATAGTAATCATATTACCCCTTAGATGTCTCTTCTCTAATGTAAACAAACCCAGTTTGGCTAGTCTCTCTTTATAACTCAGTTCTTCCAATCCTTTACCAGTTTTGATGCATGTCTCTGCACCTTTTCCAGTTCAGTAACGTCTTTTTTAAGAACAGCACCTAACCAAGGATTTATACAGAGGTAGGATAATAGTATCTCTTGCTTCTACACCTCTTTTTATGCAGGCTAGTTGTCACGGTTTGTTTGACTCACAGACACAGAGCTAAGATAAAAACACAGCTTTATTGAAAAAATAATAAAGAACCCTCACAGGTCCTGAACATCAACATATGTTATAGACACACGACAGGTTCAAGTAATATAGCATGCAATGTACACATATATAGGCTCTATCGGCATTACCAGAATACCGGGTAAGGCAGCCTAGAAAATGGTGCAATAGGACTGAGGAGGCTCTACCGGCCTTACCAATATACCGTGCAAGGCAGCCTAATCTGGTACAACAAGGAACTGAGGAGGCTCTACCGGCCTTACCAAAATACCGGGTAAGGCAGCCTATGACTGGTGTGACACGGTGTAGCGGAGGCCCTACCAGTGCTATAACGGAGGTAGCAAAGCAGCCAGTTAGATGGAGTGGAGCAACCAACTACTGTATACCAGCGCATTCACGGAGGCAACACATGCGACTTGAGGTTCAGAGTGGAGCGAACCAGTACCATAAACTGAGCAACACGGAGGCCCTACCGGTGCTATAACGGAGGCAGCACTTGCAACCGGTGTCAGAGTGGAGCAAACCAATTACGGTATACCAGCGCAATCACAGAGGCAACACTTGCGACTGGAAGGACAGATTGGACTGAACCAGTACCACGTACTGGACAAACACGAAGACCCTACCGGTGCTATAATGGAGGCAGTGCTAGCAATCATGGAGGCAACACTTGCGAATGGAAGGACAGAGTGAAGCGAACCAGTACCACGTACTGGACAAATATGTAGGCCCTACCTGTGCTATAATGGAGGCAGCATGAGCAACCGGTGTCTGAGTGGAGCAAACCAACTACGGTATACCAGCGCAGTCACAGAGGCAACACTTGCGACTGGAAGGACAGATTGGAGTGAACCAGTACCACGTACTGGACAAACACGGAGACCCTACTGGTGCTATAACGGAGGCAGTGCTAGCAACCGGTGACTGAGTGGAGCAAACCAACTACTGAATACCAGTGCTATCACGGAGGCAACTCTTGCAACTGAAAGGTCAGAGTGGAGTTAACCAGTACCACGTACTGGACAAACATGAAGGCCCTACCGGTGCTATAACGGAGGCAGCACTAGCAGCCGGTGACTGGGTGGAGCAAACCAACTACTGACTATCAGTGCAATCACGGAGGCAAGACAAGCCTGTGGGCAGCGTGCCAAACCAGGAAGGCATCGGAAGTCAGAATGTCGCTGAGGCGACCAGCGTCAAAGCGGAACACAGCCAAGTCGGGATCCAGGAACAGGAACGTCAGCCAGGCCGGATCAGGATACCGGAGCAGGAATGTCAGCCAAACCGGGTCGGGTACGGGAGCAGGAACATCAGCCAGGCCGGAACGGTACACAGGAACAATACAGGAGAGTAGTCAGGCTATCCGGGTCTGTACACAGGCGCAGGAATAGGAGAGAAGTCAGGCAGGCCAAGGAAGTACACTGGAATCCACAGACAGGCGTTGCACTGGCATAGAAACACCACGAAAGGGCAGTGAAAGGGTGCAGGAGCCCAGCCTAAATAGGCAATGGTGGGCGGGCTAACCACAGGCAACAAATGGGAAGCACCCATTGCTAACTGACAGGAAAAGCAAGCAATCACGGGCACTGTGATACTAGTAAATCATTTGCTCTTGCAGCAGCTGAGTGACTCTGCTCACTGCTGTGAAGTCTATTGTCTATCAGTACTCCTAAATCTTTCTCCAATGAGGATTCCCAAAGTTGTTTCCCATTTAGAATATATGTTGCAAGTTTGTTTCTACAGCCCAAATGCATAACCTTACATTTATCTACATTAAATGACATCTGCCACTTTTCTGCCCATTCACTTAGTTTATCTAAATCCTTCTGCAGAGGAAAAAACATCCAGCTCTGTATGTATTTCCTTACAGAGCTTAGTGTCATCAGCAAAGTATCACGGTGCCTGTGATATACGGGCGACATTTTGACATGTATACTTCCTGATGCCTCTTTATTGGCTACGCTGTTTTGCTCCTCCCAGTGACAGCCTTTAAATACCTTGGGCTGTCACTTATGCGCTGCCCTTTCGTGGTATATCCGTTGCCTAGCACTTGTTCCGTTACTCTCATACGATACCAGTGTATGACCCGGACTGTTTGACTACTCTGCCTGTTTACCGTTCCTGCTCTGTGTACCGACCCGGATTGGCTGACGTTCCTGCTTCCTGTATTGACCTGGCTTGGCTGACATTCCTGCTCCGTGTACCGACCCGGCTTGACTGGCGATCCTGCTCTGTGTACTGACCCGTCTTGATTGGCGATCCTGCTTCGTGTACCGACCCGGCTTGGCTGACGTTCATGCTCTGTGTACTGACCCGGCTTGGCTGAAGTTCCTGTTCCTGTACTGTTCCTGCTTGCCAGTCACCCTGCTCCTGCTGTTGCTCATGCCTCAGTGGTCTTGACAGACCTCCGGTTTCCTCGGTTCCATATAGTAGTCCAGTCCATGATCCGCTCACTCATAGTGCCTGTGCTAGCCTCTGGTTTATTCCGGTTGCACCACATTCGCTTGGTCTGCTTCTGCCATTCCTGAGGTTGGGTTCAGTTGGACGCCTCAGGTTACCATCTGCAGAGCGGAGCATTTGTTAACGCCTTCAGGGGCGGTGCTGGGCATTCATATATGCATTTGTAGTCTCAGTTTGGCGTACGTTATTCCTTACGGCACTAAGCACTGGCTCACGATATTTTTGCAGTCTCCAGTGGGAGTTCACTTTGGCAGCCTTCCTCCTATGTTGCCTTAGACAGTTCTACTCTGGCTTCACCCATTCCATATATTCCAGTCGCTGTTGTTACTCTCTGCGTAGAGAGCTACATTGGGCCTTCCATCATTAGGGCCAACTATTGTCATTGGCCTAATAAGTATCACTCTATCATATGTACACTGTATCATATGCGATTTACCTGAGCTGTGTCAGTATTGTATATTTGCTCTACATACTGGACCCGTGTGGGTTAATCATACCATTGTAACCTGTCCTGTGTCAGTTTACCATTTATCTGTATGCTGGACCCGTGAGGTTACTGTTATTCATTATGTGCAAATAAAATTGTGTTTTACCAAAACCTTCCTTTTCTGAGTATACTGAACCGTAACACAAAGATTGAGATGCTACTTTCAATTCCCACTTCTAGATCATTAATAAACAAAATAAAAAGCATTGGGCCCAGGACTGAACCCTGCGGTACCCCACTTATAACCTTAGACCAATTTGAAAAATTTCCATTTACAACAACTCTCTGCCATCTATCATTTAAACAGTTCTCAATCCATGTACAGATAACACCGCCCAAACCGAAGCCTTTTAATTTATGCAGTAACCTGTTATGAGGCACTGTATCAAGGGCTTTTTCAAAATCCAAGTATACATCAACATCAGTTCCCCTGTCCAAATTACTACTTACTCAACCATAAAATGCAAGTAAATTAGTCTGACATGATCTATTCTTCATGAAACCATGCTGATTCCTACTAATGATATTGTTTGTCTTCACATAGTTCTGAATACTGTCAGTTAATAACCCTTCTAGTATCTTACTATCATGGTGCCTGTGATCCCTCTCTGTCACTCTCACTTATGGTGCACTCTGATTGGCTGAGTCTGTTTGGCCTGTCCCTGGTGACCTTTTTATGCTGGGCCATTGACACCTGTCAGGTGCCCTTTCGTGGTGTTCCAGAGCCAGTGTTGCTGTTGCTGTGTTCGTGCGTTCCTGATTCCTGTGTACCAATTTGGCCTGTCTTGACTATGCTCCTGTGTTCCTGCTCCATGATTCGACCCGGCTTGGCTGACGTTCCTGCTCTTGACTGATCTGGCTTGTCTGAGGACCACCTCCGTGTACCGACCCGGCCTGGCTGATGTTCCTGCTCGTGACTGATCTGGCTTGTCTGAGAACCACCTCCGTGTACCGATCCGGCCTGGCTGACTTCCTGCTCCATGACCTGAACCGGCTTGTTCCAGTGACCTGCTTGTTCCTGCTGCTAGTGTCACCGTTGCAACGTTCTGACTTCCGCTGAGCCCACTTACCGGGCTGATCGTTTGCCTCTGTACTCCTGCAGAGTTGTGCCTCCAGTGCTGAGTCGCCGTTATCTTTTGCAGAGCTGTGCTTTCATTGCCGAGCCTTCCCTGACACTTGCAGAGCACTTCCCACAACTGCTGAGCCTTCGATCATTGAGCTGCTTAACCCTTGCAGTGCTGCCATTTCGTTATCCGAGCCTTCACGTAACTTGCTGAGCCTATACTGTTTGGTCGCTAATTCTGCAGAGCCGGCTGCGTTACAAGCCTGATCTAGATGGCGGCTCATCTTTCCATCAGCAGAGTAGTCGGTATACGTTACCGTTCCCGGTAGTGGCACTATTGGCTCTTGCAGGTTGTCTCCGGTATACGCTCGTGGGGGCTATTGGCTCATATACTTGCAGCACAGAGAGGTCTCCGTTAATACGCCCTTGGGGGCTATTGGCTCATATACTTGCAGCACCGAGAAGTCTCCGCTAGTACGCCCGTGGGGGCTTTTGGCTATCTCTTGCATTATAGCAGCCTCCATTGTTATGCCCCTGGGACTACTGGCTCAAGCTCTTGCAGGTTGTCTCTGGTATACGCCCGTGGGGGCTATTGGCTCAAGTCTTTCCTGTGCAGTTGGTCTCCGTTATTACGCCCGTGGGGGCTATTGGCAAGCTCTTGCATTGTAGCAGTCTCCGTTGTTACGCCGTGGGGGCTATCGACTCAAGCACTTGCAGATTAAGTTGTCTCCGTTGCTACGCCCGTGGGGGCTATTCACTGCAACTTCTCTGCAGTTTCTACCTATATTCAGTACTGGCTGCAGCATTCCAGCCTTAAGAACTTTCACTAATAGCTGCCTGATCACCATCTTGGGAGTGCCAAACACCACAACAGAGACTGACTGAGCATTGTTTTTAACCATTGAGTATCCTCGCTACTGTGTACCTATCATGAGATAGTATATGTGATACTTTTGCTTCTGTATACTTACCTGTGATAGCATCTCAGTCTTTGATCGGTATTATTATTGTGTTGCCTGTAGAGGGCGTTCTTTACTCTTTATTTTTTTTTTAATAAAACTGTGTTTTATTTTACCTGCTGGTCTGAGTGTCTTAAAAAATCGTTACACTTACCCACTATGGAAGTCAAGCTCACAGGTCTATAATTTCCTGGTTTGACTCCCTTTTTAAACAATGGAACTACATCAGCTTTCCTCTAATCACAGGGCACTATGCCTGATGAAAGTGAATCAATAAATATTACGTATAAAGGTTTTGCTGTTATTGAACTAAGTTCCTTAATTATCCTTGGGTGTATACCGTCTGGTCCAGGTGCTTTATTCACTATAACCCTTTCCAGTCTTTTTTTGACCTTGTCCTCAGTATGCCATGTAGATAATGGAGGAAATTCCGTGTTTCTGTGCGTTTGCCCATAGCCTGTCACTGCTGCCTCCTTTGTATATCCTGAAGCAAAGAATGTGTTTAGGGTGTCAGCCATAGCTTTATCTTCACTAATCAGTTCACCTGTCTCAGTCCTAAGAAGACCAATATCAACCTTAACTTTTTTGTTATTAATATACTTGTTGAATTATTTAGGGTTTTTCTTGCTCTCATTTGCAATATTTCTCTCATTTTCTATTTTAGCTAGCTTAATTGCTTGTTTGCAGATTTTATTACATTCTTTATATTTTTTAAATGATGCATCTGACCCATTTGACTTATACATTTTAAAAGCCTGCTTTTTATTTCTCATTTCCCTCCAAACCACATTATTCAGCCACATTGGTTTTGCTTTACACCTCTTGTGCTTATTCCCCAATGATATATATTGACGTGTTTATTTGTCTAAGAGCATTTTAAAAACATTCCATGATTCTTTTGCATTTTTATCTTTGAAAATTACATCCCACTGAATATCCTATAATACTTCTTTTAACTTTGTAAATTTAGCCTTTTTAAAAGTTAATATTTTGGTTAAACCCTTGCTATTGGGTTTCCCATAACAAACTTCAAAGGATACAATATTGTGGTCACTGCTGCCCAAATGTTCCCTTACTTGTACATTGTTTATAACGTCAGAATTGTTTAAGAGCACTAGGTCAAGAAAGACCTCTTGTCTAGTTGGCCCATCAACTAGTTGGGACATAAAATTATCATTTATCATACGTAGAAAAATATTTCCCTTTGTTGTGCCGGAAGTCATATTGCTCCAGTCAATTTCAGAATAGTTGAAATATCCCATTATAATTACCTTTTGCTGACCTAGAAACCTTTTTCATTTTGTAGTAAAAGTTGGACTTCCTCCAACTCCCCAATATTAGGTGACTTGTAGCAAATCCTCACTAATATATTTTTATTATGTGTGCCTATCACGGTGCAGTGTTTCCCCTCATGTCACTCTCACTTGTGCTGCGCTCCGATTGGTTGAGCCTGTTTGGCCCACCCCTGGTGACCTTTTTATACTGGGCCAGTGGCACCTGTCAGGTGCCCTTTCGTGGTGTTCCTGAGCCAGTTTTGCTGTGCTGTGTTCCTGAGTTCCTGATTTCCAGTGTACCGACTTGGCTTGCTCTGACTACGTTCCTGTGTTCCTGCTCTGTTATTTGACCTGGCCTGGTTGACGTTCCTGCTCGTATCCTGATCTGGCTTGTCTGAGAACCTGCTCCGTGATTTGACCCGGCCTGGCTGACGTTCCTGCTCGTATCCTGATCTGGCTTGTCTGAGAACCTGCTCCGTGATTCGACCCGGCTTGTATGACGTTCCAGCTCCGTGACCTGCACCGGTTACTTCTGCCCAGACTATGTTCCAGCTTCCTCTGTCACAAGGCAACATTTTGACTTCCTCCAACTACTGTCCTTTGTGGCTGCAGTTGTTAACCTGTGCTGAACTGAGATCCTGCTACCGAGCTGTTCCCTGCAGAGCTGTGTTCCAACTATCGAGCCGTTAACCCTGCAGAGCTGTGTTCCAACTATCGAGCCATTAACCCGTGCAGAGCTGTGTTCCAACTATCGAGCCATTAACCCGTGCAGAGCTGCGTCCCAGTTCTGAGCCTCCAGTCTGGTACAGAGTGTTGCCTTGGTGCTGAGCAATTTCTCCCATACCACTATTACTGCTGAGCCGGTCAGGTAGGCCTTGTAGGCGACGGTTCATATCTCTCCTTGCAGTATAGTGAAGTTTGTTACCGTGCCCGGTAGGCGCATGGCTTTGGCTGCTACTGTGCAAGTCTCTTTTGTTACCCCCGTGGGGGCTATTGGCTCAAGCTCTTGCAATCCAGTTGCTTCCATTACGCCCGTTGGGGCTACTGGCTCAAGCTCTTGCTATCCAGTTGCTTCCGTTACGCCCGTGGGGGCTTTTGGCTCAAGCTCTTGCAATCCAGTTGCTTCCGTTATGCCCGTGGGGGCTGTTGGCTCAAGCTCTTGCAATCCGGTTGCTTCCGTTACGCCCATGGGGGCTATTGGCTCAAGCTCTTGCATTCCAGTTGCCTTCATTGTCATGCCCGTGGGGGCTATTGGCTTAAGCTCTGGCAGTCTACTTGCTCCGTGGGGGCTACTGTTCAAGTGCAGCAGGTTCTGGGTTTCAGGTTCCTCTTTGCTGGACAGTTATCTCAGTATTATGAACATTTGGTGTTGAGTCCTCTCCACCATTTACTGCCTTTATCACCTTGGGCGTGCCAAACATCACAACTGAGATGGAATGATTACTGTGTTAACCCTTGTATCTCAGTACTCAGTATCTGCCATTTGCCTGTGCTATTTAATGCTATACCTGTAAATTGGTCACATTATTGCCTTCCTGCTGCTACGCAGTGCTGCCTATAGGGGGCTATCTTTGTCCTTTATTTTGTTCTTAATAAAACTGTATTTTATTTCACCTACTGGTCTGAGTGTCTTGAAAACCATGACAGTGCCCCCAGTGTGTATTTCAACCCACAAGGCCTCTACCTTTTCATTGGGACCCTTCATTTATAGCTTCCCTTAAACTAGGTTTTAAGGCCCGCTTTACATAAAGGCATACCCTTCCCCCCCTTTTATTAACCCTGTCCCTTCTAAAAAGAGAATTACCCTCTAGATTGACTGCTAAGTCATATGTATCATCTAAGCAGGTTTCAGACACTCCATTAAGATCATACTGCTCATGTGTTGCAATAATTTCTAGTTCCCCCACCTTACCATCCAGACTGCGAGCATTTGCATGTATACATTTTATCATTTTGCCATTCTTAGAGATTTCATTCTTTGTCAAATGTATTTGTCTTTTATCAGGCTGTAACAATGGCAACTCCCTATTGCTCAATTTGCTTACAAATTGAAGCGTGCTCTGGATTAAGTGAACAGTTTGCACATCTCAGCATTGGAAAAGTGTTTTTGTGTTTACATCCTAACCTGCAGTAAGAAGGTTAAAGGGTTAAAGTGTAAAATGTTGTGTTTTTTCTGGGAGTGTGATTAATTAACTAAGGGTGGGGTTTGTGAACAATCCCCTGTGTAGGCCTGTATAAATCTAGGTACAGGATTCACACAGCTTGCTCACAAATAGAGCGTGCTCTTTGCTAAGTGCTCTGGAATAAGTGCACAGTTTGTGAAACACAGCAGTTAGTGCAACACAGGAGCTAGAGAAACACAGGTAAATTAATTGTTTACATTTTGTAAGAACTCACATTTGCACCATACAGGATGAGCAAGTTTAGAGATCTCACTCAGTGCACATCTTGCCATATGTATGCATGCTTGGAACAGCAGTTCCAGGGTCCATACCGCTGTGGCAAATGTGAGCAAGTGGCCCTTCTAGAAGCTCAGATTGGAGCTCTAGAGAGTCATATTGCAACACTGAGAGACATTGACAACCTTGAGAGGAGTCTCTTGCTAACTGAGCAGAGTCTAGCTGGGTCACCTAGCAAAGAGGGAGGAGATCAGCTAGAAGGGAACCAGGCACATAGCTGGGTGACAGTTAGAAGTGGTTGCAGTGGGGGAGGGAAGAGGAAGAGGGCAGCCAGTCCTGAGTTTTTCCATCCCAACAAATTTGCTCATTTAAGTGAAGATGTTGGGGAGGCAAACCCAGAAGTGGAATTACTGGAGAAGACTGTTTTTCCTAACAGCTGGGAGAACAGCTCCTCTAGCACAGAGGGGATCCAGAGGAAAGTGAAGCCTAGGCACGTTGTGGTGGTAGGGGACTCCATTATTAGGAGAACAGATAGGGTAATCTGTGGCTCTGATTGCAGCAACCGAACGGTTTGCTGTCTCCCGGGTGCCCGGGTTCGGCATGTTGCAGACAGAGTGGACAGATTATTGGGAGGGGCTGGAGAGGATCCAGCTGTTGGTGCATATTGGTACCAATGACAAAGTAAGAGGAAGGTGGAGAATCCTAAAAGGTAATTTTAGGGATTTAGGCAGTAAGATTAGGAACTGGACCTCCAAGGTAGTATTCTCAGAGATACTACCTGTGCCATGCGCTACGCCAGAGAGACAGCGGGAGATTAGGGAGCTCAATGCATGGCTGAAGTCTTGGTGTAAGAAGGAGGGCACTGGAGCACTGGGCTGATTTTGCTTTGGGGTACAATCTCTATAGCAGGGATGGATTGCACCTGAATGCAAGAGGGTCTCAAGTGCTTGGGGAGAGGATGACTAGATGGTTGGAGGATATTTTAAACTAGGAAGGGGGGAGGGGCCAATAAATACTGGGATAGATAGTATAGAAAGGGAAGGCAATGTAGTTAATAACCAGGTGGGAGGATCTGGGGCGGGGTTAATACAGATGATAGGGAGAAGCCTATAAACCACATCAAAATTAAATCACAAATGGAACATAGCAGTGGCATAAATTGTATGCTTGCAAATGCCAGAAGTTTAACTGGTAAAATAGGGGAACTGGAGCTGGTAGCTGAAATTGAAAACTATGACTTGATAGGCATAACAGAAACATGGTGGGATGACACACATGATTGGTCAATCAATTTGGAGGGCTACATGTTATTTAGAAAAGATAGGTCAAACAAAAGAGGGGGTGGGGTCTGTCTGTATGTAAAACCAGCATTATTGCCTCAATTGCGGGAAGATATATGTGATGACAGTAGTGAACATGTGGAATCCCTGTGGGTTGAAATAGTCACTGGGGGTAAAACTGCCCAGAAAATATTAGTGGGTATTTGTTATAAACCACCAAACATTGACCTTGAAGAATCAAAGCTATTAATGCAAATAGAAAAGGCTTCTCAAATAGGGAGAACTATAATTATGGGGGATTTTAATTATCCAGAAATAGACTGGAAAAATGGAACAGCTAATTCTGCTAAAAGCAGTAAGTTTCTGAACTTGTTGAATGACAATTTTTTGTCACAACTAGTGCAGACCTCAACCAGAGGGAATGCATGTCTGGATTTGGTAATAATAACTGACAATGAAGAACTTATCTCTAACATCCAAGTTAGGGAGCACTTGGGGAAAAGTGACCATAACATGGTATCTTTTGAGATTAATTCAAAAAACCAATTTGGTATGGGTTCCACCAAAACACTGAATTTTAAAAAGGCCAACTTTAGCAGGTTTAATTCATCCCTTGGTCTCCTTGACTGGGATAAAATATTTTCAGGAAAAAACACAGAAGTTAAGTGGAATGCCTTCAAAATAACATTGCAGAAATACACACATACATTTATCCCTGTTGGAAACAAATACAAAAGAAGCAAATTAAAGGGATAGTAATACTTTGTTTTAACTTTATTTTATTTTGTAGGCATTAAAAAAACATGAAGAATGATATAAGTCTTATGTCTCAAACCTTTATGGTTTAAGAGATATTCACAAGCAAAGTTTCCCCCTCCCGTCCCTTTTTCCTAGTGTAAGCCATCTCTTCTCAGATGTGAATCTGGTTGTAAGACCAGACAGATAACAGCAGGGGACAATCTTTTTTGTATGAAAAGAATGAAAGCCCTTCCCCCCTTGACTAGTTTTTCAGCTTTTTCCCTTATCTTAATTGAAGATTGTCCCTCTCTGCAGTCTACCTGGGCACCTCCCTTCTGATCTTGCTGAACGGGGGGGGATACTTTGCTTGTGAATATCTCTTAAACCATAAAGGTTTGAGAGATAAGACTTATATCGTTCTTCATGTTTTTTTAATGCCTACAAAATAAAATTAAGATAAAACAAAGTATTACTATCCCTTTAAAACCTATGTGGCTAAACAGTAAAGTAATTCATGAAATAAATAACAAGAAAGCGGCATTTAAACATTACAAAGCTGAGGGATCAGCAGAGGCATTTGCAGAATACAAAAATGTCAACAAAACCTGTAAAAAGGCTATTAAATTAGCTAGACTGGAGAATGAAAAAAATATTGCTAAGGAGAGCAAAAGCAACCCCAAAAAATTCTTTAAATACATTAATGGCAAAAAATTAAAGTCTGATAATGTTGGGTCCTTGTTATCTGAAACAGGTGAGATGATCAAAGGGGACAGAGAGAAGGTAGATATTTTAAATAATTTCTTTTCTTCTGTTTTTACCAATGAAGACCCAATGGACAAGAATCTGCAAACTACTTTTACAGAACAGTCACAGCAAGCATGGGTCTGGCTAACACAAGAAAAAGTGTTAAAACAATTGAATGGTGTTAAGGTAGACAAATCTCTGGGGCCAGATGGTATACACCCACGGGTACTTAAAGAGCTAAGCCAGACCCTGGCCAGACCATTATATTTGATTTTCAGGGATTCTTTTATTTCAGGTATGGTGCCCATGGATTGGCGTAAAGCAGATGTGGTGCCAATATTTAAAAAGGGATTAAAGTCACAGCCAGGAAATTACAGACCTGTAAGCTTGACATCTGTGGTAGGGAAGCTGTTTGAAAGGTTGCTAAGGGAATATATTCAAGAATTCTGCTGGAACAGGAATATCATTAGCAATAGCCAACATGGCTTTGTGAAAGACAGGTCTTGTCAAACGAACTTGATCGCATTTTATGAAAAAGTGAGTAATAATATAGATGAGGGAGCGGCGGTTGATGTGATCTATTTAGATTTTGCCAAGGCATTTGATACAGTTCCGCACAAGAGGTTACTGTACAAATTGAATAAAATAGGCCTAGGGGAAAATGTTTGTGTGTGGATTGGAAATTGGCTGAAAGACAGAATGCAAAGAGTGGTAGTAAATGGCAAGTTCTCCAGTTGGATAAAAGTGATAAGTGGAGTACCTCAGGGATCTGTCCTGGGTCCTCTTCTTTTTAATTTGTTTATTAATGACCTCCCAGAGGGCATAGGGAGCCATGTATCAGTGTTTGCCGATGACACAAAATTAAGTAAGGTAATAAAGTCTGAACTGGATGTGCCTTCATTACAAGAGGATTTGGACAAATTGAGTAACTGGGCAGGCAAATGGCAAATGAGATTCAATATAGACAAGTGTAAAGTTATGCATTTTGGGTATAATAATAAAAATGCAACATATAGTTTAAATGGTGTTTCTCTGTGGAAATCTACTAATGAAAAGGATTTGGGAGTAATGGTAGACAATAGACTTAGCAGTAGCGTGCAGTGCCAGCTGGCAGCTGCAAAGGCCAATAAGATATTGGCATGTATTAAAAGGGGTATTGACTCAAGGGAGGAAGATATAATTATGCCTCTTTAAGGGTCCATGGTAAGACCCCACCTAGAATATGCTGTTCAATTCTGGGCACCCTTTCTGAAAAAGGACATTATGGAACTAGAGAAAGTGCAGAGGAGGGCTACAAAACTAGTAAGGGGAATTGAAAGTTTTAGTTATGAAGACAGGCTAGAAAAGTGTAACGTTTTTTTAAGACACTCAGACCAGGGGTGAAATAAAACACAGTTTTATTAAAAGAAAAATAAGGCAAATGATCGCCCTCTGCAGGCAACACAAAATAATAGCAAGGCAATAACAGATATGCCCCCACAGGCCCAGTATACAGAATAAGAGTATTACATATACTGTCTCGGGACAGGCACAGGAGAGGAACCCAGATAAGGGTTAAATGTATAGCTGAACAGTCTCTGTTGTGGAGTTTGGCACGCCCAAGGTGTTAATTGGAAGCAGTAAGTGTAGCTGGAATCACACTTATAGTACTGAGAGATGTTGCTGCTAGGCTATGCGTGACCAGAGGTAATATCAGCAACACAGTACCCAGAATAGCCCCCACGGGAGTAACCAAGGGTACGACTGAAACTGCAAGTGCTTTAGTAGTTAGCCCCCACGGGCGTCACCACACTATAACCTGAACTGCAAGAGCTGCAAATAGCCCCCACAGGCATACAACGGAGACCAGCGGAACAGAGGTAGTGAGCCAATAGCCCCCACGGGCGTAACCTAGTCAACCTGCAAGAACTTTGAGCCAATAGCCCCCACGGGCGTAACAACGGACCACATATGCTGCAACGGAGAAGCCAATAGCCCTTCACCCTCAGTTACATTAGCTTGTGCCTTCAGCCTCAATGGTGTTAATGTAAGCGTTTGAGCCAAATAGCGCCCTACCGGAACCGTTACCGACAGCACTACTCTGCAATGGTGTAATGAGCCCGACCAACCAGAGCATAAGTGGCCAGCTCAGCAGATGTAATGCAAGAAGGAGGCTCTATACCAGTGAAAGAGGCTAGAGAAAGGTACTGCGGCACAGCTAGGGTTAAATGCAGCTTTTACGGATCGGAGGCTCAGAGAAGTAAGTAAGTTCTGCTAGTGATACGGAGGCTCAGGACAGCAACACAACTCTGTAATCAGGTAATACTCAGCACTGGGAGCAAGCAAGTCCGGACAGGAGCAGGTCACACGATCAACCAGGCAAGCGGCAGTGGTGGAATTCAGAATGTCGCCACAGCGACAACCGAAGAGAAGAGCAGGAACTAGCAGGTCCACGGAACAGTCCGTTAACAGGTCACGTAGCAGGAAGTCAGCCAAGCCGGATTGGATCACGGAGAGGGTACTCAGACGAGCCGGGTCAATCACGAACAGGAACACAGGAGCGTAGACAAGACGGGCCAATTCGGTACACGGAAAACTGTAACACAGGAACTCAGCAACAGCAACACTGGCTCTGAAACACCACGAAAGGGCACCTGACAAGTGTCACGGTCAGGCATAAAAAGGTCACCAGGGGCGGGCCAAACCAGTATAGCGAATCAGCATTCACCACAAGCGAGAGTGACAGAAAGAATCACAGGCACTGTGATAAAAAGTTAAACTTGTACACACTAGAGAAACAGCGTCTTAGAGGGGATATGATAACACTATATAAATATGTTCAAGGCCCATATAAAGGGCTCTCCAAAGACCTGTTCATTAACAGAACAGTACACAGGACAAGGGGCCACCTGCTTAGCCTTGAGGAAAGGAGATTTAATCTACAACAGCGGAAGGGTTTCTTTACAGTAAGGACAATAAAGGTATGGAATTCACTTCCTGAGGAGGTGGTGCTATCAAATACGTTAGATGGTTTTAAAAGGTGCCTGGATACTTATTTAAAAGAGCATAACATAGAGGGCTATGTACGTTAGTATTGGGAATAATATTTAGTTAGGGCTTGTTGATCCAGGGAGAAATCTGATTGCCATTTGGAATCAAGAAGGGATTTCTCCCCCCCCCATTGAAGGCAGAATTTTAAATTACTATATTGAGGGTTTTTTTTGCCTCTTTTGGATCAACTATCCTAAACAGGAATTGGAAAAGAGTTGAACTAGATGGACGCAAGTCTTTTTTTCAACCTAAATTACTATGTTACTATGTTACTAGATGAACTAGCCCATTCCCCCTCTCCACCCCCATGCACCTTTTCTAATCCAGCTTCCTCAATTATACTATCTTCCCCAGCCTGAGTTGCAGCTTCCTACTACCCCCTTTCTAGTTTAAAGTCTCCTCCAGCCATCTAACCGTCCTACTGCCCAGCACCGTGACCCCCCTTCCGCTAAGGTGCCACCCATCACTACTATAAAGATTGCCCCCAAGGGAAAAGGCTGCCCAATGCTCTAGGAAGCCAAACCTCTCCTGCTTACACCAAGTCTTTAGCCATGCATTTAACTCCCTAATCTCCTGCTGCATTTCTAATGTAGTGCGTGGCACAGGTAGTATTTCAGAAAATACTACCTTAGAGGTCCTCTGCTTAAGCTTATGTCATAAGTCCCTGAAATCCTTCGTAATGGACCTCCATTTTCCACTGACTTTGTCATTAGTACCAACATGTACCATGACAGCCGGGTCATGCCCAGCCCCTCCCAACAATCTATCAACCCGATCAGCCACATATCGAACCCGAGCTCCCGGGAGACAGCAAACTGTACTTTTGTGGCGATCTTGGTGACATATTACCGTGTCTGTCTTCCTTATAATAGAATCCCCTACCACCAACATCTGTCTAGGTCTGCCTGAGTCCCGGATCCCATTCATGATAGAGGGGCTGTTCTCCTGGCTGTTAGAGAGAACAGTCCTCTCCAGCAAAGGCATTCCTGTCAACATCCCCAACATCATTACTCAATGTAGCAAATCTGCTAGGGTTAGTGTCCTCCATTTTCCTCTGCCACCCCCCCTTGCTATGTCTAACTGTAACCATCTGACTACCTGCTCTTTCTTTGTGCAGTCTCCACCCCCAGAACTACCTACCACCGCTTCTTACTGCTCAGTCAGCAGACCCCTCTCAAGATTGGCCATCTCACTCAGTGTTGCAACTTGCACCTCCAGATGTCTAATACGAGCTTCCAGAGAGACCACTTGCTCACATCTGCCACAGAGGTATGCACCCTGGAATGGTTGTTTCAGGTGTGCAAACATATGGCATTTAGTCTGCCCAACAATTGCACTAGATTTATTAAAGGTCAATGCTGTGGCAATATGATTTTGTAGAGGTGTTTGAAACACTTCAACATTTCAGTGTACACACACACACTGACATAGTCACTAAAATTTACAGATGTGGGGGAGGGGTGGAGAAGGTCCCTATTAGCATACAGGATTGTCAAAGTGCTGTCAATGAGGAGGGGTCCTGATGCCCCCCAGTGAGGTCTGAATTATATTTTTATATATATATATATATATATATATATATATATATACTTATTCTGTATGTACAGTTATCCTGTAAAGTAAGGTTTCCTGTAAGAGAGCATCATTAACTCTCACAAGGTTTTATGTGGTAATTGCCATAAGAATTGCAGCTATTATTGTTGACAAGCTCAATAAAACCACTCAAAGCAACTCAGAAAGATCCTTTATCAATAGTCTAGTGTCATACTGAGCAAAAAATTCACATACTTGTTCTAAGCTGAAAAAGCCACAGGGCAGTGATTGTGAACTCTGATTAATGCATTTTCACAATACGAATTTCAAAACTTTTTTCAGACTTGTTACTGTTAAGACAAATAATAATTATTCTAGTTTTTCCATCGATCCAATGTTCCTACTAAATACATATGAATACTCACAAAAATAATACTCCACAGCTTTCATTTCCAAATTGTCAAATAATTTTAAGATATCTTTAATTTTTATTTGTGTATATTTTGTGTCAGACAGAATGTTTTCCCTTCCTCTCAACATTATGTCATGTATTAAATGAGATGACATCTATATATTAAATATCTACTACAAGATAGCATGTGTAACAGGTTACCCATATGGATAGGTCCTCTCAGTCCTAAGAGATCCTTTTATTGTAGTGAGAGGCTTATATTCAAATCTGGAAGGAACTATTTGACAAGCTGGTCAGAGGAAGGGATGTCCCTCTTTGACTATAGCTAGTCAAGAGGCAGCTGTTTGGTCACCTCAGTTAACTAGAAGACCAGGATCTGTCTTTCTCTAGGAATGGAGAAAGTTGTAGCTATCTACTCCATGGCAGGATATCCCTAAGCTGATAAAAATATCTATAGTTGTATTCTCTCTAAATCTCCAAATCTTCTTCATATATAACCTCACAAAAGTATCATTTTCATTTACTCTCTAATAAAAGATCACACTAATATATTCACTTAATACACATTCTGCATTTTATCTGGAATGTTTTCAGATAAATGAACAAGTTGATAGTTTATATGCAGACAGTTCAACAAAATTAAAGTTATTTGCTCTGGATCCCATTTTTTTGTCTTACATATTTACACATTATCTCCTTGCATGGTTTATGGTTAAGACTCCAAAGAAGTGAGGAAAAAAGGAATGGCCCTACCTGATGAAGACAGCAACTGTGTAACTACTACACTACCCCACACCTACTGAACTAGGCAGAGATACCATAGGTTGAAGTCCCTAGGGAGGTGTTACACATATGTATTTCTTTAAGTGGTCTTTGAGTTGTCCAAAAATTCAGAGAAATATGGAATTCCATTGATTTCCAGATTACACACCTGTGCAGTTATGGAATAAAAGGAGATAAATTCTCCAATGTGTTGGAGCTTTGGTGGAAGTCACCATTCTCAGTATGTAATGTGGCGCCTCATTCTAGCTGGTGCTCGGTTGTTCTTTGAGTGCCCTCTGAGCTAACTGCATCTTCACTCCTGCTGTCGATTTGTGTATGACCCTTGGCCTGAATCTTGACTTCGCTTCTTGTGCTGCCTGCCCTGACCTCTGGCTTGAAAATGGACCTCTCTACTTGTGCTGCTTGCCCAGACCTGTGCTCCAGATTTTTACCCTGCTTCGGATTGCTTCTTCTGCTGTTTCCTGTTCCTTCCTCCTGTGAGCTCTGCTCCCTGTGGACACTCTCCAGCCTATCAAGTGCTTGCTGTTTCTGCTTCCTGAGAAGGAGTCCTCAGCTCCCTGTGGACGCTCTCCAGCCTATCCAGTGCCTGTTGTTTCTGCTTCCTGAGTAGGAGTCCTCAGCTCCCTGTGGACCCCCAGCTAACCCAGCATTTCCTTGTATATGTGTATGGTTTCATAGTATGTGTATACATAGGGGGGCTGGTCATTCCTACATTTGGGTATCCTACCACTGCCTTGGGGGGTACTGCATCACCTTTTATACTAATTTGTGCTGCTTGCACATACACGCTGTAGCCCTCTCTGCACCGAGTGGGGTTACTTGTAGCACACATACCATCCTCTTGAAGGGTGGGTGTGACACAATGAGATATATTCTCCAATCAGTATGTTATTCTCACCAAACAGATGATTTAATCTCTATCTCAGCTTAGTGTATATCTCTCCTATTCTCCTTTTCAAAACTGCATCTGACAAAGGGCAAGAGGGAACATGAAATTAAATCTAAAATGAACATAAGTTGACTTGATTATAATTTTACCTTCAGGAATTCATGCACATCATTGATCAGCCACTAATATATTTTTAGTACATGTATTAATGCATGGGTTATTTTTCCGAATCATTATACCAGTCATGCTGGGAATTAATATTACTGTCTTTCATTTTGCTGCAAAGTTTTCTGGCATGTCCAACTGGAGGCCCATGGGTAAATCCAAACCTGGACCACTGTTAGTTATATGTGCTTCTGACAGTCCAGTGTTATCAAGTTTTCATGTGGTAGGACATATTAGATATACACATGATGGCAGGTGGGACCTTATTAAAACATTATGTAGTATTTTGAGAGCCATGGTGAGCACAAGCAGGCTATTGGCAACCAAAAACTTCAGTGGCTGCCAGATGATCAGTTCTAACTAAGCAATTAAATTAGATTTTTGGATGTAACGCACTCTATTTTTTCAAATGTTCTGAAACATTTTTTATTCATATTTGGAACAGATAGGCTATTTATAAATAAAATGAAAACTGTTGGCAGAACCACAAAATCAGTACCAACTATATAAATGACAGACCGTTTCTGCCCAATAAAGGTTTACATTTCTGCATTCTCCATTGAAAATGGTGCTATTAAAATGACTAACCTATGTTAGTAGAACCACCAGGCAGTAGGTGGCAGTACAAAGTCACTGATTATAATACATCTGGAAACTAGAATTGTTTCTCATTGGTTACAACAGATCTGAAGGAGAAATCATTACAGTCTCACTGTTTACTTACTATATATGTTCAAAAGTTAATGTGATTTGCAGTGGGTAATTATATGTATGGAAATAGATGTACTGATGAATTGGTCGTGATCTTTTATCAACTTTTTATGTTATTTAAGTACTGTTGCAGTTGGTTTGCTCCAGTATTGCTCAATTTTTGCCTCTTGAATATGGACCTATGTTCTTAAGGAAATAATGTAAAATATATCTACCTGATATTAGCGACAAAATATATACTAAAGTTATTTGCATATACAATGCATTTCATTCTATGTTTGTGAGAGAGAAAGCAGCATCATTTTAAGCTAGAGAAGATAAGCAAAGAAAGTGGAGCTGGGGGATATTTTTAGGAGTTCTGTTGTCAGCCAATTTTTTCTCAATGTTTAGGGAGTCTGGGGATTCTGGGGGAATGTGAAGGGAGATACGAGAGTTAGCAAAACAAAAAACGTCTTTTAACTTAAAAGTGAGAAAGGCAGTTGATTCAAGTTCCTGCCTAAGAGGGCTGATCCTCTGTGAATGACTGAAAGAGACACTTTGCAGACTGACGCCCAAGGGACAGACAAGTACAAATTGCACTGACTACTATAGCACAAGAAGAGGGACATGCTTATAGTGACAGAGGTCTGGTGGTGCTGCATGCCTACTGCAGCTGCTGCTGGGCAGCACAAATTATCTCTTAATTCAAACTGATGATTCTGAATTTAACATGGGTCTATCCTCATCCTGTATTGCAAAAACTAAGACTGCAGTGAGAGAGAGAGAGAGAGAGAGAGAGAGAGAGAGAGAAAAAACTACTGCTGAAATCATGGCACTAGCTAAAGGCTAACAGACAAGTAAAGAGTGGAAGAAAGAGTTGCAGTTATAGTAAGTGTGTAATTATTTTTTTTGTAGACACTAGATAGTGACAGGCAGGGACAGTTTATAAAAAACAGAAAAAAGAAAAACTAACTGTTGACTTACAAGTGACAGAGACAGACAGGGACTTTGTAATGAGTTGTGAAAGAGGCAGACAGAGACAGATAATAAAGACAGAGAAGTACATGACAGAGTATTTTGAGAAGGACAAGAAAGCACATCAGATGCAAACTGACTACTGTCATTATGCCCCGCAAATGTATTAGGGGCAGGGGTAAGTAAAAAGATGTAGGAGGAGAGAAGCTATGTGGTAGTTAAGTAGTAGTCCAAAAACTGACCGTGAAAGGAAATGGCTTAATCTTCCATCATTGAAAAGGAGAACTATGCCTGTGCATTTGGATAGTCTGACTATGGACAAGAAAAATGCATAAAAATGCAAAATTATGATGTCAATAATCATCACTGTCACTGCTTCCAAGTCCAACCTGACCAAGCCACAAGCACTATTGTTAAGTAGTTGAGTAAGCAGCAACTCAGGTCATCATCAACATCTACAAACTCTACCATGATAAGTGCTTCTGATTCTGTTGGAAGTGCAGTACCATTGACACCTACTACTAGCACAATTGCAACATCTAGTACCAGCAGTAGTAGTAGTAGTAGTAGTAGTAGTAGTAGTAGTAGTAATAGGTGGAGGAGGTAGAAGAGGACACTGAGGGTGGAAGAGGGGAAATGGTGACATTTTCTCTCACCCCAATCCTAGCACAAGATGATGACAATACAGGTGTTATTGCCATTGTTAAACAAGGCTGGTGGTGGGATTCATTTGACTTTGAGTGTGGAGTATTTGAGTCAAGAGTAATCCAGCTGTTGAGAAGTCATACTGGGGCTTATGCATCAAGGAAACATTAACTACATCTGGTGTAAAACTCATTTTATGCACAAAAGAAAAAGCCTGACTGAAATATTTTTTTTTCTTTGTTATATAAGAAATAATTGTATTGCTTCAGATTTACTGAACTTTCTTCTTGATACATTTATCCCAATGTATCAACAACTGATAACTATAATATCTCTCCTAATAAAATTGAACAGATTAGAAAAAGTAGTAAAATAAATAAACAGGAATGTTAACACTTAAAAATTAAGAGGAACATATCTATTTTTGTAATGTTTTAATTAATTATTTTAAGGATTAAAGATAAGAATAAGTCAACTACTTGAAAGTCTTTAGGTTGGTGCTTATAATTGAAACACTTATAAACTGCTTGGGAAGCAGTGAAGTTCACCTTGAATTCTTGAAGACAGATAGCCAGGGGACACAACTACTCTTCAGTCAAACTCAGCAAGAGGCAAGTAAGTAATCCAGTCATACTTGCTGTAAAGAAACAAATCAGAGCAGATACTGTTCTAAGGATTGATTTTGCACTCTGTTTGACAATTAGATTGGGAATGGAACTCAGAAGACACAGAGACCTGTATATGTAGCATGAAACAAAAAGACCTTCTAAATCTTTGAGGGAAACTAAGATCCTTGGTCACCACTTCTTCAGGGATACCATACAGGAAAACTATCTATTTAATGAACAAAACAGTAGTCAGTTGCAGAAGGAATATTAGTAGCCAGGATACAATGTGCCATTTTAGTAAGGAGATCAACACAGACATGGATAGTGGCATAAGATTATAATGAAGGAAACGCAACAATAAATTCCAAAGAAAGTGAGGAGCAATGGGATGAGCTTCCCAGGAGGTTTCGAATATGGACTGTTATTTCAGGCACAGGTTGAGAAAGATGGAACATAATTAAAAAAAAAAAAAAAAAAAAAGAGTCCAGAGAAGGTGACAAAAGTTTCATGTATGTTTCAATTCTTTGGTTCTGGAAATCCTGTGATGACCTGCAAGAGTCATGTAAGAGTTTACGAACTTCCAACTGTAGCGCTTCAGGAACAAACAGTCACTGAAATGGAATAGACCATCCTTGCATATCAGGTTGTGGATCAGGTTGTTGACAATACAGAGCATATGCTTTCTTTTTTATAGGACCAGGACGTATGTAGTGTCAGAATGGAAGCAGTCCAGGACCTGATGGTCAGTGTAAGAAGTGAAAGGATAACTTGCTCCCTCTACCAGATGACTCCATTTAATTGCCAATATTTTTTGTCAGCAACATAGTAATTTTACTCCATAACAGTAAGCATATGAGAGAAGAATGCCACTGCATGTAAGAGGTACTTAGAGCTGCTACATTGAGACAGTACTGCCCCCAATGAAGTATCAGAGGCATTGACTTGTAAATTATAGGTAGAGAAACAGCAGAGTGCTTGAGGATGCGGATCTCAGAAAAGCATTTCTTGAGATCCCTGAGCAGACTCTGATCAACAAAAGTGAGTTTTAGAGCTGGCCAAAAGAGAAAGAGGGGTTATTCGCTTTATAATGATAACATTTGGTAAAGATAAAAAAAAAAGTTCTCTGTGAGATGGTGTAGACAGGGATGATCAGAGGCTGCTAGTATGTCTCCTAGAACAGGCAGTGACTGAGCAGGGTCACAGACAAGACACCGATATTGAAATATATACAATGCAAGCTCTTGTAGTGGCAGATCAGCAGATCCCAGGATTAGTGGCCACAAGGTTTTTCGTTCATGGTCAACTAGCTGCAGTGTACATAAGCACGGTTAGGGATGCAGCTGTGACTTAGTCCTGCAACATATATGTGAAGTACTTCACATAAATTATTTTGCAGGTCAGTGTTCCTTTAGATTTTATTCTCTTTACAGTAATGAACTGAAGATTTAACAATATTGTAAGGCCACATAACCCGACTGATTGCACTGGTCTATTTCTGCTTCAGTTCCTTCTTAAACACAACTCAGTTATACTTTTTACACTTTAAGTTTTTCAGGCTTGGCATCTCTCAGGGATTCACTCTGAGACTCAAGGTTTTGACCCAACTCTTAGGGTCTCATGGTAAATGGCTAAATTCCCAAGGTTAGATAGTCCCGTGTTACCTACTACATGACCTGTACAAGATGACTGCTTCTTCAGTCTCTAAATTACTCTAAAATTACCAGCAAAAAGACAGAGGAAGAAGTCCTGCTTGTCTGTGTTCAAGCAGTGAATTATCTTAATTATAGCATGTCATACATTCATTGAGGACTAGTTGGAGAGCCTCTGGGTTATAGAAAGCAATTACATATACCCTATAATGTTCACAGGAGCAGTGCTAAGAATTAATATTTAAAAATCTCAGTATCAGCACATTTTGACAGTTTCCAGGTATGCATATGTATGTATTCTCACTTTATTATTATTATTATTATGCATTAATTATTTATTAACATTATTATTTATGATAATTTTGGAGATACAGAGAAGAAGCAGAGGACACATTATGTTAGTTGAACAAAATAGAAATACAAACTAAATGCTTGAATATTGTTTTGTGTGTGCGTGTGTATGTGTTGTAGGATATTATTTAATGGGAACTACTCATTGTATTAAAGTTAATGACTGAGGATTATAGAAATCCCAGTACACAAATTTTAGGAATATATTTTATAAACTCTACTTTTTCAGCTTATACCTCTTGTTAACTTCAATACATTTTTCTACATTACGGTGTTTTTTGTCTTTGGCAGCTGCAGGTAAATATTTGTAGGAACCTAGAAATTTTGATTGCCATGTACCATGTTCTATATACATAACCCTATATACCTAGGTCTCCAGAATCCACTTTTAACGTATAGGTGTAGTCTGGCAGTACATTGGATCTCCACCTCCTTTATGTCTAAAAAGGATATGTGTTCTTGTACATCCATGTTGGGGTATAGGTTACTGGATACCCATCACAGAGCATCAAGAATTAGGGAGGCACCAACTGATTGAGAAGCTATCTCTACTATCTTGGATAATAAAAAAAAATCATGATTTTAACATCTTGAAATTTAGAAAGGTCCCAGTTACTTCACAATGACCACAATGGCTATGAATGAAGAAAGTGATTGAAAGGGGAGGAACCTCACAAACAAATCTTAGATATGAGATTACTAGTGAAATGATGGAGGTAGCTGAAAGTTTTGTTCCTGCTGCTGAATTGTCTGTAGATACCACTGACACTGATGATTATCATATGTCACAGCAGCAGGCACAGCAGCATGATCAACATAAGGCTGATGATGATCATGCTGCTGTACCTGCACAATGATCATTATAAGGCTGCTGCTGATGTGTTCACCCTGCCCACCATGGGTGCAATTATTGGTGGTGGGCATAGTGGTGAGGAAGATGACAATATATATCCATCTACTGGTGGTGACATGGGGCAGGCAGTGGCTGTAGTACGAGTGAGGCCACAGCAAAGTCAGTAGGGTCAACATGTTCAGCAGCAGCAATACAAGAAAGTACTTAGGTGGTGACATTCAAGAGCCCAGTCCCTCTACACCTTTCCCTGCCCTGAAATCATGGGTATGGTATTATTTTCTTTGGGGGCAGGGACCGTTCAATCCTCAGCATCAGCTTTGTGCACAATGTATGACCAAATTTTAAAGAGGAGGATAGTGGGTTACACCTTGACATATGTTCCCTGATGAAGCATGTCAAGCACAATCATCCTAAATGCACCACAGACATGAACTATCGCACTCCCACTACAAGCAAAAACAAGTAATGTTGTGCAGTTGTGACTGATCCCTTGCATGTTTGCTACATGGGAAAAACACAGATGAATAAATGGGTCAACTGACAGAGAGGAAAGGACTGTAGCCCAGCAGCAATTACAAATGGTCCCTCTGCCAGGTAGCAGATAATTGCAAGCAGATGCACTCAGTCATCAGGGAACTGCAAGAGGTCCCACTCCCAGCTAGCAGGAAAATTCAGCCATTCACATCAGGAGGCTAGCGGCATCACTCCAAGTCATCACCAGCAGAAGTCCAGAGTAGTGCCATCACCATTTGCAAATAGTGCTTCTGCAGATGTGAGGACATGGCAGTAGGTCTTTAAGCATTGACACTGGATGGTGCTATGAGTGCACATGGCAATGTTGCACAGAGCAATAAAATGTAGGGAATAAGGGAGCATCTGCAGATGACATGCTCTGCTTAATTTGCCAAGATATCAACTGAGAGAGTACACTATTTTTATTAAGAAAGTGGTTACTCTTTGAAATGCGTAGGAAGGAGACTAAAGCAGGCATATGGGATTTGGTTAATGGAGATTCACGATAACAAGTGAAGGGTTTATGTTAACAAGCCAGATGAAGACTTCAAAGAAAGCCGGAGAACTCATTGCACATTATCCATGTAGGTAGAACCAGGTAGAACCAGAGTGAAGAAAGAAAAAGAAAAAGGGTAAGACAGTTCTGTTTTATCTATTGCCCTTAAAGATGTTAAGTCTCCTGTCCCTCACTGGAATCATATATGCGGATTTCCAATATATAAAGTCTCAGGCATTGTTAACTGGTAACATTATCATATGGCAATTGGAGAGAATTGCAAGGTCTGGTTATTGGTGCACATCAAACATTTAATGTATGTATCACAGGGGTTAGTTTTCTATTTATCCACTTCTACCTTTTTCTGTTAATCACTCATGTCATGTCAGATTGGTCTCCAATAATGATCATTCTCGGTGACTCTCTGGTGGTGGTGCCTTTTACACCATCAGTTAGGAAGATAAACAAGATGGGAGTCTACTTACCTTTAACCCCTTAATGACCAGGGGTCCAGGGAAGTTACCTTCGCTTAAGGAATGATTTGATCGTTGTTAATGCGCAGGCGCACGTGAACTGTGATGTATACCATTGCCCTGAACGGGGGTCTGAGAGACAGACCACTCCAGTTTTGGAGCAGTCAATTTCAGGCCCCGTTTTTACTTACAGTAAGAAAAAAGTAGGTGAGGTGACAGGACCGTCATCGGCCTGTAAGAGAAAAAAAGTGGTGACGGCCCTAGCACATCACCGTTCATTAAAGGGTTAAGATTTAGGTACCATCATTATGAGGTGTTTGATACATCTATGTGTATTCACTTTTTGGGGTACATACTACGAAACTAACAACATTCTTGCATGTTTTGTAATCTTAAAATTGTGTAGTCCACATGTATATTTTTATACATTTTTTTTTATGATTTATATCCATCAGGCAGATTTTGATAATAATGATTGGTGCATGACATACATATATATTGTGTTTTACTACTTTTTTTTTTCAGGTGGAGAAGAATTTTTCAAGCAGCCTATTTTTCAGATCCACATACCATTTTTAATAGGAGCCTGTAGATAGGTTATTTATTAACATAGCAAGAATGTATTCCCCATTGCATTTTATAGACACTATTATAGGATCCTGATGAAAGCATGGTAACATACCAGTCACCAGCTGGTTCGTATCCGTGCGAGCATTATGAAAATAATCTTTTGCCATGCTCTTTATTTCTTTTTTCTGCAATATATAAATAAGTGAATATATTTCATTTATCCCTGCACCAGCACAACTAACAAATGTCTGACATAAGCATCCATTGACCAAGTAACAAAAAGCCTACTCCAAAGCCTTCCATTTAAGCATGGTTTATTTCCTGATGGCTTTGTACTGTTCATACAGAGGTTCTAGCATAAACAATGCAGATTTTCACCTAGTAGTGGCCTCCATTTTCATTTGGGGATAGGACAGGTGGTTCTTGTATTGAATTTAATTAAATGTGAACATGCTAGCACTGGCTAAAATGTGCACAGATTATGGGCTCAATCCAAATGTTGGATGGCATTTTTTCAAGCACAGTAAGCTATTCAAATGCCTTTGCTGTGAAAAATACCAGCAAAAGAAAGAGCCGTCGTGTGATATAGTTAAGAGATGTTTTCCCCCATAGAAAATTATGAAAATACCGTACGAATCAATTCAAATGTCTGCATTAGCCATGAAAATCTGATAAGGGACTCAAAGTAGGAAAAATGTGTCAAAAGTTAGTAGAATTAACCCTATGAGTGCCAGTGGGGTATAATTACCCTGCCGTCATTAATAGGGTTAACCCGACTAAGTTAAAAAAAATCAAATTGAAAGTAACACTTACCATTAATCCTGACGTCCAGTGGAGTCCTCAGCTTCTTGGTACTCTTCTGTCCTCCTCTGTCCTTCCCTTCAGTCATTTTTCTTCTATTCTTTCTTCTTGTATCAGTAAAAGAAAAAAAAAAGTATAAATACAATGCAGAATACAATACATCGTTTAACTCCTTGAGTGCCAGAGCGGTACACAACGCATTGCAAAGCAATGCAATGTGGACCTCTCTGGGGCTCAAAGACTTAACCCTTTGAGTGCCAGAGGGGTACGCAACGCATTGCTTTGCAATGCGTTGCGTACCCCTCTGGCACTCAAAGGGTTAAACAATGTATTAGTGCCCCAGTGTATATTGAAATATGCTGCCATTATTATGTTAAGGCAGAAGTTATTATAATAAAATTGCAATATCATATGTCCAAAAACATGCTGAGAATATACTTAGCTAATAATTCTAATGTTTCCACCTCTGTGTGTGGCCACAGAGGTGACAGCAGTGTGTGCCACAGACCCCCCCATTCTGCTGCCTCACATGCCAATGCCCGTTCCGCAATGAGGGAATTTGAGCAGGGACTGCCCTTTTATATGGGCAGCCTCTGATCCAATTCCCTCACAGCTTACGCACATCCCAGCTAATCAGATTTGAGCTACTGTGCTTTAAACTGATTGGCTGGGATGTGTGTAAGCAAATCTTAGCCAATGGCTCTGAGGGAATTGAATCAGAGGCTACCCAAATATAAAGGCAGTCTCTGCTTAAATTCCCTCATTGCAGAACGGGCATCAGCCCATGAGGCAGCAGAAGGGGTGTCTGTGGCACACAACGATATCTCCTCCGCCTCCGCGGCCACACACAGTGACGGAATCATTAGAATTATTAGCTAAGTATATTCTCAGCATGTTTTTGGACATATGATATTGAAACTCTATTATAATAACTTCTGGCTTAACATAATAATGGTGCTGTATTTCAATATACACAGGGGAACTGTGTATGCATTGCAAAGCACTCAAGGGGTTAAATTATGTATTGTATTCTGCATTGTATTTATACTATTTTTTCTTTTACAGATACAAGAAGAAAGAAGAGAAGAAAGAAGACTGAGGAGAAGGACAGTGGATGACAGATAAGTTTAACACAGATTAGTTAAAGGGATAATAATGTTTCATAATAAAAGCAACTCTAATTAATCATTATAGTATTTGGACTTTGGAGAGGGTTATTTCAATTCTGTCAGAGTTGTAGTTCAAGAGTAATTCAATGACAAAGTATCCCCCTCCCGCCCCTTTTACTGATGTAACACTGTTCAGCCAGATCAGAAGGGAGATGCCCAGGTAGACTGCAGAGAGGGACAATCTTCAATTAAAATAAGGGAAAAACCTGAAAAACTTGTCAATGGGGGGCAGGGCCTTCATTGTTCTAATAGAAAGAAGATTGTCCCCTTCTGTTATCTGTCTAGTCTTACAACCAGATTCCACATCTGAGAAGAGATGGCTTACACTAGGTAAAAGGGGCAGAAGGGGAAACTTTGCTTTTGAATATCTCTTAAACCATAAAGGTTTGAGAGATAAGACTTACCGTAAAATCTCAGGTATAATACGCACCTGTGTATAATACGCAGGTGTTTATTATGCCCAAGATTTAGGGGAAAACAAGAGTGCCTATGTATAATACGCACCCTTGTTTTTCCCTTACTAAAAAAAAAAAAAAAAAAAAAAAAAGTTAGCGCTTCCCGCTCCCTCTCTCTCTCCCTGCAATCTGGTGATTAAGTAAGACTTACTTTTTGAAGCTTTTATGGTGTACCGGTATGTGAAAAAATATCCCTCTCTCCCATCTTCCCTGCGGGCGGCACGATTGCATCTGCCGCCCGCTTCCTTCAATCGGTTTTCCGGACCTTCCTCCTATGTGAGGATCTCAAGGTCCTGAAAGCCGATTTGAAGGAAGCGGGTGGCAGATGCAAGCGTGCCGCCCGCAGGGAGATGGGAGAGAGGGATCTATTTTCAGATACCGGTACACCATAAAAGCTTCAAAAAGTAAGTCTTACTTAATCACCAGATTGCAGGGAGAGAGAGGGAGCAGGAAGCGCTAACTTTTCTTTTTTTTTTTTTTTTAAGTCTGTAAAAAACTCTCGGGTATAATACGCACCCCCCACTTCACATAAGGTGAAGAGGGGTAAAATTGTGCGTATTATACCCGAGATTTTACGGTATATTGTTCTTCATGTTTTTTTAATGCCTACAAAATAAAATTAAGATAAAACAAAGTATTACTATCCCTTTAAAACCTATGTGGCTAAACAGTAAAGTAATTCATGAAATAAATAACAAATAAAAAAGATAAAACAAAGTATTACTATCCCTTTAAGGATCGGTGCTTGACAGTATGTCAGGCATTTCACTTTTGATCCTTTTAGTTCACTGACCAGGATACAAAGTTAAAAAACAGTGCCAATGGAATAAGGGTCTCCAGCGCGTTTCATACCTCTATAGGTATTTAGTCAGGGTATATCATGGGAATCTCTTTGGCATTCCAAGGGCATGCTGAGTGTCCTTGATATAATATTTTAATGATAACACATAATTTTGGAGGAAATGATCAATGTACTCAGACAACTGTGACGTCACATTCCTCATACCTGCTATTATGGGGTTTCTTGGTGGTTTAGTGAATGCTTTGTGTATTTTAGGCACCTGATAAAAGTATGGTACCTTGGGGTATCTAACTATTAGAAATTCTAATTCATTCTTAGATATAATTCCCTTTATATATGGGAATCAGGGATGTACTTAGCGATATATATAAAATACCTGAGGAAGAGACCTAAGAGGTCTTGTAACCTTGCATTCTAAATCTGCTTAGTTAGCCAATAAAGGTATCAGCAACTATATTTGCCTCCTGAAAAGTACTGAGGCATAGATAAGAGAACATGAAAAGTTTAATGGGGTGTACATTTTAGTGCCTATGTATAAACATACCTGCAATGTGCATTTTTGTATGTGTGCATTTGTGTGCACAACCATTTTATTTTGTCCTGAACATTTTGAACACCTTTTACCCTGGGAAAAGGATTCAGCAATAAAATGTATATATTAATAGGATATAAATGCACTCTATTGTATCATCACAAACAATGTACCTTATGGGAAGCAAATCAAGCAAATGTAACAAAGGAAATATTTTGTCATTCTCTTCAATGCATAAGTAACATAAGTTTGTTTGTTGGAAGCTCATACCCTTTATCACCATTTAATACAACACAGTTAAGGCTTTCTGGAACAAAAGATTTGTTGTGGTTCAAAATTTCTATGTTTTCATTTATCTGCAGTGGATAGCACAGACTATTTTCTCAGATTATTTCCTCCTAAAGGAAACAAACATAAAAAAGGACAATGTTTATAGCAGCAAATATAGTAAAGATGAAAAAAGTATCATTTAGGAAATAAATTAGACTCAGAAGGAGGAAGGCAGTCATCTGTACAAGGCTAGGCTGAAGGAGGCTAAATTCATTATTAGATGTGTGAAAGCACTCATCTGAGAAAGTTGTCCAGTCAGTAAAAAGAGGGGACATTTTTGATATATATAAGTGAAAGGAAAAAAATAAAACCATTGACAGACTGAAGACAGAAGATGGAAAATATGTAAATGAGGATAAGGACTAGCCGACTGCCTAAATTAATATTTCGTTTCAGTTTTTATTGAGGAAGGTGAAGGGAAAAATAAATAGCGAGACATGATCTGGGACCGGGGTATAGTGAAATTTAAGTTAGGTTAGATATTAGGAGTTTTGGTTAATGGAGGTTAAAATAATAATAAAAACCTCAGGTTGACTCTGTGCGCCCTACTGATCTGCATATGTTCTTTTCACTGTTACAAATGTCTACTTACTTTTGCTGTACTTGAACGATTATACATGTATTTTTCTGTATTTGAGATGTGTATGGAGCAATCTTATAATAAAATCTATTTAAAAAATAATAGCGAGACATGGGAAGCATGCCTGTTTACAGATGAAGAAGTGCTACAATTGTAAGATAAAAACAGATAAATCAATGGGACCAGGTAGCATACACCCAATGTTATTAAAAATGTCCTGGCAAAACATTTAACAGAATTATTCAGCCAGTCACTATTGAAAGGAATAGTTCAAGAAGATTGGAAGGTAGGAAATGTAATTCTGCTTCAGAAAAAGGTAGCAGGGAAGATTTAAATTCAAATACAATTCAGTAAGTCTTACTGCAGTGGAGAAACAAGAAGAAAACGGACAGTGTACCTAAGTGTATTACTATTTATTAAAGATGGAATATATCATATATAAGATGACAATAAATAAGAGAGAAAACATAATAATATCAGATAAAATATGACAAATACATAAAACTAAATGAAAAATGGCTCTGATAATTTGTGGGATCTTCGTTAAGATTGAACATAGAGTGCTGGTAAATGGTAAATAATGTAAGCTGGATGCCGGGGTAAGAATGAAATAACATAGTAACATAGTAACATAGTAACATAGCAATTTAGGTTGAAAAAAAGACTTGCGTCCATCTAGTTCAACCCTTTTCCTATTCCTGTTTACCATAGTTGATCCAAAAGAGGGCAAACCCCCCCCCCTCAATATAGCAATTTAAAATTCTGCCTTGAATGGGGGGGGATTCCTTCTTGATTCCAAATGGCAATCAGATTTCTCCCTGGATCAACAAGCCCTAACTAAATATTAATCCCAATACTAACGTACATAGCCCTCTATGTTATGCTCTTTTAAATAAGTATCCAGACACCTTTTAAAAGCATCTAACGAATTTGATAGCACCACCTCCTCAGGAAGTGAATTCCATACCTTTATTGTCCTTACTGTAAAGAAACCCTTCCTCTGTTGTAGACTAAATCTCCTTTCCTCAAGTCTAAGCGGGTGGCCCCTTGTCCTGTGTACTGTTCTGTTAATGAGCAGGTCTTTGGAGAGCCCTTTATATGGGCCTTGAACATATTTATATAGTGTTATCATATCCCCTCTAAGACACAGTTTCTCTAGTGTGTACAAGTTTAACTTTTCTAGCCTTTCTTCATAACTAAAACTTTCCATTCCCCTTACTAGTTTTGTAGCCCTCCTCTGCACTCTCTCTAGTTCCATAATGTCCTTTTTCAGAAATGGTGCCCAGAATTGAACAGCATATTCTAGGTGGGGTCTTACCATGGACCTGTAAAGAGGCATAATTATATCTTCCTCCCTTTTAATACATGCCAATATCTTATTGGCCTTTGCAGCTGCCAGCTGGCACTGCATGCTACTGCTAAGTCTATTGTCTACCATTACTCCCAAATCCTTTTCATTAATAGATTTCCCCAGAGAAACACCATCTAAACTATATGTTGCATTTTTATTTTTATACCCAAAATGCATAACTTTACACTTGTCTATATTGAATCTCATTTGCCATTTGCCTGCCCAGTTACTCAATTTGTCCAAATCCTCTTGTAATGAAGACACATCCAGTTCAGACTTTATTACCTTACTTAATTTTGTGTCATCGGCAAACACTGATACATGGCTCCCTATGCCCTCTGGGAGGTAATTAATAAACAAATTAAAAAGAAGAGGACCCAGGACAGATCCTTGAGGTACTCCGCTTATCACTTTTATCCAACTGGAGAACTTGCCGTTTACTACCACCCTTTGCATTCTATCTTTCAGCCAATTTCCGATCCACACACAAACATTTTCCCCTAGGCCTATTTCATTCAATTTGTACAGTAACCTCTTGTGCGGAACTGTATCAAATACCTTGGCAAAGTCTAAATAGATCACATCAACCGCCGCTCCCTCATCTATATTATTACGTACTTTTTCATAAAATGCGATCAAGTCCGTTTGATGAGACCTGTCTTTCACAAAGCCATGTTGGCTATTGCTAATGATATTCCTGTTCCAGCAGAATTCTTGAATATATATATATATATATATATATTTATATATATATATATATATATGTGACAGTACCAGCAGACACCCAGCGTTGGTGTCACCGTCAAGGATCACTTCTTCCCAGAATCCACCAGCAAAGGCTCCCGCAGCATACTGCAATGTACTCTGAATCACCAGGCAGAACCAGTGTCAGAGTAACCAGTACCACACTCTGGATACAGCAAGCTTAACCTCACCAGACAACACCAGTGTAGGTTAAGACAAGAACTCTCTTTATTGGAGCAAACCACACATATTTAAACTCCAACCTTACACTTAAATAAGCAGATACAATAGGAATGTAATTCAATCATGATAGACAAAAGGTCAATGGCAAATGGTCTAACAAATACAATGACTCAGACTTGACTACATTTCAAATACAAAAGGGTTGATGAACTCAGACAATGGACACAAAGACTGGAGGGACTTGAATGAATTAACACACAGCAGGGGGTCTCAATACACTGGCTTTAGTGCCTACAATACACATTGAAAGTAACTTTAGGTAAACTCAAATAATTAACCCCTAATGGCCCTGTCACCAGAAAGCAGGCTATGATTTTTAGTCCTTTTTGGCACCGCTGTCCGCCAATATAATATCCCAAAGTTCTACATAGCTTGAGTATATATATATATATATAGGGGCAGCACAGTGGCTCAGTGGTTAGCACTGTTGCCTTCCAGCGCTGGGGTCCTGGGCTCAAATCCCACCAAGGACAACATCTGCAATGAGTTTGTATGTTCTCACTGTGTATGCGTGGGTTTCCTCTGGGCACCCCAGCTTCCTCCCACACTCCAAAAAACACACTGATAGGTGAATTTAGATTGTGAGCCCCAATGGGGACAGGGACCAATATGAGTGTAAAGCACTGCGTAATCTGTGTGCGCTATATAAATAAAGGATTATTATTATATTATTATTACATATATTCCCTTAGCAACCTTTCAAACAGCTTCCCTACCACAGATGTCAAGCTTACAGGTCTGTAATTTCCTGGCTGTGACTTTGATCCCTTTTTAAATATGGGCACCACATCTGCTTTACGCCAATCCATGGGCACCATACCTGAAATAAAAGAATCCCTGAAAATCAAATATAATGGTCTGGCCAGGGTCCGGCTTAGCTCTTTAAGTACCCGTGGGTGTATACCATCTGGTATGTCTACCTTAACACCATTCAATTGTTTTAACACTTTTTCTTGTGTTAGCCAGTCCCATGTTTGCTGTGACTGTTCTGTAAAAGTAGTTTGCAGATTCTTGTCCATTGGGTCTTCCTTGGATAAGGATAAATACAAGGTATAATGCTGGAATGGACACAATTCGAATATATATAAATACAAATATAAAATATGATGTCAGCAATATAATACGTGGCAGACACATCAAAGTGTCCCCGCACACATTCAGCCAGATGGTCTAATGCTGGTCTCCAACACACAAAATGTGCTCCCGCCTATACACACTTACTGGATGCTTAACTTTTAGACCCATAGTGGAGCTGAACTCCTCCTCATCTTTCAAGTACTGTTGGTCCCACTCTTAATTGTTGTCACTGCTTGCCTGGTGTCTCCACTTCTCCCCGGCCGCATCTCTCTAGGGGTGGCGGTTCTTCTGGGCTTTGGCTGCAGTAGGGCCATGTGCAGTACGCTGCTGCCTTCAGCTTGGCGGCTGCGCATGCACCTGGTCCGGCTATCCATTGGACTGGCTCCCAGACGAGCCCCCCCTTCTGCCCTTCCATTGGCTGCCTTCCATATTTAAGCAGGCTACCCCAGGCATAGGGTGCCATTCCACGAGCTTCAATTGTGCTTGTTCTGAATTCTGCTCTGACTTGTTTTTGACCTCTCGCTCCGTTTCTGACCTTCAGCTTGTCTCCAGTCCCTGGCTTGACCTCTGGCTCTGTTCCTGACTACTGTGTGTCTCCAGTCCCTGGCTCTGACCTTTGGCTACCTTCTTGACTTGTCTCGTCTCCTGTACGTCGATAGTAAACCTCCTGCTAGTCAGATTACGCTTGTGCCTTTCGTCTGGATTCCAGCTTGTCCAGTTGGCCTGGTTCTTAATGGTACCCAGGGCTCTCCCATCCTGGTTGCACCCCAGCTCAGCTGGGGTGGAACAATCTGGTTTTGCGACCAGCACCTTTACTCAGCTTCGGCTGCAGCAAGGGAGTACCTGGCATGCCGTCTTCGGTCTCAAGCCTCACTCCCCAGCATCGTTCGCTAGCTACTGAACCAGGTCTGTTTAGTGGGATAAGCTATCTGTGATACATGAATCAGATGCTGGACCCCTGTTTTTTTTAAGTTGTTTATTGTAGAAACTGGGAAATGTACAGTAAGACACACCACATATAGTACAGGTATCACGGTGCACGTGCTCTTTTTGTTTTTTGTTTTTCTGTCAGTCTAGTCTGTGCCTTGCTCCCATTGGCTACCGTGTGTTAGTCCTGCCCAGTGTGACCTTTATTTACTGGGCTAGGGGCACCCGTCCGGCGCCCTTTCGTGGTGTTCCTGTGCCAGTGCTTATATCTGCTCAGTGTTTCCCAGTGTACCGACTCGGCCTGCCTGACTACTCTGCATATTGTCTGCTGCCCTTGTGTACTGACCCGGATTGCCTGACTATTCTCTGATGTTCCTGCTCCGTGATTCGACCCGACTTGGCTGACGTTCCTGCTCCGTGACCCTGACCCGGTTTGGCTGACGTTCCTGCTCCATGATCCGACCCGGCTTGGCTGATGTTCCTGCTTCATGATCCGTCCCGGCTTGGCTGATGTTCCTGCTCCGTGTATCTTCCTGGCTTGTTTGGTGTTCCTGTGCTGTGTCGCCTAGGCGACATTCTGACTGTCTGGCAAGTGGGTTATTTCCTTGTGCAGAGTATCAGCGGCCAGTCTCCGTTACCACTCCGGCTGTTGAGCCACCGGTTGCCTCTGGTTAAACTGTGCAGAGTGCAAGTGTTGTCTCCGTTACTTCTATGGCAGTTTACCTTGGGCCTAGTCTCCGTTATTGCCTCTGCTCAGAACAAGTGCCTGCCTCCGTTACCACTCCGGCTGTTGAGCCACCGGTTGCATCGTGTTAAAAATGTGCAGAGTGCAAGTGTTGTCTCCGTTACTGCTACGGCAGTTTACCTTGGGCCTAGTCTCCGTTATTGTCTCTGCTTAGAGCAAGTGTCTGCCTCCTTTACCACTCTGGCTGTTGAGCCACCGGTTGCCTCCGGTTAAACTTGTACAGCGTGCAAGTGTTGTCTCCGTTACTGCTACGGCAGTTTACCTTGGGCCTAGTCTCCATTATTGCCTCTGCTCAGAGCAAGTGTCTGCCTCCGTTACCACTCTGACTGTTGAGCCACCGCTGGCCTCAGTTAGACTTCAGCAGTGTGCATGTGTTGCCTCTGTTACTGCTCCAGCAGTACCTCATCTATCTCTGTTTACAGTATTGCCTAACAGCTCATACCAGTTCTGCTCTCTGGCTATTGGCGTTATCAATTCCTCAGCTGTTATTATGCAGAGAGCCCCATCACTGTCCTCTCTGCACATGGGACTGTTTACACTCTGAAGATCATTAACCCATACAAGACCTTGCTCCTGGGAAGCCATCACTCTGCCTGACCTGTGTCAGTATAGACTATTGTGGACTTATTGTTTATGCTGGACCTATGTAGGCTTATGTATATATAACCTGTCATGTGTCTGTACTAGTCTGCTATATACTACAGGACCTGTGAAGGTTTTTCATTTTAATAAAACTGTGTTTTATCCTAAACCTGTGTCTGTGTGTCAAACAAACCGTTACAACAGGTTCCCCATTAAACATAAAACAAAGAGCAATTCAACAGGAAACCCAGTAAATAATTACTCAGATTTGCTCAGGCCAGAGTAAGATGAAGAAGAAACAGACAGAGAGAAATAAAGAAAAGGAAGAAAAAAGCGACAGAAAGCTGAGAAGGAGAGGTCAGTATGGGGGTGGGGGGAGGATCAAGGAAGGCCAGTGAAAAGTCTGGCCATTGATACGGTCAGGCTTTTGCTTCCAAACAAGTCAAACAAAGTAAAGTATGGTACATTGGATACCCTGCAGATGGCAAAGAGGGATGTGTATAGGAAGGCTCTTAAGAAGATACAGGACTTTAGGCAGCATGATCATCTTCGCCAGATTTGCTCGGCCCATCCATGAGACTAACAAAGGGTTCCAAATTTGGAAGTCTGCCTTAAGGGCAAGGTCTAGTCCTGAAAAATTTGTATCCATCAGGTCAGTGACCTTTGGAGTGAGAAGCAAACATAGATACTTAATAGATTGGTGTTTGCAAGGGAAAGGAAAGCTTGAAGAGTGACCGTAGAGACCTCTGGAACCGAGAGGTTCAGGATCTCAGATTTCTTTCAGGAAGGATACCATACTGTACTGGTCTACGAGGGAAACCAGGGAGGGCAAAGACTGTTCAGGGTCAGAGAGAAAAAGCAGGATGTCATCTGTATAACTAGTGAGTTTAATTTCCTGTGAAACCAAACAGATGCCTGAGAGAGTGTTTGTGCTATGGATAAGGGAGAGCAGAGGCTCAAGGGTAAGGATAAAGATTAATGGGGATAATGATGGCTAAAAATTTTGCAAACTGCTTGAGGTCCTCATTTAAAAGGAAAATGGACCAGTAGCTACTGCAAAGAGCCAGGTTTTTATCTGTTTTGAGTATAATAGTAATGTGAGCAGAAAGAGCCTTGGGGGACCAGACCTTTCCCGATAGGACAGCATTGAAAGAATCTACCATGAGGGGAGTAAGAGTGGATTGGAAATATCTATAGTATAATAGTGGAAAGCTGTCTGGACTAGGGCACTTCCCAGAAGAGGAGCGTTTAATTGCTAGGTTAATCTCTTCTGCTATTATAGGGGATTCCAAAGATGAGACTGCCTCAGGGGAGAGGCGAGGAAGCTGAGCTCTAGCGAGGAAATCCTGTATAGAAGGAGCCTCTCCAGGGAGGTTGGTAGTCCTGGTAGATTTGATATTGTAAAACTGAAAGTAGTAGGCCTTAAAAGATTTGGCAACGGCATCGCAAAATAGAGCCATAGGGTCAGAAGGGTGATGAATACGGTGAACATGAAAGGATGTTTTAGCTTTCTGCACCTTAGCGTCAAGGGAGCGACCACATTTATTGCCATTGAGGTAGACATGGAATTTGAACCACATGTATGAGTGAAGAGCTTGGCTACGGGGAAGATCAGCCAAATGAGATCTAGCATCCAAAAAGAAGTCAAGAGTTTGGGGATCAGAGGCCCTCTTATGAGCAGTTTTTAAAGACTGTATGGAATCAAGGAGCTGGGACATCCGTAAGCGGCGTACCTTCTGTTTCCAAGTGCTCACAGACTGTCACGGTTTTGAAGACTCTCAGACTTAAGGTTTTGGTAAAAACGTAACTTTATTAAAAGTTAAGGCAATCCCCGTAGGGTATTCATACATAACAATACAACAATAAAGTAGTAGAGTAGGTTCTACCGGCCTTGCCAATGATACCGGGCAAGGCAACCCAAGTGACAGCTCTACCGGCCTTGCCTATACCAGGTAAGGCAACCGTGAGGTGACATGTACCGGTTCTACCGGCCTTACCAATACCGGGCAGGGCAGCCCAAGGGACAGCAATATAACAATATGCTCTACTGGCCTTGCCTATACCGGGTAAGGCAACCGTGAGGTGAAAATGTACCGGTTCTACCGGCCTTACCAATACCGGGCAAGGCAGCCCAAGGAAGGCTGAGTATGGGCTCTACCGGCCCTGCCAATACCAGGTAAGGCAACCCACAAGATGGTAACGAGCAAGGTTCTACCGGCCTTACCAATACCGGGCAGGGCAGCCCAAAGCGTAGGCCAGCTGTCAGAGAACTATGACAGCAGATAGGAATAGATACAATACCCTACTCGCAGCAGAAGTCTATTGCCAGGAAGTATCAGACAACTGCATAGGAAGTATACTGCAATCTGTCCACAGGACTAGGATTCAGGAGCAACCAACGTCCTAGTGTTGGACCAACGGCATAAGTGCCATCAGGTAATATGGAGTAAACCAGCGTCCGCACGCTGGGACCAACAGTAATTCTCGCAACCAGGTAATATGGAGTAAACCAGCGCCCGCACGCTGGGACCAACAGTGATTCTCGCAGCCAGAAAATATGGAGTAAACCAGCGTCTGCACGCTGGGACCAACAGTGATACTAGCAACCAGGTTAATGTGGAGTAAACCAGCGTCCGCACGCTGGGACCAACAGTGATTCTCGCAACCAGGTAATAAGGAGTAAACCAGCGTCCGCTAGCTGGTATCAGCCACAAAGCTGAAGCGGAAGGTAAAAATGTCGCCGGAGCGACAAGGCAAAGAGCGAGAACCCTGAACTCAGCGGGATCCACCGAGGCAAGACCTAAGCGGTGACAGGAGACTGGAACACAGGAACCGATGACAGAGAGCAACCGGCAGACGAGGCGGTAGCTAGGAGACTCAGGAACTCAGGATGATTAACCCGCGAGGTGCTGGAACCCGGGAACACCGGAACACAGGATCACTGGAACACTGGAACACCGGAATGCAGGAACAGCAGGCCCAGAAGCCTGACAACTGGTCAGGACAGGTGAGGTCAGAAACATCACGAAAGGGCAACCTGGGATTGCCCAACCAGGGTTTAAAAAGGCAAAGTGAGGAGGGCTAATAGCAGACAGCCAATGAGTATTTCCCAGCAAGTGATAGACACCAGATAGCACGAATCATGGGCACCGTGATACAGACAAACTAATCCCCTGAATAAAGCACTTGTGAGCCTCCCAACCTGGGTATAACTTTGATGGGGATGGGAATAAAATGTGAAGTCTTTTAAGGTGAGGTTAAAGGCCACACATCAATCAAATGCAGATCCCTAAACAGAGCCGACACTCTCCTGGGCAGAGCAGAATAAAGGAGCCCTTCTGCGTAGAAGCAGAGCAGACAGAGTAAAAGCGAAATAGACATAAGCTGTGCCTAAGAGCTACCCTAACATGCAGCCATCTTGTTTGACAGTTTCAAGAAATTGTTTGTACTACAATCTTACTTGGTCCCGCATCTGTTAAATTGTTGTAATTTTTGCATGTTATTACGTTATTATCACAGTCTACCTCTGAGGCCTAGTTAGCCTGTGCTTCCTTCCTCTGTGGTGTGTCTGCCGGCACCCTTGCGGCCACCTCTGCATTACTATGTCTGTTACAGGCACTGGCTCGGACACCTGTTTATGGGCCTATTCTGCATGGCCTATTTGGGTCCTGCCTCCTTCTGCTCCTTTATAATCCTCCTTGGGGCTAGGAGTCATTGCCCTTACATGGTGTTCCTGCTTGTTACTCTTTGCTCTCCGTTGTGACCCGTGTTTGCCTGAGAATCTTGCTCTGTGTATGACCCCGGCTTGTCTGACTACCCACATCGGTTCTGACCTGTGGCTCCAGCTGACTACTCACTCTGTGTATGACCCCGGTTTGTCTGACTACCCACATCGGTTCTGACCTGTGGCTCTGGCTGACTAATCATTCTGTGTATGACCCCGGCTTGCCTGTCCAATGGCCCTGGCTACTACCCTCTCAGTGTAGCCTCCGGTTGCCTTCCCTGAGGGCCTGGTTACTTATGATCCTTGTAGTCCTCTGTTTGCCTGACCAGTGGCCCTGGCTCCTACTCGCTCAGCATAGTCTCTGGTTGCCTGACCAGTCGCCTGGTTACTCTCTCTCCGTGTAGTCCCTGGCTTGCCTGACCTGTGACTCTGGCTGCCTACTCGCTCCCTACACTAACTACTTGCCAGACCTGTAGTCTCTGTGCCTCCTGGCTCTGGTCTGCTCTCGCTCTCTGATGCCTCCTTTTGCAGACCAAGTGATGACTTACACATATTCTACCATTCTTCTGTTGTCCCACTTGAGCCGCTTCCCTAGTCTTGAGATCTTGAGTAGTGCAGTGCACAGCACAGTGTGCAGCTCCGGAAGGACCTTGGGTCCTATTTACATATGTCTGGGGTTCTGTGTGGGCTCTACCATTATTGTTGTTAAAATAAATAAAGGTGGTTATATTTTATCTTTGTGTCTGTCCTCATTTGCCTGATTATCGTGACAATTATGGTCTTCCATTGTGTGTGTCCCACTGTCTGGTCCAATTTTGATTAAGTGTTACTTCCCTAGTCCCTTCACCACTGCTGTGTATTCACCATTGTTGTCAGTGTGATGTGATTAGTCTGGTGTTGTGGTTGTCTGTAAAACATGCCTCCATTGTACTGTGTGTTAATTGTATTAATCTGATTGCATGTCAAATCACCCTTCCCCTGACAATGTGGCTATATAAACCCTGGTCACTTCCAATACATGTCAGTATTTGTTGTGGAATAGAACTGCATGGTTTAAAGGGTCCACTTTGCTCCCCATTCCTAGGAACTCTACTCTGCAGGGCCAACACATGGCTACACCACTGTAGTCACTTCAGGAGAAGGAAACCCAGAATGCTGGCTAAAAACAACCTAGTGTCTTTAGCTCCCATTAAACAGAATGTCCAAAGACAGGCAGTATGTGTCAGCTATCTTGGGATATACATTTATCTGAATTAACTTAATACTTTGCTGTATGGTGATTGGCTGAGATTTTGAACTTGTTTTGACAATGTCTAGCATCGCCTTCTAACGTTGAGCGTTAGCAACTTTTTTTTGAACTTGAGTTTTCTTGTGTTATTTAATTAACAAAATCAACCACCAGTCACAAACAAATGATATAATGCACATTAGTAGGTTAAGATGGTTTGTTGTTCCATCTGGAAGACAAGTTATTGAATAGCTGCAGAACACAGGCATGGTTATCGTTCTGTATTGGTATTATGTACCATATTGAATCAAGCCCAAGGAGGGTAATCACAATCCTTCTATGACCTTTGGAAATAGTAAGCATATTTCTGTTTGGAATTACATGCTATCCCCCTGCAAAGTAGGTTTGAGGTTCTTGGTGATGCCTTTCAAAATAATGTGCATTCCCACGATGCTGTGGATACTGATTTGAGAGCTATTCCCAGCATGGGCTGTTTGACCAATAGCTTAAATATCTCTTGTTTTAGGGAATTTGAGGAATGAACTTACACATACTTTCCAATTTGAAGGTATTGATTTTTTTGGTAATTGAAACCTGGTCATGATCATGATAATACTTTTAATATTACTAGTGCCATAGTAACATAGTATCACGGTGCCTGTGATTGCTGCCTTTCTGTGTCTGTCACCTGTAGGGGGCTTCCATTGGCTGTCTGCCTTTAGCCCGCCTCATATTGCCTATTTAAACTGAGATTGGGCACCCTTTGGTTGCCCTTTCGTGGTGTCTCTGGCTGTCTCCACTTTTACTATGCTACAGAAGGTTATGGGCCTTTAGCTGTGTTCCTGGTTTCCTGAGTTCGTCCAGTTCCTGAGACTCCTGCTCATCTGTACCTGTTCCAGTGCCTGTTCCGGTTGTAGTCGTCCAAGGTTGCTGTTTCCTGCTGCCAGTCTTCGTTGCCGTTCCTGATCCAGTTGACCATCGCTGCTGCTGGTTCCTGTTCCTCTCCTGTATCCAGTTCCTTCATCTGTGGCGACCTCGTTCCTCGGTCGCTCAGGTGACATTATCACCCTGTTGGTTCCCGGCGCGTGGGCGCTGGTTTGCTCCACTGCCTTACGGCTTACTATACATCTAGCTGTTGGTTACCAGCGCGCGGGCGCTGTCTCGTTGAACTGCCTCACGGCTTACTGTATATTTATTTGTTGGTTCACAGCGTGCGGACGTTGGTTCGCTCCACTACCTCATGACCTACTATCAGGTAGTTGTTGGTTCCCAGCGTGCGGACGATGGTTCGCTCCACTACCTCATGACCTACTATCAGTTAGTTGTTGGTTCCCAGCATGCGGACGCTGGTTCGCTCCACTGCCTTACGGCTTACTATGCAACTAGTCTGTTGGTTACCAGCACGTGGGCGCTGGTTCGCTCCACTGCCTTACGGCTCAATACTCCTCTATCTGTTGGTTCACAGCATGCGGACGCTGGTTCGCTCCAATACCTTTTGGCCTACTATACATTTTATTGTTGACTCCCAGCGTGCGGACGCTGGTTCGCTTCATTGCCTGCTGGCTTACTATTTCATTCAGTCTGTTGGTTCCCAGCGTGCGGGCGCTGGTTTGCTCCATTGCCTTCTGGCTCACTATTCATTCAGTCTGATGGTTCCCAGCGCGAGGGTGCTGGTTCGCTCCACTGCCTGACAGTTTACTATCATTGTATCTGTTGGTCCCCAGCGCGCGGGCGCTGGTTCGCTCCACTGCCTAACGGCTCACTTGAATTAGAGTGTTGGTTCCCAGCACGCGGACGTTGGTTCGCTCCATGGCCTTAAGGCCTACTTTACATCTAGTCTGTTGGTTTCCAGCGCGAGGGCGCTGGTTTACTCCACGGCTTACTATTCATTTAGTCTGATGGTTCCCAGTTCGCTGTCCAGTCCTAGACATCTAGTTTCTCTCTCAGTACACGGTTAGTGATGTGTGCAGTTTCCCTGGTATTACCACTAGCCCCATACCTCTACATACCATCTCCATACTGTCTTTGTCATCTGACAGTTATTGAGGCGATAGTGGGTGACACCTTTTCTTCTAGGCTGCCTTGCCCGGTATATTGGTAAGGCCGGTAGAACCTTCTAATCGTTTCCATTTTGAGGTTGCCTTACTTGGTATTGGCAAGGCCGGTAGAGCCTATATCTATAGTCTTCCGTTAGGCTGCCTTGCCCGGTATATTGGCAGGGCCGGTAGAGCCTGTATACTCCTGATAGTCTATTAGGCTGCCTTGCCCGGTATATTGGCAGGGTCGGTAGAGCCTGGTTCTCCTAGTGACCCGATAGGCTACCTTGCCCGGTATATTGGCAGGGTCGGTAGCACCACCTTTCCATTGCTTTCCTAGGCTGCCTTGCCCGGTATATTGGCAGGGCCGGTAGAGCCTTACTCGCAATTATCACAACCTATCTGTCATTTCTATGTATTGTATGTATGTGTATGAAGTCCTAAGGGATTATCTTAAACTTTTCAATTAAGTTGTGTTTTTACCTAACTTTGCGTCTGAGAGTCTTAACAAACCGTGACACATAGTTGATGAGGCTGATAAAATAATTTTCCATCCAATTCAGTCCATGCCATGTCAACCCTATAGTTCCAGAGAAAGGATAAAAAAATAAAATTGAAGCCATTTCCAGTTAAGCCCCAAGTGGTAAAAAATTCCCTTCTGACTCCAAATGGCAGTCAGATATTTCCCTGGATCAGCATTCTATCTGCCTTGAAGCCAACTGTCATAATTCTCAATATTTTTCTGTGCTAGATTGGTATCCATTACTTTTTTGAAAGCAGTAACAGTATGTGCAAGCACAACATCTGAAGCAATGAATTCCATGACTTTACTGCCCTTACTGTAAAAAATCCATACCTTTGTTTTAGTCGAAAGCATATTTCCTCTAGACTTTTTGATCTTTGCTCAGCTCTTTGAGTAAATAGTTCCTTGGGCAGTTCTTTGAATTGACCTTGAATATATTTGTAAAAATTAGACTTAGACTTAGAAGTCCCATCTTTAATTCAAACAAACCCAGTTTGGCTAGCCTCTTTTTATAACTCAGGTCCTCCAATCCCTTTATCAGTTTTGTTGCATGACTCTGCATGTTATCCAGTTCAATAATGTCTTTTCTAAAAACTGGTGCCCAAAACTACTCCATATTCTAGATGAGGCTTTACCAAGGATTTATATAGCGGTAGAATTATATTTGCATCCAGTTCATCTATACCCTTTTTTATGCAGGATAGTACCTTGCTCTTGCAGTAGCTAAGTGACACTGTATACTGCTGTGAAGTATGTTGTCTTTCAGTACCATTTTGTGTATATGTACCATGTTTGTTTCTACAGCCCAAATGCACAGCCTTTATCTACATTAAACCTCATTTGCCACTTTCTCCCATTCTCTCTTTTTATCTAAATCATTCTGCAGAGAAAATACATCCTTCTTTGTATGCATTCCCTTACACAGCTTAGGGTAATCAGCAAAGCATTTTACCAGCTCTCTAGCCATTCATAGACATCCCCTCCCAAACTGAAGCCTTTTAATTTATGCAGTAACCTGTTGTGAGGCACAGTATCAAAGCCGTTTGCAAAATACAATTATATTACATCAACAGCAATTCCCTTGTCCAAATTACTACTTACCCTTTCATAAAATCCAAGTAAATTTATTTGACAATCTATTCTTCACAAAACCACACTAGCTCCTACTAATAATATTGTTGGTCTTCTCATGGTTCTGAATATTGTCAGTTAGTAATCTTTCTAATATCTCACCCACTAGTGGAGTCAAGCTCATAGGCATAGCTGGGAACACTCAGGGTTTGATCCTGAGACTCAGGGTTTTCACCCAGATCTCAGGGTCTCAGGGTGCAGGGCCAAATTCTCAGGGTGAGAAAGGTCTGTGTCACCTACTATATGAATTTCCCCAATTAAATGTTTCCTTAGCCTCTACTGGGGAGTGGGAGATGTCCTGCTTATCTTGTTTGAGTTCAGGCAGTGAGTTATCCAAACTGTAGCATGTTAAAGGTCCCTCGCACACTGACCGGAGCACCTCTGTGTTAGAGCAAGCAGGCACATATCGCATACAATCTACATTATGGGAAGCTTTAAGGGTTAATATTTCAAAGATCTCAGGGTCAGCTCATCTTGAAAATTCCCAGGTATGCTCATAGGTGTTTAACTTCTGGTTTGGATCTTGCACCCTTTCTGAACAACGGTACTGCATCAGCTTTCCTCCACTATGCACGATGAAAGTGCTTCAATGCATATTAAGTATAATGGTCTTGTAATTACTGAACTAAGTCTCTAAAGTACCCTTGAGTGTATGCCATTTGTTCCAGGTGCTTTATTAACAATAACCTTTTCCAGTCTCTTTTGGGCTTTGTCCTCAGTAAGCTAAGAACATGATGAAGGAAATTATGTGATTTTGTCTCAAGGCCCATAGCCTGCAAATGAAATAATGTGTTTAAGGTGTCATCCATAGCCTTATCCACGCAAACGAATTTTCCCGTCTCAACCTTAAGAGGACCAATATCAACCGTAATCTTTTTGTTATTTAAATACTTATAGATTAGGGTGACCAGACCTCCCCTTTAACTGGGGACACATATGAAAAATACATACTGCAGGGCTGCTTTGATTTCAATGCAGTCCTGAAATATGCCTATTTCCTATGTGTCCCCGGTTAAAGGGAAGGTCTGGTCAGCCTATTATAGATTTGCTTTGGGGTTTTCTTGCTCTCTTTTGCAATACTTTTTCTCCTTTTCAATTTTAGCTAGCCTTATTGCTTGTTTGCAGATTTTATTACATTCTTTATATATTTAAATGATGCATCTGGCCCTTCTGACTTAAACACTTTAAACACCTGCTTCTTATTTCTCATATGCCTATATTAAGCCACATTGGTATTAATATTCTCCTTTTGTACTTATTCCCCAGTGGTATATAGTGACACGTACATTTATCTAAGAGCATTTTAAACAAATTCTGTGTCTCTTATGCATTCTTATCTTTGAAGATTGCATCCCACTGAATATCCTTTAATGCTGCTTTAATATTGTACAATTACCCTTTTTAAAATTGTATGTTTCGGTTAAAGCCTTGCTAATTGGTTTCTCATAACAAATTTCAAAGGATACCATATTGTGGTCACTGCTTCCTAAGTTTTCCATTACCTGTAACTGTTTACCATGTCAGAATTGTTTGAGAGCACTAGATCCAGCAAGGCCTCTTTTCTAATTGCCTCCTCTACTAGTTGGGATGTGAAATTGTCTTGTCCCACTGCCTGCTATCTACTGCAGTGGGCAATGTGAGGCTGCTGCCAGACTACAACTCCCATTGGTCTCTACCAGCTAACGGATTGTGGAGAATGATGGGACTTGTAGTCTGGCAGCAGCTGGAAGGCCTCTCGTAGCCCACTCTGCTGTGAAACACAGTCCCATGGTAGCCATAATACCACACACCAACTCCCACAGCCTTGTTCCATAGTAGCAACAAGACCACATACTAAATCCCAAGCTTGTCCCACAGTAGCCATAGAAGCACACATAATATCTCCTCTCTCATTTATGTCCCATGTAGTCATAGAACCACATACTAACCACATACTACTGACTTTCAGCCTTGCCCCACTGCACTGGTATCTACAGAACCACACATCCCAACCTCCAGCTTTGCCCTGCTGCACTGGTATAGCCAGAAACTCACATACTGAGGATAACCTACCCATGGTAACTGACAAAGTTCCCATAGGATATTTCTTGGGGCTCTGTGAACATTCCCTTAATAAGACCTCTGCTGCACTTATATATGCTCACTTTCTTCTTCCTGCTTACTTAAGTGTTCCTGTGCAAGTCCTTGTGGCTTTTCAAACCTTGGGGTTGAACCCTAGTGGATGACTGGGTGAGTGCTCAAAGTTCTATTGTTTTTTGGTACTGCATTATTTTCTTTACAATAGTCGCTCTTGACTAATTATTATGTTCAACCTACAGAAAATAACATAGAAACATAGAAGTTGACTGCAAATAAGAACCATACGGCCCATCTAGTCTGCCCATTTTCCTACTGTAAAAATTTCAAACCTTATTTGGTCCTTGGACTTGTCTTATGTTCAGGACAGCCTTATGCCTATCCCATGCATGCATGCTTAAATTCTGCCACTGTATTAACGTCTACCACTTCTGCTGGTAGACTATTCCACTTATGTACTACCCTCTCAGTGAAGTAAAACTTTCTTACATTACCTCTAAACCTGTGTCCCTCTGGCCTCTTCTCCTAACATTTTTAGTCCTTTGAAATGTACTTCCCTCCTGCACTTTGTTGAATCATATGTTTGAATGTTTCTATCATATCCCCTCTCTCTCTTCTCTCCTCCAAGCTATTCATGTTCAGATGTTTTAGTCTATCCTGATATTTCTTTTCCTGAATTATTCAAATGTAAATGTTTTGCTTTGCTATGCAAGTGCTTAAAATTATTATTATTATTATTTTTATAATAAAAAATTTAAATAAAGAGCTGTTTGCTATTACCCTGTACCAATATTGCTTCTCTTTAAGCAGAAATCCATGTTAGTTAACCCTTGGAGTGCCACAGGGGTACTCAGTGCATTGCAAAGCAATGCATTGCGAGACCCTCTTACACTTAAATGGTTAATACTAAATAAGAATGTTCTGGGAGTTGAACATTACTATTCTGAATGAGATAGTTTGCAGAGATAGTTACCAGATGCAGTTAAGATGTTATCCTCCTTATCATATTTCACAGATCGCAATTAAGTAATCAAAGAGAGATTTACATTTCATACCATCTGATGTCTTTCAAGAGCTTTATCATTATAATATGGCCTACAAGTAGGATAAGTAGTGGAATCTATTAGGATATCTGCAATTTAAAACTTGCTTGTTTATGTATCTCAACAATGTTTGCATCAGCAAAGCTCAATCTCACAAATGTAACCTATGTAGCTGAAGCCTTTTCAGAGATTTAACTTGTGCATATCACAGCATATACTATGATATTAAGTGACTTAAATTGGTTTTCCACAAAGGCCTGCTATTCCTCATGTGGTATAAAAAGAGAGTATTCTTCAAATCTCAGATGCTGTTTTATTAGATTTTTTCCTTTACTACCTCAAAGGATTATCTATTCATTTTGTCTGGTTTTTGCATTTAGGAAAACACGTTTTTCATGAAAACGTATATTTGTACATTACATAAGAGGAGCTGAAGCATTTTTGGCATCTGAAATAGGATGCTACAAAGATTAATATGTAGTAATAGATATTTTGATATGTTTACTTGTTATTGTATAAAAGCAACTATGAATGTATTTCTTATAGCATTTCCAGAGAGGTAGCATACATTTTAGTGTATTGTACTATCCAGCAAGAAGCATGCATACAAAACATAGAGCAAAACTCTGTATATTGGGATTTTTAGTAATGTTAGTAATGTTTATAGTGACAAAGGGGTGAATGCAAATCTGCCATCACAGCTCCATTAGAATTAACCTCCAATGCCAGTGGCTGCATTCCAGTATATGCATTACAGCGTATGATCACTATCCTATATAATCATTCGCTAAAACGCTTGTAACGGCAAAGTCATGCGCAGTAGAGACTGCTGTGCATGCTGCAGTCATGCGCAGTAGAGACTGCCTGCGCCGCGGCTGATACAGAGCATCCAGCTCTCTATCAGCCACGGCGTGGGCAGTCTCTACTGCGCATGACTGCCCCGCAACTGGCTGGCAGTGGCACTGTGGCCCGTGTAATGGGCTCTTCAATTAGTAGTGTATATTACAACGGCACATGCACTTTTCCATCACTAAAAATGTTATTCCACTATGTGCCATAAGCCTGTCCTATAGCATGCACAGGAAAATGGTGTAAAGTTACACTATTTTCTCTGTGCCTTGTTTAATACATGGCATAAACAACGCACAGATTAAAGGAATGCCCACAAATGCCCATAGTCTTCCCCATTTCAAACTACACTAAGGGGGAGAATTTGAAGTAAATAACAGTAAATAGGCAGTAGGCAGCTGTAGGGCTAGAGAATAGTTTCAAGAAATTTATGGGCAGAATTGTATTTTGACAGTCCCCCAATTTCTTCTCCCAGGGATCTAACAACTTTTATTTACTCCTTTAAAGAAAACATAATCCATCTAGTCAATAAACTGCTACTTACTTCCAAAATATTAAAGATTAAAAATAGAAACAACCCTTTTTCAGCAGAGTACTTTTTTTTCAAGAAATTTTCAGTTCTGATATTTAGTCCAAACAAATACATATTACATAATTAAATGAATAGTAAATCTTAATATTGAACAATTAATATTGCATGATTTGTCCTGCTGTGTAAATCAGTCAGAGTCAGAAGGCTCTGAAAATCCACTATCCTTCACAAAACATAAGATAAATAGGTATAGGAAAGCTAATAATTAATAATAAATTGATTTCAGCAATAAAGTGTTATGCTAAAATGTATTTAAATTAAATAATATATAAGTCATAAAAATATTTTTTTCAAACTCCTTACTTTCATGTGGTACCTATTTTCTGCAGATAATAATGTTAAGTATGTCTATTGTTGAACTCACTTGCAGTATACTGTAATACCCTTAAAGGGATAGTAATACTTAGTTTTAACTTTATTTTATTTTGTAGGCATTAAAAAAACATGAAAAATGATATAAGTCTTATCTCTCAAACCTTTATGGTTTAAGAGCTATTCACAAGCAAAGTTTCCCCTCCCTCCCCTTTTACCTAGTGTAAGCCATCTCTTCTCAGATGTGAATCTGGTTGTAAGACCAGACAGATAACAGAAGGGGACATTCTTCTTACAATGAAAACAATGAAAGCCCTTCCCCCCTTGACAAGTTTTTCAGCTTTTTCCCTTATCTTAATTGAAGATTGTCCCTCTCTGCAGTCTACCTGGGCACCTCCCTTCTGATTTGGCTGAACGGGGGGGGGGGATACTTTGCTTGTGAATATCTCTTAAACCATAAAGGTTTGAGAGATAAGACTTATATCGTTCTTCATGTTTTTTTAATGCCTACAAAATAAAATAAAGATAAAACGAAGTATTACTATCCCTTTAATTTAGGGAATATTAACACTGAGTTTAATCATTTAAAGAGTCTTGTACTAAAATAGATTAAGGGTCTGGAAAAAAGTATAAACACTCCTTTAATATGAATGTATACTTTTTGCTGTCCTTTGAAACAATCCTGCTTAACCTCTCGTTATTTTTTAAAGTTTTAAAAAAAAAATTCAGTCCTGCATCTACTATTTAAGTACATTGTCATATAAAATATATCACAGAATTATTATTACAAGTGATAAATGAAATAGCATTTTTTTTCTAAATTGTTTAAAGAAATTGTCATTATTGTTGCAATTACGTAGGTGCTGATTGCAAAGAAAAAAATAGATCCCTCTGGCATGTCAACTTTAACAACATTTTATGTAGTGAAAAACAGTTAATTAACAAAATATATTTTGGGAGAACCAAAGTTCATTGTGAAGATGTAATAAAATCCTGTTAAACTCACTGTCAATCTAAAGAACATGGTTTATAAAAAGAAATTTTGAGGATCTGAAATTTATTTCAAGTCATTTATTTTACTTCCTACAGGAAGTATCATCAATGGGGGTTGTTTCCATTAGCTGGGAGAGAACCTTAACATGCTCCAGTGCAAATATTTTGTTATAAACCATAACAAAAAAATATTTGCCTGGAAGGCATAACTAGAATCTATTGGGCCCTGGGGTTGATAAGTCTCCTTGGATGCTGGGCCATGTCAAAAGTAACCCCCCTGTATCTAAGACCTTGGATTCACAGATGGAGTTGAGAAGGAGGCATAATAAATTACTCACTATTCCGTATTACCAGCCATGCACATTTATCCAGACCTGGGCCCTTTTTTTGAAATGGGACATAAGACCGCACATGAAGACAATCTCATTCAAGGAAATGCAATTTCAAGTTGACCCTGCCCTATGGGCAGCATGATTGAACTTGCCATCTATATGTTTCCTAGTTACCTCACCATAATACAATGTACAGGGATTTGCATGGCTGCAAAGTGTCACCCCTGCACTCATGACAGGTTGGAGCCATGTGAGTCTCTTTGTGGTGTATTATGGGGTGCTTAACTAGAGAATCAAGTGGATGGCAAGCTCAGCCTTGTTGCTTCTGTTGATTCAAATCTCTTGAAACACACACCTACCCTGAACCCCAATAAAACAGCAAGGACTTAGGGGGGTATGGGAGCCTCTTGAGTCCTGTAGGGATATGGAAGCATCTACTAAGCTGGCCTCCATTTTCTTGTAGATCCTGATGCCTTCCAGTAGCTGTACCACATATAGTTTCACCACTGCACAATATTTTCTGTACCACAGTCTGTGGGGCTTAAATGCAAGGTCAGGGGGTCCCCTATCCTTTTAATGACTATTAGTATAGGTAACTTGAGAGCATTAAATAATTTGGTGCCAGAAACCTGTGAAATGGAAAATATTGCACATTGCACTGGATTAAGAAAAGTAAATATGAATATTTGGATGGATAGGTAGATAGATAGACAGACAGACAGATAGATAGATAGATAGATAGATAGATAGATAGATAGATAGATAGATAGATAGATAGATAGATAGAAATAAGAGCAATAGTCAAGGGTCTCAATCACATGACCCTTCACTTCCCTACTGTCAGGCCTGTATGGTAAGGAATAAAAAAACTGAAGGTGTGGGACTCATTAAACCTCCCTAGGTGGATGGTTTATTATGAGTTCCTGTTAAATATTTTTGCCTGGGAATTGTATTTTAATAACACCATCTCCATCCTCCACTGTTGTCATACTGGTAATATTAGTAAGTACTTACAGGAGAATATAGATTGTTACAAAATTCAAAATAAAACACTGCATAAGGGGAGGAAAAGTATAGCCTACAGCACATGTTCTAGAACTTATTAACGTACAGTAGATCTAAAAAGTTGAAAGCCTAAAACAGACTATCTTCTTATATCAGCATTTTATTATTTAAATCACCAAATCAAATGCAGTCCTCTAATATACAATCATTTTTGACTTAAAGGGATAGTAATACTTCGTTTTAACGTTATTTTATTTTGTAGGCATTAAAAAAATATGAAGAACGATATAAGTCTGTCCTGTCAAGTGTCACTCTGCCCGAGTCACAGCTTACGCCACAGCTGTCCCTGTAATGCTACCTACCCATTTTTTATTTAATTTAATTTTCTTATTTTATTTATTTATTTTTTTATTTAACTGCCCCTCCCCCAATCCCAGTTAACCCCCCAAAAAAATTGCTGTTCATCTGATTCTTTCCCCAGACTCCACACAGGAACACACTGACCCCTTTTATACCATGCCTGTAGGAAAAATATAAAATGTGATATGTGTTGTGTGTAAATTCACTCTTCCCATTGATTTCAATGCAATGAGCTAAGTGACAAAAGCAGAAAAATTGCACTTTTTGCAGGAAATTTCCTGTTATGCAAGAAGTATTTTGGTTTCAGGTGAACATTTTTGCCAATCCCTGATTGTAGCCAAAGAGTTAAATTTATATACATGGTGATTTACATAAGAGAATTAGAATTTAAAGTGATAGTAATACTTTAAAACAACTTTAATATTGTAGCCCTTAAAGGGATAGTAATACTTCGTTTTAACTTTATTTTATTTTGTAGGCATTAAAAAAACATTAAGAATGATATAAGTCTTATCTCTCAATCCTTTATGGTTTAGGAGATATTCACAAGCAAAGTTCCCCTCCCCACCCCTTTTACCTAGTGTAAGCCATCTCTTCTCAGATGTGGATCAGGTTGTATGACAGGACAGATAACAGAAGGGGACAATTTTCTTTGAATGAAAACAATGAAAGCCCTTCCCCCCTTGACAAGTTTTTCAGCTTTTTCCATTATCTTAATTGAAGATTGTCCCTCTCTGCAGTCTACCTGGGCACCTTCCTTCTGATCTGGTTGAACAAGGGGGGGATACTTTGTGAATATCTCTTAAACCATAAAGGTTTGAGAGATACGACTTATATCATTCTTCATGTTTTTTTAATGCCTACAAAATAAAATAAAGTTAAAACAAAGTATTACTATCCCTTTAAAAATACAAATGAAATGAGCCCAGCATCATCTCTCAAACCTGTATGGTTTGAGAGATAGCCACTTTCAAAGTTCCCCTTCCCCTGAAGTCAGCACTCTAGCTGACTGCAGGGGAATCTGGTCCTTGAACAAGCAGCGGCTCTGCAGCAAACCAAGCACATGTAGAAGACCATTTCAGTGAAGGATTTCTGTTTCTATAACATGATATCAGCTCTGCTGCAGAGCCACTGCTTGTTCATGGGAAGGGGAACTTTGAAAGCGGCTATCTCTCAAACCATACAGGTTTGAGAGATGATTCTGGGCTCATTTAATTTGTATTTTTAAGAGCTACAATATTAATTAAAGTTGTTTTAAAGTATTACTATCCCTTTAAATTCTAACTCTCTTATGTAAATCACCATGTATATAAATTTAACTCTTTAAAGTTGTTTTAAATTATTACTATCCCTTTAAGAAAGTAGTCTATTCAATACTTTTTGGGCCCTTTTTCCACAGATAGCATATGTCCTCACTAGTCACCTGAATAATTCAGTACCCACTTGGTGCAATATTGATCTAACATTGTCATGATACTTCTTATTGCCTTGAGGTGTGATTTCTCTTTTGCCTTTCTTTTATGGCATCCTGCACTAATGATTTGTTTGCAGGGAGGTACAAGTACTAACACTACCCTAAACATAAGTATTTAGAGTGGCTAACATGCTTGTACGTTTTATTCCATTTTATTCTCTGATTAGCTTCCTATGTCCTAACAGCCATCAATAATCATAAGCATGTTGGAGATGTTTAAGGGATGCCCTCCCTTACACATCACCAGCAGTAGACAACCCTGAAGTCTTAGCAAATCCTCTCTGCTTCCCCATTTTTTCAGTGGTGGAGCAGAGAGCATTCTCTCAGACTTCATCACCTGAGATGTAAAATAAAGCCGTTGGTGCCTAGCACATGATCCTCTAGACCCTAGCTCTCATCTCTCTTTACATCTGCCCTAGGGCCTAATAAGTTCTAGTTGATAAGTCCCTTGGAAAATATTTTGTGTCAGGGGAAGCAGAAAAAAACATTGTTTTCAGACTTTACTGTGTTAGTTATGTCACTGATGACTGTCCTGTTCCAACATTTATACTTATTCTCCCTAATCCTGCCCTTACTTACTAACCATTCTGCCTCTCAGTCGTGTTTTCATCTGTCCTCTTTCTACTGCTTGACTTCAGACCATACCAACAACCGAGCTGGTGAGATAGCTCAGTAGTAAAGTCCCTGACTATGGAGCCTATTCCAACTGCAAGGTGCAGGGTCAACTCAACCTTTTATCCTTCGGATGTTGATAAATGGGTAACATTAATTGTGTAATAATAACATCTATTATTTCAGCTGCCGATTTGGTTAATTCTGAAAGTGCTTTGAGTCCCACTGAGAGAAAGGCGCTATATAAATACTAGCTATTATTATTAGAATAATTTTAACACATTTCATCCAAAGTGCCATTTTCACACTTTTTTCACCTAGCTCAGTGCATTTAAATCAATGAGAATTTCTACTGTGCACATTGCAAGATTCCCTTATTTTCCCATAGGCATACTATAAAAGGGGTGGCATATTCCCACAGCATGCCATTCTGTGTTTGTGAGAGGAAGAGAGAACAGCTCATTTTTGAGCTAGAGAAGACAGACTAATAAAGCAGAGTTTTAGCTTAGTTTTGTGAGTCTTGTAGGCAGGACATTTGTTCTCTGTATTAGGGATGTCTGGGGGATGGGAAGGGAGCAAAGGAGGTTGACTCCAGATACTCCAAACAGTCTGTTTTACCAATTTGATTTGAAAGACACAGGCAGCTGCGGTTCAAGTTCCTTGCTGAATCTTGGTGTTATTATCTCTGTGTTATATGTGCCTGGGGGTGTGTGAGAAGGGAGCAAAGGAGGTTGACGCCAAATACTCCAACATTCTGTTTGACCGATTTGATTTGAATAACACAGGCACCTGAGGTCCAAGTTCTTTGCTAATCTTACTGTTATTATCTCTGTGTTAGATGTTTCTGGGGTGTGAGAAGGGAGCAAAAGAGGATGACCCCAAATATCCCAACATTCTATCTGACTGATTTGATTTGAAAGACACCAGCAGCTGCCATCCAAGTTCCTCAAATATCTTGCTGTTAATATCTCTGTACTGGGGGAGTCTGGGGAAAGAAGTTGTCAATAATAGGATAGGGTGGGCTATTGTTTTAAAAAAATATATTTAATAAATAAATAAATAAATAAAGTGACAGCTGACTGCGACCCAGATGTGATTCAGACAGACTTGACTGATACCAGACAAGATTGAGTATTTTGCTGAGGGCCAAGGGAAGACATCACACTCCAACATTTCTGTTGTGTACTTTACAGTAACACACACACACACACACACACACACACACACACACACACACACACACACACACACACAGTAGTTGAGTAGTATCTATCAAATGCAAAAGGGGCAGGGGAGGGGGTTAGGAGTAAGAGCAGCGCAAGGATGTGCGAGTAAAGTGGTAGTCCAAAAACTGACTGCAGCCATGGTTGCTGCAGCATGTTGTCACGGTTAGTTAAGACTCTCAGACTTAAGGTTCAGGTAAAAACATAACTTTATTGAAAAGTTAAGGCAATCCCATAGGGCTATCATACACATACAAATAAGCAAATGACCATAAGAATAGGTTCTACCAGCCTTGCCAATAATACCGGGCAAGGCAACCCAGGCTACTAGACGAAATAGCAGTAGCAGGCTCTACCGGCCTTGCCAATACCGGGTAAGGCAACCGTGAGATGGTAACGTACCGGTTCTACCGGCCTTACCAATACCGGGCAAGGCAGCCTGAGGGAATACTGTGAGTAGGCTCTACCAGCCCTGCCAATACCGGGTAAGGCAACCTAAAGATGGCAACGTGAATAGGTTCTACCGGCCTTACCAATACCGGGCAGGGCAGCCCAAGAGAGGAGACCTTCCTGGAACCAACTGACTGTCAGGTGACAATGACAGTAGGATGGAAGAGGTAGCAACTAGGATAAGCGGTCTCGCTCAAGCAGAAGTCTCATGCCAGAGAACTACAAGACAACTGCATAGGGACTGGACAGCAACTCAGACCTCACAGTACCTGACTACAGTCAGGGAGCAAACCAGCGTCCGCACGCTGGGACCAACTGACAGGAATGTGAACCGCAAGGCGTACTGGAGTAAACCAACAGGAGTAATGGTACAAGGTTAATGGAGTAAACCAGCGTCCGCACGCTGGGACCAACAGTAGTATGAGCCACCAGGTTTAATGGAGTAAACCAGCGTCCGCACGCTGGAACCAACAGTAGTATGAGCCACCAGGTTGAATGGAGTAAACCAGCGTCCGCACGCTGGAACCAACAGTGTAAAGGCCACAAGGTTTAATGGAGTAAACCAGCGTCCGCATGCTGGAACCAACAATAGTATAAGCCACCAGGTATAATGGAGTAAACCAGCGTCCGCACGCTGGAACCAGCAGTAGTATAAGCCACCAGGTTAAATGGAGTAAACCAGCGTCCGCACGCTGGAACCAACAGTAATATAAACCACCAGGTATAATGGAGTAAACCAGCGTCCGCACGCTGGAACCAACAGTAATATAAGCCACCAGGTATAATGGAGTAAACCAGCATCCGCACTCTGGAACCAACAGTAGTATGCACCACCAAGTTTAATGGAGTAAACCAACATCCGCACGCTGGAACCAACAATAGTATAGGCCACCAGGTTTAATGGAGTAAACCAGCGTATGCACGCTGGAGCCTACAGTAGGAATATCGCCGGAGCGAAATGAGAGCAATGTCGCCTCAGCGACTGCAGACAGGGAACCACTGAGACCAGGCAGAGGATCAACCGGAACAAGCACCGCTGAACTGACAGGCGACCGGAACATCAGCAACCACGGAGAACAACCGGAACCGACTGGAAAGACCAGCAGGCAGGTACACAGGAACAGGTAGACTTAGGAACTCAGGAACTTTGAAACACTGGAACTCTGGAACACTGGAACTCTGGAACTCTGGTACTCTGGAACTCAGGAACTCAGGCCCAATCAGCATGGCAGGCAGGACAGAAAAGATACTGTCAGAGACACCACGAAAGGGCAACCAGAGGGTGCCCGGACTGAGTTTAAAAGGGCAATGTGAGGTGGGCTGACAGCAGGCAGCCAATGGGAGCCCCCTGCAGGTGATAGACACTGGATAGCACCAATCACGGGCACCGTGATACATGTGTATTAAATGATGGTGATTCCTCTCCTCCCTGGGAGAATGCAGTTTGTCAAGATCCCACCAAATGTTCAACCACCAGTGCCAGTACTATAGAAACCCATGAAAGAACAGTGAAGACGACAATGAGTTGTATTCTAGTGTTGATAGTAGCATAATGATAGAATAATGCATCTGACAGTGAGACATACAAGCACCAAAATATCTATCTTCAAAGTAATAGTAGCAAACTTTGTGAAAGTAAAAGTAAAAAGAAATTATTTGAGATCTCTAAAAGCTTAGAGGAATATAATGGAAATGGGCAAGAAGAGGAGGGTGATGCTGAGGATGACCTAATTATGACTGATGATGAAGATTTATAATATATCCCTCCAGCAATCTCCTCTTCTTCAGATACAGAAGAAATTGAGAATTAGAGAGATCATGACATGGCCAGAAAGTTAGCTGAAAGGCAAAGGCTCAATGTTCACCACTGAAAAGGAGCACCATAGCTGCCAAGTGTCCAAATTTACTCGGTTAGGGCCCAATCCTGCTGTCCCACCACATTAACTGAATGTCCTGCATCCCAGGCTTCTGCCCAGCCAGCTGACAACATGTTACCTCAGCAGTGTTTCTCAAGAGGTGGTGAGACGTTGAAAATTGTTTTGGTGCATGCATCATGTCTTAAGGTGTACACACATGCAACGTATACTGTAATCGACTCTTGCCCTCCTGAGTTTTCTGTAGCAGTAGATTGAGTGAGTGAGCATACATCGCTGTGACTGAGTCAGACTAGCCTAGCAGGAACAAACGCGGTAACGGTGACTGGCAGAATCAGGATCCCTGACCAGGTACTCATGCATGATCACGATTAAATTACATTTTCAAAGAATGCCGAGAGATCATGTCAACTTAGCTCTGGACGGGGTGTGGCTTATATCCATGGGGAGATAATTGCTGGTGGCATCGGATACTCCCTGGCAGTGGGTGGCACCAAATCAGCTCTGTCACTAGTACATCTGCACAGCCATTCAGCTGATTACCTGGGCTGATTTACTGCAGCAATCCTCGCCATATTGTTACTTTATAGCCTCTTGGAGACCAAAGGTGTGCAAAAGCAATGCCTTAATCACCCCTCTGGTTCTCAATGGGTAAAAAGGATAATTAAGTAATTATCTTGTTTGCCTTTTGCTGGTTGATGAATTTTTAATTCCTATGGTGCAAGTGACATCTCAAAAGCACAGTTCATTTGAGACATTTCTTGTATTTAGAAAGTTAATGAATCGGAAATGTTAAAACAAGTAGCCCTAGTGAATAACCAATTAACTCTTAAATTTGAGATCCCATTAAAATGAGCAAATATCTGTTTCTTTAAAATTCCAAAGATGTATATTCTAATCTGCATAATTAAGGCTTCTTTGAACTGGAGGGGCGCTGTTGGGGAAAACGTGTCCCACTTTGGCCTTTTCAAATGTTTGTCTATAAACTGTTTGAGAAAACAGTTGGAAACTCTGGCCTTCTACAAGCAAAGATGCCCGAAAATACACAGTTATCATCAGAATCATCACCGCTTCCAAGTCCTAGTCCCACTCAGCCACACACACTAATATTGTTAAGTAACACAGGTTATCAGCATCTAGAGCCTTAGCTTTGATGAGTGCCTCTGCTGCTCTTGGAAGTGCAGCACCTGTAACACCTAGTAGTAGTTCAATTATAGCAACATCTAGCCCTGGTAGTAGTAGTAGTAACAGCCTCTCAGGAGCTCTACAGTCTATGAAGACCACAGTATGGAGATACTTCACTCAGGATCCAAAAGCTAAGCATGTTGCTGTCTGTATTCTGTGTAGGAAGCATGTGAGCAGGGGGAAAGCAGACTCACCTAGGAACCTCCTCAATGAGTTCCCACCTGAAGTACAACCACAGGTCTAACTGAGTGACACACTATCAACAGGTCAGATTTGCCACAACTAGCATCAGCAGAAGTACCCCTAAATGCTCCAGTGCTCTGGGGTACATAATGGAAGTGCTGTTGATTTGTAAGAAAGTGTACCAATATTTTCAGATCCTACTGCAGTGAAGTATGATTCTGCATTTGTTTTTGGAGATGACATAGAGTGCCTACAAATACCGCCAAGCTCCCACCACCTCCACAAGTGATGGCGTTAAATCAATGAAGTTACATAGTTTTTCTACTACATACTGCCATCCCACACTTACTAAGCTCTTAAAACAAAGACAAACATAAAATAGAATAGTAAACGTGACAAAATGTTGCCAGCTAACATGGTGCTTTAAAGAACTGATGTCATGTGTTGCACCTGGTGGAATATCCCAGGCTACAGTTGTGCCAATGTTACTTAAGCAGGAAGTTAGTATTGTGGACAAAGACAAAGGCACTCAACCTGCTAACAATTTTTTTCAAGGCATATGTTGCTGTACCACTCACAACTTATACTTTCAGTTGTTTATTTATAATAAAGTAATTCCTTTTTTTACATAAATAAAAAGTCTTCCGATGTTTCAATATTTGTCCACTGCTGCACCTCCCTTGGCTCAGCTGGAGTCGGCAGGCTTGCATTTTTGCACAGACCTCCCCCTCCATACCTTCGGGCCATTGCCCAAATGCGAATAAGGGAATTTTCAATAGAGACTGGCTTTTTATATGGCCAGTCTCTGTTCAAAATGGATGCCAGCCTACAATTGACTGTGATGTGTGCTTATGCACCTCCCAGTCAATCAGCTTCTAACGGTTTCTCACCCCCCGAAAAGCTTCTTTATGTATATATACAGTAATCTGCAAAAGTCTTAGGTAGGTGTGAAAAAATGCTGACAAGTAAGGATGTTTTCAAAAATAGACATGTTAGTAGGTTATTTTTATCAATTAACAAAATGATAGTGAATGAACAGAAAAATCTAAATCAAATCAATATGTGGTGTGACCACTTTTTGCTTTCAAAACAACATAAATCCTTCTAGATACACTTGCATAAAGTCAGGGAATTTGTAGGCATATAGTCAGGTGTATAATTAAACAATTATACCAAAAAGGTGCTACTGATCGTCAATTTAATATGTGGGTTGAAACACAAGCATTAACCGAAACAGAAAAAGCTGTGTAGGAGGAATAAAACTGGAATAAACAAGAAATAATAAGACAATATCTGCTTATACTGTGAGGTAGGGCTCAGTGAATTAGAAGCTGGGAAGCACTGGATAGGGAGTGGTATTGGCTAGCGGTGGTTGCTCTGGGAATGCCTTGCTGCGCCTAAGCCGGGTTAGAATTGCTGGCCAAGAAGCCAGATATCAATATAACATCCAAAGACACTGCAGCTACTCACTGAAAATGGAAACAGAGAGTAGAACCTACCCGCAGTAATACTTGTCTCTGTTGAGCACACTGAAGATAGCAGAACTCAGTATACATCAGGTCGAACAGTACGGGGGTTGAACAACAAACCTTGACAGTGATCAAGAAAACTGGAACCAACAAGGAATCAAGAGTCAAACTCAAATGTATACGACTTGATGGACTTGATTGGAAGTTGAAGGTGTCGAGTTCAACAGGTAGTCGGTAAGTTGGACTTGACCGGGTTGATGATGTCGAGCTCGACCAGGAGCAGTAGTCAAGGAGGAAAACAAGGGCTTAGGGCAGAGAATGGTCAGCACGCCGGGTTGGCAACGAAACAGGCAGAGATGATACCGAGGATAAGTTGTATGGAAAACAGAACCACCTGGGGTCAAAAACCAGTCCGGCAACATAGCAATGGAGGAGCCGACAGGAGGAAAGTCAAGAGAACGGAGTCAAGGGTTGATATCAGAATACACAGTCGAGAAGCCAAATCAGGTAATGAAACAGTGGTCAGCAATAGCCGGGTCAGGAATGCTGGAAGCACACAAACAAGACTAGAAACAGGTCACTGCAGGAACGCAAAGATTGCGAGCCCACAAAAGGTGCAGATGCTAGATAAGGACTCAGCAAAAAGCATCATCAAAGGAAAAAAGGAAAGTGCAGCAAAACAGAACAAATTTGCCTGGAAAACAGGTAAAAGCATGACTTCTTCTACTAATACTGGGGCTAGATGTTGATGCAATTCTCTTGCTGCTACGACTAGGTGTCAAAGGTGCAGCACTTCCAGTAGAAGCAGAAGCACTCATCATAGCTAGCGATGGGTGAAAATGTTCGCCTCAAACTGAAATCAGCGAATAATGGCACTTCCCGCTTGGTGAATAATTTCCTGCAAAAAGTGCAGTTTTTCCATTTTTTTTGCCTAGCTCGTTCCATTGAAATCAATGGAAACATTGAATTTACACACAACACATAACAAATATTATTTTATTTCCCACAGGCATAGTATAAAAGGGACATGAGGGTGCCTGTTTTGGTGGAGTGTGAGGAAAGAATCAGCTGAACAGGGAGTTTTTTTTGGGTGGGTTTGTTTACTGGGATTGGGGGGTAGTTAAAAAAAAATCATAAATACAATTTAGAAACCCCATAAGACATGCTATAAGAGGAGTTTGAGGAGAGTGCCTGTGTTGGTGGGTGGAGTCTGGGGAAAGAATTAGCTGAATAGGGAATTTGTTTTGGGGGCGTTTCTTGACTGGAATTAGGGGGAGAGATAATAAAAAAATAAATAAATACATAAAATAAAATGAGAAATTTGTATGTAACATGATAGAGACAGTGTTACAGTTTCAGCTTACCTTGTTTCCAGCAGCATCTACAGGCGCGAGGCTTCTAGCATGCAGCAGGCCTCTGTTTTATCTGTTTGTTTCCTGTAGTCTCCTCCTACCTACTTCCTCCCTCTGAGCTGCTCCTCCTACTTCCTGTGGAGGAGTTTAAAAGGCAGACTGAGTCCTGACTCAGTCACCCTTGCGTTGTTGTTATTAGATGAAGTACTTGGGCTCTGTGTGTGACCTGGCTATCTACGAAAACCCACACTGTGTATGACCTGGCTATTTATGAGAACTTGCACTGTGTATGACCTGGCTAAGTAAGAAAACCCTTTCTGTGTATGACCCAGCTAAGTACGAGAACCCTCTCTGTGTATGACACAGCTAAGTACGAGAACCCTCTCTGTGTATGACCCAGTGATCATGAGTATCCCTTACTGTGATCAATTTGTGCTATTGGCTTAAGACAGACCACTGTTGTGGACAGGGTCTGATTGGTGACTGCAGGCATGAGTCACAGGGTCTCAATATAGTGACTGCAGGAGTGAGTCACAGGGTCTGGTGTAGTGACTGCAGGCGTGAGTCACAGGGTCTTGTGTGGTGGCTGCAGGCGTGAGCCACAGGGTCTTTATATGTGACTGCAGGAGTGAGTCACAGGGGTCTGATATAGTGACTGCAGGCAGAGTCAAAGGGTCTCTTAGCGGTGACTGCAGGCGTGGGTCACTGGGTTGCTGGTTTGACTGATTGCAGGCATGGGTCAGTTCTCCAGTCCAGCAGTCCTTGTGTTCCTGTTCGTCGGATCAAGATTGCTGAGCCAGTGTTCACAGTGGTCTCCTGTTCCAGTGTTCCAGTCGACAGATCAAGAGTTGGCATTCCTGTATCCTGCTGAGACTAACAGGGGCTTCAGCCCAGTCTCTCGCATTGTGGTCTAGCGAGAGGCCTACTATTTCTGGTAGTAGTGTCGCCAGCTAGTAACCCTTTGCTTGTTGTACCACTTATTTATCGCTGTGATTTATTCTGATAAATATTTTGCATTATATTATCCTGGGTGCCCGTGACAGATAGGGACTCCCTGACGTAAGCTGCCACTGGGGTAGACTGATACTTGACATGACGGAGTATTTTGTAGAGAATGATTTGTTAGACTTGTTGTTAGAGGTACAAGCCCTGAGGAAACATTAATTTGTAGGACTTAGGCTTGTTTGGCACAAGTCCTAAGGAAACATTAATCTGTAGGACTTAGGCTTCTTAGAAACAACCCCAAAAAATATTTTTTATATTTTTGTAGGCCTATGGTTTTGTTTGGTATTTTTTTTATTATTTATTTATTTTTTTAAAGCACAAGCCCTGAGAAAAAAAAATGTCCTACTGGCCTAGTGCCCGCAGGTCATGTCGTGTTGACCAGTGGCCACTGGCCATTGTCAAATGCCCTGAAGTAGATACATAATTTGCTACTGCTGTTCTTGCTGTAGCTGCTGAGTTGTTTAAGCAGCAGGATGATTAAGCAGCTCAAATGGAATGGGATCAACAACAGCAGTAACATGGGTGATGGATGATTAAGGTTCCACTTGCCACGACTAGCTCCAGTGATGTGCCTGAGGAAGTAGCAGCACCATAACTAGCCCCCACCACTTCAGGTATATGTGGAGAAAAGAAGAAGTTGGCCAATAATTCTTTTCCACCTGCCTCTACTCCAAAATCATGGATGTGTTGTTACTAGAATTGAGAGCAGGAACTGTGCCTCTCATCAGCAAATACGATGTGCACAGTGTGTGTGGTAAATAACACCTGGCACAACTGTTTCCAAACACCATGACACCAGAAATCATGTACGGCGGCTGTCACTATATCCCTTGTCCTCACCCCACTAAGGACACATGATAGCTTGCTGACAGTTTAATAGTAATGATGAACCTTCTCTGCCTCCAGCTTAGCATATTCTGTGGGATGGAATCTCCTCAGATGCTGCTATGCCCTATTTGTGATTTTCCTCCACCACACTGCGTGCAATGGGTGGACACAAACTGCCACATCCTTACATCTACAGAGTGACTATCAATTGGTGGGGGAGGTAATGATGAACAAGGTGGATTGGCAGAAGATATAATTGCCCTAGAGGAAAAAGTTGATGGAGAGATAGTTGTTTCACTCGTCATCGAACTTCCAGTCTCTGCCTGGGTTTCTCTATTCTTCCTCCTCTTTGATTTCCACCTCATCTCTTGTTGTGTTTCTGGAGAGTCAGGGGGTACAGCAACAGTGGTGCTCAATTTCTTTAGTGGATATTTGGCTTTAACATGTTTGACATAAATGTCATGGTGTCTGCGTTTCATGTGTGTTATCAGGACAGTTGTGCCAAGATGTGTTCCCTCCTTTCTCCTTCTCACAAATTGTGCACAGTGCCATTGTTGATGACTGTACTGTTTCTACCCCAAGAGAAAAATAGTCCCACACCCATGACTTTAGGGAGTAGGGAACAGGTGGAGAAGAATGGCCTCTTTCTTTTTCTCCTCCACATTCCCCTTCACTGGCTGGGGCAGAGGATGATTTTGCTGCTGTTGCTACAACTGTGTTAGCATCAGCACTACAACTAGGAGCAGGAGTATTGCTGCTGCTGGCAAGAGGAACCTGTCCCATTTGGATACCCCATTCCCACTGTGCCCACAGTGGTCTGTGGCACACTAGCCTGCTCCTCACCATTCTGCTGCCCTGGCAACTCAACAGCAGCAGGAATTAGAGCAGTTGAAAACTGCAAATTCCAAAAGCTCACTGCTGGTGTTGGTGATGATGCCCATCCTTATCCCTGTCTCCCATACCTTCTTAATTTGTACTAAAAAGGCCATCAATGTCTCTTCCACCCCAGCTTCTCCACCAACATCTTCCCCACCCCCACCACTAGTCCCTCCATGCTGCTGCTGCTCTATTACAGACATCTCACTGCTGGTTGGAGGAGGTGATGAGAAATGTAACAGAGGGTCCCCTAATGTCATACTTGCCATTTCTTGTTGATCTGAAGAAGGCAGACTGGCAGCACTAGTTGCAGGCATGAGAGCCAATATTCCTCTACTCCTTTTCTCTTCCCCCTTTGATTCTATTCCTATCACGGTGCCCGTGATCCCTTTCTGTCAGTCTCACTTGTGGTGCTCTCCTATTGGCTGAGAAGGTTTGGCCCACCCCCGGTGACCTTTTTATACCCAGCCATTGACACCTGTCACTTGCCCTTTCGTGGTGTTCCTGAGCCAGTGTTGCTGTTGCTGTCTTCTGTGGATCCTGATTCCTGTGTACCGATTTGGCCTGTCCTGACTACTCTCCTGAGTTCCTGTTCCGTGTACCGACCCGGCTTGGCTGACATTCCTGCTTGTGATTCATCTGGCTTGTCTGAGAACCATGTCTGTGTACCGACCCGGCTTGGCTGACGTTCCTGCTTGAGATTGACCTGGCTTGTCTGAGAACCACCTCCGTGTACCGATCCGGCCCGGCTGACTTCCTTCTCCGTGATCTGAACCGGCTTGTTCCTGAGACCTGCGTGTACTGCTTCCTGCACCACTGTCGCCATCGCGACATTCTGACTTCCGCTGAGGCAGAGTACTGGACTGTGTGTATCTCGCCACAGTACTCCTACTGTGTTGGGCATCCTGTGCTGAGTCTCCATTACCGACTGCTGAACTGTGCCTCTGTTAAGAGCCTTGATACTTGCAAAGCATTTCTCATTCCTGCTAAGCTGATTCCTATGAGCTGCTTAACCTGTTCAGTGCTGGCATACTTCTTGTGAACCGTTATACTTCTAGCTGAGCCTATCCCTGGTTACCACTACTACTGCCGAGCTGGCCGATTGTACGCTCATTTAGACGGCAGCGCCATCCTCCAACTAGCAGAGTAGTCGGTATTGAGTACTGCGTCTGGTGTGGCGCTATTGGCTTCAGTAATTGTCTCCGGTTTACGCCCGTGGGGGCTGTTGGTTCACCTCTTGTGCAGCACAGAGTGGCCTCCGGTGTACGCCCGTGGGGATATTGGCCATCTCCAGCGTTTCAGCAGTCTCAGTATAACACCCGTGGGGGCTTTTGGCTTAAGCTCTTGCAGGTTTCTCCGGTATACGCCCGTGGGGGCTAAAGGCTTGAAGCACTGTATTGCTGGTTTCGTCTATTACGCCCGTGGGGGCTATTGGCCAGTTCTTGCGATCTAGCAGTCTCCATTAGGAAAGCCCGTGGGGGCTACCGACTCTGCACTAACTTCCATTGTGGTCTTCATCGCTACGCCCGGAGGGGCTATGCGCCACTATCATCTAAGGAAGTACTGATTGTGCCTTCAGCCTCCTGTGCATTACCATCTGCAGATATATCACCACCTTGGGCGTGCCAAACTCCATTATTGAGACTGACTTTGTTGTATTAACCCTTGAGTAGCCTGGCTACTGTTTCCTATCAGTAAAGTTACCATTACTTTCCTGTTCACCTACTGCTTTGTTATTGCTATCGCTCGCTTTCCCTATTGTCGCCTGTAGAGGGCATTCCTTGTTATTTATTTTTATTTAATAAACTGTTTTTTATTTTACTGGCTGGTCTGAGTGTCTTGAAAACCTTTACAATTCCTCCCTTCCTTCTCTCCCTTCGCCCTCATTTTCCTTTATTTTCTCTTTTTTCTCATCTCCATCCCCCCATTCACTGGACCCGACCAGGCTGATATTTGTCAAATTACAGCACTATGCCTCAACTTAAGATCATGACACTTAATGCCAGAAAAACAATCTATGGCATTGTGCTCTTTTGAGAGATTGAACTCGGATATTATAATGCTACAAGAAACGCATTTTGACTCTATTGCGTCCCCTAGATTCTCAAATAAAAATACCCTGTTACTTTGCCTCAGCTTCTGAAAAAAAAGAGTTGTAACCATTCTCATGAAATACTCTATACCCTGGAGGCTACTCTCTCAAACCTCTACCCTGATGGTAGATTCTTCTTACTCAAGGGTCTTATGTACGACAAGCCTTAATCTATAATGAATATATATTGCCCTAATTCAAACCAAATTTTGTATCTTATAAAATTACTTTCCCATTAAATTTGGAGATACAGACAGGTTTCCCATTATATCTCTTCCCTGGGGACTAGCTTCTCATTTCCCAGACGACTTACAGTTTTCGAATCTTTGTTGGTGGGTTCGTCTAACTCTTCCCCAAAAGATGGATTTATACACTTCGTCTTAACACTCGACTTCTTTCGAATATCTCCATGAGTGAACTAAACTACAAACTAGTGATGCACTGGTACTGCACACCAGCCCGGTTAGCTAGAATATTTCCTGGTATCTCACCATTATGCTGGCAGTGTGGGTTGGAGGGAGGTACACTAATGCACATCTGGTGGTCCTGTTAGTTTATTTCATAGTTTTGGTCCATGGTATCTCCTAAACTAAAAGACCTCTCTGGTTTATCTTTTCCTGCATCTCCTCAGACATTACTTTTGTCTATTTTCCCTCCCACTACTCACCATCCTCCGCTGGCAAATCTTAGACTTTGGCTCATGGGTGTTATGGCAGCAAGAGCTTGTTTTCCGGCCAAATGGAAATCCCGGATCCTCCTTTAGTGTCTGACTGGAAAGCCAAGCTTAAAGACACACTGGATATGGAAAGCCTGTATTACTCCTCACAGGGCAACCAGCATCTTTTCGATTTAACTTATGCCCCATGGATTGCTTTTATCACTTCCTAAATTGTTTGCGTTGCTCTTTTCATGGAGGAAAATCTCTTTTGTTCTGTAGGAACAATAGTCTGCCTGGACATAACCTCTTCTCCCCTCCCTTACTTCTTCTCCCTCTTCCTCCTTTTTCACTTATCTTTCCCTTTACTCCTTTTCACAGTTCTATTTTCTCCATCTCTCTCTTACCTATACCACCTGCTTTTTTTTTCACACTTACTCCTCAGTCTTTACGGAGTACTTCGATAGCCAAATGTGATGCCCACCAGTTGATTTTCTTAACATTGATCACACAGCTGATGTCCTGTAGGCTGGAATCATTTTATATACATTAATACTGTATTCTTTGATAATCATAGATGTCTGGATGGAATAGTCATGTCTGTATGATTAAGATGTCAGTTTTGTTTTTCTTTTTTCTCTGTCATTATGATTATTCCTGTAATGCTTCATGTGAATATTGAATTAATAAAAAATTGTCAAAAAAAAAATACTTTCCCCATTTAGAATCTTGTTTTGGAGATCCGCTTGTTGTAGGAAGTGATTTTAACATTGAATTCAATCCTAGTATAGATACATCCTCCAATAAAAAGTGCTTCAAACATTCACACCTTAAAAGAGCCAAATCTAAACTTTCAGAGCTTTTATTACTAGATGCATGAAGAGTTCTTCACCCCAAGGATAGAGATTACACCTTTTACTCATCCCTGCACTCCTCTTATAGTAAAATTGACCATGTCTTTATTTCCCAAAATCTTCTTCACTTCCTTAGAATTTCTTATATTGATCCAATGTTTTGTACTGATCATGCATCAGTCTTGATCTCTGTAATGCTTCAAGAGACTCCTAAGAAACCGGCTACCTGGCATCTTAATGATTCCATACTCCATGACCCTGAAGTTATAGCTTCCGTCACATGCCAATTGGATGAATTCTCCCTATTCAACTCATCACATGTAGTCTCAGACCCCACTCTCTGGGAAGCAAGGACATTTCTTGGACCTCAGCTGCCGGTGCGTTTCAAATTAAATCAGTCAGACAGAATATTGGGGTATTTGGGGTCAAACTCCTTTACTCCCTTCTCACACCACCAGACACGTCCAACACAGAAGTAATAACAGCAAGATCAGCAAGGAAATTGCTTGGACAAAAGCTGCCTGGGTCTTTAAAATCAAATCAATCAGACAGAATGATTGAGTATTTGGGGTCAACCTCATTTGCTCCCTTTTCACACCCCAGTCACTTCCAGCACAGTAATATAACAGCAAGATCAGCAACTTCCTGTTTCTTTCAAATCAAATACGGTAGATAAAATGTTAGGGTATTTGGGGGTCAACCTCCTTTGCTACCTTCTCTCACCCCAGGACTCCAACAGCACAGAGATAATTACAGCCAGATCAGGAAGGAGCTGGGATCATGGCTCTTTGTGTCTTATCAGTCAGTCACACTGAATTTCGGATCAACCTCTTTTGTCTCTTCTTCTCCCTTAGAATGCCCCCCAGACTCCCCTAATACAGAGAACAATTGTCCTACCTATAAAACTTTGTAAACTAAGCTTCAACTCCATTTTATTTTCCTATCTTCTCTAGCTCAAAATGTGCTGCTCTCTCTTCCTCTCACAAACTCAGAATGGCATGCTGCAAGAGCCTGACACCATTTTATATGCCTACAGTAAAAGAAGAAAAAAATGCCCTTTAATTTCAATGCAATAAGCTAGGCGAAAAAAGTGGAAAAACAGCACTTTTCACAGTAAATTTTTTATACGCAAGAAGTGCCATTCTTCAGCTATTCTGGATTGAAGTGAAAAATTTCACACATTCCTACTGCTAGCACTATCATATCCATCTTGGTGCAAAGTACTGGACAGAGTCGGTCAACTAGGACTGAGCCTGCCATATAATTTAGCAGGTTCTGTAGGAATGGTATCATACCCATGGTGCAATCTCTATTAGCTAAATGGTGCCTTACACACAGAGGAAAAATAGTAAGGTACATCATACTGATCTTGCCAAAATGGCAGCACAGCTACAAAGTGTCAGACAAATCTTCTCTGAACAAGAGACAGCCAGATCCAGATGTACATTTCAGCCTTGTTGGGCCTTATCAGTGAGGTGTAGGTGATCTCTCTTGGCACTGTGAGCATAAGATACACATCTGGATTACCTGGTTACCTTTAGAGTGACCAATCCCTAGGATAATTTGCATATGCAAAGTACTGGTTAGAGATGCTCCACCATTAATGAGTCTGCCATAAAATGTAACACTGCAAAAAACAATCATAGAATTTAGCAGGTTTTATGCGAATGGCATTCTACCCAACATGCAATTTTTATATCTACGTATGTGGACAAAACATTCACCACTGATTGAAGATGTTATCTCTTGAATGAAGGCATAAGGTCAAAATGCATATGTGCCATAATCAGTCAAATGTGAGATTATTATTAGGTGGTATTAGAGTTAATTTAAATAATCTATTAATTCTTCTGATTGGACAAACATCTTTTCCCTCCATGCATTACCCCACATTCACCTCTCAATCATTGCCTGGGAGGGATATAAGCTAGTCTCAGGTTTTGGGGATTTTATTTTTGGGGTGGGGTATAGATTTTCCTGTACATCAGCCAAGGGAGGATGATATTCTATAACACATCTTTATTTTTTAAAACTCTTTCATGTTGTTATCAAGTGTTACTATTACTTTAAACCATATGTCCCAGAAATAAAGCACAACATTTACATTAAAATGGTACTTTTAAATTGCAACAAATAGGATATTTTGAAAGGGCTTGCAAAAGCACCTATGTTTAGTTTGGTAATTTAGATTTAAAACAACAGTATATTAATCTTCGTTATTTTTTTAGTTAGTATAAATCTGGCAGGAGCTGCCTCACTGTTCCCCTTCCTATCTCCCACTTCCTTGCAGGAAGTACTAGCTCATTTGCATACCTCCCAATTGTCCCTCTTTAGGAGGAACAGTCCCTCTTTGAGACCCAAATTCCTCTGTCACTCTTTCCCATCTTGATGTCCCTCTTTTTAGGAGATCAGACTGTATGATGTGTATATAAGTGTATCATGTTGCTCTACAGCAATAAAACTCACATGTATGTTTGTTTAAATTTCAGTCTGTGTAACTAAAATACTTTGGTCTTGTTAAAAGTCATTTATTAGGTTACACAAGGAGGTGTCAATAGGTCATGAAATAGCCTAAAAATTCTCTGTAATGTCCCGCCCACCAGCCACATCCCCAGCAACACCCCCTAAAACACAAGTGTCCCTCTTTGGCAATTTGAAATGTTGGGAGGTATGGATTTGCATAAGTTGACAAGTAAAGAAAACTTAATACCTCATACACTATTGTTTGAAATAAAACTTTGCTAATTAGGTAGGTGCTTAAAAATTATCTATTTATTACAAAGTGGCAGTTTAACTTTAGGTGAATTCAAAAAAGTATATCAACCTAACGCACTGAAAAGATCATTAATTAATAAGAACTGGGGAAATTCTGGAACAATGGTGGACACGAAGCCCAAATTCCCATTGATTTCTAACAACACTCCTTAATAATAATAATAATAACCCCCCCATTTTATCTTAATATGGGCAAAAAAATATAATGGCCTCTATGAATACATTTCAGTGGATTACTTCCTCCAAATTAATCTTGATTAGAACAGATATTATGTATGTGGAGATACATATGATTTTTTTCTGCAGTCATCAGTATCTCTAAACTCCTACTAAAAGCTTGTAGGAAACCTTCAGTGAAAGGACATTGGGGGTTCTAAAGTCTTGCAGCCAATAGTCTTATGTGCCTCCATGGACATGATATCCAGTATTAATTACATATTAGAGTTAGGGAACCAGTCCACCCAAGATTGATTTCTAGTCTTCATTAGTACTTTCAAACTGGAGTTCTCTCTTTAGCTTACTGAACATGTCTCAGGAAGTATACTCACATTAAGTTTGTCTCTAATGTGCTCCTCTTTCATGGTTCTGTAACAGTAACAAAACTTGTCTAGCTCATTGGTTTCTTATTTATCTGGAAATCTTTGCTCACTAGTGAATTGCATGTGGTTTATCACTAAGATGTCAAGTACTTAGTTTTTAACCCTTGGAGTGTCAGAGGGGGGTCCAATGCATTGCTGGGTTAACATTCTTATATGTCCCCTTTTCATGCTTATAATTTGAGTATATCATCTGTACCAGCTCCCATGGATTAGATTTAACTAGTCTGTTTTAATCTGTGGGGCCTTCCTACTGAATAAAACTACGGGTACTACATCACCCATTTGCATTTTCTGGGTGCAGTATTTTCGTTGCTTGCCATTATAAGGTGATACAATTGTTACTGAATGCTATGGCATACTACTCTCAGTAGCAGAAGTCATCCATAGTAAGCAACAGTGCTTCCCTTAACTTGTAAGCAATATCAGTTTATGATGATACCCACACTTTCACAATTCATAGATTTCTGATAATTTTCACAGCCCCAGTGCTATGTTTCCCACATTGCTTCTTCTGGTTTTGCAGTATAGCACATAATCTATTTCTAAGAAGGCACAGATGACTAAAGATGGGAGGAAAAATTGCCCACTTTATTTTGTGAAATTTACCACACATTGAAATCCCCAATATTCCACCTATGCCCAAGAATTTCTGCTGTCATACAGACTCACTGTGTGTGGTACTATGATTACTGGTGCAGTGAGACAAGAATGGGTTTCTGAGAGGTAAGTATATGTGTTTCTATGGAATCAGGGATACCACCCAAGAATAACAGACAATCAGATACACAGAGCCAGCCAAATACCCAGAGAAACACTCCTTGAATACAGACCACGGGCAGAGAATAACAAGGTACCGCTTGTGGTCACATATAATCCCCAGTTGGAAGCCCTGAGAAGGATTGCAAAAGTTTTACAATCAACCCTCCATAAAAATGATAGATTAAAAGTAATTTTTCCAGATCCACCACTTAAATTATACAACCCCCAAATTTAAAGAAAATTATCGTCAAGAGCCATTTGCCACAAATCACAAAGAATGAATCTTCATCGCCACACAATAAACAGAAAAAAGGTTGACACACTAGTTGGTCAGCATTTTTGTGGTCCAAATCATAGTCTACAAATATGAAAGTCACCATACTCAAAGGAAACTTTAGAACACAAAGGGAAATTGGGAATTTAAATTAATGGATCTATTTGACACATTAAAAACAGGACTAAACCTTGGGATGGGCTTCATGTCTCATTATAATAGATAGAACATTTTGGTATTTGATTGTATAGAGACAGATCTGTTCAAGTCACAGACCAACAGGCTCTTCACACCTCTGTGTTAATGAACATTTCCTTGTTCCCAGGACTTTGATCTAACCCTGTGCATATCAATTCATATACTTGCAGACTGTATGTTTACTAAGTTAGTTGACCCCCACTGTGTACTCATATATTTTGGTTCAAATGTATGACATACTCTGTAAATATAAATGAAGTGTTATTCTAGCTTTGTTTGTTAACCCATGCCTGAAGAAGGGACCTTAGTGTCCTGAAAGCTTGCAGTTGTTATGTCCTCAGTTAGCCATTAAAAGGTATCACCTTTATACCAATCTTGAGAGTTTTTTGCTACACTGAATCCTATCTACTCCACTGGCTAACACGGTACCATCTTTTATTTTTTTTTGTGGCTACTTCAGTAATAGCACAAGCCTGGGGGTGTGAGTATATGTTGGTTCCATGGCTACTTGGGATAAGGCTGGGATGATGGGCAATGGGGAATGGGCAGGGAATGCTGGAAGTTGTAGAGTGGCAGAAGCTGGAGGGCATCCCATTGCCTATCATGCTTCAGGGTAACACTGGCACTGAGTACCACTGGCACCACTAAGGTGGTTCTATGGCTATCAGTGCTGTGGGATGAGGCTGGGCTCAATATGTGCGGTTATAGGTTTACTAGTGCAGTGGGACAAGACTGGATTGTCAATATGTGTGTGGTTAGATGGCTACAAATGGAGTGGAATGAGGATGGGGGTGTTAGTAGGCATTGTTTTATTGCTGGGTTTCCGTATATGCTGTGTTATGACTACCAATGCAGTGGGACAAGACTAGGAGGTCATTATAAGTTGTACTATAGCTACCAGAGGACAAGGTTGGGGATCAGTATGTATGGTTCTATGCAACCAGCTCAGTGTGTGTGTGTGTGTGGAGGGGTGTCACAGTTGGAAAAAGCAAAAAAAAAAAAACAAACAAAACCCACAAAATCCCCAAAAAGTGACATAATTTACACTTTTCACTTTTGGGGTAAAACATTTTCCCCTTACGTACACAGAACATCAGGGAAACATTTTAGGTGCATTTCTTGCTTTTATTCAAACGCCTAATGGTGCACCATTAAAACTTTTCTTAGTAATAGCCCCTGAATGGTGGGACTATTTATATAAAATATTTGCTAGAACACAATGAGGTTATACACCCTACAATGTGTTCCTGTGTGCCTTCTTTGTTCGGAAATAGTCAGTAAAATGGTGGATCATTGAAGTACTGTACCCCCAAAAAAACATAGCTTTGAGCTGTAATAAGTACTGTTGCATGAACATAATTTGTTTAATAGGCTTTTTAGGAATATATCCTTAATACAGCAGTCAGCTATATTTATTTTCAGTTTTTTACCTTTGAAGTCCATTGTAGTTTATCACTGAATATAGACATATTACTTATTTGAAAATGTCCTCATGTTCCATTACAAATGTGGGTAGGGTCCTATCTTGCTACTATGGGTAATCTCAATCAGACTGATAAAGTCTGTTGTTTATTTTGTGGAAGTAAAAACACAATGCAAATATAAAATGGTCTACAGGAAATAGCTGCAACTGCAGATAGTATGAAAAAATATAAAACAGTCATACCTTACTACTGTATGAAATACCACCCACATAAGTGGTTTTGATAAATTATGAGCCACATCGTAAATTTAGTTCTATTTTAAGGAATCTTTCAGGCTGCTTGTTGCTCAGAATCACTCAGACCTCTGAACACACTTCTTTCTTTCATAGCTTGGAGAAACGAAAAATGACTAGGGACTGATTAGTTGCCTACAGTTAGACATTGTTCTGCAAGTTCTGAACCTAAAGCTCCCTCATGCATTCTCTACTATAGGCATGGACCTGACAAAAACACTATATTGGGAAAATAAACAATGAGGAAAAAGAAGAAAGGAACCTGCAGAAAAAGGACTCACATATGGGTCTATGGACAGCTGAAATGGAGGATGAGAAATAAATGGGATATAATATAACCCGTTTTAGTAACAATTTGGCTTTCCAAAAAGTAATTGCAGAGACACACCTGGATTGAAATACTGCAGATATAGGGCTTTGCCTTATTTTCATGCTCCTGTTCTGCAGCAAAGGACTTCTCTTAGTCCACGTGTATCGCTGCAACAACTTTTTTGGCAAGCCAGACTGTTTTCTTGCCACTACACTGCACATACATCTTTCACTGTTTCTATTTTTAATTAACCCCTTAAGGACAGGCCACGCACGTAGTTTGCGGTCACTTAAGGACCACGGAGCATTTTTTTTTTTTTTTTGCGCGATCCGATTCCAGACTCCCCGAACGGCGTGCAGCCGCGCGGAGAGCCCGGAATTTATGGGTCCTTAAGGGTATAACAACCCTTGATGGTCAAGGGGTTAATACTAATATAGATTATATTTTACTCCATTTATTTCTCATCCTCCCAGCAGTAGCTTATGGAAAAAATATTTAGCACAGTGGTTCCCAGACTTTTTGATCTGATGTCCTCTCTTTCAATTTTTACCAAACACCATTGTCCCCGCTTACTTTTTATTGAGATAAAGTAACACTTTGTGCATATATTAATGTATTAATTTGCATTTTATTTGTTTTGTGATATATTTTGTGGTATCTGATTCATTGATTCATTATACATCCTTTTCTTTGCTACAGACTTTTCTACTAACCTAAAAAGTATATTAGCTTCCATCAAAACATGGATATCTAGTCTCTGTCTCTAGTACAAACACTGCAAACACAAAACTGTGCTGTTCACAGCTGTTCTCTGAAACAGCTTTTACTAAACCTCTGACCATGATTGCTCTTCAACAATGCAGATTTTATGTTGCATGGCACTGCAGATATTTGCTGCTGAAACAAAGCCTCAGACCCTTTCGCTGGATAAACATTCCAGTTAGGCATGCTCCTTCAGTTTAGGAATCACTGGTTTAACAGAAGGTTCTGGTGAGCAGGACTGCCTCAAGTGGACTGTGGCATACTCAGTTAATACATGCTAGGTTAGGTGAACAGTACATCACTGTAGTTGCCATTTACTACTGACTATATATATTACAGTGCCATTTAGATCTATATAGGCATTTCCTCTATTTACTATATATATTGATGAACCTTGATGAATACACTGCATACTCCATTTCATTACCAAGTTTTCAAAAGCCTTACAGTCACATATCTCTCTAACTTGTGTGAGTGAAGCGTTCTCCAAAACCTGCATCAGTCAGCACAGGGTAAGTGAAAAGTAGGTTAAATATACAGCAAACGGTGTGTTATACACTATAATTAAATAATTATCGATGAAGTTTTGGTACAAAATAATTTTTATTAAACCATGAGGAGAATGTTGAAATATAATTATATGATAACATACATTTAAAAAAGTGCATTTGTGCACTGTGTCTGCCTAAGACTATATTGAAAACACTTATTATGTTGTAATGGCCACTTTGAGCTGCTTATGCCAAGGAATGATCAAGGTGACATTGAATGAGGATTTTGAAGTGTGTCATTCTTCTGTGCTTAAGAAAGACTATGCAGTTTCCCACCAAAATTAATTATTTTCCTTATGCCTACTGTAGAGGTGGAGATAAGGGCACATTCATTTTGAAGATGTGCATTGACTGAGTTCAGCTCTGGTATGTACTAAGGAATCTATACATTGTAAGATTGTGGTAGGTGTAGTCATGTGCTTATGTCACCCACACTGGTATGTCAAGCCACACATATGGGGTACCACTTTTCTTGAGAGTGCAGTAGCTACAGGATATAGTAGAAAACGCCATGGTCTTCAAATATTATAATATCTTTGAAGGAGTGGAAATGTAATAAAATATAATTTATCCTTTTGCATCACCTTGTGGAACTGTCCTACAGTAGAAAGGCAAGTCTGCCTTTTCTTCATGCCTGTAGTTGTTAAACCATTTTAATACATGCATATCATATAAAAAAAAAACATTTTGATACAGGCATGTCATATGTAAAAAATGTCAGCTAGAATATTGTGGTAAGTACAGTTATTTGTTTCATACAGCCAGCACAATATGTCAATTACAACTGGGAATCATTTTACCGAGACTTCTAGGTACAAAAGTTAATATGAAATTCTATGATTTTCAGAGATTTCGGTTTATTTGATGGTGTGAAAATATGAAACCCCCACTCCTTTTTTTCTAAGGTTGGAATTTTGTATAATTTTCAAAAATATATAGCATTACAAGGTTACATAGTTAGCTATGTTGTACCAGAAAGGCAGAATGATAAACATACATACATTCTATACAAAAAATGTTCTATTTTTTTGTATAGAATGTATGTATGTATACCTTTATTTATATGTTGCCACACAGTGAACGCAGCGCCGTACAATAGTAGTAGGTTACAATAAAATAAATGGGGATAAATAAGTGTCACAGTTGTAGAAACAATACTAGAGAGGTCCCTGCCTCAAGGATCTTACAATGGGTAATAGGAGACAGACGACAGGGTATGAGGGTGTCAAATGCTATGAGGTCAAGTGCTGAGTTTGCCAAAAGGTAGTGCATGGTCCTCGTGAAGTCCTAGAAGGAATACCAACATCTAAAACTATACATTTTGGTGTTTTGGAACAATGAAACTGTACCAGACATAGGGATAAATTAATCTGACAGTGAAATTTATAAAAAGTTACCTTCCTCACAATTTACAAAAAAAAATTGTTTACTATATTTCAATAGATGAGTATCAATGTACCTTTTCTCCCAAATTTCAATAAAACACATCTTTTTGTAGATTTTTTCTGAGGTGATCGGGGCATCCATAAACCAAATCTGATGTATGATATATGTGAGTTTCTCACAAGAAAACCAACTGCAATTGATGTTTGAATGTACACATATGCAACACAGGGATGTTTCATAATCCAGCTCTCAAGGTTAAATGATTAGTAAACTTTTTTATGAAACAAATTTATGTTTTAGAACTTTTCCCACTGAGTAAAACTGGGGTGCTACACTCTGGGGAGATTTTTAGTTCAAAAATTATTGAAACTCAATTTATTCAACTAAATAGTAATTTTCTATTCTGGTCACAAAGTGTTGTTGTTCCTATCACTCATTATGTGGACCCATAGCCAGAGACTTAAGCTTTCCCACAGAGTGTAGTACAAAAATGTTTGCCTTTTAGGCACCAGTTAGTACTGTAGATCAAAAACGAATAGGTTTGAGATGTCAACTTTTAAATACATACTATCTCAGCAGTGGGAATACTCTAGTTTTACTCAGTATTAACCCTCTGAGTGACAGAAGGATGTCAATGCACTTTGCAGTGTGCACCCCTACATCAATCAAACAGAAAACTCCATTACAAAATATATGTTTAAGAAATAAGGGTACTGCTTCTTTTGAGTAAGAATATGTGCAGTTTAGAAAAACCTATTGGCTTGCATCTGCTGGCATATTCCATGTATCTTAGCCCTCAAGGTCAATTTAGCTCTTGAAAAATGTGACAGTTTGTCGGCTAGAATATTTTTTGCTTGTCATATATATTATTTTACAAGACATGTATAATTTGAGAGCAGAGGACAACATATTCATTTTGTTTTTAATGTGAATGTAGACTAAACCCCATCATCATATCATGCTGAGCTTCACTGCCTCCATGGAAACAGACATGCTTCAAGATACGAGAAAAAAGAGCATCTCAAATTGGCATCATGAACTGTTCTCAAGAGCACTGTAAAATTGTTTTGATGCTACTAATCATAATAGAAAATCAACAAGATTGTCTGTGACATAGGCTTAAGCAGCAGCACTATCAAGATCATAATTATTCAACTACAGTGACTTCCAACTGGCATCGCTTCTAACTCATTGATTTTTCAAGTTTTATGACTTGTGCATCTCAAAACAAGTTACTTTCACAGCAGAAATACCCAGGCGTCTTTAAAAAAAAAAATATAGAGGCTGATGTACTTAGATGAACTGCACCAATTCTGGAGCATCGGTGACACAGAAATATTCCAAAACTTTGCAATTATTTAAAAGTGGCTTTAACCCATTGAATGCTAGAGAGTTATTCAATACATTGCAAATATCTCTCCAAGATTCACCGAGTATCAAAAAAGTATAATTTAAACCAAATGGAATTGGTATTTTTCTCGTGCAGTTGGTTGCACCAGAATTCTTCCTACCTTAACCTCAGAGTCTTAACCCCTTTGATGCTAGAGTAAGTTGGCCAGCCCTCATGTTAAACTGGAGATACATAGCAAACATGCCTATCTCAGGGCTGCACTGAAATCAAATCAGCCCTGCAGTACACATTTTTCATATGCGTTCCCAACTGGACAGTCTATATTATAGGTCTCAATCTTGTTGCAGAGCAATGTGTTGAAGTCCTCCTTAGCATCCAGGGGGTTTAACCCTTTGAGTGCCATGGGGTTCTCAACGCATTGCAAAGCAATGCGTTGTGTATCCCTCTGGCACTCAAAGGGTTAAGAGAAAATTAATACTGTATAGTTCTTGACCGAGGCATCTTTAGAAAATGACCAATCTATATTTTAGTAGTCTGTCTAGAACATGCTACACAATTCATCAAGAACATAAATGGCAAAGAAAATGCCAACTATTCCATTTGTTCTATTTATAGTGCAATCTCCGGATGCTTTCTTCTCTCAGCTGGAGACAAAAAGGTCCTTATTTATTAAGTTGATGTGGAACAATTGTGCAACAAACCATCTTTACCATATGGGAAAAATAAAAAAAAAACCTCTGCAAAATACTAGTTGATTTAATTGGGCTTTTAACCCTTTGAATTTTAGAGAGGTCTCCAATGCCTTGCATGGCAAGGTGTTGGAGACATTTCTAGTGTTCAGTGGGTTAAAAGTAGGGATGGGGGAAATCTTTTGCCTCAAAAGAGAAACATAAGAAAAATGGCTATTTTCTCAAGTGGGAAATATTTCATCTAGCTCATTGCATTGAAATCAGTGGGAAGACTAAATTTATCCCCACCACATGGTAGGTTTCTCTTCTTTTCCCACAGGCATGTAAAAGGGGTGCCAGGCTCTTATCACAGCATACCATTCTGTGTTTGTGAGAGGAAGAGAAAGCAACAGATTTTTGAGCTGGAGAAGACAGGCTAATAAAGTAGAGTTGAAGCATAGTTTAGGGGGTACTGTATAAAAGAAATATGTTTTCTGTATTAGGGGAGTCTGGAGGACAGAAATGGAGAAAGGAGTTTGACCTCAAATACCCCAAATTCTTGTGTGACTGACTGGGAAGATACAGGCAGCTGTGTTTCTTCCTGATCTGGCTGTTATCTATGTCCTGGGGGCGGGGGGTCTGCGGGTGCGAGAAGGGAGCAAAGGAGGTTTACCTCAAATACCCCAACATTTTGTATCACCAACTAAACACAGGCAGCTGTGATTCAAGTTCCTTCCTGATCTGGCTGTTATCTCACTAGTAGGGAAGTATAGGAGTATGAGGAGGGAGCAAAGGATAATTACCCCAAATACCCAAAATCCTATGTGACTGAGTGGGAAGACACAGTCAGCTGTGGTCCAAATTTCTTCTTTGTCTGGCTCTTTTCTCTGTCCTTGGGGAGGCTGGGAAAAATAGCAGCTGAACAGGTAGTTTTTTTTTTAAGTGATAGGGATGGGGGGCACAGTTAATTTAAAAAAGTATATAGATAAATTGATAGGTGACTGAGACAGGGATCCCGAAGTAACTTGTGACTGAGGCAGAATGATGATTGAAAAGATAGTATTTATGTAGAGATCCAAGGCAAGACATCACACACATCAGTTCTATTGTATACATTACAGTGAAACACACACAATAGTTGAGTAATGATCAGTAGTGATGAGCGAGCGTGCTCGGCCGATGCTCGGATCGGCTCGAGCATCGCTCTGCTCGGCACATGGCGGTACTCGTCGAGTACCGCCATGTGCTCGCCCGACATGTTCGGGTGGCGGGGATCTGTGCCGGAAGAGGCACAGATCCGAAGAAGCTCCGCTGGACCACCAGGGACTGGAGGTACGGGGGCATTGCGGAGATGAAGGGGGCATTGCGGAGATGAAGGGGGACATTGTGGAAGAGGGGCATAGACTCTATGCCCCTCTTCCACAATGTCCCCCTTCATATCCGCTATGCCCGTCTTCCACAATGTGCCCCTTCATCTCCGCTATGCCCCTCTTCCACAATGTGCCCCTTCATCTCCGCTATGCCCCTCTTCCACAATGTCCCCCTTCATCTCCTCTATGCCATAGAGGAGATGAAGGGGGACATTGTGGAAGAGGGGCATAGCGGAGATGAAGGGGCACATTGTGGAAGAGGGGCATAGCGGAGATGAAGGGGCACATTGTGGAAGACGGGCATAGCGGAGCTGAAGGGGGACATTGCGGAGCTGAAGGGGGCATTCGGAGATGAAGGGGGCATAGCGGAGATGAAGGGGGCATTGACCAGGCACCCTCCCCTCATCAGAGCAGGGGGTGCCTGGTGTCGCCCCATTCATTCCAATGGGGCTCGGGTGCTCGGCCGAGCACTCGAGCCTCAGGGGGTGCTCGGTCAGAGCACCCGAGCACCCGAGCATCGTGGTGCTCGCTCAACACTAATGATCAGCAAACACACAGGGGTAAGGGGAGGTTGAAAGGATTAGGAGCAGTGCAGGGATGTGTGAATAAATTGGTAGCCCATAAACTGACTGCAGCCATGGTTGCTGCAATGTGTGCAATACATGATTGTGACTCCTCTCTTCCCGAGGAAGATGTAGTTTGTCAAAGTACCACCAAAAGTTCCACCAGCACCAGCACCAATACTATTATTAAACCACCTAGAAGCACTGAAGATGACGGCAAGTCACATTCCAGTGTTGGTGGCATAGCGCAAGAAGGTGTAGCAGCTCAATAAACGGCTGCATCTGACAGTAAGACTAAAAAATAGCTGTCCTAAAACTAGTAGTGAAATTATGAAAATCTCTCAAAGGGGAATGTAAAATGAAATTGATTGAGACCTCTAACAGCTTGGAGTAATGTAGTGGAGAAGAAGTGGTGGGTGATGATAAGGATAACCTAATGATTGATGATGTAGATATAGAATATATCTCTCCAGCATCCTCCTCTTCTTCAGATACAGATAAGTGAGAAAGATGATGATTTGGCCAGAAAGTTACCTGAAAGGCAAAGGCCCACTCTTCCACCACTGAAAAGGAGCACTGTGCCTGTCTGTAAACTCTTTCATAGAACAATTGGAAAGTCTTACCCTGGACAGCCAAAGATTGCAAAAATACACAGGCATCCTTTCATTCATCATCAGCATCTTCACTGCTTCCAAGTCCAAGTCCCACTCAGCCCCACACACTAAAAGTGATGAGTAACAGCAACAACACATGTTATCAGCATCCACAGCCTCTGCTGCTCTTGGAAATGCAGCACCTGTGACATCTAGTAGACAGTTGTAGTAGTACAATTTCAGCAACATCTGGCCCAGTAATAGTAGTAGTAGCAGCATCTTAGGAACCCCATAGTCTATGAAATCCACAGAATGGAGATACTTCACTCAGGATCCAAAAGATAAGCATGTTGCTTGCTATCTTTTGCCTGTGTAAGAAGCATGTGTGCAGGGGAAGCATGCTTACACCTAGGCAACTCTTCATTGAATTCCCACCTGAAGCACAACCACAGAACAGACTGGGAGACTATCATGGTTCCGGTGACTCCTTGTCTCTCTCTGTTGTGGTGCTCTTCCATTGGCGGAGCTTGATTGGCCCGCCCTGGGTGTGCCTTTTTATACTGGGCCTATGGCACCTGTCAGGTGCCCTTTCGTGGTGTTCCTGTTCCTGCGCCTTTGTTGCTGTGTTCCTGCATTCCTGTGTACCGACTCGGCTCGTCTGACTACTCTGCTGTTCCTGCTCCGTGATTGACCCGGCTCTGGCTGATGTTCCTGCTCCGTGATTGACCCGGCTCTGGCTGACGTTCCTGCTCCGTGATTGATCCGGCCCTGGCTGAAGTTCCTGCTCCGTGATTGACCGGCTCTGATTGACGTTCCTGCTCCGTGTTGCTTCCAGTGTTCCAGCTAACTTTTGGAGCTCTTGCCTGGCGACATTCTGAACTGTGCTCACAGTGTTGCACTGACTGATCACACCTCCGTTTCTAAGCTGTGGCCTCTGTTATTGAGCCTGTCTGTTGCCTCCGTTATTGAGTTTGCCTGTTGCCTCCGTTACCGAGACTATCAGAGAGTACTAGCCAAGCTGTTGCCTCCTTTACCGTGTCTGTCAGAGACACTTGCTGTGCTTGTAGCCTCCGTTACCGAGCCTGTCTGTATACACTTGCCAAGCTTGCTACATTCGATCCTGAGCCGTTTAACACTTGTGTAGCTGGTTGTCTCCATCACCGAGCCTATCCGATTACACTAGCAGAGCTGTATATTGTACTAGGTGCTCGTTTCCTTACTGTGTTGCACCACGTGGTACTATTGGGCTTTCCATTAGCTCTTGCAGTGTGTTGCTCCGTTCTGGCACCGGAAGGGTGGCTTGGCTCTGGTCTCAGATTGATCACAGTGTTGCTCCATCTATCGCACTAGTAAGTGCGGTTGGGTCATGGTATATTCGCTTGTGCAGTGTCTCCTCCGTTACCGCACCTAAGGGGTGCTCTTGACTCCGGTCCCATTGGCATAAGCAGTGTCTCCTCCTTTACTGCACCTAGTGGTGCTCTTGGCTCCGGTCCCATTGGCATAAGCAGTGTCTCCTCCTTTACCGCACCTAGTGGGGCTCCTGGCTCTGGCTCCATTGGCTCAGGCAGTGTCTCTCCTCCATTATCGCATCCAAGTGGTGGTATTGGCTTCAGCTCCAGGCAGTCCTTGCTATACTATTGGGCATTACGATACAGCTATCTGGTTGTGATTCAGTTCAGTCGCACTGCTAGAGCTTGCTTTCTGCACTACTACTGGGACTGTTTATTAGCACCGGGCATTGGCTATATCACCACAACAGAGACTGATTATCTGTATTGGGCATTAACCCTTTACCTTTTGATTCTGCTGTATACCACTTACTCCTGCTATATTGGGCCTGTGTTTCTTCCATTACTTGCCTTCCTTATTATTACCTATTCTGGCCTCCAGGGGCACTGTTCCTTATTTTTACCTCAATAAATCTGTGTTTTATTTTTTACCGTAGTCTGAGTGTCGTAAAAACCGTAACAGTACGAAAGGGCCATGACCTCAGACGGTAAGGGTGACGGTAATACACAGAACCTCCATTGGAGGATGGATGTCCATGAGCAACGCTTGGACCAGTTGACGCTGGCCATGCAGACATTACTGGAACGTACGGTACACCTTGATAAACCTAATCAAAATCCAGTGGTCCCCCCAGTTCCGACACCGGATAATCATGCTGGGCAATTTGCTGCACCTTCCAGAAGTCTAACTGCGGCGGCGGCGTTACTGTTGAGATACAATGGCGAACCTACACTATGCAGGGGGTTTATCAACCAATTAGAGATATTCTTAGAACTGACACCTCATGCCTTCCCGAATGACCGTAGCAAGGTGGGTTTCATGATATCTCTATTAACGGGTAAAGCCCTGGCGTGGGCGAATCCCTTGTGGGAGAATGCCAGTCCATGTACTCTGAACTTCAATGAGTTTATAAGGAAGTTTCGGAGAGTATTTCAGATACCTGGTAGAGCCGCCTCTGCTGCCAAACGATTGATGGAGATACAAATGGCGATCGTACTGTAGGTGATTATGCCATAGAATTTCGGATACTGGCAGCAGAGGTAGGCTGGAATAATGAGGCTCTGGTGGCAGCCTTTGCTCAGGGGTTGTCTGATTCTATCAAAGACAAAATTGCGGCCAGAGATGTACCCAGTGACTTAGACGAGTATATTGATTATGTCATACTCATTGACTCTCGCATTCGTGAAAGGCACCTGGCAAAAAGGACAAAATCCAGAAACTATGGACATGGTAGTCCTTTAAACCCATCCTCGCCTCCCAATCCTCCTGGTTGTGTATCCGAACCAAGTGAGCCAATGCAACTCGGGTTCACTAGACTTTCAAAGGAGGAGCGGGCAGGGTTTATGTTTCTATTGTGGCAAAGATGGGCACATACTACGCACTTACCCAGTATAGCCGGGAAACGCACGCATCTAGGGTACCTTGGGGGACAGGGCCTAGGTGGCGTACAATCGTCCCCAGACTCCTGTACACAAAAACCCACCATCCAGGTGAGTTTTTCCTTGGGTGACCAAGCTGTGGAGGTACTGGCTCTGGTATATTCTGGCACAGCAGGTTATTTCATGGTCCATTCCTTTGCTGAACGGCACAATATTCCGTTGTCTAAAAGAAATACTCCGCTAGCCATTGAGGCCAATGACGGTAGACCTTTACAACCTGCTTTCATCACTATGGAAACTACTCCTAGCACTATGTCGATTGGGGCTCTCCACAGGGAGGAGGAATGTTTCCAAATTATAAACTCACCCCATCATGCGGTCATTCTGGGGTTCCCATGGTTATTGCTGCACAACCCCCAGTTTGATTGGCAAAGATGCGAGGTTCAGTCATGGTCTGAGTATTGCACTAGTCACTGTTTGTCACATCCGGTCAAGATTATGTGTACCTCTCCCTCCGTGCCAACTGAATATAGCAAGTTCAGTGACGTATTCAGTAAAGGAGAGGCTAGCGCATTGCCGCAGCATAGGCTGTGTGATTGCGCTATTGATTTGCCCCCGGGGGTGGTGCCCCCTAGGGGCAGGACGTACCCTTTGTCCTGTGAGGAGAACAGGGCCATGGAGGAGTACATTGAGGACGCCCTCAAGAGGGGAATCATTCGCAAATCATCCTCTCCGGCAGGTGCAGGGTTTTTGTTTGTGAAAAAAAAAATGACAAATTACGACCATGTATTGATTACCGGGGACTGAATAAGCTCATGTCCAAGAATGCGTATCCCATACCACTCATTACGGAGTTATTTGACAGGTTGAAGGGCTCCTCTATATTCACCAAACTCGATCTACGGGCTGCCTACAACCTGATAAGAATCAGGGCCGGAGATGAGTAGAAAACGGCATTCAGGGCACTATGAATACTTAGTGATGCCTTTTGGATTGTGCAATGCACCTGCCGTATTTCAAGAGTTGATCAATGATATCCTCCGTGATATGCTACAGTCCTGTGTAGTTGTATACCTTGACGATATTTTGATTCACTCTGCTAACCTAACCCAGCACATCCAAGATTTTTCTGAGGTTTTGCTCCGTTTACGCAAGAACAAATTGTTCTGTAAATTAGAAAAATGTGAATTTCACAGAACCAAAGTACCTTTCCTGGGATTTGTGATATCTAAGGATGGCATTGCCATGGACCAAGAGAAATTGGCAGCAGTCCTACAATGGCCACAGCCCAAAGGGTTAAAAGCTATTCATGGTTCTTGGGCTTTGCCAGTTATTATAGAAACTTTATTCAGAATTTCTCTACCATTGTGAAACCTCTGTCTGACCTCACACACAAGGGCGCTAATCCCTCTCAATGGTCTGAGGCAGCTGAGATGGCTTTTGAGACACTTAAATCTGCGTTTGCCTCTGCTCCTATACTGTCCCACCCCAATCCCACCCTCCCATTTACATTGGAGGTCGATGCCTTCGAAGTTGGGATAGGGGCAGTTCTTTCTCAACACCCCAAAGACGGGGGCCAACCTGAGACCTTGTGGGTTCTTTTCCAAAAAGCTCTCTAGTGCCCAAAGCCATTATGAGATTGGCGATAGGGAATTGTTGGCTATTATCCTGGCATTGAAGGAATGGCGACACTTATTGGAAGGCACAAGAACCCCGGTGTTAATTCTTACTGACCATAAAAATTTGATATATCTCTCAGAGGCTAAAAGGCTGTCCTCCCGCCAGGCTAGGTGGGCGCTATTCTTGTCTCGGTTTAATTTTATAGTGTCCTACTTGCCAGGTTCTAAGAACGTTAGGGCAGACGCCCTATCCAGACAGTTTAGCTCTGACATTGAGAGGGATGAAGCCCCGGTACCTATTATTCAACCAGATAGGATTCTGGCAACAATACGCACCAGTATCACTTTGCCACTGGGGGAGCAGATTTTGGCATCTCAATCACGGACACCTCCAGAAACCCCAGTTGGCAAGTGCTTTGTGGATGAGCCTTTCCGTACCCGTTTGCTCGAGACCACTCATCTAAGGCAGCTGGGCACATTGGGAGGGATCAGTTGATCTGGTCTCTTTCACAAGTGTTTTGGTGGCCCTCCCTTAGGGCCAATTGCTCCTCATTTACTGCAGCCTGTGCCACCTGTGCCCGCGCTAAGACCCCCAGACATCTCCCAGTGGGCCTACTCCAACCGGTGCCTAATGGTGAACGCCCATGGTCCCACATATCTATCAATTTTTGGGAGAATTGCCGGTGTCTAGGGGTTATACATTTATCCTAATGGTGGTGGACAGGTTCTCTAAGGTGGCTCACTTCGTGCCCCTCTCTGGACTTCCTTTGGCCCAGGAGCTGGCAGTAGTTTTTGCCAGAGAGGTGTTCCGCTTGCATGGGGTTCCCAGAGTGATAGTATCGGACCGAGGGAGTCAGTTCGTGTCGAGATTCTGGAGGGCATTCTATAGCCAGATGGGCATACAACTGTCCTCCTCCGCCTACCATCCCCAGACCAACGGGGACGCTGAGCGTGCCAATCAGGGACTGGAGCAGTTTCTGCGCTGCTTTGTGACTGATCATCATGACAATTGGGCCGACCTGTTGCCGTGGGCAGAGTTTGCCAGGAACTGTGCAGTTAATTAATCGTCTAGGAGCTCCCCATTTCTTATCAATTATGGGTTCCAGCCGTGCTTGCTCCCGGACTCATTTCAGTCACAGCAGATTCCAGCTCTGGATGAGCATATTGAGCAGCTCCGCTCCACTTGGCCACAGGTGCAGAGGTCCCTCAGCCAGTCCTTCCAGCGACATCAGCGGCATGCCAACCGTAGAAGGCTGCTAGTGGTCTCCTTCCAGGTTGGGGACCGGGTATGGCTCTCGTCCAGAAACCTCAATCTGCAAGTGCCATCCAACAAATTGGCTCCCCGGTTCATTGGTCCGTTCAAAGTTATCCGCAGGGTTAACCCCGTGGCTTACGCATTGGAACTCCCGGCATCTATGCGCATTCACAATGTGTTCCATGTGTCTCTGTTGAAGCCCTTGGTATGCAACCGTTATACTACCACTCTGGTGGTTCCCGGGCCGGTGGATGTTCAGGGCCAAGAGGAGTATGAAGTGCAGAGCATTATTGATTCGAGGTTTAGAGGTAAATTGCAGTATTTGGTCCACTGGAAGGGGTACGGACCTGAAGAGCGTTCTTGGGTCGACCAGAGGGACCTTCATGTTCCAAGGTTACTGCGCAATTTCCACTCCAAATATCCTCAGAAACCCAGACCCTCGGCTAGGGGAGGGGGTCTTTGAGACACTCCTTGTCACTCTCTGTTGTGGTGCTCTTCCGTTGGTGGAGCTTGATTGGCCCATCCCGGGTGTCCCTTTGTATACTGGGCCTATGGCACCTGTCAGGTGCCCTTTCGTGGTGTTCCTGTTCCTGCGCCTTTGTTGCTGTGTTACTGCGATCCTGTGTACCGACTCGTCTCGTCTGATTACTCTGCTGTTCCTGCTCCGTGATTAACCCGGCTCTGGCTGATGTTCCTGCTCCGTGATTGACCCGGCTCTGGCTGACGTTCCTGCTCCGTGATTGACCCGGCTCTGGCTGACGTTCCTGGTTCGTGATTGACCCGGCTCTGGCTGACGTTCCTGCTCTGTGATTGACCCGGCTCTGGCTGACGTTCCTGCTCCATGATTGACCCGGCTCTGATTGACATTCCTGCTCCGTGTTGCTTCCAGTGTTCCAGCGAACTTTTGGAGCTCTTGCCTGGCGACATTCTGAACTGTGCTCACAGTGTTGCACTGACTGATCACGCCTCCGTTGCTAAGCTGTGGCCTCCGTTATTGAGCCTGCCTGTTGCCTCCATTACTGAGACTATCAGAGAGTACTTGCCAAGCTGTTGCCTCCATTACCGAGTCTGTCAGAGACACTTGCTGTGCTTGTAGCCTCCGTTACCGAGCCTGTCTGTATACACTTGCCAAGCTTGCTACATTCGATTCTGAGCCGTTTAACACTTGTGTAGATGGTTGCCTCCATCACCGAGCATATCCGATTATACTAGCAGAGCTCTATATTGTACTAGGTGCTCGTTTCCTTACTGTGTTGCACCAAGTGGTGCTATCGGGCTTTCTGTTAGCTCTTGCAGTGTGTTGCTCTGCTAGAGCTTGCTTTCTGCACTACTACTGGGACTGTTTATTAGCACCGGGCATTGGCTATATCACCACAACAGAGACTGATTATCTGTACTGGGCATTAACCCTTAACCTTTTGATTCTGCTGTATACCACTTTCTCCTGCTATCTTGGGCCTGTGTTTCTTCCATTACTTGCCTTCCTTGTTATTACCTATTCTGGCCTCCAGCGGCACTGTTCCTTATTTTTACCTTAATAAAACTGTGTTTTATTTTTTACCGTGGTCTGAGTGTCGTAAAAACCGTAACAGAGACACACCATCAACAGGTCAGAGGATCCACAACTAGCAGCAGCAGAAGTGCTCCTAAATGTTTCTGGGGCTCTGGGGTACATAATAGAAGTGCTGTTGATGTGCCATAGAGTGTGCCAAGATTTTCAGCTCCTGCTGACTCTGAGTTTGTTTTTGGAGATGACAAGAGTCATAGAGTGTCTACACATACCACCACCACCCTTACCACCTCCACAAGTCATGTCATTAAAGTAATAAAGTTACACAGTTATTCTACTATATACCGCAATCCCACTTTTACTAAGTTCTTAGAAAGAAGTCATATCCTGCACAAAAAATGCAAAAGTAAGCCTATGAAAAAGTAAACTTGCTAAAACATTGTTGGTTGACATGCTGCCCTTTTCTTTTGTTGAAAACAGAGGCTTTAAAAAACTGATCTCATGGGTTACACCCTGATGGAATATCCAAAGCCACAGTTCTTTCTCAAGGATGGTCGTACCAAAGTTACTTAATCAGGAAGTTAGTGTTCTGGGTAAAGGACAAAGGCACTCAGCCTGCTAACATTTTTTTCAAGGCATATATTGCTCTAGGACTCACAACTTTTATTTTCAGCTGTTTAGTTCTCCACTTCAGCCACCAAAAGAAGTTATATTGAGGTGGAAATATTGCAGTCGTACAAAACATGGGCAAAAGATGGCAAAGTGCTGGAAATTTATTGGCAGTGGCGAAAAGGAAAAAGTGTATATGGGCAGGAAGTTTTGGACATTTCTCTGACTTTTCACCCATCTTAAGTTAAAAGCACCATTTAAATCAATGGACATTTTATCCCAGCCATTGTACACTTGGTTTACTGCAAAACTTCCAAATTCAGCTTGCTAAATAAGACCTTTTAGAATTCATGTTAAATCCCGTCTCTGGCTATAAACATAGCATTTGTTTGGACAACATAGTAATTTGGAAAGAAAAAGAAAACATGCTACCAGGCACATGTTAAATGAGCAGTAGTATTTTTGTTATGAAAAAATGTACATTGTAATTATTTTCTTGCTGAGTACTCTTAGTGATGGGTAATATTTAAATTATTTAAATTAAAATTTGATTACACTTTAATTTTCTGTAGTGGTGATCAGATTGTGCTGTCCCTATTACTTACTGTGATTCAAGTTCTCCCATTGAGTATATTGTAATTAAAATATTTGTTTGACACCAGGTGGCACTGTTGCAAACAGTAAAAAAAATAATGTTTGACTTGTTATAACTTTTGAATCAAAATTATTCTAGTTTAGGCAATATCCTTGTTTTACTCAGCAGAAACGGCCCTATAACATGCATTTTTCATTAAAAAAAGTTACAGCTCTTTGAACTACTTGGCTGCTGGATATCTATCTTTTCATAAAGGTAGAAATACATACAAACGGGTCAGGCGCACAATCAATTCAATGTGCCAGTTTATTCTGGATAAATGAACCTGGTGTCCTTGGGGCATACCAGCAAGCCAGGTTTTCAATACAGCCTGTCTTAAGCATCAGTGGATTAAAGAGTCACTAAGCTACTGATCACCTCCAGCATGGATAGCTTGAAAAAAAGCACTGTTGGTGCTCCCAGAAAGAAACACTTATATAACCTGTTAACCATTTCAGTGCCAGAGAGGTACGCAATGTATTACTCTGCAATTTGAGTACACCTCTGGCACTCAAGGGGTTACAGGGAAAGTAACACTTAATATGTCAAAAATACATATTGTAGGGTTTATGTTCCTGAGTAAAACAAGGTTTCTTCCACTGCTGAGGGTTGTTTTGTTTGAATGATATTGCAGCTCATACTTTTTTAGGTGCAGTCTCTCATTGGCTTGAAATTGTACAGTGTAGCTGCTGCTATACCATCCTATGGCCAGATCATAAACAGTCAGAGGATGGGGTAGCAACAGAACTACTGTAAAATTTCAGGCAATGGAAATAAGACACTTAAAAAAATTGAAGTTTGAGCTGCAATAACTTTGAGTATAACACCTCAGCAGTGGGAGTTTCCTTATTTTACTCAGGATATATATTTATATATATATATATAGATATATATATATATATCTATATATATATATATGTGATATAGTAAGTGTTACTAGCCCTTAAAATTTATATTTTGCAGAAAAAATGGGTATTGGAATAATATGCATAACCTTTTCAAATGAACTGAGAGTCAAATATAGGAGAAATGTGTCTTCTGATTGTATCAGCTCTAGGGCAATTGAACTTTAAATCCAATAAAGTCAAACATTTTTGAGTATTTTGATAAGCACAAACAGGGTTGTAAAAAGATATGTGGGAATAACAAATTGTACCGCAAGAGACAAATTTGAGGGAGATTTACAGAAAAATTGAAAAGAAGGTGTGTTCATGTTATGGGTATTGATTGTGTGCAAGCCTCTAATGCAGGAAGATTTTAATCTCTTTCCAAGAGGAATCTTTTCTGGATTTTATAATTAAATGAGGAAATAGATATTTGCACTTTGAAAGATGGATGGAGTGGTCGGTAGTGTCAGGCTTTTTCCTCCCCTTTTTGTCAGAATTTCCTCTTCATCTCCTCAATTTATGTAGATCTTTTACATTCCCCCCCCCCTTTTTTTTTTTTTTTTTTTTTTTTTTTTTTTTACATTGAATCCCCCTTGTATTGGTCTGTTGCAAACACTAACATCCAGGTTAGAATTTTATTATTGATACTTTGTCTGTCTCCCCAGTCACCCATTTCTCTGCTCATTTGCCCCCATTTTTTTTACTCACCAATCCCTCTCACTCCCCTCTCCACCCTCTCATTTTTATTCCACGTTTGATCTATATGAGAAAGGGTATGAATTGATAAGATTTTTTATGTAAATTGCATTTGGTGGTGAGATGAAAACAGGGTCTAGTTTGCCTATAGAATAGCACATCTATATATAGTGATTAGGAGTTATATTAGGGTGTTTGTTTGATACTTATGGAAGTAAGAATGAATTGGCTTTGAGTTAGGAAGTGTGACTGCTGTCTCTAATATTTGTCTCTATATTTTTTAGTTATAAACTGCAATAAAATATTGCATCAACAATCTAATTCTTATTTGGTGAAAAATTATGTATTTGATGGATGGAACATGGATTGCTCAAAGATGCTGTAATCAGCAGATGTAGTTGTGACTATATTTGTTTAGAGTTACAGGGAGTGCTTGCTTTACATGGTAAAGCACAAGCTATTGGTTACCATGTTGACCAAGCAACACGGTAATTGTGTGAGAAGATCTAAGCAGGCACTGTGGGAGTTAATAGTTTGACATCAGCTGATGAAGTGATATTTCACCAAGAAATGTAGAAGGAGTAATATTTTATTGTAATGTTTTATTTGTTATTATTGCTCCTAATAAAGAGGTTTAATTTGCCAAGGGGAAGTTTTTAGAATGATATGTTGATAGAGATAGCATATGAAGGTGAACCATGAGGTAGGAAGAGCTGAAAGGTTCTTTGGATGGAAGATCTTCCCTTTTTAAGGAAGCTAGCCTGGGGCATGTTCCAGTTCATGCCATTTTTCTCTGGAGGCAGTATCCTAGTCTCTAAGTACTGTGAGTGCCATCAGTTAGAGCACTGGGATATATCATTGTTGAAGAAATCACTACAATTAGAGGTACTCTTTTGTTCCTTGTTTACACTGTTTTGCAAACAGTGTTGTGGGTGGAATAACTTGAGAGAAATCCTTGAAATATTGAAATAAAATTCCAACTGGCTTGCCGTAGACTTACTATAGTTCTTAAAAAATCAGCCTCTGTTTACTACTGTTTACTGTCTATGTGTCTATCTTTGTAGGGTGTTTGTCTCTCTATTTGTCTATGTGCCTACCATTTTTTCATCTTTTATCTGCTCCCTATAAAATGAAATCTACATTCTAATTAAGTAGGATGGCAGAACTAAGGGACTACATGTTCCCAAAGCATTGGTTGGAGGGTATAATATGTATTACAGGAAATGCTCGAGAAATGATAAATTTTCCTGGCCATATTATTAAGGGGTCATTTGTGTGATTAGAAAAAACGATGTCAGAAAAAGCCAGAAAAAGGTGTAATTATTGAGACCATTGAGTAGAGGTAATGTGTGTGATTAAAGGACTGCAGTTTTAGGCTAGACAGGGTTGGCTGCATTAGTAATCTTTAGATAGAAGTATTTTGACATATTTCTTTCCCTCTGCCATCAGGTCATCAGTGACTAGTTAACACAGTGTCATAAGTTTGACAGGCACATAGCCAACATTATGCCATTGTATTTTGGTTTTTATATGTGTATGTAATTGTAGATTTTTTTCTACATTATGAATTAATTAATATGTTGTTTTATATATCATCACAAGTGTAAGCAATTTAAGAGTTTAGACACTACTGGGATGCAAGTGCTTTGAAAAATGTAACACTGGAATTGAGGTCCATTCCCGAAAGCTTACAATCTAAAGAAGGCTTTGTGGTTCACAACATTCAAGGTGTGGGAACATCCTCTACATGACGAGAAGTGGCAGGTACTGTGATGTCAGATTTCAGCCAGTAGATAGGAAGGAGGGCAATATCAGGCAGTAGGTATAAAAAAGAACAAAGCATGGGTATTTGAGAGAGAGAGATTTTCTTGCTGTTTCTGATACATCCTTCCCCTCTTGTGCGTCCCTGCCCCTCCCTCACTTCCTGCCTACCTTCACTTGTGTGTGTGTTTATCCTCTTGGCAGGGATGAACTAAATGTGCTGGACCTTGGAAAATCAGGTTATATTGTAAGGAAGATTGTTGGCTTGTACTGGGGACAAAGGATTGTACTCTGCTGGTTTGCTTCTAAAAGTATTAATTAAAATAGGGGTACTTGATTGTGTCTTTATACACAGCATTAACAATATAACAAAACTAATTTAAACTAGAAGTATATAGATATAACTTTAAATATCACACAAATCATAACAGCTGATTACAATTTTTTTCTCAATGCTTTAATTAAGTTCCAGTAAATCATACATATTTATTTTTAGCTAATACAGAAAAACAAACCTGCGCTTAAAACCTAAATTTGTACATCTTTAAAAGAGGTTCTTAAAGGCATAGTGTATGTGTGTGTCCTGTATGATTTGCTGTTACTCTTGTCCATCTGTAATCCAGGTAATATATACAGGTCCATGTAGCTTGAAGTGGTGGGTAAGAAAGACCTATAAAAGTGATCTGATTGAGTTCTGGTCCACTAGGGTCTCCACCCACTCACTGCAAGCTTACCCTGTTTGAAAGCAGATTAGTCTATTCATGAAGATATTAGATATTTTAACTTTTCATGTTTTTAAGTAGGTGCTTTTAATTAAAATGCATTTCCTCACAAGAATTCTTCAGGGGAAATTCTATTCTAAGATAGGATATGGCAATATGAATTACATAGCACTCACTTGCAATGGGGTACCTTGGCGAGGTAAGCGAACTTAACCCCTTAAGGACCATTGACGTGGCAGGACCGACATGCTGGTCCGGCACTTAAAGACCAGTGACGGTCCTGGCACGTCACGTACTTTTACTCACCGCGCTCCTGTAGGAGCACGGGTAGTAATACTGGCCACTGAAGTTGATCGCTCCAAGACCGGAGCGATCTCTTCCAGTGCCCCATTTGACGTGCCGCCCCACATGATCAGTCACGTGGGACGGCACGTCAAAGTTTCCTATGTGGTCCTTAAGGGACGGAACGCCCTGGGACCGCTGGTCCTTAAGGGGTTAAATATACTTAGGCCAAACTATGCAACAAAAACTTCATTATTCTTTTTATAATTTAGCAACACAGTATTATATATGCATTCTATAGAGTTCACATTGTGGTAACTTGTATGATGAAGCACAGATTTGTTTTTCTGTTATAGCTTTTGCTTAGCTTGGGGACTTGGAGAATCCCTTCATTCTTGGGTGCTCTCAATATTTTATTCACTTGGGATCTTATTCTGGATGTATATGTATATGTAATGGTGTACTAGTGCTGTGAGTGTCTTTCTTCCTTTATTTTTATCCTTAGTTCTACAATAATTAAGTCTGAGTAACATTTTGATAACGTCTTAATCTTCTAATGCTTTAACTTAGTTAAGTAAATCTAATTTCCTACGTTTTAAATTTACTTAAGCAAGAAATGTTCTTATATTTAATAACATTAAATACAATGCATTTATAGAAAAAAATAACACATTATTTTGACATATTGCATGGTAATTGTTCACTATGAACTACTTTGTCAATAAAATGGTAAACATACAGGGGAATACACAACTATTCCATGCATGTTTGCCATTCACATATTTATCACTATGTAAGTAAATTAAATGAATTTATATTACGTGTATATGTAGGTCGTGTGAATTTCAGAATTGAAATTCCTACTCAGATTGATTCATTTTATATTTTCTTAGTGATGTTGAAGTAACAGTGGGGAGCAATGTATAGATAAGCTGCTCATCGCCAGGCAATTTGTTATGTCACTCCCCTTACAGGCATGATTTTCCTAATGAAGTTATACTTCACGGTTGGATAGCCTACTTGTATCTTATAAGTGTTATATGGTACTGTAAGGGAGAAATTGCAGCTCCTCTCACACCACTTTTCTTTAACTTTTGAATGTAAGAACACATCAGAATGATCTTGGTTTATTCTGCAGCAAATAAAGCTACAGGAGTACTCTATGGCTATTTACAAGATGCCAGTTTGCTACCTTTTGCCACTGCTTGTTTGCCTGTGTGAGTTTCAGTCTGACATCAGGGACTCTGTTTATGTTTACCATTTGTATAATGTCACAGTTATAGAATAAAAAAGAGAGTACTCTCCAGGTTTTAAATGAAAGAGAGTTTGTGCCCCATTTATTAATAAAGCATTGTATTAGATAAGGACTATCCCTTCTTCATCAAGAGTATCTGGAAAAGGATGGGTACTTTTCACCAGAAGCACCTGATGAAGGAAAGGAGGTCACCTGAAACACCAGAAAAGTAAATAATCCCAACCCACAAAGTTGGGTGCTTTTTCAGCACAATTTCAATAATTGGGGCAAGAATCACTTTTCACTTAAAGCAAGGTATGCAATGTATATTTTCATTGATACCAATGAAGATGGCCTTACTGAGTGCCCAACTGAGAGATTGCACCAGCTTCCATAATCAGGGCTGGATTTGTATCCCAGGCACCCCTAGGAAAAGCAGTTTAGGTGCCCTTAGCTCCACCCATGGCAACACCCCAATTAATCACATGGTCCCACACCTAGTATCATCCCCTATTTCCCGGAAGAGAAAATACCTTTTGTCTATAACATGCAAGGACAAAAAGAAAAGGCTTATTTAAGAGATTATTAGTATCATCATTACTGAGAATCCTATATAATAATTTGCTAGGATGTTTGTCACAATGCAGTCATGCGCGGTAGAGACTGCCCGCAGTAGCGGCCTATTAACCCTTCAAGTGCCAGAGGGGTACGCAACACATTGCACTCAAAGGGTTAACATTAACCGGACCTTGGCCCATGTACATAGGCTTTTACACTAGTTATTGATAAAACACCAACACATTCTACAGATCTATGAACAGTAGTACACTCAGATACAAACCAGTGCAAATGGAGGTGATGGACAGGTGGATAGAGATTATGCTCTTAAACAATGTTAGCTATAAGAGGTAGTGTAGACCAAACACACATGCAGCTCTGTACATCTCAAAAGGATACAACATATCAATATAAAATGTTTAACCCTCTGAGTGCCAGAGGGGTACACAACGCATTGCTTTGCAATGCGTTGTGTACCCCTCTGGCACTCAAAGGGTTAAAGCAGAACTATCACCTAAAACCAAAGTTTTACGATGCATTTTAATATTTAACCCGACATTAGTGCTGTGTGTGTGTGTTCTTCAAGTCGCCTGGTAGTGGAGATATTTGCCCTGCAAAATCGGGCACTTCTGAGTTCTGCGGGACTCAATGACATCTCAGGACTTCCCAGCTGCACCAGGGAGCGCATTCATGCTCCCCTTCAAAGCTGGATTTCTGTGATGTAGCATTGCAACCTCAGTAACATTGTAAACGGAGTTTGCTGTAACGCTACATCACAGAAATCCAGCTTTGAAGGGCAGCGTGAACACGCTCCCTGGGGCAGCTGGGAAGTCCTGAGATGGTACAGGGTACCCTAGAACGCTTAAGTGCCCGATTTTGCAGGCCAAATATCTGCACTACCAGGCGTTTTGAAGAACACACACACACAGCACTAATGTTGGGTTAAACATTAAAACGCATGGTAAAACTTTGGTTTTAGGTGATAGTTCTGCTTTAAGGCAACAGTCCTTGAGCTGCACAGGAAGTCATTACAGGAGTATATAGGTCAAGTGGTAGAACTGTAATGGGGAGCAACTTGTACAGATTTTTGTATGTTAGTACTAAGATTTCACCCCCTTGGATACAGACTGTATAGCAGTGCACTGGAGACCACTTAAGCATTCAAGGGATTATATTTGATTTTTGAAGATATTGGACTAAGGTCAGGGATCACAGTACTGGAGCAGCAGAAGATATTTAGTGAGTGAAGTATGTGTGGCAGGTAGGGATAAGTGAAATATTTCACCCACTCCCACTCCTATCACTCCCTGCCAGCCAAAGGATAGTGGGGAATGATGTGTGTTGCATTCTGGCAGTAGCTAGAGGGCCTCACATTGCCTGCAACTTCACATTGCTTGTTTACATTTCAGTATATGTGTATACGTTATTCTGTGTAAATAAAATACTTTGTATATGTGTATGTTAGTCTGTGTAAATAAAATATTTTCATCTTTCTCTAAATCATTTATTCAATTTCAAAAAAGGAATCAATATGTCAAGGATTAATTTTTTTACTCTCTCCCCACCAAACCTGCTCGTAGCACAACAAATGTGCCCTATCTTTTGGTCATTTGAGGCAATGGGAGCTCTGTTTTTACCTTCTGTCTTCCTCACAGTGAGAAGGACAGAGGCAGAGAACAGTGACAAAGGCAATGTTTACAAAGATTGCCTTTCTCATGCTGCTTCATTGGCACATGTGCTGCTGCAGTGATCACATATATGCCAAGCCCCAAGGGAATGGCTGAAACTCGCTGCACTGGTCCTGGAGCAGTCACTTACAGCCTCCTTGCTTTGAGGTGCTGTCACGGTTTTTGATGAACACTCAGACCCAACTGGTAAGGTTAAAATTACTTTATTAGGATAAAGTACATACAATGAGTTAGGCCCACAAACCCACAATAACAGAACATATAGATTGCAATAACAAGCCAGTCCCTTGAGATATAGGAAGAGATGGAGGCAACAGCTGGCTGGAGAAAGTTCTGAACTTGAACCCTAATGACTGGAGGCACACAAAACAATAGGCAACCCAACCCTAGTGGACTAGGGGCTAGCAGAGGCTACGCAGCCCGAGTGCTGGCAGCCAGACTCTAGATGACTAGGAGTCCAGTAGTAAGTAACTGGCATGAGACCCAGACGCCTGGGAGACACTGAACCCAGTAGTAACGAGGCAACACTGATCCTAGGGACTAGGGTCACAGAAAGACCAAGGCAACCGCTTCTGGTAGGAAAACCCTAGAATGCTAGGGGTGGATCAAGACACACTACATGAAGGCAACTTGTGTCACTGCACACTTGCAACGTGTGATGTAATGCAACAGCTGGCTCTTGAGCCTTAAGGCTACTAAAGGAGGGAATGGAGCACTGACCCTGCCTAGAGGATCTAGGCACTGAAAGGGTCTAGAGGTAACACCCAGAGTGAGTTCTGCTGCTCCCACAGGGAGTGAGCCCACCTATGAAAATGGAAGAGGACACAGATGGAGCTCAGAGTAACTCAGTCAGTGCTATACAGCACTGAACCGGTACTTCACATGTGCACACCGCCTGCAGTGGTTATTCAGTAAGCAGATATAGCACGAATGCTCAGCCTACGGTCGGCAAGAGAATGAAAGCGCCACGCGGTGCTACTACAGACAAGTGCAACAGGAAGGCAGCAGAGTGGAATGCTAGCCAGACAGAGGCAACCGAGCGGGTTCAGCCAGGCACAGTTAGCAACAGAGCGGGTTCTCAGCCAGAGACAGTCAGCAACAGAGCGCGTTCTCAGCCAGATGCTGTCAGCAACGTAGCGGGTTCTCAGCCAGATCAGTCAGCAACGGAGCGGGTTCTCAGCCAGATCAGTCAGCAACGGAGCGGGTTCTCTGCCAGGTCAGCAACTGAACAGGTTCTCAGCCAGATCAGTTGGCAACGGAGCGGGTTCTCAGCCAGATCAGTCAGCAACGGAGCGGGTTCTCAGCCAGATCAGTCTGCAACAGAGCGCGTTCTCAGCCAGATGCTGTCAGCAACGGAGCGGGTTCTCAGCCAGATCAGTCAGCAACGGAGCGGGTTCTCTGCCAGGTCAGCAACTGAACAGGTTCTCAGCCAGATCAGTTGGCAACGGAGCGGGTTCTCAGCCAGATCAGTCAGCAACGGAGCGGGTTCTCAGCCAGATCAGTCGGCAACGGAGCAGGTTCTCAGCCAGATCAGTCAGCAACGGAAACAGCAACACAGGATGCGCAGGAGCGTCGTCAGGCAGGCCAAGTCATACACGATCAGAGCAACACAGGAACTAACGTCAGGAACAGGTACACCATGAAAGTGCACCTCAGTATAGACATGACAGAGTATATAAAGGCTGGCCCTGGGCGGAGTCAGAATCACAAGACCAATAAGAGAGAGGCAGTGAATCAGGGATAGTAATGTCACCGCCTGCGGCCTAGAGCACGGGCACAGTGATAGGTGCACTTTGATCATAAACATATGACATACCAGTACATTCAATCCTCCTCAAAGGATGGAATTGTGTGATGGTCCTGGCATGTCATTCATCATTAAAATGTTTAAAGAATAGTAGTATTTTATGAAATAAATAAATAAAACTTTTTTTAACTATATATATTGTAGGGTTTGTCTTGCTGAGTAAAATAAAGGAACTTTCACTTTTATTTCTTTATTCACAATTTATTACAGGTCAAACCATACTAAAAATCTTAGGGAGAGACATGTCCTTGGACTTTGCCAGTCTGGTATATGTAGAGATTTCTTGAGCTATACTAACCTGGTATATCCCAGAGAGGATGTCAGAGAAACAATAAGTATTTTATGGTATAGACCAATTTTGTAGATGTAGTGTCTGTGTTTACTATGATATTTACTGTTGACCACATGAAGGATACCATTGCTATTGATCTATATAGTCATATATTTATAGTTACTGGAAAATATATCTTGTTTCAAAGCGGAACTACCACCCGACAAAATCTTTAGCTCAACTAAGTTCCCATCTGGCGACTAGCTGCTTAGTAGCGCTAGTCACCAGAATAATTACTTTATTTAATAGATTTCTGCTCTCTTCTATGGCTAACAGTAGCACGGAGTGCGGACGTCACTATGACAAGATGTCCAAGCTCCGTGCTACTGTCAGCCATAGAAGAGAGCAGAAATCTATTAAATAAGGTAATTATTCTGGCGACTAGCGCTACTTAGCAGCTAGTCGCCAGATGGGGACTTAGTTAAGCTAAAGATTTTGTCGGGTGGTAGTTCCGCTTTAAAGGAACACTATCACTTAAAATGAAATATTCTGAATTCCAAGCAATCATCTCTGAACATTGTCTATGAGATTCTATATCACTAAGTTCTAATGCTAAATGTCCTTTTCTATTGATTTGCTCCTCTAATTTATTTCTTTTGTTTTTGTAACTTGTAATACATGGAAATATCTAGAGTATCTAATGTATTGATATTAGTGCCTAAGTTACTCATCTTCTGTACAGAAATTCTGTTATTTTGACATTTTACAGACATCAGTATTTCACATAATATAATATAACCCATTGACAAATGCCATCAGCTGAAATATTGAGTTTCTCACTAGTGTTGAGCGAGCATGCTCGGCCGATGCTCGGATCGGCTCGAGCATCGCTCTGCTCGGCACATGGCGGTACTCGTACGAGTACCGCATGTGCTCGCCCGCCATGTTCGGGTCTCCTCCCCGCACGTTTTGCGGCTGCTGCGCAGCCAATAAACGTGCAGGGAGGCTCTGACATCGGTGTAATGCCAGCAGCCATGTTGGCTGCTGGCATTACACTGATTGGCTGGCCAGAACCCGTGGTCAGGTGCTGTATAGCACCTGACCAGCGAGTTCGGCTCAGTCTGAGCCAGGGAGAGCTGAGGATAGGAAGGGAAAGGCAGTGTAGGGAGGAAAAAAACAAAAATTGTGAAAAAAAAAGAACCAAAAGTCCTTTTTAGGACTACTGTGTGTGGGGGCAGCAGGTTATTTGGTGTGGGGGGAAAAAAAAAAAAAAAAAAAAAAAAATATATATATATTCTGTTTAGTGTGCAAAGTTGCAGATTAGAGCACATTCTGTTTAGTGTGCACAGTTGCAGATTAGAGCACATTCTGTTTAGTGTGCAAAGTTGCAGATTAGAGCACATTCTGTTTAGTGTGCAAAGTTGCAGATTAGAGCACATTCTGTTTAGTGTGCAAAGTTGCAGATTAGAGCACATTCTGTTAAGTCTTCAAACTAAAATATCAAAGTCACGTATTCCATTCAGTGTGCGTCGCCGCAGTTTAGCAGCACATTCTGAGTACTGTGCAGAGTTGCAGAATAGGAAGAAATACTGTTAAGTCTTCAAACTAAAATATCAAAGTCACATATTCCATTCAGTGTGCTTCGCCGCAGTTTAGCAGCACATTCTGTGTACTGTGCAGAGTTGCAGAATAGGAAGAAATACTGTTAAGTCTTCAAACTAAAATATCAAAGTCACATATTCCATTCAGTGTGCTTCGCCGCAGTTTAGCAGCACATTCTGTGTAGTGTGCAGAGTTGCAGAATAGGAAGAAATACTGTTAAGTCTTCAAACTCAAATATCAAAGTCACATATTCCATTCAGTGTGCTTCGCCGCAGTTTAGCAGCACATTCTGTGTACTGTGCAGAGTTGCAGAATAGGAAGAAATACTGTTAAGTCTTCAAACTCAAATATCAAAGTCACATATTCCATTCAGTGTGCTTCGCCGCAGTTTAGCAGCACATTCTGTGTAGTGTGCAGAGTTGCAGAATAGGAAGAAATACTGTTAAGTCTTCAAACTAAAATATCAAAGTCACATATTCCATTCAGTGTGCTTCGCCGCAGTTTAGCAGCACATTCTGTGTACTGTGCAGAGTTGCAGAATAGGAAGAAATACTGTTAAGTCTTCAAACTAAAATATCAAAGTCACATATTCCATTCAGTGTGCTTCGCCGCAGTTTAGCAGCACATTCTGTGTACTGTGCAGAGTTGCAGAATAGGAAGAAATACTGTTAAGTCTTCAAACTCAAATATCAAAGTCACATATTCCATTCAGTGTGCTTCGCCGCAGTGTAGCAGCACATTCTGTGTACTGTGCAGAGTTGCAGAATAGGAAGAAATACTGTTAAGTCTTCAAACTCAAATATCAAAGTCACATATTCCATTCAGTGTGCTTCGCCGCAGTTTAGCAGCACATTCTGTGTACTGTGCAGAGTTGCAGAATAGGAAGAAATACTGTTAAGTCTTCAAACTAAAATATCAAAGTCACATATTCCATTCAGTGTGCTTCAACGCCGTTTAACAGCCTATTCTGTGTACTCTACAGAGTTGCAGAATAGTAAGAAATACTGTTAATTTTTCAAACTCAAATATCAAAGTCACATATTCCATTCAGTGTCTTTCACCGCCGTTTAACAGCCTATTCTGTGTACTCTGTACAGTTGCAGAATTATAAGAAATACTGTTAAGTTTTCAAACTCAAATATTAAAGTCACATATTCCATTCAGTGTCTTTCACCGCCGTTTAACAGCCTATTCTGTGTACTCTGTACAGTTCCAGAATTATAAGAAATACTGTTAAGTTTTCAAACTCAAATATTAAAGTCACATATTCCATTCAGTGTGTTTCAACGCCGTTTAACAGCCTATTCTGTGTACTCTGCAGAGTTGCAGAATAGTAAGAAATACTGTTAAGTTTTCAAACTCAAATATTAAAGTCACATATTCCATTCAGTGTCTTTCACCGCCGTTTAACAGCCTATTCTGTGTACTCTGTACAGTTCCAGAATTATAAGAAATACTGTTAAGTTTTCAAACTCAAATATTAAAGTCACATATTCCATTCAGTGTGTTTCACCGCAGTTTAGCAGCCTATTCTGTGTACTCTGTACAGTTGCAGAATAATAAGAAATACTGTTAAGTTTTCAAACTCAAATATTAAAGTCACATATTCCATTCAGTGTGTTTCACCGCAGTTTAGCAGCCTATTCTGTGTACTCTGCACAGTTGCAGAATAATAAGAAATACTGTTAAGTTTTCAAACTCAAATATTAAAGTCACATATTCCATTCAGTGTGTATCACCGCCGTTTAGCAGCCTATTCTGTGTACTCTGAACAGTTCCAGAATTATAAGAAATACTGTTAAGTTTTCAAACTCAAATATTAAAGTCACATATTCCATTCAGTGTCTTTCACCGCCGTTTAACAGCCTATTCTGTGTACTCTGTACAGTTCCAGAATTATAAGAAATACTGTTAAGTTTTCAAACTCAAATATTAAAGTCACATATTCCATTCAGTGTGTTTCAACGCCGTTTAACAGCCTATTCTGTGTACTCTGCAGAGTTGCAGAATAGTAAGAAATACTGTTAAGTTTTCAAACTCATATATATTAAAGTCATATATATCGTGTAAGATGAAGAAGGCGGGTAAAAAGGGACGGGGAAGTGGACGTGATCCTGAAAGTTCAGGGCGCGGGTCAGGACGCGGAGAAACTGTGCCTGGTGCCAGAGCACAAGAAAGAAAGACATCCACCATACCTAGCTTCATGTCTGATTTCACAGGGCGTCGCAGGACATCACTCTCGAGGTCCGACCAGTGCGAACAGGTGGTCGGTTGGATGACAGCTGATACTGCTTCCAGTCGGTTAAGCACCACCCTGTCTTCCACCAAGTCCACTCTCAGTAGCCAAGAGTCTGGTCAACATAATCCTCACTCTGATCATCCTTCCTCCCACCATACACGGTCTGGTCAAAGAAGTGATCCCACACTGGGATATAGTGATGAGCTCGTCTCATCACCAATCCTTCATTTGACCCTCTCTCCAAGCACGCTTGCAGAGGAACATGACATCTTGTGCCCTGATTCACAACCTCTAGAGGCTACCCAATCACAAGAAGATGACAGATGTGAACGGCATTTAAGGTCAAAGGAAGTAGTGGATGATGATGATGATGATGAGACACAGTTGCCATTAAATCAACCACTATTTCCTTCTCAAGACCTTGTTGAGGAGAATGTTATACAGTTGTCAATGACCGAGTATGTGGTGGGATCAAGACTTGAGGAGGATGATCAGAGTGAGGAAGTGGAGGAGGACTTGGTGGACGATGAGGTGACTGACCCCACCTGGGAAGGTGTAGAGCCGAGCGATGACAGCAGTCCTGAGGGTGAGCCATCTGCAGCACCGCAACAGGCTGGAAGACGCAGTGGTGTGGCTACAGAAAGAAGGCGGACCGCACCAAACCGGCCCGCAAATGTTCCACGGAGCACCCCCTTGCGTAAATCTACCTTGCCAAGGGGTAGGTGTTCCGCGGTATGGCGTTTTTTTAAGGAAAGTGCGGACGACAAAAGATTTGTAGTTTGCAACCTGTGCCACACCAGAATGAGCCGAGGCATGAACACTAGAAACCTCACCACCACCAGCATGATCCGACACATGGCATCCAAGCACCGTAGTAAGTGGGAGGAACGCCTGGATCGCCCATCTGTGTCTGCAGGCCACACCACTGCCTCCTCTTCCCCTGTTTTCGGTGCCGGCCAATCGCCTGTCGAAGGCGCAGGCCCGCATACCTCCCGCCCTGCACCTGTAGCATCTGAAGCACCATCAGCGACCACATCCACTTCCCTGTCCCAGCACAGCGTCCAAATGTCGTTACCCCAGGCATTTGAGCGCAAGAGAAAATACCCAGCCACCCACCCACAGGCCATAGCACTAACCTCACACCTTTCAAAATTACTGGCCATCGAAATGCTGCCATTTAGGCTTGTGGACACTGAGTCCTTCCGCAGCCTGATGGCAGCAGCTGTCCCTCGGTACGCGGTCCCCAGCCGCCACTACTTTTCCCGGTGTGCCATCCCCGCATTACACCACCATGTGTCCCGTAACATCACCCGTGCCCTGACCAACGCAGTTACTGGGAAGGTCCACTTAACGACTGACACATGGACAAGTGCTTGTGGCCAGGGACGCTACATTTCCCTGACGGCACACTGGGTGAATGTCGTGGAGGCTGGGAGCGACTCGGACCCTGGGATGGCACGGGTGCTACCCACGCCGAGGATTGCGGGCCCTACCTCCATCAGGGTTTCCACCAGCACCTACGTTATTGGCTCCTCCTCCTCCGTTTCCACCTCCGAATTCTCTACACACACCGCCACTCCCCCATCAGCCAGTAGCTGGAAGCAGTGTAGCACTGCAGTGGGGAAGCGTCAACAGGCCGTGCTGAAGCTGATCTGCCTTGGGGACAAACAGCACACGGCCTCAGAGCTGTTGCAGGGGATTAGTCACCAGACCGAGCAGTGGCTCTCGCCACTCAACCTGCAAGCAGGCATGGTTGTGTGTGATAATGGGCGTAACTTGGTGGCGGCTTTGGAGCTCGGCAAGCTCACACACGTACCATGCCTAGCGCATGTATTTAATTTAGTGGTGCAGCGATTTCTAAAAACCTACCCCAATGTGCATGATCTCTTGACCAAGGTGCGCCGCGTGTGTGCACATTTCCGTAAGTCATCTACAGCTTCGGCCGGCCTGTTGAAGCTGCAGCAGCGCTTACAATTGCCAGCTCACCGGCTGCTGTGTGACGTGAGCACGCGCTGGAACTCCACCTTCCACATGTTGGCCCGGCTTTGTGAGCAGCAGAGGGCAGTAGTGGAGTACCAGCTGTTACACGGTCGTCGCCTCTCCGTTCAACTTCCTGTAATCAGAAGTGAGGAGTGGGAATGGATGTCAGACCTCTGCGAGGTTTTACGCAATTTTGAGGAATCGACACAGATGGTGAGCGGCGATAACGCTATTATCAGTGTAACCATCCCACTTCTGTGTCTACTGAAACGCTCGCTGCTCACAATTAAAACCGACGCTTTGCATGTGGAAGAGGTGGAAATGGGGGAGGAAGAGCTTACACAAGGTGATAGCCAGAGCACCCTCACTTCGTCTTCTCAGCGACAATTGGAGGAGGCGGAGGAGGAGGAGGAGGAGGAGGAGGAGGAGGAAGACACGGTTGCCTCCGCTACAGAGGGTAGCCATGGAACTTTAGTTCCATCTCTTCAGCGTGGGTGGGCAGAAGAGGAGGAAGAGGATGAGGATATTGAGAGTCAGCCTCCTGGTGAGGACAGCGAAATCTTGACTGTTGGTACTCTGGCACACATGGCTGACTTTATGTTAGGCTGCCTTTCCCGTGACCCACGCGTTGTACGCATTTTAGACAACACGGATTACTGGGTGTTCACCCTTCTGGACCCCCGCTACAAAGAGAATTTCTCATCTCTCATTCCTCCGGTGGAGAGGACAAGCAAAATGGTGCAATACCAGAAGGTTCTTGTTGAAAAATTGCTCCAAAATTTTCCATCTGACAACGCTGGCGGCAGAGTACGTGCTACCTTGGCCAACCGAGAAGGGGAGAAAAGGGGAGCACACAGCAGTTCCGACAAAGGCAGGGCAACACTCTCCAAGGCGTGGGACACCTTCATGACACCCCGCCAGCACCCTCACCCTGATGCGCAGCCTAGTGTCACAAGGAGGGAAAAGTTTTGGAAGATGGTGAAGGAGTACGTAGCAGACCGTGTCAGCGTCCTCAATGATCCCTCTGTGCCTTACAACTACTGGGTGTCCAAGCTGGACACGTGGTATGAACTGGCACTCTACGCCTTGGAGGTGCTGGCCTGCCCTGCCGCCAGCGTTCTGTCTGAGCGGGTATTTAGTGCTGCTGGTGGCATCATAACAGATAAGCGTATCCGCCTTTCCACCGACAATGCTGATAGGTTGACACTTATAAAAATGAACAAGGCCTGGATTTCCCCTGACTTCTCCACTCCACTGGAGGAAAGCCCCGGGGGAACATAAACTCACTTTATATATGTTATTTACAATGATGGGAATACTCTGTATTCCCATTCACCCCTTCCACCCCAAAAACGGGTATACGGTTGACTCTTAATGTTCTCATCCTCCTCCTCCTCTTCCATATGCCCTGGGATATAATTTTTATATAGGGCCAGCTCACCAGCGTGCCCTGGGATATAATTTTTATATAGGGCCAGCTCACCAGCGGGCCCTGTGATATAATTTTTATATAGGGCCAGCTCACCAGCGGGCCCTGTTTGCCAATTTTTATATAGGTCAGCTCACCAGCGGGCCTTCTCATATAATGTTTTATTGGGTCAGCTCTCTAGCGGGCCCTCTCATATAATGTTTTATAGCGTCAGCTCACTAGCGGGCCTTCGCATATAATGTTTAGGATGGTCAGCTCTGCAGCAGACCCTCACCCATAATGTTTTAGATGGTCAGCTCAGCGCACGTTTCCCTCTTAATCATGGCCTCAGTTCTGAAAATCAAGGAAATTTTTGGGAGAATTTGCCTCTGCGCACGTTTCCCTCTTAATCATGGCCTCAGTTCTGAAAATCAAGGAAATTTTTGGGATAATTTGCCTCTGCGCACGTTTCCCTCTTAATCATGGCCTCACTTCAGAAAATCGATGAAATTTTTGGGAGAATTTGCAGATGATATACAAGTAAATATACAGCAAATACTGTTTGGTAACAATTTTTCGCCTAAAGTCGTTTTTATTTTCCTTTTTGTGTGTTTTACGGTCAGTCTGTAAAAATGGCGTACTACGGGCGAAAGATCGTTCCCAGCAGCGATGTTGGAGTCCAAGGTGCATCCAGACATCCTCCCTATGCTGTCCCTGAACCATTTCTGTAGTGTTTCCATCTTTTTCTGCCCTTTTCCTATGGACCAGGCACCCTCCCCTCATCAGAGCAGGGGGTGCCTGGTGTAATGCTCGAGTCCTCCCATTGACTTCAATGGGGCTCGGGTGTTCGGCCGAGCACTCGAGCCTCAGGGGGTGCTCGGTCAGAGCACCCGAACATCCGAGCATTGGGGTGCTCGCTCATCACTATTTCTCACAAAATGACATGTATGCATTTGTTATTATATTTTGTTGGTGTATAATTTTATACTATTTGAAGATGATCACAATAACTTCTGCTCAAAGGTAGGCAATCTTAGGCTTTTTTGGTTGTTGGATACTACAACTCCCAGTACGCATAATGGTAGTTGTGGTCTCAACAGTTGGAGAGCCAAAGTTTGCCTACCCTTGTACAAATAATAGCCTCAGCACCACAGCTAATAAGAAAATCACTGAATTTATATACCAGAGACTAAAAGCTTGATAGAAGCAAAAGGATACAAAGTAGCATAATATTTTGCAAACCTTATGCGTTTCGAACCAGCCAGTATGCATGCCTGGACTGTGAAGGGTTTTAAAGCATATAAACCCCTCCTTTTCCCTGCATTTAAAAACAAATATATACACTTGAAGTACACATAATAAAAAACAAAAAGATAATGCTGAAAATATCAAATAGATCATATTCTGGTATCATCCAAATATTTTAAAAAGGAAAATGGATTGAGCCAGGTGTATGTGTAAAATGGTATCACACATTCATCATACATTTAAAGGGGATGTGATTAAAGAAATATCAATATACTTATAAATGTAATGATTGGTGTATCCCCATATAACTACACACCTTGACGGCTATCACAGAACTGTGCACAAATACAGATCAAAAGATTCAATAAAAGAAACTCCAATCCCATTCACAATTGAGTCCATCAGGTAACCTAGTTACCAACTAGTGTATCCAAAAAACCTCTCTACAATTCAGAAGGGCCAATAAATCTCCACCCCCTAACAGGCTTCTTAACCCTTTCAATGCCCTGAAACCTAAAGTAACTCAAATCTGAAATATGTGTCATTAAATGTCTTGCTACTGGTGATATAAGATCTTTTTTTTTCTGTGGAATTCAGATGTTCCCTAATATGTTTTTTCAGTGAGCGAGTGGTCCTACCGACATATTGTTTAAAACCAGTAATCAGTTACACCACAAAAATGGTGGAGCAATTAATGAACAGTTTAATAGTTTATACTTTCGAAGTAGCACTATTTTAATTGGTAATATCAAACAACATATTGTTGAAACTAACATTTTTAGATAACCACATTCAGGTAGTGTATGTCTCCTGTTGAACTGCTGCCATCCACAACATTTAACACAAAGTTATCCCAAGGAGCAGTTCATTAGACTGAAAATTTGGTCTGAAATTCAGTGATGGGGAGTCTCCTGGTATCTTGCACCGGTGTCTTTTGGATGAATTTATCTGCACTTGTTGAAGGCATTTTTCAGTGTGATTGGCCATCTTGTTTGGGTGAGTGAAGCTTTTCATTTGCTATATTCATCTCATTACAAGCCTCAAGCAGACAGTGAGATACCTTGAGCTGTTCATATGTTTGCTGTCCTAGCTTCACTTTTAGTAAATGTTAGTTTTTATTTCACACTAAAATGACTACTTTTGTGATGTTCATTTGTCTATGAGTTTACATGTACAGTTTCATTGTGTTCGACATGCAATCACAGACTGATGGCATTCATTACCTGTTGTGAGTTATTTAGCTTATGGTTGCATTCCTTTACTTTCTGTACTATAATTCTTTAAAACAATAATATTTCATTTGAAGCATCTGCTGTCATTATTATGTATGTATTTTACTTACTGACTTTAATAATTAAAGGATGCAATCAAGTGTAACCTTTATTTGTATAATAAATCCAAACATGAATACAATATGAGTAAAAATAACAAATGTATTATACATGTATTGCAAATAATTAATAAATAACATTAATTTGAATTGTGTGCTATTTGGGCTTAAACTGTTTTAATACAGTAACCTTGCCTTTTCGAATCTCTAACAGAAGATACTAATATGCAAAAGTCATGCTGTATAAATTATGATGTCACACTGTTTTGATATCGGTAATTAATAAACCATGCCTAAGATAATGTAAAAAGATTCATGCTACTGCAATTATTCCTTACACCAGTGGTTCTCAATCCTTTTGCTGCAGTGGAACCCTTTAGTTTCAAATGAGATGCTATGTTCATTGTCTTTACATTAAAGGGATAGTAATACTTCATTTTAACTTTATTTTAATTTGTAGGCATTAAAAAAACATGAAGAATGATATAAGTCTTATCTCTGAAACCTTTATGGTTTAAGAGATATTCACAAACAAAGTATCCCCCCCCTGTTCAACCAGATCAGAAGGGAGATGCCCAGGTAGACTGCAGAGAGGGACAATCTTCAATTAAGATAATGGAAAAAGCTGAAAAACTTGTCAAGGGGGGAAGGGCTTTCATTGTTTTCATACAAAGAAAATTGGCCCCTTCTGTTATCTGTCCTGTCATACAACCAGACTCACATCTGAGAAGAGATGGCTTACACTAGGAAAAAGGGGCGGGGAGGGGAACTTTGCTTGTGAATATCTCATAAACCATAAAGGTTTGAGAGATAAGACTTATATCATTCTTCATGTTTTTTTAATGCCTACAAAATAAAATAAAGTTAAAACGAAGTATTACTATCCCTTTAACTAGCATTCCTGATCCTTATATTACATATGATTATATATGACCCTAGTTAAACAACCTAATCATGCTAAATAACTGCTGCTACTGTTTACTTTCTGCCCATGACATCTGCCTGTTAAAATACAATTTCTGCTGTCTTCCTCCTGCCCACAATCTCAACCTGTTAAAGGACAACCACATTTGTCTTCTGTCTGACCACTACCTCAGTCTGTTAATAACTATCACTACTGTCTTGTACCAGCCCACAAACAAAGAGCTTGTTATCAAGCACAGTTTAGATAGCTTGTGAGTAACTTGTCTGAGCTGCTCACATTTGACTCTGCTGCAAATCATCCTGCTGTGTTGACATTTCTTGTGACCCTGTGAAATTATATGTTGACTATACTATTTTTAACAAAATAATATATATACTAAAGAAAGTGAGGCAAATATATTTCATTTCTCAACATGGAAATAAAAATTTCTCAAGATTGTATCTTTTTGCTTTACAACAGAGACTCTCAGAAACTACTGGATTACCTAATCAGTGTCAAACACATGAGGACAAATCAGCCATTTTGAGGCATGCCGATGAACTAATTATCTTAAGAATCCCATCTCTGTCTAGGAATTCATTTTTACCTTTTAATTGTATATTATATATTATATTATACAGAGGCAAGTGATTCATCCCTTGTGGAAATGGAAACATCTGAAGAAGACTATAGCCATGAGAGAAGAATGATACCAGCAACCAACCAAAGAAATGATGGAAATGCCTTTCACCCCTGAAGACCAAGAGATGCATGAGGCAGATGATTAAGAAAAATAAGACAGAAAAAAAGGGGAAACCCTAAAAGTGTAAGGTAGAAAGATAACAATATGAGTCCTCAATAGACTTGTTAGATTCATCCAAAGAAGTTGATAACAAGTTACAAGTGATTAATCTGTCTGGAGTTGACCTACCTCCAGAGTGTGTAACATTGCTAGGTAAAGGCTTGAATTTCTGTCCTACTAATTGGTTCTCCTATGAACAATTTGCAATAGATCTTTATAAGTCTACACGTAAATTCAATTTGAAAATTTTTTTCCGCAACCCTTAAATGGTCAGTTGGAAGTCTCCTTTACCCCTAACCGCAGTGGGTCCACTAGGGTTTGGTATCAACCCATTATTTGATAGTAAGAACACTGCAGATCTTGAGGACCTATGAGTTTTTGGGGGGCAGATGCGGAGACCATCAACCTCCATGATTTTACTTCTAATTCTTTAGTGGACTTTGGTAAGAAGTCCACATTTAATCCTCCCATGACACCAGCATGATTTATAGCTGTATTTCAAAGTTTGTGAAGTTATGTATTTATACGAATGGTGAACTGAATTTAACCATAGAGGAGAATACAGCTTTGCTTTGGTTGAAAAATAGACAAGACTTAATTAAACCTACTGACAAGAGGGACAATGTTGTAGTGATGATGGTCACCAACTTCATAATAGAAATCACTACCTGCCCTTTTGTCATATCTTACACTTTTGTATTCCAATAACCTAAGATCCTTGCTGTATGATGATGTAGAAATAGATGCCATTAAGAGTAAGAATGCAGAAAAACTGTTGATGAATTATACTTGGAGACTGGTATGGTATTGGTCACCGTAAGTATGTAAAAACATGCAATCCCCTCCTGTGAGACCTATAGTCTCTGATGTTAATTCAGTAACAGAGCCACTAGCAAAATACCTAGACCAATGTCTTCATCCAATGGAAGCTGAACTGTAGAAACAAATAACAACAGAACTGAGATATACCTGTTTTTTATCTAAGCAGATCTTACTGTAATTGGTTTGGTTTAAGAACATTTCAATGTTAGTCTCATTTGAAAGTTTATATGAAGTGTTATGTAGAGAACTAATGTACATAGACAATACAGTAGAAACAACAAGAAAAAAGAGAGAGCACCTAATAATATAATAATGTAAATCCCAATATTAAAATAAATGAGAAATTTGGTACTCATATAATAATGTGGCCAGACTATCACTATGTCTCAGAAACAGGTACACAGAGACCATAAACCCATATTTGTTCAGGTAACTAGACAACTGAAACTGATTCCAGCAGGGCAAGTGGAGGCATTCAGGATTCAACAATTCATTTATTAAAATATATTAAAAATATATAAAACTAGGCTACAAGCTTATGCTTTTTGTGGTCACACACCACTTTACCAAAGCAACAAGCTACACAGGGGCTCCTTCTGTGTTATTCCCTCTCTCCTCCTATAGACAATACAGGGGGGGCTCAATTCAATAATGTACTGTAAAACAGTCGGTAAGGCAAAAAGCATTACTGAACTTAGCCATGTCTGTGTAGCACAGCTATGCAATAAACCATCTACCAGAATGGACAATGAATGTAGGCTGCTCAAACACATGTAGCCTCATGATGTGTGTTTCACATTTTTTTAAGTCACTGTGCGTACATTTCAGTCGCAAAATTATGCCAGATACGTCAACTTCAAAGGAAGATAGCTAATGTTCAATGATATTTGGTGACAATAAATGTAAAACCAAGTTCAAAATCACATCTAATCACAACACATGAAAGCAGCAAATCCATTCAAATAAATATATATAAAACCCCAAAATAAGTGACACACACTGCTGTGTTTGCAGGTCTCAGAGCTGCAGCACAGGGCCCAGGATTGGAGGATAGACTTAGCGACAGAGAGACAGGAGCACACATTGGAGACAAGTAGACTTGGAGTGGGGACAGGACAGAACTGCATTTAAAAAACGCACGTAATACATTCATTGCTTACACACAAACACAAACATCTTTTGTTTTTGGACACACAACACATCTTTATTTTTATTACATACAGTGAGATTCAGTGATTGCAAGAGAGTGCCAGAGAGTCAGTCTAACCAAGTGCCTCTGTGATTGACTTGATGTGAGTGGCTGTGTGAGGGAGCCAGGAGAATGATTGTCAGATGTCAGGAAGACAAGCTGGAGGGATAAGGAGAAGCACAGGAGAGGAGGAAAGAGACCAGGGGATCCCCGGTCAGGGAGGCAGAGGGAGACCAGGTTGGCAGAGGGGTACCCAACAACATGCAGGTATACAGCAGCTAGGGACCAACACAGCAGTGGGAACTGGAGTGGATGTAGTACAGGAACATTCACATCTAGGGATACAGCTGGCAGGGCCTGACCACCAAATTGCCACATACAGTTTGATACATTCCAGACTGCATTGGAGGAGGACAGACTGTGGGAATGTAACGGTTTTAAGGACACTCAGACATGGAAGGTTTGGTAAAACTCAGTTTTATTAATAGCACAAGGATAATGTGACTCACGCGGGTCCAGTACATACAAATACACAATACTGCCTGGTCAGGCTACAGGAATGAATAGTAACCCACACAGGTCCAGTAGATACAGATGTTATAATACTGACACAGGTCAGGTCACAAGAACAGGAGACCAGAGGACAAATGCCTTAACAGTCTTAAGGAAGGCTACAGACTGTAGGGTACTGTTGGCAACAAAGGCGGACTGCCGGGTAGTGAGGACAAACGGTACTGACAGACTGAGTATCACGGGAAACTCCCGGACGACAGAGCAGAGCTGTGACCCTGAAGCGCTGTAGCACCAAACCATAAAGGGTGAACGGACACTCAGTCCTGGACAAAACTGCCTAGCATAGGAGACTAACCGAGGCGCCCAGAGACAACCCAACCTCGGTGGTAAGAACATACAGTTCAAGCGTACCAGGTGCAACCAACAACTCCTAACACCAAAGTGAAAGGATAACAGTGCAAGGTAGTGAAGCAGGGTCACGGAGCAGTGCTGCACGTAGTGCTAGATGGAGGCAACAGTGACTATCAGAGACAGTAACGGTAACGGAGGAAGAACCTCCGAATGGAAGGCAACTGGGTGGATATAGTACCGGTCGGTACACAGAGCAGGAACATCAGCCAATCCCTGTCGGTACACAGAGCAGGAACGTCAGCCAATCCAGGTTGGTACACAGAGCAAGGATGTCGGCCAATCCGGGTCGGTACACAGAGCAGGAACATTAATCAGGCCGGGTCGGTACACAGAGGAGGAACTTATCAGGCAGAGTAGTCAGGCAACACAAAAAAAAACATATATTGGTGGCTCCAAAACCTTTAAGATATACCACACACAGCAATGAAGTATCAGACTCAGCCTCGTGTTACTAGTAACCAATACAATGAAACAACATCTAAAAATCTATTGTATGCTTGTTGTACCACGTGTGGTCCAAAAAAACTCTCTCTCAAAAGTTTTCATACAGATACATAGAGAAACAAAGTATCAGGTCGCACTGTGGTGATCTGAAGCTAGAAAAGAGGAATAGGCAGAAACACGTACCTTTACTCCATTCGAATGGAGTAAAGATAAGTGTTTCTGCCTATTCCTTTTGATGTTGAATTGATCTTTTACATCTTGATTTAAAAGTGCAGTTACACGTATGGATGTATTTTAAAGAAGATTATTTCAATAAATGAAGTTTTTATGTAAGCAGCGTGTACTTCACTATCTTTTCTAGCTTCAGATCACCACAGTGAGACCTGCTACTTTGTTTCTCTATGTATCTGTATGAAAACTTTTGAGAGTAGTCAGCCAGTCTGGGTCATACACAGGATTCACACGAATAACAGGAACAAGCACTGGCAACTTGAACACCACGAAAGGGCAGCGCTGAAGTGAAAGGGCTCAGTATAAAAAGGCTAGAACTGGGCGGAGACAATCCTCATTAGCCAATAAAAGAGAATCAGGAAGAAGACATAACAATGTCACCAGCAAAAGCACGTGCACCATGATAGGGACCCTGTGTTCTCTCAAGAGGAGAACATTGCCCTGGTGCAGAGAATCCTCGACAGGGAGCACGTTCTTCACCAACAAAAATTCCAGCGGGATTGGTGCAAGGAAGAAGCTTGGCTGGCATCAGGTCCAGAATGCAGTCAACTCAGTGTCCAATTGTAAGTGCTACACAGACTCCATCAAGAAGTGCTGGCCAGACTACAAGCGCAAAGTCAAAAACAAGATGGGAGACCTGGCTCTGCATGCGAGAGGCACTGGAGGTGTCCTTCCAGCATGGCCAGCATTGTTCTCCTAAAATTGACCAACACAGTGCTGATAAGATTCAAACAAGAAGATAATGCTGTAGATCCAAAACTTAAATTTGATGGGGTAAGCCGGCCAAATCTTCTCCAAGTACAAGTTTAACCCCCTTGGTGCTGCTTTGCTCAAATATAGTTACCTCACACAAATAATGATTGCCATCATGTTGTAATACAAACATCTGTTATGTTCTTGAACAGTGTTATATATGTTGCCACAAACATGTCAACAATTCTATAGCATTCCTAGTCCTAACATGGGCCTCATTGTAGCCGCCCTGTGCATGTGTTTGTGGATTTTGTACAGGTGTGCGGAGCCATGGTTTGCAGCCATATCATACATTCCCTGTGGAACTAAATGACATTGTGACACTTGGACCTTGCTAAGCTTTAAACTTAGATAGGGATGGTAATATGTATTAGATAGAACTCACTATCTAAACTTTGCAAGGTAAGCAAGCTTAAACAGACTTTTGCCAAACTATGCAACAAAAGCCTATTTTTTTTTTAAAGTAATCAATATATTGCTATAGTATATGCTTTATAAAGGGTTCACATTTGGGTAACTTGTATAGAGAAGCCCAGTTTTGGTTTTCAGTCTTTCTCTTTAGGATTTTGCCTAATTCAGGGACTTGGAGAAACAACTTATTATTTGTTGCTCTTGATACAGTTTCTTTATGTGTTGGTGTGTTCTAAACTTCAAGTTGTTAAGAGATAATAGTGCATTCCCCCAGCTATTGTACATCTTGTGTAGATATAATGAGGAAATATTCTACTGAATAGAGATGTCAGACTCTTATCATCCTATTCATTTTCCTTACAAGTTATTACTTTTCTTTTGATTTCTCATCTTTTACTTTCAATTTTCATTGTTCATCCTTTAAAGAAAAGCTAATGCCTCAATAATAACTCCTATTTATTTTACTTGGGTCATGAAATCATTATAGCTCATATTAAATTTGACCTTGTACCTTTGTTCAAGAGAAAGCATCTTCAATCCATCCTGGATGTCATGTACATGAAGGCTGCTAATGATTTTTAGAAACTGAAGTACATGAGTCTCCTTAAACCTGTAAAAACCAAGAGTGTGCATTGACATGCAAGGGTTTACCGATACCACTCCACTCCTATCCAGTAGTAGGGGTATGATAGAAGCAGGGGAGCTCCCTTACTCCCCTGCATCATCACTATTGATCTTCCAGCCAAATATGATGCTATGAACCATACTGTCACGGTTTGTTTTGACTCTCAGACACAGAGTTAAGATAAAAACACAACTTTATTGAAAGTTTAAAGAGAACCATCGCGGGTCCTGACATACACATGTATAGACACACAACTTGTACAAAGTAGTAGAGAACAATGGTACAGTGAATATGGATAGGCTCTACCGGCCCTGCCAATATACCGGGCAAGGCAGCCTGGAGACTGGTAATAGGAGATAGAAAAAGGCTCTACCGGCCTTGTCAATATACCGGGCAAGGCAGCCTTAGGACTGGCACAACGAGTGAGTAGGCTCTACCGGCCTTGCCAATATACCGGACAAGGCAGACTGGAGACTGGTAACAGGAGATAGAAAAAGGCTCTACTGGCCTTTCCAATATACCGGGCAAGGCAGCCTTAGGACTGGCACAATGAGTGAGTAGGCTCTACCGGCCTTGCCAATATGCCAGGCAAGGCAGCCTAACAAGGACCCAGTGTAGGCAAGTACTGGTACATAATGAAGGTGGTCTCAGTGACTGGTGAAGAGGTGGAGCAAACCAGTCGCAAGTTCTGGACAACAAGGAGACCTATGGCTGCTGTATAGGAGTCAGCAAGCAGCCAGTGAATAGGAGCAACCAGTACCCGCGTAATGGACTAAAGTGAAAAACAATCGGTGCTGTAAGGGAGCAAACCAGTACCCACGTACTGGACTACACGGAGACGAAACTGGTGCTATATAGGTGGCAATAAGCAACCAGAAAACATAGGAGCGAACCAGTACCCCCGTACTGGACTAACACAACCGGTGCTGTAAATGAGCAAACCAATACCCGCATATTGGACTACACGGAGACGCTACCGGTGCAGAGAGGTGGCAGTAAGCATCCGGAATACATTGGACTAAAGTGAAAAACAATCGGTGCTGTAAGGGAGCAAACCAGTACCCACGTACTGGACTACACGGAGACGAAACTGGTGCTAAGAGGTGGCAGTAAGCAACTGGAATACATAGGAGCGAACCAGTACCCGTGTACTGGACTAACAAAACTGGTGCTGTAAATGAGCAAACCAATACACGCATATTGGACTACACGGAGACGCTACCGGTGCAGAGAGGTGGCAGTAAGCATCCGGAATACATTGGAGCGAACCAGTACCCGCGTACTGGACTAACACAACCGGTGCTGAAAATGAGCAAACCAATACCCGCGTATTGGACTACATGGAGATGCTACTGGAGCAGAGAGGTGGCAGTAAGCAACTGGAATACATTGGAGTGAACCAGTACCCGCGTACTGGAGTAACACAACCGGTGCTGTAAATGAGCAAACCAATACCCGCGTATTGGACTACATGGAGTCGCTACCGGTGCTGAGAGGTGGCAGTAAGCAACCAGAAAATGTAGGAGAGAACCAGTACCCGCGTACTGGACTACAGGAGTATACAACCAGTGCTGTAAAGGAGCAAACCAGTACCCGCGTTCTGGACTACACGGAATACGCCCAGAGATCAAAATGTCGCCAAAGCGACCATGATAACGGAGAATATCCAAGACAATCCCAGAGCAGGAGGGACAGCCAGGCCGGGACAGGAAGCTGGAACAGTAACGGCAGTCAACCGGAGCAGGAACAGAAGCAGGAATGTCAGCCCAAAGGAACGGAGGCAGGAACCACTTCAGCAGAGAAGGCTGTCAGTCAGGTAGGCAGGCAGACACTGGAGAGTAGAGGATTCAACCAAGGCCCATAGAACACAGGAAACAAATGCAGGTGACTACTGACATAGAGACACAACGAAAGGGCAACCAAAGGGTGCCAGAACCCAGTCTATATAGGCAATACTGGGCGGACTAAAGACAGGCAGCCAAGGGGAAAACCTCACAGATAACTGACAGGAAAAGGCAGCAATCTCGGGCACCGTGATACATACATACTGACCCCCCAGTCTTGAGTCACTGCAATGGTAGTGACAGAACCACACCTCTTGATTCCCCAGCCTTGTCCCATTGCACTAATAGCCATATAACCACATATAATGGCATATATGGCCTTGTCCCACATTAGCCATAGAACCACACCTTTAGACCTCCATATTTGTTCCACAATAGCCACAAAAGCCATTCACATAGTGACCCCAGTGCAGTGGTAGCCATACCCCCCATCAGCCTTGTACCACTGTCACTTGTAGCCACAGAACCACACGCTGACTTACACTGTTGCATGAAGTGTATAATTTTAAAAGACCACCTGTTGTAGTTCAGCTCAGGTCAGCTACCAGTCTGTCATCCTGATGTGCTCTGATTTTACTGTGGTGCAGTGTCAATATATGAGATGTCTGACAAAAGTTGCTTGAAGCAGCTGAGGCACGCTGAACGACATACTGTATATGGATTGGCTGGTGGGAGAAATGTCACCACTCCTGTCAGCCAGTCCAGACACAGCTGAAGTTAAACCCACCCCAGCTGCTTTAGTGTTGCTTTTTTCAGGCCCGGTTCCAATCAGCACATACAAAAAAGGTTTGGGATGGCTGTCCACAAGCAAAATGATGGCCACCATGAGCACATTTGTAGTGGTGGCCGCACATAACATCCCGGGTGCTCTAGATCATATTCATACGTATATATGCATGATTTCTATAAAATTCTTATTTTAGCCACATCCACAATTCATTGTGAAAAACCTGTTTTGAAGACAATTTGTGAAAATTGTATATGGTTGTACCCCTCTTTATCTAAATTCTTAAGAATACATGAAAATAATTTATACAATGGGAAGCTTTGAAATGTGAACCGAGAGAGGAATTAATCAGATTTAATGAAGTAAAACTAAACAGATAGATGAGCTACTTCTCAAGCCAAAGGAACTAAAGAACAAGCAAAAACACTAAACTCAGTCTCATTTTATGCTTCAAATCACTGACATTAGACAAGCAATTACTATAATGTTCAAAGAAAATACTGACAAATGAATATTTAAAATAAGATACCTTAAATTCTGAACATGGGCATTAAAGGATAAAGCGATTTAAAAAATATTCTATATTCAAATCTACTACAACCTAATTACCATAGAGGGCATACACAAATTCCCACAATTTTTATTAATATAAATGGAGAATTTAACAAATTGAATGCAAGCAAGGTCTCCGGTGCATTGCAAGTATGCATTGCGGATCTCTTTAGCACTCTAGATGGAAAAACACACATTTAAATCAAAGTGAATTTGTCCCTTGTGGTGCACTTGATTTGCCCCAGAATTTCACCTCTGCATCATAAGCAACATTGCCCCTGGAATGGTAAAATGTAAGGATGCAGAAAAATAAATCACATATTCATGCACTCCAAAATGAATTTGGCTCCTTTACATAAAATGACAAACAAATACCATTTTTCTGACAACTTCCATAAAAAAGTCATCAAAGCCAACAGTAATTTAATAAAAAATTATCTAACAAGGACTAAGCAATTTCAATTACATAATTACATAGTAGTATCCCCCCCATTACATCAGTTATAGGCCCATTTCACTGTTGTGGGAGGACAGTGAAAATAAATCCTATATAATAATTCGCTAGGATATTTGTCAGAAGCCATTATGAGCAGTAGAGAGAGCCCGAACGCACAGAATGCTGAGAGTTCTGTGCTGGGAGCATTCTGTGCGTTCTGGAACTCTCTACAGCGCATCGCGTGAATGAACGCAGACACAGAGCAGGACCGGCCTTTTAACCCTTTGAGTGCCCGAGGGGTATGCAAAGCATTGTAAAGCAATGGGTTGTGTACCCCTCTAGCACTCATAGGATTAACATCTCCCGGAAATGTGCCTGTGTACCCAGGCTTATACACTAGTCTATTAATATTATCCATAACGTGTCTCAGTCATGAGTCAAAAATGTTTGTTTATTGACACTGACAGAACATTTGATAGAGTGAATTGGAGTTTGACTACACACTTTTCAGCCTCCACCCCCATATTTAAGACATAGCAGACATATTCATGCACCCATGCCATAATAAATGCAATACAGGCAGGTCTAGAATGGCAAGCAGAGGAATAATATACTCTGTAACACCACAGTTCACCACTTAAAATGAGTAGGTGGCAGGATGGAGGACTGGGAGAGTGTCACGGTTTTCAGGCAAAGAAGGACAGACACGAATATAAAATATAAATTCACCTTTATTTAATAAGTACAGGAATAATAATATAGCACACACAGAACCCCAGACAAATGTAAATAGGACCCAAGGTCCCTCCAGAGCAGCACACTGTGCCGTGCACTGCACTATTCCAGATCTCGAGACTAGGGAAGTGGCTCAAGTGGGACAACAGAAGAATGGTAGAATATGTATGTCACCACTTGGTCTGCAAACTGTGGCAACAGAGAGCGAGAGCAGACCAGAGCCAGGAGACACCGAGACTACAGGTCAGGGAAGTAGTTAGTGTAGGGAGTGAGTAGGCAGCCAGAGTCAGAGGTCAAAAAAGCCGGGGACTACACTGAGCGAGAGTAACCAGGCCACTGGTCAGGCAACTGGAGGCTATGCTGTGCAAATAGGAGCCAGGGCCACTGGTCAGGAAAACCGAGGACTATAAGGAGTGAAAGTAACCAGGCCCTCAGGAAAGGCAACACTAAGCAGGTAGTAGCCAGGACCACTGGTCAGGCAAGCCAGGGTCATACACAGAGCGAGTAGTCAGCCAGAGCCACAGGTCAGAACCGATGTGGGTATTCAGACAAGCTGGGGTCACACACAGAGCGAGTAGTCAGTCAGAGCCACAGGTCAGAACCTATGTGGGTAGTCAGACAAGCCAGGTCATACACAGAGCGAATACTCAGACAGGCACGGATAACAACAGAGAAAGCAGAAGCTATCAGGAACATCACATAAAGGCAATGACTCCCAGGCCCAAGGAGGTTTATAAAGGAGCAGAAGGAAGCAGGACCCAATTAGGCCACCCAGTATAGGCCCATAAACAGAAGTCCGTGCTAGTGCCTGTTACCTGAAGACAACAATGAGGATGTGGCCGGAGGCCATGCCAGCCGGCGGACATACAGAGGTAGGAAGCACAGGAACACTTAGCTTCTAAGGGAGACTGTGATAGTAGCCCCCTCTTAATGACCTCTCCCCCGCAGAAGAGGACCAGCACTAGAGGTGGTGCGGGAGTGGAATTCAGGGAGAAGGGCTGGTGCATGGAGATCTCTCTTAGCGACCCAGGAACTCTCCTCAGGTCCATATCCTTTCCAATGCACCAGATGTTGTACCTTGCCTCTGACCCTGCGAGTATCCAAAATACTTTGTACCTCATACTCCTCATGGTCCCCCACTTGGACAGGTCTGGGACAGACAGAAGCAGTAGTATATCTGTTACAGACAAATGGTTTCAGTAACGACACATGGAAAGCATTAGAGATCTGCATATTAGCAGGGAGTTTAAGGGCACAGGTTACGGGATTAATCCTATGGAGAACCCGAAAGGGGCCCACAAACCGAGGAGCCAGCTTTTTACAAGGCACCTGGAGATGGAGATTGAGTGAGGACAGCCATACTCTCTCTCCCACCTGGAACACTGGAGCTGGTAGCCGTCTACGGTCTGCTTGTCTCTTATATCACAACATAGAACTCTACAGGGATCTCTGAACCCATACTCATGTGGAGCGGAGCGCCCTCAAGTGCTCCTCCAGAGCAGGAATATTCTGAGTCTCGAAAGACTCTGGCAGCAGTGAAGGTTGGAACCCGTAGTTAATCAGAAAGGGAGAGTTCTGAGGGGAGGAATTGACTGCACTATTTCTGTCCAGCTCTGCCCACGGTAACAGGTTCACCCAACTGTCATGATGGCCCGAGATAAGACAATGGAGGAACTGTTCCAGTGCCTGATTAGACCTTTCTGCAGCACCGTTCAACTGTGGATGGTAAGCCGAGGAGAACGAGAGCTGGATGCCCATATGACCACAGAATGCTCTCCAGAAACGTGGGAGAAACTGGCTCCCATGATCTGAGGCTACCACCTTGGGTATACCATGGAGACGAACCACCTCCTTGGCAAAGATCTCAGCCAACTCCTTAGAGGAATGTAGTGCTTTAAGTGGTACAAAATGGGCCATCTTAGAAAATCTATCCACAGTCATGAGGATGACTGTGTATCACAGTGCCTGTGATTCTCTGTCACTCTTGCTTGTGGTTCGCTCTGATTTGCTGAGCCAGTTTGGCCTACCCCTGGTGACCTTTTTATGCCTGGCCCAGACATCTGTCAGATGCCCTTTCGTGGTGTTTCTGAGCCATTAGTGCTGTTGCTGTGTTCCTGTGTTCCGGATTCTCGTGTACCGACTTGGCTTGTCCTGACTACGCTCCAGTGTTCCTGATCGTGTTTGACCCGGCTTGTCTGCGAACCACCTCCGTTTCCTGACCCGGCTTGGCTGACGTTCCTGCTCGTGTATGACCCGGCTTGGATGACTCCCTCCTTCGTGCTACGACCCGGCCCGGTTGACTTCCTGCTCCGAGATCGACTTCCAGCCTGTTCCAGTGACCTCTGTTCCCGTTGTCGCCGCCGCAACATTTTTCACCTGCTGTTGCCAGCTGCCATGTGATCACTCTAGCCTTGTGTTGCCTCCGATCAGTGCAGTGTCCTGTATTGTCTTGCAGAGCTGTGCGTTCCTCCGTGAGCCTCACTACACTTGCAGAACTTCAATACCTTACCGATCCTTGTGTTTAAACGTGTATATTAACCCTTGCAGTGCTGCTTAACTCTCACTACCTTGGTCCCCAATATAGAGCCTCACTCGCTGTGCTACGTCTGCTGAGTTGGCCGCTTATCGACGGCGACTCAATCTATCCTACTGCAGAGTAGTCACGTTATGTTGGTCCGGTAGGGCGTCATTGGCTCTCACTTTTACGTTAGTTACTGGGCGATATCTACTGTGGCCTCTGGGCTCGTGTGGCAGCAAAGGGAAGGCTCAAGCGCTGGCAGGTTCTCGTTGTACACGCCCATGGGGGCTATCGGCTCTATCACCGCTATTGCTGGTCTCCGGTTAACGTCTGTGGAGGCTATTGCCAGCTCTTGCATTGCAGGTCAGTTTCCGTTACGCCCGTGGGGGCTATCGCAGAAACAATCTTCCTGTAAGGTACGCCTGCGGGGGTTATTTGGATTTCTGTTCTGCTTAAACTAAGTTGGTCACTTCGGCTAAGGCATTTACATTTCCAGAACACTGTGAACTGTCTCTACTCAGCACCTCCATTTTACACCTTGGGCGTGCCAAACCACCACATCTGAGACTGACTGATTTATGCACTTAACCCTTTGGGTACCGAACACCATTCTCTGTGCTGAGATATTGTATGTCAATTATTCTGTGTATTGACTCTCTGTGTTATATCAGTCATCACTGTGTAGTTATTCTTGCTGCCTATAGAGGGCGTTCGTTTGCATTATTTGCTATTTAAATAAAATTGTGTTTTATTTTACCAACTGGTCTGAGTGTCCTAAAAACCATTACACTGTGTAACCCTCTGAGACAGGCAACTCCACACTAAAATCAATAAATCAGTGCGACCATGGAAATTCCCCGTTCAGAATGGGTTGCAGGACACCAACCGCGAGGTGTCTAGGAGTCTTAGTCCGCACAGAAGTGGAACAAGCGACAACAAATGTGGAGCAATTTGCCCTTAAGCTGGGCCAACAAAAGAGTCTAGTCATAGACCATATTAGTTGGTCTCTCCCAATGTGCCCTGCAGCTTTTGAGGAATGGTACATCTCCAGCAATCTGGTACTGAGGGATTCAGGCACAAAACACTTCCCATTAGGTTTATCTGCTGGGGCGGAAGCTTGAGCAGCTAAAATCTCCTCACCCAATAAAGATTTAATACTGGTATGTATCGTAGCCAAGATGCGGTCAGGAGGAATACCAGGAACCGGAGACTCCTCCTGGGTCTTGGCCCTAAATTGTTGACAAAGAGCATCTGCTCTAATATTTTTAGTATCAGGGAGGCAGGAAACCACAAAATTAAACCTTGAGAGGAAAAGGACAACCGCTTTGCCTCAGACAAGTATGTGAGGTTCTTGTGATCTGGCAGTATCAAGATAGGCACTGTAGTACCCTCCAACAGATATCACTTTCTTTCAGGGCAGTTATGATGGCGAGTAACTCCCGGTTGCCTACATCGTATAAACTCTCAGTCTTAGACAGTTTCTTAGAGAAGAAACCACATGGAAGCAATGGTTTCCCAGTGCCTGCACACTGGGACAACAAGGCACCCACTCCAGACTCTGAAGCGTCGACCTCCAGGGTGAAAGCAAGGGCAGGATTTGGGTGCGACAATATCAGAGCTTTGGCAAAAGCTGACTTCAAGTCCTCAAATGCCTGCAAGGCCTCAGGTGACCAGTCTGAAGATTAGCTCCCTTCTGAGTCATGTCTGTGAGAGATTTGACTACGGTGGAGAAGTTTCGAATTAACTTCTTGTAGTTATTCATGAAGCCCAGGAACCTCTGTATGAACCTTAGTCCCAATGGAAGTGGCCACTGTAATATGGCAGACAGTTTTCGTAGATCCATGGCTAGGCCAGAGGATGAAATAACGTATCCTAAGAAAGTGACCTGTGATTTATGGAATTCACACTTTTCTAGCTTGCAGAACAACTTGTTCTCTCTCAGCAGTTGTAGGACCTGGCCTACATCTGCTCTATGTGACTCCAAGGTCGGAGAATGGATGAGTATATCGTCCAAATATACTATGACACAACTCTGTAGTAGGTCTCTTAGAACATCATTAATGAATTCCTGGAAGACAGCAGGAACGTTGCACAATCCAAAAGGTATCACCAAGTATTCATAGTGCCCGCTCCGTCTGTTAAACGCTGTCTTCCACTCATCGCCGTCTTTTATTTGTACTAAATTGTACGTGGCCCTCAAGTCAAGTTTTTTGAAAACAGTCGAGCCTTTGATACGATCAAATAGCTCCGTGATCAATAGAATCAGATAAGCATTCTTTACCATCAGTTTATTCAAGCCTCTGAAATCAATGTAAAGACTGAGTTCCCCATCTTTTTTCTTAACAAAAAAAGAAACCAAGCCCGCAGGTGAGGAAGACTTCTGGGTAATGCCCCTGGTTAAGGTATCAGCCACATAGTCCTCCGTGGCCTTGTTCTCCTCCACAGACAAGGGATACACTCGGCCCCTAGGAGGTCTGGCCCCTAGGAGGTCTGGCCCCTGGTACCAGATCAACAGTCAATAATATGACCATGTTTGACCTGGAGTGCTGTCGCACACTTCAGTTTGTATCTGCGGATTCCAGGTTTGGAGAACCTGTAACACTGTTCTTCTTCTGCTACTAATAATGGTGAGTCCTGAGATATTTCATTTTTCTTATTGGTATTTTCAACATTTATAGTGTTGTAGCACCTGTCTGACTTTGCAAGGGAAAAGCACATTATTTCTGTCTGTTGTGATTGGTGGATTACTGGAGGGGTTGCGATGTGTGATTTGAGGTAGGTGTGGTTAATTGTACTGTTGCTTCTCAGTTATATACTTAAGCTTTCTGCTACCCTACGCATACACACTTTTCCACACCATCATCTTTTTCTGGCCCCTTTTGCAGAACACACACCTGCCCATATAGACACAGGAGCATATACATGTGGGGAAAATTTTACTTATGTAGAAAAATAATTTAGGTATGTTTATTTAGAGAAAAAGGGCATATGGCAAGGCTGTGAGTCCTGAGCCATGATATTGCAATTTTCTTAAAATAATGCATTTTCTTTGAAAGATGGGTATAATCACAAAGTAGGAAATCTTCAGAATCTGATGTCCCTGCCATTCTGCCGCCCTAATCAAAGCCTACTTGGCATAGGTCTAAAAACATCTCTACTGCTTTTCGATTGATGGTTGGTCCTAAAGTCTCTACAGACACCCATATCACAGATTTTATTTGTGAAATTATCCACTTCACTGCTTATTTCTTCTTGAAACAGCTTTTAGTTAGCAATCATAGAAATAATGTGAGGAAAGAGGCATACTGGAAATGGAAAATGTAAGGATCAGACTACATTTTTTAACAAGTATATTCCATGCCAATTTTAAGACATCTCATAGAACATTTTCATCCCAAATCATGTACAAGTAACTAGAGGATATCTCACGAGATTATTGAAAAATTAGGTTACAGAGACAGATGAAAAAGTTTTTCTTATATGGTTGTTAAGTTACTACATTATCAAGGGAGATGGTTATGGTAGATAACATTAAAGCTAGGAATTGGAAAACTTCTAGCAAAATAAACTTGTACGGTGTTACGCAAATTAGATAGATGTGTTACTAATAGAAGCACTTCACATTTCTAGGAATTTCTTGTTTTTCCTTTTCGCAGCATACTTTGATAGCAGTTATTCCAGCCAAAGTATGGTCTTTTGTGAAATTATCTTTATTCGTATGTTTTAACCTCACACATACTCTGCAACTTTTGACTTTACATCAATGTGCTAATGATGCAGGATTTACCCTAAGAATGCCAGTATGGAGTGAAACATGGTGTTGCAATGCATGACACCCTTCTGGCACTCAGATGATTAATACAAATAAATGATGTGTTAGTATGAATAACAATTTACAATAATACATTCATTATATTCAGAAATAAGAATAGTAGGAAAAAAAAGCAAGAGACTCTGCTGAAATACCCCTACTTCTGCCATACTACATTTTCTAGTATAGTGATAAAGGGTTGTATTCAAGAAACAAAAGAGGAACAGTTTTGAATCAAAACCAACTGCACAAATACAAATTCCTCCACATGATCATTAATTTAAAGTTGAAAAGAAAAGGAGAGGGAGTGCTCTAACATTCAAGGGATGAAAAGCCCCACTTAAATCAAAGATGATTTTCATGTGTCCCTATGCTGCAGATGCTTTGCAGACACAAAAGAGCATGCAACCAAATGTCAGGATTACCATGTCACCAAACTAAAAATGTTGACATTAGAATCTTGCACTGCAGGACAGTGCAAGATTCTCATGTCGAATAGTAAAAGGTTGCATGCTGCCCTGGCTGTATCACATCATACTGCTCCGTGCTTCACCCCGTGCTGCCCTGGAGCTGGCTGTAATAATGTTACAATGTAATTGTCTTGCGCTCCGTGCTTCCCCAGAGCTGTAATATTACCATGTAATTGTCTTGTACTCTGTGCTGCCCATGGTAGTAATACAGTTCCATTACAGCTCCTGGGCAATACTGAACACAAGACAATGACATTGCAACATGCAGTGCGGGATTCTCATGTCGACATTTTTACTATGGCGACAGGGTAACCTTGACATTTGGTCACACTCGCTTTTGTGTGCGTCCATTTAAAAGTAAACCATAATGAATGCACTATCCTTCTTCACCCCTGAATTTTAGACTATGGGCCTTATGCAGAAATCAAAACAGGAGCAATTCTCGTGCAAACTAATCTCACCATACAGAACAAATGACAGTTCCTATTGATTTCACCCTCTGAGTGCCAGAGGGTTGCCCAGTGCATTGCCTAGCTTTTAACCTACTGAATGCTAGAGAAGTCTCCAAAGCATTAAATCACAATGTGGTGGAGACCTCTCTAGCATTCAAGTGGTTAAAAGCCTCATTTAAATCAATAGGTATATTGGGAATTCATGTTGTTTTCTAAGATTATCATGAAAGACAAATGGATTATTTAAGTATATGGTTTTGTAAAACAATGTCAAGTAATGAAGAATGATGAGTAAGGTGTAACAATATAATGTTGCAGTCAGTGTTCTCTCTCTAAGTTGGGCAATGATGAACAACCCAGCACTGAATGTGTTAAAGAGAATGACTGTTTATACAGGGCTGCATTGAATGCCAGATGCACCATTCAGCCCTGCCCATCACTGAGCACAAGTCAACATTCTGAGCTATGTATAATATGAACTATTACTAAGTATTGTTATGAGTGGTGAGTTACTAAAAAAGGCAAAGAAGCTGATGTACTAAAAACAGCTGGAACTATTCTGGAATAAACCAGCTGCACCATGGGAGACAGAGAAGAGAAGATTTCTCATTAAAGCAGAACTGCCACCCTATATAAAGTGCCCCTCCCAATAGTTAGGCATATGGCGATTAGCTGTTTAATCGTGCTATTATCCAACATAAGTACCAAGTCCTGAAATAATCCTTCTTCTTCTGAGATCGGAGGCCAGGCTTGCATGCAGACATCTTGGCTTTTGAGACGTCTGCGCGCCTGCGCTGTCCGTTCCCGGTCTCCTCTAGTAGGCATTGCATGGTACCTTAAGGTACCAGAAGGGACTGATGGTGCAGGTGCACAGACGGCTCTAAAGCAAGAAGCCTGGCCGTCAGTCTCAGAAGAAGAAGGAATACATCAGAACCTGGTATTTGTGTCGGATAATAGCACTATTAAACAGCTAATCGCCATATGCCTAATTATTGGGGGGGGGAGGCACTTTATATAGGGTGATAATTCTGCTTTAACCATTTGATTGCCAGGCATGTTATAAGATAGGTATTCAGTGCATTGCAATGCAATGGAGACATGAGCATAATTTAGAATAATTTAAATCAATAAATCTGGGGCATTTGGTTTCTTAGTACACCAGCCTCACTGACAAATAAGATGATCAAATCTCATAGGATAACTGTAGCAGAATGAAATGTAAGCACATTTTACCTACAGATTGCAATCATTATGGCCTAAATGTCTAAACCCATTGGGGCTGACTGGAAAAATGCATTAGTAACTATGGGATTTATCTCTTTGAGGGCCAGGGTGTATGCATTGACTTGTTCTTCAATACATCGCCCAGCCCTGTGACAATCAAATAATTAATATAGAAGCCCTTCAGTCCCGTGTTTTTTTTTACTTTTAAAATGTTGCCTTTTTTGATTTTCACAAAACATTCTGGTTTCACTGTAAAAAAAAACAAGAACTTTCTTTGACTGTCTAACAATAGTGTTAGACCGGGGTGGAGCAGTAGACGCAGGTTATCTGGATTTGTGTCATGCCTTCTACATTGTCCCACATACAGTAAAACGCTATTTCCTAAGTGGCCATTGTATTTGGGTGGATAAAGAACAGGGTGAAGATGGTAATTATGTACTTAGAATAACCAGAGCAATTCTGGAGCAAAAACAAAGAAAGGAATCAGCACCATAGGAGACAAATAAAAATTCCTGTTGATTTAAAGTGCACCTATCCCCTTGATTCAAGCCTGCATACCTGAAACTTTCATTTAAAACTGTCATGTTTGCCAAAAGAAGAGCAAATATATAGTTTAGAAGATATTTATATTTGGTACTGTGTGCTAATGAAGCTTTCCTTTGTGGTTTCATATACTACTTATGCTTTTCAGTGACTCTTCATATGATAATTAACCCTTTGAGTGCCAGAGGGGTATGGAACACAATGCTCTGTAATGCATTTCGTACCCCTCTGGCACTCAAAGGGTTAAGCCCACTGCTGCATTGAGATACTTTCACTTTTCCCAGAAACAAAAGTGTGACTATCACACAAACTATACATCTGCAGGACTATTGGCTGATATTAAAGACATTTTAAAATATGCAAAACAATTCAAGGTGTAGCATGCAAAAGATGGGCAATTCTGGAACAACCCAACTGCTCCACAGATAAACATTTCCCAGACACCATCTGATTTAAATGGGATTTTAAGCCCTTGAATGCTAGCCAGGTCTCCAAAGCACTGTAAAGTGCTGGAAAGCTCTGTAGCATTTAAAGGCTTAAAAGGCCCAGTTCAATCATTCTGGATTTTCATTTCCTCCTGTTCCTCCTGTTGTGCAGTTGGTTCGCACTTGTTTTCATTTCTGCATAAGACCCTATGAATCATATTGGGGTACACACTGTTGTCGCGTTGAGAACAATGGATGCTGTTGTCCACATGCAGATGAATATCACCTACTAGGCCATATGTATAAAAGCAAATGTTCAAGAATTCAGGGGCAAACCAGATGTATCATGGGGAACAAATACACATTCCTAAACTTCTATGTATTTTCATAGAGTTACATTTGCTGTGTGTTAGAGAGGTCTTTAAAAAATTGTTTCATAATAAATTAAAAGCGTATCTAGCATCCAGTGGGCTAAAGTCCAATTTAAATCCTTGGGAGTGATTATTTGTTCCTTATAATGCAATTACTTTGCCCCAGAATTTCCCACTTTTGTCTTTCTGCATATTGACCACTGTGTGTCTTTTCAGCCACCCATTCTTTACCTTCTACCACACAATATGCAGCCTCTTAGGCACATGGAATACTCTGGTGGTTACAACAGTATATTGTGCCATGAAATATACAGAGCATGATCATAAAATTATTATCTCTTTGGTAATTGACTTGATTCCATTTGAAAAATGTTAGCATATGGTCAGTGCATAAGTAAGCTGTGTCTAAAACATAAATAATACTGAATACAGATTACTTGAAAATGTACGTATGGAAATATTGGGGGAAAGAACTAAAATGGTCACATATTATACAAAGGGTCTGTAAATGTTGCATTAAATAAACAAAGCCATAAAATACTATAACTATGATACTTAGTTCTAACAATAATTGTTCAGTAATACAGTGATGCTTCAGGTGGGTTTTCTATTGAGGGTAACTTGTTCATGTCTGGTGCGAATGTGATCAAGTAAAAAAAATGACAGCTAGTAAGTAATACAATTCTAATCTTTTCAACAAAAACTGTAAGCTTGACAAACTGGGAAGAATTACTATGCAGAAAATGTACAATGCTAACAAAGGAAGAAGATAAATTATACAAGTTAATACACATTTTGTTAAAAAAAACTAAAGCATTACATGTATTTTTTATGCACATATAATATAACCATTCATCATTTTTAGTGTACTATTCATTTGAGTGTCCCATAAAGGTAGCAATAAATTTCTGTGTATAATCTTATTCAAAATGTTAAATTCTTCTTATTGTTAAGTAGAGGATAAAGGCACAGTGGCCCAGATTTATAAAAGCAAGCTGGAGTTATGATGGAGTAAATCAACTGCACCATAATGAACAAATAAAAATTGCCATACACTTGAACAGAGCTTTTTTTACCCCCTAAATACTAGAGAGGGCTCCAATGCGTTGGTTCACAATACACTGGAGACCTCTGTAGCAATCAAGGGGTTAAAAGCTCAACTTAATTTTACAGGAATTTTTATTTCCCCCCTTTGGTGCAGCTGGTTTAATCCAGAAGAACTCTAGTTTGATTTTATAAATATGGGCCATTATCACTTAAAACTATTATTTTATGGGCTGTATGCACAATGAAAAAAAGTATTCATTTTGGGGCTAACCAACTGCATTATATGGGACAATTAAACTTTCCAGAGGGCCTGGTTGACAGGGATCATGGTCCCTCCCATTGAAGGTTCCAGATGGCTTTGGGACTGGCTGCGCAGCTTCTCTCAGTGACAGGGTGGGCTAATGACAAGAGGCACTGAGGTGAATGGGAGGGCTTGGGGGGTGTCCAAGATAGTGGCATTCACAGGCCCTCACAGTTGCAAAAGGAGTAGTGCCTTCCCAGAGGTGCAGGTAGACCAAGAGTGTCTGAGAATCCCCTATATAACTCCCAGGAGGCAGGCAGCAATGCACCAGTGTTAAAGGGGCTTTATAAACATGCCTTAATATGCAGTACTCCAAATGAAATGACATATTTATCTACTGGAATGATAAAATGTTAAATCATAGTTAAGTAGTTAACATATCTGTGTATGGCATCTAAAATTTAATGCTGAAAAGTGCAAGGTAATACATTTAGGACACAGAAATACAGAGATGGAATAAAGACTTCCTGGTACTATACTGAATAAATGTTAGAGAAAAGGGACTTAGGAGATATTTCAGATAACTTGAAGGCAGACAAGCAATGCAGTAAAGTAATGGGAAAAGCAAATCAGGTTTTTGGTTGTAGAGGACGGAGCACTATCAGCAGAAGGAGAGAAATACTAATGCCACACTATATAAGACCTCAGGTCAATGTTTTGGTCCTTACTAAGGCATTTATCAAGACAATAGGCTTAATTACTCACATCCCTTTAATACCATTTCAAACAATAATGGACTTCAGTATATTTCCTGTGAAGCACAACAACCAAAATGAGGATAACCCGTGTCACCAACATGTATTAATAAAAAACTAGTGCTATGTAATCTGACTACCCACTCATTACCCTTTAATTGCTAAAAAATTGACACTGGAGACTTGTAAATAAACACTCAGAGAGGTACCTAAAATCAATTTCCACTTTATTAAGAATAATCACAAGCAAATAAATAAGACACTTCCCCAACCTTCCCAGGTTCAGGTGTGGGGACAGTGTAGAGTCCACTACTAGGAGCTGACACTGAACTTTAGCCAGACAAAGGCACCAGCTAGGTGCGAACTAGTGCGAGAGCAGAACCACTGAAGTAGAGAAAAGTGATAAGCGTGCTCTAATAACACAACCGCAATACCGTAGAATTCTAGGGTTACAGAACACCATGCCCCCTAGAACGCTAGAGGCACAACAACCCCAGAGGACTTAGGCGCTGCTGCACTACTGACAGGACTTACCCGACCAAGGACTGAGAATGAGACCCTGCAAGAGGTGGCCAGGCCTCAGGAACTGACAGAGACTATATAGCCAAAGATCAGATGGTTCGGGTTGTCAGACAAGCCAAAGTACTTAGCATGGAGCGGGAAGTCAGACAAGCCACAGAACTTAGCACAGAGTGGGTAGTCAGCCAGGCCAGAGGTCATACATGGAGCGGGTAATCGGACAAGCCAAGGTCAGCACAGAGCGGTTATTCAGCCCGGCCAAAGGTCATACACAGATTGGGTAGTCAGACAAGGCCAAGGCCGGTACGGAGTGCAAAATCAGCTAGGCAAAAGGTTCACGCACAAATTGGTAGTCAGACGGAGCCAGGGTCATACACAAATCAGATTCAGTAGCCAGGAATGGATTACAACGGAAGACTCAGAAAGCGCTCAGGTACACCACGAAAGGGCACTGAGGCAATGATGGAGTGCAGCATATAAGGCCTCTCTAGGAGGTTAGTCACATAGGTCAATTAAGGTGGAACCTATAAAATAGCGAGCGCTCAGAATGACACGCAAGTGACCAGGAAGTAGTCACCCGCCATGCTGTCGCCAGGCAAACATAGAAAGGGAACAGACCAGTAAGGGGGCCAGAATCACGGGCACCATGATAAAAATACACTTGATATCAGCCTTTTCTTGGTGCTTCATTAATAAACCTCATAGGTCTTAGCCTCCTTCAACTAGCTGAATTCTCAATAATTAACCATCATTAGTTCATCAGTCACTGCTCTTATTGGAGGCTTGTATACTTTTGTCATGTGTAATTGGAACCATTGTTAGTAACATTTGATGATTCTCACTGTCATATTGGTACCGATCTTTGAGGATTTCTCATTACAGTTCAATAGCAGTAATTTCTTTATTTATGTGATCACTCTTCTGAATAACTATACTCAATCATTCAATTTCATTACCTTGTGGAGATCTCATTAGTACAATACCTGCTTTCACTGGGAAGAGAATCTGGGGCTGGTATCCCTGCACCTTCAATTCAGTTCTTGGGAGAGAAAGCTGCTGAAACTTTAGCATTAGCAAACAGTGTAGATGCAATCAGGCAAAGAGAGGGAACTGAAATTGTTTGCTGTTGCAGCCTTGCAGGGAGTGTTGTTGTGATTTGTAGACAGTGACGCTGACAGTCCCACACAGGATTTATTCACAAGAAAAAAACAATAAAAAACTTTTGACTGATAGGTGTCAGACAGGAAGGAGATTCTACACCTGAGTTGAGACTCAGAGTCACAGCAACAGATTGATGCATACATACTTTTCTACATATGGATCTTAGCGTTTATGTAGGTAAACAAAATGTTAGTATTACATAAAAATTAACTATACACACTTATAAAAGAACATTAATTGTAATAAAAACATAAAACCTCTGGCAGTCAAAAATAATCACAGAAATTAACACTTTAACCCCTTAAAGACCCATGACATGCCAGAACCATCATGGGAAAACTTCCATTAAGGACCCTTGATGGTCCTGGCATGTCATGTAATTCAGGGCTCCCTGCGCAGCTGTAAGCCATTCTTGGACCCCTGAGTCTATTGGGCCAAATTAAAAAAAATTCCCTGTGGTGTTTAACTGTTGGCTGTATGGCTGCTCAGCCAGTCCTTAAGGGGTTAAAATTGCAAATAGTACAGATATGATAACATTTTCACAATAAGACTGACAATTATTCTTGACATTGACTATATACACCAAAAGAAATAGACATTCTGAAATGTGTATAAATTATAACCTAATCAAAAGAAAATCTACCCATTAGGAGGGTAATATAAAAAAAAATGCCAAAGGAAACAATTATCTCAATTAATCCAAAATAAATCTTGTGAATTCTAATATATGTGCTGTAGCCTGTACCTGAAATGAAACTTCTGACTTGCTGACCTCAAATACATGAATAAATAATACTAATAAAAGAATTTAAATAAATACTATACAATGCCTGTGTTTTTATATCTCAAGGAAACTCAAACTGGTTAATGTATGAAACAAATTGCACACACCACCTGCAAGAGACATTACACCAGACATCAGACATGCAAAACCATTATATTATCCTCAGAAGCCGTCAAACGCAGTAGAGATGGCTGCACGTGCTGCAGTCATGCACAGTACAGACTGCCCATGCTGAGGCTGATATGGAGTGGGGCGCTCCGAATTCAGACCAGAGCTTGGTCCCAGGAAGGTGCGCAGAGGGGACTACAGTCTGAATTCAGAGTGCCTCACTCCATATCAGCCGTGGCGTGGGCAGACTCTACTGAGCGTAACTGCAGCGCTGCCACTGATGAGAGGACCTGGCCACCAGCCGAGGTTGCTGGTTGGCACTATGGCCTGTGTACACAAGCTTTTCAACTAGTATATATTATAAAATAAGCATTCAAAACAACATTTGCATACAACTGATTCCAATATATATAAAATAAATGAAAACCTAATCTACCACATATAGCTTTGTGATCTGAAATACACATATATAAATATGTAAGTCCCAAAACAGTGTTAGTCCCAATACTCAAGAAAAGGTCCACAGAAAATGATTTGTATTCTCCCTGCTTATATTTGGAAATAGTAGTCATACTGACTTTTAGGCACCTCCTTTTCAGAGTGAAAAAAAATTGTAACATTCATAATGAAATGTTTTTAGTTCCTTTATTGGTTTTGTTGATTGAATCTGCTTTATTTATACCATATAATGTTCCAAATATGACGTATCAGCATACTATAATTTTAATATTATTTGTGACTATGAAAAACTATTTCCATTACAAAGAAAACAATTGGTTATTGTATAATTCAGCAAAATAACCTTAGTTAATATGAAGGAGATTTATAAAAAAATGTGTGTAGTACTTTTTAAGGAACCGTCATTTAATCATGGCATTTTTATAAATATGGCATCAATACTCTGATGATAATGCCTGGAATGCTTAAGGGCAGCATATACCTGTCACAAAATTGTTGCAGATAGTGACATTTCTTTATAAATTTCTTCTCAACTTCTTCTCAACAGCCCTCCTAAACTGACATTTTAATTTTATAACTATCGAAGATATTGTTATAGCCATTCTAATGCTTCTTTTTACTTAACTCCACGTTTATAATCTCCTTCTATGTTCCTTAGAGTGGCATATTTTTTTAAATCCATTTTATAAAATTATGTTCTATGTGTTTTCATATTTGACTAAAATCTATTTTCTTTCTGATATCAGTACTGTTTATAAAAAAAACTCTCCTCTTCTACTTTGAAGACACTGCCTAGAGGCACACCTCACATGAAATGTTTCTCTCAGCGGGTACAATGTGGAGCTTTGCAATGTATAGTTACTTAGTTTCAAGCAGCAGAGAGTGCTCAGGAGGACATACATAGAAGTTGAATTGTGCTTTATTAACATGCTGTGAAGCTTGTTTCATATTTCCTAGTGATATCAATATTATTATTAATCCAAAGGACCTGGATGGAATTGTTGGTGATAAAACTGATTTCTGTCTTTGTTACTTTCTCAATATGAGCTATTTGAATAAGCAAAATTGAATTACTTTGGTCTGTGAAGTTCAGATGAGGTTGACTGTCACTGTACATCAGCTGCATGTCTGAAGATTGCTAAAATGATTGAGTCTTGGCCCAAAAGTAATGTTGTGATTGAAGTTCAAAGAAAAACTATCCATTGAAGTCTCTAGCTAGGCAGATGGAAGTAAGGGCAAACTACTTTGCTGCTTTACAATAAGTGAGCCTTGATCAACTCACAGTTATCAATTCAAGCCTTCATGCTTCTGTTATTCACTTAGCCCTGTCTGCTCAATATTACATTTTATGCTGAAACTGCAGCCACTTGGAAGTCCTGGAAATATTATTATCCCCCTTGAACAAAACTAGTTTGGTTGCGGTCTCTGACTCCAAAGGCTTTGTTTTCTAAAATTCTAAACACATCTCAGTAGCATTGTAACTGACACAGCTGATGGCATATAAATTTTTAAATTGAATGTCTGGAACCATAAACTAATATGGAAATTGATTAGCTGCTTAATGCATCTTTTTGCCTAAAGCATTTATTCACCTCTAGGCTTATTTATTGTAGGCTTAAACTCAACAAGTAAATCTAAAGCTCAAACACATTAGTTTGTGCTATATCTGTTAATTGTGGATTACATCTCTGGTAAAGTGTTCTGCACTTATTTTGTCTTAATTGCAAAGTCAGATATGCTGTTTATTGCTTCTAGCCTGGCATTTACGTAATCATCATTTTAATTGTACTAATTTAAAAGACATATTTTAAACTGTATAATCTTGGCATCATATTGTTAGAGTTGTAGCATTTTATCTTTTCCCTCTATCATTAATGTGATTTACAGATCAAATTAAAGTTAAATGATTTCTTAACTCTATTTTAACTTTGATAATATGTAACTTTTGTTTGAAATGGCTCGACACTTGATGATAATTAAGATAACTTGATTACTTTAACCCTTTGATTGCCAGAGGATTATCCAACGCACTGCAAAACAATGTGTTTGATACCCCTCTGGCACTTAAAGGGTTAATGTTTATTTCATTCTTGATGTTTATGAGCCTCTGACTTCAGATAAAGTGATGTGCTCTGTGGCAAAGGACCATATTCAGGGAGAAGAAAGGCAGTTATGGAGGAAACAACTGCATTAAAGGGCATAATTAAGGATTCTCAAAAAATTCCATTGATTCAAATTTGGCTTTTAACTCCTAGAATGGAGGTCTCTCAAGCATTCAAGAGATTTAAAGGGATAGTAATATTTAAGTATCACTAATCCCTATATTAAAGTCCTATTAAAAATAAATGTATTGCTCCCAGTGTCATCTCTCAAACCTTTATGGTTTGAAAGATAATCGCTCCTGAAGTTGCCCTCTCCCTCCCCCTTCTCCATAGTCAGCGTACGACTTTCAGGTGGCTCTCCAGCACAGCCGCAATCGCGTTAATAAAAAAGAAAACTTTCACTGAAATGGTCTTCTATGTGTGCTTGGTTTGCAAGCACACATAGAAGACCGTTTTAGTGAAAGATTTTTTTTTAAATTAATGTGATCGCAGCACTGCTGCAGAGCCGCCTGATGATCTATGACGGATTTCCCTTCAGTCAGCTACAACACTGACTTCGGGAAAGGGGGAGGGAGAGGGCAACTTTAGGAGCGATCATCTCTCAAATCATTTATTTTTAATAAGACTGTATTATAGGGATTAGTTATACTTAAGTATTACTATCCCTTTAAGGTCCCACAACAACAGTGGCAATTATTGTTTGTCCCCTGTGGTTCATTTAGTGTTCTCCAAAATTGTTCCTCTTCAGGAAAAAAACCTTACTGGTAAACAAAAACAAGGGGCAAAATCTCTGTGCTATCTATTATTATTATTCTTTATTTATATAGCGCCAACTTAATCCTCAGTGCTGTACAATTGAATAGGGAATAGACATACAGGGATATTAAATAGTAAATCATATGTGAAGAACAGAAGGATCAGAGGGCCCTGCTCGTGAGAGCTTACAGTCTAGAGCTTTCTATAGAAACCTGACAAAAATGTAAATGACAGGTAAGAAAAATTCTGCCTTTCTTTCATGTTTCTTCTGTGGCACACATCAGAGAGAGAGAAAACAAAACTTAAACAGAAGAGAGGGGATTACAAGAGTGCTTCATTAACTTAAATGTGACTAAAAGCAGCATATCCTGAAGGTTCAGCATGGATTGACAAGTGAACATGTGGATGCTTCACCATGTAGCTGCCTTACATATCTGCTCTGTTGATGCATAATGTTTCTCTGCTGAAGAAGTCTATATAGCATGAGATAAGTTAACTTGAATCCCAACTAGAGGTTCCACATTTTGATTAGTGCAAGCTACTTCAGCTGTCTAGTGTACCAATCTAACGATAGTAGATTTAGATATTTTAGCTACATTGTAACTCTAAATCCTCTTAGAGTTTCTCACAACAGATTTTCTTCTTCTCTTCCCCGCTCACTTCTCTTTGTGTGGCTTCAGTACAGTAACATGAATAGTGGGAGCTAGAGGGTGGTGGTGGTAGGGGGGGTGCTGGAGGAGGAGGGAGAAAAGGATTTAACAGGTAAGAACACTAAAATCCTGTTGTAGTGTGGGACACGTCCTGGTTTAATATATTTTTGGTATTTTTACCCTCAACTCCTCTACAACCTCTACTAAATAAAAAAAAACGCCTTATTTTCTGACCATTGCTCTGGTCCTCCTTGATCTGGTTTGGAAAAAACTCCAGAATGTGTCCTGGGGAAGGTGTCGCTATCTGAGTCTGTTGCATTGGACTCTGTGGTTGATTCGGAGTATTTTGCTGATTTGTATCTCTTGGGGTGATAATGATGATGTCCTAAAAAAAATTATTTTGAGACTGTTGTTATATAGTGTTATGAGACTGCTTAGGTTTAACTCCCTCAGTATGAAATTGTTTTGATTATGATGAGCTGAACTATTTATATTTAACATATTCTGCATATTGCAATAAGAAAAACAATATTTTGAACAGCATAAAACATTTAACCACTGAATAGCCAGATTAACCAATGAATATTGATTATATTAATTGCTCATAACACATACAACTATCATTTTTATTTTCTAATCTTACCTGTCTGAACTAAAATGGGAATAATTCTAGACATGATGGAAAGGTAGACAAGGCACACTATTCTGGAAGGTAGAAAACCAGACGCATCAAATGAGGGATCACTTGCCTAGGCTGCATTAGAAAAAAAAATACATTCTTCTAGGTACACTTGCATAAAGTTAGGGATTTTGTATGCATATAGTCAGGTGTATGATTAAACAATTATACCAAACAGGTGCTAATGATCATCAATTTAAATATGTAGGTTGAAACACAATCACAGAGACAGCTGTGTACAAGGAATAAAACTGGGTGAGGGACAGCCAAACTCAGCTGGTGACGTTGCTGAAAATAGTTTAATGTCAAAAGTTCATACACCATGGCAAGACTGAGCACATCAAGACGACACAAGGTAGTTATACTGCATTAGCAAGGGCTCTCCCAGGCAGAAATTTCAATTCAGGCAGGGGTTTCCAGGTGTGCTGTCCAAGATCAGGGAGGCATCTGATTGGTCCCAATTTTATTCTGCAGCATGACAACAACCCCAAACATATAGCCAAAGTCATTAAGAACTATCTTCAGCATAAAGAAAAACAAGGAGTCCTAGAAGTGGTGGTATGGCCACCACAGATCCCTGACCTCAACATCATTGATTCTGTCTGGTATCACATAAAGAGAGAGAAGCATCTGAGGCTGCCTAAATCCACAGAAGAACTGTGGTTAGTTCTCCAAGATGTTTGGAACAGCCTACCGGCTGAGTTGCTTAACAAACTGTGTGCAAGTGTACCTAGAAGAATTGATGCTATTTTAACCATAAAGGATGGTCACGCCAAATATTGATTTAGATTTTTTTATTTTTCATTATCATTTTGTTATTTGATAAAAAACAACTATTAACATGTCTATTTTTGAAAGCATTCTTGACAGCATTTTTACACCTGCCTAACACTTCTGCAGAGTACTGTATATATTTACTTTTCATCCCTTCAAAGATATTAATATTTTAGAAATCCATGGAATTTCCTACTCTACTCATTATGTGTGTATTATATGTTTATTTGTAAATGAGTGTGTATGTGTTTGCATATATGTGTGTGTATGCTTGTCTGTAAGCGTTTATGTGTGTGGGCGTATGCATGCACATGTTTATGTGTGTGTGTGTGTGTGTGTGTATGTGCATGTGAGTATGTGTGTGCATGTGTGTGCGTGTGAATGCATATGGTGAGATCTGGGTCCCCACCCACACAAACCTGTTAATTAAAAAAATTTTAGCATGTTGGGAGATCACTTGATCCCAGCATGTGTACTAGTAAAGAGTATCCTTAAATGAAAGAGAGGTCTCCCCTCTTTTATAAGAGGACACCCTATATTTTGAGAGCATGAGGAGGTCGGATAGGAGATGTTTAAGAATTCCAAACAACTTACCTGTGTCTATGTGTGGGGCGATCAGTGATCATCCCAAATAAACATGTTAAAGGCTATCCTTGTTTAAAAGATGGAATTCCCCTCTTTCAAAGAAGGGAACCCCCAAAATTCTAAGTGCAAGGCAGGCTAAGAAGAGGATTATTAAAAAAGCTACTTCTGCCCCATGCTATACAGTAATAATGTCGGGTGATTGCAACATCACCTGACATAATAATCCATGAGTACCCTCCTTTGAAAACTATTCAGAGGGGATTCAATGTTGTTATTTTCCCTGAAGTAATCAATCAGTATTTGTCTCACACAGGGATAAATATGATGATGGGAAAACTTGTGTACCCTAAGTTGCAACCTTCTTCAAATTGGTGGAATATATTCCTGCTTTTAGTGGTTATTTCCCAAATGCTTCTGTGATATTTTGCTTTTGGAAAACTTGAAGCTGGACAGTTCTGACTGAGGGTTGGACTGGACCACTTGAATAACAGTGGATCGACCAGTGGGCCCAGGAAGTTGATAGCGTGGTGTATCTTGGTGATTCATTTGTCAATACCTGAACTGGCAATGCATTTTTAGCCCACATACACTAGTCATGAGGGAGAGTAATCTGCACTCCCTTTCATTTGTAGTATGTTTATTTCCATGCCCTAAATCATGGGGAGATCTGACATTACAACCTGGTATGCTGCAGAGATGAGGTGTAGCTCAGTCAGCCATAAAAGTACCTGATTTAACAGTCTCCAACATGTATGTTTATATCACTCTACACAAGAGTGTGCTCTTCTGACTGCCTCCAAGGACAAAAAAAAAATTGCCACCTGCAGGAATAAACAGGGTAACTGGATGAAAAAGAAATAGGTGCTGGTTGTGGGAACATGGGGAAGGGAAGAGATGAAGAAAATCAATGGATTGATTTCTAATTCTGGAGTATTCTCTCCAATGAATGATGGATTGCAACTTCCAAAATCTTAAACCAGCTGCTGTCAGTCTGGTGATTATGGGAGCTGGAATACACTGAATATTAAAGCCACAGGTTGCCTATTACCTTCAAAGTGTAACTCACATCAGAAAACACTATACTTCATACAATCTTTGCTGACCTTGAGACAGTCAATGAAGGAGACACCCCCCTGCCATAGTGTTTGAGTCATCTGACAGGCCCCTCCCCTCTTTCTTACGTCAACCTCTTTGAGGAAGGCATTACAGTACTGAAGGACTTCACATGCCAGTGTATGCTGCTCTCTGTGAAGTCTTTGTTTATTAATACGACTCTCCCATTTTAACTTACATCAAACACCTACTAAAGATATTCCTATTCTTACACTTTCCCTATTCTTACACTTCCCCCCTCTTAAGCCCCTTTCTCCCTCACTCAATTACTCCCATATCCCATACACCATTTTTCTACTGCCCTGTACCCTATACTAATACTCCCTGCATCCTATCCTATATAATAATTCGCTAGGATGTTTGTCAGAAGCCGTCATGCGCAGTAGAGACTGCCTGAAAGCACAGAATGCTGGGAGGTATAGGAATGCTGGGAGTTCTGTGCTGGGAGCATTCTGTGCTTTCAGGAAGTCTCTATAGTACATGACTGCATCAGCGGCAGGACGCATAGCAGGACCGGCCTCTTAACCCTTTGAGTGCCAGAGGGGTATGCAACGCATTGCAAAGCAATGCGTTGCATACCCCTCTGGCTCTTAAAGGGTTAACATCGCCCGGACCTTGGCCCGTGTACACGGGCTTTTACACTAGTTTATCTATAAAGAGTTTGTCAGAAATGGGCAAAATTAGTTCACAATGTATACTTATGTAAATTGTCATAGAAAATGTTTACTATTACGATTATGAGAATTAATAATGATTAAATATTTTTGTTTATACACCTGTTAATATGCCTTTGAAAAATAACATAAAATGTTAGGGGTGCCCTTAAAATTCCAGGCTATGTGTTAGTGTTGCCCTGAGCACAAAAGATTTGTGACCCACTAGTAGAGCAAAGCTACTATTAAATCACATATTCTATTGTGTATCTACTTTAAATTTTCAAAATGTTTAGAAAAATCCACCAAACAGCATTTTAAACAAAGAAAAAGAGGACATGTTTGGGAATGTTTGGATATATGTAGGAGTGGGCGAAAGGTCCTATGTGATCCCCGAAACAACTACATTGTTGTCTTCTTTTTTGCGGAAAAATCTGCTTTAAAACCAACTAATAAAATATTCACATTTTTTGGCCATTGGCAAAAATTCTTCACCATTTTTTCAATGTCTAGAAAGTTTCCTTCCATTCATTTATGTATTCCAGGAAGTAAAACAAATAGAAGCAGCTACATAAAGCGAGGTAGACACACTGTACTGTTCTGCTGTGATCTTTTTGCAAAACTGAGGCAGGAGAGGCTCAAAGTGACTGCTATCACAATGAGCAAGTTTAAAACTAATAAAAGGAGGAACTGGAAGGGCCCTTATATGTCCACTGAGTCTAAGGAGGAGGTGGAAGTGAGCACTATATAACTAATGCTGGCCAGTCCCCCTAAATCACCCCTAGGGATCTTGGGGCAATTAATGTCAAGGGAGGATGAAGAGGGTAGTAGTGAGAGCAGGACAGGTCAGCTGCCTGTGCGTGCTGCTGGACGTGCTGTCCTGCTGGCACCACTGCTGTGCCATGCTGCCAGATGTGCTGCCCCTGTTACCACCATTGCTGTGCCTGTTGTCAGATGTACTACCCATGCTACTGCTACCACGATTGCTGTGCCTGCTGCTAGATGTACTGCCCCTGCTGCCACCAGCACTATGCCTGCTGCCAAACATGCTGCCCCTGCTGCCACCAGAGCTGTGTCTGCTCTCAGACATGCTGCCCCTGTTGCCACCAGTGCTGAGCCTGCTGCCAGTGCTGAATCTGCTGCCACCAGTACTGTGCCTGCTGTCAGACCTGCTGCCCCTGCTGCCACCAGTGCTGTGCCTGCTGCTAGTACTGAACCTGCTGCCACCAGTGCTGAACCTGCTGCCATTGTGTCTTGTAATATTCAGGAGGGGAGAGGAGAAGATGATGACAAGTGTGACAGCAGGGGACCCTAAGTCACACTTGCCATTCCCAAGCAGTCCCTCCAGTGCTAGTACTACTACTAAGAAGGTCCAGTAGCTTGTTAGTGTTAGGAGTGAAGGAGGGGGTAATCATCATATTACTAGTGACTGTGGGGAAGCAAACTCAGGGGCTGAAATTGATATGGTTGGTGTTAGTAGTAGTAATAGTAATGGTGAAGCAGCTGGTGGGAATAGCGGTTGGGGAGTGGTAGATGAAGCAATAGAGAGCATCCAGACTAGTGGTCAAGGGAGCCCACACCATTCCCCTGACCCTGGGAGTCCCCTTCCCCCACAGCACTGTCCAGGTGGAACATGATCCTGAAGAAGCCAGAATACCACCACCACCAGGAGCACAGATCAGCTGCCTATTCCTGCTGCTAGTGTTGCCAGTCTGTCTTCTTCAGATCAACAAGACATGGAAAGTGTGATATTAGGGGACCTCTGTCACATTTCTCATCACCTCCTCCAGCCAGCAGTGAAATGTCTGTAATAGAGCAGCAGAAGCAGCATGGAGGGACTAGTAGTGGTGGTGATGATGGAGAAGCTGGGGTAGAAGAGACATTGATGGCCTTTTTAGCCCAAACTGAGAAGAAATGGGAGACAGTGATGAGAATGGGCATCATCCCACCACCAGCAGTGAGCTTCTGGAATTTGCAGAGTTTGCAACTGCTCTAATTCCTGCTGCAGCTGAGCTGCAAGGGCAACAGGATGCCGAGGAGCAAACTAGTGTGCCACAGACCACCATGGACATGGTGGGAATGGGGTCAACAAGTGATGTGGGACTAAGACAGGTTCCACTTGCCAGCAGCAGCAACAGCAGCAATACTCCTGGTCCTAGTTGCAGCGTTGATTCTGAGGCAGTAGCAGCAACAGCAGCAACATCATCCTCTTCCCCAGACAGTGAAGTTGGATATGGAGGAGAAGAAGGAAGAGGCCATTCTTCTTCATCTGTTCCCTATCCTCTGAAGTCATGGGTGTGGGACTATTTTTATCTTGGGGCGGGCACAGTGCAGTCATCACCAACAGCACTGTGCACAATTTGTGACAAGTTAGTGAGAAGGGGAAAGGAAGGAACACACCTTGGCACAACCTCCCTGATAACACATATGAAACACAGACACCATGACATTTATGTAAAACATGTTAACGCCAAACACCCACCACAGAAATTGAGAACCTCTGTTGCTGTACCCCCTGACTCTCCAGAAAGGCAACAAGAGGTGAGGTGGATATCAAAGAGGAGGAACAATAAAGAAATCCAGACAGAGGCTGGAAGTTCGATGAAGAGCTAAACAACTGCTCGCCATCACCTTCTTCCTTTAGGGTAAGTACATCTTCTGCCAATCCACCTCATTCACCGTTACCTGCCCTGCCAAATGATAGCAACTCTGTAGATGTTAAGGTGTGGCAGTTCGTGTCCACCCATTGCACATTTTGTGGTGCACTGACCAAACATGTCAGTGTGGTTTAGGAGAATCGCATGAAGGGCATCAAGTGGAATCTGAGAAGATTCCATCCCAAAGATTATGCTAAGATGGTGGCAGGGAGGGTTCATCATTACTATTAAACTGCCAGCAAGATGTCATGTGTCCTTAGCGGGGTGTGGAAAAGGGACATAGTGACAGCAGCAATACTTGGTATCTGGTGCCTTGGTGTTTGGATAGAGTTGTGCCAGTTGTTATTTACCACACACACTGTGCACATTGCAGTTGCTGATGACAGGCACAGTTCCTGCTCTCAAGGGAAAAATGTCTATTCTAGTAACAACACAGCCATGATTTTGGAGGAAGGGCAGGTGGAATTATAGGCCAACTTCTTCATTTCTCCACATATACCTGAAGTGGTAGGGGATAGTTATGGTGCTGCTACTGCCTCAGATGCATCACTGGAGTTAGTCGTGGCAAGTGCAACCTTCATCATCCATCACACATGTTACTGCTGTTGTTGATCCCATTCCCTTTGAACTGCCTAATCATCCTGCTGCTTAACTCAGTAGCAGCTGTAAGAACAACAGTCGCAAACTCAGTATCTACATCAGGACATTTTCAATGTCCAGTGGCCACTGGCCAGGGCCGGACTGGCCTACCGGGATACCGGGAAAATTCCAGGTAGGCCGGCTTCCCTGGGGCTGCTGCCTTCATGAGAACACGCTGCCTCCATTGCACTGTCTGACTCTGACTGACAGTCCAGTAGACGCGGCTGTCAGTCCTCCACCTTATTCAAACAAATCCTCTATCTGTTCTCGCGGCCGCAGTCCTTTCACCTTGTGGCCGCGAGAACAGATAGAGGATTTGTTTGAAGAAGGAGGAGGACTGACAGCCGCGTCTACTGGACTGTCAGTCAAAGTCAGACAGTGCAATGGAGGAAGCCGGCTGGGTCTGACTCTAGACCCAGTGACGTGACGTCAGACGCAGCATGCAGGCTATGCTGAGGTGTGAAGAAGAGCACTGCGTGACTGCGTTTACGTGCCAATGGGCTGCCCGCACCTAAGTTAAGCCCCACTGCTGTGCCACAGAGACAAACTGACTGATGCCCAGGCCAGAGAGAGCTCACTGAGCGGGAGGCAGCAGAGCAATACAGAGTTGGACAGCGGCCAGACTCAGTCCTCCTGTTTGAAGGCAAGAGGGGGGAAGGGAATTGGGAAATGGGGAAACTGTAACAGGCACAGCTGTCTAACAGGCAAAAAAGGGAGGGAATGACATTATCAAGGGGGGGAGAATTAGGCAAAGGGGGATCAAGAGAGGAAAGAGGGGGCATCAAGTGCAGGTCAGGTGAAAGAGGAAGAGAGAGGTGGGTCAAGAGGGACAAAAAGACAGGGGGAATTGGGGAAACTGTAACAGGCGAAAAGGGGAGATCATTCAAGAGAGGGAGAAAGGCAAAGCGGATCAAGAGAGGTAAGAGGGGGCATCAAGAGCAGGTGAATGAGGCAGAGGGGGTCAAGAGGGAGAAAAAGAGGCAAAGGGGAGAAAAAAGAGGCAAAAGGAGGAAAGATCAGGAGGCAAATGGAGGGGGATCGCGAGGAGGATAAAGAAGCACAGGGTGGGATCAAGAGTCAAGAAGGGGAGGGAGAGGCAAAAGTAAGGGGAGATCAAGAGTCAATGAGGATCCAGGGAGGGAAAGAAAGAGTCAAAGGGGGGAGGGACCAAGATGCAAAAGGGTGGGATCAAGAGTCAAGAAGGGGAGAGAGAGGCAAAACAGGGATATCAAGATCCAAGAGGTGGTGTGTGTGTGTGTGTGTGTGTGTGTGTGTGTGTGTGTGTGTATATATATATATATATATATATATATATATATATATATAAATAAAAAAAAGAAAAAAAATGCCATTATGCTATGGGGCTGGTAAGACATTTTTTCCAGGGCTGGTTTTTATTCCCAGTCCGGCCCTGCTACTGGCCAGCACAACATGACCTGCTGACATGCTGACACTAAACCAGTAGGACATTTATTTTTTTCTTGTGCTTTAAAAACAAACAAACAAAAAAAAAACCAAAACTAAAAAAAAAAAATATGCCTAGAAAAAAATAAACAATTTTTGGGGGTTTGTTTCTAACATGTCAAAGTCCCACAAATCAAAGTTTCCTCAGGACTTGGGCCTCTAACAACAAATCTTACAAATCATCCTATACAAAATACTCTGTCACATCACGTATCAGTCTACCCCAGTGGCAGCTTACATCAGGGGGTCCCTGTCTCTATCAGGTTACATACAAACTTCTTATTTTATTATATTTATTTTTTTTTGTTTTGTTTTATTTACTGTCCACCCAATACCTGTCAAAAAAAGAACCTCCAAACAAATTCCCTTTTCAACTGATTCTTTCTCCAGTCTCTACCCACCAACACAGGCACAATCCTCAGACCCCTTTTATACCATATCTTATGTTTTTTTTTTTAACTTTTAGGATTTTGTTTTTATTAACTGCCCCCCCAATCCCAGTAAACAATCCCCCCACAAAAAAAATTCCCTGTTCAACTGATTCTTTCCACATATTGCACCCTCAAGCCCCTTTTATAATATGCCTTTGGGATATAAAATAATATTGCTATGAGTTGTGTGTAAATTCATTGTTCCCGTTGATTTCTATGGAATGAAAAAAGGCACTTTTTGCAGGAAATTATTAGCCAAGCGGGAAGTGCCATTCATTTTCAGTTTGAGGCGAAGATTTTCACCCATCCCTAGTTATATGGTAACTCTAACTCACCACCTTATTGAATCTCACTAGTGCCCCCTATCCCATGCCTCTATTTTCTTTCAACTCCACAATAATTTTCATGCCCACCCCATCTCTCTTTACAAAACCTAGACTTTGACTCTTATCTGCCAAATGAGACAGCCACAAATATAGAACTGAATAGGTTGTAATAAATAATTATCAAAGGGGAGGCAGCATACCTGAAATACTAATATGCTTTGCAAGAAAACCTCACTATCTCAGTGACTTGCAAAATGCATATGCCTTTTTTCAGGTATTCTGCCTCTCTATATATTATTTTTAATAAGTCTGTGATTTACCTCTTAACCTCTTCATGTGTAGGGTTGCTTTTATATATATATGAGGATCTGCCTATGAAATAATTGAGCTATTACACAGCTATCAGTACAATAATGAGGATGAGTGTCTACATCACAGTTTTAATAGGAAGCAGTGAGTAGTATATTGGAAAAAGATAATTGGTCCACCTTGCATGTTCGTCTTTTCTCTCACTTTTTTTTTCTAGAAATGTATCTTGCTAACCAAGCCATGTATAGAAGAGTAAGCCATAGGCCATAGTTATTGAGAGAATGTGATAGTAACAGGTCAAACTAGTTGTGACAGTTTGAAAAGCTATTACTTTTGAAAAAAAGCAGCTTCTAGCACTGCCATTACAGGAAAAGCCCTACTTTATTTATATTTTATTATACAACTTTACTGCTCCTTTAATAGAAAGCTGGAAATGGCATATCCCATTCATTCCTATAAGAATAGGTGTGCTCTGCTGCCTATATCTGTACAAAATAGTTCTAACTGCATGTTCCATTTCTTTTTAATGCAACCTGTTATAAAAATATAAACCTTGCCAGGAAAGACTACTCAGAAGGAGTAATTGCAGCATAGATTTCCAGAAAAAGTGTAATAGCATCTTAAAATGTTCACAATTGCTACTTACAGTAGTTATAGACAATTTTAAAGTACATTTTGGTCTGAAGCTACAGTAGTTGTTGCTTTGTATTTTGCTCTCACCTCCACTATGAACGTTTATGAAATGTACTATGCATATGCATTTCTGCTGTCATATTGATTAAGGCATTACATTTAGATTTTAGTTTTGCAGTCATTAGTAATTCTTATGCAATCTTTTTTTGTTTCAATGTTATTCTGTCCTATCATATTTAAGACTATATAAATGGTTTTTGCTCAGAGCTTCAGGTACATCTTTGGTATCTTCTGTAATGTGTTACATAAAAGTATTATGGTGAAAAGTTTTGGTCAATTAGTTATGAAGGTTTAAATGTTAAGATTTTACAAATCCTATATAATAATCTGCTAAAATGTGTAACAACGCAGTCATGTGCAGTAGAAACTGCTGCGCGTACTGCAGTCATGAGCAGTAGACACTGCCAGTGATGAGGCTGATACAGAGCGGTGCGCTCCAAAGGACCGTTCTGCTCTGTATCAGCCGCAGCGCGGGCAGTCTCTACTGAGCATGACTGCACCGTGATCGGCTGGCACTGTATCAGCTGCAGCGTGGGCAGTCTCTACTGTGTATGACTGCCCCGCAACTGGCTGCCAGTGGCACTGTGGCCCGTGTAACGGCTCTTCAACTACTATTTAAATAAATCACATTATCCTTGCACTTTTCACTCTTGTATTGCTTGTCTCAATATACAGTTTAGATCCAGAATAAATATAGTTGGAAAATAAGGACATTTTGTTATTAAATACCAGTTAATGGCATAAAACTAAAAATTTGCAGTATGTCTCTACCATACCAAGTGATTATTTAATAGGCAAAATAAATTGGTCAGATATTGAAGAACTTAGAACTGCAAAATGTATCAGAGCAAAACCAATACAGGACAAAAAGAAAAAGATAAAATCCAACTAAGTGTAGTATTTATTAGTGATGAGCGAGCACCCCAATGCTCGAGTGTTCGGGTGCTCTGACCGAGCACCCCCTGAGGCTCGAGTGCTCGGCCGAGCACCCGAGCCCCATTGAAGTCAATGGGAGGACTCGAGCATTACACCAGGCACCCCCTGCTCTGATGAGGGGAGGGTGCCTGGTCCATAGGAAAATGGCAGAAAAGGATGGAAACACCACAGAAATGGTTCAGGGACAGCATAGGGAGGATGTCTGGATGCATCTTGGACTCCAACATCGCTGCTGGGAACGATCTTTCGCCCGTAGTACGCCATTTTTACAGACTGACCATAAAACACACAAAAAGGAAAATAAAAACGACTTTAGGCGAAAAATTGTTACCAAACAATATTTGCTGTATATTTACTTGTATATCATCTGCAAATTCTCCCAAAAATTTCCTTGATTTTCTGAAGTGAGGCCATGATTAAGAGGGAAACGTGCGCAGAGGCAAATTCTCCCAAAAATTTCCTTGATTTTCAGAACTGAGGACATGATTAAGAGGGAAACGTGCGCAGAGGCAAATTCTCCCAAAAATTTCCTTGATTTTCTGAACTGGGGCCATGATTAAGAGGGAAACGTGCGCAGAGGCAAATTATCACAAAAATTTCCTTGATTTTCAGAACTGAGGCCATGATTAAGAGGGAAACGTGCGCAGAGGCAAATTATCCCAAAAATTTCCTTGATTTTATTGAACTGAGGCCATGATTAAGAGGGAAACGTGCGCTGAGCTGACCATCTAAAACATTATGGGTGAGGGTCTGCTGCAGAGCTGACCATCCTAAACATTATATGCGAAGGCCCGCTAGTGAGCTGACGCTATAAAACATTATATGAGAGGGCCCGCTAGAGAGCTGACCCAATAAAACATTATATGAGAAGGCCCGCTGGTGAGCTGACCTATATAAAAATTGGCAAACAGGGCCCGCTGGTGAGCTGACCCTATATAAAAATTATATCACAGGGCCCGCTGGTGAGCTGGCCCTATATAAAAATTATAGCACAGGGCATATGGAAGAGGAGGAGGAGGATGAGAAGATTAAGAGTCAACCATATACCCGTTTTTTGGGTGGAAGGGGTGAATGGGAATACAGAGTATTCCCATCATTGTAAATAACATATATAAAGTGAGTTTATGTTCCCCCGGGGCTTTCCTCCAGTGGAGTGGAGAAGTCAGGGGAAATCCAGGCCTTGTTCATTTTTATAAGTGTCAACCTATCAGCATTGTCGGTGGAAAGGCGGATACGCTTATCTGTTATGATGCCACCAGCAGCACTAAATACCCGCTCAGACAGAACGCTGGCGGCAGGGCAGGCCAGCACCTCCAAGGCGTAGAGTGCCAGTTCATACCACGTGTCCAGCTTGGACACCCAGTAGTTGTAAGGCACAGAGGGATCATTGAGGACGCTGACACGGTCTGCTACGTACTCCTTCACCATTTTCCAAAACTTTTCCCTCCTTGTGACACTAGGCTGCGCATCAGGGTTAGGGTGCTGGCGGGGTGTCATGAAGGTGTCCCACGCCTTGGAGAGTGTTGCCCTGCCTTTCTCGGAACTGCTGTGTGCTCCCCTTTTCTCCCCTTCTCGGTTGGCCAAGGTAGCACGTACTCTGCCGCCAGCGTTGTCAGATGGAAATTGCACCATTTTGCTTGTCCTCTCCACCGGAGGAATGAGAGATGAGAAATTCTCTTTGTAGCGGGGGTCCAGAAGGGTGAACACCCAGTAATCCGTGTTGTTTAAAATGCGTATAACGCGTGGGTCACGGGAAAGGCAGCCTAACATAAAGTCAGCCATGTGTGCCAGAGTACCAACAGTCAAGATTTCGCTGTCCTCACCAGGAGGATGACTCTCAATATCCTCATCTTCTTCCTCCTCTTCTGCCCACCCACGCTGAAGAGATGGAACTAAAGTTCCATGGCTACCCTCTGTAGCAGAGGCAACCGTGTCTTCCTCCTCCTCCTCCGCCTCCTCCAATTGTCGCTGAGAAGACGAAGTGAGGGTGCTCTGGCTATCACCTTGTGTAAGCTCTTCCTCCCCCATTTCCACCTCTTCCACATGCAAAGCGTCGGTTTTAATTGTGAGCAGCGAGCGTTTCAGTAGACACAGAAGTGGGATGGTTACACTGATAATAGCGTTATCGCCGCTCACCATCTGTGTCGATTCCTCAAAATTGCGTAAAACCTCGCAGAGGTCTGACATCCATTCCCACTCCTCACTTCTGATTACAGGAAGTTGAACGGAGAGGCGACGACCGTGTAACAGCTGGTACTCCACTACTGCCCTCTGCTGCTCACAAAGCCGGGCCAACATGTGGAAGGTGGAGTTCCAGCACGTGCTCACGTCACACAGCAGCCGGTGAGCTGGCAATTGTAAGCGCTGCTGCAGCTTCAACAGGCCGGCCGAAGCTGTAGATGACTTACGGAAATGTGCACACACACGGCGCACCTTGGTCAAGAGATCATGCACATTGGGGTAGGTTTTTAGAAATCGCTGCACCACTAAATTAAATACATGCGCTAGGCATGGTACGTGTGTGAGCTTGCCGAGCTCCAAAGCCGCCACCAAGTTACGCCCATTATCACACACAACCATGCCTGGTTGCAGGTTGAGTGGCGAGAGCCACTGCTCGGTCTGGTGACTAATCCCCTGCAACAGCTCTGAGGCCGTGTGCTGTTTGTCCCCAAGGCAGATCAGCTTCAGCACGGCCTGTTGACGCTTCCCCACTGCAGTGCTACACTGCTTCCAGCTACTGGCTGATGGGGGAGTGGCGCTGCGTGTAGAGAATTCGGAGGTGGAAACGGAGGAGGAGGAGCCAATAACGTAGGTGCTGGCGGAAACCCTGATGGAGGTAGGGCCCGCAATCCTCGGCATGGGTAGCACCCGTGCCATCCCAGGGTCCGAGTCGCTCCCAGCCTCCACGACATTCACCCAGTGTGCCGTCAGGGAAATGTAGCGTCCCTGGCCACAAGCACTTGTCCATGTGTCAGTCGTTAAGTGGACCTTCCCAGTAACTGCGTTGGTCAGGGCACGGGTGATGTTACGGGACACATGGTGGTGTAATGCGGGGATGGCACACCGGGAAAAGTAGTGGCGGCTGGGGACCGCGTACCGAGGGACAGCTGCTGCCATCAGGCTGCGGAAGGACTCAGTGTCCACAAGCCTAAATGGCAGCATTTCGATGGCCAGTAATTTGGAAAGGTGTGAGGTTAGTGCTATGGCCTGTGGGTGGGTGGCTGGGTACTTTCTCTTGCGCTCAAATGCCTGGGGTAACGACATTTGGACGCTGTGCTGGGACAGGGAAGTGGATGTGGTCGCTGATGGTGCTTCAGATGCTACAGGTGCAGGGCGGGAGGTATGCGGGCCTGCGCCTTCGACAGGCGATTGGCCGGCACCGAAAACAGGGGAAGAGGAGGCAGTGGTGTGGCCTGCAGACACAGATGGGCGATCCAGGCGTTCCTCCCACTTACTACGGTGCTTGGATGCCATGTGTCGGATCATGCTGGTGGTGGTGAGGTTTCTAGTGTTCATGCCTCGGCTCATTCTGGTGTGGCACAGGTTGCAAACTACAATTCTTTTGTCGTCCGCACTTTCCTTAAAAAAACGCCATACCGCGGAACACCTACCCTTTGGCAAGGTAGATTTACGCAAGGGGGTGCTCCGTGGAACATTTGCGGGCCGTTTTGGTGCGGTCCGCCTTTTTTCTGTAGCCACACCACTGCCTCTTCCAGCCTGTTGCGGTGCTGCAGATGGCTCACCCTCAGGACTGCTGTCATCGCTCGGCTCTACACCTTCCCAGGTGGGGTCAGTCACCTCATCGTCCACCAAGTCCTCCTCCACTTCCTCACTCTGATCATCCTCCTCATGTCTTGATCCCACCACATACTCAGTCATTGACAACTGTATAACATTCTCCTCAACAAGGTCTTGAGACAGAAATAGTGGTTGATTTAATGGCAACTGTGTCTCATCATCATCATCATCATCCACTACTTCCTTTGACCTTAAATGCCGTTCACATCTGTCATCTTCTTGTGATTGGGTAGCCTCTAGAGGTTGTGAATCAGGGCACAAGATGTCATGTTCCTCTGCAAGCGTGCTTGGAGAGAGGGTCAAATGAAGGATTGGTGATGAGACGAGCTCCTCACTATATCTCAGTGTGGGATCACTTCTTTGACCAGACCGTGTATGGTGGGAGGAAGGATGATCAGAGTGAGGATTATGTTGACCAGACTCTTGGCTACTGAGAGTGGACTTGGTGGAAGACAGGGTGGTGCTTAACCGACTGGAAGCAGTATCAGCTGTCATCCAACCGACCACCTGTTCGCAGTGGTCGGACCTCGAGAGTGATGTCCTGCGACGCCCTGTAAAATTAGACATGAAGCTAGGTATGGTGGATGTCTTTCTTTCTTGTGCTCTGGCACCAGGCACAGTTTCTCCGCGTCCTGACCCGCGCCCTGAACTATCAGGATGACGTCCACTTCCCCGTCCCTTTTTACCCGCCTTCTTCATCTTACACGGAATATGTGACTTTAATATTTGAGTTTGAAAACTTAACAGTATTTCTTCCTATTCTGCAACTGTGCAGAGTACACAGAATAGGCTGCTAAACTGCGGTGACGAACACAGAATGGAATATGTGACTTTAATATTTGAGTTTGAAAACTTAACAGTATTTCTTCCTATTCTGCAACTGTGCAGAGTACACAGAATAGGCTGCTAAACTGCGGTGATACACACTGAATGGAATATGTGACTTTAATATTTGAGTTTGAAAACTTAACAGTATTTCTTCCTATTCTGCAACTGTGCAGAGTACACAGAATAGGCTGCTAAACTGCGGTGACACACACTGAATGGAATAAGTGACTTTAATATTTGAGTTTGAAAACTTAACAGTATTTCTTCCTATTCTGCAACTGTGCAGAGTACACAGAATAGGCTGCTAAACTGCGGTGACGAACACAGAATGGAATATGTGACTTTAATATTTGAGTTTGAAAACTTAACAGTATTTCTTCCTATTCTGCAACTGTGCAGAGTACACAGAATAGGCTGCTAAACTGCGGTGACACACACTGAATGGAATATGTGACTTTGATATTTTAGTTTGAAGACTTAACAGTATTTCTTCCTATTCTGCAACTCTGCACAGTACACAGAATGTGCTGCTAAACTGCGGCGAAGCACACTGAATGGAATATGTGACTTTGATATTTTAGTTTGAAGACTTAACAGTATTTCTTCCTATTCTGCAACTCTGCACAGTACACAGAATGTGCTGCTAAACTGCGGCGAAGCACACTGAATGGAATATGTGACTTTGATATTTTAGTTTGAAGACTTAACAGTATTTCTTCCTATTCTGCAACTCTGCACAGTACACAGAATGTGCTGCTAAACTGCGGAGACGCACACTGAATGGAATATGTGACTTTGATATTTTAGTTTGAAGACTTAACAGTATTTCTTCCTATTCTGCAACTCTGCACAGTACACAGAATGTGCTGCTAAACTGCGGCGAAGCACACTGAATGGAATATGTGACTTTGATATTTTAGTTTGAAGACTTAACAGTATTTCTTCCTATTCTGCAACTCTGCACAGTACACAGAATGTGCTGCTAAACTGCGGCGACGCACACTGAATGGAATATGTGACTTTGATATTTTAGTTTGAAGACTTAACAGAATGTGCTCTAATCTGCAACTTTGCACACTAAACAGAATGTGCTCTAATCTGCAACTTTGCACACTAAACAGAATGTGCTCTAATCTGCAACTTTGCACACTAAACAGAATGTGCTCTAATCTGCAGCTGTGCACACTAAACAGAATGTGCTCTAATCTGCAACTTTGCACACTAAACAGAATATATATTTTTTTTTTTTTTTTTTTTTTTCCCCCACACAAAATAACCTGCTGCCCCCACACACAGTAGTCCTAAAAAGGACTTTTGGTTCTTTTTTTTCACAATTTTGCTTTTTTTCCTCCCTACACTGACTTTCCCTTCCTATCCTCAGCTCTCCCTGGCTAAGACTGAGCCGAACTCGATGGTCAGGTGCTATACAGCACCCGACCACGGGTTCTGGCCAGCCAATCAGTGTAATGCCAGCAGCCAACATGGCTGCTGGCATTACACCGATGTCAGAGCCTCCCTGCACGTTTATTGGCTGCGCAGCAGCCGCAAAACGTGCGGGGAGGAGACCCGAACATGGCGGGCGAGCACATGCGGTACTCGTACGAGTACCGCCATGTGCCGAGCAGAGCGATGCTCGAGCCGATCCGAGCATCGGCCGAGCATGCTCGCTCAACACTAGTATTTATTAAGATGATAGAGATAAAAAATCAATAGTAACACTCACATTTTGCCCATCTTGGGCTTTATGCGCATAAGAGGCCCCTGCCTGTAACAGCCAACGAACTGTGTCCCTGGAATGCGTCCCTGGTGAACCGGATCATGGTGCACTGAGTCCTTGAGCAGATTCCTTGATACAATTCCAAATATGGATGGAGAGAAAGTCCACTACTGACTAGCTGGTACGATCTCCGTATCAAAAATACCGGAACCAATAACAGGGCTGACAGTACCTGTTATCACAGCGCTTCATAGTGCATTGTCAGCCCTGTTATTGCTTCCGGTATTTTTGATACGGAGATCTTATCTTTTTCTCTTTGTTCTGTATTGGTTTTGCGCTGATACGTTTTGCAGTTCTTTTTCTCCTGGGTATACAAGGACACCAAAAGTCACAGCAGCATCTATCAGGCAATTGGGGAAAATAGGATCCATCCATTGATTGCTTCATCTCATCTCATCTCATCCTCATCATTTGTCATCTCCATCTCCTCATCTTCATTTTTTCATCAATATCATCATCACTTTCATCCTCATCATGCAGTTTATATAATAGACTCTTTGATCTTCATAGGTTGAATTAGTGAACTTTTCTCTACTGATTCCTTTAGCATAAGGTACTGTTATTATTATTTATATACCTCAGTGTGAGAATATTACTGTTTAGATCTTTGGACAGTAGGGGTTATTCCAGCTTATTGCGCTTGCACTGTCTGTTGTAATTGAAGAACTTAGGATGCTGCCAATTTGCAGTGATTATTAATTTGCCAATATTCATTGTTCAGATATTTAAGGTGGAATGCAATCTTCAATGCAATTATACTACCCATTATTGTAATATGTTAAAATAACTAAATTGGCTAGCACTCAATTCCAGGCATAGCCTTCCCTTTCTTGCCTCATTTATAACAACTTCTCTATGAAGCTACTACGATACCTGAACAGAGTGCTTACTCCAGCTCTCTACATCTCCTATAACCTATTTTTCACTACTAGCAATCCACTTAAAGTGGAACTATCACCTAAAACCAAAGTTTTACCATGCTTTTTAATGTTTAACCCGACATTAGTGCTGTGTGTGTGTGTTCTTCAAGTCGCCTGGTAGTGGAGATATTTGCCCTGCAAAATCGTCACTTCCATGTTCTGCGGGACTCCATGACGTCTCAGGACTTCCAAGCTGCCCAGTTGCAACTTCAGTAGCATTGTAAACGGAGTTTGCTGTAACGCTACATCACAGAAATCCAGCTTTGAAGGGGAGCATGAACGTGCTCCCTGGGGCAGCTGGGAAGTTATGAGATGGTACGGGGTATAGCAGAATGCGGAAGTGCCCGATTTTGCAGGACAAATATCTCCACTACCAGGCGACTTGAAGAACACACACACAGCACTAATGTCGGGTTAAACATTAAAATGCATGGTAAAACTTTGGTTTTAGGTGACAGTTACGCTTTAATATTGCAAACTACTAGAAAGAGCCAGGTCAATCAGCCTTGCCCAAAAAATAACATCTTCTGCAAGTTAAAAATCTCTGAACATAAATGCTTCTTTGTATTTAAAAACATTATTTAACTGTATATAATTGCCAATGTGTAATTTTTATTTTCTTGTGTGTTGCAAAAATGTAATCCAAAACTACTAACAAATCTATTGAGTGCCTAATGAACCAACACTGACACCTCTGTGTCCAAAAAAATAATGGATCTGGTACCACCTGTAGAATAGTAAATTTAATTTATAAATGTAGTAGAGAGTAGTAAATATAATTTATAGATGGACAGGTATTCATATAAATAACTATAGCAATAAAGAATAAAGGCAAAATATAATTCAACTAAAAACGTAAACTATCTATAAATTGTAGTATAAGCAGCACCAACAAATAATGAGACAATGCCTAGTCACTTATAGTAATAGACAGAGAATAATGAAGGCTTGAGAAGGTTGATCCCCAAACCTAATTTCCTGCCTTAGCGCTTTTAATTTTGAATATACTGTTAAATGACAACTTTACTTTGGGAGTCAGTCTGAAGCAACAGGAGCATATTAAAGCCAACCATCATCATTGTTACCCCTCAGATAACTCTCAATCTCTGCACACATCTCTGATTTTGGATTTGGATCTGGATCTTTTCTCTTTTGTGGGCTGGAGGACCACATACGTAAATAAATCAAGTCAATAAAGTAACCAAAATTACCTGTTTCCATAAAACTATAGAAGTAAGGATAGAGAAAAGGATACTGCACTAGGGTTGTATTGTATAGCCTGCTGTGGGGGCAGGAACTTAACACTGCTAAGTGTATGATCACTCACTTTGTAAGTATTTTGCATAAGTGTCTTATAAGTGTCTTATTGAAAAGGTGATTATGGCTACCCTTTTATAGACATCTGACTCTCTAATGTGCCCTAGGAAACAAGCCATTTATTAGCCTCCCCAAAATTCACCCACTGCCTATGGTGCTTTTAGTTGTCATCTAGCTAACTTTAACCCCTTAAGGACTGCATGATGTACTATGACCGTCATGGTCCTTATACCCTTAAGGACCAATGACGGTCATAGTACGTCACATGCTTTTTACTTACATCGCTCCACCGGGAGAGCTATAAGTAAAATTAGGGCCTAAAAATTTACCTTTCCAAGACTGGAGTGATCTCTTTCAGGCCCCAAAGCGGCGGTCCAATACACGCAGCAGGTCATGTGTACCGGCTCGTCAGCAAGGACCAAAGCGGTCCTTATGGGGTTAAAATGGATATTCTATCGACTCTTGCTAAGATTAAGTTAGAGACTTTTGAAAAAGCATTGGGGCCACTGGAGTGTTTGTTATTCTATTAGACAACATCCTTCACTCTCACAATCACCCCAGAGTATGTAGATAATATGCTGTAGGTGCCTTAATTGTGCCTTAATTCATTGTGATATTATGCTGTCACACTATTGGTATTGACACCAAATTCTACTTGATATGACATTCTTGTTTATTCGAATCCTGTCCAACTGTTGGCCACACCTCCTATATCAATTTGTCCTACACTGTTTATCTAAATGTTAAACAATTGCAGTTCTTTCCCTGTTTTGGCTCTTGACATGGACTCTCCCTTTCTACCTAGGCTCTATCCTTTCTGACTTCACTATTCATGCAGTCTCCTTTCCCTTTTCTTTTCTTTTCCCTCACTTTTCTTTTTCATCATTATTCTTCCTTAGTATCACTGCTGTATTTTCTTCTTTTACATCTCTGCAGTACTACAAATTATTCTTTCAGTATTTGGATTGACTGTAGTGATAACAGTTTGAACATTGGGCATGCACTTTCAATTAATATGTACTGATTTAAAAAATGTAATAAACACATTTAAAAAAGAAAAATAATATACTTTTTTATTTGCACATACTATGCTGCATTAATGGTTATGTTATTTGGAGTCTGTTTAATAGGGATTTTTTTTCCTTGTGCATCAACAGCATTAAATATTTGATGTGCCTAGGAAACATGAACAGTGAAACATTTCATAATTGCACCCTTATTTGTCTTGATAAGCACTGTTGGAAGCACTATATAATTTTCCTTTCGCTGTGCTGGAAATCTTGATAAGCATTTAAAATAAAACAGTAAATGGTCAGTGCATTATAAGAAATGGTCCAATTGTACTTTTCAGTGACAATATATAAAATGGAATTCTCAAGATATAAGACTGAAACCAAAGAAATTGCAGGGAAGAAAGGTTTGTGAAATGAGTCAATAATACATACCATTTCACATAATACTTGGCTCCATTCCTGATTGAGAGGACAGTGATTGAATGTTTGATGAAACAAAATAACCTTTTATACCTAGCGAAGGGCTGTTTTGTTGGCAATAACAACATTATGTTATACAGGAAATATTGATGTTTTCAGGCCAAATATTAAATCCAGCTGGATTTTGTATTTTTCTATCTATGTAATTGTGTGCTACTTTTTAATTTATTTATAGAGAGTACATTTATAGCTAGAACACAACTCATCTTTGTAGAATAATTTTCAGCTATCTTTAGGATTTAACTGTTTTGCTGTATGTCTCTCCTTTCTGGTGTGCCATGGGTTAAATAGGTGAGGTTGGTACAGTTTTAGCAGTGAATAAAGCTAGACACAATTGTGATATCTTTATTCATTTATTCTTCAGCCACAGTTGATCCACTGCAGGATGAAGGCCTCCTCAGCATGTCTCCATCAGTTTTGGTCCCGTTCACTTTCTCTCTCTTTAAATATATACAATAATACACAATAAATTAACACTTTCTTTCAAGTCCTGTGTGTGCACTGGTTTCATGGTTACATACACCATTTCTTTTCTTTATATATATATATATATATATATATATATATATACACACATCTTGTCTTTGATCTTCTTCTTGAGCATTTAGTATCTAGTGGAATCCATTCCAAAATTTCTTTTGTCCATCTACCATCAGGTCTTCTTGTTATGTGGCCTGCCCATTTCCATTTCAGATGCTTTACTCCTTCAATTATGTCATAGATCTTTGTTTGCTGTTTTCTCTCTGGTTTTTGTTATGTTTAGAATTCACAGCTCTTTGTAACTTTGGAATTCAGTGTCCATGTTTCACAACCATACATAAGGACTAGGAGGACACATTGGTCAAAAACCTTTCTCTTGAGGCAGAGTGGTAAATTTTTGTTAAAGAGAGTACTACTACATTTTTCAAATGCTTACCATCTCAATTTTATTCGTTGCTCATTTTCCATCAGGGCTTTTCCATTTGTTGACATTTCCTGTCCAAGCTAAACATATCTGTCAACAATGATAATGTCCAGATGAACTGTCATATCCATGCCTATACCTTTCCTTGGAGTCTCCACCGCTGTGCCTTCTGATTGGATAGTTTGAAGGTAGATGAGATGGACACTATCACCTTCTATCTATGATAGGCATAATACTAATGCCCTTGTGCTGTGACTGGACATATTTATATGACACTTACATATTCTAAGTAGCCATCTGCCAGATATTGGCATCAACATTGTAAAGATATTTTAGTGGAATACAATCTATCGTACGCATATCAGTCTGAGGCAGCAATTGACTGTGCCCGTAATGATGCCCCATGATGTTCAAGGAACCTTTTATACACTGAGCCATGGTTTAGCTATTTGGATCTGCCGCGTATCACCTCAGTTGAGAATTGGATCATGTCTCAACTACTCTGCCACTACGGGATAAATGCAGAGACATTAAGAACAAAGCTTTTGATTTGGCCCTGTAATAGGACTTTGTGCTGTTTGTGAAGCACAGTGCACGAGGAATCCAGGGGCATAATATATTTCACATGGAGGACCGTATAACAAATAAATAAAAAATCACTGCCTAAAGGAGGTACTAAAATTATAAGCAACTAGAATCAATTGGACTTTTAAAGGTCTTACACTAGACGTCCAGCACGGCAAACTATATAGACAAATATTACTATATTAGGGCATATTATTGGAAGCGTTCAGTTCCACTTATTAGCCACAGTGTGCTAACGCTTGTTCACACTTTTTGTTTTTTGTTATATGCTTTCAACGATTATTATTGTCACATTTTCTCTTGTTTTTCATTTATAGTTTTATTTCTTTATTTTCCTTGCCTAATTCATGTGGTAGTTTTGCCTTAATCTTTATGTTTTGGTTAACATGTACTGTTTCCGTTGGAGAGTGCGATCCATATTCTGTAATATTTGTTTCATTCTTTTCAACGGTTTAGGGTTAATTTGGGACAGGAGTGTTAAGTGCTAATTGTCTTAGCAAACACAAGAGTTTTAGGTTTGCCAATTATCACACCGTCGGCTAGATGTTATCGAGACCAAGTTAATTGATGCAAACAGGTGTGCAAATTGTCTTAACACCGAGATCCCAATTAGGTTGTAGTATTTAAGTCAGATATTTTCACTTGTAAGGTTGTCTTGAGAAAGGCTCTTGTATGAGCCGAAACGTTGAACAATAATAAACACCTCATTTTTCTTTACTCGGAAAGTCCTGTGAATGCTTTGCTGCAGTCCTTGTTGGTATATTCCTTTACCACATCTACGTTGTAAATTTTGAATGGACACAGCACCAAGGCAATTCAGAATTAATTTATCAAGTATTGGAGTGCCCATCTCTTTCTTGTCTATATATATATATATATATATATATATATATATCCAGCTGATTTAAAGTATAAAATGTAACCTTTACTATTGACCATTAAAAACACTTTCAGTATCTTTGAAATCATACATATCAGTACTGGGGTTGCGTACGCTCCCTATACTCTCTCAGATAGAAGTTCACATAGAATGACAATATTTAATAATTAATTCTGTTAGAAATAATTAGCAATAAGTATTCTAATTTCTCTTAGAAAGCTACTAGTAACATTCTCTATTATGCAGTTATCTCAGAGTTAATGAAAGAGTTAACCCTGTATGTAATCAAATGAGCCTGTTTAATAATTCAATCTATAGCTGCTATATGAGATCAGCATTGAGTACTCTGACTGCTAGGAAAGTAATCTCAAGTAATACAATCAAATGAACAAATAAACCCTATACTAGTAAAGAGATAGTGAGGAAAAAGAATTCCTAATGACTGTGCTTTAGGACAGATTTACACTGACTTCCCGGGTTCAGCTTTCACCTTACCGGTACATACCATCCCTGATTCTAATATAATTGCAATAGAGAATCCATGAAATATTAATCGCATGAAAGGTAAAGTAAAGAGAAGAAGGTTAATTTAAAACTGATATTGGAGAGCATAGAGGAGGACAGCATTCATCCCCCCCCAGAGACACCCGACATGTTTTGCTGCTCACACATGCGGCTTTGTCAGAGATAAAGTTACTGGAGCCCCGCTTTGGAGGATATTTATAGGCCTCATAGTGCCGGGTCCTCCCTTTGATGTCAGATGACTCCTCCCATAATACATTCTCATTGGTTGTGAGATGGAGGCTCGTCTCACTAAAGGCAGGCTATTGGAGTTAAGATTTGATTAATTGAATGACATAATTATACAATATTAGTGAAGTATGGATCTGGACTTTACGTTCAAAGAATCAAAATGGTGTATACCCGTCCCGAGATAACTCTATTTGTATATATCCATTTCATGCTTAGTAAAGTAGTATCAAACCTCCTGTTTTGGGTAACGTTAGAACAGCCCACCGAGAGGTAATCATGACCAAAAGACAGCCACCGTGCTTCTTATCCCGTAGTAACTAGAACAAGAGAAGTACTCTTCATATTGCCAAGAAACCGCATTTTTAGATAGTGACACAACTCATTACATTGTCAGTTAAATACAAGAATATGTTGGTCTTTCAATGTTCAACATGCCCTGTTAGGAAAGAACTGTCCATACTGCATGTCAATTATAACACTAATAGTATAGTAGCGCAAATCACCTGCATTGACCTTACTCCAAGTACAAGTGCTTAGATTGCACGCCTCTCATCTACAGAACCTAGATAGCACTTTAGATGGGATCCTAGAAATGTTTTAAGCTTCCTCTCTCATGGGAGTTTCTTCTCAGACTACTCCTCGTGTTCTTACTTTAGGTGGAATGACCCCTACAGCTTCTTAACAGGGTAAACAACCTAAGATACCTCTTCCAGAAAGGTACTCTGGTCATCCATCAAAATGTAGAGGCTACATAAATAAATTCCTGTCTCAATCCTTTAGTAGCCATGCAGCCAGAGTGGATTTCTGCTGATAGAGAATGGTTTTCCACTCCTGTTGGATTATGATGCCTTTATTTTTGCTTACACGACAGTACTTGGAGTTCCCAGCCACAGTGCATCTGTAGAGGTGGCAGTGATGGAGATCTACCAGGGCAACCCCAGTGTGGCACAATACGCAGTAGAATTCTGGACACTCTCCTATGAAATGGAATGGAACATGGGGGAACTCAAGGCAGCCTTCTGTAAGGGCCTGAATGAACGTATCAAAGATGCGTTGACCTGGCATGAAATACCAGGAGACTTATAGACATTTATTTCCTTATGTTTGAAATTGGACAACATAATGTTTGAATGTCAGCAGGAAAAGGATCATTGTCGCTCGTCCAGAGGAGGTCCCAGCTCTGGGACATTTACTCTTCCAGATTATCCCCCTGCTAAAGTGGAGCCTATGGAAATAGGAGCAGTTGAGAGAGGCTCAGACACCGGATATTAGAGCTATGCATCTACTCTGGCCAGATGGGCCATTTCATTAGGCAATGCCTGACTCGTCAGGGAAACTCCAAGGCTTGAGGAGTTCTGGAGATGCTCCCTCAAGTCTGCAGATTCCATAGATTACTGGTAGCCAATTACTATATCTTTGAAGGGAAAATCAGTTTCAACTCTGGTGTTTGTCGATTCAGGAACCACAGGGATGTTTATGGACTCTTCTTTTGACTGCTTCCAACAGATACCTATTAAGGCCTGTCTATGAACAATCCTACTTCTACAACTCTCCGTTAACTGACCTTGTCCTGTCTATGACCAACCCTGCTTCCACTTCTCTCCGGTATCTGACCTTGGCTTTTCTACAACTAATCCTGCTTCTATGACTCTCATGTATGTGACCTCAGCCAATCTTGCTACTATGACTCCAGCATCCTATCTCAGCCTGTATATGACCATCCCTGCTTTTACAACTCTCGATTATTTAATCTCGGCCTGTCTATGACTAACCCAGTGCTTCAGCTGGTAATCCATATTCTAGTCATATGAGTGATCTGCCTTTAGTGGTGTTTGGGTGTAAGTACCCAGCTATCAGGCTTCATGGCCTGCACCTTTAATTCTGGATTTGCCACAGCAAGGGTATAGTCATCACTGCCACCACTCTCAAGCTATGTTCTGTAGCAAACACTCCCCAGCTACTAGCTGGCCACTCTCTTGTTCACCCCAGCTGCTTTTTAGCCAAATGTTACATCAACATAGAGAAAGGTGTCCGATCATGAGATGTAATATTCCGTTAAGATCAATGGAGACTATCTATATCACTTATGTTTTGCTCTGAAGTTAAATATCAACAAAACACAAGTCATGTTTAACAAATTTACCATACCATAGAAAATCACAGGAGTTGTCAACAGATGGAAACACCATGATGGATACTGAGCAACGAATACAATTGGGGTGGCAAGCATTTGGAAAAGAAAACTTAGCAGTACTGTCTTTAAGACAAATTTATCATTCTGCTTGCAGCAAAAGGTTTTTGACCAATGTGTCCTTTCAGTCCTTATGTATGGCTGTGAAAAATGGACATTGAATGCCAAAACCATACAAAAACCTAAGGTTACACAGAGAAGCATGGAGCGGTAAATTCTAAACATAACAAAAATAATCAAAAAACAGGTGCATGGATTTGTCAGCAAACAAAGGTCTATGACATGATTGAAAGATTAAAGCTCCTGAAATTGAAATGGATAGGCCGCTTAGTAGACCTAATGTATCAAAACTTCTGCTTTGTAGCCAGTCCTCACTATTTTTGCCTCTATTCAATCCACTATTCTTTCCTCTGATTTGGCACTGTGCTTTGGATTGCAGCCTGTTACTCCTACCTGTCTAGTGCCAGTCTGAGCAGTTTTGAAGAACTTTTGGCATAATTTCTAGGGTAACATTTAACCTACCAACCATTGCATCCTATTTAGGTGCTTACACAGTCTTGTATTATATATTTTTGTTTCTTTAAATTCCAAAATCCTCTATCTTAAACCAGCTAGCAGTAACTACTATCCTGTCCAATTTCCCCAATCATTCAACAACTTTAATCATGGCTATGTCCTAAGCAAGGTAGTTATTTTAACTGTCCACTTGAGCAATGCTCTCAAGCTACTTTGGGTAGAGGAATTTAAGAGTTTTACTGTATCAGTTCCTACTATTTCCATACAAAAATATTATGTTGGCAAAACACTTGGTTGAGACTGAAGAACATCATTGCAGCTGTCAAGCGTGTTGGTGAGAATGTAATGGTCTGGGGGGATGTGATGGTTTTGATGGTATGTTTGATGATTTTCTGCCTCCTGACCATGACAGCTTGCCATATTTGTTGCAAACAGGAATTCTGCATTGTAGCAAAATAAATACTTGAGGAGAATTTCAAGCAATCCATACATGGACTGAAGTTGAACCAAAAGTATATCATGAATGAAGAAATAATTCTAAACATATAAGCTAATCTATAAGAAAAATGACAGCAGAAAAAGACATTTGGTGCTTTAGAATGTAATGTATCTCTCAAATGTCATAGACGTTGTTCAAGGAGGAATATGCAGAACTTCTTCAAATCCAGTGTGAAAGGCTGTCCAACATTTATAGGAAGCATTGAAGTCACTGCTGCAGAATGGGGCTTCCACCAGGTAATTGATCTAGTTGTTCACATACATTTTCAAAGGATATTAAATGTTGAACCACGTGTGTATAAATAAATGTTTAAAAAATATATCTTGTTTTTGTGTCCTTTTTTAATCAGGTTAACTTATCTACTATTAGAATGTAGAATAAAATATATAAACATTTTTAGATTTAAAACAAACTTTTTTTGGGCCACTGTACATGGAAACTAGACAGCTGTGAGAACTCAGTCTTCTGTATCCTCAGGACTTTCCTGCTCTTCTGTGAGTTTCCCTAGTCTCACCCCCCATGGTGTTTATCAAGCTGTTTCAGACATGATGCTGTGCTTGTGCAATGTGACATTATTGACTAGTGTTCATTTGTCTTTATCCTATGCATGTGGTCTATAACCCTTTCCATTTTAAATGACCACTATTGTTTGCTGACTGCCAATGATACTTTTCTTGTTAAATGACCACTACTACTATCATGAGATAAGAATAATGAAGGCATGTGGTGGCTGAGCCTTCCAAAACCCAAATTCTTACCTTCAAGTCTGTAGGTCCTTCTGAAAAGGAGTCAGCATAGTAAAAAAACAAAACAAAACACAACACAAAAAAGAAAATAAAAAAATCCACGAGAGTGGTAAGGGTATCCAATCCACTGGGCACTACTCTGGAACTTAGGAGCTTAATATAATTTAAAAGTATCTCTCTCCCTCTTCTCTTCCCCCCCTCTTATCTTGCCTCTGTTTCACTCCCATCGCCCTCTCATCTCTCTCTTTCTCTCTCTCTCACACACACACTTCTCTTCTCTTTTGCCCCTCCTACTTCTCCACCTTGCCTTTCTTCTCCATCTATACCCCCTGTCCTCTTTGCCTCACACTCTACCTCAGCTCTATGATATCACTAAGTTAGCTCTATTTCAGTTGTAAGCCCTATGATATTACTAGTATAGCTCATTTTCAGTTGTTATTGTGGTAACACTAGTGTAGCTCCATTTCATGTGAACATTCTGTGAATCACATATGAATTGTAAGCTCTTTGATATTACTAGTGTAGCTCCATTTCAGTTGTAAACTATATGGTATCACTAATGTAGCTCCATTTCAATTGTAAGCTGTGTGGTATCACTAGTTAATTTCAGTTTTATTCTCTGTGTATCATTAGTTTAACTCCATCTTAATTGTAAGGTATGTAATTTCACTAGTGTAGTTACATTTCAATTGTAAGGTATGTAGTATCACTAGTGTAGTTACATTGAAATTGTAAGCTTTGTGGTATTACTAGTATAGCTCCATTTCTGTTGTAAACACTGAGGTATCACTTGTGTAGTTACATTTCCATTGCAAGCTCTGTGGTATCTGAATAATATTTAGGCCAAATATTAAAATAACTAAAAGAATTACCATATTACAACTCGAGTAGGTGCTATATGAGAAAATCGAGAATGTATTAATCAAAATGTACACCTTTTACATGAGTGGGTAAGACATCATCAACATTCAAAAGTCAAATATAAACAGAATTCAAGCATGCATGGGATAGGCATAAGGCTGACCAAGGACCAAAAAAGGCTTAAGGTTTTTACTGTAGGAAAATGGGCAGACTAGATGGGCTGAATGGTTCTTATCTGCCGTCAAATTCTATGTTTCTATGTTTTTAAATATGCCCAGGTGTTGTTTAATGACCATTGCCTCTGTCCACTGCCTGCCAACAACCTCTGCCTTATTTACTGGTCTCAGGAACTGTATGCTGCCTCCTTATGACCTTTGTCTTAATAAACTACTCCCGCACATTACCATCTGCTATGGCCATCTGCTTGCAGGCAACTGCAGCTGTCAGATGTTATTATATGTAGGGATGTGTTGAACATCTCAAAGCAGCAAGATATTTGGTTGAAAATAGACTCTTTATGCTGACCTTTTTACTTGTGGTGATCTGAAGTAAGTGTGTGTGCACATTCTTGTGTTTTGATGTATGCACACTTGTGTGTTGACATATGTGAGTGTATGATTTGTTTTTGTATGCATTTGTACTGATGAAAGAAGCATATAAAAAATCTTACATCTTCACAAGCATTGTAGTGTTTTGCTAACAGTCGGATGTGCATTCAGGCAGTTGCTTCCTGCTCAAGTTAATTGCCCTCTGTCAGTCAACTATGTTCCCTAGCATCACCCACTCTTATGCAAGCAGTTCTGCACTGTGCCATTTGCTCTACAAATAAGTGGCTAATAACACTAACAGTCCAAGCTAGTATTCAACAAGCCACAATTAATTATATAGAAAATTTCTTCTCCCCATATGGGTTCTTTGGACAAATTATCTGACAAGATTTTGAAGGCCAGTTGTTACAAATACCCTAAATAGTACTAAACATGTAGCTACCCTTCAATCAAAAAGTAACTATTACATTGAAATTTTTCTAAGAAATTGGTTAGAATGCCACATACATAAATATACAGCATATTAATGTAATTAAAAGGACCAGTGATAAAAAGCTTTTTTTGTCATTTAGTAGAAGATAAATAATTGGGCATGCTTGTATGTTATACAGTCTATCTAGATTTGACCATTTGGACTTTCATCCTACCATTTAGTATCCCTATTGAAAAACAATAATCAATTCTCAAAATAACTCCTTAAATGCTTGCAACATCCCAGTACATTAGAGCTGTAAACTGGAGTTATTCTGAAGAAAACCAACTGCACCATAGGGAACAAATAAAAATTGCTGAATTAAACCCCTTGAGTGCTAGAGAGGTTTCCAGTGCATTGCTTTGCCCAATTTGATTTAACAGGGCAATAAGGTTTGATAAGGGCTTAGGATGGCAATGTTGTGTTGGATCTGTGTAGAAGGCACATCGCCAACATAGACTAAGATGTCTGCGTCATCATATCTGAGTCAATCCACCACCAATCCCCCCTCATCATAATGAATTCGCCATGCCTTCAGTAGGGTTACGATTTTGTAGTTAACACCTTGACAATGATTAATAAGTAATTGTACTGTTCATGTGGGTGTGTATGTATTAATGTGGCTGTTTGCCACATGCATAAGCTCTGACAGCAGCCACTGCAGTTGGTGTTCACTATCTTAACACCACATACCTGATGATGTACATGTTGGGATCTCCCTGGAGTTTTGTATGCAGCTACAGCCATGGTCAACCCTCCCCCCCTTTACCATTTGTGTGCCAGTAGGGTAAGTAACATATTGTGAATGGAGGCAGAGAGGGTAAACAGCACATGGCTATATGGAGGGAGGGCAAAGAGGACTGGGAAACTGTAGGAGGAGAAATGGAGGGAAGGATTTTAAGAGTTAGGACAAAAGGGAGCACAGGAGATGGCTAAATGGAGAGATTAGCTCCAAGAGAGGGAGAGAAAGAAGAAGCGGGAGGGAGGGTAGTGAAGATAATAAATAATAACTTTATAATGATAATATAATAATATAACATATACAAATATAAAAATATGAGCATGCTGTTTGCAAGAAAATCAAGTCAAAATATGTGTATACATGTGTGTCACATTAATGCACAGCAGTAAAACTCACTTTAACTCACCTTTATATACATATGGTTAATAAAAGTAGAAAAGGGTCAAGATACTAAGGTATAGATAGCAGCAAGGAAAGGGAGGGTTCTCCAGTCCCCAAGTATTAGGCTGAAACCTAAAGTGCAAACACAAAACAAAAAAAAGACCTGCGCTTATCCATACAAAATGTTCAAATGTGTACCCTTTATTGGGCATATTTATAATACCACTGTGTTAATAAATGTTAGCATTTTTCTCATAAATCCTCATATTTATTAACACAGTGGAGGAGTGCAGGTCTGTTTTTTTGTTTTATATTTCTCAATTAGTCTGTGTAAATAAAATATTTTGGTCTTATTTTAAACCATTTATTTAATAACATATAGAGATTTCAATAGGTCCTGCTTTTGTTCCATAATTATATTAACCCTTTGAGTACAAGAGAGGCATCCAATGGGTTGCCCTGCAATGTGTTTCTTACCTCACTGGAACTCAGAGAATTGCGTGTGAACTGCTGCTGCTCTTGGTACTGAAGTCTCTCTTCATCCTCTATCCTGTTCCCTACCCACCCCAGCACACTGACACCTTTACACCAGGATGATACTCTAATGATCACAGTCTCTCTCCCCCTCCCCTTGCATCCCTAATTCTTAGCGCATAAGGCAATGTGTGTCTATTGACAAGGCAATGTGCTTGCCACAAATTGACAGTCACACACATCAGCATACCATCGACCCTTAAAGCTAGAAAGGCCGCTAGCATTTTGATTTACAATACGTTTGATGCCTCTCTAGCATTCATGTTAAAATCTCCATTTGAATCAATAATTTGTATTTGCTCCCTATGGGGTAGCGGGTTTGTGCCAAAATTGCTCCTCATTTTTTATGCAGAAGGCCCATAGAGGGAAATGTAAAAAAACAGGTTGCAGCTCATACTCTGCATAAACATTTACATTCACTAATAGATCACCTGCACTTGATGCATTTGTACATTTCCGGCACAACTCCTTATAACACAACCTTTATGCAAACAACCTGACGATAGGAGTACAGAAAATAAAGGCTTTTACAATGAGTTCCTCAAGTCCCAGTTTCTGTTCCTCATGCAGAAGAATGGCATTCCCTGAAGTGTCCACACAATCCCACACTGCCCACCCTTGAAGTCAATGGGTTTTCTAGGTGGAATAAATGAAAATTATAAAGTAGCATGATATTTATACAATTTATATGAAACACTTGTGAAAATGCATTTTTTTTTCACATGGATAAACAAATCTGAATTGATGCACTGGATATTAAGCAGAGCAGATATTTTTTCCCCAAACATGTAATTAAAAATATGTAAATATGTCTGCTCATGACTTGGACTGTTTTGATTATGCTAATATGCTAATAAATAGTATGAGTTGTTTTAGGAAGGACATTTAGTTAAGCTTAGTTGAAAATATAATTGTAAATAGGCCCATATTATATGGCTTTTCTGCTCTGTTCAAACTACTTTGAAATAATAAAAAAATAGGGAAAATGGAAACAATTTCAGTGCATTACTGTTTAATTTCTTCAGGTCATTAACTATACATTTTGCCACCAGTTACTTTTTGTATATCTGTTTTGTATAAAAATATAATTGCAACATTATGTTTCACTACCAATGATTATAAACTGGGAAGAGAGTTATAGTATGCTTGAATGGCTATGTTAATGTGTGCTTTATTTATAAAGCATCAACTTATTTCATGTTGTAGTTTAAGTGGAGAAAATGTATTCAAAAGCTGGCTCATTACAAAATTAGACCTGTAAATACAAAAGGAAAAAGAACACACACACACACACACACACACACACACACACACACACACACACACACACACACACACATATATGCACATTAACAGACACATTTACATGTTTCTTTTCCTGACCTCATGCACAGATTCCTTGAAATTTGCTCATTACATTTCTTTTGTACCTCACCCCTTGCCTTTCAAATCAGTTTCTTTGTTTTCAGTTAAAAAAATAAATATATATAAATACATAGGGCCAAGGCAAGACTTCACACTTAATCAGTTCCATTGTGTACTTTACATAAAAATACACCAACACACACACACCCTGTAGTTGAGTAATCTCCAGTACATGCACTAGGGGAAGGGGAAAGGAGTAGGAGCAGTGTAGGGACGTGTGAGTAGGGGTGGGCGAAGACTTTCGCTGTGTTCCCACGAGAAATCCCACGAAAACACATTGTTGTCCTCTTTTGCTGGAAAATATGCTTTAAAACAAGCAATTAAAATCTTTTCATTTTTCGCCCATTGACCAAAATTCTTCACCATTTTTCAATAGCTAGAAAGTTTCCGTCCACTGATTTACATGTTTTTCACCTTTTAGCTATAAAAATGTGATGTATTCCAGGAAGTGAAACAATAGAAGCAACTACAGAGCGAGGTAGATGTGCTGTGTTGTTCTGCTGTGATGTTTTTGAAAAAGTGAGACAGGAGAGGCTCATAGTGACTGCTATGGTGTCATGGTGTTTGGATACAGTTGTGCCCCCAGGTGTTATTTACCACACACACTGTGCACATTGCAGTCGCTGATGAGAGGCACAGTTCCTGCTCTCAAGGGAAACATTTCTATTCTTATAACGCACCCATGATTTTAGAGGAGGGGCAGGTGGATTAGAATTATTGGCCAACTTCATTTTTTCTCCACATATACTGGGGGCTACTTATTGTGCTGCTACTGCCTCAGACGCATCACTGGTGCTAGTCGTGGCAAGTAGAACCTACATCATCCATCACACATGTTACTGCTGTTGTTGATCCCATTTCCTTTCAGCTGCCTAATCATCCTGCTGCTTAAACAACTCAGCAGCAGCAGCAAAAAATGCATTTGCAAATTCCACAATTATGGACTCAGGACATTTGACAATGGCCAGTGGCCACTGGCCAACACAACACGACCTGCTGGCACTAGGTCTGTAGGGCATTTTTTCTCATGGCTTGTGCTTTGTGCTACAAAAAATATACAATTTTTGGGGGTTTGTTTTTAACAAGCCTAGATCCCACAAATCAATGTTTCCTTAGGGTTTGTGCCAATCAAGCTTAAGTACTACAAATCAATGTTTCTTCAGGGCTTGTGCCTCTAATAAGTCTAAGTCCTACAAATCTATATTTCCTCAGGGAGTGGGCCTCTAACAACAAATCATCCTCTACAAGATACTCTATCAGGTCAAGTATCAGTCTACCCCAGTAGCAGCTTATGTCAGGGGGTTCCTGTGTCTATCACTTTACATACAAATTTCTTATTTTATTTTATTTAATTATTTATTTTGTATTAACTCTCCCCACAATACCAGTCAATAAACCCCCCCAGAACAAATTCCCTGTTCAAATGATTAATTCCCCAGACTCCACCCACCAACACAGGCACCCTCCTCAGACCCCTTTTATACCATGTCTTATGTGTTTTTTTAATTGTATTTACGATTTAGTTTTGTATTAACTGCCCCTAATCTCAGAAAACAAACCTCTCCATATAACATTCCCTGTTCAACTGATTCTTGCTCCACACCCTACCAACACAGACACCCTCATACCCCTTTTTCAATGTTCACTTTGATTACAATGGAATGAGCTAGCAAAAAAATCTGAAAAACTGCACTTTTTGCAGGAAATAATTTGCGAACTGTGAAGTGCCGTTGTTCGCTGATTTCAGCTTGAGGCAAAAATTCTTGCCCATCCCTACATGTGAGTAAAGTGATAGTTGTCCTAAAACTGCCTGTAAATATAGAAGTTCCCTTAGAGGAAAAATATAGCAAGCATTGTGTTGCCTCTATATTATATTTAAAATCCCTGCACTAACACCAGTAGACAATTTGAAATGGAAAAGGGTCTTTACTCCTTTTAGCTACCCCTACACCTTCATGTGGATCAAGCATCTGTCTGAGTCCAATAGGGGGTCAGAACCTTCCTCATCTGGTCATCTCCTTTGAGGTCTTCTGAGTTCCTTTTCAACTTCTGCTCATCTGTGTCTCCACACTTGATGCTTTGCATGCATTTTGGAATCATGTGCTTTCTCAGGAAATGTGCACTGTAGAAAATCACAGTGGCCAGTTGCTATCTATAACACAATTTGCCCCAAGTGACTTCCATTATGAATACCTGATGACTGTGGACATATGCAAAGCTAATCACATCATGACAAGACAACTAAAAGTAACATAACATGACATGTGTAAGGTTTTCCTGTGACAAAAGGCTCAGTTGTGTGGTCTACATTCGTACATGTGTGTACAATGAAAACAAACAGGATAAAGAGATGACTGCTTATTCTGTAATAATCATATTATCTGCATGAGTAATGGTTTCTTCATTTCCTTTTTTGTGTCAAACAGCGTCTGGACTTGTTGATTCTGACTGGTTGAGAGGAGTCAAATAGCCTTGTGATACTACCACTGCCTTTATGGATTGCTGCTTCAGCCCTGATCCCTCTTCTACATTATTTTTTCTTGTACAATTATATACTTCTCAGACTATTAGTTTCTTCCAATTAGAGACAATAAAAATGGTAATGCTTTTAGAAACACTCTCTGAGTGATTGTATAAAACAGTAGATGAAAGCAGAACATAAAAGTAAGATTGTTATACTTTGCATCTTTAATGTCATATCATGCATTGACTGGGGATATGGATTTCCTCTCAATGAAAGTCTTATTGAGATGATGTGCTAATAAGATGATTTGGAGCAAATCTAGGGCAAATCAATTGCAAGACAGGGGACACATACAAATTCCCATTGATTAATTGGGGCTTTTACTCCTTGAATGCCAACACAATAAACAATTAATTTGTCCCCCTATACTTCAGTTAGTGTGCCCCAGAATTACTCAAGTGGTATCATGCACCAAGATGTGATAAAGAGGTGATAAAGTGAAGATAACTTCTCCAGTGATATCACTTATCCAATTCCTTTGTTAATCTATGAGGCCTATGCACTAAGATCTCCAAAGTAGGATAATTCATAGTGCATTGGTTACATAGAATAACACAGGACTTGGAGAAATGATATCACTGGAGAAATCATTTCCATTTTATCACCTCTTTATTACGCCTTCATGCATCTCCCCACAAGTCATGTTAGTACATCAGTTTTTTGCATAGAAGTTTATAACTAATTTATAATTATTTTACTATTTTTGTGTCTGTTTTTATTTATTTTGGACAATATATTTCTGGGTTATTGTATTCTCCTGGAAATTTGTGTTTTTCTATTTTTATAATTTAAGTTTGTATTCAATAAAACACTGGAATGCAGATTCGTTCATTAGATGCCTTTTATCATTTTCTTTTCCCTCCTTTCTTGGGGATCGGAGTCGTTGTTACAAATGTGAGGTCAAATATTCATTCATTTGCTAAATATTACACATTTTAAAATATCTCTACATCATAAAATTATTGTTGACCTAATTGATTACTGCAAAAAAAATGTAAAAAGGACAATCCAAACAATAACAAATAAAAGGTCAAAAGGTGGTACCGTGTAAGCTATAGAAAAAGCAGGAGACTGGTAGAGTAAAAGTGATACCTTTATTGGCTAACTAAGTAGCTTTAGAATGTAAGATATTAAGATCACTTGGACCTCTTCTTAGGTCATATTTAGAATGAAAGAACAGGTCAACAGATAAAAAAATATCAAAGAAGATATAGTGTTGACAACAATTAAGCTTGCAGAAAGCAAATATGTGCTCATCCCATGTCCAGTTAATTTCAAGAACATTGCCAAAGGGAATGATTTAAAAAAAAATCTGCTCAGAATATGAAACGGTTCCATACCTGTCATTATTATGTAGACCAGGGCATGGCAACCAGACTGGGGCCCTTCAGCTGCTGTGGTATATAGCTCCCATCATGGCTGACCAGGGATTGTGGAAATGGATTGTAGTAGTCCTCAACAGCTGGAGGGCTTCATGTTGTCCATCACTGATATTGCCTTTTCATATCACCCAGTAAAGTTATACAGCTAAGATTTTAGGGCAGTCCATTCTCTCATACTTGTAATGATTCAGATGAGAGTGTACCATGTAATACAGCCTATACCCTATTTTATAATTTGCGAAGGATGTTTGTCAGAAGCCGTCATGCTCAGCAGAGACAGCTGCATGAGCTACAGTCGTGTACAGTACAGACTGCCTGAGATGTGGCTGATAATTCAGACCGGAGTCCTCTCTGCGCACCTTCCTGGGAGCGCTTGGTCCCAGGAAGGTATGCAGAGAGGCCTACGGTCTGAATTCTGAGCACCCCGCTCCGTATCAGCAGTGCCGTGGGCAGTCAGTATTGCGCATGACTGCAGCACTGCCAGTGCTGGCCTGTGTACACAGGCTTTAAAAATAGTTTTGAATAATACACAAGGCTGAACCAGAGGATTTTATGCATAATTACATCATATCTCCCACTTCAAGGAAATAAGCATGAAAACAATCACAGACATTTAGCTGTATTTACCTGGTTTTTAGTTGCTGAAATAACAAAATAAATGCTACAAGAACTTAAGATTTAATGTTGCCAAATTAAAAACAGCAGGTATTCTTTTTGGAGACACAGTAACTAATTTTGGAGATTAACTATCACTTGCAGATTGATAACCCTTTCATGGTCTGAGTATACATTAAGATTAAGATTAAGCAATGCCTATTAGAGTTCTGGTATGACAATTAACATTAAAATAAGATTAGGGGCAGTAAGATAAGAAACAAGAATTTGTCAATTTGCAGAAAGAGGATTTATGCAAGAATTAAAACCATCCTTTAAAATGTTAATCCATGAACCTCATCTACTGACATGTTTTTCAAATTGTTAACACAATTTAATATTGCATTATTGAGTGGGTATTGCAGGAATGAAGCATATTTTAAGCATTTAAATACTAAATATATCTCCAATCCATTTGCTACATAATACTCTTGAACTGGTTCTATCTTATTTTTTGATTAAAACGTCTCTATCTTGTGTGTTTATTTTTCCATTTCTGACATATTTGTATGTTTTTTGTTGAGAGTTATTTTTAAAAATATAAGCCAACCAACACTGCTGCTGATGCATAGATATGTCCTATGGCCATTAATTATATAATCTGGTTGGCAACTAAAATTTTTACAGCAGTATGAATCTGTGCTGGCTACCCACACTGTTTTGTTTGCTAGTACTCAAGTAGGTCATTGTTCTATAAACTGCAACCATCTCACACGCAGTGGGGCCACTGCTTGGCACTAGATGAGGTTATCAGTTACCAACTCACATTCTAGAAGCAAGCCCCACAGTGATGTGCCAGTGCCACACGTACAACCACAAATGTCAACCACATTGCTTTCTGTGATGATTATGAAGACCTGTGTTCTACAAAATGTTGTAAATAATGTTATTGATGGTACTGCTTCTGAGGATAACCAAAGAGAAATACCACTGTGATTAGTCACACATGGAAGAAATGGTGTTCCAGTGATCATAACACAGTAAATGAAGCTGTCCAGTGCTATGGAGACTTCATCTCTCTTCAGTATAGAGAACAGGTTAAAACGTATCCTTTAAAATGTGCTTAAAAACTGTTAGTATGAATTTAAAATCACTTTCAGCCATGTAGAGAGCCCACTTGTCTCCACTGGCTATCCGGTGTATCCTGGTAAAGGGTGCACACCATCAATTAGCACTGGAATAGTATTATGACCATTATCAGCTGCATAATTCTCATACTGAAATTCCTACATTTGACCCTTCCATGTCTGATATAGAAAAGAGAGAACAAAGTTCCTGAAACTCATATATTTAAGATATGATCACTAGTTTACCTCCCGGATCCTTATATACTTCACCGGTAACTGTCCCTAAGTCACATCAGAAAGTAAGGAGGATAGAACGAGTTAGATAACTCAATAGTAAAAAAATAAGTAAAACTCATGTATTGACGAAACCTAATATGATTATTCAGATTAATCAGCATAGTCAATCCAATGCTAAGAGGTGGGCTATTAACTCTTGAAATTTCTGTGGGATGAAATCTCCTCAGTTGACGCTTTATGCTCTGGTTGTGATTATCCTCCACCACACTGACATGTGTTGTCAGTGCACCACAGAGTGTGCAATGGGTGGGCACAAACTGCCACATCCTGACATCTACTGAATAGCTATCAATTGGTGGGAGAGATAAAGATGAACAAGGTGGATCATCAGAAGATGTAGTTACCCTAGATAAGAAGGTGATGGCAAGGCTGGTGTTTCGGCCACCATTAAACCTTCAGCCTCTGGCTGGGTTTCTCTGTTCTTTCTCCTCTTTGACCGCCTCCTCGCCTCATGTTGCCTTTGAGGAGAGTCAGGGGGTACAACAACAGCGGTGCCTGATTTCTTTGATGGGTGTTTGGCTTTAACATGTTTAACATAAATGTCATGGTGTTTGTGTTTGATGTGTGTTATCAGGGTAGTCGTGCCGAGGTGCGTTCCCTCCTCTCTTGTTTTCACTGACTTATCACAAATTGTGCACAATGCCATCTCTTATGACTGCACTGTGCCTTCCCAAAGAAAAAAAAGAGTTCCACACGCAGGACCTCAAGGGGAGGGGAAAGGTGGAGAAGAAGAGCCTCTTTCTTCTTCTCCTCCACATTCCCCTTTATTGGCTAAGGCAGAGGATGATGTCGCTGCTGCTGCTGCCTCAGAATCAGCGCTGCAACTAGGACCAGAACTATTGCTGCTGGCAAGTAGAACCTGCCCTAGTCCTGCATCACTTGTTGACCCCATTCCCACTGTGTTCACGGTGGTCTGTAGCACAGTGGCCTGCTCTTCAACACCCTGCTACCCTTGCAACTCTGCAAATTCCAAAAGCTCACTTATGGGGGTGGTGGTGGTGATGCCTATCCCCATCCCTCCCAATCCTACTCAGTTTGGGCTAAAAAGGCCATTAATGTCTCTTCCACCCCAGCTTCTCCACCATTATCATCCCCATCACCACCAGTCCCTCTGTGCTGCTGCTGCTCTATTAAAGATATCTAACCAGTTGAAGGAGGTGATGAGAAATGTGACCGGCAGCACTATCATCAGGCACAGGCATCTGCTTGTGGTGATGGTATTATTGCTGCTAGGCATAAATTCTGCCTTCTTCAGGATGATGTTCCACCTGGAAAATGCCTTGAAGGGAAGAGGACTCTCAGGGTAAGGGGAATGATGTGGACTCCCTTGTCTGCTAGTCTGAATGCTGTACATTACTTCCCCTACCACTCCCCTAATTGTAGTCCCACCAGCTGCTTCGCCATCACTGTTACTACTACTATTACCAACCACATCAATTTCAGTCCCTGAGTCTTTCTCCTCACTAGTAATATGATCACCCCCTCCTTCACTCCTAACATTCTGTGCAAGCTGCTGGACCTTCTTAAAAGTAGTACAAGTGGCAGGACTGCTTGGGGATGGCAAGTGTGAGTTAGGGTCCCCTGCTGTCATACTTGGCTTCATATCCTCCCCCCTCCTGAGAATTACAAGACACACTGGTGGCAGATTCAGCACTGGCAGCCTAGGCAAAACTTGCAGCAGGCGCAGCACTGGTGGCAGCATGCACAGGTAGCTGACCTGTCATGCTAAATCTGCTACCCTCTTATTCCTCTGCCCTTGACAGAAACGTCCCCAAGATCCCTAGGGGTGATGCAGGGGGACTGGCCAGCATTGGATCTGGGGAAACAGGGTATCCACACCCTGTCATGTGGGTGGTAGGGGTCACCTCCTCCTCCTTTTATCGTTATTAAACTTGCTAATAGTGATAGCAGTCAGTATGAGCCTCTCCTGCCTTAATTTTGCAAAACAACTAATAGCATAACGGTCTAGAACCTCTCTCTCACTGTGTAGCTGCTTGTATTGTATTTCACTTCCTGGAAAACAGCACATGTTATAGAGAAATGGCAAAAACACATGATTAAAGGGGCAAAAAATTTCTACCCATTGAAAAATAGAGGACATTTTTTGCCAGTGGGCAAAAACTGCCAATATATATATTGTTTTAATACATTTTATTGGTTTTAATATCCAAATATAGTACGTTATTGTCACGTTTTTTTGATGAACACTCAGAACAGATTGGTAAGGTTAAAATGACTTATTGAAATAAAGATCACACACGTAGTTAGGCCTATAGGCCTACACAAACAGAGCAGAAATACATGCAGATATATACAGTAATAGCAAGCCAGTAATAGCGATGTATGTGTGAAAGATGACATTCTCTGGCAACGGAGTTTCTGGCTTAAACTTAACAGGCAGCAGTCAACACAGACTGAGAGCTGACCACAGGACCTTGATGGCAGATGGTCTAGGAGGAAGTGACTGGCACAACCCAGAGGAACGAGGCAACACTGCTGGCACAACCCAGATGCCTGGGAAGCACAGAACCCAGAGGAGCGAGGCAACACTACTGGCACAACCCAGATGCCTGGGAGGCACAGAACCCAAAGAAGCAAGGCAACACTGACCCTGGCACTGGATGGCAACAGACCGAGATAACTCTCCTAAGCAAACTCTAGAACGCTAGAGGTGGATCGCAACACAATGAGATTACATATATATGTAGACAACCAGTGTCCCCTCTTGAGCCCAAGGCTACTGCAGATAGGAATATGCACAACCCTACCTGGACTGTCCAGGTACGCAAAGGGTCAGTAGGTAACGCCCTGTGATATACTGCATCTCCCCAAGGGAGTGAGCCCAGCGCTGTAAGGAGGTGGACACAGAGAGATCAGAGTAACACAGTCAGTGCTATGAACACTGTACGGCGGTAAGGAGAGTAGCTACAGCACGAATGCTTAGCTAACGGTTGACAGAGTAATAGCGCCACGCGGCGCAACCGACTAGTGTAGCGGCAAGCCACCGCAAGTATAGCAGGAGCGAAACGGAGGCCACCAGGAGGTAGGCTAGATACTCAAGGCAACAGTGTGTCAATACGCTTGACACAGAATAGACTCGCAGCCAGGTATGGTCAGAAACGGAGCGGGTTCACAACCGGATAAGATCAGCAACGGAGCGGGTTCTCAGCCAGAAACAGTCAGTAACGGAAGCGGGTCCTCATCCAGATACGGTCAATGATTATCACCTTTAGTATCATTTTTAATGTAAGTTTTGATATCGCTATGTGAGTACAAGTAAACAAGTTTAACTGCTTGAGAACCGCTTTGATCCTTGCCGACTAGCTGGCACATGTGACCTGTTACGTGTACCAGCGCACTGCTTTGGGGCCTAAGAGAGATCGCTCTAATCTTGGAGCAGTCAATTTTAGGCCCCGTTTTTACTTACAGCACTCCCGGTAGAGCGCTGTAAGTAAAAAGTATGTGACGTGCTATGACCATCACCGGTCCTTAAGGGTATAAGGACCATGATGGTCATAGCATGTCATCTGGCCCTTAAGGGGTAAAAACACTGAAACACCAATTAACAAAGTGTCTATATAAGAACAGGGATATCTTTTACACCAGAATTTCAGTAATATGCGAGGGCTGTGCTTGACACAAATTCAGGTGGAACTTCAATCTGTCTGACATGCTATCATCAAGCTATTAAAATGGCTGATCATATATTTCCTGTAAGTATTCAACTCTTTTATAATTCAGGATTAAATTAAGCTGAATTCATGACAAGTTTATTACTTCAATTCTTTAAATACAAAATGGGGATATGATACTCTGATCATTTCCATTCAGTTAGCATTACTACAAAATATACACATAAAAAGGTATTTGTTATCAAGTGTTACCCACTTTATAAAAATTATCACTGCTTCAAATTGTATTGGAGAAACAAACTTGCCTTTACCATATAGTAAAAAAAAACATTCTTATCATATCAAACTCTTATGACTCCATCTAGTGGCTATATTATAGGTAACCAAAGTTCTTTCTTACTTTAAATTATATACAAAAAAGTAATATGTTTATTGGGAAAAATATTGAGATTGTCAATGTCAACCCCTTATTTTTAATAATAGATTTAAGCGTTTTTTGCCTAAAAAAACAGAATAAAGAGATGAAAAAAGTATGTAGACATATATTAAAATTCTCTCATTGCCTTTTCATTTTTGTAACAAGAAGAGATTAGCAATCTGAATAAAATTCTTCCCTTAAAATGCCTAAATGCAGTGTCAATTAGGAAAAAGTAATAGCTAATTCTTCCATCAGTTTGTATTTTGCAAAACATTTGCTTTTTTTGTATTCCGTCTTGAAATTATATAATTATGCTATAACAGATCAATTTCAAATAAAGTTATAAAATTTCTTAGGGCTGGATGCCAGTATCTTCCAGGGAGCTGCTGTCATGCAATTGACTAAATGCAATGCTTGTGTACATTTCAGTCTTAGAGAGCATTTGTGCTGCAGCTGAAGTTAAGTAGACGCTGGCCACAAGGCCAGATTGTTTGGCCCCTGTTCAGGTCCAAATAAACACTGCTTCAGGCCAAGCCACCTAGAAGAATACTGAATGAGTGAATACCAATGTGCAGAACATAATAATAAAAGGTAAAAGGGATGATCAACACACAGTCCCTTTTGGGTGATAGTCATCTTGAAGATGCACCTCTCCCTTAACTTGAGCATCTGCTTGGAGATGCATACATACATTGTCCCTTTAAAATGGAAGTCTGCTTGGAGTTATACAGTGCCAGTAAGATAAGTGTCAGCTTGGAGGCACACTGTACCTTTTAGGTGAGAGGCTGCTTGGAGATACAATGTCCCTTTAAGATAAAAGTCTGTAATTGAACACAGAGAAACATTGGCTAAGAAATTACACCAGAAGATGAATTCAGCTGACTGACTTCACTAGTAGGATGCTGGGAACTGCTGAGAGATTAACTAACTTGAAACAGCACTGAACTAGCAGTCAGATGTACTTGATAGCTGAATACTTGGAGATTCATCAACATGACAAGAAATGGTGGTAACAGTTGATAGATAATGGGGAGAGAACCAGAGTCACAGTTGTCCAAAGCAGAAGTCAAGACCAGACAATCAAACAAACAAGTGAGGCACCAGGGAAGATCTAGAAGGGATATTGAAAGGATAGCTGAAGTCAATAACTAGGAAGGAAATCACAGATCAGATCACATTACCAAAGCAGTTACCAGGAAGCAAAGTCTTGAACAAGGATTGGTTCAAACAAGGAGAACAAAGACAGGAACAGCTAGGTGTGGGCGTTTTCCGGCTATATAGGACAATTACGCAGCAAGTTCCCTCTTTTGCCACAGTAAAGGCACAGCCCATTCTTATGGTGGAAGGACCGTTCCTCCCTAGTTAGTCTCGTAAACCCAACCTGCATAGGTTCATTCAATTTGCCTTGCCCAGGAGGCACGGGAGGAGAGGGAGGCAAAGGTGGGAGTTCATTCTTGTTCCAATGCCCTGCGGAAGACCTTGCTTATGGTCTTTATTTTGCTTTTGCTCCCTGATTCGCGTATCAATCAGGTTTATGAATTCTATAAATTTGTCCAACATGACAGGCAACTCTCGGGCTACTATTTCATCCTTGATATGGTCATGGAGTCCCTGTGCAAATGCAGCTACAAGGGCCTCATCGTTCCATGCCACCTCGGCCACCAAGTTGCGAAATTCTATCAAGTAATCAGCCACTGAGAGATTCCCCTGCTGGATGCACATAATTTGTTTAGCAGCCGAGATGTTGCACCCAGAAACCTCAAACACACTACTAAAGGCCCTCACAAACTCACTGAAATTGGCAGTGATAGGTTTCGCAGTCTCCCATATAGGGTTTGCCCAGGCTAAGGCTCTGCCTGTTAATAGTGAGATCATGAACCCAATCTCAATTCTTTCAGTAGGAAAGACTTGAGGTGCTAGTTCCAAAAAAATTTCTAACTGAGTGAGAAAACCCCAGCATAGGGTAAGTTCTCCATCATATCTCAGAGGTAGAGGTGCCGTAGCAGATTGCCCTTTAAATTGCTGGTTAGCATTCAGGATTTGAACCATTGGTGTCGGAATTGGGGTGGCCACAGAGGATGGAGCAAGTTTGTCCAAGTGCGCAGTCCGCTCTAGAATGGTTTGCACCACCACTGACAATTGATCGAGACGTTGTTCATACATATCCATTCTCCAATGGATATTCACAGAGCCTCCTTCACCAGTACTGTCTGAGGTCATTGGCCCTTTCGTACTGTCACGGCTTTTGATGAACACTCAGACCAGATCGGTAAGGTAAAAATGACTTTATTAGAATAAAGTGCATACACGAATAGAGGACCTTCGACCCACAGTACAGAACATATATATATATACAAATGGGTACATCAATAGCAAACAAGTATAGGTAATCTGGATGAACTGGAAACAATACTGGCAATGAAGGTTCTGGCTAGAACCAGAGAGACTGAAGGCACATAGTCCAGGATCTGACAGCAGGACTTCGGTGACAAGTGGTCCAGTAATAGAGGACTGGCACAACCCAGATGCCTGGGCACAGAACAAACAGGAGCGAGGCAACACTGACCCTGGCCCTTAGGCCACAGATAAACCGAGGCAACCGTTTAGTGGGCAGCACTGACCCTAGGGTAAGGGTCACAAGGAGACCAAGACAACTGCTACGTAGGTCTAAAATGCTAGGGGTGGATCGAGATATAGGCATATAGATGGAACGCAACCAGTGTCCCCTCACCCTGAGGGATGGTATAATGCAATGCTGGCTCTTGAGCCAAGGCTACTGCAGTGAGGAACAAGCACAAACCCTACCTGGACGATCCAGGCACACAAAGGGTCAATAGGTAACGCCCAAAGAAACTGCAACTCCCAAAGGGAGTGAGCCCAGCACTGATAGGGAGGTGGACACAGAGAGTGATCAGAGTAACACAGTCAGTGCTATGAACACTGTACCAGTACTGCTCTTGTGCACACCGCCGGAGGCGGTTAAGAGAGCAGCTTAAGCATGAATGCTCAGCCTTTGGTCGACAAAATAATAGCGCCATGCGGTGCACACCGACAATCATAATGAAACGGTCCAGCACGTACCAGTGGCCAAACAGAGGCAACCAAGCGGTACAACCAGACACGATCAGATACGGAATGGATACGCGGCCAGTGGAGTTAGCCACGGAGCAGTACACAGCCAGATACGGTCAGTAATGGAGCGGGTTCTCAGCCAGATACGGTCAGCAATGGAGCGGGTTCTCAGCCAGATACAATCAGAATGGAGCGGGTTCTCAGCCAGGTACAGTCGGCAACAGAGCGGGTTCTCAGCCAGATACAGTCAGCAACGGAGCGGGTTCTCATCCAGATACGGTCAGCAATGGAGCGGGTTTTCAGCCAGATACAGTCAGCAACCAAATGGCAGCACACAGGAACTTAGGAACGTTGTCAGGCAGGCCAGGTCATACACGATAAGCGACAAATACAGATCAAATGTCAGGAACTGTACACCATGAAAGGGCACCATAGAGTAGATATGACAGGGTATATATAGGCCATCACTGGGCAGTGACAAAGGTACCTAGCCAATCAGCAAGAAGTAATGCAAATAGCAGTCAGAATTTCACCGCCCACAGCACAGAGCACGGGCACCCTGATAGTGAGCCTCTAACAACAAATCTAACAAATCATCCTCTACAAAATATCAAGTCAAGTATCAGTCCACCCCAGTGGCAACTTCTGTCACGGGGTTCCTGTCTTATTTTATTTTTATTAACTGTCCCTCCAATACCAGTCAAGAAACCCCTAAAAACAAATTCCCTGTTCAACTGATTCATTCCCCAGGCTACACCCACCAACACAGGCACCCTCCTAAGACTCCTTTTATACCATGTCTTATGAGTTTTTTAATTGTATTTAAGATTTATATTTTCTTACCTGCCCCCAATCCCAGAAAACAACCCCTTTCTCCACACCCCACCAACATAGGCATCCTCATGCCCATTTTATACTATGTATACTATATTTGTTATGTGTTTTGTGTGAATTCAGTTTTCCCATTGATTTCAATGGAATGAGCTAGGCAAAAAAAGCTGAAAAATGTCACTTTTCCCAGGAAATTATTCACCAAGTGGGAAATGCCATTATTCGCCAATTTCAGTTTGAGGCAAAAATTTTCGCCCATCCCTAGTCAGGACCAGGGAATCAAAAAAAGAGAGGTGCCAGGGATGATCAATGAGGGAGCTCGGAAGGAAAGTTGAAGTCAATAACTATGAAGCATTCACAGATCAGATGTAGTAACAAAGCAGATTCTAGGAAGCAAAGTATTGAACGAAGATTGGGTCAAGCAGGGAGAGCACACTTAGGCATGGCTAGGACTACAGACTCGAGACAAGTACATAGAACAGGCCAGAGCAAACCTGAAGTACTGCTGTTTTAAGGGTTGATAGTCAATGGAATGCTAAGGGCAATGAAATCCACTGAGCAATGTGGCCGAAGTGTAGAGGTTTATTCGTTTTATTTAATTCTGTCTTCATGAAAATAAAAATGTACTGATGGTTAAGAAGCAATGCTCAGTCCTAAATACCTGTGAATGTCACTTCTATGTTACTGACTAACCTTTTAACCAGCAGCTAATTTTAATTAAAATTAAATTAAGAAGTGGATTGTACCAATTGAAAACTTAATTTGACTGTATTGGAGATCCTAGGTCAGGTTCCCATCTCTAACGCAGAAGTAACCGAAACAGTGCAATTTTATTGATATCTTCATGTGCACATGAACTGTTTAGGATTTTTGAGGACTAGGGTTTTGAGTCCCTGTTATAAAGTTCCAAAGGTTTGGTTCATGCCATATAAATGTAAATGACTCTTATTTTCACATGCAAAATATCAAGATTTACCATTATATTACTGTGATATATAAAGTGGGGTTTTAGTATAGTGCAACTAACTATAAGCATGTGCATAAGTAACAACCAAGTGCACTTACATTGTAAAATAACATTGCATAAATGCTTATAATTGATTATATTATTGTTCAATACATGGAAATGTTAAGATATCACAAAAAACCCTCTTGGGGCATGCACATGTTTTCTGTTTTGTGTTTTTCATTGTTGACTCTGTGACATTTGTATCATCACATTGCATTAATATGTAAGGCCATTCTAAATAAGGCCTCATTGTTCGTCTGACTGGATGTGCAGTGACTCACCTATACTTTGCTTTTTTTTTACTTAATTACCTGCACTTGATTCTCCTAGAGCTGTACTAGAAACAGTCATGCCTGTGTGTGATGTCTTGTAATGATTAGTGTTGAGCGAGCATGCTCGGCCGATGCTCGGATCGGCTCGAGCATCGCTCTGCTCGGCACATGGCGGTACTCGTACGAGTACCGCATGTGCTCGCCCGCCATGTTCGGGTCTCCTCCCCGCACGTTTTGCGGCTGCTGCGCAGCCAATAAACGTGCAGGGAGGCTCTGACATCGGTGTAATGCCAGCAGCCATGTTGGCTGCTGGCATTACACTGATTGGCTGGCCAGAACCCGTGGTCAGGTGCTGTATAGCACCTGACCATCGAGTTCGGCTCAGTCTGAGCCAGGGAGAGCTGAGGATAGGAAGGGAAAGGCAGTGTAGGGAGGAAAAAACAAAAATTGTGACAAAAAAGAACCAAAAGTCCTTTTTAGGACTACTGTGTGTGGGGGCAGCAGGTTATATTGTGTGTGGGGGGAAAAAAACAAAAAAAAAAAAAAAAAAAATATTCTGTTTAGTGTGAAAAGTTGCAGATTAGAGCACATTCTGTTTAGTGTGCACAGTTGCAGATTAGAGCACATTCTGTTTAGTGTGCAAAGTTGCAGATTAGAGCACATTCTGTTTAGTGTGCAAAGTTGCAGATTAGAGCACATTCTGTTTAGTGTGCAAAGTTGCAGATTAGAGCACATTCTGTTAAGTCTTCAAACTAAAATATCAAAGTCACGTATTCCATTCAGTGTGCGTCGCCGCAGTTTAGCAGCACATTCTGAGTACTGTGCAGAGTTGCAGAATAGGAAGAAATACTGTTAAGTCTTCAAACTAAAATATCAAAGTCACATATTCCATTCAGTGTGCTTCGCCGCAGTTTAGCAGCACATTCTGTGTACTGTGCAGAGTTGCAGAATAGGAAGAAATACTGTTAAGTCTTCAAACTAAAATATCAAAGTCACATATTCCATTCAGTGTGCTTCGCCGCAGTTTAGCAGCCTATTCTGTGTACTGTGCAGAGTTGCAGAATAGGAAGAAATACTGTTAAGTCTTCAAACTAAAATATCAAAGTCACATATTCCATTCAGTGTGCTTCGCCGCAGTTTAGCAGCCTATTCTGTGTACTGTGCAGAGTTGCAGAATAGGAAGAAATACTGTTAAGTCTTCAAACTAAAATATCAAAGTCACATATTCCATTCAGTGTGTTTCACCGCCGTTTAGCAGCCTATTCTGTGTACTGTGCAGAGTTGCAGAATAATAAGAAATACTGTTAAGTTTTCAAACTCAAATATTAAAGTCACATATTCCATTCAGTGTGTTTCACCGCCGTTTAACAGCCTATTCTGTGTACTCTGTACAGTTGCAGAATAATAAGAAATACTGTTAAGTTTTCAAACTCAAATATTAAAGTCACATATTCCATTCAGTGTGTTTCACCGCAGTTTAGCAGCCTATTCTGTGTACTCTGTACAGTTGCAGAATAATAAGAAATACTGTTAAGTTTTCAAACTCAAATATTAAACTCACATATTCCATTCAGTGTGTTTCACCGCCGTTTAACAGCCTATTCTGTGTACTCTGTACAGTTGCAGAATAATAAGAAATACTGTTAAGTTTTCAAACTCAAATATTAAAGTCACATATTCCATTCAGTGTGTTTCACCGCCGTTTAACAGCCTATTCTGTGTACTCTGTACAGTTGCAGAATAATAAGAAATACTGTTAAGTTTTCAAACTCAAATATTAAAGTCACATATTCCATTCAGTGTGTTTCACCGCCGTTTAACAGCCTATTCTGTGTACTCTGTACAGTTGCAGAATAATAAGAAATACTGTTAAGTTTTCAAACTCAAATATTAAACTCACATATTCCATTCAGTGTGTTTCACCGCCGTTTAACAGCCTATTCTGTGTACTCTGTACAGTTGCAGAATAATAAGAAATACTGTTAAGTTTTCAAACTCAAATATTAAAGTCACATATTCCATTCAGTGTGTTTCACCGCAGTTTAGCAGCCTATTCTGTGTACTCTGTACAGTTGCAGAATAATAAGAAATACTGTTAAGTTTTCAAACTCAAATATTAAACTCACATATTCCATTCAGTGTGTTTCACCGCAGTTTAGCAGCCTATTCTGTGTACTCTGCAGAGTTGCAGAATAATAAGAAATACTGTTAAGTTTTCAAACTCAAATATTAAAGTCACATATTCCATTCAGTGTGTTTCACCGCAGTTTAGCAGCCTATTCTGTGTACTCTGTACAGTTGCAGAATAATAAGAAATACTGTTAAGTTTTCAAACTCAAATATTAAACTCACATATTCTATTCAGTGTGTTTCACCGCCGTTTAACAGCCTATTCTGTGTACTCTGTACAGTTGCAGAATAATAAGAAATACTGTTAAGTTTTCAAACTCAAATATTAAAGTCACATATTCCATTCAGTGTGTTTCACCGCCGTTTAACAGCCTATTCTGTGTACTCTGTACAGTTGCAGAATAATAAGAAATACTGTTAAGTTTTCAAACTCAAATATTAAAGTCACATATTCCATTCAGTGTGTTTCACCGCCGTTTAACAGCCTATTCTGTGTACTCTGTACAGTTGCAGAATAATAAGAAATACTGTTAAGTTTTCAAACTCAAATATTAAACTCACATATTCCATTCAGTGTGTTTCACCGCAGTTTAGCAGCCTATTCTGTGTACTCTGCAGAGTTGCAGAATAATAAGAAATACTGTTAAGTTTTCAAACTCAAATATTAAAGTCACATATTCTGTGTAAGATGAAGAAGGCGGGTAAAAAGGGACGGGGAAGTGGACGTGATCCTGAAAGTTCAGGGCGCGGGTCAGGACGCGGAGAAACTGTGCCTGGTGCCAGAGCACAAGAAAGAAAGACATCCACCATACCTAGCTTCATGTGTAATTTTACAGGTCGTCGCAGGACATCACTCTCGAGGTCCGACCACTGCGAACAGGTGGTCGGTTGGATGACAGCTGATACTGCTTCCAGTCGGTTAAGCACCACCCTGTCTTCCACCAAGTCCACTCTCAGTAGCCAAGAGTCTGGTCAACATAATCCTCACTCTGATCATCCTTCCTCCCACCATACACGGTCTGGTCAAAGAAGTGATCCCACACTGGGATATAGTGAGGAGCTCGTCTCATCACCAATCCTTCATTTGACCCTCTCTCCAAGCACGCTTGCAGAGGAACATGACATCTTGTGCCCTGATTCACAACCTCTAGAGGCTACCCAATCTCAAGAAGATGACAGATGTGAACGGCATTTAAGGTCAAAGGAAGTAGTGGATGATGATGATGATGATGAGACACAGTTGCCATTAAATCAACCACTATTTCCGTCTCAAGACCTTGTTGAGGAGAATGTTATACAGTTGTCAATGACTGAGTATGTGGTGGGATCAAGACTTGAGGAGGATGATCAGAGTGAGGAAGTGGAGGAGGACTTGGTGGACGATGAGGTGACTGACCCCACCTGGGAAGGTGTAGAGCCGAGCGATGACAGCAGTCCTGAGGGTGAGCCATCTGCAGCACCGCAACAGGCTGGAAGAGGCAGTGGTGTGGCTACAGAAAGAAGGCGGACCGCACCAAACCGGCCCGCAAATGTTCCACGGAGCACCCCCTTGCGTAAATCTACCTTGCCAAGGGGTAGGTGTTCCGCGGTATGGCGTTTTTTTAAGGAAAGTGCGGACGACAAAAGAATTGTAGTTTGCAACCTGTGCCACACCAGAATGAGCCGAGGCATGAACACTAGAAACCTCACCACCACCAGCATGATCCGACACATGGCATCCAAGCACCGTAGTAAGTGGGAGGAACGCCTGGATCGCCCATCTGTGTCTGCAGGCCACACCACTGCCTCCTCTTCCCCTGTTTTCGGTGCCGGCAAATCGCCTGTCGAAGGCGCAGGCCCGCATACCTCCCGCCCTGCACCTGTAGCATCTGAAGCACCATCAGCGACCACATCCACTTCCCTGTCCCAGCACAGCGTCCAAATGTCGTTACCCCAGGCATTTGAGCGCAAGAGAAAGTACCCAGCCACCCACCCACAGGCCATAGCACTAACCTCACACCTTTCCAAATTACTGGCCATCGAAATGCTGCCATTTAGGCTTGTGGACACTGAGTCCTTCCGCAGCCTGATGGCAGCAGCTGTCCCTCGGTACGCGGTCCCCAGCCGCCACTACTTTTCCCGGTGTGCCATCCCCGCATTACACCACCATGTGTCCCGTAACATCACCCGTGCCCTGACCAACGCAGTTACTGGGAAGGTCCACTTAACGACTGACACATGGACAAGTGCTTGTGGCCAGGGACGCTACATTTCCCTGACGGCACACTGGGTGAATGTCGTGGAGGCTGGGAGCGACTCGGACCCTGGGATGGCACGGGTGCTACCCACGCCGAGGATTGCGGGCCCTACCTCCATCAGGGTTTCCACCAGCACCTACGTTATTGGCTCCTCCTCCTCCGTTTCCACCTCCGAATTCTCTACACACACCGCCACTCCCCCATCAGCCAGTAGCTGGAAGCAGTGTAGCACTGCAGTGGGGAAGCGTCAACAGGCCGTGCTGAAGCTGATCTGCCTTGGGGACAAACAGCACACGGCCTCAGAGCTGTTGCAGGGGATTAGTCACCAGACCGAGCAGTGGCTCTCGCCACTCAACCTGCAACCAGGCATGGTTGTGTGTGATAATGGGCGTAACTTGGTGGCGGCTTTGGAGCTCGGCAAGCTCACACACGTACCATGCCTAGCGCATGTATTTAATTTAGTGGTGCAGCGATTTCTAAAAACCTACCCCAATGTGCATGATCTCTTGACCAAGGTGCGCCGCGTGTGTGCACATTTCCGTAAGTCATCAACAGCTTCAGCCGGCCTGTTGAAGCTGCAGCAGCGCTTACAATTGCCAGCTCACCGGCTGCTGTGTGACGTGAGCACGCGCTGGAACTCCACCTTCCACATGTTGGCCCGGCTTTGTGAGCAGCAGAGGGCAGTAGTGGAGTACCAGCTGTTACACGGTCGTCGCCTCTCCGTTCAACTTCCTGTAATCAGAAGTGAGGAGTGGGAATGGATGTCAGACCTCTGTGAGGTTTTACGCAATTTTGAGGAATCGACACAGATGGTGAGCGGCGATAACGCTATTATCAGTGTAACCATCCCACTTCTGTGTCTACTGAAACGCTCGCTGCTCACAATTAAAACCGACGCTTTGCATGTGGAAGAGGTGGAAATGGGGGAGGAAGAGCTTACACAAGGTGATAGCCAGAGCACCCTCACTTCGTCTTCTCAGCGACAATTGGAGGAGGCGGAGGAGGAGGAGGAGGAGGAGGAGGAAGACACGGTTGTCTCCGCTACAGAGGGTAGCCATGGAACTTTAGTTCCATCTCTTCAGCGTGGGTGGGCAGAAGAGGAGGAAGAGGATGAGGAGATTGAGAGTCATCCTCCTGGTGAGGACAACGAAATCTTGCCTGTTGGTACTCTGGCACACATGGCTGACTTTATGTTAGGCTGCCTTTCCCGTGACCCACGCGTTACACGCATTTTAGACAACACGGATTACTGGGTGTTCACCCTTCTGGACCCCCGCTACAAAGAGAATTTCTCATCTCTCATTCCTCCGGTGGAGAGGACAAGCAAAATGGTGCAATACCAGAAGGTTCTTGTTGAAAAATTGCTCCAAAATTTTCCATCTGACAACGCTGGCGGCAGAGTACGTGCTACCTTGGCCAACCGAGAAGGGGAGAAAAGGGGAGCACACAGCAGTTCCGAGAAAGGCAGGGCAACACTCTCCAAGGCGTGGGACACCTTCATGACACCCCGCCAGCACCCTCACCCTGATGCGCAGCCTAGTGTCACAAGGAGGGAAAAGTTTTGGAAGATGGTGAAGGAGTACGTAGCAGACCGTGTCAGCGTCCTCAATGATCCCTCTGTGCCTTACAACTACTGGGTGTCCAAGCTGGACACGTGGTATGAACTGGCACTCTATGCCTTGGAGGTGCTGGCCTGCCCTGCCGCCAGCGTTCTGTCTGAGCGGGTATTTAGTGCTGCTGGTGGCATCATAACAGATAAGCGTATCCGCCTTTCCACCGACAATGCTGATAGGTTGACACTTATAAAAATGAACAAGGCCTGGATTTCCCCTGACTTCTCCACTCCACTGGAGGAAAGCCCCGGGGGAACATAAACTCACTTTATATATGTTATTTACAATGATGGGAATACTCTGTATTCCCATTCACCCCTTCCACCCAAAAAACGGGTATATGGTTGACTCTTAATCTTCTCATCCTCCTCCTCCTCTTCCATATGCCCTGGGATATAATTTTTATATAGGGCCAGCTCACCAGCGGGCCCTGTGATATAATTTTTATATAGGGCCAGCTCACCAGCGGGCCCTGTTTGACAATTTTTATATAGGTCAGCTCACCAGCGGGCCTTCTCATATAATGTTTTATTGGGTCAGCTCTCTAGCGGGCCCTCTCATATAATGTTTTATAGCGTCAGCTCACTAGCGGGCCTTCGCATATAATGTTTAGGATGGTCAGCTCTGCAGCAGACCCTCACCCATAATGTTTTAGATGGTCGGCTCAGCGCACGTTTCCCTCTTAATCATGGCCTCAGTTCAATAAAATCAAGGAAATTTTTGGGAGAATTTGCCTCTGTGCACGTTTCCCTCTTAATCATGGCCTCAGTTCTGAAAATCAAGGAAATTTTTGGGAGAATTTGCCTCTGCGCACGTTTCCCTCTTAATCATGGCCTCACTTCCGAAAACCAAGGACATTTTTGGGAGAATTTGCAGATGATATACAAGTAAATATACAGCAAATATTGTTTGGTAACAATTTTTCGCCTAAAGTCGTTTTTATTTTCCTTTTTGTGTGTTTTATGGTCAGTCTGTAAAAATGGCGTACTACGGGCGAAAGATCGTTCCCAGCAGCGATGTTGGAGTCCAAGATGCATCCAGACATCCTCCCTATGCTGTCCCTGAACCATTTCTGTGGTGTTTCCATCCTTTTCTGCCCTTTTCCTATGGACCAGGCACCCTCCCCTCATCAGAGCAGGGGGTGCCTGGTGTAATGCTCGAGTCCTCCCATTGACTTCAATGGGGCTCGGGTGCTCGGCCGAGCACTCGAGCCTCAGGGGGTGCTCGGTTAGAGCACCCGAACACCCGAGCATTGGGGTGCTCGCTCATCACTAGTAATGATATTAGGGGAATTGTATTGTTGTTCTGACCAGATATATGTCTAACTTTGCTTACAATGTCCAATGTTGTATTTGATTGTTTTTATAAAAATTTCCAATAAAACCTTTAAAAAAAATCACCAAAAGTACAGCAAAGTACACTAACACCAACTACATCTACAGTGTAACTATCCCCTCACAGCAATTCTGTTTTACAAGTATAACCTAGTTTATCCATACATTTTGAGGTTCTCTCCTAAGAATATTCCCTACTGGCTCCACAGTGCATTATATGGTTGGGCTTTACTTTTTTGGCATGACATCACTGATGACTCAACAGACACATTATAGGATGATACTTGTCAATCAGTGAGATTCCAGGAAAGGTTCCTGGGCTCTAAGAGCACAGATAAATCACAAGAAGATGTTAGGATCCTTCTCAGTTGAGAGGGAAAAGCGGTAGAGTGTAGGGAGTACTAGTGAGTGCACTGAATGCAAGATGTAGAGTGAAAAGTGCTCCTGCATAGGGTTGATGATGTTGCAGGTAGCATAGAAATTCTAGTGCTAGTAGTCCGGTCCAGATTAGCCCAGGTAGCTAGTTAGGTTATTGCAATTGCAATAATCCTTTTATAGGCAGGTTATTTCTTTCATATTGTTAGAGGTGTGAATCTGATTAGTAAGTTGACACTTTAGAATCCTGAGACAGAGTGTTACTCAGGATATCCATTGGTGAAAAATTGGTTTGCTCCCTCTCAGTCGACAGACAAACATATTAATGGAAGGTCTTGTTGGGTCCCCACCTGGCCAAGATACAAGAATGGACAGTTTTAATAAGTGCAACAGTCAATGAAACAATAGGGGTCCGTTCTAGTTGTTCCAGTCCTGAGACCCATTATGTTTCATTGATGCTATGTATATATGGAGGGAGTAGATTATAAGCATTAGAAAAGGACTGTGTGTAGTGGAGAATGGATAGGTGTATCTGTGTGACAGCAAAAGTGTCTGTGTGTGTTTATTTCAGACAACAGAGATGTATGTGTACATGTATGGAAGTACAGAGGTGTGAATTTGTGTGTGTGCATAGAAATGTGCATTCCATTGCCAATATACAGTATATTTATTTTTTTATTAGCGCTAAATCAAATCTGTACTGGCGGGCTGGTAATATACCAGGCTAACTTTTGTGTCTCTGTTTGTTTATAGCATTGTGTGGCCAATGTCTTTGTGACAATATGAATGGTGTGTTTCTGAGGCTTGAATAGGGGATTGTGTATTATATGGAATTGTGTGCAGAATCAAGGTGTGTGTCTGTAGGGAAAGAGATAAATGTTGGGGATTTGAATGAAAATGTTTATGGGGAATGGCGGTATAAGTGTGAGAACATTAATAATATACAATTAAACCAAATAATACTTATACAATTATGTATTACCTTGGTATTTGAATTTTCACCTTTCTTTTTTTATAGGGCTTGATGACATCACCAGGTCACTTCTATTTTTGTGATTCTGTATCTTGTTGCATCTTAGTAGGAGCAAAATTATTCCCTGTTGAAATCTATTTGTTTGAATGGAATTGTGCACCCAACAATACCACAGCCCTGATCTCCTGCTTGTTCACATAATGCCTCAAAGCATTTCAAAGACTGCCTGTCTGTTCAACTGGCATATCACTTATAGGCAAGAACTGAATGCAGTTACATCATGTAACATCATGTTTCCATGCTTATATTCCCTTCAACATAATAGGTTAACTATTTGAGTGCAAGAAGGGGTGTTCAACTCATTGCAAAGTATTGGACACATCTCTTGCACTCGAAAGGCAAAGCAGAAGGAAAGTTTGCCTCTGTTCAAGCCCTATGGAATCATCAAGACTTAAAAATTGTGTGACTTTTTTTGTCCCAGAATTGCTCCAGTTTGGTCCATATGTCTACATATGCCTCAGAGAAGGAAATGTAAGAACAAATAAGTTCAAAAAAACACTTTTTGTGTTGCACCAGCTTATGCCTATGGACAAAGATTTTTGTGTGAAAAATGGCTATTTTGTGCTGCTTGCTCCAAGGTATTGGCACTGTGGGACTGTATGGGTGTTTCAGTACATGCTGTTCCTCTGTGCCATGTTTTAATCCATGTGCTAACAGGTACAGTAAACATATTGCACAATTCTTTCTTTTCCTTAATCCAGCTATAGGGTGGCATTAAATGCTAGTTAAAATGTTTGGTTAATTTTGAAAATATTACATGCTATTGTACGAGCAACTAAACAACACATTAACCATGTCACCATGATGAAAAGAGCGACATGATAATCTCTCTGCATCAAAAGGGCGAGATTGTCGTGTCCTGGTAGAAATGTCGCCATGAAGCCAGAAAAGTTTTCTACTCCTGCTCTCCTTCACCTCAGTGTCTGATTACTGCTTTGAATATATGTAGAATGCAGTTTGAGAATCAATATGGCTTCTGAACATCCATGGCTCCGAGCAAAGTTTAATGAGCAATGTTCAACAAAATGTAATTGATCATCTCTTGTTAACTAATGCTGCAAGTTAATGATATACAGGGCACCTAACTTTTACCAAAAATGAAGCAGAGATAGTGAGTTATGAATAAATATATTTATAATTAACAGATAAACAATTCACATATTATAGAATATAACATTGCATTTTAATGGTGTAATCCATTTCCAGTGAAGGTTACTCTTCCTCAGTATGCAATCAATAAATATCTGTCTATATCTGTGCTATATTTAACCCATGCTTCACTGCTTGTGCGGGAGTTAGGGCATTCCTCAGTGTGCGCTATTAGCCCATACTTCAGTATGTGCACCTGTTTCTTTGCAGATAACTTCTGCTTCATCTGCAAAGACACAGGTGCACATACTGAAGTATGGGTTAACTATAGCTTGGACACTGAGGGGAGGGAGAGTGGAAGGAGAAATAACTTTTCTGGTTTCATGGCAACATTTCTACCATGACATGAGAATCTCACCCTTTTGATGCAGGTGAGATTCTTGTGTCGCCCTTTTCATCATGGCAACATGCTTGATGTGGCGTTTAGTTGCTCGCACAATAGTGTGCAACATTTTTAAAGAATACCTAAATGTTTGTTCTAACAGAGTTATGCACTGATATGCATGATATGTTCATAAGCACAAGTGCTGCACTGGTGAATTTGTATATTTCAGTTAATATGTCTAAAGAATATATGAAGGACATGTATATAATCTCAGAGTGTAAAATGTAGCTTCTTCAAGAAAAATTGCTAAGAAACCTCAAATATTAATATGTTGTGTCTCTTATGAATCAATGTGTACAAAAGAGGTTAATGAAACCGGGAGGGAAGAAGGCTGAAGGAGGCCAAATGCATTATTAGATGTTCCAAAGCACACACACAGAAAAAACAATTGCCCAGTCAATAAAAAAGTGAAAATAAGGAAAACGAAACAAGGAATAGTTAGACTGAAAACAAAAAATGGAAACTATGTAAGTGAGAGTAAAGGGCTATCTGAATGTCTCAATTAATATTTCTGTTCAGTTTTTACATGAAGGGAAGGGACCTCTGTTAGAAAAAAGAAATGGCAAGACACAGGAAACATGCATGTTTATAGAGGAAGAAGTTCTACTTCAACTTTCTAAGGTAAAAACAGAGAAATCATTGGGACTAGATGGGATACACCCAAAGTTATTAAAAGAACTGGCAAAACCTTTAACAGAATTATTCAATCAGTCACTATCGACAGGAGTAGTCCCAGAAGATTGGAAGGTAGCAAATGTAGTACCGCTTCACATAAAGAGGTAGCAGGGAAGAGTCTGGTAACTACAGACCAGTAAGTCTTTCATCAGTAGCTGGAAAATTAATGGGAACTATGTTAAAGGAAATAATTGTTGAATATCTGAATTTGAATGACTTGCAATATACCAAACAGCATGGGTTTACAGCAGGGAGATCTTGTCAAACTAACCTCATAGATTTTTTTTTTACTGGACAACTAAAATAATAGACCAAGGAGAAGCAGTAGATAAAGCTTATCTAGATTTCAGTAAAGCATTTGACACTGTCTCTCATACTAGACTCATTAATAAATTGCAGTGTTTGGGTCTGGATGTAAAAATAGTTAAATGGATAAGGCAATGGTTGAGTGACAGGAGACAGAGGGTGGTAGTCAATGGAGAATATTCTGATGAAATGAGTGTTACTAGTGGGGTACTTCAGGGATCTGTACTGGGGCCCATTCTTTTTAATATTTTTATTAATGATATTGCAAAAGGTCTTCAAGGTAAGGTATGCCTTTTTTGCAGATGACACAAAGATGTGCAACAGGGTAGACATTCCAGGGTGAATAAGCCAAATGACAAATTATTTAGGTAAATTAAAAAAATAGACAAGATTGTGGTAGCTACAGTTTAATTTTGATAAATTTAAAATAACACACTTGGGACATAAAAATCCAAAGGAAAAATATACTAGTAAGGGTACTCTGCTGTCAGAGACAACAGAGGAAAGGGATTTGGGTGTAACTATTTCTAATTACTTAAAGGTAGTCAGGCAATGTAATAAAGCATTGGGGAAATGCAACCCAGGGTGCTAGGTTGTGAAGCCAGGGCAATTAGAAGCAGAAAAAGGGAAGTGGTCTTGCCACTCTACAGATCTCTAGTTAGACCTCACCTAGAGTATTGTGTATTGTATTGGAGACCCCATCTCCAAAAGGATATAGATACTCTAGAGAAAATTCAGAGAAGGGCTACTAAAATGGTGAATGGTTTACAGGAAAAGAAATATCAGGATAGATTAAAGGATCTGAACATGTATAACTTGGAGGAGAGAATATAAAGAGTGGATATAATGGAAACATTGAAATACATGAAGGGGTTCAACAAAGTGCAGGAGGGAAGTACATTTCAAATGAGTAAAAATGTTAGGACAAGAGGCCATAGTCTAAATATAGAGGGACACAGGTTTAGACATAATATAATAAAGTTTTATTTCACTGAGAGGGTAGTAGTGGAATAGTCTACCAGCATCAGTGGTAGAAGTCAATACAGTGACAGAATTTAAGCATGCATGGGATAGGCATAAGGCTGTCCTTAACATAAGAAAAGAACAAGGACGAAATAAGGTTTGAGGTTTTTACAGTAGGTAAATCGGCAGACTAGATGGGCCGAATGGTTCTTATCTGCCATCAAATTCTATGTTTGTATGATTCTATAAAGAGGTGATAAAGCAGAGATGACTTCTCCAGTGGTGATATCACTTCTCCAGTTCCTATGTTATTCTATGGAGCCTATGCACTAAGATTTCTCCAGCTTTAGAGATCTTAGTACATAGGCTCCATTGAATAGAACAGGAACTGCAGAAGTGATATCACTGGAGAAGCCATTTCCACTTTATTTCCTGTTTATCACACCTTAATGCACAACCCTCACTACCCCTATAACTGTTTTATAAGGGAAATCTTATCAAACAGAAGACAGACATCTGCTACATATAAAGTAGATTGGTTACGTGCAAGCTTATGTTTAGCATATATTACTGTCCATAATATTAATTTGCTTTTTTAAGTTGAGGTGTTTTTTTGTGTATTTTTGGCAAAACATGCTCAAACTTGCTTGCTATGCCAAAATATCCAAAATTAGGCAAGTCCTATCGAATACCTATATCATATGGCTTACAAACGTCTTCATATTGTGCTACACACAATTTAATATTTAAGCAATCTATATGAAATGGAGCAGGTTTGTCTTAAGTGTGATTTTTTTTATTCATTTATTTAATCAATTGTGTTTTATTTTCAATTTTACCTACTCCCTAAAATCTGAAATACCCTGATGCTCTGAGAATTTAGAATTCTGCATACATGTTGCCATATGTAGTCTTATTATAAGTCTCACATTTGCATTCTGATATTCTCTTTAGCAATGTGATTTATACAGAATGAAAACTATAAAATCATCAAGACATAAGCCTGAGAACAGGACAGGATATTGGGAGGAGATGAAAAGTATAATTTCTACAAGAAAATGTTGTATGGATCCCTTGCATAACTGTTGGTCATGGAGACCTTCACATACACGAATATTTATCATATCACACCAAGCATAGTAGGATTATTTATTTATGCTCAGAGTACAATTATTTTCAGCAGATACAGCAGATGAGCTGACCAAGAGGAGAATCCATGAGGTGAATGGCTACTTGCACAATCCTTGGATTTCCTTGCAATTGATCAGTGGCCAGTTCGTATCTAACCAAGGACAGTGACAGACACACACATACACTGTATTGGTTCTAATATCACAGCCTGTAAACTGATGTACTAAAAAGAACTGAAGTCATTTTGGGGCAACTTAACTGCACCATACAGGAAAATAAAAATGTCTGCTAAGTTAAATGGGGCTTTTAACCCACTGAATGCTAGAGAGTTCTCCAGCACATTAGAAAGCTATGCATTGGAGACATTTCTAGCATTCAGGCAGTTAAAAGTCCCTTTTAAATCAATGGGATTCATAGAGGGTTTTTTTTGTCCTCTATAGTGCAGTTGATTTTCTCCAAATTGCTCAGATTTTGTTTATATATCAGCATATATCTCTTTTCCATTACGTATCTACCTGCATTTGCTAGTTGTAGAATATTATCCATTGTATGAGCCACACTTTCTTTTACTGTCTCATAAATCTTTGCTTGCACATAATTACAGTTTCATTTCCTCCCTTTTAGAGCTTTCAGTATTTATTGCTTCAGAGATTGTCTCCAATGTGAGAATGCCTAAGCATTCAGTTATAGCTGTAATAGGATTTCTTAGCTCATACCATTTGTGTATGAGTTCAGACCACTGAAAGTAACCTTTATTTTATTTAAACATATATCTACCCATACTATGTGAGTGGTGACAAAGAATTCAGCGCCACCATCTACATTCGCATGCCAAGTTTATAAAATATGGTATTAAGTCATGTATTAGTGTGAGTTGATATATCTTTGCCAGTATTCAGTATGCTGAACTGTTCTATTTTAGTTAAATATTTGGTATTGAATTAAAGGAATATAAATATTTTATTTTAACTTTTATGGTCTTATTACTTAAAGGAGCAGAAAGCATTTTTTGAAAACCTATATGTTATAAAAAGAATGCTGATGAATAAATTAGGTATTCCCACTGTTGTCAGATATTATAACAGTTAAAAATGATTAAGAACTGAATTTCAGCTAATTTTCTTCATGAAAGTTCTCATTGGCAGCACGACTCAGATGGAGAACTGTTTCTTAGACAATGGAAAAGAATAACTAACAGGAATCTGACTACTACAGGGCACGGTTAAAGTGGAACTATCCTATACATTCAAACTTTTGTAGTGAGTTTCAATAGTTAACCTTAGATTAGAGCTGGGTGTATTTTTTTTTAAATTGCTTACGAGTCCAGATATTATACTATAAAGAAAAACAATCAGAAAAAAGAAGAAAGAAATATACGGACATTTAATCTGTCCGCAATGAGAGACCAGTACAATACTTTTTCAATCGGGACTAATTTTAGTCCTCACACTAATACTCAAACGGACAACTCCAACTATAAATCTTTATTACCAGTTCTAAAAAATAAAAACAACAACATCACCCATTGTCTATTTGACTCAACGGGCTCTAAAAAAACCCCTTTTATATGGAGGTTTGAGAGGATATAAGCCGTTTCGGGTCTTGATGGTTAAATATTACCAATCACAGGAATTAAATTTCATCCTTTATTTCATTGCTAAATGATTATACCACGGATAAAGTTAATATTCATTCCTTATTCTTTCTGATGTACCTAAATATATCACCTCAATTCAAAAGTGTTTCACTCTTTTAGCATAAATTGGGTATACCCCATATTTAAAACCGAGTGAAAGACCAACTAATTGTTGTCTGAAAGCTATAGTTGTAACCTATCTAAGTCGTGTTTCACTCTCTTAGCATGAATTGGGTGTTAACCCACATTCAAAACCGAGTGAAAGACCAACTATAAGAAATGCTAACTATCGATGCACCTCACGTGCAATAGCTCAACCTAAAGTTACGTGGATCTCAATAACCTTAATGCTATAATTTAATATCCATCTTAGATAACCCTCATATATCCTCTGTTCACTTATAAAGATTTATAGTTGGAGTTGTCCATTTGAGTATTAGTGTGAGGACTAAAATTAGTCCCGATTGAAAAAGTATTGTACTAGTCTCTCATTGCGGACAGATTAAATGTCCGTATATTTCTTTCTTCTTTTTTCTGATTGTTTTTCTTTATAGTATAGGTTAATTTTGAGACTTGCGATACGCCAATACCCTGTCCATTATATATTTTTTATGAGTCCAGATATTACCCTATCAAAATCGGGCACTTCCGTGTTCTGTGGGACTGAATGTCCCGCTTGACTTCCCAGCTGCCCCAGGGAGTTCGTTCACACTCCCCTTCAAAGCTGGGTTTCTGTGCTGTAGCGTTACATCAAACTCAGTGTACAGTGCTACTATGGTTGCAACCCCAGTAGCATTGTACACAGAGTTTGCTGTAACACTACAGCACAGAAACCCAGCTTCGAAGGGGAGCGTGAACGAACTCCCTGGGGCAGCTGGGAAGTCAAGCGGGACATTCAGTCCCACAGAACATGGAAGTGCCCAATTTTGATGGGGTAATATCTGGACTCGTAAGCAATTTTTTTAAAAAAATACACCCAGCTCTAATCTGAGGTTAATTATTGAAAGTCACTACAAAAGTTTGAATGTAGGTGATAGTTCTGCTTTAATTTAAAATAGCAAGAGTTTAAACTATAATATCTCTAAAATAATGCAGTATAAGTACCTTTGTTTTACTCAACAGGAAAAGTTCTACTATACATACACACACACACACACACATATATATAGTACTGTGCAAAAGTCTTATTCAGATGTGAAAAAATGCTATAAAGTAAGAATGCTCTCACAAATAGACATGTTAATAGTTTATTTTTTATCAATTAACAAAATGATAGTGAGTGAACAGAAGAAAAATCTATATCAAATCAATATTTGCTATGACCACCCTCTGCCTTCAAAACAGTATCAGTTCTTCTAGGTACACTTGCACACAGTTTTTAAGGAACTCAGCTGGTAGGTTGTTCCAAACATCTTGGAGAACAAACCACAGTTCTTTTGTGGATTTAGGTAACCTCAATTTATTCTCTTTCTTCATTTAAAGGGATAGTAATGTTTCACAAAAACAGCAGCTCCAATTAATCTTAATAGTATTTGAGCCATAGAGAGGTTTATTTCAATACTGTCAGAGTTGTAGTTCAAGAGTAATTGAATGATAAAGTATGCCCCTTCCACCCCTTTTACCTAGTGTAAGCCACCTCCCTTCAGATGTGGAATCTGGTCCACAGACCAGACAGCTCACAGCAAGGGACGATCTTCTTACCGTGAGAACAATGAAAGCCCTTCCCCCATTGACAGGTGTTTCAGATTTTTCCCTTATCTTAATTGAAGATTGTCCCTCTCTGCAATCTACTTTGGTGCCACCCTGCTGCTCTGAGCTGTGCACTGACATCAGTAAAAGAGGGGGAGGGCGATACTTTCAGGGAGCTGTGTACTATATTTGTGTAACGGTTTTTCAGACACTCAGACAGAGGATTAAAATAAAACACAGTTTTATTAGAAAAAAAATAATAACAAGATTGCCCTCTACAGGCAGTACTGTGAACAGCAGAATATAGGCTACATAGGCCTTCTCAGGACCAGGATACAGAAACAGGGATAATACATATGCTGTCACAGAACAGGCAAAAAAACAGCGACTGGCAATGAAGAGTTAAGTACAAAGAATCATCAGTCTCAAATGTGGTGTTAGGCACGCCCCAGGTGATAAGAGGCAGCTATAGGTGCTAGATCACACAACACCTTAAGTCCATATATGTAGAGAGCTGCTGGATAGAGCTGAATCAGAGGCAGAAGCTGCAGGGTAGTTGGTAGATAGCCCCCACGGGCGTATAACGGAGACCAACAGTATTGGGATCGCTTGAGCCAATAGCCCCCACGGGCGTATAACGGAGACCAACAGTATTGGGATCGCTTGAGCCAATAGCCCCCACGGGCGTATAACGGAAACCAACAGTATTGGGATCGCTTGAGCCAATAGCCCCCACGGGCGTAACGGAGACCAACAGTATCGGGATTGCTTGAGCCAATAGCCCCCACGGGCGTATAACGGAGGATGCTGTACTGCAAGAGCGTGAGCCAAATAGCCCCTTGGGCTTGTAACGGAGACCAACAGTATCGTGGTAGCTTGAGTCAATAGCCCCCAAGGGCGTATATTGGAGACCAACAGTATCGGGATCGCTTGAGCCAATAGCCCCCACGGGCGTATAATGGAGACCACCTGTTGCTGCTACTGCTTGAGCCAATAGTGCCTCCCACAGGCGCGTTAACTGAGAACTACTGCTCTGTAGATGACAAATGAGCCACTGACAAACGAGGCCCACAACGCGGCCGACTCAGCAGTGTATAAGGTAACGGCTCAGCAAGAGTTAACAATAGCAGCGAGGTAGGAGTAAGCGCTACAAGTGATCGGAGGCTCAGTGAGTAGCGAAATAGCACAGCAAGTGCCAAGGAGACTCAGCTATACTTAGTACAATGCACCAGAGAAACGGAAGGCTCAGCTCAGGAGACACGGCTCAGCAGGAGTTAATGCAGCAATCTCGAATGGCTCTGACACACACGCTGCAGCGATTAGAATGTCGCCGAGGCGACAACAGGAGCTGTAGACTGGAACAGTAGTAAGCCGGAACAGGTCACAGAGCAGGAAGTCAGCCAGGCCGGGTCAGATCACGGAGGGGATTCGCAGACAAGCCAGATCAGCAACGAGCAGGAACGTCAGCCAGGCTGGGTCGGATCACGGGACAGGAACACAGGAGCGTAGTCAGTACAGGCCAATTCGGTACACAAGAGATCAAGAACACTGGAACACAGCAACAGCAACACTGGCTCTGGAACACCACGAAAGGGCACCTGACAGGTGCCAATGGCCAGAATAAAAAGGTCACCAGGGGCGGGCCAAACAAGCTCAACCAATAAGGGAGCAGCACAAGTGAGAGTGACAGAGAGATCACGGGAACCGTGATAGTACCCCCCTCTCAAAGACCCCCTCTCCCTACCGGAGGTCTTGGTTTCTGAGGGTATTTGGAGTGGAAGTTGCGCAACACTCTGGGCGCATGGAGGTCCTTCTGATCCACCCAGGAGCGTTCCTCAGGGCCATAGCCCTTCCAATGGACCAAATATTGCAACTTCCCTCTAAATCTCCTATAATCAATGATACTCTGGACTTCGTATTCCTCCTGGCCTTGAACGTCCACCGGCCCAGGAATCACTGGAATGGTAGTGTAGCGGTTGCAAACCAAGGGTTTCAACAGAGATACATGGAACACACTATGTATATGCATAGAGGCTGGGAGTTCCAATGCGTACGAGACGGGATTCACCTTGCGGATGACTTTAAATGGCCCTATGAACCGGGGGGCCAGTTTGTTGGAAGGCACCTGCAATTTGAGATTTCTGGAGGAAAGTCATACCCTATCCCCAACCTGGAAGGAGACCACTGGCAGCCGTCTACAATTGGAAAGCCTCTGGTGACGCTGAAATGACTGACTGAGGGTCCTCTGAACCTGTGCCCAAGTGGAGCGAAACTGCTCAATATGCTCATCCAGAGCTGGGATTTGTTGTGCCTGGAATGAGTCCGGGAGCAGGCACGGTTGGAACCCATAATTAAGGAGAAACGGGGAGCTACCGGACGATGAATTGACTGCACAATTCCTGGCAAACTCTGCCCACGGCAACAGGTCGGCCCAATTGTCATGATGATCGGTTACAAAGCAGCGCAAGAACTGTTCCAGTCCTTGATTGGCACGCTCAGCGGCCCCATTGGTCTGGGGATGATAGGCAGAAGAAAAGGACAACTGGATGCCCATCTGCCCATAAAATGCCCTCCAAAATCTGGACACAAACTGGCTCCCACGATCAGACACCACCACTCTAGGCACCCCGTGCAAACGAAACACTTCCTTGGCAAACACCATAGCCAATTCCTGAGCCGACGGAAGACCAGGAAGGGGCACGAAATGAGCCATTTTAGAGAACCAATCGACCACCATAAGGATAAACGTGTACCCCCTAGACACTGGCAACTCTCCCAGAAAGTCAATGGATATATGGGACCATGGACGGTCGCCATTAGGCACAGGTTGGAGTAAGCCTACTGGAAGATGCCTGGGTATCTTGGCACAAGCACGGTGGCACAGGCTGCAGTAAAGGCAGAGCAATCGGCCCTAAGGGAGGGCCACCAAAATAACTGAGATAGAGACCAAATTAACTGGTCCCTCCCGATATGCCCATCAGCCTTAGAAGAGTGGTAAGTTTCCAATAGGCGGGTACGGAATGGCTCATCCACAAAACACTTGCCCACTGGGGTTTCTGGAGGAGCCCTAGCCTGAGAGGCCAAAACTTCTTCCCCCAGTGGCGAAGTGATGCTAGTACGAATAGTGGCCAGAATACGATCTGGCTGAATAATAGGTACTGGTTCTTCCTCCCTCTCAATTTCTGACGCAAACTGTCTGGACAGAGCGTCTGCCCTGACATTCTTGGAACCCGGTAGATAGGACACCACAAAATTGAACCGGGACAAAAAGAGCGCCCACCTAGCCTGTCGTGAGGAGAGTCTCTTAGCTTCAGAGAGATACATTAAATTCTTGTGGTCAGTTAGGATTAATACTGGTGTCTTGGTACCTTCCAAAAGGTGACGCCACTCTTTAAGTGCCAGAATAATAGCCAAGAGCTCACTGTCACCAATCTCATAATGGCTTTAGGCGCTAGACAGTTTTTTCTAAATGAACCCACAAGGTCTCAAGGTACCACCTCCCACAGGGCGTTGGGAGAGCACTGCCCCAACCCCAACCTCAGAGGCATCAACTTCCAGGGTAAATGGCAGGGCTGGGTTAGGTGGGAAAGTACCGGGGTAGAAGCAAAGGTGGATTTCAGTGTCTCAAATGCATTCTCAGCTGCTTCAGACCATTGAGAGGGAGTAGCGCCCTTATGTGTCAAGTCAGACAGAGGTTTCACAATAGTGGAAAAGTTCTGGATAAATTTCCTATAATAGTTGACAAAGCCCAGAAAGTGCTGCATAGCCTTTAATCCTTTGGGATGGGGCCACTGTAGGACGGTCCATAGCAATGCCATCTTTAGAGATCACGAATCCCAGGAAGGGTACTTGGGACCTGTGAAATTCGCATTTCTCAAGTTTACAGAACAGTTTATTTTTGCGTAATCGAAGCAAAACCTCAGAGACATCCTTGATGTGCTGGGTAAGGGTGGTAGAGTGAATCAATATATCATCTAGATATACCACCACACAGAACTGGAGCATGTCACGAAGGATGTCATTAATAAATTCCTGGAACACCGCAGGAGCATTGCGTAGGCCAAATGGCATTACCAGATATTCATAATGCCCTGATCTGGTATTAAATGCCGTCTTCCACTCATCTCCAGCTTTAATTCTGATCAGGTTATATGCAGCCCGGAGATCGAGTTTAATAAAGATGGAAGAGCCCTTTAACCTGTCGAATAACTCGGTAATGAGTGGAATGGGGTAGGCATTTCTAGACATTAGTTTATTCAAACCCCTGTAATCAATACAAGGCCTAAGCTCGCCATTCTTCTTCTTTACAAAGAAGAACCCGGCACCCGCCTGAGAGGTGGATTTGTGAATAATCCCTCTCTTGAGGGCGTCCTCAATGTACTTCTCCATAGCCTTGTTCTCATCACATGACAGTGGATAAGTGCGACCCCTCAGGGGCACCACGCCCGATGGCAGATCAATGGCGCAATCATAAGGTCTGTGGCGAGGCAGAGCGCTAGCCTCCTCCTTGCTGAATACGTCACTGAATTCTTGATATTCAGCTGGCACGGAGGGAGAGGTACATAGTAACCTGACAGGGTGTGAGAGACAGTTCCCAGCACAGTACTCTGACCATGATTTGACTTCACATCTCTGCCAGTCAAATTGGGGATTGTGTAATAATAGCCATGGAAACCCCAGAATGACTGCGTGATGAGGTGAACGAATTATTTGAAAACATACCTCCTCCTTGTGGAGAGCCCCAACCGCCATAGTAATAGGGGTCGTCTCCATGGTGATAAATGCCGGTTCCAAAGGCCTGCCATCTATGGCCTCAAAAGCCAGAGGAGACTCCCTTTTTACTACCGGAATTTTGTGCAGTTCAGCAAAGGATTGGTCCATGAAGTAACCGGCTGCATCGGAGTCTATCAGTGCCATAACTATCACAGACAGGTCTGCCCACGAGAATACCAGCTGGATGGTAGGTCTCTGAGTACTTCTATCTAGGGACTGCTGTACGCCACCTAGGGCCTGTCCCCCAAGGTACCCTAGGTGCGTCCGTTTCCCGGCCGTACCGGACATGTGCGTAATAGGTGCCCAGCTTTGCCACAGTATAAGCATAGGCCCAGTCTTTTGCGGTGTGCCCTCTCCTCCTTAGTCAGTGTGGTGAACCCGAGCTGCTTTGGCTCTCCAGCCTCGGGTGATCGTTCAGGAGGAAAGGGTGGCGAGGGTGGGTTCAAAAGACTGCCATGCCCGTAATTTCTGAATTTCGCCCTCTTTGCCATCCGCCTCTCACGGATGCGGGAGTCAATAAGCATGACATAGTCGATATACTCATCCAGATCACTGGGCACATCTCTGGCAGCAATTTCATCTTTAATGGATTCGGACATGCCCTGAGCAAAGGCTGCCACTAACGCCTCATTGTTCCAGCCCACCTCCGCTGCCAAGGTCCGAAACTCAATGGCGTAGTTGCCCAAGGTACGATCGCCCTGTTGTATTTCCATTAGCCTTTTGGCAGCAGAGGCGGCTATACCAGGTACCTCAAACACTCTGCGGAACTTTCTTATGAACTCATTAAAGTTCAGAGTGCAGGGTCTGGCATTCTCCCACAGAGGATTAGCCCAAGACAGTGCCTTCCCCGTTAATAGGGAAATTATAATTCCAACCTTACTTCGGTCGCTAGGAAATGCCTGAGGCGTGAGTTCCAGGAATATCTCCAATTGGTTGATAAAGCCTCTGCATTGAGTAGGTTCAATTCATCATATCTTAATGGTAACAGCGCCGCCGCCGTTAGACCTCTGGTATGTGTAGTAGGGACTACAGACAGATTGTCCGATGTCGAGACTGGGGTGACCACCGGATTCTGGTTAGGTTTGTCTAGGTGTACCGTATGCTCAAGTAAGGTTTGTAAGGTCAGTGTCAACTGGTCTAGGCGCTGCTCATGCACATCCATTCTCCAATGGATGTTCTGTGTGATAGTTTCTCCTTTGCTGTATGAGGTCATGGCCCTTTCGTACTGTAACGGTTTTTCAGACACTCAGACAGAGGATTAAAATAAAACACAGTTTTATTAGAAAAAAAAATAATAACAAGATTGCCCTCTACAGGCAGTACTGTGAACAGCAGAATATAGGCTACTTAGGCCTTCTCAGGACCAGGATACAGAAAAAGGGATAATACATATGCTGTCACAGAACAGGCAAAAAAACAGCGACTGACAATGAATAGTACAAAGAATCATCAGTCTCAAATGTGGTGTTAGGCACGCCCCAGGTGATAAGAGGCAGCTATAGGTGCTAGATCACACAACACCTTAAGTCCATATATGTAGAGAGCTGCTGGATAGAGCTGAATCAGAGGCAGAAGCTGCAGGGTAGTTGGTAGATAGCCCCCACGGGCGTATAACGGAGACCAACAGTATTGGGATCGCTTGAGCCAATAGCCCCCACGGGCGTAACGGAGACCAACAGTATCGGGATTGCTTGAGCCAATAGCCCCCACGGGCGTATAACGGAGGATGCTGTACTGCAAGAGCGTGAGCCAAATAGCCCCTTGGGCTTGTAACGGAGACCAACAGTATTGTGATAGCTTGAGTCAATATCCCCCATGGGCGTATACCGGAGACCAACAGTATCGGGATCGCTTGAGCCAATAGCCCCCACGGGCTTATAACAGAGACCACCTGTTGCTGCTACTGCTTGAGCCAATAGCGCCTCCCACGGGCGCGTTAATGGAGAACTACTGCTCTGTAGATGACAAATGAGCCGCCGACAACCGAGGCCCACAACGCGGCCGACTCAGCAGAAGCAGTGTATAAGGTAACGGCTCAGCAAGAGTTAACAATAGCAGCGAGGTAGGAGTAAGCGCTACAAGTGATCGGAGGCTCAGTGAGTAGCGAAATAGCACAGCAAGTGCCAAGGAGACTCAGCTATACTTAGTACAATGCACCAGAGAAACGGAAGGCTCAGCTCAGGAGACACGGCTCAGCAGGAGTTAATGCAGCAATCTCGAATGGCTCTGACACACACGCTGCAGCGATTAGAATGTCGCCGAGGCGACAACAGGAGCTGTAGACTGGAACAGTAGTAAGCCGGAACAGGTCACGGAGCAGGAAGTCTGGAACTCCGGAACATAAACGTACAGGAACACTGGAACACCGGAACGTTAATGTACAGGAACACTGGAACACCGGAACATAGCATACAGGAACACTGGAAACAGGCCCAGAGATCTGACAAGCAGGTCAGGCAGAGTGGAGTCAGAAACACCATGAAAGGGCAACCTGGAAGTGCTCACCCTGGGTTTAAAAAGGCTGTATGAGGAGGGCTAAAGACAGACAGCCAATCACGTATACTCAGCAAGTGACAGACAGAGAGTAGCACGAATCACAGGCACCGTGATAGATGTACAGTGAAAAGTTTTTAAACATCTCACTAAACAAATGAAATAGCTATCTTGGGTGTGGCATCCTATATTTTACAAGTGATTTAACCCTTGGAGTACCCTGTAGGTTTTACATAGGACTGCTATAGTCATATTTGTGAAATATGCTGCAAGAAGTTTGATATACTGTCTAGACCTATATTATTGGATTGATTCTAAGTATATTCTTGGTATAATCTATTGTCAACTATTTTAATTGCAATTCATATGTTTTATTCAGAAGGTATGCAATATTTGAAATCAGTACATAATTAAATTATAGTGATCTATATCTGAGATTTTATTCCATTAGTCTCAAAATTTCATTACTATATATGGTATAAGGGAATTGTCAGAGGACCTGGCTTAATATTAAAGCTATACCAGAAGTAATGGTGCACCACCACTTAGTATAAGGGGTGCCTAAGGTGACTAGGCAAAGGAATGTGTTAGGAAGCCGCACCCCAACACTGCATCCCAGTGTTGGGGTGCGGCTTCACTGTTAGCACTTTCATTATTTACATTATTTTAATTCGCCAGGCTTTTTAATATATTAATAAAGGTTATATTTTATTATTTATGAGACACACTTTAGGACCATAGAGAAGGCCTCCTTAGATATATTCCCTCTGTTTACCTTCTTTGGGGACATGGTCTGGTGCTGATTAGGATATTCTCTCTTTTTCTTTTTTGGTTTAATATTAAAGCTTATTCACCTGACAATATACCTTAAACCTCAATTAGCATAGTTTATACAGTTTCTGGGCAGAGGTATTCATATACACTGATGCCAATTGTATTTTATTAATTATAGGATCAATTATCCTTTTCTATGCTGCTGAGTTAAATTATTGTTATTTAATATCTCTAAATATACCTATGTGTTGTTAACCCTTTAATTGCTGGTAATCCTAATGGTGATAATTGTGGTTTGAGTTACTGTATATCTATTGTAATTGCTGGTCACTCATTTATATCATTGTTGTTTACACTTTTTATATATATAGTATACTGTACTTAAATTTATATATTTTTGCACAAATATGTGTAATTGATTATTTAATTAATTCTTTACTTTGAAGTCATGTGTCAATACCTGGTATTGTGTAAAGTTCTCAAAATTGTTTAATATCATCATTTATCTATTTATGTGAAGATATCCAGCCTGATTGGTTCTCTTGTCTTAACCCCTTGGATACCTTCAACATAATTTGTTTGACACTACATTACCTCCATGGTTAAATAAACACATCTTTCCAGCTTTGAATATCTTGTAGTGCATGATTTCCATCATTAATCATATTTCTATTCGTAGTGACATCTGCTAATCTTAATAAGTTACTCACTACATGGTTGGTATACGATTTTACATCTGGACAAATGCTGGCAGGTGTTGTAAAAGTATATTTCTTTTTAGAAGGTACTGGAACTCTGTGGATGAGCCTCACTTTCCATCAATAAATCAGTCAGGATATTCAAATTAATATCATCCAGGGTTTGGGTATCTAGATATTTTTTCTCCTGATTCTGGGTATTTTCTCTGCCTTGGAGAGAAAATAATTTATGTACAAGCTGCTCGGGGGTAAATGCCTGTAAATCAAACATTGTCTCACATTTATTGAGGGAGTTGGAAGGAGAAAAGCTTGGACCCTTCAAAAGGACCATTTATGGAATACAAAGATTTTGTGTAGACAGATTAATAATCTATAGACTATTACAGTGATCTATCGACTGTTCCACTGTGTTCTGTCTGTTTGTAAACCAATAATCTCTGTCCCTTAACTCTCTTGCTCCTCCTTACAGTGTATTTCTTGTATTTTTTTGTGCTGAGACTGTCATCTGCTCCTTAAAAAGAAGAGTACAGAGGAGAAAGAAAAAGCTTGGCCTCTATTTTGCACCTTTTCACCATCTGATTGTTCACATACAGAGGATTCACCCATTAATTTAGTATAATCATCTTTGTCAGTATATCTGGACTTTCTTTTGGCCCAGAAACATATCAAGTCTTTTTAATGATCAGATTGGTCATAATCACATTTTCTCTTCGTTATATCTATGAGAAAAATTTCAGATTTATCAAGATCCTCTTTTATTTTATTCAAATCCTTCTTAATTTTGTCTAAGTTGTCAAAATATATAACTTTCTCCTCCAGCTCCTTCTCAAGACTGTTATTTATCAGTGCCTCATAATCTATCAGGATATCCATATACCCTGTTGAACATGCATTAGATAGGTCTTCCCTATAGTATTGCAGTGGTTAGTCTCAAGGTCAAAAAAGCATAGGCGCAAAGCAGCAAACTGTGTTGTTTTTTTCATGAAAACTGCAGCAAAAAACTGGACTAGAGAGGAGAAGAAAGGCTCATCTTGACTTATATATATATATAAATTGTTATTTCTTGTTGGTTGCCCTTTAATATTTATTCCACTTGGGTGAATATACATTAAAATCAAACATATTATGGAAACAAATATAACAAGCTTTGATATGCAAGTGACAGTGACAAAATGAATGTATATTTTCCTGGATTAAAAGAGACATTGGACTATACTCAAGTTCGATTTACCATACAGGACAAATAAAATTACCCAAATTCTTATTTAGCAAAATGTGCTTTTAATCCCTTAAATGCTACAGTCTAATTCAGGATATGGGCTGTAAGAAATATTGCTTCGTCTGGAGTTGACTGTAATGGATATCAGCTGGTAAAAGACTGAGATTTAATATGTTTTAAAAGTTTGATAATTGCCAAAAAACATTTCCCTTTGCACTATCTTTTCAAGGGTTTCAGGTAAGTGTTCAATAAATTTTATTGGGAGTATAAGACTCTTCTTGTTTGTCACTAAGCATTTTTGTATGATGGACAATTTTTTGGTGTCTGAATATTATAATAGTAAGTATACAATTCTTACAGGTAAAAGCACACCAAAATAATATGTTAGGAACTTGAAAGGGTCAAACATGGAAACTATGAAGAAAAGAAAGGAAAAATTACAGATACACCTTCCATCTATGAATAGAACTTTTAGTGCTAAAGTTTTGCATCCTGTGCATGAAAAGAAGATGACAAAATAATTGTAGACATTATAGATGCAGTAAGCATAAGTAAAGAGAAGGAAATCAAAGAGACGGATGAGCAGCCTGAAGCAGCAAACACTAATCTAGGAGAAGATGCCTGCTCACAGTCAACACCTGATCTATTTCCAGCAGAACCAATAGCATCGTCAGCTATGGATGAGGAACCTAAAGAGTGAAACTGACAGATAAAAATCTTCTGCCAAAGAAATGTCTCCATGGCTTAAGAATAACATACAGATCAAGAACAAATCTGGCTTTTTTGCTGAAAGTATATTCACTGTTTAGTGGTGCAGTGCCAACTAATGAAGTAATGTCAGGAGATACATTACTGAGTTTAGAGAAAATACAGATTGTCAGCTATGATAAAACTCTGGGCAGAGTAACTACCTCCCAGGAGAATTCTATAACCAGATGGTAAATTTTCTTCATCAAGTCATCATAAAGATAATGTAAACTAACCTTTTGAAAAATTAGAATCACAAAGAAGAGAACAAATGAAAAAGAAATGAATTTTTCGCAGACTGGTGAATTAATCATGTTGCTGCATGTTGCCACAAGGGAAATTCTGATTTCCATTTGTTTTGCCTGTTTCTGGCACTGCCATCTGGGGAGTTGGACTGTTCCTCTCCAACATGCCTACCTGCTGTGGCAGAGAAACCTTTCTTAGGGGCTTATTTAAAGTTTTTACTGAAGAACTAAACTATCATTCGTTAAAAAGAGGTGAAAAGGTTGGTATGTAATTGAAGTCAAAAACTCTTTTGAATCCCAACGCAGGAAAAGAAAAGGAAGATAATTCTTAAAATAGGAAGCATAAAAAAAACAGACATTGGAAGTGTAAATGTGAATTTATATATCTGTTTTAGGTGATACCTTAGTTGCAATGCAGTTAAAATGTGACAAGAAATAGAAAACACTGATTAGATACATTTATATTCATACTGATGTGAAAATGATTAGCCACATGCATGTCACATGAATGTCTAAGGAGTTAAGTTGATGCTATCTTGTCTTAACCCCTTGAGAGCCTGAGAAGTCGTAACCCTTTGAGTGCTAGAAGGGTACGGAAGGCATTGCTTTGTAATGCATTGCTTTGCGATGCTTTGGAGAACTCTGTAAAACGTAAGAGGGTTTAAAGCACCATTTAGATCAGTGGTGAGCAACATCAGACACTCCAGCTTCTGCCAGGCTACATATCCTGTCTGTTGACTGGCAGGGAAGGGTGGGAGTTGTCTGGCAGCAGCTCAAGGGTCTCTTGTTGCCCATCCTTGATTTGGATCAATTAGAATTTGGGAACTTTTTGCTTGTTCCCTATGTTGAAGTTGGTCGATTCAACAATCTAACTTCTTAGAATACAGTTCAATGCCCTTTTCAATTAAGAAAAGTAAATGTTCCTTTTATTGTATGACACTATCACTGGCATATCAAAGCTTTTTCCATTTTCTTTAAGAATATGCATGATTTTCATCAAACTCAAATAACTATTAAAGGCAATTAACATGAATACAAATATATCTAAACTAGTGTAAAAGCCTGTGTATTGAAAATAAATGTTTTCAAAATAAAGAATTAAAAATATAAAATACATACCAAGAAATATCATCATCCTATGTAATAATTCACTAGGATGTTTGTCATGATGCAGTCATGCACAGTAGAGACTGCCCGCATTTGGCCAGTCTCTACTGTGCATGAGTGCATCGCGTGAGTGAGGGGACACAAGCCTGCATCTCATGGAGCAGTGAGATAGCAGCCTCTTAACTAGTGTTGAGCGAGCACCCCGATGCTCGGGTGCTCTGACCGAGCACCCCCTGAGGCTCGAGTGCTCGGCCGAGCACCCGAGCCCCATTGACTTCAATGGGGCGACACCAGGCACCCCATGCTCTGATGAGGGGAGGGTGCCTGGTCAATGCCCCCTTCATCTCCGCTATGCCCCCTTCATCTCCGAATGCCCCCTTCAGCTCCGCAATGTCCCCCTTCATCTCCGCAATGTCCCCCTTCATCTCCGCTATGCCCCTCTTCCACAATGTGCCCCTTCATCTCCGCTATGCCCCTCTTCCACAATGTGCCCCTTCATCTCCGCTATGCCCCTCTTCCACAATGTCCCCCTTCATCTCCTCTATGCCATAGAGGAGATGAAGGGGGACATTGTGGAAGAGGGGCATAGCGGAGATGAAGGGGCACATTGTGGAAGAGGGGCATAGCGGAGATGAAGGGGGACATTGTGGAAGACGGGCATAGCGGAGATGAAGGGGGACATTGTGGAAGAGGGGCATAGAGTCTATGCCCCTCTTCCACAATGTCCCCCTTCATCTCCGCAATGCCCCCTTCATCTCCGCAATGCCCCCTACCTCCAGTCCCTGGTGGTCCAGCGGAGCGTCTTCGGATCTGTGCCTCTTCCGGCACAGATCCCCGCCACCCGAACATGGCGGGAGAGCACATGGCGGTACTCGACGAGTACCGCCATGTGCCGAGCAGAGCGATGCTCGAGCCGATCCGAGCATCGGCCGAGCACGCTCGCTCATCACTACTCTTAACCCTTTGAGTGCCAGAGGGGTACGCAATGCATTGCAAAGCAATGCATTGAGTACCCCTCTGGCACTCAAAAGGTTAACATTATCCGGACCTTAGCCCATGTGCACGGGCTTTTACACTAGTCATTCTATAATATAAAAGGTCAGATGTATGTTTATCTGATGCAGTCATGCGCAACCGCAGAACTACACCTCCCAGAATTCTGTGCGTTTTGGCAGGCTCTACTGCGCATGACTGCACTGGACAAACATACATCTGACCTTTTATATTATTTTATATCATGACGATATGATGATGATGATGTGTTTAGAAGTTAGAGGGAGTTTTAACTGCAAGGGCAAAAACCGAGGAGGGATTTCCAATTACCCAGAACCTCCCTCCCCCAGCTGTGTTCTTTGCCCCTATAAGATCTGAGAAACTTCAAACTATTACCCGCCCCTATAATGAGAAATGCTGGACACATTATTATGCCATGGTATGCAACCTGCTATCCTATGTTCCTTTTATTGAATGACACTATCACTGGCATATCAAAGCTTTTTACATTTTCTTTAAGAATATGCATAATTTTCATTAAAGTCAAATAACTATTAAAGGGAATTAACATGAATACAAATTTATCCTGCTATCCTTGGCTGTTGTTGGACTATAGTTCCCATCATCCTCACCTGGACAGCTGAGGATAATGGGAGTTGTAGTCCAACAGTTGGATGGATGCAGGTTGCTAATTCCTGGCCAATGTACAGGCAACTGCCACGGCTTCTAGGTAAAGAACTGCACACAATCAGTGCTAGGTATCTTTTTTCCATGTATCCGATAATTTTGGAAAACCCGTTTTGAAAATCCTCGATTTGCCAATGAGTTAAATAACAGCTCTAGTGTTGCAGGTTGCCCACTCCTTCTTTGTACCATACGACTCTGTACACCTCCTCCTTCTATAGCAACTCTAACTCCATTCCTGAGTTATATCAATACAGCCTGCATAAGTACGCTGTGTTTTCTGCCTCTAGCTCTCCCTATGATCTCGGGCACAATGTGACGCCTTTTCATTGATATACTATACGTATAAAGAGAAGGTGCTAGAGAGGGTTAGAGAGGGTGTAGAAGGAGGTAAGAAGGGAAGATATGAAAATGGTGCTTAACAGGTTGGGAGGAAAAGTAAGAGAGAGAGTTATATGGAGCAAAAAGAGATAAGGAGCATGGCAGAGGCAACAAACACCTTAGCGTTCAGGCAGTCTCTACTGCTCATGACTGTATCGGACAAACATACATCTAGCCTTTTACATTATAGGATAGGATTATAAATATTTTACTTGTTAATTGCTGCTACTTAACCTCTAGTGGTAATAGCATTATACAATTACAGCCCTCATATAACCTCTTAAAGACCAGAGGGATTTGCAAAACATTGCACAGCAATGAGTTGCACACCCTTCTGGTCTTTAAGGGGTTAATAAGCTCCCCCTGTGGTTCTCTCCTCCAGAGCTGCTGCTGTGAGTTCTGGAGAGGCAGCCAATGATTTCTACTTGCTACTGTCAACTAAATCTGTGCATCCAAGTAATGTCCAACCAGCCTGTGCATGCGGTAGGACTAAGGCTTGCTCTGACAGCGACAACTGTTGTGGGAGGTTGGACAAGAATACTTTATTTATTCCTCTAAGGAAAATAAATAAACCTGAACTGTTCATACTTTTTATTATATATTTTTTTTTAACATTTAACCCATTTTACACAATGTTATTCTTACTCTGGCTTCAATACAAGGTCCTCTCTCTAGAGCAGTTATGTCAAACTCAAATATAATTGAGGGCTACAGCCACAACTTTTCCCTTTATGTAATGCAGCAACAGTTATGCTTGAGAAGCTGGTACAGTAATGGGAGGAGAGGCAGTGAGTAGAGAACGTGGTAAGTGATGCAGGGTAGCAGGGGAAAAAGAAGCTTGGAAAGAGAGAGGGGATGTGAAAGAGAAGAAAATCTAGAAGGGGCACAGAAAGTGACACAGAGAAAGAAATGGGTAGTGATATAATCAGTGTGGTGATCACAGAACTAGATATACATGTATTTTTCACCAGCCTTGTTGCACTGTCACACTGGTACACAGAACTCATGTTGACATGAAAACCTTGGTCCACCCTCCACTGCTAATAGTATAATGACACATCTACTCTATGACATCTCAGCCATGTTTCACTGATCCATTGGTGGTCTCAGAATGACACATTCACTGTTTGACACACTAGTCTTTTTACTATATCCCGTTGGAAGTCACAGAACCACCAATAATTGCAATAAACCAACTCGTGTCATTTCTGGCAATATGGAACGTAGCACAGTGGGAACACAATTTCCTTCTGACATCGGAAATGTTTGCACTGTGGGTTTCACTAGAGTTAACCTTTAGAGTCCACTCCAGAGGGCCTCCAAAGCACTCAAATGGTTAAAACAAAGAATGTTGCAGAGGGCTACAGCTTATTAGAGAAGGGGCTGTATGCAACCTGTGGGCTGCATATTTTATGTAAGAGCTGTAGAGGGAGAATCTGATAAAGCAGGGGTTGTGGTACAGTGTACTATGTTTGCTGCCAAAACCACTGGAGGAAAAGAGCTTGAAGAGCTCTCTCTCTCTCTCAATCATCTATTACACACAGCATGAAGATTGTTTGGTGCTCTGTATGTTGTTAACCCTTTGCATGCCAAAGTGGCCTAGCACACCTTATTTGTGTCCCCTATCAATCAAATATCTCTATGTTTATAATGCTCCTCCTTCCAGAAGTGGACATAGTGACAAGTAACTAGTAAAATACTGAGCAATGACCATTTTATGTTTTGTAAGTTGCCCTTTAACCCTTTGAGTGCCAGAGGGGTACGCAATGCATTGCTTTGCAATACTTTGCGCACCCCTCTGGCACTCAAAGGGTTAAGATATGTATATAAAGTTGAAATACAAATTTGATACATCACAAATTTAAAATACATTGAAACAAATGCAATATAAATGTTTTATTAACCTCTTGAGTGCTAGAGGTTTTCAAAGCACTGTGAAGACCTTGCCAGTATCCATTGGGTTAACCATAAAGAATATGAGTAAATAAGTGAAGCTGAAATTAAATTACAAGAGTATTTCAGTGTAACTAAATGTAGTCTTCGCGCCATTAGATGGTGCTAACACAAAAATAATCACTGGTATTGTACGAATAATACATTTCCTGAATTTGCAGGTCTTGCAAAATAAATGCTATTTGCAGTTCTTTAATCACATGAAAATGATGTGTTACAGACTTTCTGGCGGCATAGAGGTAAATTTTAGACTAGCAGGATGAAGGCTGTATAACATTTATGTTAGACTTTTATTTTTAAACGAAACATGTACAACTGACGTCAGCAGGTACCAGCATACATCAGTCCATGATAGGGTTCTTTTCCTAAAGAAAGCATTGCCATTTATTAGTGTATTGCTTAGAAAGAAGACAATCTTTTGGAAATGAGAAAGAAAAAGCATTTATTATACTTTATGGGGGAGATGTACTAAGGTGTGATGAAGAGGGATAAAGTGGAGAGGACTTCTCCAGTGATATCACTTCTCCAATTGATATGTTATTCTATGGAGCCAATGCACTAAGATTTATCCAACTTTGCAGACTTTAGTGCATAGGTTCCATAGAATAACATAGGAAATGGAGAAGAGATCTCACTGGTGAAGTCTTCTCTGCTTTATCTCGTGTTTATAATGCCTTAGTGCACAACCCCCATGACTTTTATTTATCAAGAGACAAAATTCCCGTTCATGCACCAGACAGGGGTGAGTGAGAAGATTCTCTGTCATTTTCTATCTTGTATAATTAGTGTGATGCTAAGGCCTGAGATGCTTTTTCAGATTTCTACTTGCTTCTCAGAACCACAGCATAATGTTGTGTTGGTCAGTGTATGTGGAACTACCAGAGTTACAGGATCCATTAGGATCATAAACACAAAAGCTGCTTTTAACTTAAATTTTCCCATTAAACACAGTAATGGAAATACTAACTATGGAAACACATCACATTCATTAAAACAGATTCTACTGAATGCAATAAACACTGAAATTTAACATAATTAGAGAGGATTATCAAAGCAGTAATAATTTCAGAGATATAAATGAACTTCTCTGGAAACAGTAAGGGTGTGAATTGGGAAGTTTGTGAAAGTATATGTGTGTGTGTGCATGAGAGAGAGAGAGGGAGAGGGAGGGAGGGGGCACGAAAGAGGGCAAGAGAGAGAAAAAATGTGTATATTTGAGACCATTCTAGTATCCAAGTGGTAAGGATAGCCTCATATAAGCATCTTCATATTAGTTTAGGTGCATTTGTCAAAATGATGCGTCATTGTTTATATATTCACATATCACCTGACTAGATCAGCAATTAATGATAGGTGGGTGTAATATGTATGTATCTTGTGGATCCAACTGAGTTAACTCTTTGTGGTTAGGGCAGTATCGAGACAAGGGGATATATACACAGACAAAAAATTAATTACTGGGACAAACCAACTGCACCAAAGGGGGTAAATCAAATTCCCCTTTGATTTAAATGGGCCTTATTCCACTGAATGCTGGGGAGGTTTCCAGAGTATTGCTTTGCAATATGTTGGAGACTCCAGTATACAAGAGCTTAAAAAGCCCAGTTTATTTGACCCAGAAAATATCACTCTACTTTATTTGTGCATATGGCTTATTGGCCCTAAAGTGTTCTGTTGTGACTCACTTGGCTTTGTATAAATGACTCTTTTTATATACATGACATTAGTGGTTTCAAAAAGTTAGTTATATAGAACATTTGTGTTTTTTTAACCCACTTAAGGACCAGATGGGCTGTGCAAGGCATTGCTTCTCAAATGATTGCATACCACTCTGGTCCTTAATGGGTTAATCAATAGGAAGGTTTTTAGTCATTATCATTATTAGTCATTTAATTACTCATTGTCCTCCAACAATGCTACTAAGGTTTATGTACAGAAGAACTAGAGCAATTTTGGGCAAACCATCTTTATCACTGGGACAAATAAATAGTTTAAAAAAGGTCCAGTAATCCCTTGAATGCTATAGAGGTATTGGAGATATCTCTTGTATTCAATCTCTTGAAAGTGCCATTTAAATCTAGGGGAGTTTGTCTAATGTAGAACAATTCGTTTGCACCATAAATGGTCCACTTCTTCATAGTACATTAGCCTTGTTGCCTGCTGTCTGTTCAGCTGAGCTAATATGGTACATTGTGCTTAGACAGAGATTCTAATCTTTGACACAAAGCATGTTCTCCTGTATTTCCTCCAGGGCTGGTTCTAGGTTTTGTGACACCAAGTGCAAAATAGTATGCAGGAAAATTTATTTCATTTTGTTAAAAACCTCAAAAACTGTAAAAATACAATTACAATTTATTTAATTAAACATGCTTAAATATATATTATATATATATACAAATGCCCCTGAAGATATGCACTATCATACCTTGTTTCACTGTCCACACACACAAGCATACACACAGTCATATCTCAGCTTTGTTTCACTGTCCAGCGCTAGTCACAGACCCACACATACACTGACATCACAGCCTTGTTCCACTGTCCACTGGCAGTCAAAGACCCACACATATGCTGCCTGACATCCCAGCCTTATTCCACTGTCTCACTGGTAGTCTCATACCCACCTATATGGTCCAGTTCTTCATAGTGCATCAGCCTTGTTGCCTGCTGTTTGTTGAGCTCAACTAATTTCTTACACAATGCATAGACAGAGATTCTAATCTTTGACACAAACCATGTTGTCCTTTCTTTCCTCCAGGGCTGGTTCTAGTGTATGAGAGGCCAAGTGCAAAATAGTATACAGGGATTTTTTTTATTGTTGTTTTTTTTATATATATATAAATACCCCAAACACAGTTAAAATAAGTGACATCTCCCTTGCAATTTATTTAATTAAACATACATACTGTATATACTGTATATATATATATATATATATGTATATATATATATATATATATATATATATATATATATATATCCTAAATAATAATTCGCTAAGAATGTTTGTCAGAAGCTGTCATGCGCAGTAGAGATGGCTTCATGTGCTGCAGTCATGCGCGGTACAGACTGCCGCGCCGCTGACACGGAGCGTGGTGCTTCTAATTCGGACCGGAGTCCTCTCTACGCATGGAAGGTTTGCAGAGAAGACTCCAGTCTGAATTCGGAGCTCCCGGCTCTGTATCAGCCACGGCATGAGCAGTCTCTACTGAGCATGACTGCAGCGGTGGCACTATGGCCCATGTAAACGGGCTTTTCAACTGGTATATATATATATTTGGTGTTACCACCCTTTGTCTTCAAAACAGCATCAATTCTTCTAGGTACACTTGCACAGTTTGTTAAGTAACTCAGCAGGTAGATTGTTCCAAACATCTTTGAAAAATAATTACAGTTCTTCTCATGTGCTTCTCTCTCTTCATGTAATCCCAGACTCGATGATGTTGAGATCAGGTCTATGTGGGGGTCATACCATCACTTCCAGGACTCCTTGTTCTTCTTTATGTTGAAGATAGTTCTTAATAACTTTGGCTGTATGTTTGGAATCATTTTTCAATGCCGGATTCCAAGATAGCTTGGACTGTCTGATGAACTGCCTGAGAAGCAGAGTGTGCCAAGGTGTTTTATGCAGCTGATGCCCAACTGGTGTTATGTGGGCGTAATGAGGAGAGGTTGGAAGATGTAGTACGAGAGATCAGTCAGATGCAGTTCAGTTCCACACAGTTAAGCATTCGAAGGGCTAATCCACATCTTGGCCGCTTCCAGTTCTTTGAGTATAGTGGGTTAACACCAGGTTGGGTGTATTGTGGATTGAACACACCATTATCCGGTGAGTGAATTCTTACTGGGGGCTTATCTCTATATACTATTCACAATGGAGGTGCTCTTAGAAGGACTTTGTTTCTTCTCTTGTTACAGTCAGGCACGGAAGAGGTTAAGCCGCTATCTGGCCATTTTCTTCCACACTGATACCCACAGCACAGCGAGGGGCAAGTGATCCCATATTTACAATGTTTCTTTTATTATATGTTGGACTATTGTATCAAGAATCATTCTAGTGAGCATAATCAGTGTATAACATTGTATATCATACACTTTGTGGTCACTCTTAGACGTGTGCGCTCTCCTCTTCTTTAGCTCCTGGAATCGTTGGCATGCTACAGAATATATTTAGGGCAAATCAGATGCCTCCTGGTATTGCATGTTGGATAAGTATCTGCCTGTACTTGTCAGGATTGAAGTGACCATTATTTCTGACCAAATTCCCAACTCCATTTGAAGAAATGCAGCCCCAGACTTGCAAGGAACCTCCACCACGCTTCACCGTTGCCTGTAGACATTCATTCTTGTACTGCTCTCCAGCCCTTCGATGAATAAACTGCCTTCTGCTACATCCAGATATTTCAAATTTTTATTAATCAGTCCAGAGCACAGAGCCATTTTTATGCACCCCATTTCCTGTGTTTTTGTTCATATTTGAATCGCTTGGCCTTGTTTCCACTTTAGAGGTATGACTTTTTGGCCACAAGTCTTTCATGGAGACTAGTTCTGACCTGACTTCTCCTGACAGTAGATAGGTGTACCAGGATTCTACTGTTCCCTGATAATTCTGAGCAGATGGCAGAGCAGGACATCTGATTATGAAGGGAAGTAAGAATGATTTTTTTTTTTTTATCTGCTGCATTAACCCTTTGAGTGCCAGAGGGGTACGCAACGCATTGCTTTGCAATGCATTGAGTACTCCTCTGGCACTCAAAGGGTTAAGTTTCCTTGGCCGACCACTGCGTCTACGGTCCTCAACGTTATCTGTTTCTTTGTGTTTCTTCAAAAGACCTTGGACAACACATCTGGAAACCTTTGTCTACTGCCTTTAAATTTCTACCTGGAAGAGACTTTGCTGATACAGTATGACTACCTTGTGTCTTGTTGCTATACTCAGTCTTGCCATAGTATATGACTTTTGACATTAAACCTTCTTCAGCAACCTCAAGTTTTTAGCTGAGTTTGGCTGTTCCTCACCCAATTTTATTCCTCCTACACAGCTGTTTCTGTTTCAGTTAATGATTGTGTTTCAACCTACATATTAAAATGATGATCACTAGCTAACACGGTGCAGCTTCTCAGGCTGTCACTCTCACTTGTGCTGCGCTCCGATTGGTTGAGCCTGTTTGGCCCGCCCCTGGTGACCTTTTTATTCTGGGCTAGTGACACCTGTCATTTGCCCTTTCGTGGTGTTCCTGAGTCAGTTTTGCTGTGCTGTGTTCCTGTGTTCCATGATCTCCGGTTAACGACTTGGCTATCCCTGACTACGATCCTGTGTACCTGCTCCGTGATCTGACCCGGCCTGGCTGACGTTCCTGCTCGTTCTCCTGATCCGGCTTGTCTGAGAAACTGCTCCGTGATTCGACCCGGCCTGGCTGACGTTCCTGCTTGTTTTCCTGATCCGGCTTGCCTGAATACCTGCTCCGTGATTCGACCTGGCTTGCTGACATTCCTGTTCCGGTCTCTGCGGCCGGTCTCCGTTCCTGTCCTGCCTTGTCGCCACGGCGACATAGTGACTGTGCTCTCACTATTCATTTCGGCTCCGTGCCTAGCTGATTCCTGCCACTGAGCTGATCACTGCTGAGCTGTGTTCCTCTACCGAGCTGTTAACCCGTGCAGAGCTGTGTCTTACTACCGAGCTGATTAGTCCATTCAGAGGTTGCGTTCCTACTTCTGAGCTGTTAACCCATACAGTGCTGTGTACCTACTATCGTGCTGTCTCCCGTGCAGAGCTGTGCTATAACTATTTGCCATTAACCCGTGCAGAGCTGTGTTCCAGTGAGGGCGCGCAGCCCATACAGAGAGTTGCCTTGTGCCGAGCCAGTTCTCTCCTTGCAGTCCGGTGTAGCTCATTACCATGCCCGGTGGCGCCCGGCTCTGGCTATTTCTGTGCACATCTCCGTGGTTACGCCCATAGGGCTATTGATCCAAGCTCTTGCAATCCAGTCTCTCTATCCCGCCAGTGGGGTTATTGGCTTAAGCTCTTGCAAATCCATCACACACATTTGGGTTATAAGCTCAAGCTCTGGTAACAGGTCATCTCCATAGGCCGTAGGGCTTTTGGCCCAAGCTCTTGCAATCCAGTTCATCCACGATGCCCAGAGGGGCTAGTGGTGTCAGCTCCGGTACCCAGTTATCTCCGTTACGCCTGTGAGGGCTATTCGCTCAAGGCTCGGGCAGTCTATTCGCTCAGTTCATACACCCGTGGGGGCTACCATTGCTGTACAGCAGGTGGGAGGCAGGTTTCTCTTTGCTGGACATTTTTCTTCAGTTTTACAGACTGTGGGTGTTGAGTATTCTCCACCTTTAACACCTTGGGCGTGCCAAACTATACAACTGAGATGGACTGATTATTCTATTAACCATTTGTATATCAGTACTCAGTGCCTGTTCATTTCTGTATATTGTATACTGTGCATACTACTGCTATTCCGCTGTTTCACAGTGTTTCCCCTAGTGGGCGATATCTGTCATTATTTTGTTCTTAAATAAATTGCATTTTATTTTTACCCACTGGTCTGAGTGTTTTGAAAACCGTGACACTAGCGTCTGTTTGGTATAATTGTTTAATCATAAACCTAATTATATGCCTACAACATCTTTTAATTTGTGCAAGTGTATCTAGAAGAAATTATGCTTTTTTGAAGGCAAAGGGTGGTCACCGCAAATATTGATTTGATTTAGATATGTCTTGTGTTCACTCACCATGTATTTTGTTAATTTATAAAAATAATCTATTTACATGTCTATCTTTAAAGCATTCTTACTTTACAGAATTTTTTCACACCTGCATAAGACTATATATATATATATATATATATATATATATATATATATACACACAAGTACCCCTGCAGACATGCACTATCACACACACAATCATACACACACACTGACATCTCAGCCTTGTTTCACTGTCCACACACATGCACACACCTCAGCCTTGTTTCACTGTATGCATACACACACATACCTCAGTCTTGTTTCACTGTCCAGTGCTAGTCACAGACCCACAAATACATTGACATCACTGCCTTATTCCACTGTCCACTGGTAGTCTTAGACCTACATATATACTGTCTGATACTTCCTTCTAGTTCCACTGTCCACTGGTAGAATCAGAACCACAAATACACTGTCTGACACTCCAGCCTGGTTCTCCATCCCAATTTTTTTCCCTCTTCTTCCCTATCTTTTTCTACCCCTCTCTCTCCCACTCTTTCACTCTCTCCCTCTTCCTCAATTTTCAATATCCATACCTCCAGTCTTTTCCCATATTTTTTTTCTCATTTTTCTCTCCTCCAGTGTCCTTCCTGTGCCCCCTCCCACTTGCCCACCATTTACTAGTGGTCCAGCTACATCATTCTTCAGTACATACCTCTATATACAGCTCCTCAATCTGCCCAATACTACGATGTGCTGGAATATAATGTCAAATGCTGGCACTCGGCATTATTTGACCATGTGGAAGCTGGATATCGAGGTCTGTGCTGGACAAGATAAAGACCTTTATCAGACAGCTAGGGGGATAGATTTTATATTCCCACTATCACTGAGGTTGCAGGGCTGATGAAGTTGTGGGACCGTGCATCCTTGGCATCTGCCTCAAACCAGCCCTGCTTTCCTCAAATTTTTTTTCTGTATAGTTTAGCTAATTTCTTTGTAGAAAGATGTTAAATGGTACCTTTTTAAACTATAATTTAACCTTCAACTACTTTATTTCATTCCCTTCTCTCCTTAAAAATCTGTATTAAATTATACGTTGTTTAAAAAGCATTTTCAGTGACTTACAGTAAGACTGGCTCAGTATTTTAAATGTTAACCCTCTGAGTGTCAGATGGGTCCAATGCATTGCTAAGCAATGTTGTGGACACATCCTGGTGCTGAAAGGGTTAAAGGTGTTTAGATAAAGGGTATATTTTGCACTTTCCTTCTACATCCTGCAGGCTTGCTCAAACTTAAGGTCATATGAGGAAGCTATTCAGGTTAAAGAGGCACAATTCTGCATCAGCTGAATCACGAGGGACAAATAAAAATTCAAATGGGGACTTTTTCCCCCTTCAATGCAAGATAGGTCTCCAATACATTGATTCGAAATGAAATTAAGAACCCTTGCATTCAGGGGGGTTAAAAGCCCCAATGGATAATCTTTGGGAAATAGCATAATTTTTGTTTCTGTTCCCTGTGGTGCAGTTGGTTTACTCCATGATTGCGCCTCTTAGTCATCCTGATGGTATATTTAAAGGGAAAGTATGCCATAGGAATGAATATGTTTAACAAGTTGACTTACCTAGGTTGTTGTCCTTCATACAGCAGTCAGGTATTGCCTTCTATTTAAGCTTGCATTTTATGTGGTTTTCTTTATACAGTGTTCTCTGTTGAAGTCTACCTCTTCATCACACTTCCTTACAACAAACAATGCGGGAGATTTATAAAAAAGTGTTCTTGTTCGTCCTTTTGAAAAGATCCGTAAAAAGTTTTTATTTTTTGTTTTGAGTGTTGGTATTTATAAGTACTCTAGTTACATTTATAAATGAGGTGACATAAACATTAAGAACAGGTCAGACATGACCTTAAATATTTGGTGAAAATGTTGTAGCTAAATTGTCGCAGATAGTGAATTTCTTTATAAATCTGCTGAGCCATGTACTCCATTTTATTAAAAAAAGTACTACCAGGAGTTATGTCCTCCTCAACTGTCCTTAATACCTTTATAACTATCAGCAACAATCATTTAGACATTTTAATGCCTATTTTCAATTAACTCTACTTTTATAAATCTCCCCAATGGACGTTAAAAGACCTCAATGGATTGTAAGGATAACTAGATCACCACACTGTAAATCTACAAATGGTAATTATATTTTCCAGATATAAAGTATAAATAAAAACATATATAGATACAATTGACTTCAGTTTGAAGGTCATCTACCTAGCTAAGCATAGCATATATAAAAATAAGTATTTGTATGTTAAACCCCTAAAATATGATCATACATTTGTTTTAGTACATGTGTAAATTGTACTATTCTTGAAGAATGTATTTAATTTTATTTTTGCTGTTTATAATAAGAGGCAACAGCTAAAGTCAGTTAATTTATTCAGATTAGTAGCCACTGCTATGGTTTTCAGAAAGACTGTTATCTAATCATGGGAACTTTCAAAATGTGCTTGGCCTGAGATCTTTGAAATGTTAACTCTTAAACCAACTAAAAACTTAGATTCTGGGCAATATGTCCCGGTTTGCTAGATGCGCTCCATTCAGTTCTCAAGTAAACAGCAAAGAGCTGCAGTGAAGAGCTAGAATTACATGAATTCATTCAAGCAGGACATCTCCCTCTGCCTTTTTAGTAAAATCTAACCAATGTTGTTACTAAAGAAGCAGTTATTTGGTGTATTTCCGATAGTAGGTAATTATGTACTCTCCCTCCTTGAGAATGTGACCCTTCACCCTGACACCCTGAGTCCTGTGTTAAAACCATGAGTCTCAGGATCAAACCCAGAGAGTTTCCAGGTATGCTATTATCTTAGCCCATTTGCAGGCAATTCTGGACAATCATTTCAAGGATACCTTTCAAGATTGCTATGGAACTTGGGGTATCCTTTTGAAATGTTGCCATCTATTTGGTGACCATCAAAATGGTGCATTAAAAATGTTGCCTGAATCAAAAGGGCAACATCAGAATGTTGCCCAAATCAATAGAGCAACATTCTGATGTCGGACTCTTAAAGGTCACCAAATCGATGGAGACATTTCTGTAGGATACCTTGCTGGTTTTCAGATTGTTAAAGAAATACCAACACTGTCCCGGGTAAAGACATTCTTGTTCTGAGTGCTCCCCCTTCCTGCACCAGTCTGACAGGTGCACACAGAGGAGAACCTTCCCCAGCAGTCTGGATTAATTACTGGGAGGCACAGCCCGGAGCCTGCAATGGGTATCTTTAAAACTAATTAAACACGTTAGGGACCCAGGTCCACTTTAACCCTTTGGGTGCCAAAATGTTTTCCACCCTCTAGTTCCCATTGGACCCAGAATACAAATAATATTTATCTATCTATTTATCGATCCAGACCTGAGAGGAAAGTGAAAGCAAGACGGAGAGCTGGAGTAAGGAAGAGGAGAGCGCAAGACAAACAGACCAGAAATGTCTCCCTCTATTTGGAGACCATTGCAGCGTGTGACACCTTTTGATGCATTCTGATACTGTCCTTTTCATGCAGGTGATATTTCTAATGCACCATTTTCTTAGTTGTAAAATATGGGCGAAATTTCAATAGTGAACCAGAACTTGGAGCCCTGGAAAAGTCAGCAATGATGGCTCCCTCAAAGCATGTGTACGACCTGATCTGAGCTCTCAGAAAAACTGAGAATGTTTACAGATGCTAGTATGAAGTAGAGGGTAATAAGTGTCCACAATGTAACCTCAGATTTTAATAATAATAATAATAATAAACCCTAACCTTTTAGCCCATTGTATGCAATATATTTAAGAATGCTGTAGTGTGCAAATGGATAAAAGCCTCAATTAAATCAATGAAAATTTTCATTTGTCCCTTGTGCTGCAGTTTGTTTGCTCCAGAATTGCTCCTATTTAGCTCTTGGAATACAGCTCTAAGGGCAGATCTGGAGCAAACCAACTGCCTCATAGGGGAAAAATAAAAATTTGATGGACTTAAATAATAATCTTAACCCCTTGAATGTGATAGAGGTTTCAATGCATTGTGTTTAAATCAAATGATTTATGAGGACTTTCTTTGTCCCCTATGGTGTAGTTAGCATGCTTCAGAATTGCTGTTGTTTCTTTCTGCAAGTGTCTGTAAATCCCCTTGTGTTTCAGCTTTTAACAAAAGGTGCTTTGTCAGTAACGGTATAACAATTTCCTGTATCGTTGTTGTCTTTAACTAGCACACTGGCCTGTGGACATTAGAACTGTGAAAGTGTTATGAGATCCTCAAGTCCTTTTTTAGATTTTACCAGTGTCACTTTGCTAACTGGTTGGGGGTTAGTGAGGGTTACCCTTAACGCCTGAGTGTCTTGCAAAGAAGTGCGTTGGATACCTCCCTGGCACTCAAATGGTTAATATAAAGCAGTCCAGGATGCTTGTTAGCCCACTTATGTACAATTTTATGTTTTCACACATGGCTTAACAAATACTACTACTACTGATCATACCAGCACATTACTATATAATATAAAATATCAAATAAAAGTGTTATGTGTCCTAATTTTAAACATGTATACATAGCTGCACATTTGAATTTTACTTAGACAATACTTCAGTTAAAGTGTCTCTACCGCCTAACAAAACATTTATATATGTGAAGAAGCATCTTAAAGGGATTGTAATACTTAAAATGTAAAAAAATTATGTTGTAGGGTTTATTCCCCTGAGTAAAACAAGGGTACTCCCACTGCTGAGAAATATTTTATTAAAACAGCTCAAACTTTAATTTTTAGGTGCAATATCACAGTGACCTGAAAATTTACAGTGCTGTTGCTACACCATCCTATGGACTGCTCTGGTCTGTAGACCATAAATCTCCATAGGATGGTGTAGCAACAGCACCACTGTAAATTTTCAGGCCACTGTGATATTGCACCTAAAAAATTAAAGTTTGAGCTGTGATAATTTTTTAATAAAATATTTCTCAGCAGTGGGAGTACCCTTGTTTTATTCGAGGACATAAACCCTACAACATATATTTTTTACATCTTAAGTATTAATTAATCCTAAAACAGATTTGTGTGTATATGTTTGCTCTTAAAACTCGTTGTTCCAAAAGACATTGCATCCAACATATTGCATTGCTGTGTCACTGGGAAATACAGCTGCTGAAATTTCACTCCTCCGTCTTAGCTCATGCTGCTCAATTACATTTCTTTCAGAAGTCTTGTATGTGATGTCATCAGTGTGAGATACAGGGAAATAAATGGAATGAAAGGGGTAGCAGGAGGCTGAAAAGCTTAGCTTATTTTACCTGACATAGAGAGGGATGTGAAAAAATATAATATATAAATGTGTGTGTGTATATAGCAGATCTGTATATTTTTAAGTCGCAAATTATGTATTTATTACAGGAAGAAGGCAATGCCCCTTTAAACCTTTGCGTACCAGACAGGTATCCAGTACATTGCATTGCAATGCATTGGATATCTCTCTGAATCTCAAAAGGTTAAATAGAGACATATAATTTATTGTTTATTTTATATATAATTACAATTCTGTGAATTGCAAAATTTGATATAATAAACTCATTATGAGTCTTCCACACTATAAATAAATATTTCAACTTTATAAGCCCATAAGTGTTGGAATTATATTTTAAAATCTTTTTCACAGAAGTGTCTCTTGGGTTAAATGCAGACAGTTTGTCTTCCATATTTTACTTCAGGTGTTCTCGGAAGAGCTGCAAGTAAAGGCAGTAAGCTCAAAAAATGCTTAGTTACTATGGTGTTTCTCAGCAAGAGTCTCTTAAGGGTAATTATACTGGGCACTGAGGAAATTAAATTGCTAATTTTGACTTAGAAAGAGAATAAAGAGAGTGTAATTGCCACTGACCTGCATAATTGATTATTTTTAAAGTTAACCAATGCACCATCAGACTGTTTGTTGATCTGCAAACCTTACCACCTTTCTGTTTTCACTCAGGGCTGAATAAATTGCATTTTACACTTGGATAGAGAGTAATCATTTTGGTTACTCATCCTGTATTGGTTCCATAACAGTATGATTATGTAAAACTGCTGAAATTGATTGTGCTATCAAGATCATATTGTCTGAGAGATTTTTTTATAGTTACATAGGCTCATGTACTAAGCCTGACTGGAGTAATTCTGGGGCAAGTCAACTGCACCAAAGGGGACAAATACAAATTCAAACTGATTTACTAGGGGCTTCTAACTCCTGGTGTGCAAGAATGGTCTCCAATGCATTGCTTTACAATGGACATTTTGGGAATTGGTATTTGTCCCCCTATGATGCTGTTAGTTACTCCATTTCTTCATCAACCTCAGCCTCAATGCCAGAGCAAAAAGAACTTTGGTTTGGTATACTACTTGTTAATTATAACAGATGACAAAATAAAATAAATTAACTCTCTGGTGCTTGAGAGTGCATTGGGGGTTAGAGCAGGTGTTGTCAAATATCCCCCAAAAAATGTGAAGGGTTGCCCGTCTGTTAATACATATATGCACCATTCATATGATTTTTAGGGCAGTCTGAAGGATCTGTAAGATTCAAACCCCCCAACACAGTCCTTTGAAACCTACCTGGAGGATGCCATGATGGAAGCCTCACAGGTTACCCTTGTAGAAGAAAACCAAGAATTTCCAGAGAGGGTTTCTTAAAAGTAAAATAAATATGCAATAACAATGTCACAAAATTTTACTTTGTAATTCTGCATCCTACAGTCATTACACCTACCTGAGCATAGACCTGCAGCCCCTCAGTGATCGATAGACAATAATCATCATCGGCCAGTCAACGACCAGCAGGTGATTATGGGAGTTTTATTCCAACTGCCCACTCATGGCATAGGCCTGCAATTGCATGAAAACTATCTGATTACTGAGATGCTGAAGCATTTAACTTAGATGGGAAATGTGTGTTGCAATTCAATGTTTGTCTATGGACTACAATAGTTACTAACAAAATTAAGTAATCAATACGGGGCTGTATTCAAGAAGCTAAACTGGAACAATTATAACAATTATTGGGCAAACCAACCACACTATAAGTAATTTAAAAAATTCCCCAAGTTCCCTGAAAATGAAATGAGGCTCTTAACCCCTGGAATAGAGAAAGGTTTCCAGTACATTTAGGAGCAATGCATTGGAGACCTCGTTAGCATTACTTGTGAAGAAATCAACCGCACTCTGTAAGCTCCATAAGAACACCTCTTTATTTAGACAACATGTAAGATGCTATTGGACAACAGTCTACTGCGTTTCGCACACACAATGTTTACTCATAGGCTGAAAACACAGACTCATAACCCTCTTCTTAAACCGAAGAAGCCAACGGACCAAATTTCAAAATGACCAATCACATGTGGCAATCAATTAACTCGCCCTGCAACACAGTTGCAAGGCAGAAAGATTTAACCCACAAGTACTGTTCATGTTAGCAATGTTATTCAATTCAGTATTAGAATGATAGCATTATCACAATATTAAAACATGTCACTATATAGACAAATGGAGAAAATAGTCCCCAAAATATATAGTTAACATAAACATACAATTACAAAGATTATAAATAAATCTAAATCAAAAAACTTAAGGATTAAAATAATTTAGTCAATTGTATTTTTGAACTAGAGACTTCCCATGGTGTACAGCCTTCCAAATATCGGGATTAACCTGTTCTACATATGTGATCTCATATACTACAACGGTCTGTAACCCCTAGGTGTCAATGTGCAAAATACATACCTACAGAATCATTGGCTCTAGTGCAGTGAAACAAACAAAAAACCTTTTCTAATTTAAATTAAATATAAGCTTTTGAATAGTCTTAATTTTCATTAACCAGATACAGGCTGACACACAAAAGGTACCTAAGTAACTCATCCTATATATCACATGCTTTTATATAACTACAATAGTTATTATATTTGTGTACTGGGGATCCCCAAATACATCCCTTCGAGGCGCAGTTCCCTCATCACAGTGATAATGTTATATGTAAAGGACAATACAGAACCAACCCCTTGCGCGCCGAAGGTGCACCGGTTGCACCTCTAAGCAGTACACTCCATACACCCGCCGCGCACGGAGGATCAACCCCAAACTTATTTCAAGCATATTAAACATCGCTATTTCACTATATGGAGGACTGTATTCCAAACGGACTTCACTTCATCTAGGGCCCCCAATAGGCAAACACAGACCTCTGTAGTGCAGTATCAATTCCTCTTGCCAAACACATTACATGTCATGTCGCCCGCCGCACACATACTAGTGCGGGCGGGCGGAGCTCACCTCGTGGCCGTCCGGTGCGGCGGCTGCCTCTCCCGACTCCCTGCTGTTCCCCACTTGCAAATGCAGGTGGGCGGCTCCCGCTTGTCAGCCGCCCGCCACGGCGGTTACCTCTCTCCTCTCCCCGCTGCCTCTCAGTGGCCGGTGGCCACACAGCACACCTCAGCAGAGGGTCCCAGCGCGCACACATCCAGCCAGCATTGTGTGCGCGCCCTGCTGGTGGTGTTAAAGCCCCCAGGGTGTTGCCATGGCAACGTGGTGTTCGGCTCCGCCTCCCTGCTACCTCCACACGCCCCCAGTCTCAGCTATAAAAGCCCAGAGCTCACTATGGGCTTTGCTCAGTTACACTGTGCTTCACTTGTATCTTGCCAGCAGCTCTCCAGTCATTGATCCTGTTTTCTATGACCTTTGACCTCCTGACTCTCTGGCTTCTTATCAGGTTCAGCCCTCTAGTATCCTGATCCCAGCTTGATCTTCTTGGACTTCGCTGCCCTCCGGTATCCTGACTTCGGCTTGATCCCTGGACTTCGCAGCTCTCCGGTATCCTGACTTCTGCCTGACTCCTTGGACTTCGCTGCCCTCCGGTATCCTGACTTCGGCTTGACCCCTGGACTTCGCAGCTCTCCGGTATCCTGACCTCTGCCTGACTCCTTGGACTTCGCTGCCCTCCGGTATCCTGACTTCGGCTTGACCCCTGGACTTCGCAGCCTCTCCGGTATCCTGACCTCTGCCTGACCCTTTGGACTTCGCTGCTCTCCGATATCCTGACTTTGGCTTGAACCTCTGGACTCTGCCGCTCTCTGGTTTCCAGACTCCAGCTGGGCCAATGGACCGCCTTCCACCTTTCTGTTGCCCATGCTTGCAGACTACTCAAGGAGGGGGTCTATAATCTGACTCAGCCCTCTCCCTGGGTGCTGCTTCAGCAAGGGTGACAACTTGCCTCTGGGTTCCTGCTTCTGAAAAGTGAGTACACCTCTACTACAAACATAACAGAGTAACTGAGCCTGAATGGAACCCGCAAGTGTCACCGACGCTATCACCGCACTCTCCCGCCAGCTCGCTGCTCTAGCACAAACTATGGAGGACTTACAGGCCGGGCAGACTCATCTCCAACATCAGTTGCGAGAACTCCAGACTTGTCCCACTCTGCCGACTACTCCTCTTCTTCCTCCAACAGGTGCTCCGCCTTCTGAGGGAGCTTCCTCCCCGGAACCCAGGATACCCTTACCAGACCGTTTTACAGGGGACCGTGCCAAGTACAGGACTTTCATTACTTCATGTCAGGTGATGTTCTCTGTTCAACCTAGAACCTACGCCTCCGATTTTGTCAAGATTCGGACTGTGATATCATTGCTTTCTGGGGAGCCCCAGACCTGGGCTCACCAACTGTTACATACCAACGATCCCGTTCTGAGCTCCTGGCACACCTTCCTCCATGCTATGGACTCCCTGTTTGACGATCCTCTTAGGGCTTCATCTGCTCAAGCTGCCCTCAGAGTCTTGCGGCAAGGACGAAGACCAGTAGAGGAGTACATCACGGAATTTCGCACCTTGGCTATTGACAGTACTTGGAATGAATCCGCTCTAATAGACCAATTTCACCTAGGTTTGTCCGAAGCGCTGAAAGATGAACTGGCACGAGTAGGGATACCCTTATCCCTTGAAGAACTCAATGATCTGGTGCTTCGGATCGACCGTAGACTTCGTGAAAGAAGACTGGAGCGCGCTAGTCAAAGTATTCCACCTCCAAGACGCCCTGCAGCATCTGCTCCTACGGCCAGTGTCCTGACTCCTGCCGCATCCTCTGAGGAACCAATGCAGATTGGATTTGCACGTGGCCCTCTCACTGACGCCGAGAGGACTTACAGACGTGCCAATGACTTGTGTCTCTACTGTGGGAAACCAGGCCACGTGATACGTTCCTGTCCCCGGAGACCCCGTACTCCAGTGGGTAAGACTCTCTTTTCTGATGTCTGTCTTGGTTCTACCTCTGTTAATGGCTCCCCTCACCTATCTGTGTCTCTGTCGTTACAGTGGACCAGTGACAGTATCTCCGTTCCTGCCATCATTGATTCTGGAGCCAGCTCCTGCTTCATTGACCAGGTATTTGCCAAGCAACTCCAGATACCCACTCAGTTAAAACAGACTCCTGTTTTTGTTCAAGTTGTTGACGGTTCTCCTTTGCTTTCCGGACCAGTTACTCAGGAGACGGTACCTTTACAGATGACCTTGGGGAGTTGTCATACCGAAAGAGTGGTCTTCAGTTTGGTACCCTCTCCACTGTTTCCGGTTATCCTGGGACTCCCATGGTTACGCCTGCATAACCCTGCCATTGACTGGGGTACGGGTACCCTGTCTTTTCTATCAGGATTCTGCCGTCAACACTGCCTGAGAACGTCATCCACCCTTCTCCTCTCGCAAGAACGGATTACGGAACCCATCACAGTTCCAGAGCCTTATAGTGACTATCTAGATGTCTTCGACAAAAAAAAGGCTGATCAACTGCCTCCTAGGCGTAGCTACGATTGTCCGATCGATCTCCTGCCTGGTGCCCCGATACCGTTTGGGAGGATCTACCCTCTTTCTGAACCTGAATTACATCATCTCAAGGTATATATCCAGGAGAACTTAGAAAAGGGATTCATCCGACCATCTACGTCACCAGCAGGAGCAGGAATCTTCTTTGTGGGTAAAAAAGATGGGGGTCTGCGTCCATGCGTGGACTATAGAGATCTGAACAAAATCACGACAAAAAATCGCTACCCTCTTCCTTTGATCCCTGAACTCCTTGACCGAGTGAAAGATGCCACTGTGTTCACCAAACTAGACCTCCGAGGGGCTTACAACTTGGTCCGTATCCGACAAGGGGACGAATGGAAGACTGCTTTCCGGAGTAGATACGGACACTTCGAGTACCTCGTAATACCGTTCGGACTCTGTAATGCCCCCGCCACATTCCAGCATTTCCTGAACGATGTGTTCCGTGACTACCTGGATTCCTTCCTAGTAATATACCTGGACGATATCCTAATATTTTCACCCACAATTAAGGATCACCGCATACACGTCCGAAAGACCCTACAACGCCTCCGAGAACACCATCTCTATGCCAAACTTGAGAAGTGCTTGTTTGAGACCTCTACAGTCAGTTTCCTAGGTTTTATTTTGGCACCTGGGAGGATCAACATGGATCCCAATAAAGTATTAGCTGTATTGGAATGGCCAGTACCTACTGATAAAAAAGCAGTCCAGCGGTTTGTAGGGTTTGCTAACTACTATAGAAAATTCATCCGTAATTTCTCTCGCATTATTGCTCCCATCACTGCCTTGACCCGACAAGCCATACGATTTCAATGGACACCTGAAGCTCAAACTGCATTCAATCAACTCAAACAAAGATTTACCTCTGCACCTGTGTTAATGCAACCCAACACTGCACTGCCCTTCTACCTTGAGGTTGACGCATCTGACCTTGCTTTAGGTGCCATTCTCTCTCAGCGCCATCCTGATACAGGTCAACTACATCCTGTTGCCTTTTACTCCCATCGTCTCTCTCCAGCAGAAGAGAATTATGGCACTGGTGATAAAGAGCTCCTGGCCATAAAACAGGCATTGGAGGAATGGCGACATCTTCTTGAAGGATCCCCACATCCAGTAACAGTATATACAGACCATCGAAATTTAGAATACCTCCGAGCTGCCCGACGTCTGTGCCCCCGTCAAGCCAGGTGGGCACTATTTTTTACTCGTTTCAATCTACACATCACGTACAGACCTGGAATTCGGAATACCAAAGCTGATGCTCTCTCTCGGCTTCCCGTCCTTCCGGATCATAGACCCACATCAGAGGACACCATACTCCCCGCAAACATCTTCTTGACCACATCAGTAGATATCATGGATCAGATCCGGTCATGTTCTGCCACCATCTCATACCCAGACACTACACCGCCTATTCAACGGTCTAACGGCCTTCTCTACTACAAAAAAGCAATATTTGTACCAGAGCCCGTCCGGTTATCAATTTTACAAAGATGCCATGACTCTCTGTTTGCCGGCCATGGAGGAATAAGGAAAACTCTGGATCTCCTACAAAGACATTTTTGGTGGCCTATACTCCCACAAGACGCCACTCACTTTGTACGTTCATGCCAGATCTGCGCTCAAACCAAAGTTCCACGCACTAGACCCGTTGGTTTGTTGCAACCTTTGCCTGTGCCTTCCATGCCTTGGTCCGATATCTCTATGGACTTTATTGTTGATCTTCCTCCATCTAAGGAGCATGACACCATCATGGTAGTCGTTGATAGGTTCACCAAGATGGCACATTTCATACCAGTAATAGGACTTCCTTCTGCCAGTACTACTGCATCCCTGTTCCTCTCTTCAATATTTCGACTCCATGGATTACCTAAGACCATTACCTCAGATCGAGGGGTTCAGTTCACAGCACACTTCTGGAGATCCTTCTGTCGGAACCTACAAATCCAACCATCACTGTCCACCGCCTTTCATCCACAAACTAACGGACAGACTGAAAGAATAAATCAAGTTCTTGAACACTATCTTCGTTGTTACACTACATATCTACAAGACGACTGGCTTCAATACCTACCCACTGCTGAATTTGCGTATAACAACGGTAGACATCAGTCCACACAAATGACTCCTTTCTTTGCTAACTATGGATTTCATCCGACCATGTTTCCTGGATTTCCTACTGACCTATCAGTACCTGAAGCCTCCGATCGAATCTCTCGCCTCACTCAGCAGTTCAAGACCATGCAACAAACACTCCTGCGCGCTCAAGAATATACCCGAAAGCAAGCCAACAGACTGCGTATTTCCGCCCCTAGTTATCGCATAGGTGATAAGGTGTGGCTTTCCACAAAAAATATCCGGCTATCCTGTCCCTCCAAGAAATTGGGTCCCAAGTACCTTGGCCCCTTTTCCATCACAAGAATCCTCAGTCCTGTTGCGGTTCAGCTCCAGCTGCCACAAACTTACCGAATACATCCTGTGTTTCATGTGTCTTTACTCAAGCCTTATGTGGCCAATCCTTTCCGAGGGCGCTTACCAACGGTCCCAGCCCCGGTCCTGGTGGATGGTGAAGAGGAGTTCGTGGTTCAGCAGATACTTGACTTTCGTAGACGTCGGGGTATTCTTGAATACCTTATTCATTGGAAAGGTTACGGCCCAGAGGACCGATCATGGGAACCTGCTAAGAACGTCCATGCCCCTTTATGTGTTAGACAATTTCACAAGCGGTACCCTACTCACCCTGCTCCTAGTCACGCCCGGAGGTCGTGCCTTGGGAGGGGGTACTGTCATGTCGCCCGCCGCACACATACTAGTGCGGGCGGGCGGAGCTCACCTCGTGGCCGTCCGGTGCGGCGGCTGCCTCTCCCGACTCCCTGCTGTTCCCCACTTGCAAATGCAGGTGGGCGGCTCCCGCTTGTCAGCCGCCCGCCACGGCGGTTACCTCTCTCCTCTCCCCGCTGCCTCTCAGTGGCCGGTGGCCACACAGCACACCTCAGCAGAGGGTCCCAGCGCGCACACATCCAGCCAGCATTGTGTGCGCGCCCTGCTGGTGGTGTTAAAGCCCCCAGGGTGTTGCCATGGCAACGTGGTGTTCGGCTCCGCCTCCCTGCTACCTCCACACGCCCCCAGTCTCAGCTATAAAAGCCCAGAGCTCACTATGGGCTTTGCTCAGTTACACTGTGCTTCACTTGTATCTTGCCAGCAGCTCTCCAGTCATTGATCCTGTTTTCTATGACCTTTGACCTCCTGACTCTCTGGCTTCTTATCAGGTTCAGCCCTCTAGTATCCTGATCCCAGCTTGATCTTCTTGGACTTCGCTGCCCTCCGGTATCCTGACTTCGGCTTGACCCCTGGACTTCGCAGCTCTCCGGTATCCTGACTTCTGCCTGACTCCTTGGACTTCGCTGCCCTCCGGTATCCTGACTTCGGCTTGACCCCTGGACTTCGCAGCTCTCCGGTATCCTGACCTCTGCCTGACTCCTTGGACTTCGCTGCCCTCCGGTATCCTGACTTCGGCTTGACCCCTGGACTTCGCAGCCTCTCCGGTATCCTGACCTCTGCCTGACCCTTTGGACTTCGCTGCTCTCCGATATCCTGACTTTGGCTTGAACCTCTGGACTCTGCCGCTCTCTGGTTTCCAGACTCCAGCTGGGCCAACGGACCTCCATCCACCTTTCTGTTGCCCATGCTCGCAGACTACTCAAGGAGGGGGTCTATAATCTGACTCAGCCCTCTCCCTGGGTGCTGCTTCAGCAAGGGTGACAACTTGCCTCTGGGTTCCTGCTTCTGAAAAGTGAGTACACCTCTACTACAAACATAACATTACATCATGCAGAAAGACAATACACAGGCAATTAATATCTGTCCAAATATATCCATAATGACACTTATTACAAGTATAACCTCCTATATATATACATAATAACCCAGCCTAAAAAAACAGAAGTGCATGATTCTCTGAACCCCAATCCTCTACTCTAATACTCAAGATCCAGAACACCATACATACTAGAACCAGTGTCTTTGATGTTTTTCAGGACCTCACAGAACGTGACCTGGTGGGCCTCTCGAAGAAGGTGGAGAGGTTGCATGAGAGGGGCAACCTCATGGCTTTTGAAAGGGGAGCCATCAGGTCTCTTTCTGATGATGCCAATATTGTTATTAGACAGGCTGATAAGGGGGGTCTGCTGTGGTACTTAATACTGGTGCTTACATTACAGAGGCCATGAGACAGCATAATAACACAGAAACATACTCCGTTTTGGCTCGAGACCCAACTCTGGAATACAAACACCTTCTATATAAAGTGAATATATAAGGTGAATACACACCTTCCTTTTATGATTTTTTGTTATTATCTGTACAGTTTTTGTTATCTCATAACTATTTTATGTTTGATGGTAAGTACTGTCTTCAGATATGTGGGACCTCGATGGGGGCAAAATTTGCCCCCTGAGATGTCAGCCTTTATATGGGTTGGTGGGAGAAGTCCCACATCTCTGGAGATAGTTACCCATTTAAGCAGGACACTGTTTGTTTAAAAGATAAATCAATGATGTACTTATCATTTGGCAGGGTGATAGGTCACTTATAGACACATGTTTTTTTAATTATTTAAACAATAATGTATATAATTTAAAGTTCACATTGAGTCATCATGCGACAAACATCACTTTCTTAGATTTAAAGGTATAGCAATATTTAAGTATTACTGATCCCTATAGTAAAGTCCTTTTAAAAATACATGTATTGCCCCCAGTTTCATCTCTCAAACCTTTATGGTGTAAAGCTCCTAAAGTTGCCCTCTCCCTCCCCATTCCCCGAAGTCAGTGTTGTAGCTGACTGAAGGGAAATCTGGTCTTAGATCATCAGACGGCTCTGCAGCAGAGCCACGATCACAATAATAAAAAAAAAATATTTCACTAAAATGGTCTTCTACGTGTGCTTGCAAACCAAGCACACATAGAAGACCATTTCAGTGAAAGTTTTCTTTTTTAGTAACACGATCAGGCTGTGCTGGAGAGTCGCCTGAAAGTAGTACGACTTGCTTTCCTGCAGTCAGCTAGAACGCTGACTACGGGGAAGGGGGAGGGAGAGGGCAACTTTAGGAGTGATCATGAGAGATGAAACTGGGGGCAATACATGTATTTTTAAAAGGACTTTACTATATGGATTAGTAATACTTAAATATTACTATCCCTTTAAGTATCACTGCATGCGCACTTTCAGGGGTAGAACAAACAAATGTATACCGAAATCCAACGGCCACCAATACATTATTGAAAGCAGAAAGCTGTCATCCACACCATACCATCAGGTGCGCGCTGGTGGGACAGTTCCTGAGGTTGAGGAGGATCTGTTCGAACAACGCGCTCTTTGATGAGGCTTGCAAAGATCTTAAACTAAAATTTAGAGCTTGGATGTCCATACTGGATGCTTGAAAGAGCTGAAATGATATCTAGGAATAAGAGTAGATTGGATCTTCTAGCTCCTACAAAAACATGTTCAGATACTATACACAAGAATGATGATCAGGTAGCATTTATCACTAATTTCAGCTGTGAGTTCAATCTAGTTGTAGGCATTATTAAGAAACATTTGCCAGTGCTAATGGGAGATCAGCAATTAAAACCAATTTTGGAGAAAGGATGTAAATATATCTCGAAAAATGTACCCACTTTAGCTTCTAAGTTATCTCCCAGCCTATATTCTAGGAACAAAGGAAGTGTAGGTACATGACTTGACACTGTAGGGACCTACAGATGTGGGAGCAGGAATTGTAAATGCTGCCAGTGGGTGGAACCATCAAAGGATTTTAAGTCTTCTGTCACAGGGAAAGTGCACATCATTAAACAATTTGTGAACTGTGCGACACAAAATGTGGTTTATTTAATTACATGCAAGCTATGTGGTATCCAATATGTAGGAAAAGTATCCTGTAGTCTTAAGGAGTGGATAAGGGAACACATTAGCAATACAACAAAATAAAATGTGGAGAGTTGAGAATGAGAGTTGCACTCCATTTTTGTAATGTTCACAGTTCTGAATTGGAGGGCCTTTCTGTTCAAGGTATAGAAAAATTTGAAGAAACATCAGAGGTGGTGATATGTCCAGTGTGCTCTCCTATAGAGAAGTATACTGGATATTCACCTTGGTAACCAGAGTTCCTGCAGGACTAAACAAAGAATATGATGTCACACATTGTGTGTAAGCAGGTCTCTGTAATATGATATTTAATTTTGATATGGTTTACTTTAGGTTAGTTACCATGGGTACATATTTTGATTATTAAAAATTTGATGATTAAAAATATAATGTACAGGAAAGAATATATATGACAATTATGGTGTTCTGGATCTTGAGTATTAGAGTAGAGGATTGGGGGTCAGAGAATCATGAATTACTGCTTTTTAAGCTGATTTATTTTATATATATATATATATATATATATATATATATATATATATATATATAAAAGGTTATACTTGTAATAAGTGTCATTACGGGTTGATCCTCCGTGTGCGGCGGGTGTACAAAGTGTATTGCTTAGCGGTGCAACCGGTGCACCTTCGGCGTGCGAGGGGTTTGTTGTATTGTCCTTTACATATAACATTATCACTGTAATGAGGGAACTGCACCTCGAAGGGATGTATTTGGGGATCCCCAGTACACAAATATAACGACTACTGTAGTTGTATAAAAGCATGTGATATATAGGGTGAGTCACTTAGGTACCTTTTGTGTGTCAGCCTGTATCTGGTTAATGTAAATTAAAACTATACAAAAGCTTAAATTTAATGTAAATTAGAATTGTTTTTTTCACTGCTCTAGAGCCAATTATTCTGTAGGTATGTATTTTGCACATTGACACCCAGGTGTTACAGACTGTTGTAGTATATGAGATCACATATATAGAATGGGTTAATCCCGATATTTGGAAGGTTGCACCCCATGAGAAGTCTCTAGTTCAAAAATACAGTGGACTAAATGATTTTAATCCTTACGTTTTTTATTTAGATTTATGTATAATCTTTGTAATTGTATGTTTATGTTAACGATATATATTTTGGGGAGTACTTTCTCCATTTGTCTATATAGGGGCATGTTTTAATATTGTGGTAATACTATCATTCTAATACTGAATTGAATAACATTGCCAACATGAATAGTACTTGTGGGTTAAATCTTTCTGCCTTGCAACTGTGTTGCAGGGCGAGTTAATTGATTGCCACATGTGATTGGTCATTTTGAAATTTGGTCAGTTGGCTTCTTAGGTTTAAGAAGAGGGTTATGAGTCTGTTTTCAATCTATGAGTAAGAACTATGTGTGCAAAACGCGTTAGACTGTTGTCCAATAGCATCTTACATGTTGTTTGAATAAAGAGGCGTTCTTATAGAGCTTACAGAGTGCAGTGGACTTCTTCACAAGTTTTGCTTATATTGGCGTTGATCCGGCTCATTGCGTTCCCATCTGCATCGTGTTCCAAATGAATGGTGGTGAGTACATTGATACATTGAGAGGTCTTAGATTAGTGCTGCTCTCTTTTGTTACAACCTCTCTAGCATTCCATTGGGTAAAAGGGGCTTTAAGTCAATTAGAATGTTCATTTGTTCCCCGTGGTGCAGATGATTTGTACCAAAATTGCTCGTCTTTAGCTTTCCGAATATGACCCAAGTAGCTAGTATTCTCTAATACTTGATTTGGTATTGAATTCTATCCTTCAAGTTTTACAGACAAACTGAGCATTATTCTGAGAGCCTCCCGGTTCCAGAGTTAGAAACTTTTTCAACAATTGCAAACACTCTTTAAACAAATGAAGCAAGACAGTCATTAATGGCTATTTTATTTGAATCTCCTGCTTGGGAATGTGTATGAAATAAATATTTACCTTCAGAACTCAGGAAGCTTTATACTTTATCTGTCTCTCTGTCTCTTCCTCTCTATATACATACCAGCCTACCTCAATACTATTGCTCAACAATCTAAACTGTTATGACGCAGTATATTTTATATGGTACTTGTTCTTATAATTAAAAGCACAGAGCTGTTGTTCATCTGTCATTGTCTTACACAAGCCACAGATATCAGTTTTTATTGAATTAAGATTGTATTGGCAGTATGTGCAGTAAGTGGTGCAATTCTGGTTTTAAATTGGGCTTTTTAACCCCTGGGGGGATATTCACTAAGTGGTGATGAAGTGGAGATGACTTCTCCAGTTTATCACTCCTCCAATTCCTATGTTATTCTGTGGAGCCTAAGCACTAAGATTTCTTCAACTTTGGAGATCTTAGTGAATAGACTCCATAGAATAACATGGGAACTGGAGAAGTGATATCACTGGAGAAGTCATCTCCACTTTATCACTACTTTATCACCTCTTAATGAATCTCCCCCATAGAATGCTAGAGAGGTTTCCAAACATTGCCATGAAATGGGTTGGAAACCTTGCTAGTATTCAAAGAGTTAGAAAACCTCATTTAAATCAAAAGGAATTTTTGGAATTTTTGTTTATCAACCAAAGTTCAGTTGGTTTGCCTCAGAACTGCTCTACTTAAAGGGATAGCAATGCTTAAAATGTAAAAAAATATGTTGTAGAGTTTATCCCCCTGAGTAAAATAAGGGTACTTCCACTGCTGGAGTTTTATTCAAAAGTCATTACAGCTCAAACAGTTTTGGTTAGTTGACCATAAATCTGCACAGGATGATATAGCAATAGAACCACTGTACAATTTCAGGCCACTGTGATGCTGCACCTAAACAATTCAAGTTTGACCTGCAATAACTTTTGGATGCAATTCCAGCAGAGAGAATGCCTTTGTTTTACTCAGGGGGATAAAATCTACAACATATTTGTTTTTACACTTTAAGTATTACTATCCTTTAACCTTTATACATAAGTCCCCTATGAACCACATTTATCAGGTTGGTCACTTGTAAGGTTAGGAATAAAATAAACAATTGTGTAAATTTCCTGAAAACAACAGAGACAAACCGAGATGGGAGGTTGGCCCACAGGGAGATATTATCCATGCTATAGGAAAAAGGACAAAGAAAATAAAGTTCTTGATGCCAGATACGCAGCTAAGTCTTCTTGTGGAGCATATTAATATTTGTCTCTGCACAGGTAAACAGTGATGCTTCCTTTAAACCTGGATTCAATACCTCTGGGTAAAAGCAAGAAGTAGTCAGTAAGAGAGATTATCAGGTACAGTGTACAAGTATATATCAATACTCACACTTTTGTTTGTCCAGTGAGCACTAAAGGGTAACAGACAAATAACCCACAGGGGTAATAATCAACCCACCCCTGCACGATAATGGTTTGTGTAAACACGGTTTCACACAGACATACCATTATAGACCATTATGCCTGCAAGCATGGTGCAGGAACATATAATAGAAACTTGCCAAACAAGAGACATGAAGTAGATATCTGGTGCATTTAAAGATAATTTCTTTGTTTATATTCCATACCTTTTCATATTCTACTCTACACTATAAACTCTGCCCAATCAAGTTTTAATATCTCTTTGTCCTTTTATTTTATTCAATTCAGCCATACACGTCCTCCAAATTAATTGGTATAATCATCATATAAATGCATGTGATTGTATTGCAATTTTATTGTTGATCATTTCGTTTTAATGATCAGTGGTTCATATCTTTATTGCAAACAGAATCTCTAATACGTAGTTTCGTCTCCCTTACCATAATGTAATTTTAACAGTGGGTTTTAAAATTCAAAATTGTTCTGTTCCATATCTTATCTGTTCAAAACAATTATTCACTGTTGTGTCATTTGAATGAATCTAAATTTTTATCTATCCCCAACTGTAAATATTAGACCCATAAACATGCTTATATTTATAAATAAATTCTATTTAATGGTTCTCATTGTTTTCAATCATACTGACCGAATACATATTTTTTGTCATTCTTAAATGGTGAAGAATCAGTTTCCATAATTTTAACTAGTCATCATCTTTAAACCAAACCCTCCTCATTTACTATTGGTTATTGTGGATGTTAATAGGGAGTGTTCAGCTCAGCACCCTTTTGCTCCAGACAAAGGCGTGTTTATTCAGAGCTTTTGAACTATATTTGAACTTCAATGTCTCAACACAATACAAAGCACAAGTCCTGAGACATTAGGGGGGGTTATGCACTAAAGTATGATGAGGTGATAAAGCAAGTGATCTACACATTATAACTTGTTTATCATACCTTAGTGAATCTCCCCCCAGATATTTCTGCCACAGAAGAGGGAAGGGGTATTCATCCAGTCCAAGAGGGAAATCCGAACACAGTAGGACATCATTGGCAGCTATCTGCTCAGTGAATGGGACTCGAGACTTCTACTCATTGTTCGAGGTGCTCTTGACCAAATAATAAAGTAAGGGGACAACTTTACCAGATGCCCACAATGTTTTCTCCTCCTAATTCTTTCTAGTATTGTCTACTGAAAGACATTACCTTCTGTAAGGGCCCACTACATACTTTATAATTCACTTTCATTTTATGTGTGTGGATATATATTTTGCACAGTTCATTCATTCACTGATTATCTATTATTTTGAGTTCAGTAATGAAGAGACACACCCTTGGGAACAAGGGTCCATGAAGTTAATTTTCTTGTTTGAGATATATACTTACCATTACTTAGGTATTAAAGGGGAACTACCACCCGACACAATCTTTAGCTTCACTAAGTCCCCATCTGGCGACTAGCTAATTAGTAGCGCTAGTCGCTAGCATAATTACTTTATTTAATAGATTTCCGATCTCTTCCCAGACTGACAGGCAGGACGGAGCACAGACATCTTGCCATTGTGACATCCAAGCGCCTGTGCTGTCAGTCCCAGCCAGGTCTAGTAGGAGTTGCTTTGTTGTCTTTGTTAGAGGCATGTGAGCAGTGGGAAAACAGGCCACACCTAGGCACCTAATCCCACCTGAAGCACAACCACAGGTTTGGCTGTGAAACACACCATCAACAGGTCACAGGTGCCACAACTAGCATCGGTACTCCTAAAAGTTCCTGGGGCTATGGGGTACATAATATAAGTGTTGGTAATGTGTCAGAGAGTGTGCCAAGATTTTCTGTTCCTGCTGCAGAGGAGTGTGATTTTGAGTTTGTTTTTGTAGATGCTAAGAGTCATAAAGCTACCACCCATACACGTCATGTAATTAAAGCAGTAAAGTTATACAGTTGTTCCAGTATGTACTACCATCCCACTATTTCCAAGTTTTTAGAAAAAAGCCAAAACCTGCACAAAAATAATGCAAAAGTATACCTGTGGAGTAGTAAATGTGGCAAAACGTTGGTGCTTGACATGCTGCCATTTTCTTTTGTTGAAAACAGAGGCTTTAAAGAACTGATGTCATGTGTTGCACCCTGCTGAAATATCCCAAGCTGCATTTATTTGTCATGGATGGGTGTGCCTACTTAAGCGGGCAGTTAGTGTTGTGGGTAAAGACAAAGGCACTCAGCCTGCTAACAATTTTTTTTTCAAGGCATATGTTACTGTAGGATTATTTATACACTTTTGCAGTGGGAAATCTTGAGGTCATAGAAAACATAGGTAAAAATGGCAAAGTTCTCACAGAAAATGTATTTGCAGTGGCGAAAAGCAGAAATCTTATGAATTTTCTATAGGTGGGATGTTTAATGAATCAATCAGGAAATTATTGGTTTTTCATGAAAATTCCCATAGGAAATATTTTTGACTTTTCACCCATCCCGATACATAACCCCAAATGCCCACAAATCATTTAAGTCAGTTCACCAACATGCAAAGTCCCACCAGACTAGGCAATCAGACCGCAGAGCCAATGATCTAGTTCTGCCTTAACTACCAAGCCCCATCCTCCCCCCATAACAAACCTGTCAAACACCAGCCACACATCACAATACTCACAAACACAGGGCCAGAATCCAGCAAGGTACTCCAGGACAGACTCCAGCATAGACAGCCTTCAGTACAAATTAAAAAAAAAATACTTGAAGCGAATTGGATATTAAATAATACTAAATGTTTGTGCATACTTTAACCAAGTAAGTGACTGAATAGAACATGGTCTGATGTCTAATGGAACTACTATTCATTTCCTAGCCACAATAGAAATGTATATTCTTCAAATTTCTAAAACATTATGTCATTCAACATATTAAATATATATGTCAATAAAGTGTGTTAGAAACATTAACTTTTATCCAGCATTTCAGTGCCACCTCTGCTATTCCACTTGGAGATCTGAAGACTTGCTGGCATGATATTAAAGAGGAGCATTGCTGCTTTCCAGTGCATCAGGACCTTGGCAGACAGGCTTGCTATGGAGATGGAAGGTTGCTGGAGGGCATAGTTCATTGACTAAAAGGGGGCACCACATAAGATACAAGTCCAAGATTGTCAATAGAAATAGAAATAAAGGTAATATAATAAAGTAAAGATAAAGAATATAGAGCAGACAGCTTGTCTCTCTCTCTATATATATATAACTAGCAGTTTGGGACGGCGTTGCCCGTCATGTTATGCAGGAAATGTTTCTTTTTTTTAAAATAAATGTTATGATAGTGAATTATAGCGTAGGGTGTACGTGTCAGAAAGGTACACACAGTGATAGACAGAGACACATGCAACACACACATATACACACACATGCACTGACAACACAAACAGTGACACACAGATGCAAATCAGAACATAAATACATACAGTGTGAGCAGTGTAAGTAACATACCTCCCAACATTTCATATGGCCAAAGAGGGACACTTGTGTTTTCGGTGGTGTTACTGGGGGCATGGCTGGTGGTGTATTTTAGAGAATTTTTAACCCTTTGAGTGCCAGGGGGTAAGCAATGCATTGCATCCCCTCTGGCATTGAAATGGTTAAGTTACTCTTTCTGTAAGTGAATGATTTAGAAGAAGATGAAAGTATTTTTTTTACACATACTAATTTAACAGATATATACAGAAGTTTATTCCCACATTACTGTGGGTTTTATTGATGTGGAGCAATCTGATACACTGGTATATACACCACACAATGTGATCTCCTAAATAGAGGAGCAGAGGGATTTGGGTGTCAAACAGGGACTGTCCCTCCTATACTGTATAGTGCCAGTCCTTATACACAGACACATGCAGACTGTATACTATACAGCAGAGGTTCTCAGCCCATGCCCTCAGTGGCCACTAACAGGCCAGGACTTAGGAATTTCACTGCTAGAACACAAGTGTGTTGATCAGAGGCTCAGTCATATTGATTAACTCACCTGTGCTCTTAAAAGGAAATTCTAAAATCCTGGCCTGTTAATAGCCACTGAGGGCACAGACTGAGAACCACTGCTATACCGTGCCAGACCATTGTAGAGAATTTTTAACCCTTTGAGTGCCAGGGGGTAAGCAATGCATTGCATCTCCTCTGGCACTGAAATGGTTAAGTTACTCTTTCTGTAAGTGAATGATTTAGAAGAAAATGAAAGTATTTTTTTACACAGACTAATTTAACAGATATATACAGAAGTTTATACCCACATTACCGTGGGTTTTACTGATGTGAAGCAATCTGATACACTTGTACATTAGGCTGACCAGACCTCACCTTTAACCAGTGACACATATGAAAAATGCATACTGCAGGGCTGCTTTGATTTTGGTGCACTCCTGAAATATGCTTATTTCCTATGTGTCCCCGGTTAAAGGTGAGGTCTGGTCAGCCTACTGTATATACACCACACCGTGTGATCTCCTAAATAGAGGAGCAGAGGGATTTGGGTGTCAAACAGGGACTGTCCCTCCTATACTGTATAGTGCCAGTCCTTATACACAGACTGTATACTATACAATGCCAGACCATATATAAATAGTTTGTCATACATGCTATACAGTGAGCTATGTACAACATGGAGATGATTGCAGGAACTGGCACCTCTACTTACAGACAGACTGACAAACAACCTGCTCTCTTTCTCTCTCTTTGTGCAATATATAAATACAGTCACATCCATGTCTCTGCCATTTACCAGCTCAGCTGAAGCCTTGCTCTGCACTGCCTGATCACCTCTCTGCCGTTGTTTCCACTTTCTCAGCAAGCCAGTATCCTCCTGCTGATTGTTTAGAAATCAGCTCACTTGTAGTAATTAGCAGAGCTGTGTAGGCTCAAAGACAGGGAATGAAGAAGCTGCATAATACAGATTGGACCATGGCCTTCCAGCTGTAGCTTGAACATTGTTCCCATCATCCTCAGCGTGCGTGTGTGTATGTGTCTGCTAGTGTGTGTGTGGGAGGGCATGTGCATGTGTCTGTGGTGTAGGAGTGTGTGGCAGCCATTTTTTTTTTCAGCCTTAGATAGTGGTGGGCGGGCTGGATAGTGGGGGCAGGCCAAAAATCACACTCCCACAGAATCACCCAATGGCAGCAGTAATCCTTTTTACTGCCGCCCCTGGGTGTGTTTTGCCAGGCACAAAGTCTTCTTTTATATATATAGATAACAAAATAGTTTATGAAAAATAAATCACAAATATCAACTAAAATATTACCTTTATTGGTTTGCTTAAAATTTATGTGGTTATCAGTTTATCTACCTTATACGAAAATTATATTCCTGAGTGTTATATTTTAACACTCAGACATTCAAAAAAGTAATTTCTGTAAGGGTAACAAGAATCTTTAGATTATGGTTTGATCACTGAGAGGTAGCAATTAAATTGGAATGCTAATTTTTTTCACTAGTAGAGTCTATTTTATTTCTCTTTGCTTTTGTGTTGTTGTAAATCACCAGATCAGAATCTATTCAGCAGAGCTCAGTCTCTGAGGAGTAACAATAAAAAAAACAAACAGTGCTGTACATTTATAGTGACAGCAGCTGTTTCCTGGCAAAATTATATATATATTCAGACCTGAGCTTTTTATTAATTATAGCTCCATAATGTGGCTTAATTAACCAGCTAGATCAGTATTGCACTGCATGTTAGCCAGTACAGCAAATTCAAATGTGCTGGTTTAGTTCAGAATGAAATTCAAAGCAGTGATGATATTTTCCCCAAATGTTCCACATAAAAACAACCCATCCCCCTTTGTAAATCATCTGGGTGATTATTCCTCAAGCAGCACAGACAGAGATCAGTCACTGAAAACCTGTTTGGTATAATGGTACTGCTTGCTGTTATGTTAAAAATGACTACTTTATTTTAATTGTTTGTTATACCTGATTGGAGTCATACTTACAACTATAGCCCACCTGGGGCTCTACTTCCTCAGAAGTCCTTTAACTGACTCATATTCTAGCTGACTCCCTAATAAACTCTAATAAACTCCAAAAAAGATTAATCTCCATAGACAGGGAACAAAAGACATTACATGCAAACTGCACTCCTGGAGTATAAAAGAGGAAAACAACTCAAACACAAACAAAATCATTTGTTACAACAAATAATGTGGGTAGTGTTATAAAATGTACATCTCTGTCATCCACTAAAGTGAAAACTAGAAATAAATTAGTAGACCTGGAGCGAAAGAGAAGCAGTCTTAAAGGATTATATCATAAGACACTAACATGTGACACAAATACTTATTAGGGGTTCAAAAATACTTTCCCATGAGATAAAACAAAAAGAGTAATTATACGAAAACTGACTGAATAATAGATATTGCTGTGGAAGACTAACATCTCAAATTATGTTCTGGAGCAACAATGACTTGTTGTCAGTTATTTGAATCTACAGGACACTTACTGGAGTATTCTCAAGATGTCAAAGCAATAGCCATTGAGCAAACATTATTCAAAATATCATATTGCATTGAAATCACTATGAAGACTGAATTTCTACTGATTAGTTTACGTTCCTGTTCTGTGTACCGACCCGGCCTGGCTGACGTTCCTGCTCCGTGTACTGACTCGGATTGGCTGACGTTCCTGCTCTGTGTGCCGACCTGGATTGGCTGACATTCCTGCTCTGTGTACCGACTCGGCCTGGCTGACGTTCCTGTTCTGTGTATCGACCCAGATTTGCTGACATTCCTGCTCAGTGTACCAACCCAGTTTGGAGGACGTTCCTGCTCTGTGTATCGACCCGGACTGGCTGAGACTCCTGCTCTGTTTATCTCACGACCGGTTCACTACCTCGTCCGGTTATCCGGTTGGGGGAACTTTCTGGTGCTCTGTCCAGGTCTATCACGGTGCCGTGATTTTTCTGTCACTCTCACTTGTGCTGCGCTCCGATTGGTTGAGCCTGTTTGGCCCGTCCCTGGTGACCTTTTTATACTTGGCCATTGGCACCTGTCGTGGTGTTCCTGAGCCAGTATTGCTGTGCTGTGTTCCTGTGTTCCTGATTTCCGGTGTACCGATTTGGCTTGCTCAGACTACGTTCCTGTGGTCCTGCTCCGTGATTTGACCCGGCCTGGCTGACGTTCCTGCTCGTGACCTGATCTGGCTTGTCTGAGAACCTACTCCTTGATTCGACCCGGCTTGGCTGACATTCCTGCTTGTGACCTGACCTGGCTTGTCTGTGAACCCTGCTCCGAGATTCGACCCGGCTTGTATGACATTCCTGCTCCATGACCTGCACCGGTTACATCTACCCAGACTACGGTTCAGCTTCCCGCTGTCACCGAGGCGACATTCTGACTTCCTCCAGTGAACTGTACTCCTGCTGCTGCAGCTGTTAACCCGTGCTGAGCTGATATCCTGCTAACCGAGCTGTTTCAGTGCAGAGCTATACTCCTCTTATTGAGCCGTTAACGCGTGCTGAGCTGTACTTCTCCTACTGAGCCGTTATCCTGTGCAGAGCTGTACTCCTCCTCCTGAGCCGTTAACCTGTGCAGAGCTGTGTTCCCGGTTCTGAGCCTCCAGTCTGGTACAGAGCGTTGCTATTCTTGCTGAGCCGTTACCCTTCCAACCACTATTACTGCTAAGCAGGTTCAGCAGGCCTTGTAAGGCAACGGTTCATATCACTCCTTGCAGTATAGTTGGTTTACACTACCGCGCCCGGTAGACGCTACAGCTTTAGCTGCTACTGTGCAAGCCTCTGTTATTACGCCCGTGGGGGCTATTGGCTCAAGCTCTTGCAATCCAGTTGCTTCCATTATCACGCCCGTGGGGGCTATTGGCTCAAGCTCTTGCAATCCAGTTACTTCCGTTATCACGCCCGTGGGTGGGCTATTGGCTCAAGCTCTTGCAATCCAGTTGCTTCCGTTATCACGCCCGTGGGGGCTATTGGCTCAAGCTCTTGCAATCCCGTTGCTTCCGTTATCACGTTCGTGGGGGTTATTGGCTCAAGCTCTTGCAATCTATTTGCTTCGTTATTATGCCCGTGGGGGCTACTGGCTCAGGTTCTGCAGGCTCTGGGTTGCAGGTTCTTCCTTGCTGGACAGTTATCTCAGTATTATGAACTTTTGGTGTTGAGCTTTCTCCACCATTTACTGCCTATTATCACCCTGGATGTGCCAAACACCACAACTGAGACAGACTGATTACTGTGTTAACCCTTGTATCTCTGTACTCAGTATCTGTTATTTGCCTGTGCTGTTAAGTTATTATCTGTATATTGGTGCCTCCTTGCTATTACTCAGTGCTGCCTATAGAGGGCTATTCTTCCATTAATTTTGTTCTTAATAAAACTGTGTTTTATTTTACCTACTGGTCTGAGTGTCTTGAAAACCGTGACAAGGTCTTGCTAAGACCCGGTTGGTTGCCTCGATTGCTGCTGTAGCCGTTCAGCTATTGCAACCCATTTACACTACTGTGCCTTATATCTCCATACCCCCAGGTAGGAGCTATTCCCGGTTGCACACTATACGATTGGCTTGTTACTGCACTCCTACTGAGGTTGGTCTCCTGGGCGCCTCAGTTTGTCTTTACCACCTGGCAGTTGCCATCGAACCTGAGCGTCCATTTACCCTTGCTTTCTGGTGCCATTATCCTTGGGTTGCAGTTCCTGCTGGTTCGGATTGGTGTTACACTGTTCCTCCGGTTACAGTGATACTGTGTTGTCCGGTAGTCCGTGATTCCTTCAGGGCCTTGCTCACCCATTGTGGCAAAGTTGCTATTGTGTCAATCTCTAGTAATGAGTGTTTCTTGGGCCTTCCGCTATTAGGGCCTCTCAGCCTCCCAGCCTAATAGCACCTTCATTTCGTTGTCTCACTGATTCACACGAACTGTTACCTGACCTGTGTCAGTAATATATATTTTGCTCTCAGATATATGTACTGGACCCGTGTGGGTTAATGTTATTCTGTAACCTGTCCTGTGTCAGTATTACGTGTTAACTATTGCTGGACCCCGCGAGGGTTACTTTATTCCATCTGGTCTCAATAAAACTGTGTTTTACCAAACAGCCTGCCTCTGAGTGTACTGAAAACCGTTACAGTTCCAAATTCCTTGCTGATCTTGCTGTTATTATTATCTTTGCGTTGGAAGTGCCTGGGGTGTGAGAAGAGAGCAAAGAAGGTTGACCCCAAATACCCCAGCATTCTGTCTGACTGATTTGATTTGAAAGACACAGGCAGCTGTGGTCCAAGTTCCTTGCTGATCTTGCTTTTATTATCTGTGTGCAGGGGAAGTCTGGGAAAAGATTGAGCATTTTGTTGAGGGTCGTGGCAAGTCATCACATTCAGTTAGTTCTGTTGTGCAGTTTAGAGTGAAAACACACATAGTAGTTGAGAAATGTCCAGCAAACTAATAAGGGGCAGGGCGAGGGGAAAAGCCGGAGCAGTTCAGAGGCGTGGAAGTGAACTGTAGTGCTGCAGTGTGTATGATAAATGATGATCCCTCTCCTCCAAGGGAGGATGCAGTTTGTCAAGGTCCCTCCAAAAGTTCCACCACCATCACCAGTCTGTCCCAGTACTAAAAAAATACATGTAGGAAGAACATGACGAGTCACATTCTAGTGTTGATGATGGCATAATGGAGGAAGGTGTAGCAGCTCGACCAACTGCTGCATCTAACAGTGAGGCAAACAAGCATCAATATGCCTGTCGTCAAAGTAGTAGCGAGCTTTGTGAAAGTAAAATGTGGATGAATACATAAATATAAGGTTAAAACATCTGGAGTTCCCTGACAAAAAATCTAGATTAAACATGTAACGCAGAGTTCAAATGGAAGCCTACAATGAAAACACGGAATCAAAAGATAATAAAACAAATAAGTTAAGAGAGAGAAAATAAGAGGAAAGAAATTTTAAAAAATAGACTGGTAGGTGGAAGTTCAAGGAGGCAAAAGATGATAAACAGTAGGGGTGGGTGAAAAGTCAAAATCATTTCCTGTGGGAATTTTAGTGGAAAAACCAAACTTTCCAACTTTTTTTTGCAAAAATTCCCACCCATAGAAAATACATAAAATTTCTGCCTTTTTTTGCCGCTACCAATACATTTACCGCAATTTTATGCCTATGTTTTCTATGATTGCAAGTTTTCCCACAATAATATTACTTCTGAGGGTTGAAGCTGAGATATAAATAACTGAGAGTAAAAGTTGTGAGTCCTACAGCAACATATGCCTTGAAAAAATTGTTAGTAGACTGAGTGTGTTTATCCTTTGCTTAAAACACTAACTTCCGACTTCAGTAACACTGGTGCAACCATCCTTGAAAAATAACTGTGGCTTCCAGCAAGGTGCGATACATGACAAATTCTTTAACGCCTCTATTTCCAACAAAATAAAAGAGCAGCATGTCAACCTCCAACATTTTGGCAAGTTTACTATTCCGCAGGTGTACTTTTGCATTCTTTATGTGCAAGTTTTGTCTTCTTTAAGAACTTAGACGGCAGTACGCAGTGGAAGGGATGGCAGTACATAGTGGAAGGACTGTGTATACTTTATTGGCAGTGTGAGTGGCACTCTATGACTCTTGTCATCTCCAAAAACCAATTCAGAGTAATACTCCTGCAACAGGAGCAGAAAATCTTGCACACTCTCTGACACATCAACATAATTTCTATTATGTACTCAGAGACCCACTTTTAGGAGTACTGGTTCTGGTTGTGGCACCTCTAACCTGTTGATTGTGTGTCTTCCGGTCAGACCTGTGGTTGTGCTTCAGATGGGATATCATTGAGGAGGTGCCTAGGTGTGAGCCTGCTTTCCTCCTGCCCACATACTTCTTACACACAACAGATAGCAACATGCTTAGCTTTTGGATCATGTGTGAAGTATCTCCATACTGTAGATTTCGTAAACTGTGGGGTTACGGAGGGGCTGCTATTGCTACTGAGGCTAGATGTTGCTACAATTTTACTACTACTAGGTGGCACAGATGTTGCACATTCAACAGCAGCAGAAGCACTCATCATAGCTAAGGTTTGGATATTGATGCCCTGTGTTGTTGCTGGTTAGTCAACACTAATAATGTGTGGTGTGGCTGAGTGGGACTTGATGATGCTGATGATGACTTGAATGATTTGAAATTGCTGCATTGAGGGTTTTTTGCCTTCTTTTGGATCAACTAGGGTAAACAAGAATAAGAAAAGGGTTGAATTAGATGGACGCAAGTCTTTTTTCAACCTAAATTACTATGTTACTATGTTATGACTGACAGGACAACTTTGTATTTTTTGGGCATCTTTGTTTGTCCAGGGTCATACTTTTCAATTGTTTTCTCAAACAGTTTACAGACAGGCAATGTGCTCCTTTTCAAGGGTGAAAGATTGAGCCTTTCAGCTAACTTTATGGCCATGCCATCATCTATATTACTCTCAACTTCATCTATATCTAAAGAAGAGGAGGATATAGTCTAGATCTCAGCATCTCCCTCTGCTTCCTCCCCACTATTTTTATATTTTTCTAGGAATTTAGAGGTCTCAACCAATTCATTTTTACTTTTTCCATGAGGGAAGGTTCTCTACTACTTTCAGGACAGGAGTTTATATTCTTGTTTTCCTCACTGTCAGATGCACCAGTTAGTTGAGATGCTACATCTGTAGTTGGAATGTGACTCGTTGTTGTCTTTAGCATTTTTAGAGGGTTTATTAACAGTACTGGTGCTGGTTGTGGTGGAAATTTTGGTGAGACTTTGACAAACTGCATCCTCATTGGGAGGAGAGGGTTCACCATTATTTATTACACACACTGCAACAACCATGGCCAAAGTCAGTTTTTGGGCTACCACTTTACTCACTCTTCCTTGTATTGCTCCTAATCATTTCACCCTCCCCCTAACCCGTTTGTTTGATGGACATTACTCAACTACTGTGTGTTTAATTGTAAAGTGCACGATTGAACTGATTGTGTGTGATGTCTTGCATTCTCCCCCTACATCGGTGGTTCTCAGCTCCGGTCCTCGGGACCCACTAACAGGCCAGGACTTAGGGATTTCTCTGCTAGAGCACAGGTGTGGTGATCAGAGGCTCATTCACATTAATTAACTCACCTGGGCTCTAACAAGGAAATCATCAAATCCTGGCCTGTTAGTGGGTCCCGAGGACTGTAGTTGAGAACCACTGCCCTACATAATACACTAACTAGTCTAGTATCAGTCTGCCTCAGTCACAGCTCACGTAAGGTTCCCCGTACCTTCACCCATCTTCATTTTATTTTATTTTATTTTTGTTAAATGTCTCCCCTATCCCCACCCCTTAACAAAAAACACACTCCCTGTTCAACTGCTTCAAACAATTTATAGACAGACACAGTGCTCCTTTTCAGTCATGGTAGACTGAACCATTCCCTTTCATCATCTCTCTCACTCTCAACTTCATCTGTATCTCAACAAGAGGAGGATGTTGGATGTATTTATTCTAGATCGAGATCATCATCAGTTATTAGGTCATTCTCAGCATCTCCTGCCGGTTCTTCCCCACTACCTTTATATTCTTCTAGGCTTTTAGAGGTCTCAAACAATTTTTCTTTTCCCCTTTGAGGAATTTTCACAATGTTCGCTACTACTTCCTGAATGAGTGTTTTTGTGCTTGTTTGTCTCACTGTCAGATGCAGTAGTTGGTTCAGTTGCTACACCTTCCTCCATTTTGCCACTATCAACATTAGAATATGATTCTTTGTCATTTTCAGTGTTTTTCTTATATGTTTGTTTATAGTACTGGTGCTAGTGGAGATGCAACTTTTGGTGGGACCTTTATAAAACTGCATTCTCCCTGGGAGGAGAGGAATCAGCATCATGTATTGCACACGCTTCAGCAACCATGACTGCAGTCAGTTTTTGAACTACCACTTTACTCCCACATCCCTGCACTGCTCCACCTTTCCCCCTCCCCTTGCCCCTTGTCCATTTTCTGGACATTACGCAACTACTGAATGTTTTTTTTTACTCTAAAGTATACAACACAACTGATGGAGTTTGATGTCTTTCCTTGGCCTTCAAAAAAAATACTGAATCTCATCTGCTATCTATCAAGTCTGCCTCAGTCACACAGTTCACATCAGGGTCCAAGTCAGCTGTTTGCCAGCTAATATTTATTTTTTATTTTTATTATTTATTTATTTTACTATTTATTTATTTACAGTTGCCCATCCCATCTCTATTCAAAAAATATATATAATTAAAAAAAAATCAACAATTTCTTTCCCCAAACTTCCCCAGCACAGAGATAATAACAGCAAGAGCAGAAAGGATATTGCTTGGACCACAGGTGCCTGTGTCTTTCAAATCAAATCAGTCAGACACAATGTTGGGGTATTTGGGATCAACCTCCTTTCTCCCTTCTTAACTCCCAGTGTGCCCCCAGACTCCCCTAATACAGAGAGCAAATGTCCTACCCCCTTAACTAAGCCTCAACTCCACTCTATTTGCCTATCTGTTCTAGCTCTCTCTTCCTCTCAAACATAGACTGGCATACTGTGAGAGCTTCACACCTTTCTATATGCCTGCAGAGACAGAAGAGAAATTTACAATGTGGTGGGTAGAAATTCAGTCTTCCATTTATATCAATGCAATGAGATAGGTGAAAATAGAGGAAAAATGTCACTTTTCGCAGGAAATTTCAAGCTAGGTGGGAAGTGCCATTTTTTTCCCTATTTCAGTGTTGAGGCGAAAACTTTTGCCAATCTCTACAAAAAACAATTAATCCATTAAGATTAGAGGAAAGGTGCTTTTGACTAAAACAAAGGCAGGGTTTTTTTTACAGTAAGGGCAATAAAGTTATGGAATTCTTTGCCTCCAATAGATACCTTCTAGCTCAGAATAATATTAAGAATTCTGATACTTGGTTTTGTAGCAGACAGGATTTTAATCCAGGGAAATATCCCAAAGCCATTTGAAGTCAAGAAGGGATTTTTTACCCACTTGGGGCTTAATTGAAAAGGCTTAATTGATATTTTTTGTACTCTGGATCAACAGGGGGTGATATTGCATGGACTTGAGCTTGATGGACATGTGTCTTTTTTTAGACTCATCAACTAAGTTACTAGTCAGAGTAAAAAAAATCATACTTCACCAAAAAAAGGTACAAAAATATGAATGCTTTGCATATTTGTACCTCTAAAATGAAATTCCCTTCATTAGAATGACTTTGGATTTGTGTTGGGGAATCTTGAAGGAGATCTAAGAGTGGGCCCATTTTTATGTAATTTATTTGAATACATTTTTTTCAAGTGTCAGTCCAGAGAATGCAGCAGAAACCTTCCCCATTGAAAATCGTCCAGCAAAGAAAACTTTTAACAAAATTCTGAGTAATAAATCACTAAAGTAAATTAAGTTTGTTTTCACTGAACAGAAAAAAAAATGTTTTATACAAATGATTCAGATGAAACACATTTTCTCACCATGTACAGAGATACACACAGAAAAGCCCCATGAGGGGAAGATACACATAAGAAGCTCCAGGAGAGAAAGGGCAGGGCAATAAGGGGCAGTAGGGAAGAGTATAGCTGCATTGGCAGTAGCTAAAATTCCAAAAGTCTAAAGGAATAAACATTCAAATGCAGCGAGGAAAGAAGCAATCAGAGGCTGAGAAGATGGATGACAAGACAACCTGCCTAATGGCAGGGGAATGAACTTAGCACCGACAATGGAGAGTAGGTGCCAAAAGAGATAGTAGAGGCAGAGAGGGAGGGAGGGGGAAGAAATGAATCCAGCTGGGAACAGACCATTAGAAGGCAAGCAGAGTTCAAGGGTTGGAGAAAGCAATGAAGTCAGGCAGGTAAAGTTCAAGGGCTGGAGAAGTCACCATACTCAGACACCGTAAGTTAATACACAGGAATGCAAGATACACAGGATACACTGGAATGCTACAAAGATAAACTCTTTGGACATGCCTTGAACAGTACAGGAAGGGGGTTTAAAAAGGAAAGGAAGGCAGCAGCACCATGCAGGTAAGGAAGTGTCAAACCCTGTCAGCTGCTCAACTTTGCTCTCCTGGCTGTTTCTACAAATACCCTTCAATGGGGTTGGTGTTTGATCATTGTTTAAAGAAAGAAACTGGAAGTAAGAAGAGGAAACCAGGTGATTTTACAGGGTTCATAGACATTCAGGTAATGCTGAAAATATTAAAATGAACTGTACATTTTAAGGATTGTGAGGCCACATTAGAAGTGTCTTGGATAACCTCCTTAATTGTGTATTTATTAAGAAAAGTTATTTTTCTTCATCTAGGATTCACTATCCCTTTAAAAGCTGTAAGTTTGGTAACATTTATATGTGATGTTTTATAATTAAAAAAAGTTTCAAAAGTCTTTTGAAGCAAATTACCACATATTATAAAGCTTTGCTTCTGATCTTGTTAATCAACATGGCATAGCTGAAGCAGTGGTGGACAATGTGAGGACCTCCAGCTGCTGCCAGGCTACAGCTCCCATCATCCCCTGCCAGTCAAAAACTAGCATCAGCTGGAGAGCCTCACATTGCCCAGCACTGATTTGGAGCATGCTGTAGATCCCATTATGATTATTTAGTCAAGACATTTTCAAGCGTGAAGAGTGATTAATGGTGTGGGTGATGAAAGTGTGGATCATATGAATGAAGGTGTCGCTGGTTTGTGTGAAAGTGATTATTTGCCTATAGGAGAAAAAAAGATACACAGTGCCAGGAGAAGAAGGTATCAACAGCACAAATTGCTATCGCATTGCAGACTCATGCTAGAAGAAAATATAATTGTTGGTTGATACCTCTTTAATATCCACATGTGTACTGCAGTTTAGTGTTCTCCTTAAGACTGATATAAAATGTAAAACTAACAAGAATCATCTACTGCCTGGTTTAATTGAACAGCAGAACATATTACATTATATATCTCTTGATAGTTTCTACTTAATTGTTGCCATTACAAGTTAATTAAGTGTAAAACAGACCAAATGAAATACATGAATTAGTAAAAGCATGTCTCTAGTGAATAAGACCTTAATAACAAAATAGTCTAAAAATTATATTGCATGAATAAAATTGATTTAATTTATTTTCTTCACCAATCCACATAATAGTGAGCTTAAAGAGAGGACTTTTTTTAAATTCCTTATCTACAGCGTATTGAATATGAATCAATATAGAGGTTTAAGAAGGGAAACATTTCCATTGTACTTGAACATTTTATGTGACAGCAACATGAGGTCCATATTGAATATGTTAGTCACAAGGTACTGTTATGATTTACAAAAATGTGGTCACTCGTCAATATTCATGATGAAATATAACCTCATGGATGTCTTGTCTGTAACAACCACAGAATAAATAATGCAAAAAATATAACCTAATGATTTGTTATGTGTAATGTATGTATCATTTTAACTTAACTATGTTTAGCAAGGTATTTGCTAGCTAAATTTGATTATGATTAGCCACAAGCCTACTTCATTCTGTGACCCTAGCAGTGCACAGGTATGAAAATCAGAATTCAAGATAAAACCATATAGAATGTTCTTGGTCTAAAGAACTGTTATAATGTTAGGACCACTGTATCAAAGTAAAGTGGACCAATTTTGTGTCAGAGCAAGAGGTTCCAAATATTTGCAAGAAAAAGTGTACTCAAACCAATTTTTTTTAATATATATTAATATGCAGCAGTGTTTTTGACCCAAAACCACTCCTCATTTTTTTATTTCTATATGTGAAATGTTGTATACAAAGGTGTACAATTGTTTGGCCTTTTTTATGGGAAAACAGGAAAAGGCAAGGCCAGCCCCAGAATTCTTACTTGGTAAATATTGTATATTCTTCAAAAAAATATTGGATAGCTTTTTAATTAAGATAAAATAGATTATTATGACAGTTCATTATAATGTTGATAGGATGTTGATCCTTGGAGATATACATTGTCGTTTTGTCAAGTTCTGGGTTACACTGTTTTAACTTGAACTGGTCTGAATTTGTATTTTACCATGTACTTTTAAATTTCCCCTTTATAATAATACATTTTTTAATATTTACTTATGTTAATTAGTTTCAATACCCAGAATCTGGGATTCACTGGGATTCAATTTAGCTCTTGACCAACTGATGGAGATCCATAGCCACTCTAATCAAGTTAAATGAGTATTTCTTTTACACTTTAACTTGTTATATTGCAAGTCTTTATTTTACTAGTAAGATACCTATGGGTACTCTCCTGTTTCCTATGTTTTTCTCATTTTTACAGCTGCCTTCTTCAAGGGAATCTTGTGTAGAGGATTGAGCAACATTCAGATATAATACATGTGCGGGCAGAACAGTTTCCTCAATAAGCTACCCGGATTGATTTAATGTCAAAATACTTACTCAGAAACTTACCACATCGACACTCCATTGAGTCTGAATTGATGCATCCTTCTCACCTCTAAAAAAAAGGTTAAATAAGTCTCAAAGATCATATATAGGTATGGTGTCCAATATGCTAGATATGGTAAATATTTCAGCCAGTGAATGTATGTAATGCCTGACCAAGATCACAGGAGTTAATGTGCAAAAGTGAGATTTGTGTCTAAGAGGGGGACTTTGCACAGAGGGGTGGACAATGTTTGAGATTATGGGCATACAATTTATCTGCTAGGAGCAGGTTATTTGCAAACCAAATGCATTGTACACATTCCCTACTTTTACAGATAAGAACATGGTGTGGTCAGAATTATTATTATGATTATCATCATCTTTATTTATAAAGCACTGCCTTATTCTGCCGCACTGTACAATAGGCAATACATCTACAGAAACGTATAACAGTATTTACAGAGGATAGAAAACAAAAGGATCAGAGGGCTCCGCTCATAAGAGCTCACAGTATACAGAAATGTAGGTTGGGACACAGAAGGAATAAATGCTACAAGGTATAAGTACGTCCTACTACATGAACTGCCAGTCAGTGGGTGGGAGACAGAAGTACTTCTCAGTGATATGGTATCACAGTCTCCCTGGGGCTATCCTGTGCTTCCTTACCTCTGTATGGCCGCCAGCCAGCATGGTCTCCGACCACTTCCTCATTGCTACATCAGGTAACAGGCACTAGCACGGACCTATTCTGGGTGGCCTAATTGGGTCCCGCCTCCTTCTGCTCCTTTATAAACCTCCCTGGGCCTGGGAGTTATTGCCCTTATGTGGTGTTCCTGTTAGTTACTCTTGTGCTCCGTTGTGACCTATACTTATCTAAGAATCCTCTCTGTGTATGACCCTGGCTTGTCTGGCTTGTCTGACTACCCACATTGGTTCTGACCTGTGGCTCTGGTTTACTTATTCGCTCTGTGTATGACCCCGGGTTGTCTGACTACCCACATCAGTTCTGACCTGTGGCTCTGGATGACTAACTCGCTCCTTGTTAACTCTGGCTTGTTTGACTACCCACATCGGTTCTGAACTGTGGCTCTGGCTGACTCACTCACTCCATGTAGTCCCCGGTTTGTCTGCCCTCCAGCTCCGGCTCCTATCTTGCTCAGTGTATCCCTGGCTTGTGTGACCTGTGGCTCTGGCCGACTACTCACTCCGTACACTTCTAGCCTGCCTGACCATTAGCCTCTGTGCCCCGTGGTTCTGTCCAACTCTCACTCCCTGTTGCCTTTGGTCTCCGGTACCTCGCAGTAGTGAAGTATGTAGCACAGTGTGCAGCTCCGGGTTGGAATTTGGGCCCTATCATCCGGTGGTCTGGGGTTGTGTGGGATATTATCACTGGTATATCTCATATATTATTATCACTGTATATTCCAGTAAAGGTGGTTATATGTTATTATTGTGTCTGTTCTTCTTTGCCTGATTACAGTGACATATGGTCCACACACGTACAATAAAAGCAAAATAATCTGACTTAATTTATTCTTTATATCTTATAAAAAAAAGAACAGGGTCATGTGACCAAAATACTACATATGTGTCATCCACACCCAGGAGTTATGCACTGCCTCTACCATTGGTGAAAGCATTCCACTCACACACATACAAGCACACACTCCATGCAGACACATTCCCACTTACACATTAACATCCTCACACCACACATACTCACTCCACACACACACTCCACCCCTCCACCCCCACTAACACTCCCTACTCACACCCTCTACACACACACCCCTTACTCATACACACAACCTCCACTCACAAACACATACCCACTCCCACTCTACACTCCATACACACACCACACTCACACAACCCACTCACACTACCCAACTTATACTCACACACCTCTCACAAATGACCTCTACACACCATAAACACCACACACATTCCCACACACCTCACTGACACACTCCACTTATCTACACACACACACTCTGACATTCCACACATATACTCACACTCCTCACACACCCTTCACTCATACCCACACACAAATGCACACACATGCCCACTCATACTCCACCCACATACATTCTATTTAGCACACACATACACACACATCATCTACTTACACCCCCACACACACACTCTACTCACACACTCTAACTTTCTGACAATCCATTCACATAAACTCAAGAAGATTATGACTAATGTACAAGCTCAATGGGTTTTTGACATCTGGAAGAACTAAAATGAGTATGGTCAGCCAATTTATGGTTTTACCCAATTTAAGTGGCCAGATCAGAACAAATATTTTTATGCTTATTAGAAACTTTCAGTATTGTTGCTGGCAAGTATTTGTATTTAATCCCTTGGTCTCCATTGCATTGCTTCACAATGTGTGTAGCACATACAGTGCTAAAAATAGTGAGGCTGATGCATTGAGAAAGATATGGAAAAACTCTGTGGCAAACCAATTGCACCACAGCAGACAAATATAAATTCTCTTTTATTTAAATTGGGCATTGAACCCCTTAAATGTTAGCGAGGTCCCTAATTAATTTTGTAGAAATGTTTTACAGGCCATTTTAGTAAAAATGGTTGCAAGCCCAATTTAAATCAATGAAAATGCTGATAATTTTTATTTACCCCCTTATGGCACAAGTAGATCTAGGACTGCTCAATTTCCTCTTTATACATCAGTCTCAGTGTTTCATGAGCTTTAAATGACCTACTTAATTGTCTCACTGACAATCATAAATATTGGTTCATATGATAGGATAAGTAGATAATACAGTATATCAACTTATATAACGGTGATGACATGAACATCTGCTTTCTCACCTGTTCTCTGCTACTAAAATAAACAAAGGAACAGCAAGGTACATTTATGATTTATGTTGATGTTTTGCTGCAATTAATAGGTAGAGAGCATGTTCATCTGTCTTTTTCAATGCAACTATATACATCGTATATTATGGGCTTTGAGTTTGTATTTATTTTGATCAGAAAAGCCATTAATCATATAAGACTAACTATATAAAATTACTGGGTAATAGAGTAGCTAAACTAGGAGCCAGATATACTGGACACCACAATCTATAATAATATAATTCAATGCTAAAATAAACTATCATAAAAACTCTGTATAAAAATATACAAAGATATAGAAAATCAACCAAAAATTACCCACTAAAATATGTAAAAGGAAAAGTTATAAACCAAATAAGGAAGGTACATAACATACTTATAATAGTATAATAATGTATAAAAACTACTCCCAAAGCCTAAAATAGACTGAAATAAATGTACAAATTAGAAAATATTTAGTTAAAATATCAAATAACTATACCAAGAACAGTTCTTAATTCAAAGTGCTTTGTTACCTATGTGGATATGCCAAATAATCTATAGATGATGTATTGGAATAGAGGAGGATGAATATAGATGAAATGAATACATTGAATGATAATGGAATCAACAGTCATTGATTAGTCTGGATACTCTGTGAGTCAAGCCTCCAATGTATAGGTTGTTCCCATATAATTAATAGCCACGTATATAGAGACCACTGAAAGACCTACGGAAACTTGATATGGTGATAGAGCCCTAAAGCTGATGTATATTATTAGAAGCGCAAAGAGAAATAGCACCATAAACTAATTTGAGAGCTTTATGTTTTTAAATCAAAAAGGTATAAAATCAAAAACAACAAAATAGAAATGTATATATATATATATATATATATGTATATATATTTATACACATATATATATAGCCCGAAAATGGCAGGCTATCCGCACATTATACAAAATGTATTATGTCTTAAAATACTAGGAATAATAAAATAAATAATTCATCAAAACATATTGTAACGAAATATGACAGCTCAACTCATGTAGTGACTAGTGATGATCGAGCACCCCGATGCTCGGGTGTTCGGGTGCTCTGGCCGAGCGCCCCCGGAGACTCGAGTGCTCGGCCGAGCACCCGAGCCCCATTGAAGTCAATGGGAGGACTCGAGCATTACACCAGGCACCCCCTGCTCTGATGAGGGGAGGGTGCCTGGTTCATAGGAAAAGGTCAGAAAATGATGGAAACACCACAGAAATGGTTCAGGGACAGCATAGGGAGGATGTCTGGATGCATCTTGGACTCCAACGTCGCCGCTGGGAACGATGTTTCGCCCGTAGTACGCCATTTTTACAGACTGACCGTAAAACACACAAAAAGGAAGATAAAAACGATTTTAGGCGAAAAATTGTTACCAAACAGTATTTGCTGTATATTTACTTGTATATCATCTGCAAATTCTGCAAAAAATTTCATCGATTTTTCGGAACTGGGGCCATGATTAAGAGGGAAACGTGCGCAGCGTAAAGCAGGTGTTCAACGTGGTTATGGCCCGGGTAAGGTACAGCATTCAGGAACGGAGGCCGCAGCTACCACAGGTTTTACAACATGTCCGTTTGCCCTTGTTATGTCCAAAATTTATAGTCGGAACAGTGGGGTCTGATCCATTGAGTAAAAGTGACGAAGTGACTTAGTGGATGAAGCCAAAAACTACCTTCTGCTCTGTCGAACACCCCAGCCCTATTTAATTCAATGGGAGGACCTGAGGCACTCCGATACAACCTGTATATCACAAAATGGAGGGCCTCATTCACATTGTGGTACAATAGTTCAGGTAGTGGTCCAACACTCATAAAGCCTATGCACTAAGTGAAAGGGCTGCCAAAAATTAGACTGAAATGTCACTCCAATACACCCTTTATTACACATAAAGGAGGGCATCATATACACCCTTGAAAAATTAGGATTAATGGCCTGCTGGTGACCCTCTAAAACATTAGGGGCGAGGGCATGCCGCTAAGCTGACCATCTAAAACATTAGGAATGAGGGTCTGCTGCTGAGCCGACCATCTAAAACATTATGGGTGAGGGTCTGCTGCGGAGCTGACCATCCTAAACATTATATGCGAAGGCCTGCTAGTGAGCTGACGCTATAAAACATTATATGACAGGGCCCGCTAGAGAGCTGACCCAATAAAACATTATATGAGAAGGCCCGCTGGTGAGCTGACCTATACAAAAATTGTCAAACAGGGCCCGCTGGTGAGCTAGCCCTATATAAAAATTATATCACAGGGCCCGCTGGTGAGCTGGCCCTATATAAAAATTATATCACAGGGCATATGGAAGAGGAGGAGGAGGATGAGAAGATTAAGAGTCAACCATATACCCATTTTTTGGGTGGAAGGGGTGAATGGGAATACAGAGTATTCCCATCATTGTAAATAACATATCTAAAGTGACTTTATGTTCACCCGGGGCTTTCCTCCAGTGGAGTGGAGAAGTCAGGGGAAATCCAGGCCTTGTTCATTTTTATAAGTGTCAACCTATCAGCATTTTCGGTGGAAAGGCGGATACGCTTATCTGTTATGATGCCACCAGCAGCACTAAATACCCGCTCAGACAGAACGCTGGCGGCAGGGCAGGCCAGCACCTCCAAGGCGTAGAGTGCCAGTTCATACCACGTGTCCAGCTTGGACACCCAGTAGTTGTAAGGCACAGAGGGATCATTGAGGACGCTGACACGGTCTGCTATGTACTCCTTCACCATCTTCCAAAACTTTTCCCTCCTTGTGACACTAGGCTGCGCATCAGGGTGAGGGTGCTGGCGGGGTGTCATGAAGGTGTCCCACGCCTTGGAGAGTGTTGCCCTGCCTTTGTCGGAACTGCTGTGTGCTCCCCTTTTCTCCCCTTCTCGGTTGGCCAAGGTAGCACGTACTCTGCCGCCAGCGTTGTCAGATGGAAAATTTTGGAGCAATTTTTCGACAAGAACCTTCTGGTATTGCACCATTTTGCTTGTCCTCTCCACCGGAGGAATGAGAGATGAGAAATTCTCTTTGTAGCGGGGGTCCAGAAGGGTGAACACCCAGTAATCCGTGTTGTCTAAAATGCGTAAAACGCGTGGGTCACGGGAAAGGCAGCCTAACATAAAGTCAGCCATGTGTGCCAGAGTACCAACAGGCAAGATTTCGCTGTCCTCACCAGGAGGATGACTCTCAATCTCCTCATCCTCTTCCTCCTCTTCTGCCCACCCACGCTGAAGAGATGGAAATAAAGTTCCATGGCTACCCTCTGTAGCGGAGGCAACCGTGTCTTCCTCCTCCTCCTCCGCCTCCTCCAATTGTCGCTGAGAAGACGAAGTGAGGGTGCTCTGGCTATCACCTTGTGTAAGCTCTTCCTCCCCCATTTCCACCTCTTCCACATGCAAAGCGTCGGTTTTAATTGTGAGCAGCGAGCGTTTCAGTAGACACAGAAGTGGGATGGTTACACTGATAATAGCGTTATCGCGCTCACCATCTGTGTCGATTCCTCAAAATTGCGTAAAACCTCACAGAGGTCTGACATCCATTCCCACTCCTCACTTCTGATTAGAGGAAGTTGAACGGAGAGGCGACGACCGTGTAACAGCTGGTACTCCACTACTGCCCTCTGCTGCTCACAAAGCCGGGCCAACATGTGGAACGTGGAGTTCCAGCGCGTGCTCACGTCACACAGCAGCCGGTGAGCTGGCAATTGTAAGCGCTGCTGCAGCGTCAACAGGCCGGCTGAAGCTGTAGATGACTTACGGAAATGTGCACACACGCGGCGCACCTTCGTCAAGAGATCATGCAAATTGGGGTAGGTTTTTAGAAATCGCTGAACCACTAAATTAAATACATGCGCTAGGCATGGTACGTGTGTGAGCTTGCCGAGCTCCAAAGCCGCCACCAAGTTACGCCCATTATCACACACAACCATGCCTGGTTGCAGGTTGAGTGGCGAGAGCCACTGTCGGTCTGGTGACTAATCCCCTGCAACAGCTCTGAGGCCGTGTGCTGTTTGTCCCCAAGGCAGATCAGCTTCAGCACGGCCTGTTGACGCTTCCCCACTGCAGTGCTACACTGCTTACAGCTACCGGCTGATAGGTGAGTGGCGCTGCGCGCAGAGAATTCGGAGGTGGAAGCGGAGGAGGAGGAGCCAATAACGTAGGTGCTGGCGGAAACCCTGATGGAGGTAGGGCCCGCAATCCTCGACGTGGGTAGCACCTGTGCCATCCCAGGGTCCGAATCGCTCCCAGCCTCCACGACATTCACCCAGTGTGCCGTCAGGGAAATGTAGCGTCCCTGGCCACAAGCACTTGTCCATGTGTCAGTCGTTAAGTGGACCTTCCCAGTAACTGCATTGGTCAGGGCACGGGTGATGTTAAGGGACACATGGTGGTGTAAGGCGGGGACGGCACACCGGGAAAAGTAGTGGCGGCTGGGGACTGCGTACCGAGGGACAGCTGCTGCCATCAGGCTGCGGAAGGACTCAGTCTCCACAAGCCTAAATGGCAGCATTTCGATGGCCAGTAATTTGGAAAGGTGTGAGGTTAGTGCTATGGCCTGTGGGTGGGTGGCTGGGTATTTTCGCTTGCGCTCAAATGCCTGGGGTAACGACATTTGGACGCTGCGCTGGGACAGGGAAGTGGATGTGGTCGCTGATGGTGCTTCAGATGGTACAGGTGCAGGGCGGGAGGTATGCGGGCCTGCGCCTTCGACAGGCGATTGGCCGGCACCGAAAACAGGGGAAGAGGAGGCAGTGGTGTGGCCTGCAGACACAGATTGGCGATCCGGGCTTTCCTCCCACTTATTACGGTGCTTGGATGCCACGTGTCGGATCATGCTGGTGGTGGTGAGGTTGCTAGTGTTCATGCCTCGGCTCATTCTGGTGTGGCACAGGTTGCAAACTACAATTATTTTGTTGTCCGCACTTTCCTTAAAAAAACGCCATACTGCGGAACACCTAGCCCTTGGCAAGGGAGATTTACGCAAGGGGGTGCTCCGTGGAACATTTGCGGGCCGGTTTGGTGCGGTCCGCCTTCTTTCTTTAGCCACACCACTGCCTCTTCCAGCCTGTTGCGGTGCTGCAGATGGCTCTCCCTCAGGACTGCTGTCATCGCTCGGCTTTCCACCTTCCCAGGTGGGGTCAGTGACCTCATCGTCCACCAAGTCCTCCTCCACTTCCTCACTCTGATCATCCTCCTCATTTCTTGATCCCACCACATCCTCAGTCATTGACAACTGTGTATCATCCTCCTCATCAAGGTCTTGAGACAGTAATTGTGGTTGATTTGATGGCAACTGTGTCTCATCATCATCATCCACTTCCTTTGACCTTAAATGCCGTTCCCCTCTGTCATCTTCTTGTGATTGGGTACCCTCTAGAGGTTGTGAATCAGGGCACAAGATCTCATGTTCCTCTGCAAGCGTGCTTGGAGACAGGTTCAAATCAAGGATTGGTGATGAGAAGAGCTCCTCACTATATCCCAGTGTGGGATCACTTCTTTGGCCAGACCCTCTATGGTGGGAGGAAGGATGATCAGGGTGAGGATTATGTTGACCAGACTCTTGGCTAGTGAGAGTGGACTTGGTGGAAGACAGGGTGGTGCTTAACCGACTGGAACCAGTATCAGCTGAAATCCAACCGACCACCTGTTCGCAGTGGTCTGACCTCGAGAGTGATGTCCTGCGACGCCCTGTAAACTGAGACATGAAGCTAGGTATGGTGGATGTCTTTCTTTCTTGTGCTCTGGCACCAGGCACAGTTTCTACGTGTCCTGACCCGCACCCTGAACTATCAGGATCACGTCCACTTCCCCGTCCCTTTTTACCCGCCTTCTTCATATTAAACGGAATATATGCCGGTAATCTGCGGCTAGGCACACGAAACAGAATGTGACGCTAATCTGCGGCTAGGCACACTAAACAATATGTGACGCTAATCTGCGGCTAGGCACACTAAACAATATGTGACGTTAATCTGCGGCTAGGCACACTAAACAATATGTGACGCTAATCTGCGGCTAGGCACACGAAACAGAATGTGACGCTAATCTGCGGCTAGGCACACGAAACAGAATGTGACGCTAATCTGCGGCTAGGCACAGTGAACGGAATATGTGACGTTAATTTGTGAATTTGCACACTAAACAGAATGTGACAATAATCTATGGCTAGGCACACGTTTAAAATTGCCCTTTTTGTCGCTGCGTTGTAAAATCATTGGCCCTGTGCACCTAACAGAATATGTCAGCTTGTCACTGCACTGTGAAATATTTGTCCCTTTGCACCTAGTACAATGTCACCTTAGAACATGTCCCCCCCACAAAAAAATGAAATTCTGCCACCCCGAAAAAAAATTAAATGCTGCCCCCACACACAACAGTCCTAAAAAGGACTTTTGGGTCTTGAAAGAGTTTCAACAATTTTATTCTCCCTACACTGACTTCCTGTGCATCTAGTATTATATGTCACCTTACAAATATCCCCCCCACAAAAAAAAGGAAATTGTGCCCCCCCAAACAAAATATAAATGCTGCCCCCACACACAACAGTCCTAAAAAGGACTTTTGGGTCTTGAAAGAGTTTCAACAATTTTATTCTCCCTACACTGACTTTCCCTGCCTAAGCGCATCTCTCCCTGGCTAAGAATGAGCCGAACTCGTGCGTCGGGTGCTATACAGCACCCGATCACGGGTTCTGGCCAGCCAATCAGTGTAATGCCAGCAGCCAACATGGCTGCTGGCATTACACTGATGTCAGAGCCTCCCCGCACGTTTATTGGCTGCGCAGCAGCTGCGAAACGTGCGGGGAGGAGACCCGAACATGGCGGGCGAGCACATGCGGTACTCGTACAAGTACCGCCATGTGCCGAGCAGAGCGATGCTCGAGCCGAACCGAGCTTCGGCCGAGCATGCTCGCTCATCACTACTAGTGACTATATTACTTTACTAAGAGCAAAAAAACTAAATGATAAGCGTTATCTTAGATCTCACCTTATATTCCATATTCCTGACCCCAAGTTCCAAACAACTCATGCATTCCATATTGAAAGCAGAAGTGCTCAGACAAGAAGTCCTTAGATATTGGTTGAATGGATCTGCTTTCCAATCATGAAATGTATATTTGTGTCTGCAAACAGTTCCCAGGTAAAAACCACAATGAGTATTTCATCTAAGATGTGCCTTCAAGACAGAAAGCCAATCCAGCTATGCCGTATGTTCCATCTTAAACATGGCCATCTGAATCATAGGAATCTCTGCCCGGGCCAACAACCCTCATAGCCATATTACCCAGGATGAGCTCCCCAGATGGAACACATGTTTGGCTGAGCAAAGTGTCAAGGCGCTCCAATCCTGGAATGCACATCTAGGCTTTGGGAATCATTCCCAGAACCAAAATAGCCCTATTAGTTGTATCACCAGAGTATGTTAAATTAAAAACTACCTGTCTGGAGTCCATCCACCTTCACATTTCTATAATAACTACAGACATACATGAGCATAAAATCAGATAACAGCTCATGAATGAAAGAGAGAAAAAAAGTGTTGGGGGACTGTTATATTACCTAGTAGTCTATCATTTAAAATGGGAAATTAAGTCTATATAACCAACTAAAAATGTAATATATCTTAGTATCTCTATTCATATACACTCTTACATTTATCCCAATGTAGTCGGAAAGAAGCGCCAACAGGGCTGGTGCAAGGATTTTTTGCCACCCTAGGCAAATCCTCATTTTGCCGCCCCCTTGGCTCCACCGATTGTGTCCCAGCCCTTTATCCCTGCCCACTTATACTCCACCTCTTTTAATGATGGTTACCTCAGAGACTTTTATATGCTAATTAACATTATTTTTAGGAGAAAGAGAGAAAAACAAATCAAAGAGGAGTTGTGTAAAGTCTGAGTCCAGGGGTTAACATCAAGTTAGAAAGATGTGGCTGCACTAATTGCAAATAAATGTATCCTATATAATAATTCACTAAAACGTGTGTAACGCCGTGACATGCTCAGTAGACACTGCTGCAGTCATGCACAGTAGAGACTGCCCGCGTCGCGGCTCATCAGCCGTTGCACGGGCAGTCTCTACTGCGCGTGACTGCCCCACGACCGGGTGGCAGTGGCACTGTGGCCCATGTAACGGGCTGTTCAACTAGTTCCTAATAAAGGTACCAATGTCCTGGGTGCATTCATGGGTTGATACAGTATATCTAAATATAAGGAAGTCACATCAAAAAGAGAGACAATGTGACTACCTGCATACAGAGAACCCATTCACTGAGACACAAACACAAACACTGAAGTAACCAAAATTAGAAAAAGGCTGTATTCAAATACAAAATATGAGAAATAGAAAGAAGTACATAAAATATTAAAAACACCCACACAGGCAAGGCAGAGTGTAACCCAAACAATTGTAATGACATTAGCCCTATATCACCTAAACATAAGAAAGGAGACAAGCACACTGTGATAAAAGCATCCTATATAATAATTCGCTAAGTTGTGTGTAACGCCCGACATGCGCAGTAGACACTGCTGCGCGTGCGGCAGTCACACGCAGTGGAGACTGGCGGGGCCGCGGCTGATACAGAGCTGGGCGCTCCGAAGGAGCGTCCAGCTCTGTATCAGCCGAGGCGCGGGCAGTATCCACTGCGTGACACTGCCCGGCGACCGGCTGCCAGAGGCACTGTGGCCCGTGTAACGGGCTGTTCAACTAGTAATAAAGTATTTGACAAAATACATGTGTATGAAGAAAAAAAAAAAAGAAATATGTAATATAAATCATAAACAAACTCCTGTGCATAATAAATGGAGGCATAGGGAAAATATCCAAGGTCTGACTCGTCTGTGCTCCCAAACACAGCGCATATATAATCCCTGACGAAGTCACTTAGGTGGCGATATGCATTGGGTTTGAGAGCACAGACGAGTCAGACCTTGTATATTTTCCCTATGACTCCATTTATTATGCTTAAGAGTTTGTTTATTATATATTTCTTTTTTTTTCTTAATACACTGATATTTTGTCTAATACTTTATTATGATTTTTTCAAAATGTGTTTGTCTACTTCTTCATGTTTTGGTGAAATAGGGCTAATGTCATTACATGTTTTGGGGGTTACGCTTTGCCTTGCCTGTGTGGGTGCTGTCAATACTTTATATACTGCTTGCTATTTCTCATATTTTTTTGATACTTCAGTGTGTGTGCTTCAATTGAATGGGTCCTCTGTTTGGAGGTAGTCACACTCTCTCTCTTTCGACCTTATACTCAAAAATTTAAGGGACTTGTAGCATACTGAATATCTGAAATGCCTGCCCAGGACAACTGGACAAGAGCCCACCAATAACCCCTTGTTTTGCTGCCCCCCACATCTAGGACCAGCAACCCCATTGTACTCTAATCTACTGTGCACAGACACCCTCAGCCCTGCTGCTGTACTCACACTGCACTCCGCATCACCTCCTCTGAAGTCTGAAGCACTCTGCTGCAGCCCACTGTTTCAGCAGGCTCTGGTGATGGTATTATACAATCATGCCTCCTCCTCGCTAGTCTTTCATTCTTTCGAGCCGACTGCTGCTGCTGCTGCCAACTTGAACTTCAGATTCTGAATGAATCCATGGTCACTCTGCTCCTGTGACCATATCCAGACCCCATGTGCTGCTATGCAACAGCGCCACCGCGCCACATAAAACACACAGCAAAGGCAGCCAATAAGATAGGAGTATTCTGTCAAAGCACTCCTCTCTCATTGGCTGCATGACGATATGCATAGGAAGGTTATAATGCACTGCGGGGCACGTCTAGTGTCATCCATGTGTGTAGCTAACCTCATGTGTTAGGCACAGCAGCTGCCAGCCCGCCCGCCAAGGTGCCTCTGCCAGTCAGCCTATGGTTCTGCTCTGTGCCTACCTGGCCTATAGGTGGCGTGGGCCCTGAGCACCAACAAATATGAGACATCATGTTATGATCCTAGCTTCTTTGAGCCTAAAACAGCATAAGACCTTCATCTCCCACTTCATCTCTGTGTCTGGAACAGAGTTTATGGCAGCTTCCACTGGTGCCTTTAGGGATATGTTCCAAATCAATGATTTTTAGATTTTTAATATCGCACTGAGGGCAATCTAGAAAATACCTTGCTATGCCATGATTAGTTTCTGCTCTACTGATTTTCCTCTATACCCATTCATTCTTATATTAAGTTGCCTAATTATGCAACCTACATATTTTTGTCCATAGCCACATAGCAGCATATAGACCAAATCATTTGTATTACACTCTATGTGCTGTTTAATATTAAAGTAGACTGTACCTAACATCAGAAAAGGACTTTCTATGTTATCTTTGTGGCAAAAAGATTTGGGATGGCTAGGTGCTACTGCATGTATGATCATATGTTCCTATTTTTCCTAAAGGTTTTACAAATGTGTGTTACCCTATACACTTGTAATATCCTAAAATGTTTGTGGATAATATTTGCGATATTACAGCCATATGAATTGAATTGTGTGATAAAAGATAAACCATACATCTCATCTTTTTTTGTATTTCTGAGTTCCTGTGTTTTGTTAAAATATAATTTCTATTAAGAATTTTAGCCCTTTTCTAAGAACTGTTTTTTCAGGTAAGTTCCCTCTTTTTCAAAATCCTTTGCTACAATTGCGCTGTTGCATGTGGAACTATCCAAACAGAAATGTTTTTAGCAATTTGGAATAATGTCCACTTTCCGCTTTGATGCACTGATCTGAAGCCACAGGTTTTCAATATATGGTACTGTTGATCTTCTCTTAAAGGATATAAACAGATCTAAGGATTCAATCTGTTTAATTTCTATTTGTACATTAACTGTTACACCCCTATCATTGTTATGAAGTCTTCAATCATCCTGTTTAGATCTGTCTGGCTTTCTCTCCAAATATTCAGAATGTTGTTGAAATAATGGTCATAAAACATGAGACCACTCCCTCCCCTAGGGTGACTTAGCGATCCATTATGGACCTCCCAATGGCCCACAAATAGGTTGGTGTAGAGGGAGAAAATCTTGTTCCCCTGACCATACCCTTGATTTGCAGGTACCATTTTTCTTGAAACTGGAAGAAATTGTAATTTAGCATGTACTCCACACACTTCAGTAAAAATATGTTTGTGCTATTGGCATATCTTTATCTCGATCTAAGAAAAAGAATAATGCTTCTAAGCCTTTAGAATACTCAATATTAGTATAGAGATCTTCCGCGCTATAGTTAACCAGCAAAATATATCATCATAGTCAATATTTTGTAGTTGTTCCAAAATGTGTTGTGAATCTCTTATATAGCTGGGTAGTTCGGTAACATATTTTTGTAGAAAGAAGTCAAGGTAAGCAGATAGATTAGATGACATTCAGTTTATCCCTGCTATTATGGGCCTGCCTAGGGGATATTTTATCCTTTTGTGAATCTTAGGTGAATGGGATAAGAAAGGTGCATCAGATTTCTCTATCTATATGTATTTATATTTATAATGTAAAATAATGGCTTTTGCCAATGCTCTTGTAGCAGATTTTTTAGAATATGAAGGTAAGAATCACTACGATTATACTGAAATAATTTGCATGATTTATTATCTATGGAGATACTTCAATCACAATCCATGCTAAACATGTCTCTTTGAAAACATGTGAGCAGGGGGAATGCAGGATCACATGTAGGCACATCCTCATTGAGATGAAGCACAACCACAGGTCTAATTGGGAGACACCCCCAGGGGCAGATTGTAGGAGAATACCAGCCCAGGCTTTTTTTTTTTTTTAAAGCAGCCCACTAGCTGCACCATCATCCCTATTGACACCCCCTTGTGGTCCCTGTGCGGCATGGGCGAGCAGGTGCCAGGATATTATGTCATATCCTGGCACTCTGCCACAGACCTCTCCTTCAAAATATCTTGGGATGGTGAGGTGAGATCCTCTGATCTCCCCACCAGCCCATGATCTAGCGGCCCACCGGGGGATACCCGATCCCCCGATAGGACAATCCGACCATGGACACACCTACTTCATGGCAGAGGTATGATGACTATCAAAAGGAACAACACACCTGTAAGTGCACTGGATCAAAAGGGGCAGAATAGATGTATTGTAGATGTCTCAGGGAGTGGGACATCTTTTTCCCATTTATAATAACTCCCATGTCTCATATTGCTGCTGTACAAATACAAAGCATGGATGTCTGAGTAATTTGAAGGTGATAAGAACAATAAAATTCCTACACCCTCTGCCAACACCTCCTCCACCACCGCTAATCATGTTGTTAAAACATTAAAGGCTCACAGTTCTTCTCCTTGGTGTTGCTAACCCACACTTAAGGTGTTCATGCCAAAATGTTAATGGTTGACATGTTACCTTATTCATTTTCAAAAACAGTGGTTTTAAATAAATTGAAAGAATATACAATACTTAACTGGAAGGCTTGGGTGGGGTTCTTTGTCACCTGGACAGTCACAGCTAATGTGAGACTTACATGAGCTCATGAATTCTTTTGAGGAAGCGGGCAGGCAAACTTGGAGGTGAGTCAGTAGAGGAATCAGCCAGATGCTTTCACTAATACTAATAAAAAAGAATGAAGCACATGACTTATAATTCTTACAATAATATCAACATAGATATGAACCATCTTGTGGATCACATGGTTTGGTAGCATGCTTTTGAGCAGGATCTTCATATAGTCTCCAATAAAAGCAATGAGAAGATAGACCCTTGCATTAGACATAGCTTTCTGAATTTGTGAGCACCAGCACTCTGAGGAATCAGACACTGAAAGAATATAAATAAATTTATATAAACAGTGTAAGATTTTATTTTGGAGGATTAGAGAGAAATGAAGGGGCAGAACTTCTAGAACACATTAGTGAAAAGTAAGCATGCAAAAGCAGTATACAATTCAGCAACAAAAGCATCACATCAATTTGCAGAACATGTCATCATCACAGACAGCAATTAATGTGTCTTGGGGGTGGTAGTCTAATAATTGTGGTGATGGCACTGGCATATCTCTATGGAACTTCCTCCCAGAATAGGAGTTGGCAACTGATCCACGCGAACACTGTTTATGTCCAAGGAGTGGCCCTGCTTCATGAGAGGTGGTTACAGCATACCTACTGGATAACTGTGCTCTAGACCAAAACAATGCAACACTTGAATGCTGGTAAGAAAACCGTGTGTGTGTAGTCAGCAATTGTGGTTCCTACTGTGAGAACCTTTAGTTGCCCACTAGCAAACATGAAGTTTTGCGTTTTAGCTGGTCATGTTGATAGGCTTACATTTTTAAAACTATATCAGCATCTAATACCAAATGAGTAGTTAGCAAAATGGGATAAAAAGGGGTAAAACATAAGACAGAGCAGCATATTAATGGAAACAGTATTGAGAAACAGGAGAAGGTGGTATTTGCATAGTTGCCATAATCTACCGCAATTGGTACCAGTGATGTGCTCATTGATGAAGGATTGACAATTAATGTAATGTTATCCAGTCACCATAATCATTCTCCTCTGCTACATTTTGAGAGTTCAAAATGCCTAGAAGAATATGAAAGTACTGGGGAGGAAAAGGATAATGCTGATGATTACCAAACTGTTGATGATGATGTTGATCTAGAATATATCCCCTACCACATCCCTTCTTCTGATATAGGTCTGTGAGAACAATTTTGATATGGCCATAAAATTAGCTGAAAGTAAGAAGCTCAATCTTTCAACACTGACAAGGGTAGTATGCGTGTTTAACAAATTATTTGAGAGATCAGTTGGAAAGTCAAACTCTGGACAAGTAAAGATGCCTAAAAATACACAAGCATCATGTCAGCCATCATCATCGTCACTGCTTCCAAGTCCATCATCAATACAGTCACACACCATTTTTGAGTAAGCTGCCACACCAGTCATCAGCAATATCCATAACAAACCTAGCTATGTTGAGTGCTACTGCTGCATTTGAAAGTGCAGAGTCCTTGAGACTTAGTGTTAGAACAATTGTAACATCTAGTCCATGAAGTAGTAGTAGTAGTAGCCCATCAAGATCCCTTCAGTCTATGAAAACTTCACTTACAATACACAAGCTAAACATTTTGTTATCTGTTGTCTGTGTAAAAACATATGAGCAGGGGGGAAAAATGCATCCTATCTAGGTACATTTTCATTGAGATCCCACCTGAAGCACAAAATAGGCCTGATTGGGAGTAGGGATGGATGAAATATATATAATGGTTACTCTATAACATTCGATATAGAAAAAACAATCGATATATTGATAATATAGCAAAGAGATATATCTTAAAGGGCACTCAATCCTTTTAATATGCAACAGTCCCTCTTTCAAGGAAACCTTCTTCGAAGCAGACTTGAAATTTTCCAAAGGTTAAGAGTCCAATTATGCAGCTCGTAATCAGGTCGTCAGATAGGTTCCAAACAGCATGTAAAACAGAAAACAAAGAGAAAACAGTGCAAACTCCTCTAAGTCTAGTACTTCCGGTCCACAATTTCAGGATAACACATAATCAAAGGAAATCCCCTTTACAGGGTACTCACATTTTCAAGAGGCCTAACTGCCTCTGGATAAAGCACATTGACCAGATCTGACCTCCAGTCACGGTCTCTCTCTCGCAACTCCCAACCGTTGGGCTCCGTGTCTCCTTCTCCAGTCAAGTATCCTCTTCCTTCTTTGATGCAGCTTCTTCTCCCGGCAACCTATTGGGTAGTCTATAGCCTCTCTATGAGGAGTATAATACTTACATCAGCCACTACTGGCAAAAGGAAAGAAACATAGGGATAGGGACACTAAAAATAAGAGATCCGTGAGAAGCGATCAAATATAGGAAAAAATACAAATTTATTAAAATAATCGTTCCCGGGTAACAACCCTTTACAGATTAAAAAAGAAAAGAATATATTATCTAAGATTGACAAAGAGATACACTCCCTACGTGTTTTGTAAAGCACAGCTACTTTTTCAAGGGAATTAATCGTAATGAAATACCTCTCAGCCATTTATAGACTCACACTACCGATAATATATAATATTATCATTTAATAATAATTCATTTAATTAATAATCTAATTTCTTGTCTTATTGTGTACTTTTAATTGTCAGTTTTTGGGGTTATATTGTTTATATTTTACTTCTCCTCCAAAATGCCTCCTTCTCCCAAACAAAGGAACAAGAAGGATGGGTGGTGTGTGATTGGCAGTAAAGTTCAAACCCTAAATAAGTGTCCTTTTCAGGTGCCCCATGTCTCAGGCCCTGGGTTCTTTTGTTTGGGAAGATGAGACATTGCACACCCACTAGTGATGCTGCAATCTCAGAGGCAGGAAAATAACAAATATTTGATGTGCCAATCCCAAGTATTTTCCATTGTTTTCTTTGGAAGGAGAAGTGCAGTCATTTTTAACCATTTTGGGTTTTCCCCACAATCCCCTTACTTTAAGCCTTCAAGTGTCAGAGAGGGTGGACAAGGCATAATTTACCCACCCATCTTGCACACAGAGGGTTAAAAACAGGCATTGTTTGTGTTTCTTTGTTTTTAAATTAAAACATTGAAATAGTTTTCCTTTTAATTCCTTTAGTGTTCCTTTTATCTTTTATGCCTGATATAGATTGTCTTTTATGCCATTTCTATTGTTTTGTCTTTGGGCACACAATGTGGGGGAGAGAAGGAAAAGGTTATGTGAGGATACAGTTATATGCCAACATAAAAACTGACACATTATTCTGCAGTTACTGGGTAAGAACTTTCAGATTATGGCAGGTGTATCTGTGCTATACTATCTTCATATCTTCCAAATGTCCCTCTTTGAGCACCAAATCACTCTGGACTTTTAAATAAAAATTAATAGAAATTGGTCTGCACAATATGTTTAGTTTTGTTGATATGATTATAAAACCTAATAATAACTGTGTTTTTATGTATTGTACCCTTCATTATGCCCTTGATAAAGTAAATTAAATATGTTAGGGGTGCCCCGAATGTTCTAAATTATGTGTTAGGGGTGCCTCGAACAAAAAAGAGATTGAGAACCATTGGTTTAGGAGATCAGACTGTGTGGCGTGTATATACGTGTATCATATTGCTCCACAGCAATAAAACTCACACCTAAATCTTCAGTATATGTGTATATAGTCTGTGTAAATGAAATACTTTGATCTTGCTTTAAATAATTTAATTCAGTTACACCAAGAGATGTCAAAAGGTCATGAAATAAACTAAAAATTCTCAGTAATGCCCTGCCCACCAGACACACCCAGTTCTAAGCTTTTAAAGTGTACAGGATATACAGTATGTCCACCTCACAAACATGGTTAGAGAAGGGAAAAGCATTTTTAGGATTGCAGGAACAGTAAGATCAGAGTTGCTTCTAAGAGGCTTTTAACCAGCTGAATTCCAGAACAATGTGGTGCACACTCCTTTGACATGCAAAATGTTAATGATTCTTATAAGAAGATGAGTGATCAGAATAAGAAGGGCCATTTTGAGCCCCTGAAAGATAATACATGTGTAGTAATATTTGTAGGTGACTTACCTGACACAGGGGAGGTGTAACGGTTTGTTTGACACTCAGAGACAGTAGTTTAGGTAAAAACACAGTTTTATTGAGCAAGGTAAAATAATAATAACCCTCACGGGTCCAGTAGCAAGAATACAATGCAATACTGACACAGGACAGGTTACAGATGAATACCCACACGGGTCCAGTAATTGTACAGACAAGATAACAATGTACTGACACAGGTCAGGTATCGTGTGTGATATGCATACAAGACAGCACTGAACGGGTTACTGATAGTCCAGGAGAATAGATGGAACCTATCAGAGCGAGGCCGTGGATACTCTCCCTGAGAGAGTAGAAATGTCGAGTAATGCCACAGATAGGAGCGGAGGCCCTTGGCAACTCAGATGCTGCCGTAGCAGTAGTGGAAGATTGAATCATATGCCCGGAGTTTGCCCAACGGAGACTACAGTGCCAACAACTGGTGATGTATACTGCCGTAGCAGTAACGGAAACTGAACCGTATGCCCAGGGTTTGCCCAACGGAGACTACAATGCCAAAAACTGGTGTTGTATACTGCCGTAGCAGTAACGGAGGACTGAACCATATGCCCAGGCTTTGCCCAACGGAGACTACAGTGCTGAATAACCGGTGGTGTGTGGCCCTTCAGACCGAAGGAATATATGCGTAAAGACCACTGTCGACTGCCGGGATGGAAGAGCCTGAGGCGCCCAACTAACCCAACCTCAGCTGATGGCAGGAGTAAAGGTCTGGTTAATGGAGGCACGGAAAGAAAAGCACACACCGGAATGTCACACGCGCGACACGGAAACACCGGAGCCAGACTGCAGTAAGAGGCACAGAACAGGAGTGTCGCCCGCACGACATGGAGACAACGGACACAGGGTTGCAGTACTGGACCACACTGCCCGGATGCCAAGCCCAAACAGAGACTACACAAAACAAAGGCAATCCAGGACAGGCAGCAAGGGAAGGCCCAACAGGTCGGCACACAGGGCAGGAACAGCAGTCAACCGGAAACAGAGAATGACCGAAACGTCAGCAAGCCGGATCGGTGCACAGAGCAGGAACGTCAGCCGGGCCGGGTCGGTAATGGAGGAGGAACATCAGCCTATCCGAGTCGGTTTCAGAGCAGGAACATCAGCCAGGCCGGGTCGGTACACAAGCAGGAACATCAGCCAATCCGAGTCGGTATCAGAGCAGGAATGTCAGCCAGGCCAGGTCGGTACACAAGCAGGAACGTCAGCCAGGCCGGGTCGGTACACAAGCAGGAATGTCAGCAAATTTGGGTCGGTATCAGAGCAGGAACTACAGCCAGGCTGGGTCAGGATACAGAGCAGGAACAACAGCAGTAGAATGGTCAGGCAATCCGGGTCATACACTGATATCACACAAGGACTAGAATAACGCTGGCACAGGAACACAGAGAAAGGGCAATAAGTAAGTGACAGGACCCAGTATTTGAGGATACATACTGGGCGGGCCAATCTCACAGTAGCCAATGGGAGAAGACTGAGAGTCAAACTGACAGAATGTCGCCCGTATAGCACGGGCACCATGATAGGAGGGCCGGGTCAAGCTTGACAGAAAGTAGCATCTTGTTTGTTTCTGTGCACTGTGTGAGGGTGTTTTTCATCCATTACACATTGTGACACCTTTTGGTGAGCGTAAAAAAGGTTCCCGAGTTCACCATAGCGCATGTAGATGGAGTGAAAGATAGAGTTCAAGCTATCTTCTGTTTCTCTCCATTGTTGCTCCCATGTGGGATCAGAGACTGTGCCTGGGAAAGTCAAAATGAGTGCGAGGCTGCATACAGGAAGTGTGTTTGATAATGGGAGGAGCCAGTTCATCTCTTCATTTTTAAATGTCAAATTTATTTTTTTGACTGGATAGACTGTCCTCCCTTGATGGCCATCCGAGCCCCTCCAAGTTTATCGGGCCCTAGGTAGGTGCCTAGGTTGATTTGAGCATGAATCGTCTGTAACATATTGTCTCCCAAGCTTTTCTCACATTAGCCATAGAATCACATACTGTCTCCCCATCCTTTCTCAGCAGTAACCATAGAACCACAGATTGTCTGCCAAGCTTTGCCCACATTAACCATAGAATAACACACTGTCTCAGAAAAGCCTTACCCACTATAACCATAGAAACACACATTGCCTCAAAATCCTTGCCTACTTTAACCGTAGAATCACACACTGTCCTCCCAAACCTTGCCCCATGATAACCATAGAATCAAACATTGCCTCCCAAGCCTTGCTCCCCCCATAGAACCACACTTACTGCCCCTCCCAGCTTTGTCCCAGACAAAGTAACTTCATAATTACAATTATTTTTAGTCATGTCTGGCTGCACTGGTAGTCTTAGTAGTGCACAACTGAATGTACCCTATCCCTGTGGGAACTGGCAATGATCCTGTAGAAAATTTAAAGGGTTTTGCAAAAGGAAAATATGTTAGCCTTTTTCAAATAGCAGAATTTTTTTTGCAGGAAAAGCAGCAAATTGATGATATTCTACAAAAATTCCAGTGGGAAAAAAAGACTAATTGGAAGACATACAAGCAGCAGCATGCAGATGTATAACATGTAGTAGCAGTGACGCATTTGTAAAAGTTCATGGTGCTCAGGGGCACAATATAATAGTGCTGTAGATGTCTTATAGAGAGAGACAATATGCTCTTCATTTACAATAACATCCATGGCTCCTGCCGCTATTCTGCATTTTCAATACACAGAGAAGTTTGACTGAGTTTGTTGAAGGAAATGGCAAGAGGCATAGAGTACCCACACCTGCTTCCACCAATACCGTCACCACCACAATAAATCATGTTGTTAAAGCAATAAACTTATCAAGTTCTTCCTTTATGTACTGCCAACCTACACTTACTGCACAAAAATAATCCAAAACTATGCTTATGGAATGGCAAAGTTGAGAAAATGTTGGAGGTTGACACAACACTTTTGTAGAAAACTGTTTTTTAAAGAATTTATGTCATATGTTGCACCCGTCAGTCATATACCAAGCCACAGTTATTTTTCAAGGACTGATGTGCCAGAATTGTACAAGGAAGTGGTTTATGTGGTGGGCAAAGGGCTGAAAATTTCACCTGACAACACATAAGTTGACAAGTGTCCAGAATACAGACTATATAGCTGTCTCTGCTCAGTGGGTTTCCTTTGCATCATTTGGCAACACCAGCATGCAACACTGGGCCTCAGCTAATGTTTTTGGTTCTGGCAGGGTAGCCCATACCATCAGCATACCACTTTGAACATGCAGAACTTCGAGATACAATCCCACAAAGCTGCAGATGTGTTAAATAAACAACAGCAGGTGATAGACGAATGGCTTGTAGCCACTCCTTGTAAGATGGATTTGTGTCTGCTGACAATGGGGGAAGATGAACTAAGGTTCAGTGCTGTGGAGATGTGTGTCTGGAGATGTGTGGTGAGCAAGTTGCCTTTGCAATGGAGACACACATCACCATATGTACTAAGAATTAGGTTTGCAAGAGGGGGGTCCCCATTAGCATACATGGTTGTCAAACTGCTGATGATATTTAATGCCATTAACCTCCAAGCCACAGAAGGAAAGCTGTTGGCAACAACTGATTGTGATTTTATTATTTGCGTGATAATTAAAATAATGATACTGTGCTTTAGATGGCGTCTCTTTACGCTTTTTTATAGATATATACATTAACATACCCACATGAATATGATAATGGCTCATTCACCTGTATTTCCATATGCAAATGAGCCACTGTCAATGTGTTCAGTCCAAAATCATAAAAACCTGTCGACGGCATGGCTGATTGATGGAGATGTCAGAGGACCAATAGCGCATTCAAGGGGATATGGCGAAGACACATTAGTGAATACTGGCAATGTGCCTTTGACAAAGATCTGCCATCATGAGCCCTCATCAAACTTTAATGCATCTCGGCCAATGACTCCAACATAATATCTGCCTTGAGAATAGGTAATATGGTGTATGTACCCTGCTTTGCCCATGTCTTAAATTTAGTTGTTAATCAATTCCTCTCAAACTCCAAAACACTGAGAGGCATACTTAATATCACCCATAAAATCTCTGCACATGTAGCTGCTCCTACAGTGCTCACAATGCATTATGTTGCATACACTAGCATAACCACCTGCCCCATCCCCAGTTTAAAATGGAGGTCCCTGTTAGAGAGAACTGGAGAATTTCTACTAGTAGAATAAGGACATCAGTGAGTATACAATGCATAAATAAGTCTTAAGAGGGGGTCACTGCCATTAATTTTGAAAAAGCATTTAGCGAATACGCATCAGATCCCTGTTCTTTTGCTCCTATTTACTATGCTGGCTAATTCTCTTTATTTCTTTATTGCTGGGATTAGGTAATACTATTGTAAGAAAGGGTGCTAGCTTCTTGATCTGCATGCTAATTAGCAATCTGAATATGCACCAGAATTCTGTGTAAGTGGTAAACAGGGAGCTGAACTCCATTTATAACTTTTAAGGCATCTGTTAGATTTCATTGTATATATGTTAATTGATACAATATAGTTTGTCCATGATGAAATAGTCAATATATTATTTGGGCTTATAAGATGTGTAATCTTATTTCAGTACAGGCAAGTGAGTGGTCTGATAGTTAAACCATTGTGAACTGATTTCTTGGAGTCAAGTAATTACTTTCATGTTGATTCCTCGATTATACATTTGTAACAATTATTTCCCAATTTGCTGTAATTAATTATCTGTCTATGACTTTGTAGACTACAGAGCCAGGGCTGGATTCTATTGCAGGTGATAAATGTTAACACCCATCTTATCAAACATTTTCCTATTGAAGTCTCAGGGGAAACCTGCAGATAAAAGCAGTGATAAAATTAGCAGCTGCAATAGAATCCAGCCCCTAGAGTATATATATTGCACTTTCGGTAATTGGATATTGACTTTTTTCTATCCTGTACAGACCACTCACCATTCAGTCAAATTATGTATATGATAATGATTACCATTCCATGGATGATGATAGTGATAATAATGACTTTTTGATTAATGTTACTATCAACTACGGTGCAATCTGGGTGTGGCTCACTAATCTTATGGTGGCTGTAATTTCTGTCTGAAGTTGTAAATAATGTTATTCTTCTACTGTGTAGCTAAACAGTCAGCCTAGACAACATTTAACACTTTTAGTGCAATAGAGGTATCCAACGCATTATAATGCAATGCTTTGGATACGTCTCTGGCCCTCAAAGGGTTAATATTAAGCATTACTTCTGTTGTACATTTGTGTTATAAACAAAAGATTACTAAGTGTCAATTATTTTGTTAAAGTGACAGCTAAGTTATATATGGTGATGACAAATTAAATCAAATAAATTATTTAATAATTTTCATCTATCACCATACCTAGTTCTTTGGATTACTTATAAACTACACTAGACATGTAGCTTAGAAATGCTATAGTCACAGTCATTGGTTATGTCTGACCTATAGGGTTTAGTCTATGTTTTTGTTTTTTAATGATTCTTAATAAATTGTATTATTTTTAACTACCTAGTACTTATTATTTTTTTTTTCCTTTTTGATCTACATTAATTGAACTTTTATGAAAAGTTATCTTGTCATTTCCATCTGTGGGACATGTTTTTCTGAGAAGGGACATCTTCAGCACCTGGTCAATGGCTGCTGAAACCTTTTGAGGATATCACCTTGCTGGTTAATCATGTTGGACAGATGGAATTAGTGAGATACTAATGCTTACATATATACTACAGAAAAAAATGAAGAGCATGGCTGATGATTCTTGGAATAGCAATAATACAGACATGAAGCATCTGGAGAATGACATGTTAGCATGCTTTGAATAGGGTCTTTGCATAATGTCCATTAATAGCAATGAGAAATACATTCTAGCTACATTGCTGGAATCCAACATTAAACATAACATTTCTGAATTTGTGCCAAGGCATGATCAACATTACTCTGAGAAACTGGATTCTGTGAAGGAATATAAAGAACTGCTTATAGAATAAGTGGAATATTGCATTGTGGAGGATGAGAGAAAGAAAGCATGTATCTCAGGGGTGGCAATCTAAAAATTGCAATGGTGGTTGTGGTGGCATCTCCATGGGATTTGTTCCCAGAATAAGAGAAGGTAACTGATACACACAAACATGGTCTGACTCCAATGAGTGGTCCCACTGCATGTGAAATGGCTGCATAATATCTGCAGGATACCTACATTCAAGACCAAACTGATGACCACATTGACTACTGGCAAACAAAACAGTGTTTTATCAGCACTGATGCATATTGCATTGGAAATATGAATGGTAAAAACATTTGCCTCAAAATCAAACCAGGCCAAAAAATGGCATTTCCCACTGAGTGGTATTTTTTTGCCAAAAGTGCAGTTTTTCCATTTATTTCCTGCCTAGCTCATTGCACTGGAATCAATGGTAAGACTGAATTTCAGGTTCCCATCTTTTCCCACAGGCATAGTATAAATAGTGTAATTAGGTTTCCTCAGCATGCTATTCTCGGTTTACTAGACAAAGAAAGCAGAACAATGTTTCAGCTACTTAGGATATGCAATGTTAAACTGGAGTGTAGTTCAAGGAGTCTTGTAGGCAGGACATTTGTTCTCTGTGTTAGGAGAGTCTGTGGGACAGTGAAAGGAGAAAGGAGGTTGACCCAAAATACACCTAAATCTTGGTTGCCTGAGACAGGCAGCTGTGATCAAAGTTCCTTCTGGATTTGACTGATTTCTTTGCTAGGGAGCCTGGGTGTGTGTAAAAGAACAAAGGAGATTTACTCTAAATGCCTCAAAATCTTGTATGACTATCTGGGAAGACACAGGCAGCTGTGATCCAATTTTCTTCAAGATCTAGCTGTTATCTTTTTGCTAGGGGAGACTGGGAGTGTGTGAAGTGAGAAAAAGAAGATTTATCCCAAATACCCCAAAATCTTGTATGATTGTCTCTGAAGACACAGGCAGCTATGATCCGAGTTCCATTGGTTCTGGCTGTTATCTCTGTGTTAGGTGAGTCTGGAGGAAGAAGCAGTTGCACATGGAGTGTTTGCTTTCTTGTGGACGCGGATAGGGACAGTTACTAAAAAAAAAACATTAGTTTGATATAGTTGACAGGGACCCTGACATGAGCTGTGACAAAGACAGACAGATACTAGAAGAGTTATAGTATTTTAAGAAGAGAAAGACGTCATACATACAATCTGTTCTGTTGTGTACTTTACTCTTAAATTACGTCCACAAATGTACTAGTGACAGGGTTAGAGAGAAAGGAGTAGTAACAGTGCAGGGACCTGGTATTAATGTGGTAGTCCAAAAACTGACTGCAGCCTACAGTCATGGTTGCTGCAGTGTGTGCTATAAATGATGATGATCTTTCTCTTCCTATAAAAGTTCCACCACCATCAGAAATATTAATAAACCATGTAAGAACACTGGAGGCGACAACAATTCACATTCTAGTATTGATGGCATGATCGAGAAGGTGTAGCAGATCAACCAACTGTTGTGCCTGACAGTGAGAGTAAAAACCCCAGTCCTCAAAGTAGCAGCACTGAGGAGGAGGAGGGTTGCTACCATATATCACTGTTTGCATCACTGCTAAAACCACTGATTAATGTTTATGAATAATCCTATATAATAATTTGCTAAAACGTGTGTAACAACGCAATCATGCGCAGTAGAGACTGCTGCACGTGCTGCAGTCATGTGCAGTAGAGACTGCCCGCACCACTGCTGATACAGAGCTGGGCGCTCCGAAGGAGCGCCCAGCTCTGTATCAGCCGAGGAGCGGGCAGTCTCTACTGCGCATGACTGCCCCGCGACTGGATACATCTTATGCAACCAGTTGGTCTGAGGAAGCAGTCTGAGTAACTGCAAAACGTTATTGTATTCAACAATTGGTTTGTTATGTTATATTTTATTTAATAAATGTTTTACTAAGACATCTAGCAGCCAGTTCTTTTATATATATATATCTGGAGATTGGATACAAGGCACCAGAGATATCTCAGTGGGGGCAGATATAATCCTCCCCTCAGGCTCAAAAGCTGGTTCTGGTATAAGCCATTGACCAGAATATCTCCTTGTGAGTATATTTCATTTTTTTTTATATATTATTGTTGGTCTCTAAAGATTACAGGCACCATTGGGTGCCCTTTTGTTTGCTTTTCTTGCTTCTATATACTTCCAATATATGGATGATCTGAGAGGTGCGGCTCTGGACTGTACTATTGTGGAGTGAAGCTAACCGTTGGGGGTTTGAGTTCCCTCATGCTTGATTCTCAGTGAACACATAAGTGTTACTCTGAGCATTTAAATTTGTGAGTATATTTCTTATGGTTTTATATTAACCATGAACATATTACACAAGGAGCTCCTCCTGTTTTCAGTGTTTTCTTTATGATAAAGGCCATGTAACTTGGCCGAAACGTAGATACAATAAAACATTTCTGTTTCAACTTTGAAGAAGTCCTTTGAGTGACGTCTATAGAGCAACCTATAAATAATATATGTGTATATATTAATCATGCCACCACAACCACCATTATACATCTGCCAAATTCAGTGTAACACAATTTTTATTTTACAATTTTTATCTCTTGAAATATAATGGTTAGCAATAGCATGGCAGCAACAAAGAAAAGCCTGAATTATATTTTTGACAGGCTTTCTGAAAGTGAAACTCCCAATGCATTACAGTGGGCAGGGTTTGAAAATAATTGATTGTGGGCTTCGATCAAGGCTAGACCTAAAATATGTTTTTGCTGGCCTCTGGTTTGCAGTAAACAAGTTTGGAAATAGTGTTTTATGATGGCATCTTCAGCATTCTCATCATGTCACTTTAGGAAAATCCTTGTTCCCACAGGATTGGTGACCAGCGGTTTATATTCACCATGTATAAAAAATATATACATGGACTTCACTTTATGTAACTAGTTATGCTGAGTAACAAACCAAGGAGGAGTCACACATCTAATTTTTGTTTTCCATTTTTTTGTTTACTCTTTATTTTCCTTTTCTTCATTTTTCTGTTATCTTATGGTTTATCATACTCATGTACAATTAAATAAGGTATTAACATTCTAAGTATCTATCAAAAAAAGTAATGGATACCTTTGTAGCAAGAATTATGAAGACAGTTGGTTTGAAAGCAGATAGAATGTTGATCCACAAGGAAATATCCAATTGCCATTTGGAGTCAGGGAAGGGATTTTTTGCCTACTTGGGGCTTCATTGGAAATGGCTTTAAAAGGTTTTTTTCCTTCCTGTGGCTCAACAGTGGTAATATGGCATGGGTTGAACTTGATGGATGCATGTCTTTTTACATCCTCATCAATTATGTTGATATGTTACTATGTTTTATGTTTATTATTATGATCCATAATTCACATTCCCTGCTAACAGGCGCTCATATTCTGTAGGATTCGTGATTCTTAGGTAATCTCGTATACCCTACACCCCATTGCCTCTACAACATTACCATATACAGTCATAGCACCACATAGGGTTCAATATTTGGACATAAGTTTCCATATTTGTGCATTCATTTTTGAAGAATAGTAAGAGATATACTAGCAGGGTCAGCACTAGTAGCAATGGCATGGGAGTGGAACATTTTATTTGTTTGTTGTACACGTCAGCCAATACTACATATGCTTAAGCAATGCACATGTGCCAAGGTGTGACCTCTTCTTTTCCCTCTTTACTGTGCATTCACACAGGATACATAAATCATATGCGGTTTTCTTCTCTGTTCCAGACTCCATGGAGAAATATTCCCACACCTAGGACAGTGCAGGAAGAGCAGATAATGTTGCACTTGAAACACGTTCTGTAGAGTGTGAGTATGACCTAGCACATGATGGAAATTTGGATCTGCCTCTATGATCATCCTCCTAATCTGCTGTCACTGGTCCCACCACCACATCTTAAGGCCAACTCACAGGACTCTACCTCTCTTCCTGCCCACTCACAGCAACCCACCCCTCTTCCTTTACTCACAGGAATCTGCCCCTCTGTCTGCCCACTCACAGCCAGAACATGCCCATCTTCCTCCTGACCACTCATAGGATCCTGCCCCTTTTCTTTCCCATTGACAGTCATAACCTGACCCCTCACAGGAACCTGCACCTTCTGTTCCTGCCAATTCACAGAATCCTCCGCTAAATCCTCCTGCTGCCCACTCACAGGAGGATTTCCCTCACTTACTACACCTGCCTCCAGTTGTAGCCTGTCTTCCTCATCATCCCTTTCTGTTCCACTCCATGTTTATCTGGTGTAAAAAGATTCAGAGTGCACTGATAGACACTGATGAATCATAACTATTTAAGATGATAGTGTCACACTCACAACCATTGTTGTTACAGGTGGCTGGGGCTCCACTGCAGTACTGCTGATGATGGAGGCAGTAGCAGTGGCACTGCTCTTAACAACTGGTGACTCTCCTTCCATCCTGGTAGTAGAGAGAGCACCCCAGTTTAGGCATGGTCTATGCCCCCTCCCTGATGAGGATTATTCTCTAATTCCTCCCTGTCCCCTCCAAGTTTATCTGCTAGACACTGACCATGTCTCTTATTATAAACAAAGTATTATAAAAATTATTATAAGTAAATATTAAAGATGAAAAAAAATTATAAATAAATGATAAAAACATCACTCACACAAAACACTTCTCTGACCCTTACTGACACTAGTTCACAAAATTTGAATGATCAATCACTACCTTAACACTAACTCAATTTGAATGATCCTCACTGCCCTAACACTAACTCTTTATTTGAATGATACTCCCTCACTGTTCTAGCACTAACTTGCACTATTTGAATGTCCCTCACTGTCCTAACACTAAATCTCACTTGACTGACCCTCACTGGCCTAATACTAAGTCACACACATTTTACAGATATTCTTCCTAACAGCTCTATCCTCTCCTAAAACACTTATACTCCTCTTTCTCTACTAAGAATACCCACACTGAAGTAAAGGACATTTTTTACTTTTAAACAGAAGTTTGTGGGAAATGAAAGGGTGTTTTTCTATGAGACAGGAAATTCCTGCCTCTGAAATCAAATTCCTGTCTAAAACAACTGATAGGGGAGAAATTCACAGGCAAAGTTTTATGGGTATTTTCAGAGGGGAGAGCATGGCCAGTTTCAAGCCATTACAGCTATGCTACAGAGTGATCTGAAAATATAAATACTGACTAACTTTCCTGAGCCTTGTAACTTGTTTATCCAGCAAAAGATCCTTGCCTTGTCAATCAACCTGTAACAGTTTACCTTAGTTGGAGTCCGTAGTGCAGAAATGTTAGCTCACCCTTACAGACAGACACAGCCCAAAGTGACCAGGTAAAAAGCCACCTGGGCCGTGAATCTGTGCACAGGGGCTGGCAGGAACAGTAAGCGGATGCGTAGAATCAGACAAGGGCAAATCCAGAATAGTCAGGCACAACAAGCTGGGGTCACAAGCCAAGTCAGTCTGGGAATCTGGAAACAAACAACAGGAACAGAAATACAACAATGAACTGACACAGAGGGGTGACCACTCCTGGTAGTCTGCCCAGTCAGGAGCAGACGGTGCCACAACCACATCTATTGTTGGCAAACATTTGCCTTGTTAAACTATCATAGCTCATGTTTATCACCAACGAAAGGTTCAGTTGTGTTCCCGCTAAAACAAAATTCACACAGTTGTCCACTTGGGGTCCAGCAGTAGTGATAGATGATTAGGACTGGTTCCACTTGCCAGCAATAAACCTGGCCCTAGTTTTAGTTCTGAATCTGAGGCAGCAGCAGCAGTATTCTCTGCCACAGGCAGTTAAGCGGATTGTGGAGAAGAAGAAAGAGACCATTCTTCTCCATCTTTCTCATCCCCCTGATGTCATGGGTGTGGGACTATCCTTGTCTTGGGGCAGGCACAGTGCCATCATCAGCAATGGCACTGGGAACTTTATGTCATAGGTCAGTGAAAAGGGGAAAGGAGGAAGTGTAAATCAGGAGCCGCTGTTGCTGTACCCCCCATCTCTCCCCAAGGGCACTAAGAATTAAGGCAGAGATCGAAGAAGAAGAATAGAGAAAACCAGCCTGAGCTTGTACATTCGAAGTTGGGCAAAACACCTTGCTCACCATCAGCTTCTTGATCTTGAGTACAGGCATGGGAATACATAGCAATGTCTTCTGGTGTTCCACCTTTGTCATTATTACCTCCCCCTCCAGCTGATAGTGATTCTGTGGATGCAAGGATGTGGCAGTTCATACCCACCCATTGCACATGGCAATGTGGTACAGTATAATAACAGGCATGGAATCAAGCAGCATCTGAGGAGATTCCATCCAGCAGAACACGCTAGGCTGGTGGCAGTGAGAATTCATCATTATTATTAACCCCTTAAGGACTGGGAAAATCTGAGGTGGATTGAACTTAAGGACTGGAGCAATTCTGACCATTTTGACTATGTCTTTGTTCAACAGTGTTTTCCCTTTAAGTCTTTTATTCCAGCACATAATTTATATACCTTTTTTTCCTCACAAGTAGGGCTTTCTTTTGATGCCACACTTATATCGATAGTCCACCATTTATTTTATTAAAATGAGAGAAAACGGTTAAAAAAAGTAGAAAAACACCATTTTTAATTTTTCTCTTAGGCTCATTTGGGCGCAATGGGTTAAATTTGTATGTAGAGTGTATGAAAGGTTTGACTGGTCATTCATACCTACAAAATTTGTCATTTTATAGGGGCATTGTCCCTCTGGGGTGAAAATCCCAATTTTTTAAACATATGATTTTGTGCTGTGTAAAATTGTATTACATTGTTCCACTACTGTAAAACTTGCAACAAATTGTTTATGAACTTCAGTAGGTGTGTTTTTTTCATTAATTGGTTTATGTAATATTGTATCTTGCACACATTTATTAAAAAAAAAAGCAGCTGCTGTTAATCCCAAGACTACTTATGAACTTAATGGAATCATTTTAGGGGACTCATTACTAGAGAAAGAACTGGGTATCCTTGTAAACTATAAACTTGGATGCAGTGACCAGTGTCAAATAGCAGTAGCAAAAGCAACAAAATCCTGTCTTGCATAAAAGAGGTATTGAACTGAGTGGATAACATCATTTTGCCATTGTACAAATCATTGGTAAGACCTCACCTGGAATATGCAGTTAGTTTTGGGCACCAGTTCTGAAAAAGGATATACTAGAACTGGAGGGGGTACAACAAAGAGCAACAAAATTAATTAAGGGAATGGAGGACTTGACGTATGAGGAACGACTAGACAAACTTGGTTACTTTAGAGAAAAGACGACTAAGAGGAGATCTTTTCACATTGTACAAGTATATGAGAGGAAGGGTTTTTTTACAGTTAGGTCACATAAATTGTGGAATTCCTTGCCCAAGGAAGTGGTTATGGTCAAGAGAAGATTTCTTGCAAAAGGGAACACACAGGGTTATAATGAATATTAATTGGCAAATCAGGAAGGTCTGATAAATGACTAACTTAATTGGTAGCAGGATAGCTATACAATTCTCATGTCACTAGGGTATGAGGCAAAGGTTGAACTTGATGGACTTGTGTCTTACTTTAATAGTATGGAAGAAAGAGGCAGAGAACAGTCACAAAGGCAATGCATGAAACACATTGCTTTTGTGTGTGAAAATGCCATTACATGTGATCACTCCTGGCGTGATCACGTGTACAGGCAGAAGAAAGTAGCATTGAAACTGAATGCTCCTTTCCTGGAGCACTCAGTTTCAGCATCTGCAGAATTATAGCAGCGTGCACCGAGGCGCACTGCTATCATTTAACCCATGACATGCCAGGACTATCATGGGTCCTTATGGGAAGTTTACCCATGACAGTCCTGGCACATCATGGGTCATTAAGGGGTTAAGACAGCAAGTTGTCACGTGTCCTTAGTGGAGTGGACAAGGGGCATAGTGACAGCAGTAGTACTTCGTTTCTAGGGGGATAATTGATTTGGCATTGAAGACCTAAGCATCACAGTGTTTGCTTTCAACTGTGCCATTTGTTTCATGTGATTTTTCCCACTCATTCCCCTATTTCCTATACCACCTACACATTTTACAATGCAGTTGCTGATGAAAGACACAGTTCCTTCCTGCTGTCAAGGGAATTCCATCACAGCCATGAATTTGGAGGAATTGCAGAAGAAGAAGCATTATTTGCCAACATATACCTGAAGTGTTGCTGGCTAGTTGTGGAGCTGCTACTGCATCAGGAGCATCACTGGAAGTAGTGGTAAGTAGAACCATGATCATCATCATCACCCATATCATTGCTCTTGTTGACCTCATTCACTTGGAGCTGCCTAATCATCCTGCTGCTTAAAAAACTCAGCAGCAAGAACAACAGTCACAAATGGTGCCATGACACCATAGCATCTGCCCATGGCCAGTGGCCACTAGCCACCACAATATGATCTGCTGGTACTATGCCAGGAAGGCATATTTCTTTTTTTTTCCTCAGGGCTTGGTCTTTAAATATACCACGGTGGCCTATAAAACCAATTTTGGGGGGCTTGTTTCTAAAAAGCCTAAGTCCTACAAATCAGTGTTTCCTCAGGGATTTTGCCTCTAACAATCCTGAGTCCAAAAAATCATCACTGATTGCTCAGGGTTTATGCTTCTAACAATCCCGAGTTCAACAAATCACTGGTTCCTCAGGGCTTGTGCCTCTAACAAACCTGAATCCAAAAAAAATCACTGATTCATCAGGTCTTGTGCTACTAAAAATCCAGAGTCCAAAAAACCATCACTGATTCCTCAGGGCTTATGCTTCTAACAATCCCAGGTTAAACAAATCACTGGTTCCTCGGGACTTGGGCTTCTAACAACAAGTCTAAGTCCTACAAATCAGAGTTTCCTCAGGATTTGTACCTAACAAGTCTAAGTCCCAATCAATGCTTTCTCAGTCTAAGTCTATGTTCTGCAAATCATCTTCTACAAAATACCCTATCTCATCAAGTATCAGTCTGCCCCAGTCACAGCTTACATCAGGGGGGTCCCCATCTTTGTTATGTTACATACTAATTTTTTATTTAATTTGTTTTTAATTGCATTTATTTATTTATTTTATTAAATGTCCCCCAATCCCAGTCAACAACCCCTCCAGACTCCACCAACACAGGCACCCTCATACCCCTTTTATACTATGCCTGTGGAAAATAAAATAAAATTTGCTATGTGTTGTGTGTAAATTCAGTCTTCCCGTTGAGTTAAATGCAATGAGCTAGGTGAAAAAAGTGGAAAAACTGCACTTTTCGGGGGAAATTTCCTGCGAGGCAGGAAGTGCCAGTTTTCCCCTATTTAAGTGTTGAGGTGAAAACTGTTTCCCATCCCTACCTTTCATCATCAATCTGTTTACTTGAGAACATGCTCTTGTTTGAAAACTATACGGCTGACTATGCTATCCCTCTGATTGCAGCCTACTATTATGATGGCCCTTCTCATAAACATTTTGTTTGTGAAGACCATCTGGTTGTTTACAGCCCTAGTTGTTGCTCTTAGTTACCTTATATTAAGCCTTTCTTGATTGACTGTTCACAGGCTACTTTCACCTATGTGCAGCCTGGTTGTCTCCCTATTCCTATTGTTAAGCGAGGTCAGACTGAACTTGCTGCCTGCAACTCTTTTGCTATCCTGTGTCATTCTACTACCTTTCAGGTAAGCAGATACTAATGTACTGTACCTACTCACTACCTCACCAGATCTTCTGCAACTATCCTGTATCTTTGAAGGAACTTCTAGGCACTCAAATAACTCACTGCTGCCCGCTGATTAAAGACTCAGAAAATTCATAGACTGGTGTCTAATATTTACTTAACAGATAATTTTTACAAATGCTGTTTAGTCTAATTGAGCTGGTGCTATTTCTCAGTGGTAAATGCCCTTACTACAGAGCCTGTTCAAACCTCAAGGCTGCAGGTTCAAATTGCGGAAGAGTCAACTCAGCCTTTCATTCTTCCAAGGTGGATAAAATGCATACCATTGATTGGGGCAATAATAACATCTGTTAGCTGCCGTGTGTGTTGAAAATGCTTTGAGTTCCACTGTGAGAAAGGTGCAATGTAAATGCTGGTTATTATTATTATAGTCGAACATGATATTTAAAAGATATGAACCCAATATGATTTTAATTGATATCTCTTAAATGTTTCTTAAAAGGCAAGAAGGAGTTATAAAATGTATATAACTTTTCTGGATCCTTTAAGAAACACCCCCTTAAATTTTCTCTTTGATTTTAGACTTTATCACTGTGAATAACATTTCCCCATAATTATTATTATATTGTACAAAAATTGGATATGTAAGAAAAATATTGATTTCATTCTAGCTTAGTTGAAATTACAAAAATAAAGTCAGAAATGATGTGCCTGCACTGACAATATTTCTTGCTCTTTGAAAAACATAAATCTAATCCATATTGCAAACAAATGAATTTAACCACAATTAATTTGATGATTCCTTTAGGAATATAGCCATTGGTTCAATGTTAGTACAAAATATCTAAAAGTATCCCACTATTGATTTTAATTCTGCTACTCATTGTTTTCTGTGAGTGTTGGTGCTACAATCTAAATTTACCATCCACTATTTAAAGCTTCAATGATTTCACAGTTTCAGCTACTACATTAGCAAACAAAAATAGAGCTTTGGAGTTAGAATAATGAGAAGAGTGTTCCATTAATGTATTTATTGGAACTGCAAAATACTCTCATTCAAGAAGACAAAAATGGGGTTATCTCCCAGTTTTGGATACTGGAATTACTGGCTTTATGTTTAAAAAGGAAAGTGGAATAATTCTGCGGAAGCTGCACTATAAGGGGCACATAAAATTCCTTATTGATTTAAATAAGGCTTTTAGCCCCATTGAATGATAGAGATTCTCCAGCACAGAGCATCATATTGTGGTAGAGAGAGACCTCTCTACTAGGGGTGAGCAAAAAGTGAGAATATTTTCCTGTGACTTTTTGCAAAAAAAATGACAATTGTTCTCCGTTTTTGTGAAAGATTTCTCTTTTTCTTTTATGCAAAATTGTTCTCCTTTTCACCAATTCCCCAAATTTTTTGTCTATCTTTACTATGACACAACATTTCCCAGCACAATATTACTTCTTCTAAGGGCTGTAGTGGAGAAATAAATGCCTGAAAGTCAAAGTTGTGAGTCCTACAGCAACATATGCCTTGAAAAATGTGTTCCTGCTTAAGTGACACTGGCACATATTCATGATGATGTCAAGAGATAAAAAAAGTGTGATTGATGTGTGTATGTAAATGTATAACTATATATCTATCTGTCATATATATTTGTATATATTCCTACAGTGGTGTTTTACCATTTTCATGTTTTTGTCAAATGTAATCTATCTTTCTTCTCAGATTACTGATATACATTACTTATTGGTTATAGCAGTGGTTCCAAGTGTGGTAGATGGTAGCAACCCTTCTTCACATCCCTCCCCTTCCTCTTCCTCATCTGTGCTGTTGTTAAATCATTTGGCCTGACATTCTCTGTCATAGCTTTTGGATCCTGAGTGAAGTATCTCCTTACTGTGTACTTCATGGACTAAGGGGTTCCTGAAGGGCTGCTACTACTACTGGGGCTAAATGTTGATGCAGTTCTACTGATACTACTGCTAGGTGTCAAAGGTGCAGAACTTCCAGGCAGCAGAGGCCCTTTTCATAGCTAAGGTTGTAGATGTTAATAACCTGTGTTGCTGCTGCTGGTTATTCAACACAAGTGTATGTAGCTGAGTGGGTCTTGGACTTGGAAGCGGCGATGATGCTGATGACAACTGATAGGATGATTGTGTATGTTTTGCCATATTTGCTTGTCAAGGGTCATGGTTTTCACAAACAGTTTACAGACGGGCACTGTACTCCTTTTTAGTGCCGGAAGATTGAGCCTTTGCCTTTCTGCTAACTTTCTGGCCATGTCACCATCTCCTTCAATCTCAATGTCATCTGTATCTGAAAAAGAAGAGGATGCTGGAGGAATATACTCTAGATATGCATCATCATCATCATCCATCATCATTAGGTCATTCTCAGCATCAGCATCGTGCACTGCTTCTTGCCCACTACCCTTATATTCTTCTAAGCTTTAAGAAGTGTCAAACAATGGCTTTTTACTTTTATTTTCACAAAGATCACTTCCAGGACAGGTGTTTTGGTGTTTGTTTGTATCACTGTTGGATGCAGCAGTTGATTCAGCTGCTACATCTTACTCCATTATGTCATTGCCATCATGAACACTATAATGATACTTGTTGTTGTCTTCAGTGTTCTTATATGGGTTTTTTTGTACTGGCACTAGTGGAATGTTTGGTGGGACCTTGACAAACTGCTTCTTCTCTGGGAGGAGAGGGATCATCATCATTTATTACACACGCTGCAGCAACCATGGCTTCAGTTAATTTTTGAAATACCATGTTATTCCTTCGTCCCTGCACTGCTCCACCTTTCCCCCTTCCTCTTGTGCATTTGCTTGACATTACTGAACTACTGTGTGTGTTTTTACTCTCTACAGTGCACAACTGATGGAATGTGATGCGTTGCCTTAGTGCTCAACAAAATTCTCAATGTCAGCTCCCAGTCAGCTGTCTGTCACCTAATATATTTATTTATTTATTTTATTTTTATTTCTTTTTGTAATTATTTTTTTATTATTTTTTTTTATTTACTTATTTTGGTCCACCCTATCTTATCAGAGTCTGTCCAAAAAAAAAAAAAAAAATAACTGAAACTCAAAATCAACAACGTCTTTCCTTAGAATTCCATAGCACAGAGACAATAACAACAATATTAGCAAGTAAATTGGACCCCAACTGCCTATGTCTTGCTAGGCAGTCACACAGAATTTTGGGGTATATGGGGTCAACCTCCTTCCTCGCTTCTTCCTCCCCCAAAGTGCCCCAGATGCCCCTAAGACAGAGAATAAATATTCTACCTAAAAGACTAAGCTTTGATTGCCATTCATGTTCCTATCTTCTCTAGCTCAAAAATCTGCTTTCTCCTCTCACAAACACAGAATGGCTGCTGTGAGAGCCTGACACCCTTTTATGCCTGCACAAAAAGTAGAAAAAACTTTCATGTGGTGGGGAAAAGTTTCTTTCCATTGATTTCAATTCAATGAGCTAAGCGAAAAAAGCAGTAAAACTTTTCCCTGCAAATTATTCACCAAGTGGGAAGTGCCATTATTCGCCGATTTTGGATTGAGGCGTAAATTTTCACCTATCCCTACTCTCTAGCCTTCAAGGGGTTAAAGGTACTGTTTAAATCAATGGGGATTTGATGATATTTATATTTGTCCCTTTTGTATGGTTGGTTTGCAACCAGAATTATGTCACTTTTCTTTTAGACACAGAGTCACAAATTAAAAAGTACTTTTTAGAATATTGAATGAAGCCACTCCTTTTATAAGCAAGAGCTCTATGTTAGTGTACTATTGAGAATGCATATATATTTTTATTGTTTAGACCCAAGGTATCACAGAGGTTCTGTACATTTAGGATATTTGTGACAAGATAAGACACTTATGTAAGGAATTTTATATTATGTACAGCTCATTCTGCTCTTAAATAAGGAAAAACAACACTGTATAATCATCATTATTTTATATAAAGCTCAGAAATCTAATCATGTTACTATTTGTTGTCTCTACAAAAACATGTGAGCAGGGGAAAAGCAAGATCACATAGGTATATTCTTAATTAGACCCTAAGTCACAATTGCCATCCCCAAGCAGTCCTGTCTCTACTACTACTACTACGACTACTACTAAGATTCTGCAGCTACAGATTCAGAAAATCAGAGTGTTAGGGAGGTGTGATACTACTAGTGAGGAAGAGATTGCAAGTGTGATGATAGGGAACCCTCTATCACATTTGTCCTCACCTCCAATTGGTGAGACTGTAATAGAGCAGCAGCAGTAAGGAGGGACTAGTGGTGGTGATAATGATGATGAGGGTGATGGTGGAGCAGCTAGGGTGAATTACCTTTTTAGCCCAAACCGAGAAGGAATAGGAAACAGATATGGGGATGGGCATCACAACAACCACCAACAGTGAGACTGGCAAATTTGCAGAGTTTGCTGCTGCTGTAATTCCATCTGCTGCTGAGTTGCAAGGGCAGCTGGATGATGAGGAGCATGCTAGTGTGCCACAGACCCCTATGAACACAGTGGGGATGGGGTCCAGCAGTAGTGATGTGGGACTAAGACAGGTCCCCCTCCCCCCTGAGGTCCTGGGAGTGGGACTATTTTTCTCTTGGGACAGGGGCAGTGCAGTCATCAGTGATGGCACTGTGTACAATTTGTGACAAATCAGTGAAAAGGCAAAAGGAGGGAACACGCAATGGCAGAACAGCCCTCATCACAAATATTAAACACAGACACCATGACATTTATGTGAAGCATGTTAAAGTCAAACCCCCACCAAAAAATCGGGCACCACTGTTGCTATACCCCTGACTCTTCCTAAAGGCAACAAGAGGCAAGGTGGAAATCAGAGGAGGAAGAATAGAGAAACCCAGCCAGGGCCTGAAAGTTTGATGGCGAGTGAAACACCTGGCTCACCATCACCTTCTTGTTCTAGGGTCCAGCCACAGGAAGTCCATTGTTACCTACGCCAGTAACTGATAGCCATTCTGTAGATGTCAGGATGTGGCAGTTTGTGTCCACCCATTGCACACTGTATGGTGCACTGACCACACATAGCAATGTGGTGCAGGACAATAGTAAGTAGGGCATCATACAGCATCTGAGGAGATTCTATCCGATAGAATATGCTAAGCTGGTGGCATGGAGGGTTCATCATTATTATTTAAACTGCAAGTTGTCACAAATGGGGAGTGGGTAGAGGACAAGGGGCATAGTGACTGCAGCAGTACTTGGTTTCTGGTGGGATGATTTCACATTGGAGACCCTAAGCATCATCAAGGCACATCAGTGGAGCTAGTAATGGCAAGTGGAACCATGATCATTGCTGTTGTTGATCTCATTCCCTTGGAGCTGCCTGATCATTTTGCTACTTAAACAGCTCAGCAGCAGCGCCAAGAATAGTAGTTACAATGACACTGGGGTATTTGTCACTTGCCACCATAACATGAAATGCTGGCACTAGGCCAGCAGGGCATATATTTTTCTCAGGGCTTGCTCTTTCAACACAAACCAGAGGCCTATGAAAAAAACAACTGGGATGGGTTTGTTTTTACAAATCACTGATCCCTTAGGGCTTGTGATACTAGTAATCCAAATTTATAAAAATGATCTCTGATTCCCCAGGGCTTGTGAAACTAAAAGCCTAACTGATAAAAATTATCTCTGATTACTCAAGGCTTGTGATGCTAACAAGACTGAGGGAAAAGGTTATCTCCGATGTGATTCCTCAGGTCTTGTGATGATAATAAGCCTGATAGATATAAATTATCTCTGATGTGATTACTCAAGGCATGTGACGCTAAGAAGCCAAAGTTCTACCAATCAATTTTTCCTCAGGGCTTGGGCTGAAAAAGTCTAAGTCCTGCAAATCAATGTTTCCTCGGGGTTTGGGACTAACACAAGTCAAGGTCCTACAAATCAATGTTCGTTCAGGGCTTGGGCCTAACAAAAGTCTATGTCCTACAACAAATCAATGTTTCCTCAGGGCTAGTGCCTCTTATGTCTAAGTCCTACAAATCAATATTTCCTTGGAGCTTGGGCCCCTAACAACAAGTCTAAGTCCTACAAATCATCCTCTACAAAATACTCTGTACTGTCAACTATTAGTCTGCCCCAGTCACAGCTTATGCCAGGTGGTCCCTGACTCTGTCACGTTATGTATCATTTTCTTATTTTATTTTTCATTTCATTTTAAATTTTTTTATTAACTGTCCCCCAATCCCAGTCGACAAGGACCTCCAAACTAAAAAATTCCCTATTTTTCCATAGACTCCACCAACACAGGCACCTTCAGACCCCTTTTATAGAATGTCTTATTTTTTTTTTTAATTTTCTTACCATCTGTCCACCCAATACCAGTCAATAACCTTCCCCCCCAGCAAAAAAAATATCTGTTCATCTGACTATTTTCCCAGATTCTACCCACCAACAAAGGCACCCTCCTCAGACCCCTTTTATATCATGTCACTTGGGTTTTTTTAATTGTATTTAGTATTTATTTTTTTTATTAACAAACCCCCCAAACAACATTCCCTGTTCAACTGATTCTTTCCATACATTCCACCAACATGCACCCTCATACCCCATTTATACTATGCCTTTGGGAAATCAAATAACATTTTCTATGTATTGTGCGTAAATTCAGTGTTCCCATTCATTTCAATGGGTTGAGCTAGGAGAAAAAAATGGAAAAACTGCACTTTTCACGGGAAATTATTCGCCAAGAGGGAAGTGCCATTAATCACCAATTTTGGTTTGAGGACAACATTTTCACCAATCCCTAACCTAAACCTCATCAAAACAGAATTAATAATTTTCCCTTCCTCTCCAACCAGCCCTACCCCAGATATTGCCCTCACTTTTAACAGCACCACATCACACCAGCCCCTACAGCACGCTGTATGGTAGTCACATTTGTCTCTGCCCTATCTTTCATTCCCCACATTCAGTGACTCTCCAACTCATGCTGCCTCCACCTCTGCAACATCTCTAGAATCTGACCTTTTCTCACCCAAGACAGTACTAAAACTGTGTTCCAAACACTCATCATGTCCTGTCTTGACTACTGTAAATCACTACTAATTGGCCTTCCTCTCACCCTACTAACCCCACTACAGTTCATAATGAACCCTGCTGCAAGACTATTCTACCACACTCATCGCTTCTCTGACAGCACTTACCTTTGCCAATCCCTACACTGGCTCCCATTAGCACATAGAATTAAATTCCAAATTCTGGTGCTAAATTACAGAGCCCTTACTAACACTGCACCTCCCTATATTTCATCTCTCTTTCCGAAATACACTCCAACTCGCCATCTTTGATCTGCACACATCCTTCTCTTCTCTACAGCTGTTATTACATCCTCCCAGTTCTGTCTACAGCACTTCTGTTACGGTTTTCAGACACTCAGACAGTGGTAGATAAAATAAAATAGAGTTTTATTAAGTAAATGAATCACAAGGTCGCCACTGGGGCGGTACTGGTATAAACAGAATAAGACAGAGATACCTGGTGCAACAGGTAATACTAAACAAAGTATGGAAGCACAAAACAGGTCACAAGAGGTTAATAGTACTGGTTATCAGTCTCAAATGTGGTGTTAGGCACTCCCTTGGTGCTGCATATAGCTATGTGTGCTGTAAGGTAGCACCCAAGTCCATTCACTGTGTGGAGCTGTAGCATAAAGTTCTGACTGATCGGAAACTGCAAGTGATAAGGAGATAGCCCCCACGGGCATAACCGGAGACTACAGTATCGTGATTGCTTGAGTCAATAGCCCCCACGGGCGTAACCAGCGACTACAGTATCTTGATTGTTCGAGTCAATAGCCCCCACGGGCGTAACCGGAGACCACTGGAATAGTGATTACTTGTGCCGATGGCCCTAGCGCGGGCGTAACCGGAGACTACTGGGTACTGCTTGCCAACAGCCAACGGGCGTAACGGAACTGCTGCTCAGTCACAGAGAGCCACCGACTACTAAGGCCCACAAGCGACTGGCTCACAGAGACAGCGGACAGGATTAGGAGATAGGTGGAAGAGTAGCAGTAATCGGATGAACAACACCAGCGTCTCAAGTGCAGGAATCGACTCAGCACAGTAAGGTCTGGACTCAGAACACGAACGGCAGATAATGGAAGACTCAGCAATGGCTCAGCAACTGACAAGCAGAGGCTCAGACACACTATGCAGTATCAGAATGTCGCCGAGGCGACAATGGAGTCGTCCGTCAGTAACGCAGGAGCAGGGCAAGAGTGCTTGGTAGTCAGCCAGGCCGGGTCAGGATACACAGGAGATTCGCAGACAAGCCGGGTCGGTAACGGAGGAGGGTCGTCAGCCAGACCGGGTCAGATGCCATAGGAGATTCGCAGACAAGCCGGATTAGGAACAAGCAGGAAGTCAGCCAGGCCGGGTCAATCACGGAACATGAACACAGGAACATCGTCAGGCAAGCCTAGTCAGTACACGGTGGATCAGGATACAGAATACAGCAACAGCAACACTGGCTAGGAAACACCACGAAAGGGCACCTGACAGGTGCCAGTGGCCGGATTAAAACGGATAACCAGGGGCGGGCCAACACAGCTCAACCAATCCGGGAGCAGCACAGTTGAGAGTGACAGAAAGGATCACGGGGACCGTGATAACTTCTCATGTGCTGCACCCGAGCTCTAGAATTCCCTCTCCATCCCATCAGACTCTCCCCCAGACTTCAGATCTTCAGATGCTCCTTGACTGTTGCTAACTGTTACGAGCAAGGTCAGACCAACAGCCTGTCCAACTATTGCTCACCCTCATTCCCTTCTAAAATTCACTCTCCCACCTACAACTCCATCATGACCTCATTGTTCAATCTTTTCCCTCAAACAGAAGCACTACTTACCTGGAACACTGTACTCAATAGCACCCACTGACCGACAGTTCATGTGGCAGGAGGCACTTACACCCCATAGCACTTACTCCTTTTGTGTCCAGCCTACCTTCCTCTAGACTGTAAGCTCTCATTACAGGGTCCTCTGACCCTTTTGTTTTCCATATTTGAATTGTACTATTTTAATGTCTCTGTATGTCCATTCCCTATTGTACAGCACTGCAGAGTAAGTTGACACTATATAAATAAGGAATAATAATAATAAAATGCTTAGTGGATCTCCCTGCGACACCTCTAAGCCTTGGGATTTTTAGGTTTCACTGGGCAAGAGTGTGCTAAATGACCAGAAGTAGTGCAATATAAGCAGAGACACAGTGTTTCTATGCAACTTTTCTTCTTAGGAAAGGTGAGGCAGATGGCCCAGCTCCACAGGCTCAGGAGCAGGGGTGGGCGAAAAGTGTGAAAAATTTCCTGCAAAAAAATTTTACGAAAACGTGCCGATTTTTCGCTTTTCTGTGAAAAATTTCACCTTTCCACCTTTCCTTTTTGCCCATTTTAACACATTTTTCACCTATATTTCCTATAGGTACTACATTTCCCACTGTAATATTAATTCTTCTGAGGGCTGAAGTTTACAAATAAGTGGCTGAAAGTCAAAGTTGTGAGTCCTACAGCAAAATATGTCTTGAAAAATGTGTTAGCATGCAGAATGCATTTGTCCTTTGCCCACAACACTTTCTTGCTTAAGTGACACTGGCACATATTCAGGATGATATCAAGTAATAAAAAAATAAAGTATAACCTACAATGTGGCAGATATGTATTGTAAACAAAGATAGAAAACCCAGAGCGCTAAACCACCATGATTAATACATTTAATGTGAAGGATGTGAATGAATCTAGTGATTAAGTTATGGAACGCTGCAAGGAAAGAGGGGGCTTGTCCCCAAACCCCCAAACTTAGGAAAAACCTAGAAGAAACACAAAAGCAAAAATTAACCTGCGCTGATCCATACTGATAATATAAATTGTAAACCCCGTAATAAGCCTTTATCATAATTGAGTTGTGCACATATTCAGGATGATATCAAGTAATACAAAAAAATAAAGTACAACCTACAATGTGGCAGATATGTATTGTAGTGGTGGTGGTGGGGGGCTGGCATGGTGTGATCTGTGTATGTATTTTTACCATTGTCATACTCTATCCTCCTTCTCAGATTATTGACACATATTACTTATCGGTCATAGCAGTGGTCCCAAGTGGGGTAGATGGTGGCAACCCTTCTTCACATCCGTCCTCCACCTCCTCATCTGTGCTGCTGTTAATATATTTGTCCTGGCTTTGTCTGTCATGTGTGGATGTTGATGTAATTTTACTGCCACTACTGCTAGGTGTCAAAGGTGCAGCACATATAGCAGCAGCACCAGAGGTACTCGTCATATCTAAAATAACCTGTGTTGCTGGGTATTCAAAACAGGTGTGTGTGTGGCTGAGTGGGACTTGGACTTTGAAGAGGAAATGATGCTGAGGATGACTGATAGGGTGACTGTGTGCTTTTTGACATCTGTACTTGTCCAGGGTCATACTTTCTGATGGCATTCTCAAACAGTTTATAGACAGACACAGTGCTCCTTAAAAGTGGCGGAAGATACAGCCTTTGACTTTCTGCTAACCTTATAGCCCTGTCATCATCCTCATGCTCAACTTCACCTGTATCTGAACAAGAGAAGGATGCTTGAGGGATATATTCTAGATCTGCGTCATCATCAGTCATCATTAGTTCATCCTCAGCAGCATCAGCATCACCTGACAGTTCTTGCCCACTACTACCCTTATATTCCTCTAAGCTGTTGGAGGTCTCAAACAATTTCTTTTTACTTTTACTATAACAAAATTCACTACTACTTTGAGGCCAGGTGTTTTGGTGTCTCACTGTCTGATGCAGCAGGCGGTTCAGCTGCTACACCTTACTCTATTATGCTGTTGCTAGCATCATTAACACTTGAATGTGACTTGTTGTCGTCTTCAGTGTTCTTCTTATATGGTTCTATATTTCTACTGGCACTGGTGGTGCTGGACCTAGTTTTGCTGGGACCTTGACAAACTGTATCCTCCCTTGGAGTTGCAAGGGAAAGCAAGACTAATCCAAGAAAGTTTTTCAAATATATAAATAGCAAAAAACTTGGACCATTCAAAAATGAAATGGGTGAGTTGGTTAGTGAGGATAAGGAAAAGGCCGATGTTTTAAACACTTTCTTTGCATCAGTATATACAAGGGAGCAAGGAATGGTAGAAGAGCCTCCGCAAGTAGCAAATAACACAATACAACTAATAGATATTGGGTTAACTCAAGGAGATGTCATGGGAAGACTGAACAAAATTAAGACCGAGAAAGCACCGGGTCCTGATGGTATACATCCAAGGGTTCTTCAGGAACTTAGTGCAGTGTTAGCAAAACCCCTATATTTACTCTTTAAAGATTCTATTACCACAGGCTTAGTGCTACAGGATTGGTGAAGAGCTAACATAGTGCCTCTATTTAAGAAGGGAACTAAAACAGAACCTGGGAATTATAGACCAGTGAGTTTGACCTCTGTAGTGGGAAAACTGTTAGAAGGGATAATAAGGGACTATATTCAGGATTACAACACAAAAAATAAAATCATTAGCACAAATCAACATGGTTTTATGAAGAATAGATCATGCCAAACTAATCTTTTCAGCTTCTATGAGGAGGTAAGCAGCAACCTTGACAATGGCAAGGCAGTAGATGTAGTATATCTACACACAGAAGGCTGGTGTATAAAACAAGGAAACTGGGGCTAGGAGATAACCTTTGCAATTGGATACAAAACTGGCTGAAGGATAGGGAACAGTGTATGGTTGTAAATGGAAAATTCTCCAGTTAAAGTGGAGAGTGGAGTACCTCAGGGTTCAGTATTGGGTCCGCTGCTTTTTAACATGTTTATAAATGACCTGGAAATAGATATACAAAGCAAAATATCAATATTTGCAGATGATACTAAATTATGCAAAGTCATTAATTCAGAACAGGATATTTTCTCTCTACAGAGGGACTTACATACAATGTCAGATTGGGCAAACATGTGGAGTATGAAGTTTAATGTGGGGAAGTATAAAGTCATGCATTTGGGAGGAAACAATCCCAAGGCTACTTATAAACTTAATGGAATAATTTCAGGTGACTCATTGCTAGAAAAAGACCTGGGTATCCTTGTCAACTACAAACTTGGAAACAGTGACCAGTGTCAAACAGCAGTAGCAAAGGCAAACAAAGTCCTGTCTTGCATAAAAAGAGGTATCGAAGCAAGAGTGGATAACATTATTTTGCCATTATCCAAATCATTGGTAAGACCTCACCTTGAGTATGCAGTGTAATTTTGGGCACCGGTTCTGAAAAAGGATATACTAGAACTAGAGAGGGTACAGCGGAGAGCAACAAAATTAATTAAGGGAATGGAGGACTTGATATATGAGGAATGACTAAACAAACTTGGTTTATTTACTCTAGAGAAAAGACAGCTAAGTGGAGACCTTATCACATTGTACAAGTATATGAGAGGTCAATACAAGGATCTCTGAGGTGAGCTATTTATTCCAAGGCCTGATCAGGTGACCAGGGGACACCCCTTGAGATTAGAGGAAAGGAGGTTTAAACTTCAGCAGAAGAAGGGTTTTTTTACGGTAATGTCTGTCAAATTGTGGAATTCATTGCCCAGGGAGGTAGTTATGGCAGATACAATGGATACATTTAAGAGAAGATTAGATACATTTCTTTCGAAAGGGAACATACAGAGTTATACTGTTTATCAGTAGGCTGATCAGGAAGGTCTGATAAAGACTAATTTAATTGGTAGCAGGAAAGCTATAAAATTCTCAGTTACTGAGGTATGAGGCGAAGGTTGAACTTGATGGACTTGTGTCTTTTTTCAACCTAATTTACTATGTTATTATGTTACTATGTAAAGGGATCATCATCATTCATTGAACACGCTGCAACAACCATTGCTGCAGTAGGTTTTTGGACTACTACTTTACTCTCACGTCCCTATACTGCTCCACCCTTCCCCTTGTGCGTTTGATGGACATTCTGCAACTACACTGTGTTTTTTTTTTTTACTGTACATTGTACAACACAACTGATGGAGCTGTATGATGTCTTGCCTAAGCCCAGTCAGCTGTCTGTCACTGTCACCTAAGATATTTCTTTTTTTTATTTTTTATTTTATTTTTTTATTTTTTTTTTTAAGTTCTCCACCCTGTTGTCTTATCACAGTCTGTCCAAAAAAAATTATAACTGAAAAAGAAAATCAACAATGTCTTTCCCCAGACTTCCCCACCCAGCACAGGGACAATAAAAGCAAGATCAGCAAGCAAATAGGTTGCCTGTGTGTTGCCTATCAGTCTCATGGAATATTGGAGTATTTGGGGGACAACCTCCTTCCTCCCTTCTTATCCCCTAGAGTGCCCCCAGACTCCACTAATACAGAGAACAAATGTCCTACCTAAATGACTTCCTAAACTAAGCTTCAATTCCCCTTTATTTGCCTATCTCCTTTAGCTAAAAAACATGCTGCTCTCTCCTCTCACAAACACAGATTGGCTGCTGTCAGAGCCTGAAAGCCTTTTATATGGCTGTAGAAAACTGTTGTGTGGTGTAGAAATATTTCTTCCCATTGATTTAACTGGGTGGAAAAGGCGGAAAAAAGTGAAAAAAAAAAATTTTGCAGGAAATTTTTCGCCAAGCAGAAAGTGCCATTATTCGCCGATTTCAGTTTGAGGCAAAAATTTTCACCCATCCATACTCAGGAGAGGCTATAGAATCAGAATAGCTTGGTGGGTGAGAATGGGGTTAGTGGGTGGCTCAGTAAGGAGAGGGCTTAAATTAATTATCTCTCACTCTTGCTTGATGTCTCTGTGTGATGCGACTACCCAGAGTAGTCCAGAGTGAGATAAGATCCTCAAGAATTTCTGGAAGGTCATGAACAGCTAAATTGTCTTTTAATTTCTCACAAAGTCCTTTTGTGAAGGCTGCCCTCCTCAGTTAGTGTCATATGCCAGTGTGCAGAACTTAATTGCATACTGAGCCAAGAGCTTCATGTCTTGCTGAAGTTCCAGAATATCATCTTCAAGAGCAGCTTTCCTGATAAGGGTGAGAAACATAGATTGCAGGCCTGTTATGAATGTATCTGAATTTTCTAAGATTGGAGAGGTATGACCCAAGAGTGGAGAGATACAAGCTAGAGCTTGCCCTTTAAAGGGATATAAATACTTAAAATGTAAAAAAAAAATTGTTGTAGGGTGTATCCCCCTGAGTAAAACAAAAGGTGTTTTATTCAAAAGTTATTACAACTCAAAGTTTAATGTTTTAGGTGCAATATCACAGTGTCCTGAAATTGTACAGTTGCACTGTTGCTACACCATCCTATGGAGATTTATGGTTTATGGACCAGAGCTGTCCATAGGATGGTGTAACAACAGTGGCACTGTACAATTTCAGGCCACTGTGATATTGCACCTAAAAAATTAAACTTTGAGCTGTCATAACTTTTGAATAAAATACATTTCAACAGTGAGAGTACCCTTTTTTACTCAGGGGGATAAAAACTACAATATATATATATTTACATATTAAGTATTACTATCCCTTTAAGAAGGGAAATCATAGCGGTTACTCTTGCTTATTGTGTAGAAAGAGTAGCTGATTTTGAAAGTGCAATGCACATGGATTATGGACTCAGTGGTGCGTTCTGGAAATCAGACTGGAAGGCAGGTAATAGCAGAGCTGGAGTTGTGGAGCAGGACTTTCTGGAATGAGTTTTTACAGAAGGATGAGTCAGAGAGAGAACTGTAGGGGTAAAACTATCGGAAAGCATAGTAAAAAAGTAAGTAAGCAAAATGATTATTCCCTCAGTAGTATCAATAGCAACATCACAACATTTTGCAGAGCATATTATTATCATCACTGAAAGCAATGAATGTGTCTGAGGTGCTATAATCTAATATTTGTGTTATTTGTTGTGGTGACATTGGCACATCTGTATATATGGTTTATTAGCTGATACACATAAACACTGTCTAAGGAGTTCCACCCCTGCATGTGAGATGGTTACAATGACCCACTTTGTACTGACAAACAAAAAGGTGTGTGTGTGTGTGTGTGCGGCCACTGGTTAGCATTTATATATTTCTGTGGGAGCTCTTAGTTGCCCACCAGCAAGCATGCAGTCAGAGCGGATTTTCAGTGCAGTTATATTCTTAATGACCTTAGAACACATCTATCAAGCAGAAGTGCAGGTAGACTTCCTTTTTTTAAAAATGATTCAGCATCTAATGACAGTGGAATATGTAATGGATGTGGACAACAACACAGAAGACAGGGATGCATATGTCATAAATATGAACTGCAACATGAAGAAGGTTTTGTATAGTTACCACCACCTATGACAGTTTGGACCAGTGACATGAACATTGATGGATGACAGACAAATAATAATTCAAAGTTCTATGGTAATCATACTTGATAGTAATCTAATTTGTCTAGCATTCCTTCCTCCCTTATTATGCTAGACTACTACCCTCTAGATTACAACCATCAGCTGGCAGGGAATAAAGGAGATGTAGTGTGGAAACAGCTGGATATTCTTCATTCATCCCAGCCTTGTCCAAAGATAGCATAGAACCAAACACACTGACTTCCCACTGCAGTGGTAGCCAGAGAACCACATACGCTGACCCCCCAGGAGTCCCTGCCTTGTTCAACTGCATCAGTAGCAATAGAACCACAAAAACTGAGTCTGCATGGCTGCAGAAATTCTTGGAAATAGGCAAAAAATAACAAAGTTCTCATGGGAAATTTATTGGCAGCGACGAAAGGCGGACATTTTATGTATTTTCTATGGGCAGGAATCTTTGTGAGAAATGGAGAAATTGTTGGTTTTCTAAGGGAATTCCAGCTGGAATTTTTTTTTACTTTTCATCTATCCCTATTCACCACCACCACCAGTCAAACTTTTATGTCTTAAATATCTTTATGTTGTTGAATGATTTGATAACATTTGATACCATCACTGTTTATATGTTTTAAGAATATTATTTTAAAATTACACTTTTTTACTAAGATTAATTGAGTATTTTGAATCATATTACACAGACACTACTAGTCAGCTTTCCTGCACACACATTCAATCTTCAACAACATATACATTTATTTTGGAGGAGAGCCTGGGAGATCCTTCCATTTCTACATTATTATTTAACCCCTTTATGACGAGTGACGTGCCAAGACATCACACAATTCCATCCTGTAATGACTGGTGATGGTCTGGAACATTAATACTTCATAATCATAATGTGCCTTGGGGACTGGAGCAGTAAGTTTCAGTCTTTACCCAATGGCTCTACACATATGATTGCTGAAACAGTGTCCCGGTATAACCACATGACAAATTAGTGCACATATACATTGGCCGCTCACTGTTCTCTGCCTCTCTCTTCCTCACTGTAATCATGAGAAAGGAGAAACAGAGACTACTTCGCCCAGCACATTAAATGGCCCAAGATGAGGGGGGGAGTTTTATTAAAATGTTTAGTGCTGGGATAGGACTAGGGGTAGAGCAGGTTTGACCACTTGATGACATATTGCCACCCCTTTGTGTTACTGAAATCATTTTACTAACAGAGTAATTTATAAACATATATACTTTTTTATTTCTTTATTGTCAAATATAATAATACAAATTCTGAATATACTTATTTCAATAAGCATACAGTACATATGTAATACACAATCTATTTTCTTCTATTTACTCTGTCATCTTTCATCTTTAAATTAAACAGAGAATCATCTCTCCACTACATTTAATTCCACACTTTTATATTTCAGAAATATTTATTTTATATACTCAGATACACATAAGTATCCAGCTATATATATATTTTTTAACATACACTCTTCAATCATACAAAAATTATTTTTTCTCGTTTTTGGTCTATAATGAGAATAGGGGGGCATATTAAGAGCTCTCACGGTTCCCATAGAGGAAAATCGAACTTACATATATTATTCAAGGGAGCCAAATATCTTTATATTTTTCAATATGTCCCTCTTCATAGAAAAATCCTGCCTCCATTTTTTTCTGATATTTAATTTGCTGTACAATTTCTTCCTAGGGCAAAATATACTTATTCTTCCAATTTCTAGCTATACACAGTTTAGCCGCCATAAAAATTTAAGTTATCAAACCCTTCTGACTACTATTTCCCAGAACATGAATAAAAAAGGAACATATATGAAGACATTTGTATTTCAAATGTTAAGATTTTATTCAATATCCTTTCTAAATTTCAATTTCAATTCTTCACATTCCCATCAAATGTGAGCAAATGAACCAATTACCTTCCCATATCTCCAGCAAACCGAAGAAATCTTCAAATACATCTTCTTAATTCCTGTGGGTCCTAAATTCCACCTATGAATAATCTTATAATGTGTTTTATTAGACTTACACGGTGAATATTTTTTTTACTAATAATATACCCCGTATCCACTCTTCCCTGGAAAAAGAAATATTGAACTCCCCCTCCCATTTTTATCCATGAGATCTCCTTAAACTGTGGTGTTATTTGTTGAAAAAAAATTGCTATTCTAGATGTTATTTTCTTTTTATTCTGATTTCTCACAAATTCCTCAAAAATATTTCCTTCCTAAATTGACCTATTTGCTAGAAATAATTAAAGATTTCTTTTGATGTTAAACCATATTTTTCTTGAAGAAAAAAAGGGAAAAATTACTCCCTCGTTTAAAATATCAGCACCTTTATCCCATTTTTTTTCTAATCCTTTAGACCAATATCCCTCATAGCATTCTCAGTACAATCTATCGGAGTGTTCACCAATATCTGGTTTTAAAAGTCAAATCTCTTTATTACATATTTAATTATAGTGCACATATACTTATCACATTTTTTGTCACTAAGTTTTTTAAGACCTCTGCATCACTCCATAATAATAAGAATGGCTCAATACTTCCCGTATTTATTTTCTCCATCTCCAACCAAATATGGATAATGCTTTGCCCATTTGTCACGCTTCCCTCCAGTTGTTTTCTGACCTCTCTTCTCTCAATTATTTACTTGTATCACAGCAAAGAGAGGGAAAACAAAACTCAGAGAGATTTGTTTTTAACCTCTCCCTTACCACACTACACCACACAATATTCTTATGCTATTTTTCCAGCAAGTATCCAAACTCAGTCTTTCAGGACACAGGTCACTGATGAACTTACAGAGCTCTCTCACTCCTTGCTATATAAGCCAGGAATCCACCAATTACAAACACGCAATTAGTCACTCCCACCACACCAGACTTCAATTATTTACTTGTATCACAGCAAAGAAAGGGAAAACAAAACTCAGAGAGATTTGTTTTTAACCTCTCCCTTACCACACTACACCACACAATATTCTTATGCTATTTTTCCAGCAAGTATCCAAACTCAGTTTTTCAGGGCACAGGTCACTGATGAAAATGAAGTGCTTTTAATCATAATGATAAAGTACACCTACTGGCATTTTTTTATTCAACATATACAGCTAAAAATTTAACATCTAAGAAGATATACTCAGATCACAAAATTTGCCTTATTTAATTGAATATAGGAAGAAATTAAATCAGGCATGTGCTTTATAGAGTTTTTATTTTAATCTAATTGGTCAAATGCTGATATTACATTGTGAAAATTTCTCTCTTGATTTAACCAAATTAGATATTGAATAAATCCTCTTTTTTTAACACAATGTAGAGTTGCCAGTGGTGCATATGAAAAATTCATGCTGCAGTGCTACATCGGAACCATTGCAGACCAGTAATAATCACTACAGCCCTGCAACATGCAGTTTTCTTATATGTCCCTTTCTAAAGTGATGATCTGGCAACCCTGTAAAGTTTCTAGGGGGTTATGCACTAAGGCGTGATAAAGAGGAGATAAAGAGAAGAAGTGACATCACTTCTCCAGTTCCCATATTATTCTATTGAACCTATGCACTAACATCTCCAGAGTTGGAGAAATCTTAGTGCATTGGCTCCATATAATAACAGGAATTGGAGAAGTGATATCACTGGAGAAGTCATCTTCGCTTTATCGCCTCTTTGACACTCATTAGTGAATCTCCCCCTGGTATTTAGAATCCACTGGGGTTGAACCTCAGAGGTGCAATGTTAAGGACAGACAGCTCAGTGCCACAAAATAAAAGTCACATAGGTCAGGTCAGGAAGCAATCAAAGGAATTCTAAGGCAACAAGCTGGGTGATGATTCGGTAGTCAGTAAGTATAGAATAATACCAAGCAGCAAGGAAGGAGCCAAAGCAACTAAGTACTTCTTGATTGTGACTGGGGATTTTTATAGCTGGTACTTTTGTCTGTGCAACTGCACACGTCTGGCACATTCGTCTTTTGGTTTTAAACTTTCAGTGCTCCATTGTGATTGAGCATTTTACTCTAACTTGCTTTATGTCTGTGCTAATGAGCAACTGCACAATCATTGCCCAACATTACAATTTTTACATCACTGCACACAACTCATAAAGGACGTAATAGACACGTGGATAATTAACACCATCATGTTGACCTCCATCAAGACAGAGTCCATTGGGGATATGGAACTAATCAATATTTATTTTATTTGGAGCATGGATGATATTGCAAACATCCATTTTTTAAACATTTTTCTTCCTAACATTTAGTTACACCTGTGGAAATGATGACAAGTGAATATTTCACACTGAAATCAATCTAATTTACTTTTTACATTACATAACACATTTTTAAAACAACTCATAATTTCTCTTTGAATACTTATCAGTGTGAACCATGTTTGAATCTTGAGCATGAACAACAGATTAACTGAAGAATATATGCAGAATTGTGCATTCACATGTACAATGCCCTTAATAAAGAAAAAAACACTATTCTAAATGCAACTGATATAAATGTAGGTCACTGAATTAGCTGCATGGGTTTCAGCCAAGAGTCTTATCTTTTTTGTGTCCTTTCATTAGGGTTTTACAGAAGTAAATGAATTACTTTTTTAAGTATCAATTCTGTCATTAAATGTATATTTTTTCTTACCATCATTCTTACCATAATCTTTCTCCACAATGATTGTAATATATTTTGAAGTTGTCACAAGAAATGCTGAAATAATAATCGTCCTCTATATCTCTGCCTTTCACAGAAGAAATGACTGCCAGAGCTGGCCCAGTGTTTATGGTTTTTTAATAGGATACCTCCAGGTATAATTACTGATAATGCTTTTAAAGAGAAGTATAAAAATCCAAAGTCTATCTGAAATTAAAGGCCTTTTTTAGATTGATTTTCTCAAACCTATCTGCATCGGAAGCACTCCATCAAGATAAACACATGCCTGGGTTTTAGTTCATGGTTTTGCAATACAACTTATTAAAATAATTCATTCAAACTAAATGCATTTAACTCATTGGCTGACAGAGGGGTGCACAACTCATTGTTTCTCAATTTGTTGTACTCCGCTCTGGCATTCAAAAGGTTAATTGAATTTATTATTGTATATATTATCTACAATAAATAACATTTTATACAGTGTATTAACCCTTTGAGTGCCAGAGACATATGTACTTTATAATTTTCTGGAACGCAAAGGGTTGAATTTATAGTAATGCTTAATTTTAACTTTGATTTTTTTTTAGGAGTATATAAATCTATATACATTTCTAAATGTTTCTGGTTTGCTGTCAGGGGTCGTGGCTGGCTCACACTTACTGTGGTTGGAACATTGCACATACTGGCATAGGAGGAGCCCTGTCTCCTCGGCCAACCACTTTACCATTTGGTACCATGCTTGGTATAGGAAGAAGCAATGTTCATTCTCCTGTCTCCACCATGGCAAAGGGGAGGTGCCACCCTGTTCACTGGGGTGAAGGGGAGGGGCTATCCTGTTCAACCTGGTGAAGAGGAGGGGCCACTGATGCACATTCCCCTTTGCTACTGATCTCCCAGTCGATTTGGCTGGGAGATCATTAGAGGTGAACTACCGTGTAGGAGTGGGCAGGATCGGCAAACCCTTTCATGTCAATGAGGGAAAGCCTCCCACTTTGATGTCAAAGGGTTTCCCAATTCCACCCACTCCTACCTGGCAGTTTGGGTAGGATGGAAGTAGGAGAATCCTGTTGTTCCCATACGACACCTATATTAATCACTATATATATATTCCTTTTGATACGTGTAATTAAATTTGCTTATTTTGATATATCCATTTGGGTTGTGTTCCTTATTCATGAGCTTGTGTTTTTTGGGGGGATTTCTTTTTTTCCCTTTTGTAGCCTACACTACACAGAATTATCATCAATGGTCCCAGACTGCTAACAACATTGTGCTATGAACCATACCAATCTATCAAGTGATTTAACTCACAGATGTGGGAGTACAGCCACCTAGAGAGGGAGGAAGACATCAACCGAGGGGAAAGTAGAACCATGTGTTTGCAGTGCTGTCAATATTGTGTTGTTTAGGACACATTCAATCAGCTGAACAAGGTTCATTGAGCATACATTTGCTTATGTATATATAAATATATATATATATTATAATGATATAAAGACAAAAACTGGCACTCGCCAGGATTTAAAAAAAAAAAAAGGTTTTACTGCAAATTGATATAAATCTGTGAAAACTGCCATGGAAATCAATTATATCTGTAAAGGATTATAAGGCTGATGTACTAAGACAGGGGTGTCTAAACCTGTCCTCAAGGACCATGATTTAAGTTAATCCCTTCTTTAGCACAGGTGGGTGAATAAAAATGAATAAGCCACTGTTTAACTCACCTGTGAATTTTTAATGAAAACAATATTTAGTAAAGATTTCTTGATGATTTAAACCAGTGTACTCCCACGGCTGGGAGATTTCTCCTTTGAAAGGCATTACAGCTTATTTATTTCCTGAAAATGAAATATTCTTTTATGGCCACCAGGTGATGCTGTTCCTGTCACTTACTATAGATGGACTTAGTCAATGACTCAAGCTGTTCCACAGAGTGCATAATAATATAAATGTAAAATTATTTCAACTTACCATTATTTTCTTTTCCTGGTTTTAAGGAAGCAGCATTCACTAAAGGGTTAAGCTTCCACCTTCAGCCAATGGGATAGGAAACAAACCTCCCCAAAAATATAAATTACCCTCCCCTTCCCTTATCCAGGGAAAGTTGGTATTTTGCCAAGAAAGGTGGGGAAAATGCTAAACACTGCTTCCCAGTGACCAGGAAAGGAAAATAATGGTAAGCTGAAATAATTGTCTATTATCCTGGTCTCTCTGGGCAATGTTCATTAAAGGGTGAATTCCAAAGCAGTATAAAAGAGAGGGTTGGAACAAGGAAAACCTATAAACATATGAATAGGTGATAACTGTTTTATTATATTAAATTTATTTATTATATTTATAAGTTTTATTGAGCATTAACGGAAGAACACCTCTCTCAATGTCTTTAGAGCTCCTTGAACAAACATACAGATGAAAGAGCCTTATTAAAGTTGAACTTGAGGACCAAGTTGCTACCCTAAATATCTCTTCTGAATATACTTTGACTGTCCATCTCCATGCTTCTGGATGAAGAATATGGATGGGCGAAAGCTATCTCTGTGTTCCTGAAAGAAACTCAGTGAAAACCACATTGTTGTCTGCTTTTTTGCGGGAGAATCTACTTTAAAACAAGCAATTAAAATCTTCACATTTTTTGCCCATTGGCCAAAATTATTCACCATTTTTTCAGTGGCAAGGAAGATTCCGCCCATTAATTTAAGTGGTTTCGTCTTTTTGCTATAAAAACGTGACATATTGCAGAAAGTGAAACACAATAGAAGCAGCTACAGAGCGAGGTAGACGTGCTGTGCTGTTCTGCTGTGTATTTATAGCAAAATTGAGGCAGGAGAGGCTCATAGTGACTGCTATCACTATAAGCAAGTTTAAAATAATAAAAGGAGGAATTGGAAAGACCTTTATGTGTCCACTGAGTCTGAGGAGGAGGAAGTGACCACTACAGAACCAATGCTGTCCAGTCTCTCTAAATTATCCCTAGGCATCTTGGGGAATTTAATGGGAAGGGAGGAAGAAAAGGGTAGTGGTAAGAGCAGGACAGGTCAGATGCTTGTGCCTGCTGCCAGACGTGCTGCCCCTGCTGATACCATTGCTGTACCTGCTGATAGACTGCTGCCCCTGCTTTTACTAGTACTGTGCCTGCTGTCAGACATGCTGCCCTGCTGCTTCTGCTGCTACCACCATTGCTGTGCCTGCAGTCAGACATGCTGCTGTATCTGCTGTCAGATGTGCTGCCCCTGCTACCACCAGCACGTTCAGCATCTTCCAGTGCTGAACATGCTGTCACCAGTACTGTACCTGCTGTCAGACATGCTGCCCCTGCTGCCCCCAGTGCTGTGTCTGCCACCGGTGCTGAATCTGTTGCCACCAATACTGTGCCTGCTGTCAGATGTGCTACCCCTGCTGCCACCAGTGCTGTGCCTGCTGAACCTGCTGCCACCAATACTGTTCCTGCTGTCAAATGTGCTGCCCCTGCTGCCACCAGTGCTTTACCTGCTGCCAGTGCTGAACCTGCTGCCACCAATACTGTTCCTGCTGTCAAATGTGCTGCCCCTGCTGCCACCAGTGCTGTACCTGCTGCCAGTGCTGAACCTGATGTCCCCAATACTGTGACTGCTGTCAGATGTGCTGCCCCTGCTGCCACCAGTGCTGTACCTGCTGCCAGTGCTGAACCTGCTGTCACCAATACTGTGACTGCTGTCAGATGTGCTGCCCCTGCTGCCACCAGTGCTGTACCTGCTGCCAGTGCTGAACCTGCTGTCACCAATACTGTGACTGCTGTCAGATGTGCTGCCCCTGCTGCCACCAGTGCTGTACCTGCTGCCAGTGCTGAACCTGCTGCCACCAATACTGTTCCTGCTGTCAGATGTGCTGCCCCTGCTGCCACCAGTGCTGTACCTGCTGCCAGTGCTGAACCTGCTGCCACCAATACTGTTCCTGCTGTCAGATGTGCTGCCCCTGCTGCCACCAGTGCTGTGCCTGCTGCCAGTGCTGAACCTGCTGCCACCAATACTGTTCCTGCTGTCAGATGTGCTGCCCCTGCTGCCACCAGTGCTGTGCCTGCTGCCAGTGCTGAACCTGCTGCCACCAATACTGTGCCTCCTGTCAGATGTTCCTCCCCTGCTGCAACCAGTGCTGTATCTGTTGCCAGTGCTGAACCCTGCCACCAATACAGTGCCTGCTGTCAGACATGCTGCCCCTTCTGCCACTAGTGTTATACCTGCTGTCAGACATGCTGTCCCTGCTGCCACCAGTGCTGTGCCTGCTGCCCATGCTGAATCTGCTGCCATGAATGATGAACCTGCTGCTAGTGTGTCTTGTATACTCAGGAGGGGGGGGGAGCAGATGATACCAAGTATGACAGCAGGGGACCCTAAGTCACACTTGCCATCCTCAAGCATTACCGCCAGTGCTGGTACTACTACTACTAAGGTCCAGCAGTCTGTTAGCATTAGTAGTGAAGGAGGGGGTAATCAACAATATCCTCATATTAGATAGTGACTGTGAAGAGGAAGACTCCTGGGCTAAACTTGATGTGGTTGGTGTTAGTAGTAGTAACAGTAATAGTGAAGTAGCCAATGGGACTAGAGTTAGGGGATTGGTAGGGGAAGCAATTCAAAACATCTAGACTAGCGGTCAAGGGAGTCCACACCATTCCCCTGACCCTAGGAGTCCCCTTCCCCTTTCAGCATTGTCCAGGTGGAACATGATCCTGAAGAAGGCAGAACTGTTGCCTAGCAGTAATAATACAACCACCAACAGGAGCACAGATCAGCTGCCTGTGCCTGCTGCTACTGCTGCCAGTCTGCCTTCTTCACATCACCAAGAAGTGACAAGTGTGACATTAGTGGACCCTCTGTCCCATCCCTCGTCACCTACTCCAAGCAGCAGTGAGATGTCTGTAATAGAGCAGCAGCAGCAGCAGCACATAGGAACTAGTGGTAGTGGTGATGTTAATGCTGGAGAAGCTGGGGTGGAAGATACATTGATTGCCTTTTTAACAGGAACTAAGAAGGAATGGGAGAAAGGGATGAGGATGGGCACCCCCACCACCAGCAGTGAACTTTTGGAATTTGTAACTGCTCTAATTCCTTCTGCTGATGAGTTGCAAGGACAGCAGCATGCTGAGGAGCAAGCTAGTGTTCCACAGACCACCGTGGACAGAGGGGGAATGGAGTCAACAAGTGATGCGGGACTAGGACAGGTTTCACTTGCCAGCGGCAGCAATGCTCCTGGTCCTAGTTGCAGTGCTGATTCTGAGGTAGTAGCAGCAACAGCAGCAGTATTATCTGCAGCCACAGACAGTGAAGGGGAATGTGGAGGACAAGAAGAAGAAAGAGACCATTCTTCTCTACCATTACCTTCCCCCTACCCCCTGAAGTCCTAGGTCTGGGACTATTTTTCTCTTGGGGCAGGCACAGTGCAGTCATCACCAACTGTGTATAGTTTGTGACAAGTCAGTGAGAAGGGGAAAGGAGGGAACACACCATGGCACAACCTCCCTATTAACACACAAGAAACACAGGCACCATGTAGTTTATGTGAAAGCCAAACACCCACCACAGAAATCAAGCACCGCTGCTGCTGTACCCCCTGACTCTTCAATAAGTCAACAAGAGGCAAGACATAGACCAAAGAGGAGGAAAAATAGAGAAACCCAGGCAGATGCTGGAAGTTCGATGACAAACAAAACAACTAGCTTTCAATCACCTTCTTCTTCTAGGGTAGCTACATCTTCTTCCAATCCACCTCATTCATCATTACCTTCCCCTCCAAGTGATAGCCACTCTGTAGGTATTAGGATGTGGAAGTTCATGTCCACCTATTGCACACTGTGTGGTGCACTGACCACAAATGGCAGTGTGGTGGAGGCGAATCTCAAGCAGGGCATCAAGTGAAATCTGATGAGATGCCATCCCTCAGAATATGCTAAGCTGGTGGCATGGAGGGTTCATTATTACTATTAAACTGTCAGCATGTTGTCATGTGCCCTTAGCAGGGTGTGGATAAGGAGCATAGTGACAGCAGCAGTAGTTGGTTTTTGGTTTCATGGTCTTTGAATAGAGTTGTGCCAGGTGTTATTTACCACACACACACTGTGCATATTGCAGTTTGCTGATGAGAGGCATAGTCCCTGCTCTCAAGGGAAAAATGTTCTAGTAACAACACACCCATGATTTTGGAGAAGGGACAGGTGGAGAAAAATTATTGGCCAACTTCTTCTTTTCTCCACATATACCTGAAGTGGTGGGAGCTAGTTATGGTGCTGCTACTGCTTCAGGCACATCACTGGAGCTAGTCGTGGCAAGTGGAACCTTCACCATCCATCACCTATGTTACTGCTATTTTTGAACCCATTCCATTTGAGCTGCCTAATAATCCTGCTGCTTACACAACTCATAAGCAGCAGCAAGAACAGTAGTCTCAAATTATGCATCTACATCAGGGCATTTGACAATGTCCATTGGTCACTGGCCAACATAACATGACCTGCTGGCACTAGGTCAGTAGGGTACTTTTTTTTCTCAGGACTTGTGTTTTAAAAAATAAACAAAAAAAACAAAACATAGGCCTACAAAAATTAAACAATTTTGGGGGGTTTGTTTCTAACAAGCCTAAGTCCTACAAATCAACATTTCATTAGGGCTTGTGCCAAACAAGTCTAAGTCCTACAAATCAATGTTTCCTCAGGGCTTGGCCTCTAACAACAAATCTTACAAATCATCCTCTACAAAATACTCTGTCACCTCAAGTATCACTCTACTTCAGTGGCAGCTTACATCAGTCTTTATCACGTTACATACAAATTTCTTATTTTATTTTATTTACTTATTTTTTTAATTAACTGTCCCCCACTAACAGTCAAGAAACCCCCCCAAAACAAATTCCCTGTTCAACTGATTCTTTCCCCGGACTCCACCCACCAACACAAGCACCCTCCTCAGACCCCTTTTATACCATGTCTTAGTGGGTATTTTTAATTGTATTTAGGATTTATTTTTTATTAATTGCCCCCCAATCCCAGTAAACAACCCCCCCAAAAAAGCATTCCCTGTTCAACTGATTCTTTCCCCACACTCCACCAACACAGGCGCCCTCATACCCCTTTTATACTATGCCTTTGGAAACTAAAATAACATTTGCTAAGTGTTATGTGTAAATTCAATGTTCTCATTGATCTCAATGGAATGAGCTAGGCGGAAAAAGTGGAAAAATGGCACTTTTTGCGAGAAATTATTTGCCACGAGGGAAATTCCATTACTCGCCAATTTCAGTTTGAAGCAATATTTCCACCCATTCCTAGTGTATTTGTCTTGTAAGTTGCTGAGCCTTCATGATCGGTAGAAATACCATTACCATTACCAGTGACGCACTGAAAAGGACTCCCAAGAATGTCAGCTGCTGGGCAGCAATTTTGTGGCTCTTTTCCATGTTCAATAGTTAACCTTGATGAAAGTAAATGTATAACCAGACCTCTTTGATGGCACAATAGATTCGGAACCTGTGAAAGGATCAGGATGTCATGGAGGTAATGGGACATCCAGAGACCTTGCAGTCTGAGTTCTGCAATAACTGGCAAAAGTATCTTGGTAAGTGTTCTTGGGGCTTTGGCAATGCATAAAGGTAGGCTGGTGAACTGAAAATGATGGTTGTTTACTGCAGACATAAGTACTTCTTATGTGCTTGTAGGACAGGGATATGTAGGTATGAGTCCCTGAAATTTAAAAATATCATCCAGTCTTCTGGAAGGACCACTTTCTTTCTTTCAGAAAGTAGATGATCTAAAATTCCTTCAAAATTCTCTTTTTTCTGGATCTCTGGGAGTTCTTGAGGGTTTAAAAATGTTCCTCCAAGAAGAATACTTGAACTCTAGTATGTGACTTTGAGTAATGGTCTAATATGTATTCGGTCCAGACCCACCTATAATGATGCAAGCAATCTCCTACTCGAGCTTCCCACACAGTAGGGCTGGACTGGGAAACCCATCAGAATTTTCTGACCATCATAGTACTTGCTTAAGCCTAGGAGCAGATATTACATAGAAAACTTGACTGCCCCGAGATCTAAAAATATCATCCAGTCTTGTGGAAGGACCACTGATAAGGATTCCATCTTGAATTTCCATATGTTGAGATGACAGTTCATCGCTCCTCAAGCCTATTGAACCAAGAAGTGGATCGAATAAATACCCAAAAACTCTTCTTCTATTGGAACCATGATGATAGCTCTTTCAGAAAGAAGATGATCTAAAAATTCCTTCAGTATTCTCTTTTTTCTGGATCTCTGGGAGTTCTTGAGGGTTTGAAGATGTTACTCCAAGGAGAATACTTGAACTCTAGTATGTGACTTTGAGTAATGGTCTAATATGTATTCAGTCCAGGCCCACCTATAATGATGCAAACAATCTCCCACTCGAGCTTCCCACACAGTAGGGCTGGACTGGGAAACCATCAGAGTTTTCTGACCATCATGGTACTTGCTTGAGACTAGGGGCAGATATTACGTAGAAAACTTGACTGCCCCAAGATCTAAAAATATCATCCAGTCTTGTGGAAGGACCACTGATAAGGATTCCATCTTGAATTTCCAGCAGATATTACGTAGAAAACTTGACTGCCCTCCTTTCCAACCATGGCATCTGGAGGATTCTTTACCTGGTCATTATAGATTAGGATCCCAAAAGGAAAACCTGTCCCTTTGAGATTCCCTTGCAGAGGCAAACTCCAGCCTTCTGTTTTTTTCTCCTGAGGAAGAAAAAGGGTTTTCCTTGTAAGCCTTCTTAAAAATATCTTCATGTTTCTCCCCAAAAAGCATACTATGAAAAAAAAATAGGCCACACAATTTTAATTTCAAAATGCTATCATAACCAGTGCACCCTTCTTGCCAAGACTGCCAAGAACATCGCCATTGCCTCAATGTAGTAGACTACTATAAAATCAGTGGTGAGTCTGATTTCAGTCAAAGATTCTATAACAGATCACCAATGTTCCCCTTAGATCAAAGCATGTGTCAAATTATCCAGCCAGATCCTCAATGTGCAGGAAATGGATGTTAGAGCTACCTCAGGTTTGCACACCAATGCTAAAGAAAGGAACAATCTTCATAGATAATTCTCCAATGTCTTTTCTATTGGGTCTCTAAAAGATGCTGCTTCATCCAAAAGTAAAGTAGTCTTCACAGGCAGGCGAATCTCGCTTATATGTATGTTTAGTTTGATCAACAATCACTTACCTCCCAAATAGGGATGGGCAAAAATTTTCGCCTCAAGCAAAAATTGGTGAACAATGGCACTTCTCACTTTGCAAATAATTTCCCATGAAAGTGAAGATTTTTTGCTTTTTTCACCAAGCTCATTCCATTGAAATCAATGGGAACATTGCATTTAGTTCCCAAAGGCATCGTATAAAAGGGTTACTTGGGTGCCTGTGTTGGTGTAGTGTGGGGAAAGAATCAGTTGAAGACGGAATGCATTGGATACTTCCCTGGCACTCAAAGGGTTAATAAAAATAAATACAATTTTTAAAAAAACATAAGACATTATGTAAAAGAGGACCGAGGAGGATGCCTGTGTTGGAGGGTGGATTCTGGGGAAAGAATCAATTGAACAGGGAATTTGTTTTGGTGGGGAGGGTTGTTGACTGACATTAGGGGGACTGTTAATAAAAAAAATTAAGAAATTGGTACATAACTACCTATCCCCCCCTTTCTTTCTTCTTTTTTCTCATCCTCCTCTCTTTCTCTTCCCCTCCTTTCCTCTACCTTCACCTCATATTCATATCTTTATTCTTACCTTCATTCTTATCTCTGGTTTTACATTGATAAAGTCAACTTTATAATTGATACTGTCACCAAGTGTTTATCGTGTGGTTGAGGAGAGACTGGACATGCAGACAATCAATATTTGCTTCTCTGTAAATGTCATTAATTTTTGACTGACTTATAACCCTTGTTAAAGTCTGCACACTCATTCCTTTAATTAGCGCTGTATAATTCACACTGTTATTGTACTTTCTTTTATTGACTGAATTTCTTGGATTTACATCTAAATAAAGTTTTCTTTCTGAAAAAAAAATGGTTCATAACGTAACAGAGAAACGGACCCCCTGATGTAAGCTGCAACTGGAGTAGACTGATAATGGAAGGGATAGAGTATTTTTTAGAGGAACTTAGACTTGTGTTAGGCCCAAGTCCTGAGAAAACATTGATTTGTAGGACTTAGACTTATTAGAGGCACAAGCCCTGAGGAAATATTGGTTTGTTGTAGGAAATAAGACTTGTGTTATGCCCAGGCCCAGAGGAAACATGACTCATAGGACTTAGACTTGTTTGGCACAAGCTCTAAGGAAATATTGATTTGTAGAACTCAGACTTGTTTGGACCAAGCCCTAAGAAAACACTGATTTGTAGGACTTAGACTTGCTAGAACAAGCCCCCTAGCATTTTTTTGTAGGTCTATGCTTTTTTTTTTTTTAAAGAGAAAAAAACAAATCTGCCCTACTGACCTAGTGCCAGCAGGTCATGTCGTGTTGGCCAGTGGCAACTGGCCATTGGCAAATACCCTGAGGTAGATGCAGAATTTGTGACTGCTGTTCTTATTGCTGCTGCTGAGTTGTTTAAACAGCAGGATGAATCAGCAGCTCAAAGGGAATGGGACCAACAACAGCAGTGATATGGTTGATGATGACCACCCAGTGATATGCCCTAGGCAGTAGCAGCACTACAACTAGCCCCCACCACTTCAGGTATAATGAGGAAAAAGGAAGAATTTGGCCAATAATACTTCTCTGCCTGCCCCTCCTCCAAAATGATGTGTGTTGTTACACATTGTTCCCTTGAGAGCAGGAAATGTACCTCTCACATCAGCAACTGCAATGTGAACAGTGTGAGTGGTAAATAAGGGAAGGACTGGGAACAGTGGGTGCATCTGCACTCACATCAAACACCTGGCACAACTCTATCCAAATACCATGACACTTAGAGTCCTCAACATATAATCCCCCCACCAGAAACCAAGTACTGCTTCTGTCACTATGCCCATTGTCTACTCCCCACTAAGGACACATGACTACTTGCAGACCATTTAGTCATAATGCTGAACCCTCCCTGCCACCAGCTTAGCATATTCTACTCCGTGGAATCTCCTCAGATACCGTTTTATGCCCTGGTTGAGATTATCCTCCACCACATTACCATGTGTGGTCATTGCACCACAAAGTGTGCAATGGGTGAACATGAACTGCCACATCCTGACATCTACAGAATGGATATCACTTGGCAGGAGAGGTAACAATGAACAAGGTAGATTGGCAGAAGATGTAGTTCCCCTAGAGGAAGTAGGTGATGGCAAGCTAGTTGTTTCACTCTTCATCATACATCCAGACTCTGGCTGGGTTGCTCTATTCTTCCTCCTCTTTGATCTCCATCTCACCTCTTGTTGCATTTCGGGAGAGTCAGGGGGTTTAGCAACAGCGGTGCTTGGTTTCTGTGGTAGGTGTTTGGCTTTAACATGTTTGACATAAATGTCATGGTGTCTGTGTTTCATGTGTGTGTTATCAGGGAGCTTGTGCCAAGACGCATTCCCTCCTTTCCCCTTTTCACTGACTTGTCCCAAATTGTGCACAGTGTTGTTATTGATGACTGCACTGTGCCTGCAGCAAAAGAAAATAGTCCCACACCCATGACTTCAGGGGGAAGGGGAAAGTGGACAAGATTGGCCTCTTTCTTTTTCTCCTCCGCATTCCCCTTCACTGTCTGGGGCAGAGGATGATGTTGCTGCTGTTGCTGCTACTGCCTCAGAATCAGCACTGCAACTAGAACCAGGAGTATTTCTGCTGGAAACTGGAACCTGTCTTAGTCCCGCATCACTTGTTAACCCCATTCCCAGTGCATCCACGGTGGTCTGTGACACACTAGTCTGCTCCTCATCATCTTGCTGCCCTTGAAACTCAGCAGCAGCAGGAATTAGAGCAGTTGCAAACTCCACAAGTTCCAAAAGCTCACTGCTGCTGGTGGTGGTGGTGGTGATTCCCATCCCCATCCCTTTCTCCCATTCCTTCTCAGTTTTGGCTAAAAGAGACGTCATTGTGTTTTTCACCCCAGCTTCTTCATCATCATGATCACCATCACCACCTCTAGTCCCTCCGTGCTTCTGCTGCTCTATTACAGAAATCTCATTGCTGGTTGGAGGAGGTGACGAGAAATGTGACAGAGAGTCCACTAATGTCCTACTTGTCATTTCTTGGAGGCCTGAAGATGGCAGACTGGCAGCACTAGCAGCAGGCACAGACAGTTGATCTGTGCTCCTGGTGGTGGTGGTGGTATTTTTGCAGTGGTAACAATGCTGTTTTCTTCAGGATCATGTTCCACGTTGAAAATGCCATTCGGGGAACAGGACTGGATGCTCTCAATTGCTTCCCCTACCAGTCCCTAACTTTATTCCCATCAACTGCTTCACCATTACTGTTACTACTACTAACACCAACCACATCAATTTCAGCCCCTGAGTCTTCCTCCTCACAGTCACTAGTAATATGATGATAACCCCCTACATCACTCCTAACACTAACAAGCTGCTGGACCTTCTTAGTAGTAGTCCTAGCACTTGCAGGATTGCTTGGGCATGGCAAGGGTGACATAGGGTCCCCTGCTGTCACACTTGACATTATCTTTTCCTTCCCCACCTCCTAACTTTTACAAGAAACACTGACAGCAGATTCTGAACTGGAAGCAGAGGCAGCATGTCTGGCAGCAGGCACAGCAATGATGGCAGCAGGGGCAGCATATCTGGCAGCATGCAAAGCACTGGTGGCAGCAGGGGCAGTGTGTCTGGCAGCAGACAAAGGCAGCTGACCTATCATGCTCTCACTACTACTACTATCTTCTTCCTCCTTTAACATTAATTTCCCCAAGATCCCTAGGGGTGATTTAGGGGGACTGGAAAGTATTGCTTCTGTAGTGCTCACTTCCTCCTCCTCCTCAGACTCAGTGGACACATAAGAGCCCTTCCAGTTCCTCCTTTTATCAGTTTTAAATGTTCTCATAGTGATAGCAGTCACTATGAGCCTCTCTTGTCTCAATTTTGCCTCAGATCACAGCACAACAGCACAGCACGTCTGTCTCTCTTTGTAGCTGCTTCTATTGTGTTTCCCATCCTGAAATATGTAACATTTTTATAGTGAAAATGTGAAAAACACGTAAATCAATGGGCAGAAACTTTCTAGCCATTGGAAAAAGTGGAGAAGAATTGTCGCCAGTGTGTGTGAAAATTGTGAAGATTTTAATTGCTGTTTGTAAAGTGACTTTTCCTGCATAAAAAGCAGACAATAACGTGGCTTTCATGGATTTTTTCTCAGGAACACAATGGGAGTTTTCGTCTGCCCCTAATCACTGTTATTGATCCCATTGCCTTGGAGTTACCCAATCTACCTGTAGCAGTAGCAATAACAGCACAGCAGTCACAAATGCCAAAAATGTCATTATGGCATTTGTCAATGATCTCAGGATTTTTTCTGGTGAAAAAACAATGTTTTGGGCTTGTCTTTAACAAGCCTAAGTCCTACAAATCAATGTTTTCCTCAAGACTTGTTCCTAACAAATCTAAGGCCTACAAATCAATTGTTCCTCAGGGCTTGTGCCTATAACAAGTTTAAGTCTTACAAATCAATTTTTCATCAGGGCTTGTACCTAACAAGTTTAAGTCTTGCAAATACATTTTTCATCAGGACTTGTGCTTAAAAAGTCTAAGTCCTACAAATCAAGTTTTCATCAGGGCTTTTGTGTATAACAAGTCTAAGTTCTGCAAATCAGTTTTTCAAATCTATGTTTTCTCAGAGCTGTTGTGTTTAACAAGTATAAGTCCTAGAAATCAATTTCTTCTCAGGTCTTGTGCTTATTCTTCACACTGCACAACACACACACACAAATATCTTTCAGATTTTTTAAATCTGCTGCTTTGCTGCCTAGCCATTGTTTATAAAGAGGAATCAAGATATCATTAAAAAAAGGGTTATTAAAATCCAAATTGAATGTAGTACATGTGTATGTTGATGGTGGTGGAACTTTTGGTGTGACTTTGACAAACTGTGTCCTCCTAAGGAGGAGGAGAGGGATCACCGTAATTTATTGCACACTCTGCAGCAACCATGGCTGCAGTACGTTTTTGGACTACCACTTTACTTATACGTCTCTGCACTACTTCTAATCCTTTCACCCTCCCCTACCCCTTGTTTGCTTGCTGGACATTAGTCAACTAATGTGTATGTTTTTACTGTGAAGTACTTAATAGTACTGATTGTTTGATGTCTTGCCTTGACCATCTACAAAATACTCTATCTCATCAAGTATCAGTCTGCCCCAGTCACAGTTAATGTCAGGGTCCTTGTCTGTCACATAACAATTTTTTTATTTTATTTCTTTAATTTATTTTTTATTAACTGTCTCCCCTATCTCAGTCAATAAAACAAAAAACACATTCCATGTGCAACTGATTCTTTCCCCAAACAAAGTCACTCCACCAACACAGAGAAAACAGCCAGATCAGGATGAAACTTGGATCACAGCTGCCTGTGTCCCAGTCAGTTACACAGAATGTTGTGGAATTTGCTCCCATCTCCCACCCACAGACTTCCCTGTCCCTGACACAGATATAACAGCCAGATCAGAAAAGAACTCGGATCTGTGTCTTCCTAGTCAGTCACACAAGATGTTGGTGTATTTTTCTCCCTTCCTGTACGCCAGAGAGACTCCAGACTCCCCTACTACAGTGAACAAATTCTCTTCCTACAGGCACCCTAAGCTTCCACTCCTTTTAATTAGCCTTCCTTCACTAGCTGACAAATGTGCTGCTCTCTCTTCCTCTCCCAAATACAGAATGGCATGTTGTGGGACTCTGAGACCCCTTTTATACTATCCTGTGGGAAATGAAGGACATTTGCCATGCGGTGGGTAGGGGTAGGTGAAAAGTAAGAAAAATTTCCCTCATGACTTTTCACGAAAAACTGACAATTTTTTTCTTTTTTGTTTGCAAATTTTCTCCTTTTCGACATTGCAACATTTTCCTCCTTTTCATCTATTCCAGCAAATTTGTTGCCTATTCCAACACATTTCTCTCTTATTCAACACACTTTTCTCCTACGTTTCCTATGGCTCAACATTTCCCAGCATAATATTACTTCTTCTGAGGGCTGCAGTGGAGAAATACGTAGCTGAAAGTCAAAGCTGTGAGTTATACAGCAACATATACCTTGAAAAAGTTGTTAGCATGCAGAGTGCATTTGTCCTTGACCCATAACACTAACTTCCTGCTTAAGTGACACTGCCATGTATTCACGATGATGTCAAGTGATAAAAATAAATAAAGTACAACCTACAATGTGGCGGATGTGTATGGTAATTGTGGTGGGGGACTGGTGTGGGGTGATTGGTGGGACCTTGACAAACTGCATCCACCCTGGGATGAGAGGGATCATCATAATTTATTGCATATGCTGCAGCAACCATTGCTGCAGTCAGTTTTAGAACTACCTTTTTACTCCCACTTCCATGCACTGCTCCACATTCCTTCCTCCCCCTTGTGCTTTTGCTGGACAATACTCAACTGTGTGATTTTACTCTCTACAGTACAAAACTGATAGAGTGTGATGTCTTGCTTAAGCTCTCAACAAAATTCTCAATGTCATCTGCTGTCTATCAAGTCTGACTCAGCCATACTGCTCACGTCAGGCTCTCAGTAAGCTGTCTGTCATCTAATATATTAATTTATTTAGTAAAGTTTTCTACCCTATCTTATCAGGCTGTCCCAAAAAAGATAAAACGTTTGAACTAAAAAACAAAATCAACTATTTCTTTCCACAAACTTCCTAATCAAAGAGACAATAAAAACAAGATCAGCAAGCAAATGGGACCTCAGTTGCCTGTGTCTTTCTAGTCATCACAATGATTATTGGGGTATTTGAGGTCAACCTCCTTCCTCCCTTCTCCTCCAAAGTGCCCAAAGACTCCCCTAATACAGAGAATAAATGTCCTACCTAAAAGCCTCTCTAAACTAAGCTTCAATTCCTCTTTATTTGCCTATCTTCTCTAGCTCAAAAACATGCTGCTTTCTCCTCTCACAAACACAGAATGGCATGCCGTGAGAGCATGACATCTTTTTATATCGCTGTTCAAAAGTAAAGAAAATGTTCATGTGGTAAGGAAAATTATTTCTTCTCATTGATTTTAATGCAATGAGCTAGGCAAAAAAGCAGGCAAATTTCACTTTTTGCAGGAAATTATTTACCTAGCGGGAAGTGCCATTTTTCGCCGATTTTGATTTGAAGTGAAAGTTTTCTCCCATCCCTAGTGGTAGGTAGACATTCAGTCTTCCCATTGATTTCAATGCAATAAGTTAGGCAAAATAAAATGGACAAACTGCAGTTTTCGCTGGAAATTTCCCACTGGGCTGGAAGTGTCATTTTTCTTCTGTTTTGCTTTTCAGGCAAAAACTTTTGCCCATCTCTATTTATCAGTTATGGATAAAATGCCAAGGTAATGGACACAAGATCACAGATAAGGTGCCCATACCACATTCCCACCAAAACCCCCACAATAAAGGCCAAATTCTTCTGCGGATCATCTAATATTGACTGTAGGTGAGAGAGGACAAACTCTAAGAAAACAGATGACTTCTCATAGATCCAGTGTGAATAGGAAAAAAGACACCCCAGTGGGTGAAAAATTTTGCAAAACTGGTCACAGCATCCAAGATGTCAGGAGAATGTACTGATGGGAAACATTCAGACACAAAGAGAATGAAAGATCTGGGAGTATAAATTGAACTGTGGCCTGAACCATGAAAAGGAATCAATGCCGCATTATTCCACACAAAAACATATTTTGGCCCTTTGGGTGCCAAAAGGCATGCAGTGCATTGCAAAGTGGTACATTGTGTATCCCTCTGGCACTTGGAGGGTTAATCCATACCAATCATATACTTAGTCACCATTTGCTGCAAGTTATAAACTCTCTACACACTAAATTTACTGGAGCTGTTCACACATGAAAATGGAAAAAAATATTGTAATACTTGGCAAGCTACAATGAGATTCATCTACTGGGGTCTAAAGAATAATTTAAACAGACACTGGTGATAAGAGTTTCACCTACAGTGGAATTCAAATTAATCAGCAAATTGCTTAGATGTATAATCTAAGCCCCATATTTGTATACATCCTTCATTTTAGAAATGCTGTGATGAAGAGACCTTCATTGTCTAGAAAGCTTGCATTCTAAAGCTACTAAGTTAGCCAATAAAGATCAATTTTATTCTACCAGTCTCCTGCATGAACATTTTAGGCACATATATATTCCTACTACATATTAATGAATTACAGGAAATCCATGTAATGAAGTCTATGTAAAAACATTTTATTAAACAAATAATTTTAATCTGGATCTCCTTACTTCCAAGTACTATTGGATATTTTATCAGGAATATCAATGTTCACGTTCGATTTCCCTTAGATAATTATGAAATTCATGGAACAAGTTAATATATAAAACAAATGATGCTTGTCTTCTCTGATATTATATAAACTGCTCCAAAAATAAAGGGAACACTTAAACAACACAATGTAACTCGAAGTCAATCACACTTCTGTGAAATCACACTGTCCACTCAGGAAGCAACACTGATTGACAATCAATTTCACATGCTGTTGTGCAAATGGAACAGACAACAGGTGGAAATTATAGGCAATTAACAAGACACCCCCAATAAAGGAGTGGTTCTGCAGGTGGTGACCACAGACCACTTCTCAGTTCCTATGCTTTCTGGCTGATGTTTTGGTCACTTTTGAATGCTGGCGGTGCTTTCACTCTAGTGGTAGTATGAGACGGAGTCTACAACCCACACAACACAACCCAGGTAGTGCAGCTCATCCAGGATGGCACATCAATGTGAGCTGTAGCAAGAAGGTTTGCTGTGTCTGTCAGTGTAGTGTCCAGAGCATGGAGGAGCTACCAGGAGACAGGCCAGTACATCAGGAGATGTGGAGGAGGCCGTAGGAGGCAACAACCCAGCAGCAGGACCGCTATCTCCGCCTTTGTGCAAGGAAAAGCAGGAGGAGCACTGCCAGAGCCCTGCAAAATGACCTCCAGCAGGCCACAAATGTGCATGTGTCCACTCAAACGGTCAGAAACAGACTCCATGAGGGTGGTATGAGGGCCCAACGTCCACAGGTGGGGGTTGTGCTTACAGCCCAACACCGTGCAGGATGTTTGGCATTTGCCAGAGAACACCAAGATTAGCAAATACGCCACTGGCGCCCTATGCTCTTCACAGATGAAAGAAGGTTCACACTGAGCACATGTGACAGACGTGACAGAGTCTGGAGATGCCGTGGAGAAGGTTCTGCTGCCTGCAACATCCTCCAGCATGACCGGTTTGGCGGTGGGTCGGTAATGGTGTGGGGTGGCATTTCTTTGGGGGGCCGCACAGCCCTCCATGTGCTTGCCAGAGGTAGCCTGACTGCCATTATGTACCGAGATGAGATCCTCAGAACCCTTGTGAGACCATATGCTGGTGCGGTTGGCCCTGGGTTCCTCCTAATGCAAGACAATACTAGACCTCATGTGGCTGGAGTGTGTCAGCAGTTCCTGCAAGAGGAAGGCATTGATGCTATGGACTGGTCCGCCCGTTCCCCAGACCTGAATCCGATTGAGCACATCTGGGACATCATGTCTCGTTCCATCCACCAATTCCACGTTGCACCACAGACTGTCCAGGAGTTGGCGGATGCTTTAGTCCAGGTCTGGGAGGTCATCCCTCAGGAGACCATCCGCAACCTCATCAGGAGCATGCCCAGGCGTTGTAGGAAGGTCATACAGGCACGTGGAGGCCACACACACTACTGAGCCTCATTTTGACTTGTTTTAAGGACATTACATCAAAGTTGGATCAGCCTGTAGTGTGGTTTTCCATTTTGATTTTGAGTGTGACTCCATATCCAGACCTCCATGGGTTGATAGATTTGATTTCCATTGAGAATTTTTGTGTGATTTTGTTGTCAGTTCATTAATTCAGATCTAGGATGTGTAATCTTAGTGTTCCCTTTATTTTTTGGAGAAGTGTATATGTTCAAACACAAAAATGGAAGGTCATCAATTGATTTTGATTAATTTCCTCAGATCCACATTACAATTGATGCTATATATGAGCAGTGACACTCACAGGCTTTATAAATTGGTTGCATTTATTGGCAAAGTGGTCAATATATTTCACTGTACAAAACGAATACATTTTGAGGTGTCATATGTTATGCTGTCAAATAAAAGTAAAATATAACATTATGCACACATTTGAACTGAAAAATGTGCCTTCATTTAAATATTAATGTTACATTTCCAAATACATTTAGATCTGATGTAAGTAAAACAACACTGTAATTAGGGAAAACATTATTGTTAAAATACCTATTTCATGTTTTTACCACAACAAATAATGCTTTTTTTCATACTAGTTGAAGAGTCCGTTACACGGGCCACAGTGCCACTGCAAGCAGGTCGCGGGGCAGTCATGCTCAGTAGAGACTGCCCGCGCCGCGGCTGATACAGAGCTGGACGCTCCAAGCATCAGCCGCCATGCGGGCAGTCTCTACTCCGCATGACTGCAGCAAGCACAGCAGTCTCTACTGCGCATGACTGCGGCGTTACACACGTTTTTGCGAATTATTATATAGGATTAAGTTTTGTATAGTATATACTGAACTTAATATGAATTTAAGCATTACTTGCTGGGCCAAAATATGAGACAATCTAAATTATAATAGATCAGAAATTAATTTTGGCATTTAAGCAAATAATATTTAAAGATAAACTTTAGATAGAGTTTATCCCAGGGATCAATAAAACAGTGCATTTGAATAAAATCAGTAAACGTGATTAAACATTGCTTCTGTTCAACTGATGTTCCAATGGTAATCATTAATACAACTTAAAGGGATAGTAATACTTCGTTTTAACTTTATTTTATTTTGTAGGCATTAAAAAAACATGAATAATGATACAAGTCTTATCTCTCAAACCTTTATGGTTTAAGAGATATTCACAAGCAAAGTTTCCCCCTCCCGTCCCTTTTACCTACTGTAAACAATCTCTTCTCAGATGTGGAATGCAGTCCATAGACTGGACAGATAACAGAAGGGGACACTCTTATTCCTATGAAAACAATGAAATCCCTGCCTCCCTTGACAAGCTTTTCAGGTTTTTTCCCTTATCTTAATTGAAGATTGTCCCTCTCTGCAGTCTACTTGGGCACCTCCCTTCTGCTCAGGCTGAATAGTGTGACATCAGTAAAAGGGGCAGGAGGGGGATACTTTGTCATTGAATTACTCTGGAACTACAACTCTGACAGAACTGAAACAACACTCTGCAAAGTCCAAATACTATGATGATTAATTAGAGCTGTTTTTATTATGAAATATTACTATCACTTTAATTTATATGAGAGAAACAAAATCAGCACTCAGTTTACCAGAAATGTGCCTGTGTGCAGTCCAAGCAAATAAGCTATACACAAGTAATAAAACTGAAACATTCAAAACTATTCTCGAAGTTGGCTGGTTAATTAAAAAAATAGTTTAGTCAGCATTTCTGTTATTATTATTTTTCCAGCTCATATCCCTGGCTATTTCAGGATGAAGTATGCTATAAGAAGCTTTTAAAATAGTTTTTGTGTTTTTTGTGTATATAGATGGAACAGATTTTTTTAACTTAATGTATAGCTATAATATTAGTTTTAGTGATTTTTTTCTACTTATCTTTTTAAGGATAATGTTAAAAAATTGCTTTTATATTTTACCCTGTTTTTCCTAGTCAGTTCTAGGATTATTAAGATGAACCCTTACTATGGGAAATATATAAATGAATGGGACTATAGAACATACCTCTTTATGAAGTCATTGCTGTACTTGTATCTATGTTTATGTAAAAGTACATTTCAGTGCACAACTCCTTTAGCATCCAATTTCTGTGTTAACAACTCTTTAATGCTATATATAAAGTAGCAGTAAGAGAACAAAAGAATATTGTGCTTATTCCCCTGGACCCAGTGTGTTCAAAGCTTATGCTGGGAGAAGAGAAATTCCACATCCTGAAACATCTAAACAATCTTACTGTACCAATCATTTGGAATATGTTGTGCAAAGCAGCCATTATTCTGCACAAAATGCTTTGTTCATGGGTGCTATAGGAGAGAGGCCATTTTGCAGCAAAACAGTTCTTTGTGCTTATTTTGAATCTCATTTCTGCAATCCCCTCATGGTTTCATTTTTAATTGCCTTTTGACTCAGACATATGAAGGTATACTCTGAGGCTGATGTACTAAGAATAACTGGAGCAGTTTAGGATCAAGTTGGCTGCACCATAGGGGGCAGAAATAGGTTCTTTCAACCTCTTGAATTCTACAGACGTAATGCTAAGTAATGTGCTGGGACCTTTCTAGCATTCAAGGCATTATAAGTCTAATTTTAATCAATGGGGATGTGTATTTATTCCCTATAATGCAGCTGGTTTACCATTGAATTGTTCTAGTTCACCTTAGTATATCAGGTCACAGACAGTTATTCCTCCTTCGGTATATAATGTTGTGAATGTCACATACACACTATGAAAATATATCTTTAGCTTAAGTTACATCCACTTAATAGAGCATACATTTGAATTGCATACCATACTCTACTGAATGCAACACAAAATAGTAGTGCATGTGTCAAAGGGTTATTTAATTGGTACTCCACATTTCAATAAATGGGTCACTGTACCAAAAGTCCAAAATCCTAACATATATGTATATTTCATTACCTTAATTTTATTCTAATAGAGAACTGATGAAGTGCATAAATGTAACTATTCATAACTGAATGCTCTCAAAAATAGATATGTTAATAGATTATATTTATCAATTAATAAAATAATAGTGAGTGAACAGATGACAAATCTAAATCAGATCAATATTTGGTGTGACCATCCTTTGCCTTCAAAGCAGCATCAGTTCTAGGTATACTTGCACAAAGTCAGGGATTTTGTAGGCATACAGTCTGGTGTATGATTAAACAATTATACCAAACAGGTACTAATGATCATTAATGTAATGAAACAGAAACAGATGTGTAGGAGTAATAAACTGGGTGAGGAAAAGCCAAACTCAGCTAACAAGGTGAGGTTGCTGAAGACAGCTTAATGTCAAAATTCATCCACCATGGTAACACTAAGCACAGCAATAACACAGCAAGGTCTCTCCCAGGCAGAAATGTCAAGGCTGACAGGAGTTTCCAGATGTGCTTTCCAAACTCTTTTGAAGAAGCACAAAGAAACAGGCAATTTTAAGGAACATAGATGCAGTGGTCTGCCAATGAAACATAGTGGAGCAGATGAACGACATATCATGCTTGTTTACTGGGATTGGGCTGCAGTTAATAAAAAAATAAATCCTAAATAAAATTAAATAAAAACCATAAGACCTGATATAAAAGGGGTCTGAGCAGGGTGCCTGTGTTGGTGAATGAATGAATCATTTGAACAGGGAATTTGTTTATAGGGGGTTTCTTGACTGCTATTGGGGGGACAGTTAATAAAAATAAGAAATGTATGTTTAAAGTGATAGAGACAAGAACCCCCTGACATAAGCTGCCACTGGGGTGGACTGATACTTGACTTGATAGAGTATTTTGTAGAGGATGATTTCTTAGATTTGTTGTTAGAGGTCTTTGTTGGACTTAGAATTATTAGAGGCCCAATTCCTGAAGAAACATTGATTTGTAGGACTTAAGCTTGTTTGGCACAAGCCCTAAGGAAACACTGACTTGTAGGACTTAGGCTTGTTAGAAACAAACCCACCAAAATTATTTTTTGTAGGACTATTTTTATGTATTTATTTATTTATTTATTTTCTAAACACAAGCCCTGAGAAAAAAAAAAAATGCCCTACTGGCCTAATGCCAGCAGGTCATGTTGGCCAGTCACCACTGTCAAATGTCCTCCTGAGTTGCAACCACTGTTCATACTGCTGCTGCTGAGTTGTTTAAGCAGCAGGATAATTAAGCAGCTGAAAGGGAATGGGGTCAACAATAGCAGTAACATGGAAGATGGATGATGTAGGTTCCACTTGCCACGACTGGCTCCAGTGATGCGTCTGAGGCAGTAGCAGCAAAATAAGTAGCCCCCAATCTATGTGGAGAAAAGAAGAAGTTGACCATTAAATCTTCTCCACCTGCTCCTCCTCCCAAATCATCATGGGTGTGTTGTTATTAGAACCATTTTTTTGCCTTTGAGAGCAGGAACAGCGTGTCTCATCAGCAACTGTGCACAGTGTGTGTGGTAAATAACATCTGGGGGCACAACTGTATCCAAACACCATAACACCCGAAACCTAGTACTGCTGCTGTTGCTGTACCCTTTTTCCAGACCCGATAAGGACACATGACAACTTGCTGACAGTTTAATAGTAATGATGAACGCTCCCTGCCAACATCTTAGCATATTCTGCAGGATGGAATCTCCTCAGATGCTGCTTGATGCACTGATTGCGATTCCCCTCCACCACACTGGCATGTGTGGTCAGTACACCACACAGTGTGCAATGGGTAGAGACGAACTGCCTGTTAGGGACCAGGAACCAGACAGGACACAAAATGTAAAAATATAAAACACCTTTATTGAAATAACAAAAGCAAACAAAGTAAAATTGTGATCCAGAAGCGTAAACCAAAAGACAAGCCGGGGTCAGGAACCAATACAGGTACTCAGTCAAGCCAAGGTCAGGAATACGGAGATCAATGAAGTATGGAACAAGGCCAGCAGCCAGGAACCAGAAGGGACGTAAGAGGAAGCCAGGTCATACACAGGTAATCAGCAACTCAGGATAACACGCTTGCTCCAGAATCAGACACAAGGGCAATCAGGTAGTGAGCCAAGTTGCTTTTAATACCCTGGGAAAGTTGGCTGTTGGATGATAGCAGTCAGGTGAGCAAACACAGAGAGGTCAGCTGATTCAGCCTGCTCAGCAAAGGAAAGGCAGCAGTAATGGATATCAGAGTACTGGATTAGCTCAGACAGCAGAATCGAGCAGCAGAGCTCAGCCAACCCTTGACAGTAGCCCCCTCAATGAACACCCCCCCCCCACGGGGCAGGACCAGGTTTATGGGGAAATCATGAATGGAAAGCACGGAGGAGGGTGGGGGCATGCACATCTGCAGCTGGAACCCATGAGCGCTCTTCTGGACCATTCCCCTTCCAATGGACCAAATATTGAAGCCTCCCACTGAACCTACTACAGTCGACTATGGAGCGCACTTTGAATTCCTCATGGCCATCAATGGGCACTGAATGGGGTCAAGGAGTGACTGTAGAAAAATTATTGCATACCAGGGGTTTCAGCAGCGAGACATTGTGGATCCACATATTAGGAGGTAGGTCTAGGGCATAGGCTACAGGGTTCACACGTCGGAGGATACGGAAAGGCCCCACAAAGTGGGGAGCCAGTTTCTGAGAGGGCACTTTGAGGAGGAGATTTCTGGAGGGCAACCAGACCCTCTCCTCGACCTGGTGCGGGTAGGCATTTACAATTGGCCTGGAGCTCCTGGAATTGTTGTGAGCGTTGCAGTGACTCTTGGTTACCGGGATGCCCTGCTGACTTCATATTATGATATGTGGAAAGTACCTTGGTACGGAGGTTACAAGGTACAAAGGAGTCTCAGTAGGTGCATCTACTTGGGTGGCCCGTATTCGCTCCCCAAAGGGAGATTTAATGCTTGTATGTATGGTGGTAAGTACTTGGTCTGGAGGAGTGCTGCGGCAAAAGCAACTTTTAATGCCTCAAATGCTTTGATGGCTTCAGGGGACCAGTGTGGGGAGTTACAATTGAGGAAAAGTAATATAGTAATTGACGCACCTGAGGAAACGTTGAAGGGAGCGGAGACCTCGAGAACAGCAGAGAGTTTCTCAGGGTCCATAGTGAAACCGACCTCTGAAATTACATAACCCAAGAAGGTGACCTGTTTGCGGTGGAAATCACACTTTTCTAGCTTGCAAAATGCATTATTCTTAATTTCTGCAGAACTCTGGCTACATCTGCATGATGGCTTTCCATGGAGGCAGAATGGATCAGAATGTCATCTAAATATACCACCACGCATTGCTGGAGCATATCCCAGAGGACGTAATTTAAGAATTCCTGGAAGGGAATTACGAGGTATTCTTAATGCCCACTCCTGGTGTTAAACGCGGTTTTTCATTTGTTGCCCTCCTTCATCCGTACCAAATTGTACACCCCCTGCAGATCGAGCTTGGTGAACACCTTGGCCCTTTTAATCGATCAAATAGCTCGTTAGTAAGTGGAACTGGGTAGGTGTTTTTGACCGTGATACGGTTGAGCCCCTTGTAATCGATACAGGGTCTTAGTTCTCCACTCTTTTTCTTCACGAAGAAGAATCTGGCCCCAGCAGGAGAAGAGGACTTGCGAATGAACCCCCGGGACAGCGAATCCGCAACATACTCCTCCATAGCCTTATTTTCAGTGACAGAAAGAGGGTAGACTCAACCTTACGGGGGTATGGCTCCAGGTTGCAATTCAATCGTACAATCATATAGGCAGTGAGGTGGGAGCTCACCTGCCCGGCCCTTATCGAATACGTCTTGGAACTCTTGGTACTATTCAGGCAACAAAGATACTGGGGATGTGGTTGGCACCTTCACTAGGCATGTCTTGGAACATCTCGGAGACCATGCCAAGACTTCGGCTCTTGCCCAATCGAACGTGGGATTATGTTTGCACAACCATGGATAACCCAGGATTACAGGATAGTGAGGTGAGTGGATCACCTGGAATTGTAAACTTTTATAATGGAGGGGTCTACCATCAATTTCCTCAATGGCAAGTGTAGTGGTACAGAGCTGGAATGGAATAGGGTTGTTCTATTCCTCCACCTCTTTGATCTCCGCCTCGCCTGGAGGATACAGGTTTTCCTTCTGGATAGTTGGGGACGTTGAGACGCCACCTAAGGTCTGTCCCCTATAGAACCTTAGGTGCTGGCGTTTCCCGGCCGTATGGGGAAAGTTTGCAGCATATGCCCTGCCTTATCGCAGTAAAGGCACAGACCCTCCCTCCTCCTAAAGGCCCTTTCAGCAACCAAAAGGTGAGTGAACCCAAGCCGTATGAGCTCCACATCACCTGAGGTCTCGAGACTAGGAGTAGTGGGAGGAGAGGGAGACACGGGTGGGGACAAAAAGTTCAGGGCTAAATGGATGGGATGCCTCCGCAGGTGCTCCCTAAAGGAAAGTCTTTCACGGATACGGGGGTCAATCAATATGCAATATGAGACCAATTCTGCTAAATCTCTGGGAAGGTCCCGGTCTGCAATCTCATCTTTAACTGTATCTGAAAGCCCATTAGAGAAAGCAGCCACAAGAACCTCATTATTCCAACCAACCTTGGCTGCCAGGGTATGAAACTCTATGGAATAATCCAAAACCGTCCTTGTACCCTGCTGGATGGACATTAGTTGCTTGGCAGCTGAGGTGGAGCGACCCAGTACATCAAATACCCTTTTAAAGGATGTCAGAAACTCAGGGTAATTGTACACTATGGGTTTCTGCATTTCCCAAAGGGGGTTAGCCCATGCCAAAGCCCTGTCAGACAGTAAGGAAATCACAAGGCCCACCTTACTCCTATCAGATGGAAAGGACTGTGGTACCATCTCCAGAAAGATGCCGATCTAGTTCAGCAAACCTCTGCACTGGTTAGGGTCACCCCCATAATGCTGGGGAAGCGGGATGGACCCAGTCATACCTCTCACAACATTGGAATCACTATTGACAGCCAGAGCAGGAGTGGCAGCAGATATACGGACAGACTCCACCAGGGGCTGCTGAGGAAGTGGAGCCAGATGCTCAGTATGGAGCAACAAACTCTGGAGGGCTAACGCAAACTGGTCCATGCACTGGTCTACGTGGTCCAGCCTGGAAAAAATATTCGGTGGATTGCCTGCGCCTTCTGAATCATGGCCCTTGTGTACTGTTAGGGACCAGGAATCAGACAGGACACAAAATGTAAAAATGTAAAACACCTTTATTGAAATAACAAAAGCAAACAAAGCAAAATTGTGATCCAGAAGCGTAAACCAAAAGACAAGCTGGGGTCAGGAACCAAGACAGGTACTCAGTCAAGCCAGGGTCAGGAATACAGAGATCAGCGAAGTATGGAACAAGGCCAGCATCCAAGAACCAGAAGGGACGTCAGAGGAAGCCAGGTCATACACAGGTATTCATCAACTCAGGATAACACGCTTGGTCCAGAATCAGACACAAGGACAATCAGGTAGTGAGCCAAGTTGCTTTAGATACCCTGGGAAGGTCGGCTGTTGGCTGATAGCAGTCAGGTGAGCAAACACCGAGAGGTCAGCTGATTCAGCCAGCTCAGCAAAGGAAAGGCAGCAGTAATGGATATCAGATTACTGGATTAGCTCAGACAGCAGACTCGAGCAGCAGAGCTCAGCCAAACCTTGACACTGCCACACCCTAACATCAACAGAGTGGCTATAATTTGTCAGGGGAGGTAATGAATGAGGCGAATTGGCAGAAGATGTAGTTACACTAGAAGGTCCTCTAGACTGTAAGCTCTCACGAGCAGGGCCCTCTGATCCTCCTGTTCTACACATCTGATTGTACTATTTAATACCTCTGTATGTCTATTCCCCAATTGTACAGCGCTGCGGAATTAGTTGGCGCTATATAAATAAAGAATAATAATAATAAAAAGGTGGTGGTGGCGAGCTAGTTGTTTCATTCATTCTGGAACTTCAATTCTCTGCCTGGGTTGTTCTGTTCCTCCACCTCTTTGATCTCCGCCTCGCCTCTTGTTGCCTTTCTAGAGAGTCAGGGACAGCAAAAGCGGTGCTTGATTTCTGTGGTGGGTGTTTGTCTTTAAAATATTTGGAGTAAATGTCATGATGTTTGTGTTTCATGTTTGATATCAGGGAGCTTGTGCCAAGGTGTGTTCCCTCCTTTCCTCTTTTCACTGACTTGTCACAAATTGTGCATATTGCCTTTGCTGATGACTGCACTGTGCCTGCCCCAAGAGAAAAATAGTCCCACACCCATTATGACTTCTGGGGGAAGGGAACAGATGGAGAAGAATGGCCTCTTTCTTCTTGTCCTCCACATTCCCCTTCATTATCTGTGGCAGCGGATAATGTTGCTGCTGTTGCTGCTACTGCCTCGGATTCAACACTTCAACCAGGAGTGTAACAAGTTCCTAAGTCCTCGGGTCGACTTAGGATGCTTTGCCGGGTCTCTCTCTGCTGAGGTCAACTACGGGTAGCTGGCAGCACCGGTAATCTCCTCTAGCAGTTCCCAGGATGGGGGTCAAAAGAAGACCCTTGATACCATCCAGAATAACCCGGACAGGACGCCAGTCAGGTTCAAAAGTAACACACCTTTATTAGGCCAACTTCAGCTCTCTTTATGCACAGTTAAACAATGGCCAACAATACATAATGAAGTTAACATACACAGTACAATGGTTTGAGGGAAAATACAATGCGATCCCTGGGGTTGGGGCAAACATGAGGACAATGGGTGGACAGATTTAGTGAAGCCTCGGGTAATTCGAGTTGGCCGCGTTTAACTTTTAGGCCAATGGGATGGGGAGCGACAAACCTGAGCAACCAATCTGGTGGCCGCCGACATTTCTCTATGTAAAGTTTATGGTGTCCCTTTAACTCCGGCAGCCAATCAGAAAGCGGCCAACGTTCCTGGTTCCATCCTACTGTGCCCTTTAACCAGGCAGCCAATCCGAGAGGGGCCAACCTTTTGCCATGTTAATCCTATGGTGGCCCTTTAACTCTTCTCAGCCAATTATGAACCGGCCAACATTTTAAACCTGAAATGGCTCTTTTAGTGTGTTGCGCCGTAGTGAATATAGCCCTTTGTAGGACACAGTTAGCTTCCTCAAAAACATAAGAAAAGTTTACTGTACTCCCTTGGTCAGAGTTTCAAGTAACGGCCTAGGGTCCGTTACAAGGATTATTGCTACTGCTGGCAAGTGGAACCTGTCCTAGTCCTGCATTACTTGTTGACCCAATTCCCATGATTGTCTGTGGCACACTAGCCTGCTCCTCAACATCCTGCTACCCTTGCATCTCAGCATCAGAAGGAATTAGAGCAGTTGCAAATTCCTCTAATTTCAAAATGTCATTGCTAGTGGTGGTGGTGATGCCCATCCTCATCCCTGTCTCCCACTCCTTCTCAGTTTCTGCTAAAAAGGCCATCAATGTCTCTTCCACACCAGCTTCTCCAGCATCATCATCACCACTACCACTAGTCCCTACATGCTGTTGTTGCTGCTGCTCTATTTCAGACATCTCACGGCTGTTTGGAGGAGGTAATGAGCAATGTGACCGATGGTCCCCTAATGTCCTACTTGCCATTTCCTTTTGACCTGAAGAAGAAGGCAGACTAGCACTAGCAGTAGCAGTAGGCACAGGCAGCTGATCTGTGCCCCTGATGGTGGTGATGGTATTAATTCTGAGTCTGCTCTCCCCCAACACCAGTTCTGGCCTCTTAAGGATCTTGTTCAGCTTGGACACTGTAGTGAAGGGAAGGGGAGTCCCAGAGCCAGAGGAATGGTGTGGGCTCCCTTGACCGCTTGTCTGGATGCTCTCAAATGTTTTCGCTACCACTTTGGCTACTTCACCATTACTGCTACTACTACTAACACCTACCACATTAAGTTCTGCTGCAGAGTCTTCCTCCTCAGTCTCACAGTCACTAGTAATATGAGGATATTTTTGATTACCCCCTCCTTCATTCCTAACGCTAACAAGCTGCTTGACCTTAGTAGCAGTAGTACTAGCACTGGCAGGACTGCTTGGGAATGGCAAGTGTGATTTAGGGTTCCTTGCTGTCACACTTGGCATCATTTTTGCCTCCCCCGAGTACTAAAAGAAACACTAGCAGAAGGCAAAGTATTGGTGGCAGCAGGTTCAGCACTAGCAGCAGGTTCAGCACTGGCAGCAGATTCAGTACTTGCAGTATGTTCGGCACTGGCAGCAGGCTCAGCACTGGCAGCAGGTACAGCGCTAGTGGTAGCATGGGCAGCAGTCTGTCAGCAGGTACAACACTAGTGGCTGCAAGAACAGCAATGGTGGCACTGGCAGCAGGGGTAGCATGTCTGGCAGCAGGTACAACACTAGTGACTGCAGTTACAGCAATGGTGGCACTGGCATCAGGGGCAGCACGTCTAGCAGCAGGTACAACACTAGTGGTTGCAGGAACAGCAATGGTGGCACTGGCAGCAGGGGCAGCACGTCTTGCAGCAGGCACAGGCATCTGACCTGTCCTGCTCTCACTAATACTATCCTTTTCTCCCTTCCTTCCCATTCCCTTTTCTCCCTTCCTTCCCTTTTCTCTCTTCCTTCCCATTCCCTTTTTTCCCTCCCTTCTCATTAAATTCCCCAAGATCCCTTGGGGTGATTTAGGGGGACTGGACAGCATTGGTTCAGTACTGCTAGTCACTTCCTCCTCCTCCTCCTCCTCAGACTCAGTGGACACATAATAAAGGTCCTTCCAGTTCCTCTTTTTGCTGCTCATAGTGATATGAGTCACTATGAGCCTCTCCTGCCTCACCTTTTGCAAAATATCACAGCAGAACAGCACAGCATGTTTATCTCTCTCTGTAGCTGCTTCTATTGTGTCTGCCTTCAGTGAAAATGTCACATTTTTGTGAGAAAATAACATAAATCAATGGGCAAAAACTTTAAAGCGGATATTCCCACAAAAAAGCAGATAACATAGTTTTTGCGAAATTTCTCACGGGAACACGGCAACGACTTTCGCCCACCCCTAACACCTATATTTATGTTATCAATTCTTTATTTAAAACTGTAATTTATAATATAATTAGCTTTATTTATTTGTCATTATATGCAAATTGGGCAGCTCTGTCTGACACTTCACGGCATGCCAGATATTAACATTTCAATCCCCCTCCCAACTGCTACTTCCTACTAGTAAGTACTAGAAAGTATTAGCTTTTTTATTTAAACTGACAAATAAGTAAAGCTAAATATCTTGTAAATTGTGCTTTAAGATAGAAATGATCAACAAAATCACACAAGTCATTATAAAGTGTTAGTTCTACTCTATGGGCTGAGTTAAATTTCACACAGGTTGTATAATGATTCTGTCTCTTATTGTCTGCCCACAATTAGAACATTTGTAGTGAAATACAAAATAATGAATTGTGATACTTCTCTTGTTTACAGAAATAATGAATATGTTTAGGTGTTAATGGGGGAGATACACTAAGGCGTGATAAAGAGGTTATAAAGTGGAGGTGACTTCTCCAGCGATATCTATTCTATGGCGCCTATGCACTATGATTCCTCTATCTTTGGAGATCTTAGTTAATAGCCTCTGTAGAATAATATAGGAATTGGAAAAGTTATATCACTGTATCACCTCTTTATCAAGCATAGGGGCTCCATATTATTACCACCGGTAAAACTGGCGGCAATAGTAAAAAAAAAATCTGATAAACCCACATATGTACCTTATCTATTCTACAGATGGTGAGGTACATTGAACAGTGAGAGTGTTGTTGCACAACTCACTCTAAATAGCACAAATTGTGGGAACATCAAAGGAAAAAAATCCAATCCGGCACTCAGAGGGTTAACTGTGGCATCTTTGTGGCTTCAATTTTTTATTATACAAAAAAGAACTGTTTTTTTATTTTTTAGAAACGAAATTGAAAGGAAGCAATGAAGAAGAAAAGACTGAAGAAGAAGATGGCCGCGACGCCTCTGGACATCAGGATTACAGGTAAGTTTTATTTGTTGGAGCATGTTAACTCTTGGTAGATTACCCCTGTGAGTGCCAATGTGGTATGTAACTCTGAACAACGTGTTGCATACCCCACTGGCACTCACAGGGTTAATATATATATTTTTTTCAACCACAAGTATGTGTTGGAAACCAGTTTTCTAACACATAGCTGTGGTTTTCACCGTGTGTTAGGGACTCTGTGCCTCTTTTTCATGGCTCAGGTTTTTTGTTAAGAAAACTGCAGTTCTTAACATGTAGTGAAGCCCCATTTTTTTATGTGATATCCAATGGGTGCATATTTTTCGCAGTGGTTGTTGACAGCACAGTTAGTAGAATTGCAAACTGTGCTGTCAAAACCACTACCGCAGGTGTAGAAAAGTAACAGGGCTAATAGTATCAAGCCATTATTGCATAACCCTCAAAGTATTATACCAAATAAGGTGTCCAAATAACAAGGGATTCACCACATTTGCTGCACTGTACAAAAATCTATTCCCAGACTGCATTTTTTTAAAATAAATAAATACAATTAAATGAAATAAATACGTAGGTGGACAACCTCTGGTTATCTGGTACAGGATTAGGCAGGGGTAACCAGGGACAATAACCTGCCTGATCCCTACATGATCCATACTTACTCCTGTTAACCCCACTATTGCCAGATTACAATGATTTTGATGGAAATGGATGGGTTAAACAACAATAAAAAATGCCACCACACTCACCATCTCATTATTATATATAATTAACGCCTCCTAAAATTAGCCTAATTGGGTTTAATATATAAAACATATTAAATAAAATAGAGGTCAAAATTGCTGCTTTTTTAAAAAAAATGGGGAGCAAACACTATCCACTCATCTCACCATCCTAATGAGAAATGATGAGAGTGTATGACCAAAACAAATATATGTTATGCATACACCTCATATTATTAAAAATAATAATAATAATGAATATGAGGCATGCAGCCACCACGTTAATTAAATGTGTGCCCAAGGAAGGTGTTCAGGACCCCTTCTGAACTCCTGAAGAAGATTAACGTATGTTTGTGTATGCATGTGTGTGTACTGGAAAGTGCATACTCACCTGGGTATTGAGGTTCTGCTATGTCATAAACTCCCTGTCTACACATCCATACAATGCAATAATATAAATAAATAAATAAAATCCTTTCACTACTACCAACCCCACTAAAATAATGATGTCCAGGAAAACGAAAAGATAAAAAAATTAAACTGAGACTTGTTTATATGTAAGTCAATCCCAGTTTAAAAAATCTCACACTGATTGTCTGGCAAGATAAGTTACACAGGGCATAATGTGTGTCACAAAGTAACCTTCTTCCAGCAAACCAATGGCTAGGAGGAAGCAATCGTCATGAGCAACAGACAACCCTTCCTTCTTCTAAGCTGTTGATTAGCTGCAAGGAAAAGGTAGCATATTACTATCCTCAATCCCTTCCATTGGCATCTTTAAGATTAATATGGGAGCTCTGGACCCCAAATTTATATTTTTTTCTACATGGTCTATACCAGTGGGAGAGTAGAATAAGAGGTCCTGATACCCCTTCCTTGGGCATAAAATAAATTGATTTGGAGGTTCATATGATTGTGTGTTTTGTTATTAATAAAGGTAATGATGAAATGAAATAAAGACCATAAAGACTGATTAATTAAATTACAACAACCTTTATAGCTTTGTCTGTTATGTGCAAATTGTATGTCTAAAATGATGTTGCCAGTCAGAATGGAACTTGGTTAAAATGCAGTTAAGTGAGCAGAAATATTTAATATTTTTATAAAACAAAGCAAATATTGTGAATTGCAGTAACAGTTAAATTCTAGATCATATTGACTACTTAAATATAGAGACCCAGAACCCAAGCAGAAATGCTACTATAAGTGAATCTGTATGCAGAATCACTAAACGTTTGGCCACTACTGGAAAGCACAGATAACGTCCTTAAATTAATCACCCATGCATTTTATATTTTATTTTAAAAATCTTCCTGCATTTTTAGAAATCGTTAAAAATATTTGTGCAAAAATAATGGAAGTGATCAACCAAGACATTAATGGTGAAGACAATTGCAACTACATATTCTCAGCTTACTGTATGTCAGTATGTTACTCTGGCTTTTCTCACAGTATTTATAATTTTGTAAAATGTTTGTGTAACATTAAAACACAGGGTTTTATGGATACATTATATCATAAAAATATATAAATATATAGTACCTCAATACCAGCTACTGACATTTTTATAGTAAGTAGAGTAGTTGTCTTTCGGTTTGGGTACCTGTCACAGCATAAACAGACAGAACTATCAAATCTTATATACATTTTAAATATAGATTCTTACTTTAAACATATCTAAACAGAAAATGGTATCTTTGTTGTCTTAAGGCACCATGTTGGTGGCACAGCTGATTCAAAGGGGCAGGCTTTTTATGATTCTTAACAATCTTTTTCAATATAAATTCTGCAAATTCCACCATACAAAGTGAAATAATACAGTGTTTATTGCTTTCCTATAGTAGATATATGTGTAGAGTTTTACTTGAGAGGGAGCTATGGCTTAGGAATCAGTGGCTCTTAATTTAGTTAACAGAAAGACATACCTAGGTATTTGTCCTTCACAAATTAATCAGTTACAGCTATATATTTTACTTTGTTTACATTTCATCTTTCTCATAAGGTACATACCTAGGTAAAGTAATCTGTAAAACAAATTAAAAATCATCTTATTCCTAGAGAAAATGTCCCCTTTAAATGGATTGCAAAATAATAACTTAACATAAATACATTTTGTTCTGAGAATTTTCAATATGCAGCATTTTATTGATTACATGTCTGTGCATGGAAGCAACCATTTTGCTTGTTAGAATGCATCTCTGTTGCAAAGGCAAGAAATTATGGATATTATTTCAGAAGATAAATAAATTAGCGATACAATTGATTTTTTAAGGTTGCCTACTGATTGCTAAAGATAAAGAACCTGGCAGTAAGAAGTAGTAAATACTCTATTAAGTTACAAAGATACTAACAATACTCATGTCTTCTACAATGACTTGCATTAAAAACTTTTCTTATATATATCAGAAAGTACCAACTGCAATCTTAAGTCTAACATATTTCTTACATTGCATTCTGAAAGCTTAGTGCTAGGGACCAGGTACAAATAATAAATGTTACTAATATTTGCAAGGATTTTATATTTATGTACAGTATGATCACTCCTGAGCATTGATATACCATCTCCAAGCATATGCTGTTTGAGATGGGAGCTACTTTTTTCAAAGAATGTAAAGATATGAAATCAAAAATAGATTTTTATATGTTGATGCACTTTGAATTTCTACCAAAAAAACAAAAAAATTGTGAGCTATTCCAGTGCTTCTCAACCACAGTACTATAGTAAAGCTAGCCCTTTAAGTTTTAAGGATCTCCCTGTCTAATTATACACCTGTGCTTTGACAGGGAAATCCTTAAACCTGCACTGTTAGGACTTAAGGACTGTAGCTATGAAACCTTGATCCTATTCAATAAATCTTCTTCCTCTTATTTTTGCAGCTGCACATGCAATGGAACTAAATTACACAATACCTAGCAGAGGATTAAACACACTGATACAAATGAATGTTATGGAGTGGCTTAATACTCCTTTACCATTTAAGATGCTTTGGCTAAAATGAAGCGGCAATTGTGCTTCTTTTAGAATAATTTGTGTAACTTTAAGAAACTTTAAATGACATAATAATTTTGCAACATCATGCCCCCTTTGCTGAGCAGAATGCTCTATCATTATATATACCTGTATCTATAAGTACACATTATGCAAGGTGTATCAAAAGCATGCTAATTTGTTCATATTGTTCATTAGAAAGCATAACTTCATGTGCTTCTGTCACTTATGTTATACTTCTTTTACAATGCAACTTATTTGGTTTAATTGTAAAAAGTAAAGAGACTGACTATAATTTAAAGATTGCTAAAAATGATTATATTCATCAAGCTGTGACGAAATCTCCCAGCCATGAACAAAATTCTCTAAGTTCTAGGTCATGCAAAGAAACAAAGGATAAATCTGTAATCTGAAAATTTTCACTTGATAGCTCCTGGCTTGAGATGTTTAACTCAAGTGTGCCATGAGTCCACATGAGGGGACCAGCTAAACTTGGTTAGGACTCTATGTAAGCCAGTTTTGAAGTAGTGGCTGGTGATCCATCTCACAAGTCACACAGTAGCCTGTTTAGCCCATCCACAAACAAACCTGGCATTCACATGGCAAGCAGGCTTGTGAGTGTGACACATCAGCTGATTTGTTCTAGTCATGGGATAAAATGGCTTGAAAGATGGATATTTGTTTAAAGAATGATTATAATTTAAATCTTAATGTTTCTGGTAACAGAAGTGGTACTGAATTAGTTTTGTAATCTGGGGTGTGGAACTGGTGCTGCATAACTACACTGTATGTATCTATGTACGTATGTGTATATATCTATATGAAATGTAGAAAAAATACATATCATGCTGTCCATTTGTATAAATATTATACTATAGTAGCAAGCAAAATATTGCGGAATTATTTTAAATTATGATATCAAGTATGCTCTTATTAGCAAGGTTGCTTGCATGCTATTAGTAAAATACTGCATGTCATTAATATGGTACATTTCTTTATGATTGCACACAAATAAACAAACAGTTTGATTTTACTTAAAATATATCTTATTTATAGTCCAATAATTTTGGTGTTTGAAACCTATAGTAGATAAATGTAAACATTTCTTTTAAAGATTTATTAATTCTAATAGTCAATAAATTAATAACACTCAAAACACTGCATTATATAACTTTCAATTTATTTTAAAATAAAACTAACAGTCCCATTGTGATAAACCAAATCAGTGTCACTTTAAAATGTGTTTGAATTGTTTGTGAGCTAGTCATTAAAGAAATGTTAAACCCCTAAAATGGTCTTTTGAAAAAATAAAATCAGTTTCTATAGTTTCTTGGCAGTCTTGCTGCCTTAGTGTTCAGAAAGCTAAACTAAATAGCCATAACAAAGCAGTTACTGACATCATTGACATGCCATCAGCAGGGAGAAAAATTACTGAAGCTCAAATTTAAACTGTACGGTTAATGTTGAAAAATATATCCTATCATATTAAAGACCTGCAATATCTACTAGGTTCTTTATTAATATATTTTGGTTTGAATCCTACATACACTCACAATAAGATGTTAGTATTTTTCATAATACACAGTGTTGTTTCCAATTTTACTGTAAATTTTTGATACTGCAGATCTTTGGACATTGGCAAATTTCCTGTAAATAGTATATTCGGGAACATTATGGGGGAAATAAATGCTGGACTTTTGCTATCATTTTATTTGTGCCTTATAAACTTGTGTTGTCGATATCGCTATCACCTATAGTAGCATATGACCTGGAAAGCATCAGCAGTTTTTCTCTATTTGTATACTGCTTCTGGAGATGTTCAATATTTTGTTCTTCGATAGTCCCTTCAAATGAATTGTGTATGTCTAAATCCTTGGGTTCTTCACAGTTTGGGGTTTTATTGGCTGAGGTGTCTATTGAATCAAAGGAGGTTCCTGCCTCCTCAAGATGAATATAGCCCTTATTGCTTGATTGGTCAGACTCTGAACTTTGTGAATCTCTTCTGATCAATGGTGCTGTAGTGAGAGAATCCACAAGATCCACTGGTTTTGTTTTACCAGATTGAGAAGCTTTAACCAAAAGGCTGCAGTCTAGGTCTGTGCTACTTAGAGACTGGCTACCCAAATCTGACAGAAGCCCAGGTGACATAGGTCTCCTGAAATCAGGCAGGCAGCTTGTGCTCTGACGCCTTGAAAGTAATTTCCTGTTAGTTTTGGGAATTTCCCAATTTAAGTCTGCATGGCTAAGGTTGGTCAAACTCAACTGAATTTCTCTTTTGGATACATCTTTGGCACCATTGTTCTCCAAACACTGTTCTTCTTTCTTCTCCAAAAGGCAACTATCTAACTTGACAATGGGCAGTGTGAATGCACTAAGGGAAGAGCCAACAATGGAGCATGTACTACTCCCATTCCATCCTAACTTCGGTGATAAAGAGAGAGGATCTTTTTCTTGATCTGTCATTGAAAATCTGTCATAGGGTAGGGCAGAGGTGGACCTCTCTCGGTAAATACTGTATACAGCATCATCCATATTTGGTGACTCCAATGGTTGATGATATGCTTTAGGAGAAGACGTCCTTGTTTCCCTTAAATTTGGAGGGGAGAAAGAAATGGTGCCACCAAGGGCAGAATGCCATGAACTCTTGGCCAACATGGCAGCCCCAAAAGTATCCCCAGTTTTTATGTCCTTGCTCCGAGACTGCACATAGTTCACAAAACCATTCAAAGGAGCTCCATCTTTACATTTTAGGCCATGAACATCAATTACTGTAGAATAGAGGTCCCTCAAGTTGATGATCTTTGTTTTCTTGTCTCTATTTTCATGAAGAACAGCATTTGCACAAATAAAAAGAAATATTCCAATTCCCATTATAAGAGGACCAAATACTTTAAGGTTATCAGAATGCAAATATCCAGAAAAGAGACCAGCAAGAAAACCAGGTGATGTTTTTTTCTGAAGGCTTCTTGTAATGTTGTTTTCGCGTGCTTTGAAGTCATCCTGCCTGCTTTGATGGCTATTGGATTGGCTTTTATTTGCAATTATTACATTTGTATCACCTGATGAATATTTGGCTTGTTTTGTTCCTAGACTTCCATTATATACTGAGTTACTTTTTGGCCAATAACCCATAATTGCCATAGCAATCCCAACTAAAAGTACTAAAATTCCACAGAGAGCAATTAATCCAGAGACAGAACAAAGTTTAAGTTTGCCTTTTACTACAACCACATCATTCTTGCGTTTCTTTTTTGCTTTCCGTTTGTGTTTTGGAGCCTGGCTTTTCTGACGAAGAGGGTCTTGTTTCCGTGCAGATATCCTCAGAAGACCTCCTGTGGCAATCATGGTTTCTTCAGAATTGTACAAATGTTACTCCAGCTCCTGTAAAAAAATATAAAATATATCAATATATTTTGAACTCATACACACTTTTAATAAAAAAGTAATGAAAATGAAATGAGTAAAGAAAGGGCAATTTAATTGTTTTAGAAAATGCCAGAACAAAATTTTTACATTTCTTTCTAAATAAGGCTGTGTAGATAACATTAAGGATAACATCTTAAATTCTCTAGTGGTTACATTTTTATAATATGTTATTTAAATAATATAATTTTGTGTTTGCAAGTTTTCAAAAATGGGTTTTAGTGATATATTTTTCCTTAATTTTTATTTTATTTACTTTATTTTTCCTCTGCCAATCTGGTAAATAAATCCCCAAATTTTTTAGCTAATGTGAAACAAAAGAGAATGAATAACTGCAAGGGTCAGTTTGAGCTCTACAAAAAAGCCCCATCACAAAACAACATTTTGTTATCAGAAGGCAGATACAAGGTTATCCAAGCAAGCAAAAAAAAAAAAAAAAAATTAACATAAAGTGACCTATACCCTATACTGCCTGAATGAGATGCTCATCATTATTAACAGAAGGACTACAGATAGGACTACTTCTTGTAGTAGTCTAGTATGTATACTATAATTTTGCACAGTATCTTCAGGCTAGTGTTTCCTCTAAGGTGAAAAAAACAGCAGTGAAAGAATTAAAGAGGATTTTTTCAATAAAACTTGCATTATGCATAGCTGCATTAGAACAATGAATGCAAACCTGAAGTTTTCAATTGTTTGTGACCCTTTCAGTGCTGGGTTTTTACATTAGATTAGGTACTTCATCTGGAAGTCTAGATAGACTGTGGCCCCCACCCATTCTGCTCCCAATCTTTCTTCTTTTTTCTTCTCAATTTTCCTCATCATAATGACAATCATAGGCTTCCCATAAAGAATGGGGCCCAAACAATCACCCTCCTTCTTTTACTTCCTTCCCTCAATTGCTTCTTAAGATATTGATGAGGAGATTATAGTTGTCAAAAGGTCATAATGAGCTTGTGCAAGCAATTGAGGTGTTTACACCTGCACTACTGTGTTCTTGTGTTCCTCTAAAGTCATTAATAATTACATTAACCGGACAACCACAATTGTACCCCGAAATGTAGTTATGTATATATTTCGCTCTAATGCTCTTACATAATCTTCTAACACTGGAACTGAGATCAATGAATTGTAATGTTTACAGCTCCTGAATGCAGTGCAGTGGATTGGAGCTGAAGATAGATACAACTAAGTGCTGGGACAGCCTCACCTATATATGCATGGAGATCATGGCTGTCCCCTTAAAGTCACTAATAGGGCCACTTGAGAAGGCAACAGTTCAGGTGTAAAGTCCATACTAGCTTTCACAGTAATTACACTTTTTTACTGTAAACTTCCTGTTGCTGGGGAGATTAAAAGAAGAAAGGTTATAACGGGGTTCCAGTCTCTTTGGGGCTCCTATGATTTCCTGGGAAAGTATGAATACCTTGCTTTTCACTGATATGTACAGTGAGGGTGAGCAACTTAATTTTTATATTTTAAATGAACTTCAATTTATGGAGTGAGTTTTATCACACAACGTTTGCAGAAAAAGAAGCCCGATCACCTCTCATCTCTTTGCGTGTTTATATGTGTAACTTTATGAATGTGTGTTTTGTGGGAGTTTGTATATATGTATGTGTGTATGTCTGTGTGTGTTGCTGCACTTGATAGGGAAATGTTGAGATTGGTCCCTTCATTATTTTTGAGATTGCTGTGCCTGCTTTCTACATTAATCTGCTTTGTGTTACACAACGCTTACAGGTATAAATAAAGACAATATCTTTCATGATCATTCATGGTCCTTTACATCTTATATCTAACAAAGACCTGGATTCCATTGCAACTGATATGTTTATCAAGGGTTTTATCTACAAATGTGCCCATAGATTTCAAAAGAAAACTGTTAGATAAAACAAGTGATAACATTCAACAGCTGCAGTGTAATACAGAAACTGCAGTGTAGCATATAATTCAGAATCTCATTAGTTGAATCTTGAACATATTAAAAAGGAGAAAAAAACCAACATCTTATGTATAGAATGTATTAACTAGAATTGAGTGGTGACTAGGGATGGGTGAAAATTTTCACCTCAAATCAAAATCTGTGAATAATGGCACATCCCGCTTGGTGAAAAATTGTCAGCGAAAAGTGCCATTTTTACACTTTTTTCTTCCTAGCTCATTCCATTGAAATCAATGGGAACATTGAATTTATACACAACACAGCAAATGTTATTTTATTTCCAAAGGCATAGTATAAAAGAACCATGAGGGTGCCTGTGTTGGTGGAGATGGGAAAATAATCAGTTGAACAGGGAATTTTTGGGGGGTTTGTTTACTGGGACTGGGGGACAGTTAATAAAAAACAAAATCCTAAATACAATTTAAAAAAACCATAAGGCATGGTATAAAAGAGGTCTAAGGAGGGTGCCTGTATTGCTGGATGGAGTCTGGGGTAAGAATCAGTTGAACAGACAATTTCTTTTGGGGTGATTTGTTGACTGGTACTGGGGGGACAGTTAATTAAAAAAAAAAAAAAAAAAAAATAGAAATTTGTATGTTAAGAGATAGAGATAGGGACCCCTTAACATAAACTGCCATTGGGGTAGACTGATACTTAAAGTGATAGAGTATTTTGTAGAGGATGATTTTTAACATTTGTTGTTAGAGGCCCAAGCCCTGAGGAAACAGTTATTTGTATGACAGACTCGTTTGGCACAAGCCCTAAGGAAACATTGATTTGTTGTCTTTTTTTTTAAACAGCACAAGCCCTGAGGAAAAATATGCCCTACTGGCCTAGTGCCAGCAGGTCATATCATGTTGGCCAGTGGCCACTGGTCATTGTCAAATGCCCTGATAGAGATGCAGAATTTGTGACTGCTGTTCTTGCTGCTGCTGCTGAGTTGTTTAAGCAGCAGGATGATTAAGTAGCTCAAAGGAGATGGGATCAACAACAGCAGTAACATGGGTGATGAATGATGAAGGTTCCACATGCCAGAACTAGCTCCAGAGATGCTACGGAGGCAGTAGCAGCACCATAACTAGCCCTCAACACTTCAGGTATATGTGGAGAAAGGAAGTTGGCCAATAATTCTTCTTCACCTGCCCCTCCTCCAAAATCATGAGTGTGTTGTTACTAAAATAGATGGAATCTCCTTAGATGCAACTTGATGCCCTGCTTGCAATTCTTCTCGACCACACCGCCATCTTCAGTGTACCACACAGTATGCAATGGGTGGACACGAACTGCCACATCCTAACATCTTCAGAGTGAATATCATTTGACAGGGGTGATAAAGATGAATGAAGAGGATTGGCAGAAGATGTAGTTACTCTAGAAGAAGAAGCTAGTTGTTTCTCTCATCATCGAACTTCCAGCCTCTGCCTGGGTTTCTCTTTTCTTCCTTCTCTTTGATCTCTGCCTAACCTCTTGTTGCTTTTTGGGAGAGTCAGGGGGTACAGCAACAGTGGCGCTCGATTTCTGTGGTGGGTGTTTGGCTTTACCATGTTTGACATAAATGTCATGTTGTCTGTGTTTCATGTATGTTATCAGGGAGGTTGTGCCAAGGCGTGTTCCATCTTTCCCTTCTCACTGACTCATCACAAATTGTGCACAGTGCCATAACTGATGACTGCACTGTTCCTGCCCCAAGAGAAAAATAGCCCCACACCCATGACTTCAGGGGGAGGGAAAAAGGTGGAGGAAATGGCCTCTTTCTTCTTCTCTTCCACATTCCCCTTCACTGTCTGGGGCAGAGGATGATGTTGCTGTTATTGCTGCTACTGCCTCAGACTCAGCACTGCAAATAGGACCAGGAGTATTTCTGCTGGAAATTGGAACCTGTCCTAGTCCCGCATCACTTGTTGACCCCATTCCCAGTGCTCCACGGTGGTCTGTGGCACACTAGTCTGTTACTCAGCAGCAGGAATTAGAGCAGTTGCAAATTCTGCAAATTCCAAATGTTCATTGCTGCTGGTGGTGGTGATGCCCAACACCATCCCTGTCTCCCATTCTGTCTTAGTTTGGGCTAAAAAGGCCATCAAAATCTCATCCACCCCAGCTTCTCCACCATCATCATCACCACCACCACCACTAGTCCCTCTGTGCTGCTTCTGTATTACAGACATCTCACTGTTGGTTGGAGGAGGTGACGAGAAATGTGACAGAGGATCCACTAATGTCACACTTGCCATTTCTTGTTGACCTGAAGATGGCAGACATGCAGCACTAGTAGCAGGCGCAGACAGCGGATCTGTGCTCCTGGTGGTTGTGGTATTATTGCTGCTAATTAACAATTCTGCCTTCGTCAGGATAATGTTCCACCTGGACAATGCTGAGGGGGAACATGACTCCCAGGGTCAGGGGAGTGGTGTGTCTCCCTTGACCACTAGTCTGGACCCTCTCAATTGCTTCTCCTACCACTCCCCTACTGCTAGTCCCACCAGCTGCTTCACCATCAATGTTACTAGTACTACCACTAACACAACCACATCAGTTTCAGCCCCTGAGACTTCCTCCTCACAATCACCAGTAATATGATGATTACCCCCTCCTTCACTCCTAATGCTAACAAGCTGCTGGACCTTCATAGTAGTAGTACTAGCACTGGCGGGACTGCTTGAGGGTGGCAAGTGTGACTTAGGGTCCCCTTCTTTCACACTTGGCATCATCTTCTCCTTCCCCCTTCCTGAGAATTACAAGACACACAGGCAGCAAATTCAGCACTTGTTACAGCAGGTTCAGCACTGGCAGAAGGCACTACATTGGTAGCAGCAGGGGCAGCACATCTGACAGCAGACACAGAACTGGTGGCAGCAGGGGCAGCACATATGACAGCAGGTATAGCAATGGTGGCAGCAGGAACAGCACATGTGGAGGCAGGCAAATCAAGGCAGCTGACCTGTCTTGCTCTCACTACTACCCCCTTCTTCCTCCCTTGAGATTAATTTCCCCAAGATCCTTAGGGGTAATTTAGGGGGACTGGCCAGCATTGGTTCTGCAGTGGTCACTTGCTCCTCCTTTTCAGACTCAGTGGACACATATGGGTCCTTCCAGTTCCGCCTTTTATTAGTTTTAAACTTGCTCATAGTGATAGAAGTTACTATGAGCCTCTCCTGCCTCGATTTTGGTTCAAAATAGCTGTTTCTATTGTGTCTCACGTCCTGGAAAACGTCATGTTTTTATAGCGAAAAGGCAAAAAAAAAAAAAATCAATGGGCGGAAATTTTTGCCAATGGGAGAAAAATGCGAAGATTTTAATAGCTGTTTTGAAAGCAGATTTTCCCTTGAAAAATGGACAACAACGTGGTTTTCACTGATTTTTTCATTGCAACACAAAGGGACCTTTCACCCACCTGTAGTGGTGACCCCCATAGAGGTGAGGAGGACAGTATTTTCAGTTCATACCTGCAAAAGGATTAAAAGGATTTACATTTTTTTTTAAATTAAAGGGATAGTAATGTTTCACAAAAACAGTAGCTCCAATTAATCTTCATAATACTTGAGCCATAGAGAGTGTTATTTCAATACTGTCAGAGAGTAATTGAATGATAACATTTCCCCCTTCTGCCCCTTTTACCTAGTGTAAGCCGCCTCCCCTCAGATGTAGAATCTGGAATTCTACAGACTAGACAGCTCACAGCAAGAGTCAATCTTCTTACTGTGAGAACAATGAAAGCCCTGCCCCTATTTACAGGTTTTTCAGGTTTTTCCCTTATGTTAATTGAAGATTATCCCTCTCTGCAATCCATTTGGATACCATCCTGCTGCTCTCAGCTGAGCAGTGTTACATCAGTAAAAGGGGCAGGAGGGGGTTACTTTATCATTCAATTACTCTTGAACTACAATTCTGACAGTACTGAAATAACTTTCTCCATGGCCCAAATACTACGAAGATTAATTGGAGCTACTTTTATTATGAAACATTACTATACCTTTAAATACAAGACACAGACTTTACAGTAACTAACGCATACTTCATAAAGAGCAGGAGACAAATAACACAACCCTTTTCTAATTGAAAAATAGAAAAAGGAGAATCAAATCTGTATGATTTACAAAACTAATAGTGAAAAATTGTTAGAAGGCTGAGTGCCTTTGTCCTATGCCCACAGCATGAACTTCCTTCTTAAGTAACGTTGGCACCGCCATTCTTGAAAAATAACTGCAGTTTGGTATTTTGCACCAACTGACATCAGTTCTTTAAGGCCTCTCTTTTCAACAACAAAAAAGGTTAGCATGTTAACCTCCAACACTTTGGCAAGTTGTCCATAGGCATATTTTGCATTATTTTTTGCAGATTTTGACTTCATTCTAAGTGTGGGATAGCAGTACATAGTGGAAGAACTGTGTAATTTCTGAGGTGGTTGGGGTGGTGGCGGTATGTGTTGGCACTCTGTGGCTCTTGTCATCTCCAAAAACAAACTCAGAGTCTTACTCCTCTGCTGTAGGAGCAGATAATCTTGGCACACTATCTGACACAACAGCAGCAGTCCTATTATGTACCCCAGTGCCCTCGGGACTTTAGGAGTACTTCTGCTGCTTTGTTTTGTAGAAAACTGAGGTTTCAGAGATCTGATGTCATGTGTAGCACCACACTGACATATCTCAAGCTGCAGTTATTTTTGTAAGATGGCTGTGCCTGAATTGTACAAGCAGAAAGTCAGGCCAAATATATTAACAGCAGCATGGATGAGAAGGAGGAGTAGGGATGAGAAGAAGGGTTGCTACAATCTACAGCACTTGCGACCACTGCTATGACCAATAAGTAATGTGTGTCAGTAATCTGAGAAGAATGATAGCTGCTGTTGGGATATATATCTATATCTATCTATCTATATATCTATATCTATCTATATCTATCTATATACATATATATATATATATATATATATATATATATATATTTATATATATACAGTTCCGTTTGGGGTTGGAATGCACTCACATAGATACATAAATCATACATACAGTTTTTTAGAAGGAGAGACGGCACCCACAGGGTGTTTTGTGAAAGTTCAAAGCATGTTGCAAAGTATATATATATATATATACACACACATGAATCACACCATCCCAGTCCCCCACCACCACTAATCTCTAGGCATTATCATGAATATGTGTCACTTAAGAAGGAAGTTGCAGCCATTGCAGCCCTCGGAAAAAGTAATATTGTTCAGGGAAATGTTGCACCATAGGAAAAAAGTTTGTTGGAATTGGTGAAAAAGAGGAAAATTGTACACTGTCGAAAACCAGAAAAAAATGAAAAAATGATTGTTTTTTGGAAAAAGTCATGCAGGAAATTTTTCACACTTTTTGCCCACCCCTAGGAAACATTGATTAGTGGTCGGTTGTTAGAGGCACAAGCTCTGAGGAATCAGTGATTTTTTTTGGACACAGGATTGTTAGAGGCACAAGTCCTCAGGAATCAGTGATTTGTAGGACTTAGGCTTGTTAGAAATAAGCCCCCGCAAAATAGTTTTTATAGGCCTCTGTAGTATGTCTCTCACTTTTCACCCACCCCTAGACACAAGCCCTGAGGAAACATTGATTTGTAGGAATATCAGTTGTTACAGTCACAAGCCCTGAGGCATCAGTGATTATTTTTTGACTCAGGATTGCTAGAGGCACAAGACCTGAGGAAATAGTGATTTGTTAGACTCAGGACAATTAGAGGCAAAATTCTTAAGGATTCAGTGATGACTTTTTGGACTCAGGCTTGTTAAAGGCACAAGCCCTGGGGAACCAGTGACTTGTAGAACTTAGGGTTGTTAAAAACAAGACCCCCACCAATATTGTTTTTATAGGCCTCTATGGTATATTTAAAGAACTAGCCCTGTGGGAAAAAATGCCAAAGCCACTGTGTAATTGCAGAATGTGTGACTGCTGTTTTTGCTGCTGCTGCTGAGTGGTTTAAGCAGCAGGACAATTAGGCAGCTCCAAGGGAACGGAATCAACAACAACAGTAATATGTGAAATAGTGAAAACATTTTGGCAGTAAGCAAGAAAGGAGAACATTTCAAGGGGTTTGTGGAAGGCAGTGGTTTTCATGGATTTTTTCACTGGAACACAATGAGACCTTTTGAACACTGCTCATCCACTGTAAGATTTTCCAATTGTTTTCTCAAACATTTTAAAGACAGACACACTGCTACTATTCAGTAGTGGAAATATTGAGCCTTTGCCTTTTAGCTAACTTTCTTGCCATGTCATCATCTCTCTCACTCTCAACCTTATCTGCATTTGAAGAAGTAGATGCCAGAGTGAAATATTCTAGATGTACATTACCATCATCTGTAATTAGGTTATTCTCAGCATCACCCATAGCTTCTTCCCCACTACTTTTATATTCTTCTAGGCATTTAAACATCTTAAACAATTCCTTTTTACTTATCCCCTTTGAGGGATTGTCACCACATCTGCTACTACTTTCAGGAAAGGTGTCTATGTGATTGTTTATCTTACTGCCAGATGCAGCAGTTGGTTGCACTATTCCATCAACACTTGAATGAAACTTTTGTCTTCAGTGTTTTTACATTGTTTTTTAATAGTACTGGTGCTGGTGTAGCTTTGGGGGGGGGGTGGACTTGAACAATCTATTCTCCTGAGGAGGAGAAGGATCACTATCATTTATTGCACATTCAGCAGAAATCATGACTGCTGTCAGTTTTTGGACTACCACTTTATCTACACGTCCCTACACTGCTCCTTATCCTTTCACCCCCCCCATTCCTTGTGTGTTTGCAAATCATCTGCTGTGTGTGTTTTTACTGTAAAGTACACGATAGAACTGATTGTGTGTGTTGGCTTGCCTTGGCCCCTTACAATATTTTCTATCTTGTCTCATATAAGTTTGCCTCAGTTGCATTCCATGTCAGGGTCCCTGTCTCTGTCACCAAACTAAATTTTTTTAATGTATTTATTTTTATTAGCTGCTCCCCCATACTTATCACTGTCAGTAAAACAACAAAAGAAAACACACTCCCTGTTCAGCTGCTTCTTTCCCTAGACTCCCATAGCACAAATATAACAGCTGGATCAGGAATGAACTTGGATCAATGCTGACTGTCTTCCCAGTCAGAAACACAGAATGTTGGGGTAACTGGAGTAAATCTCCTTTGTTCCATTCTCGCACCCATAGACTACACTAGCATAGCGATAAAAGCCAGATCAGGAAGTTACTTGGATTACTGCTGCCTTTGTCTTCCAAAGTCAGTCACACATAATTTTGGGGTATTTGGGATACTTCTCCTTTGCTCCTTTCAAATACTGCCAGACTCCTCTAGCACATAGATAACAGCCAGATTGGGAAGAAAGTTGGATCACTGCTGCCTGTGTCTTTCCAATCAGGCACACAAGATTTTGCGGTACTTGGGGTAAACCTCCTTTGATCCTTTCTCACACTCCCAGACTCCTCTAGCACAGAGGTAACAACCAGATCAGGTAGGAACTTGGATAATGGCTGCCTGTGTCTTCCCTGTCAGTCACAAATAATTTTGGGGTTAAATCTCCTTTGTTCCCTTCTCACATCCACAGACTCCCCTAGTACAGAGATAACATCCATATCAGGAAGAAACTTGGTTCACGGCTGACTGTACATTTCCAATCAGTCACACAAGACTTGGGGTATTCAGGTAAAGCTTCTTTGCTCCATTCTCACATCCCCAAACTCCTTTAGCACAGAGATAACAGCCAGTCACACATTGGAGTAAATCTCCTTTTTTGTTCCCTTCAGAGACAGACTTCCCTAGCCAGCTAGACCAGTAAGAAACTTGGATCGTGGCTTCCTGTGTCTTTCCAATCAGTCACACAAGATTTTGGGGTATTTGGGGTAAGTATCCTTTGATCCCTTTTCTCACAACCAGATTAGGAAGTTACTTGGAGCACAGTTGACTGTGTCTTCTCAGTCAGTTACACAGAATTTTGGGATATTTGGGGTAATTCTCCTTTGATTCCTTCTCACACACCAAGACTTTCCTAGCAATAAGATATCAGCCTGATCTGGAAGAAACTTGGATCACTGCTGACTGTGTCTTTCCAGTCAGTCACACAGAATTTTGGGGTATTTTGGGTCAACCTCATTTCTCCCTGACTCTTTAAAAATAATACAGTAGTAGGCTTACAGAAAGAAAAGCCTGAAAGCTATTTGTTTTGTGGGCTTACAGAAAGTTAAGTATTCAAAATATTACAGCAAGGATAGACTTAAAGTGGACTTTCACCTCCAACAAACTTTATTTAAATTAAGCAGATATAAATGCTGGATTCTTTTTCATGTTAATGCCATACTTTAAGAAAGATCCTATTTTATAATTGTACTTTGTGACGTTAGCTGCGTTACAACCTTGTTCCGCAGCGCTCCTCAGGCCATTCCCTGCACCTTGTTACTGTTGGTAAGCAAGACAAGGAGTCAGATGGGATAGTTAAGATCACCTTTATTAGAATAATAATAGCAGAAATGCAAAAAGATAAATAACAGGTGGATGGTGACCGAAGAGGCTACGACTCTATAAGAAATAGGAGTCTGCCAAAAGGTCCACCACTACTGCTAGAGACTAGGCCTCAGCCCACTGTAGTCTCTGTATATGGAGAAACGCCCAACGGACTAGCACTGACTCAGCTTGCAGTCAGTCTAGGGGAGATGTCTCCAATAATGAACGCAACCAAGGAGACTACTGACTCACGCCTGTAGTCAGTAAGATAAGAGTCTGATAGAGTCCCAGGTCTGCATTAGGATAGATGTCTGTGGAGCGGGAGTCAACACACATAGGAAACAGACAGAGCCAATAGTCAACACCAGCTTGGATAGTCAGACCGACTAGGTCATACACGGAGTGGGTAGTCAGCCAGAGCCACAGGTTTGCACCAGATAGGATATCTACTGAAGCGTTGGTATGCTGGATGCTATCACAGTACCCGTGATATCAGCGACATTTTGACATGTTTACTTCCTGATGTCTTTTTATTGGCTGCGCTGTCTAGCTCCTCCCAGTGACAGCCTTTAAATACCTTGGGCTGGCACTTATGGATTGCCCTTTCGTGGTGTATCCATTGCCTAATGCTAGTTCCGATTACGCTCATTGATACCAGTGTATGACCCGGACTGTTTGACTACTCTGCCTGTTTACTGTTCCTGCTCTGTGCCGACCCGGATTGGCTGACGTTCCTGCTTCCTGTATTGACCTGGCCTGGCTGACGTTCCTGCTCCGTGTACTGATTCGGCTTGACTGGTGTTCCTGCTCCATGTACCGACCCGGCGTGATTGGCGATCCTGCTCCATGTATCGAATCGGTTTGGCTGACGTTCCTGCTCCGTGTACCGACCCAGCTGGGCTGAAGTTCCTGTTCCTGTACTGTTCCTGTTTGCTAGTCACTCTACACTCTTGCTGTTGCTCACGCTTCAGTGGTCTTGCCAGAGCTCCGGTGGTCCAGTTCCGCATAAGTAGTCCAGTCCGTGATCCGCTCACTCATAGTGCCTGTGTTATCCTCCGGTATATTCCGATTTGCACCACGTTTGCTTGGTCTGTTTCTGCCATTCCTGAGGTTGGGTTCAGTTGGGTGCCTCAGGTTACTTCCCATCTGCAGACTGGAGCATTCATTAACCCCTTCAGGGGCGGTGCTGGGCATTCGTATATGAGTTTAAAGTCTCAGTTGGGCGTACGTTATCCTACGGCACTAAGCACTGACTCAAGTTTGTAGTCTCCAGTGGGCGTTCACTTTGGCAGCCTTCCTCCTATGTTGCCTTAGCCAGATCTACGCTGCCTTAACCAGTTGCATACTTGTCAGTCGCTGTTGTTACTTTCAGCGTAGAGAGTTACATTGGGCCTCCCAACATCAGGGCCAACTCTGTCATTGGCCTAATTAGTATCTCTTTGTCATATTTACACTGTATCAATTGCGATTTACCTGACCTGTGTCAGTATTGTATATTTGTTCTACATACTGGACCCGTGTGGGTTTATTATACCATTGTAACCTGTCCTGTGTCAGTTTACCGTTTTTCTGTATGCTGGACCCGTGAGGGTTACTGTTATTCATTGTGTGCAAATAAAATTGTGTTTTACCAAGACCTTCCGTTTCTGAGTGTACTGCACCGTAACAGACGCGCAGTGGACAGAGCCCCAGGTCAACACCAGGATGGGTAGACAGACAAACAAGGTCATACACGGGGCGGGTAGTCAGCCATAGCCACAGGTTTGCACCAGAAATGATGTCTAAGCCAAATTGGAACGCTCACAGAGAACGGTCAGGCAGAGCCACAGGTCAACACCAGGATGGATGGACAGACAAGCCGGGTCATACACAGGAATCAGGAATATAAATCAATGAACTGCTCATAACAACAATGTAAGGGTAACTGATACACAGGCCTATAGAGGTTTATAAAGGAGTAGGAGAAGGTGGGGCCAATTAGGTCCCCCAGGCTGGGCCTATAACAGGATCCAGGCAAGTGCCTGATTCAATGCTGCCAGTAGCAAGGAACCAGACTAGGCCGCAGGCAGAGAAGGACGCGGCTAGTGATGCCGTAGCATCAGTCCAGAACCCTGCTCCTGGCCTAATGGCGCAGGCTGAGGTAAGGCACTGTGACAGACCTGGACCCTAGCACAAGAAGACAATGATGATGCAGGTGTTACATTTGCCATGGAACTTCCATCTGGATTTCTCTTGTCTTCCCCTGGGATTTTCATGCCCATTTTTTGTGCCACGGGGAGGGACAAGAGGCACAGTGATAGTGGCTCATCTCAATTACTTTCCCTTTTCACTACCTTATCATACACAGTGCACAGTGCAGTCACTGATGACTGTAATGTGCAAGCACCAAGGAAAAAATATTCCTATACCCATGATTTCAATGAGGGAGAGGTGGAAAAGAATGGCCTTATTCTCCTTATCCAAAAGCACCTTCACTGGCTGGTGTAGGTGATACTACCACTTCCTCATCATCAACACTAGAGCTAGGACCAGGAGTATTGCAGGCATGTGGAACCTGACCTAGTCCCATATCACTGCATTCAGAACCCAGTCCCGTGGTGGCCATGGTGGTCTGTGGCACATTAACCTGCTTATCATCATCTTTCTGCTGTGAGAGATGAACGTCTGCCTCTGACAACTCAGCAGCAAGAAATAAATCAGCAGCAAACTCCACAATGTCACCGCTGTTGGTGGTGATGCACATTCCCATTTGCATCTCTTTCTACCATTTCTTATCACTTTCCACCGAAACAATCTCATACTCTCCTCCATAACAGGTTCTCCACCATCATCCTTACTCTCATCACCAACATTCTTTTGCAGCTTTTTGGGATTGGTTAGGGATAACAAGTGTGACAGAGCGTCCCCTGATGTCACACTTGCCATCTCCTCCAAAAACAGTACAGTGGCAGCAGAAGCAGCAGGCAAAGACAGCTGGCGTATGATCCTGTTCATACTGCTAACCAGCCCTGCCTTCTTCAATATACTTCCCCAGAGGGACAATTCCAGGGGAATGAAAATCATTGGGTCAGGAGTATGTGGACTCCCTTTGCTGCTATTGCTGCTGACTTACTCCCCCATCTCTGTATCAGGTATCATCAGCTTCAGAGTCCATCCAGTTTCTCCTGATGTTGGTCATAGTGCTAGCCAGCACTCCAAATAACTATATTTTTAACTTGTATTTATTTATTTTCCTTTCTCTCACTCTCTCATTCTCTCTCTCTCTCTCTGCCTGCGTCCACAATCTTTGTCCCATAAATTACAGCACACTGCATATGGTGGGATATTGTGGGTTTTTATAAGATGGAGGTGTAAAATTTTGCTGCCACTCGGAAACATAGACATGAAATGGAATTGTTCATGCAAGAAAATATGTGACATTAGAGAAATAGTGAAACATCTATAGGTTTGTATATTGCCATGAATCCCCGCAGGAAAAGTGGAAAATTGTACTCTTTCCCCAAAAATTCCAGCAGGAACAAAATGAGACTTTTGCCCATCCTTACAAACCAGCATAGGGGTATAAAGGATACCATAATTTGATAGGTTAAATATCTGCTTCCCAAAATGTAATACTTTCCTTCTTATCTCTTATAGTTATGACCATTTTAGTGCAGACAGCATATTTCAAAAAAAGAAAACAGCTAGGTGTAGATTTGTGTTTCTGCCCCCCCACCCCTCATGGTATGTTAACCCATACCATACCATAATAGATAATGAAAGTAGTGGGACATTGCATAGTTTTCAAAGACTTTTAGTACAGTCAAACGGGGAAGATGTAAAAAAAAAACGTTTTCGATTTAGAGCCAGCTTTTGGAAACATTTGTGCATACCAGTCTATGGGCAGAATGGCAAGTGACCCCTCATTTCATGTGTTTAGCTATCTGGCTTCCAAAATTGTATGCTTTGTCTAACTTTTTCTTCATTTATGTAGTTCTTAAAGGAATAGTAATACTTCGTTTTAACTTTATTTTATTTTGTAGGCATTAAAAAAACATGAAGAATGATATAAGTCTTATCTCTCAATCCTTTATGGTTTATGAGATATTCACAAGCAAAGTTCACCTCCCCGCCCCTTTTACCTAGTGTAAGCCATCTCTTCTCAGATGTGAGTCTGGTTGTAAGACCAGACAGATAACAGCAGGGGACAATTTTCTTTGTATGAAAACAATGAAAGCCCTTCCCCCCTTGACAAGTTTTTCAGCTTTTTCCCTTATCTTAATTGAAGATTGTCCCTCTCTGCAGTCTACCTGGGCACCTCCCTTCTGATCTGGTTGAACAGGGGGGGGGATACTTTGTTTGTGAATATCTCTTAAACCATAAAGGTTTGAGAGATAAGACATATCATTCTTCATGTTTTTTTAATGCCTACAAAATAAAATAAAGTTAAAACGAAGTATTACTATCCCTTTAAAGCCATTTTAATCCAGAAAAGACATGTTTAATAAACATGTACGAAAAATGAGTGCTTGGAGTGGGAGACATTTTGTGCTTCTGACACCCCCACCTATGTTTACTCACACTAATGGGGTGGCTAAAGATTACTGTCAGTATTTCCATTCTATTCAAATATTTCTGTACTTTTAAAGTGGTGAAAAATGTAAGAAAACAAAACTAATTTTTCCTTTACCACCTGCTGGAAACCTGCTAGGAGTAGAAATGCAAGTTGCAACCTTGTTTGATGTAGCAGGGTATTTGCTTTCAGAAAATATATGTTTGTATATCATTATTGAGCTATTTTAGGGACATTTTGCCATGAAACAAATTAATTGTGCTTTTAGTTTATATAGTTAAAAATACTATTTTGTGCTACTGTTAATTTGGGGTCTGTGCAGGCAATGCGTGCAGGTTAAATATTTAATATTTTTGTACTTAAGGGATTCTTGTGAGGTGTCATAAAAATCGGAAATGATTCTAAAACACACACACACACACATATATATATATATATATATATATATATATATATATATATATATACAGTAATGTGAGTAATGTGCAAAAGTTTTATGCAGACGTGATAAAATGCTGTAAAATAAGAATGCTTTCTAAAATAAACATGTTAATAGTTTATATGTATCAATTAACAAAATGCATAGTGAGTGAACAGAAGAAAAATCTAGATCAAACAATATTTGGTGTGACCACTCTTTGCCTTCAAAACAGCATACATTTTTCTAGGTACTCTTGCATACAGTTTGTTAAAGAATTCAGAAGGTAGATTGTTCCAAACATCTTGGAGAACTTGGGTCTTCTATATATTTAGTCAGCCTCAGTTGCTTCTCTCTCCATGTAATCCAAGACAGACTCAATGATGTTAATATCAGGGATCTGTGGGGGCCATGCCATCATGTCCAATACTCCTCATTCTTCTTTGCACTGGAGATAGTTATTTGGTTGTATGTTTGGGGTCATTGTCATGCTGCAGAATACATTTGGGGCCAATCAGTTGCCTCTCTGATGGTACTGCACTTCTGAGCATTGAGGAGACCATTAATTCTGACCAAATCCCCAACTCTATTTGTAGAAATGTAGCCCCAAGCTTGCAAGGAACCTCCACCATGCTTCACTGTTGCCTGCACACACTCATTCTTGTACCACTCTCCAGCTGTCGGGGAACAATCTGTCTTCTGCCGCTGTCAAATATTTGAAAATTTTGACTCATCAGTCCAGAATACCTGCTGCCATTTTTCTGAACCCAAGTTCCTGTGTTTTCTTCCATAGTTGAGTCCCTTGGCCTTGTTTCTACTTCGGAAATATGGCTTTTTGGAGACAAGTCTTCCATGAAGACCACTTCTGACCAGTATTCCCAGTAGATGGATGTACCAGGGTCTTACTGCCTTCTGCAAATTCTGACCTGATGGCACTGCTAGACATTTTCCAGTTGTGAAGGGAATTAAGCATGATGTGTCTTTCATCTGCTGCACTACATTTCCTTGGCTGACCACTGTGTCTATGGTCCTCAACAGTGCCCATTTCTTTGAGTTTCTTCAAAAGAACCTGGACAGCACATCTGGAAACCCCTGTCTGCCTTGAACTTCCTACCTGGGAGAGACCTTGCTGATGCAGTATCAGCTGTTCTTGTTGCTGTTCTCAGCTGTGTATGACTTTTGACAGTCGTGTATGACTTGTCATGTATGACTTGACAGTTGTGTACGACTGTTGATATTAAACTTTCTTCAGCAACCTCATCTTGTTAGCTGAGTTTGGCTGTTTCTCACCTAGTTTTATTCCTCCTACAGAGCTGTTTTTGTTTCAGTTAATGATTGTGTTTCAACCTACATATTAAATTGATGATCATTAGAAACTGTTTGTTATAACTGTTTAATCATACACCTGACTATATGCCTACAAAGTCCCTGACTTTGTGCAAGTTAATCTAGAAGAATTTATGCTGTTTTGAAGGCAAATGGTAGTCATTTGGTCACCCCCAAATATTGATTTGATTTAGATTATTCTTCTGTTCACTCACTATATATTTTGTTAATTGATAAATATAAACTATTAACATGTCTATTTTTGAAGCATACTTACTTTACAGCAAAGTACTGCATATATGTATATGTTTCTGTAAATAACTAGAACATTGCAAATAGGAATCATACCTAAACAGATAGATTCAGAAATGCTGAAAATGTGTCTGGCCTGCAGGGTACAAAAAATTCCCCAAGCCTCTGGCACTGAAAAGGTTAATTAATCAGGCTGGGTTTCTCTATTCTTCTTTCCTTGATTCTTGGAGCCCTTGGGGAGAGACTGGGATACTGCAACAGCAGCTCCTGATTTCCTTTGTGGGGGTTTGTCTTTAACATGCTTCCCATAAGTGTCCTGCTGTCTGTATTTCATGTGTTTTATTGGGGTGGTTGTGCCAAGGTGCGTTCCCTCCTTTCCTCTTTTCACTGACATATAGTTCACAGTGCTGTAGCTGATGACTGCACTGTTCCTGCTCAAAGAGAGAGTCCCCACCCATGACCTCGGTGAGGGCAGGAAAGGTGGAAAAGAATGGCCTATTTCTTATTCTCCTCCTCTCCACAATCCCCTTCACTTGCTGGGGCAGATGATGCTGCTGCCACAGAATCAGCACTTGAACTAGGACCAGGATTATAGGTGGCAAGTGGAACCTGTCCTAGTCCCGCATCACTACTGTTGGACCCCATTCACACTGTGGTCACTGTGGTTTGTGGCACACTAGCCTGCTCATCATTAGCCTGCTGCCCTTGCAACTCAGCAGCAGCAGAATTACAGCACCAGCAAACTCCACAATGTCACAGCTGGTAGTGGTGGTGATGCCCATGCCAATTTGCATATCAGTTTCCCATTCCTTCTTGCTTTCAGCTGCTTCCACCCCAGCTGCTATACCATCACCCTCATCACCACCAGTCCATCCTTGCTGCAGCTGCTGTTCTATGAAAGTCACACTGGTTGGAGATTATGACAAATGTGACAGAGGGTCCCCTATTGTCACACTTGTCATTTCTTCTTGAGGTGAAGGCAGACTGTCATCACTAGCAGCAGGCGCATGCAGCTGATCTGGGCTGATGCTAATACTTCTAGTTGGTTCTACCTTCCTCAGCATCATGTCCCAGAGGCACAATGTGAGGGAATAGGGAATCACAGGGTCAGAGGGATGTTGTGAGCTTCCTTGACTGCTAGTTGGCTGCTCAGCATCATAACATTCACTTCACCTTCCACCTCAGCAGGAAGATCTACAGTGATCACAATAGTCCCACCACCAGCTGATTCATCACAATTATCATCACCATCATCACCCCCTCCCTCACCCGCAACACACCCTTGCTTCTGTGTGGTAGCATTGGGACTGCTTGCGGATGGCAATTGTGACTTAGAGTCCCCTGCCTGCACACTTGCCATCATCTCCTCCTCCTCCTGAGTATCAGAAGACACAGTGGCAGCAGTAGCAGCAGGCACAAGTAGCTGACCTGTCCTGCTTACACTGCTACCCACTTCTTCATGTCAGTCTGCTGACGATTGTACAAATTTCACCCAGATCCCAAGGGACAATATAGGGGGACTGGGTATCATTTGGTCTGGGGAATCAGGGCTCCCAGTCCCTTCTATGCTGTCAGTGGTCACTTCCTCCTCCTCATTCTCTGACTCACTGGATGAATTACAGCCCTTCCATCTCCTCTTTTTTTAGATGGCTTATTATAATGTTATCCAACAATCTAAGCCTCTGCTGACTTTATTTCACTATATAAATCACAGCAAAGTCACATAGCACCCTTTCTATCTCTGTAGCTGCTTAGTTTTGTATTTCACTTCCTTGAAACATCACATTTATGACACAAAAACACAAAGTAAGTAAGTAAACGGGTAGGAACTTTGTAGCCGTTGAAAATAATAGCAAAAACATTTTAGCAGTAGGCGAAAAATGACAACATTTTAAGGGGCTTGTGTAAGGTGGATTTTCAAGTTAAAAAGCAGAAAAAATGTGGTTTTTGCAGATTTTTTTGCAGGAACATAATGTGACCTTTCACCCACCCCTTGTCCTATGGTTATTATCCATATAATATATATATATAATTTGCACTGAAAAAACCCTCTCAGACTGCATGCTTGCTCTTGGGAAACTAAGGGTTTTCACAGCAGTAAACTTCAATGCTGGCCACACACACTTTTTCTTTGCCAATCACCAATATGGTCATCATTTCGGCCTAGAACGTAGCTATTGTTCAAGTATGCTGTAACCATCTAACATACAGTGGGATCAGTCCATATGAGCTAGAGTGTTAATGTGTATCAGTTATCAACCCATATGATGGGAGACCTATAGAGTTTTGCTGTCACCACCATTACTACAAATCTTAGATTGTTAGACTGCTGCCCCTAAGACACATACATTAGTTTTTGCAATGATTATGTGACATGTCCTGAAACATTTTTTTTTTATTATCATATTGTTGCTGCTGGTATAAATCCTTTGCTTTTGTCTTTTTTCACTATGCTTTCTGTTAATGTTTTTGCTCCTACCCTTCTCTCTCTCATCTTCCCCAGTGCAACCCTCCACTCTATCTAACAGCATATCTGTATTGTCTTTCAAAGAATCCAATTCATCAGAGTGGTTCTGCTAATCATGCTTTGGCAGAAATTTAGAAATGTTGTGTTTACAGTGGGAGTCCAGAAAAGCACCAAGAATGTAGTCCTCATTGCTTTTAATTGACACTATGTGAGGATCCTACTCAGTGCATGCTCCTTTGTCATTCAATAGCTAGCTCATGTCTGTGTTGTCATTATGGTAAGATTTGTCAGCAATGCTCCTCATTTTTTTGCAGTAAATATGTAAGTAGAAGAATCTTGGTAATTTTGCCCTTACAGGACTAACTAGCAAGGTGGCCTCCTCAAAATGTTTCAGTAGCTCACATGGGTCACATTAGTTTCAATTGCCCATGTAACAAATGCTCCCTCCAAATCTTTCCAGATTTTCATTGTATATTTGCTAACGGTCTTATTCTACAAAAGAAAAAGGCAGTATGTCAACTGCCAACATCTTGGCAACTTTGCTATTCCTCAGGCATTCTTTTGGATTGTTTTGTGAAGTTTTTGACTCCCTCCCAAGAACTCAGAAAGTGTATGTTTACAGCACATGGCAGAAGAACTGTGTAACTTTATTGCTTTTACAATATGACTTGAGGATGTGGTGTGGGTAGTGGCAGCATGTATGGGCAGCTTATGACTCTTCTCATCTCCTACAATACACTCTGAGTCATACTATTCTGCAGCAAAAGTCAAATATGGTATCTCAAATTAATTGTCTTGTCAACAGATATGCCCCAGAACCCCGAGAACTTTTAGGAATGTTTATGTTGCTGCTAGTTGTGGCACCTCTAACATGTTATGTCCTCCAGTCAGACCTGTGGCTGTGATTCAGTTGGGATCTTAGTGAGGAAGTGCCTATTTGTAATCTTGCATTCCCCATACTCCAGACAATAGATGACAAAATGTTTAGCATTTGGATCATGAGTGAAGTATCTCCATATTGTAGACTTCATAGGCTGAGTGATTTTTGAGGGTCTGATACTACTACTGAGGCTACATTTTGATGCAATTTTACCTCTACTAGGTGTCAAAGGTGCAGCACTTTCAGAAGCAGCAGAGGCACTCATTATAGCTAAGGTTGTTGATGTTAATAACTTGTGTCGTTGTTGTTGCTGCTAGTTACTTAACAGAAATGTGTGTGGCTGAGTGGGGCTTGGTCTTGGAAGTGGTGATGCTGCTGATCACCTTCCAATTGTTTTCTCAAGTAGTTTATAGGGCAGCATGTCAACTTCCAATATTTAGGTAAGATTACCATTTCATAGACGTACTTTTGCATTACGTTTGAAGGATTTTACTTCTTTCTAAGAATTTAGTAAGTGTGGGATGGCAGTACATAGTAGAAGAACTTTGTAACGTTATTGCTTTAACGCCATCATTTGTGGAAGTGGTGATATGTGTAGGCACTCTATGACTCTTGTTATCTCCTATAGCAAATACAGAGTCATCATAGTCCTCTGCAGCAGGATCCAACATTGTTAGTTAGAATGAACTGTTGGCAATGGCACATTCTCTGACACATCAATAGCATCATTACTTCTCTTATCTGCCCAAGAGCCCTGGGAAATTTTTGGAGTGATTCTGCTGCTGCTAGTTGTGGCAACTGTGATGTGTTCATGGTATGTCCCCCAGTCAGACCTGTGGTTGTGCTTCAGGTGGTATCTCAGGAGGTGCCATGAGCCTTCCTTCTCCAGGCTCACATGCTTTTTACACAAACAACAGATTACAATATGCTTAGATTTTGGATGGTGAGTATCTCCATATTGTGGACTTCATGGACTGGGGAGGGGGTTTCTGAGGGACTGCTACTACTACTTGGGCTAAATTACGATGCAATTTTACTGCTACTACTCACAGGAGTCAAAGGTGCAGCACTTTCAGCAACAGCAAAGGCACTCATTTTAGCTAAGGTTGTGGATGTTAATAAACTGTATTATTGCTTCTGGTTACTCAACATACACGTGTGTGGCTGAGTGGGGCTTAGACTTTTATTTTTAGGCATCTTTGCTTATCCAGGGTCAGACCTTCCAATTGTTTACTCAAGTAATTTATAGTCAGGCACAGTTCTCCTTTTCAGTAGTGGAAGATTGAGTCTTTGCCTTTCAGCTTACTTTCTGGTCATGTTATCATCTCTCTCACTTTCCATTTCATCTGTATCTGAAGAAGAATAGTATGTTGGAGGGATATATTCTAGATCAACATCATCATCAGTAATTAGGTCATCCTCAGCATCGTCCATTGCTTCTTCCTCACTACTTTTTTTTCTCTCGGCTTTTTGAAGTGTCAATTTATTTTCTGCTTATTCCCAGCACATTGATTTTCAGCACATTCGCTGCTACTTTGAGCACTGATGTTTTTACTCTTGCTATTAGGCACAGCAGTAGGCTGAACTGCTATACCTTCCTCCATTATATCATCAACACTAGAATGTGAAATGTTGTCATCTTACATTGTTTATTAATATTAATAGTTGTGTAGCTTTTTATATGCTTTTGACAAACAGCCTCCTCAGGAGGAGAAGGATCATAATAATGTATTAAGTATACTGCAACAATCATGGCTGCATTCATTTTTTTGACTGCCACTTTACTAACACTGCTTGCACTGCTACTACCCCTGTTCCCATGTCTGCTGAACATTATTAAACAGTGAAGTACATAACAGAACTGACTGTGTGTGATCTCACCATTTACAAAATAACGTCTCTCTTCTAGTATCTGTCTGCCTCAGTTACAGCTCAAAATATTTTTATTTATTTTTATTGTTTTATACATTTTTTTTTTACTTTTTTATTAGCTGTCCCTTTCAGGATTAAAAAAACAAGCAAACAAACACAAACTGCTTCTTCCCCTCATTGTTTGACATTTTTTCAATGGTTAGAAAGTTTCAAGTCCATTGATTTACGTGTTTTTTGCCCTTTCGCTATAAAGACGTGATGTATTGCAAGAAGTAGAACACAATAGAAGCAGCTACAGAGCGCGGTAGACGTTCTGTGCTGTTCTGCTGTGATCTTTTTTTTTCAAAACTGAGGCAGGAGAGGCTCATAGTGACTGTTATCACTATGAGAAAGTTTAAAACTAATAAAGGGAGGAAATGGAAGGACCCTTATATGTCCACTGAGTCTGAGAAGGAGGAGGAAGTGATCACTACAGAACCAGTGCTGTCTAGTCCCCCTAAATCACCCCTAGGGATCTTGGTTAAATTAACGTCAAGGGAGGAAGAAGAAGGTAGTAGTACAGGTCAGATGTCTGTGCCTGTTGCCAGACATGTTGTGCCTGCTGCCAGACATGCTGCATCTGCTGTCAGACTTGCTGCCCCTACTGCCACCAGTGCTGTGCCTGCTGCCAGAGCTGCCTCTGCTTCCACCAGTGCTGTGCCTGCTGTCAGACGTATTTCCCCTGCTGTCACCAGTGCTGTGCCTGCTGCCAGTTCTGAATGTGCTGCTACCAGTACTGTGCCTGCTGATGGACATGCTGCCCCTGATGCCACCTGTGCTCTGCCTGCTGCTAGTTCTGATCCTGCTGCCACTAGTACTGTGCCTGCTGTCAGACATACTTCCCCTGCTGCCACCAGTGCTGTGCCTGCTATCAGTGCTGCCCCTGCTGCCACTAATGGGGAACCTGCTGCCATTGTATCTTGTAATACTCAGGAGGGGGGAAGGAGAAGATGATTCCAAGTGTGACAGCAGGGGACCCTAAGTCACACTTGCCATCCTCAAGGAGTCCCGTCAATGCTAGTACTACTACTAAGTAGTTCCAGCAGCTTGTTAGCATTAGGTGTGAAGGAGGGGGTAATCATCATATTACTAGTGACTGTGAGGAGGAAGACTCAGAGGCTGAAATTGATGTGGTTTTGTTAGTTGTAGTGCTAGTAACAGCAATGGTGATGCAGCCGGTAGGACTACTGATAGGGGAGTGGTAGGGGAAGCAATTATGAGCATCCAGACTAGCGGTCAAGGGAGCCCACACCATTCCGTTGACCCTAGGAGTCCCCGTCCCCCCCACGGAATTGTTCACGTTGAACATGATCCTGAAGAAGGCAGAATTGTTACCACTGCAATAATACCACCTCCACCAGGAGCACAGATCAGATGCCTGTGTCTGCTGCTAGTGCTGCCAGCCTGCCTTCATCAGGCCAACAAGAAAAGGCAAGTGTGACATTAGGGGACTCTCTATCACATTTCTCAGCACCTCCTCCAACCAGCAGTGAGATGTCTCTAATTGAGCAGCAGCACGGAGGGACTGGTGGTGGTGGTGATGATGATGGTGGAGAAGCTGGGGTGGAAGAGACATTGATGGCCTTTTTAGCCCAAACTGTGAAGGATTGGGAGACAAGGATGGGAATGGGCATCACCAGCAGCAGCAGCAGCAGCAGTGAGTTTTTGGATTTTGTGGAATTTGCAACTGCTCTAATTCCTGCTGCTGCTGAGTTGCAAAGGCAGCAGGATACTGCGGAGCAGGCTAGTGTGCCACAGACCACCAGAGACACAGTGTGTGGGGTCAACAAGTGATGCAGGACTAGGACAGGTTCTACTTGCCAGCAGCAGAAGCAGCAGCAGAAGCAATACTCCTATCCTAGTTGCAGTGCTGATTCTGAGGCAATAGCAGCAACATCATTCTTTGCCCCAGGCAGTGAAGGGGAATGTGGGGGAGAAGAAAGAGACCTCCCCTCTGAAGTCATGCATGTGCGACTACCTTTCTCATGGGGCAGGAACAGTGCAGTCATCACCAACGGCATGTGCATAAATTGTGACAAGTCAGTGAGAAGTGGAAAGGAGGGATCTTGCCTTGGCACATCCACACTGATAACACACATGAAACAGACACCATGACTTTTATGTCAAACATGTTAAAGCCAAACACCCACCAGAGAAATCAAGCATCGCTGTTGCTGTAACTTCTAACTATCCAGAAAGGCCACAAGAGGCAAGGCATAGATTAAAGAGGAAGAAGAATAGAGAAACTCAGGCAGAGCATGGAAGTTCTATGATGAACGAAAAAACTAGTTTGCATCACCTTCTTCCTCTACATCTTCTTCCAATCTACCTCGTTCATCATTACCTTACCAGCCAAATGATAGACACTCTGTTGATATTAGGATGTGGAATTTCGTGTCCTCCCATTGCACACTGTGACAAAGGACTTAGTGAAAGCAGCAGTACTTGGTTTCTGGTTTCATGGTGTTTGGATAGAGTTGTGCCAGGTGTTATTTACCACACACACACTGTGCACATTGCAGGTGCTGGTGAGAGGCACAGTTCCTGCTCTCAATGGAAAGATTTCTATTCTAGTAACAACACACCCATGATTTTGGAGGAGGGGCAGGTGGAGAAGAATTATTGGCCAACTTCTTCTTTTCTCCACATATACATGAAGTGGTGGGGGCTAGTTATGATGCTGCTACAGACTCAGGTGCATCACTGGAGCTAGTCATGGAAAGTGGAACCTTCATCATCCATCACCCATGTTACTGCTGTTTTTGATTCCTTTCCCTTTACGCTGCCTAATCATCCTGCTGCTTACACAACTCAGCAGCAGCAGCAGTAAGAAAAGCAGTTGCAAATTCCGCATCTACATCAGGGCATTTGACAATGGCCAGTCCTACAGAACCATATCTCTTTAGGGCTTGTGCTTCTAACAACAAACGCTACAAATCCTCCTCCCATCAAGTATCAGTCTTCCCCAGTCACAGCTTGCATTAGGGGGTTCCTCTTTCTATCATGTTAGATATCAATTCTTACTTATTTTTTTTTATTATTAACTGTCCCCCCAATACCATTCTACAAACCCACCCAATTCCCTGCTCAATTGATTATTTCCCCAGACTTCACCCACTAATACATGTACCCTCCTCAGACACCTTTTATACCATGTCTTATGTTGTATTTTTAATTGCATTTAGGATTTCTTTTTTATTAACTGCCCCCCAATCCCAGTAAACAAACCCCCACCAAAACACCATTACTTATTCAACTGATTCTTTCCCCACACTCCACCAACAAGAGGAAAAACTGAACTTTTCTTGGGAAATTATTCACCAAGCGGGAAGTGCCATTTTTTTGCTGATTTTGGTTTGAGGCGAAATTGTTTGCCCATCCCTAATTAATAGTGATGAGCGAGCATGCTCGGCCGAAGCTCGGTTCGGCTCGAGCATCGCTCTGCTCGGCACATGGCGGTACTCGTACGAGTACCGCATGTGCTCGCCCGCCATGTTCGGGTCTCCTCCCCGCACGTTTCGCGGCTGCTGCGCAGCCAATAAACGTGCGGGGAGGCTCTGACATCAGTGTAATGCCAGCAGCCATGTTGGCTGCTGGCATTACACTGATTGGCTGGCCAGAACCCGTGATCGGGTGCTGTATAGCACCTGACCAGCGAGTTCGGCTCAGTCTTAGCCAGGGAGAGATGAGGATAGGAAGGGAAAGTCAGTGTAGGGAGAAGAAAAGTGTGTTTGAACAACAAAAAGACCCAAAAGTCCTTTTTAGGACTATTGTGTGTGGGGGCAGCAGTTATATTTTGTTTTGGGGGGCAGAGTTTAAAAAAAAACGACACATATTCCGTTCACTGTGCCTAGCCGCAGATTAGCAGCACATTCTGTTTAGTGTGCAAAGTTGCAGATTAGCAGCACATTCTGTTTAGTGTGCAAAGTTGCAGATTAGCAGCACATTCTTTTTAGTGTGCAAAGTTGCAGATTAGCAGCACATTCTGTTTAGTGTGCAAAGTTGCAGATTAGCAGCACATTCTTTTTAGTGTGCAAAGTTGCAGATTAGCAGCACATTCTGTTTAGTGTGCAAAGTTGCAGATTAGCAGCACATTCTTTTTAGTGTGCAAAGTTGCAGATTAGCAGCACATTCTGTTTAGTGTGCAAAGTGTAAAAAATAAAAGTCACATATTCCGTTCACTGTGCCTAGCCGCAGATAAGCAGCACATTCTGTTTAGTGTGCAAAGTTGCAGATTAGCAGCACATTCTGTTTAGTGTGCAAAGTGTAAAAAATAAAAGTCACTTATTCCGTTCACTGTGCCTAGCCGCAGATAAGCAGCACATTCTGTTTAGTGTGCAAAGTTGCAGATTAGCAGCACATTCTGTTTAGTGTGCAAAGTGTAAAAAATAAAAGTCACATATTCCATTCACTGTGCCTAGCCGCAGATAAGCAGCACATTCTGTTTAGTGTGCAAAGTTGCAGATTAGCAGCACATTCTGTTTAGTGAGCAAAGTGTAAAAAATAAAAGTCACTTATTCCGTTCACTGTGCCTAGCCGCAGATAAGCAGCACATTCTGTTTAGTGTGCAAAGTTGCAGATTAGCAGCACATTCTGTTTAGTGTGGAAAGTTGCAGATTAGCAGCACATTCTGTTTAATGTGCAAAGTGTAAAAAATAAAAGTCACATATTCCATTCACTGTGCCTAGCCGCAGATAAGCAGCACATTCTGTTTAGTGTGCAAAGTTGCAGATTAGCAGCACATTCTGTTTAGTGTGCAAAGTTGCAGATTAGCAGCACATTCTGTTTAGTGTGCAAAGTGTAAAAAATAAAAGTCACTTATTCCGTTCACTGTGCCTAGCCGCAAATAAGCAGCACATTCTGTTTAGTGTGCAAAGTTGCAGATTAGCAGCACATATTCCGTGTAATATGAAGAAGGCGGGTAAAAAGGGACGGGGAAGTGGACGTGATCCTGATAGTTCAGGGCACGGGTCAGGACGCGTAGAAACTGTGCCTGGTGCCAGAGCACAAGAAAGAAAGACATCCACCATACCTAGCTTCATGTCTCAGTTTACAGGGCGTCGCAGGACATCACTCTCGAGGTCAGACCACTGCGAACAGGTGGTCGGTTGGATTTCAGCTGATACTGCTTCCAGTCGGTTAAGCACCACCCTGTCTTCCGCCAAGTCCACTCTCAGTAGCCAAGAGTCTGGTCAACATAATCCTCACCCTGATCATCCTTCCTCCCACCATAGAGGGTCTGGCCAAAGAAGTGATCCCACACTGGGATATAGTGAGGAGCTCGTCTCATCACCAATCCTTCATTTGAACCTCTCTCCAAGCACGCTTGCAGAGGAACATGAGATCTTGTGCCCTGATTCACAACCTCTAGAGGGTACCCAATCACAAGAAGATGACAGAGGGGAACGGCATTTAAGGTCAAAGGAAGTGGATGATGATGATGATGAGACACAGTTGCCATCAAATCAACCACTATTACTGTCTCAAGACCTTAATGAGGAGGATGATACACAGTTGTCAATGACTGAGTATGTGGTGGGATCAAGAAATGAGGAGGATGATCAGAGTGAGGAAGTGGAGGAGGACTTGGTGGACGATGAGGTGACTGACCCCACCTGGGAAGGTGGAGAGCCGAGCGATGACAGCAGTCCTGAGGGTGAGCCATCTGCAGCACCGCAACAGGCTGGAAGAGGCAGTGGTGTGGCTAAAGAAAGAAGGCGGACCGCACCAAACCGGCCCGCAAATGTTCCACGGAGCACCCCCTTGCGTAAATCTCCCTTGCCAAGGGCTAGGTGTTCCGCGGTATGGCGTTTTTTTAAGGAAAGTGCGGACGACAAAAGAATTGTAGTTTGCAACCTGTGCCACACCAGAATGAGCCGAGGCATGAACACTAGCAACCTCACCACCACCAGCATGATCCGACACATGGCATCCAAGCACCGTAATAAGTGGGAGGAACGCCCGGATCGCCAATCTGTGTCTGCAGGCCACACCACTGCTTCCTCTTCCCCTGTTTTCGGTTCCGGCCAATCGCCTGTCGAAGGCGCAGGCCCGCGTACCTCCCGCCCTGCACCTGTACCATCTGAAGCACCATCAGCGACCACATCCACTTCCCTGTCCCAGCGCAGCATCCAAATGTCGTTACCCCAGGCATTTGAGCGCAAGCGAAAATACCCATCCACCCACCCACAGGCCATAGCACTAACCTCACACCTTTCCAAATTACTGGCCATCGAAATGCTGCCATTTAGGCTTGTGGAGACTGAGTCCTTCCGCAGCCTGATGGCAGCAGCTGTCCCTCGGTACGCAGTCCCCAGCCGCCACTACTTTTCCCGGTGTGCCGTCCCCGCATTACACCACCATGTGTCCCGTAACATCACCCGTGCCCTGACTAACGCAGTTACTGGGAAGGTCCACTTAACGACTGACACATGGACAAGTGCTTGTGGCCAGGGACGCTACATTTCCCTGACGGCACACTGGGTGAATGTCGTGGAGGCTGGGAGCGACTCGGACCCTGGGATGGCACAGGTGCTACCCACGCCGAGGATTGCGGGCCCTACCTCCATCAGGGTTTCCGCCAGCACCTACGTTATTGGCTCCTCCTCCTCCGTTTCCACCTCCGAATTCTCTGCGCGCAGCGCCACTCACCCATCAGCCGGTAGCTTGAAGCAGTGTAGCACTGCAGTGGGGAAGCATCAACAGGCAGTGCTGAAGCTGATCTGCCTTGGGGACAAACAGCACACGGCCTCAGAGCTGTTGCAGGGGATTAGTCACCAGACCGAGCAGTGGCTCTCGCCACTCAACCTGCAACCAGGCATGGTTGTGTGTGATAATGGGCGTAACTTGGTGGCGGCTTTGGAGCTCGGCAAGCTCACACACGTACTATGCCTAACGCATGTATTTAATTTAGTGGTTCAGCGATTTCTAAAAACCTACCCCAATTTGCATGATCTCTTGACGAAGGTGTGCCGCGTGTGTGCACATTTCCGTAAGTCATCTACAGCTTCAGCCGGCCTGTTGACGCTGCAGCAGCGCTTACAATTGCCAGCTCACCGGCTGCTGTGTGACGTGAGCACGCGCTGGAACTCCACCTTCCACATGTTGGCCCGGCTTTGTGAGCAGCAGAGGGCAGTAGTGGAGTACCAGCTGTTACACGGTCGTCGCCTCTCCGTTCAACTTCCTGTAATCAGAAGTGAGGAGTGGGAATGGATGTCAGACCTCTGTGAGGTTTTACGCAATTTTGAGGAATCGACACAGATGGTGAGCGGCGATAACGCTATTATCAGTGTAACCATCCCACTTCTGTGTCTACTGAAACGCTCGCTGCTCACAATTAAAACCGACGCTTTGCATGTGGAAGAGGTGGAAATGGGGGAGGAAGAGCTTACACAAGGTGATAGCCAGAGCACCCTCACTTCGTCTTCTCAGCAACAATTGGAGGAGGCGGAGGAGGAGGAGGAGGAGGAGGAAGACACGGTTGCCTCCGCTACAGAGGGTAGCCATGGAACTTTATTTCCATCTCTTCAGCGTGGGTGGGCAGAAGAGGAGGAAGAGGATGAGGAGATTGAGAGTCATCCTCCTGGTGAGGACAGCGAAATCTTGCCTGTTGGTACTCTGGCACACATGGCTGACTTTATGTTAGGCTGCCTTTCCCGTGACCCACGCGTTATACGCATTTTAGACAACACGGATTACTGGGTGTTCACCCTTCTGGACCCCCGCTACAAAGAGAATTTCTCATCTCTCATTCCTCCGGTGGAGAGGACAAGCAAAATGGTGCAATACCAGAAGGTTCTTGTCGAAAAATTGCTCCAAAATTTTCCATCTGACAACGCTGGCGGCAGAGTACGTGCTACCTTGGCCAACCGAGAAGGGGAGAAAAGGGGAGCACACAGCAGTTCCGACAAAGGCAGGGCAACACTCTCCAAGGCGTGGGACACCTTCATGACACCCCGCCAGCACCCTCACCCTGATGCGCAGCCTAGTGTCACAAGGAGGGAAAAGTTTTGGAAGATGGTGAAGGAGTACATAGCAGACCGTGTCAGCGTCCTCAATGATCTCTCTGTGCCTTACAACTACTGGGTGTCCAAGCTGGACACGTGGTATGAACTGGCACTCTACGCCTTGGAGGTGCTGGCCTGCCCTGCCGCCAGCGTTCTGTCTGAGCGGGTATTTAGTGCTGCTGGTGGCATCATAACAGATAAGCGTATCCGCCTTTCCATCGAAAATGCTGATAGGTTGACACTTATAAAAATGAACAAGGCCTGGATTTCCCCTGACTTCTCCACTCTACTGGAGGAAAGCCCCGGGTGAACATAAAGTCACTTTATATATGTTATTTACAATGATGGGAATACTCTGTATTCCCATTCACCCCTTCCACCCAAAAAATGGGTATATGGTTGACTCTCTTCCATATACCCTGGGATATAATTTTTATATAGGGCCAGCTCACCAGCGGGCCCTGTGATATAATTTTTATATAGGGCCAGCTCACCAGCGGGCGCTGTTTGACAATTTTTGTATAGGTCAGCTCACCAGCGGGCCTTCTCATATAATGTTTTATTGGGTCAGCTCTCTAGCGGGCCCTCTCATATAATGTTTTATAGCGTCAGCTCACTAGCGGGCCTTCGCATATAATGTTTAGGATGGTCAGCTCCGCAGCAGACCCTCACCCATAATGTTTTAGATGGTCGGCTCAGCGCACGTTTCCCTCTTAATCATGGCCTCAGTTCAGAAAAATCGAGGAAATTTTTTGCAGAATTTGCCTCTGCGCACGTTTCCCTCTTAATCATGGCCCCAGTTCAGAAAAATCGAGGAAATTTTTTGCAGAATTTGCCTCTGCGCACGTTTCCCTCTTAATCATGGCCCCAGTTCAGAAAAATCGATGACATTTTTTGCAGAATTTGCCTCTGCGCACGTTTCCCTCTTAATCATGGCCCCAGTTCAGAAAAACCGAGGAAATTTTTTGTAGAATTTGCAGATGATATACAAGTAAATATACAGCAAATACTGTTTGGTAACAATTTTTCGCCTAAAGTCGTTTTTATCTTCCTTTTTGTGTGTTTTACGGTCAGTCTGTAAAAATGGCGTACTACGGGCGAAACATCGTTCCCAGCAGCGACGTTGGAGTCCAAGATGCATCCAGGCATCCTCCCTATGCTGTCCCTGAACCATTTCTGTGGTGTTTCCATCATTTTCTGCCCTTTTCCTATGGACCAGACACCCTCCCCTCATCAGAGCAGGGGGTGCCTGGTGTAATGCTCGAGTCCTCCCATTGACTTCAATGGGGCTCGGGTGCTCGGCCGAGCACTCGAGCCTCCGGGGGTGCTCGGCTAGAGCACCCGAACACCCGAGCATTGGGGTGCTCGATCATCACTACTAATTAAGAGAAACACTTTTCTCTTTTAAAGAGAAATTATAGTATGCATGCACTAATATGATTTCAATACAAAAAAGGCACTGGGATAAATTTCTATATCATACATCGGCTTAACAGCAATGTAATTCACATTTACATCTAAAATTCTGCTCTTAAAACCACTTGCAACAAGGAGAGGGTAGTGTTGAAGTGTAAGGGTATTTTTGCATTCCTTTTCTCTGTCCCATGTTTTAATATACAAGGGGCAGAGAACACACAGTGGATTTACCAGTGGTAGAGTGTCCATGCAGTGAAGGGCTTCTCACTCTAAGTATGGGCTCCCCACTCTAAGTATGTTTCTACCATCCAATCTGCCTCAAATCCAGTGTTTTTCCCCATCTGTGTATTAACAATTCAGTTTCCTGGTATGTTTCTACCATCCACTCTGCCTCTGAGCAACATATGGTCAGGGTCTGATTTGCTAATTTGTTAATTTTAAACTAGTGTATGTGAGTTATTTTTACTATATAGAGGCCCCAGTATAAGGGTGACAGCCCTTAGGGTGACATGCAGTGAAGGGCTCCCCACTCTAAGTGAGCCACTCCAAGTGAATTGCACTTAATATAGGACTTGAAGCAGGAGTTGAACATAGCTGGCCAGCAAAGACAAAAAAAACAGGATCCACTGCAGAAACAACACCTCCCAAAGAAATTCTCGAAGGAAGGACTTGAAAGCAAAGATCTGAATGGGGACTCTCATCAAAACAATCATTACCATCATGGAAAGGTGCTCCTGGCCCACTCTGATATTTGTTCTAGCTTCATGCACTGCAGAAACAATACTGAAACATATTCTATTCTTGATTTCCATATGTGCACTCCTCACTAAAATATCTGGTTCTTTCTATCCTCCACACACTCCTCTCCCCTCAGTTTACATTTCTCCTTCACTTCTCTCTTCCACCCTCACCTCTACACACCAACTCCTCAATTTCCTCCGCTCCTGCACTCCCTCTCCCCACATAAACAAGAAACCACTCACACATGCAACACTATCTCATCTCCTCTCTCGATCTCTTCTTCTGCTACTTTCAGCTGGAGATATCTCTCCAAACCCTGGCCCCCTCTCTTTTCACAAAACCTCTTTCTCTAGTAAAAACAGGAAGAATTCAAACCTAATCACCATTCCTTGTCTTCAGCCTCAGTTTCTTCCATTTACCTGTGCTCTCTTGAATGCTCGGTCCATTATTAACAAATATAACACTGTTCATGATCTCTTTTTCTCCTGCTCACTAAACTTACTTGCTCTAACTGTGACCTGGCTCTCTCACTCTGACTCTGAGGCAGCAATCTCCTATGGTGGTCTCTCCTTCTCTCACACTCCACGCCCATGTGGACGTGGAGGAGGTGTGGGACTGCTACTCTCCAAACACTGCTGTTATAAATCACTTTCTGTCCCCGCCTCTCTCTGCTTCTCCACTTTTGAGTCACATGTAGTCCGTATCTTTGCTCCTGTCTCTCTACAGGTTGCAGTTATCTATCGCCCACCTACCAACACCTGTACACCTTCAAACCTTCTTTCTGACTTCTGAATCATGGCTTTCCTTTTTCTTGTTATCAGACACACCTTCACTTCTTCTGGGGGACTTCAACTGCCATGTGGATGATCCATTAGTCTCCTGGGCATCCTGCTTTCTTTCTCTAACATCTGCGTTTGGACTACAACAGTGGACAGATGCTAGTACTCACAGGGATTGCCACTTCCTAGACCTTGTGTTCACTAGAGGCTATGCATGTTTGGATTTCAACATCTCCCCTCTTCCAATATCTGACCACCATCTTCTAACATTCAGCACCACTTATACAACTTCTGCAATCACTGCTTCCTCTCCCCGCTTCACGCGTAACCTCAAATCACTTAACTTCACTGCTCTGCAATCCTCCCTGGCTACAGGACTTTCATCCATCCCCACTAATACAGACACTAATAGTCTTGTCAACACTTACAGCTTGGTCCTGTCCTCCTCTTTAAAACTCCATGCTCCTCTCTGTCTCAGACGCACCTGTAAAACCAGTCCACGGCCATGGCTTCATAAGGACACCAGCTTCCTTTGCTCCTGTACCTGTTCAGCTGAACGACTCTGGAGAAAGTCAGGCTCTCTGGCAGACTTTATGCACTACAGATTCCTCCTTTCTTGTTTTAACTCAGCTCTGTCCCTGACAAAAAAATTATTTTTCACAACTAATTAGCACTCACAAATTTAACCCCCTCTGCCTTTTCTCTACATTCAACTCCATTCTCTGCCCTCCATCTGCCTCCCTCTCACACTCTATACAGCCACAAGTCTTTGCTGACTTCTTCAAAGCCAAGGTAGACTCCATCCAGGGTAATATCCCACCCTGTATATACCCTTCTATCCTCCCTCATTCCCCTACTGCCACCCCGGACTCCTTTTCACAAGTCATGGAGGAAGAATTGGCTAACCTCCCAACCTCCTCTCCCTCCACTACATGCACACTTGATCCACTCCCTTCTCACCTCATCCAGTCCCTCTCCCTCACACTCACCCCTATCCTATTACAGATCTTTAACTCTTCCTTTGCCACTTCTACATTTCCTGATGACTTCAAACATGCCATAATAACACCTATCCTCAAGAACAACTCCACTGACAGCACCACACCCTCTAGCTATCGACTGATTTCTCTCCTGCCATTTGTTTCTAAGCTCTTGGAAAGCCTAACCTACTCCCGCCTGCTTGACTTCCTTAACGCGCACAACCTGCTCACCCCGCTACAATCTGGCTTTCGCACTGCTCACTCCACTGAAACCGCTCTCACAAGAGTGGTTAATGATCTACACATTGCCAAATCACAAGGTCACTATTCTATACTTATCCTTCTTGATCTCTCCTCTGCTTTTGATACTGTTGATCATGCACTTCTCCTCCAAATTCTTCACTTAGGAATCCATAACATAGCACTGGACTGGCTATCCTCATACCTAACTAACCGATCCTTCAGTGTCTCCTATGCCACCTCATCATCATCTCCTGTCCACCTCTCTGTTGGTGTTCCTCAAGGCTCTGTTCTGGGACCACTTCTGTTTTCTCTTTACACAATAACACTTGGCGATCTTATTAACTCCTTTGGTCTCAAATATCACCTCTATGCAGATGATACCCAGCTTTATTTATCTGCACCTCAACTGACTTCTGATATTCAATCTAAAGTCACAGATTGCCTCTCAGCCATCTCAGACTGGATGGCTCATAGACACCTCAAGCTCAATATGGCTAAAACAGAGCTATTACTCATTCCACCAAGGTCTGGTCCACTAGTGCCCTTCCAGGTGACTGTGAATGGCACTACCATAAATCCGGTATCAGAAGCACGGTGCCTAGGGGTGATAATTAATACATCTCTCTCATTCTCTCCTCATATTAACGCCATTGCTAAATCTTGCCACTTTCACTTGCGTAACATTGCTAAAATCTGTCCCTTCTTTTGCTCCTCCACAGCCAAAATTCTCACACAAGCACTCATCATTTCCTGCATGCACTACTGTAACCTTCTTCTCTCTGGCCTTCCTGCATCCCATCTCCATCCTCTTAAATCCTTACAGAATGCTGCAACACAAATTATCCTATTGTCACCTAGGATTTTTCCTGCCCCACTCCTCCTCAAATCTCTCCAGTGGCTGCCTATAAAACTTAAAATCTCTTACAAAATTCTGCTTCTCTCATTCAAAACTCTTCTCACCTCTACCCCTTCCTACATTTCCACTCTAGTCTCCTGCTATACCCCATCCCACCACTTACGATCAGCCAGTAACAATCTTCTCTCAGCTCCTTTTGTGTTTACAGCCTTCTCACGTATGAAACCTTTTTCTCTCATTGCTCCTTATCTATGGAATGCTCTACCATCCAACCTGTACCACTGCACCTCTCTGATGGTCTTCAAATCACGATTGAAACTACACTTTCTTAACAAAACTTAAACATGTTACATGGCACTCACTTTGTATATTACTTAATTTATTTCCCCTATCCTAATTGGAACTCTGGCAGTGTATACAGCACTTGACCCTCATGTATTATGTATGTCTCCCACTACCACTTTAGACTGTAAGCCCTTGGGCAGGGACCTCACTTCCAGAGTTTCACTTTGCACAGCACTTATAACCCTGTGTTTTCTAAACCCTTATATTAATTCATTCATGTTGGTATGCACTAAAATGACCACACATTCTAATAAGTACCACAATGTGCATTAGCTGAGAAAATATATTGTGCTGTGGATTAGTGCATTCCCCTTATGTATTTAGGAATAAATTGCTCCTAATTGGCTTAATCTACTTGGATCTTGATGTTTCTCAGTAAATTCTTAGAAAATCTTTGGACATGTTATTAGAATCCATGTGATTAAAGGGATAGTAATGTTTCACAATAAAAGCAGCTCCAATAAATAAGTTGTAGTTCAAAAGTAATTGAATGATAAAGTATCCCCTTCCATTTAAGGAGGAGAAGCTACAGAGCCCCCTGATGGAAATAAGACCAGATAACCCTGCAGTCAGCTACAAAGCTGACTTCAGGGAAAGGGGAGGGAGGGGGGAACTTTGCGGGTGGTTATCTCTCAAACCATAACGGTTTGAGAGATGACACTGGGGACGATTAAATTCTTTTTAACATGCCTACGATATGGGGATTAGTCATATTTAAGTATTACTATCCCTTTAAAATGATTTCCACAATACAATTGGCTGGGATGTGTACTTCCAGCCAATCATTTTCTAGTGTGATTCATCATCCCCACACTAGTGGGTTTCGTCACACCCCTCTAGAAGCTGATTGGACAGCCAGTTGTAGCATGGGTACCATTTTGAACATAGACTGGCCATATAAAAGACAGTCTTTGTTACATTTTTTCACAGAAAGACTTGGGTAACAGCCTGAGAGGTTATACTGGGGGAGATTTTTTGCCTGCATTCCTGTCACCATATCTTTTCTCACTGGACTGCCACCATATCTCTTCTCATTGGACTGTCAGCAACAATTTAACCCTTTGAGTGCTAGGGAGGAGGCAGTGCATTACTCTGGAATGCGCTGCATACCCCTCCGGCACCCAAAGGGTTTAGGCCAGCATATTTTTAATGCATACTTTTTGGGGGCATATTTCATTTGGTCTTTTTTTTTCTTTGCAGTGACATTTGATTTGCCACAAAGAAGAAGATCAGAAGACAGAAGATAAGAAGACTAAAGATGTAGAGAAAGGAGATGAAAGATAGAAGGTGACAGAAGAAGACTGATAGCGGATGATGGGTAAGCATTCTAACTGGTTTATGGGTGTTAGGGCTAGTATTGTTGCACTTTATTGTTAGGGGTAGTATAACATTAGCATTTGGGAGGGTCACTGTGTTTGAGCTCACACTTGGTGCTTGAAATTGTGTCAAGCACATTTAGCTTGGGTTTTAGGAACGAAAAACACACAACAAATCCATTACTTTTAAAACAATCACAGTATCAGCAAACATATCCTGAGGCAAGGATTTCATAACTTTATTACTTGTACTGTAAAATAAAAATATCTACATTTATTTACACAAAAGCACCTTTTCTCTAGTTTTAATTGGTAACCTCTTGTTTTTTAATCACTTCTTTGTATAAATAGTTCCTTAGAGATTTCCTTGTATTAACTAGAATGTATTTGTAAATGGCAATCATATCACTCCAATGGAATAATCTCTTAGGGACCAAAACCCCTGGTGAAGTTCCAGGAGAGAGGCTTCAGCGGAAGCTCGCTAACCAGGAAGGTCAAAAACCGAGCAGAAGACAAACGGGAAAGCATCAAAGTCCTCCAAAAGTGTAGAATTTTTCTTCACGAGAGGTGATTCCCAAGATAAGGCATTCCCTTTAAGCATGGAAATTATAAATGCCACCCTTGAGGAATGTGTGGAAAAGGCCTGCAGAGGAAATCTAGGAGACACTGAATGAGAAAACCTCTGGGCTAAGCCAGAGATCCAGCATATTTATCCAGCTGGGGTATCTTGGGAGGCTTCCCCATAGGAATGGCCGCAGGTCCTCCATGAACTGAGTGGACCACAGAGACTGCTGACTCAAAAGGAGAAGGAGGGGTAGTAACATTAGTAGATCATAGCATGTCCAATACAGCATCTAACTTGTGATCCAGCGTAACAAACTGTAACGCATGAGTTGACAGGACTTTCTCTTAGTGGTCCTAAATAGAGAAGCGTCTAGTGAGGTTCGATGGGTCCATGTCAATGGCGCAATCTTCTTGTAACCAAGGCTAGGAAGATGTTTGACAACCTTTACAAATACAAAAGGGTGAAGATTTGAAGTGACTGAGTCAGTGAATATCTAAAGCTTCACCTAAAAGAGTCAATGTTTTCTAGTCAGAGATAAGATGTAGACAGAAGCAGAATCACCACTAGGCGCTCGACTGTGAAGGTGTGAATAAACTGGAGAGCTGAGTCATAGAAGAAGAGCTCTGGGAGTTGGTGGGAAATCTGTCGACGTTCAATGATTCTCCTAGGATTAACTGGAATCAAGCAGAGGCTGATGAACTATGACTCTTTAGAGTCTGTTTGTTGAGTGGATGTCAGCGCTCAATGATACTTGCAGCATCCGACTGGTAGTCGAGTAATGGTCGAAGATAAAGCAACAGCAAGGCTGAAATCGAACCAACTGGCTGTCAGGATGCAGCTAGGCTCGGCCAGAGATAAACCTGCAGGATATGGCTGTGATCAATCCAGCAAGCCAAGAGTGGATAGCAGGCCCTGCAGTAGATTGACCTGCCACAAGCAAACACCGGGCTCAATCCGACCCATGGAGAAAGGTAGCAGGCTGAGTGGGAGATCAACCAGTAGCTCTTGATGAAGGGAGAAGCATAGAGTAGTTAGAGTCGGATGCCAAGGTCAAGCCGGGAAGACAACAGAAGAAGCAGTGTCAGGAATTAAGCTTGGTCAGAACAGGAGATCAGTCAAGTTCAGGAATCAGATGGAGTCAGTAATCAGGAACAGGCAAAGGTCGATGCAGGAACAAAATGTCAGAGTATCAACTTGAATGCAGTGTAGCTCAAAGATCAGACATGGTCAGAAGTCAGACACCAGAAGTTTTTAAAGGAAACTCTCCCAATCATGAGTGAGAGGGGAGAAGAAAGGCAGACAGAGTGACAAGTTGTAACGGTTTGTTTGACACACAGACACAGTGGTTTATGATAAAACACAGTTTTATTGAGATCACAGTAATAAAATAACCTTTGCAGGTCCTGTAGTATATAAGCTGAATAATACAGACACACGACAGGTTATATATAAATATGCCTACACAGGTCCAGCATAAGCATAAAGTCCACAACAGTCTATACTGACACAGGTCAGGCAAAATATACTGGATTCCCAGGAGCAAGGTACTGCATGGGTTAAAGGTCTTCTTTGACTGTAAACAGTCCCATGTGCAGAGAGGTCTGCGATGGGGCTCTCTGCATATAGACAGCTGAAGGATTCGTAATGCCCAGAAACAGATAAGCAGAACTAACATGAACTGCCTAGGCAACAATGGGAACAGGGACACATAAGGTACAGCCGTAGCAGTAACGGAGACCAGACCACTTGTACTCTGCTGGAGCAGAAACGGAGGCAGATACTTGCGCTCTGCAGAAGCAGTAACGGAGACAACCCAGTGGCTCACTGCCGGAGCAGTAATTGAGGCAGACACTTGCACTTTGCAGAGGCAATAACGGAAACTAGGCCCAAGGCAGACTGCCGTAGCAGTAACGGAGGCAGACACTTGCACTCTGAAGAAGTAGTAACGGAGACAAACCGGTGGCTCACTGCCAGAGCAGTAATGGAGGCAGACACTTGCACTTTGTAGAGGCCATAACGGAGAACTAGGCCCAAGGCAGACTGCCGTAGCAGTAACGGAGGCAGACACTTGCACTCTGCAGAAGCGGTAATGGAGGCAAACCGGTGGCTCACTGCCGGAGCAGTAACGGAGGCAGACACTTGCACTTTGCAGAGGCAATAACGGAGACTAGGCCCAAGGCAGACTGCCGTAGCAGTAACGGAGGCAGACACTTGCACTCTGCAAAAGTAGTAATGGAGGTAAACTTGTGGCTCACTGCCGGAGCAGTAACGGAGGCAGACACTTGCACTTTTGCAGAGGCAATAACGGAGACTAGGCCCAAGGCAGACTGCCGTAGCAGTAACGTAACTGTCCACTGCTACTCTGCAGGAGGAAATGGTGACACAATTGCCTGACAGTCAGAATGTCGCCTAGGCGACACAGCACAGGAACGCCAACCAAGCCGGGTCGAATCACGGAGCAGGAACGTCAGCCAAGCCGGGTCGGATCACGGAGCAGGAACATCAGCCAGGCCGGGTCAAATCACGGAGCAGGAACGTCAGCCAAGCCGGGTCGGTACACAGGAGCAGGCGCAGAAGAATAGTCAGGCAATCCGGGTCAGTACACAGGAGCAGAAGATGAGATGCAGAGTAGTTAGGCAGGCCAAGTCGGTACACTGGGAATCACTGAGCAGAAACAAGCACTGGCACAGGAACACCACGAAAGGGCCCCGGAGGGGTGCCAATAGCCCAGTATATAAAGGTCATACTGGGCGGGACAAATGCATGGTAGCCAATGGGAGCAAAGCACAGGACAGACTGACAGAAAAACAAAAAAGGAGCACGGGCACCGTGATACAAGTACCCAACAGAACTGATTGTGCCTTTAATGTCTTGCTCTTTACAAAATACTATAACTCTTTTATTATCCACCTTCCTTAGTTACAGTTCATTCTTTTATTTAACTGTCCCTATCCCTGTCACTGTCAACAAGAACTAAAACATACTCCCTGTTCATAACTTCTGCTTTCCCCAGACTCCCCTAACTCTGAGATAATAACAACAGCCAGATCTGGAAGGAACTTGAATAACAGCTGCCTGTGTCTTCCCAGTCAGTTGCACGTAATTTTGGGGTATTTGGGGTAAATCTCCTTTGCTCCCTTCTCACACCCCCAGAATCTCATAGCACAGAGATAACAGCCAGATAGTATGACTGTGCCTTCTCAGTCAGTCACATAGAATTTTGGGGTATTTGAGGTCAACCTCAATCCTCCCTTCTTCTCTCCCAGAATCCCCACAGAAAACAAATTTCCTGCCTGTATGACTTCCTAAACTACAATCTAATATGTATTTGCCTATTCTAAAGTAGCTGCAAAATTGTGCTTCTTTTTCTGTCTCTCACAAATGCAGACATGAAATTCTGTGATAACCTGACACCCATTTTATACTATGCCTGCGGGAAAAGAAGGGTCACTTGTCATGTGTTGGGGGGAAATCAGTGTTGCCATTGATTTCAACTCAATGAGCCAGGCAGTAAAAAGAGGAAATTTGGCACTTTTTGAGAAAAATGTCCTGCTCGGTGTGAAATGTCATTTTTCTACTGTTTGACATTTGAGGTAAAAATGTCCACCCATCCACACTTTCTTATTCTGCTGCATTGGCACATTGCACCATTGTGGCTACTGCAAAGGACCTGTCACTCCAATATGTCACCCTGAAGCTTGCTGGTCAGGGTATTGCTGTCCAGGATTTGCAGTGTTAAGTAGCTAGATGATAAAGGCCTGCAATTGGCAGACAGCTGAAGTTGCTGACAGAGTAAAACTGTCAGATGGTGAAAGCCCCTGCAACCAGCAGAGAAGTGGCAAAGCACAGTTCCTTGAACAGCCCCTATAAATGGAAGACAGGGATAATGCATTCAAGCACTGAAAGGTTCTCTATGTTACACACCACACACTATATGGGTAGCACTACCCCTAAAAAGGACCCCAGCATGTGCACCACTACTCCATGGGGAACTGAGTTTGGGTATCATTTGAGGGAAAGGGAACTCCACTGTTGGCATGGTGACACTGAGAGGTGCTGGATTTTTACCCTGGGACTGGAAACTCTATTACGAGTATGGGATTGTGTAATACTTGCCTGTATGATCATGTTGCACTGTTTTTGTGTTCCTTGCATTTGACAATACATTGAGTAAAATTCTGCTTTAAAAACCAATACTGTGTAGAAAGATGAAAAAGAACTTACAGCGTTAACACACCATAAATATTCATATATGATACAAGTGAAATTAAAATCCCAAGCAATTATACCCTGAGTAAAGAATATATTATACTTATGTGTTGAATTTATTTCAAAAGAATGAGGGTTTTGTTACATTATTTGGCCAAAGTATGTTTAAGCTTGCTCACCCTGCCAAGGTATCCCATTTCAAGTCCTATCCAATACATATAAATATCATAGTACAAAGAAAAAAGACTCACAGCACTAACACACCATAAATATTCATATATGATATAAATGAAATTAAGATACCACTGGCGCGATGAAGGAAATGTGCGCAATCGCTATTTCCCGTATGAAAACCACTAGGGAATAGGTTTGCACATGATTTTGTTGAATTGTGCATGAAAAATTCAAGATTAGCGAACGGCTGTGTATATTTATTTTTTGTGGGCGTGGCCAAGATTAATGAATCTGTGTGACTGGAATAGCGAATGCGCCTAATGCAAGAACTGCTATTGTGAATTAATTTATACGGCTGTGTACTGTTGTTGTAAAATTAAATTTTTCATGCACAATTCAAGAAGCGTTTGGTATTTACTTTACTGGATTAGAATATCTATCTGCGCACAAGAATGCCTTTATCCGATGAGAACGTTTTTTGCATCATGCCACACGTGACTAAGGAATGGAGAGCAGCAAGGAACGAGGGGATTCTCTAAGACCCTAAAATAGGAAAAAACACTAGAGCATAAGCAAAATCCTCATTTGTTTGAAGTATATTTAGTACATAGGTGTAATAAGAGGATTTTAGTCTTACCTGTTAAATCCTTTTCACTTAGTCCATACAGGTCACTGGTACTCTGGGAGGCGTAAGTCCCCTTTAATAGGCAGGAACAATTATGCAAATAATTTGCAGGGGGCGGAGCCTCCCCTCTTACTTAAGCCACCTTCTGGCCAGAGCCACTCATATTGATTTGAGACCCCAAGAACTGACCTCAGGTAAGCAAAAAGAAAGACTCCTGTGAGCATGCCCAACAGTCTCCCACTGAATGCCACAGGAGAACCAAGTCTGGTCCCTTGACAGGGTGGGAGACCAGTGACCTGTATGGACTAAGTGAAAAGGATTTAACAGGTAAGACTAAAATCCTCTTTTCACTGTCGTCCAATACAGGTCACTGGTACTCTGGGATGTACAAACATTGAGCTGACCCAGAGGCGGGAGAAAGGCAAGGACCAGGCGCAAGGCCCAAGTCACTAGAACTGCTATGAACCAGTTAATAACATAGCCCAAACTGTAAGTGTCAACGGACACCCATCAAGGGAAAACAATCCCTGAACAAACACAGCACACTGAACAAGAGCCAACAGGGCTCAACAGTAAGGAAGCACTAAGGATCACAGAGCGGAAGGCCTAGACAGGCAAAACTGCCTCCAGGACCTTCCTCCCAAAACTGGCATCAGCCGAAGCCAGTACATCAACTCGATAGTGCCTTGAAAACGTGTGCACAGAGGACCAAGTGGCCGCTCTGCACAGTTGATCAGCAGACGCCTGATTCTTGTAGGCCCAGGAGGCCCCAATAGATCTGGTGGAATGGGCAGTCACCCGGAAGGGAACGTGCTTATTCCGAATCTTATAGGCTTCACGAACGGTAGCCTTAATCCAAGAGGCGATAGTAACCTTGGAAGCCGGTCTCCCTGCCCTAGGCCCCTCAGGAATGACGAATAGAGCGTCAGACTTCCTGATAGACTCGGTGCGATGAACATAAAACTTGAGGCAACGCACCACATCCAACAAATGGAGATCTCGTTCCTTGTCAGATGAAGGATTAGGGCAGAAAGAGGGAACCACAATCTCTTGATTGATGTGAAATTCGGACACAACCTTGGGTAAGAATTCCTTGGAAGTGCGAAGCACAGCCTTATCCCTGTGGAACACCAGGTAAGGAGGTTTACAAGACAGAGCTTGTAACTCTGCTACCCGGCGAACGGAAACAATAGCCAAAAGAAAGGCCATTTTCCAAGTCAAAAGACGTAAAGGAATAGAAGCCAAGGATTCAAACGGGGGTCGCTGGAGAACTCCCAGCACCAAATTGAGGTCCCACTGGGGAGTAGGACTCATGAAGGCAGGTCGAACATGAGTCACACCTTGGAAGAAAACTTTGACATCAGGAAGGATAGCAATCCTTTCCTGGAAAAACACAGACAAGGCAGAAGTCTGAACCTTGAGGGAACTCAAACTGAGCCCCTTATCAACACCGTCCTGCAAGAAGGCCAGGACAGTGGGAAGATGAAAATCAAGGGATAACTTCTTATCACCGCACCATGCAACAAAGGTTGACCATATGCGATGATAGATCTTGGAGGACACAGGCTTACGAGCACTGAGCATAGTCGACACCACAGAAGGAGAAAATCCTTTCTTTGCTAGAATCGAGGATTCAACCGCCAAGCCATCAAACGGAATGTGTGAACGTCCTCCTTCCACAGATAACCCTGAAGAAGAAGAACCGGACGGGCAGGAAGCGGGATCGGATCCGCCACTGACATGGCCATCAACTCCGGATACCAGGACTGGCGAGGCCAGTTTGGAGCGATCAGGATGACAGGACAACGCTCCTGCTTCAACTTCTGGACGACTCTGATCAATAGAGGAAGAGGAGGGAAGATGTAAGCCAGGGGAAATTCCCAAGGGATCGACAAGGCATCCACTGCTAGAGCAAGTGAGTCCCTCCACCTGGAGCAAAACACCGGAACCTTCCTGTTGTGTCTGGTAGCCAACAGGTCCACCACAGGCATCCCCCACCTCCGGGTGAGCAACTGAAACACCTCTGGATGAAGAGCCCATTCTCTGCTGTCGACGGTGTGACGACTGAGGAAGTCCGCCATGACGTTGTCTACGCCTGGGATGTGAACTGCAGAGATGACAGGCACGTGATCTTCTGCCCAGGACAAAATATCCTTGACCTCCCACCAGGCGGAACCGCTTCTTGTGCCGCCTTGCCTGTTGATGTAAGCCACCGCAGTGGCGTTGTCGGACTCTACTCTGATCGGACGACCGGTCAGTTGAGACTCCCAGTGCCTCAGGGCAAGCCGGACAGCTCGAAGTTCCAGAACATTGATGGAGAGAAGGGATTCCTCCAGACCCCATTTCCCCTGAGCACTGAAGCGACCCCAGACTGCACCCCAGCCCCGAATGCTGGCATCCGTTGTGACTGTGGACCAACGAGGAACTAGAAAGGATCTCCCTTTCAGGAGATGAGAGAGATCCAACCACCAGTGCAGATTCGACTCGACATAAGGAAGTAGAGACACAGACAGATGTTGATGATCTGGATGATTCCTGCACGTCTGGATCACAAATCTCTGAAGTTCCCTGGAGTGGGCCATAGCAAATGGCACTGCTTCGATCGTGGAAATGAACTTCCCCACTAAGGACGACAACTTCGGAACCGGAATTTCGTCCCTGTCCAGAATCCCAGCCACTCTGATGGCTATCTGGTGAGCCACATCCTCTGGAAGAAACACCATGCAGTGGTGAGTGTCGAACAGGAGACCCAAGAACCGAAGCCTCTGAGATGGAACCAAGTCCGACTTGTCCAGATTCAGGATCCAGCCATGATGGATCAGAGTGTGCATACACTTCTGCAGTTGCTGATGGAGAAGCTCCGCTGAGGAGGCTTTTAGTAGGAGATCGTCCATGTAGCGAGTCACCCTTATCCCATCCTGATGAAGCACCGCTATCAAGGAGCCTAACACCCTCTGGAAGACCTGAGGGGCTGAAGTCAGCCCAAAGGGGAGCGCTGTAAACTGAAAGTGTCCCCTGTGGCAGGCAATCCTGAGATACCGCCTGCTCTCTGGATGAATGGGGATGTGAAGATACGCATCCTGGAGGTCCAGGGAGGCAAGAAATTCCCCCGGAGACATAGCTGCAATCACAGATCGCAGGGATTCCTGGCGGAAGTGGGAAGTCACCACATAAGCATTGAGATCTTTGAGATCCAAAATGGGACGGGCCCCTCCGTCCTTTTTGGCCACCACAAACAGGTTGGAATAAAATCCTGAACCTGTGTCCTCCTGAGGAACCACCTCCAGGACCTCTTTGTCCAAGAGATCCTGAATAGCGTCTTCGAACAGACGTCTCTTTACAGGTTCCTGAGAAGGACGAGTAAAATGGAACCGAAAAGGAGGAAGGGAGGAGAAAGGGATCCGGTATCCCTCTGACACCACCTGGAGAACCCACGGGTCCGCCACTGACTCCTCCCAAATCCGGCGAAAGATGTGGAGACGTCCACCTACAGCCGGATGCGGACCCGGGTTCGGCGAGTCATGCCGAAGCAGTCTTGGAGGTCTTGGCCTTGGGGGCAACTTTGGGCTTCCAGGACTGTTTGGGCTTGGAGGAGGAGCGCGCAGCGGGAGGACCCGTCGGGGTCGAGGAGCGTGTCTCAGTCTGAAAGGAACGAAAGGACCGGTTGCGTTTGGCTGGAAACTTTTTCTTAAAGACTGAGGGTAGAAGAGTACTTTTACCACCAGTAGCCTCACTGATCATTTCCTTGAGTTCAGAACCAAATAGCAAGTTCCCCTGAAAGGGCAAAGAAAGCAAGGCTTTCTTGGAGGCTGTATCAGCAGACCAAAATTTCAGCCAAAGGGCGCGTCTAGCCACCACTGAAGAAGTGGAGGCCCGCGCCATCATGCGCACAGCATCAAAGGCAGCGTCAGCAATATAATTCTGAGCTTCAGTAATGTTAGCCAGAAGCTGCAACTGTTCAGAAACTGGAGCATCCTGGCGAACTGCTTCAGTCAGTCGCTCAGTCCAGGCCGCGATAGCCCTGTTTACCCAAGCCACTGCAAAGGTTGGACGCATGGCAGTGCCGATAGAGGCAAAAATGGACTTAAGAGAAAGTTCCAATTTCTTATCCGTCCAATCATGCAGGGCAGAGGCATCAGAGACAGCCAAAGCGGTAGACTTGGATAGCCTGGAAACAGGGGCATCCACCTTTGGAGGATGTACCCATTTCGCCAGCTCAGTCTCAGGAAAGGGGTACAGTTTAGCAAACTTCTTGGAAACAGAGGAAGACCTATCAGGATTCTTCCACGCTTCAGAGACTAGACGGGCAAGAGTAGGATTAGTTGGAAAACAGACAACAGGCTTAGATGGCTTTTTCTGAAAAACATCAGAAGGATCATAAGTGGATTCTTGAGTCAGAGGAAGATTGAGCGTATTCAAAACCGCTCTGATCAGACCCTCAGCCGAAACTTCAGGGTCACATTCATAGGGGTCCCCAACGGACCTGTTAGATTCAATAACAGTACGTTCCTCAGCCTCAGAATCCTGCAAGAGTTCTTCCTCAGAAGAATCAGTGACATCAGGAGCCCCCTGTGGCTTAGGCAGGGAGGTCCTGATGGTAGAGGGGGTCTGCCAGACCTGGAGAGCCCCCTGTACCTGAGAGGGAAAGAGTTGAAGGGTGGATCTGAGATCCCTAGTGGCAGCTTTAAACTCCTTCACCCAAGATGGCTCAATAGCATAGCTGGGAAGCCCAGGGTTGCTATCCTGACTAGTACAATTAGGGCATAGATCCCCCACATTATCGCTAGACAGCCCAATGTGGCAAGAGGAGCAAAACGCCATGGGGGTAGCAGACCCCCCATCCTCTTTAGACTTGGGTCTAGCCCCTAGCTCCAGTGAAGTAGACATGCTCACAGCGTCAATATACCCCACTAATAACTCTATCACCCAGAAAAGGTGTAAAGGATCAAGGTTTCACCCCAGAAATGTCTAAAATTGGACTTATCTGGCCAGCGAAGGGTTAATCAGTTGAGGAGAGAGAAGGCTCGGTCCCTGCGTAGTGTACTCGCACAGGAAAAGTGCAACAAAATGGCGGCCGTCATGACAGCCAATCAGAAACGAGCGCGAACCAAGCGCTCATGGGAAATGTAGTTTTCCCTATACAAGTACCCCAAACAGTGCCCGAAGCCCCCCTGAACCCCCCACATTAATAAAACACCATCCGGATGATAGAGCAGGAGCCTAGCATTAAAATGAGCCCTCTCTGAAGTTGCTGTGACAAGCGGTTCCAGAGATATGTCCCACACTGTGATTTCCCATAGAGAGTAAAGGAGCCATGCGTTTGAGCGGGAAACGCCGCGCTTAAAGGCGCAGAACACAATTTTTAATAAAGTTTAAGAAAACTTTCAAAAGTGCCCAAACAAGCATAAAACACATAAGAAACATAAGTAAACAAATATACTAAGCTCCAAAACCCAGAGAATACCACAGAAATTGCATAAATCTAGAATAATGCAATAAAAACACCCTATGAGTGCTGGAGTAAATTGAAAACTCCCAAATACAAGCCCATCAAAGGGACACTGTGGGGACAAGTGGACCTTCAGCACTCAAAGGATGACTCACCTTTCCTGCAGACTTCTGTCTTCAGGTGACCATGATAAGGGAGGAATAACCCAGAGGCAAATTCCTCAGCAGGGGAGCTGCTCCACACAAGCTGTCCCCTCATCAGGGTTTAAGGTCCACAGAAAATCCCTGGAAGCTGCACCAGCCACTTTAAAGAGGGCAATTCACAGCCATGGTCACCCTCCTAATGGTGGTATTCCATATTTGAATAAAAATAATAAAACTCTAAGAAGCATAGATGTTCTCTGCCTGGTGTGCAAGCACACCAGGAACAAATCAATATGAGTGGCTCTGGCCAGAAGGTGGCTTAAGTAAGAGGGGAGGCTCCGCCCCCTGCAAATTATTTGCATAATTGTTCCTGCCTATTAAAGGGGACTTACGCCTCCCAGAGTACCAGTGACCTGTATTGGACGACAGTGAAATATACTTTTACAGAGGGTTCATAATTTTGAGTAATCCCTTGGTATCTTAATTTCTTAATTTCATTGATACTAATTTATGCATATTTATGGTGTGTTCACTCTGAGAGTTCTTATTCTTTATACATATTCTCCTTCTTCCTCTCAATGTCTAACTTTATTTTACTTTATCTCACTGTTATAGATGATATACAATGCAAATACACTTAAAATTTAAATATGCACAATTTGTTAAAGGGGTGTTTTTGAAAGCATGGTATATGACCTTATACATATTAGCTTACTTCTTGGGTGTCCTTTTAATTATGAATACAGGTATCATGTGATTTGTATTGGTGAGTGGAATAGACCTATGTTAAAAGGACTGATGTACTATTTAGCCCTTTTGGGTCCTCGTACTGCAAATCTTTCCTGTATGAAAGTAAGCAAGACTTATCAAAAATAAACTTCATATTTTTGAGTGGTGGGTTGGGTGTTTTAAACTAGATTTTTAATTAGATTTTTAACCAGAAATTTCATCTAGAATAGTTTTTAATAGTTAAATTATATCTATATGTATTGAATAGGACTTGCTTGAAATGGGGTACCTTGGAGGGGTAAGAGTGCCTAAACACACTTTGGTCAAATTATACAACAAAACCCTCACTTATTTGAAATAAATTCAACACATAGGTATAATATTTACTTACACAGGGTTCCTAATTTTTGGGTAATCTCTATGGATTCATGTAGAATACTGTGTAATCATTGTTACAACCTTTTACAGACTTAGCAGGATCAATATGTAACATTTATATGTATATTATGCCAGTCAGAATAAGTTAGTGGTACCAATATCCCTCTATATAAATATTTTATATTATATATATATATATATATATATATATATATATATATATATCCTATATAATAATTCGCCAAGTTGTGTGTAACGCCCGACATGAGCAGTAGACACTGCTGCGCGTGCGGCAGTCATGCGCAGTAGAGACTGCCCGCGCCACGGCTGATACAGAGCTGGGCGCTCCGAAGGAGCGTTCAGCTCTGTATCAGCCAAGGCGCGGGCAGTCTCCACTGCGTGTGACTGCCCCGCGACCGGCTGCCTGAGGCACTGTGGCCCGTGTAACGGGCTGTTCAACTAGTATATATATATATATATAGCTAAGTGGAGGCATTGCCAAAAGCTCACTAGTCCACAAATGTCTTGATCAATAGAGGCTCATGTGAGTGTGATATTACATGGTAATTCCCAGGAAAAGTGCAGGTTTTCCACTATTTTTTCACACATTTAAATTAATTATAATAAAGTAATTCCCTCCCACATGTAGAGATTACACCATGTATTCCCAAATGATAACTCTAGTTTAAAAGGGAGTTTCAAGTTTACCTCATTGTCAGCCTGTACTGGAAGATAGAGAGAGAGAGAGAGAGAGAAAGCAGCTGAAAGCATGGACACCCCAGCCTCACAAGCCATAGGATCACACATACAGACCACACAGTCTTGTCCTACTGGTAGCCATAGAACCACAAACACTAATCCCCAGTCTTGTCCCGTTGACAACCACAGAATCACAAATACTATTCAGCAGCCACCTGCCTCTTCTGCATTCTCTAAAGCAGATCAGGGGCATGGGAGGAGAATAATGAAGACCAGAGGATGATTATAACATTATTATTATTATTATTATTATTATTATTATTATTATTATTAGCCAGCCCAAACAAGAGAACCACTCTATTCCTATGATCAAGTGGAAACAGAACGGTAATGCAGCTTCTTGTGGAACACTGTACAAGTATTTGAATTTCAGAGTCACCATTATGAACATAACCTAAATGTGCAGTGCTAAATTATATGGGAGGTACATTGTAACTTGAATGGTGAAACTGCTTGCCACAGCTCATTATTTCAGTATATGGGATATGTACCCACCCTGAAGACAAGGGGCTCCTGAGCTAATAATATCTATATGCATGCTGATTCAAACAGCTTGATGAAAAACAGCATATGCAATATAATAAATCTTGAAGTGGCACTAAAACGGTGCAACAATTTACGTCATTTAAAAAAAAATTGTAAAATCATTTATATGGTATGTAAGAAGTTTTCTTATTTAAAGCAATTGTTTAAAGAGATAGTAATGTTTCAACATAAATGCAGCTCCAATTGTTTTTCATAGTTTTTGGACCATGTAGAATATTATTACCATTCTATAGTTCAAGAGTAATTGAATAATAAAGTGTTCCCTCGACATCCCTTTTTCCTTTTGCCTCCCCTCAGATGTAGAATCCAGTCATAGGACTGGACATATGGCAGCAAGGGACAATCTTCTGGCTGTGAGTGTAAGGAAAACCCTGACCCCCTTGAGAAAGGAAAGCAGATTTCTCCTTATACTAACAGAAGATTGTCCCTCATCACGAAGGTTTTTCTACTCTGAGGACAGCAGTATCATAAAGGTAAAAGGGGTGGGAGGGGGATACTTCATAAGTCAATTACTCTTGAACTACTCATCATAGAGAATGGTAATAATGGTCTATATTTTCCAAAAACTATGAAGAATAATCAAAGCTGAATTTATGCTGAAACGCTAATATCCCTTTAAGGGGGTTTGTGAGTTTGGACAGTTGACAGTCACACTTTAAGTTCTCTCAAGGTAGTACCATTTTTATCTGTGACTGACCCAACATATTCTTTCATATAAGTGAAGCTTGAATATGGATTTCCTTTAAATGTTATTAAACATAAAGGACTCTGAGGTTGATGTACTACAACTGGAGCTATTTTGGACAAATAAACTGCACCACAGTAGAGACATAAAAATCCCATTGGTTTGAGTGCCAGAGGGGGGGTGAAACACATTGCACAGCAATGCATTGCATAATCCCCTGGCACTCAAAGGGTAAATTAGGCTTTTAACCCCTTTAATGCTAAAAAGTTATGCAATGCGTTGCAAATCAATGCCTTGGAGACATTCAAAGGGCTAAAAGTCACATTTATATCAATGGCAATTTTTATTTGTCCCCTGTAACATAGTTGGTATGTCTTGAATTGCTCCAATTCTACTTAGTGTACTAGCCTCTGTTTCTCTTCTCTGTGTTACTTTTTCATTAAAAAATATTCCATAAAAACCAATTAAACATCACAACGGCAGATGTGAAACAAATGAACAGGACTGTTTATTTGCACATCAATGGTTTGTCATTGCGTGCATTAATTATACTTTAAAATTATATATTATATGATGTCATTCTCATGGCATAAAAGTTGTCTGTGCATTTCATTGGCTACTGCTTTTTATCCATTGTATTTAAGAGTCAAATAAAATGTATGCTTAAAAATGAATCAGTGCTGTTCATAAGCAACAAGAAGCATAACATGTAGTAGATTTGACATGTGGGTATAGCAAAGAGGCAGTTTTTATTACAAACATTGACTACTTATGTCAGATATGTTTGAACCTCCCTATCAGTGAGATACTATGTCAGATATGACCTAATTGTACTCTTACAATTTGAATTCACATTTAACAAAGAAATAACTCTCCCAGGACCATTCGGACTAGTCATGTTTCCTTGTATCAATTAGATTGTACCTGCAACAAATATATTACTGTCAGCAATCATGTGGTCTCATTTCCGCGGTTCTTGTGCATCACAACATCCAAACTGATTCAGACCGAGGAATTTCAACCTATATTTTGAGATTAAATGCGATTATGTAAGCCACAGAGAGCTATTCGATTTCTATATTGCCTGAAAAAGAAACCCTCCAAGAAACGGAACTGCAGAAGCAAAAAATCAATAAAACGCATAATTTTATCTCATAATACATTTCAATTATCTGATTGTAAACCCATAACAAAAGCAAGTGCATGGTCCAGCAAACCACTTTACTGTTGATTGTTTCCTTTTGTTTTTTCCTAATAGGAAAAATAATCAAATTCGTCATCAGTATACAGAGTAAATTGATGCTTATAGAGCACATGGCATCAAAAATGAATGCAGCTGGTGTATGGAAAAAATCTTATTAACCCTTTGAGTGAAAGATATGGTGTGCAACCCATTGCTCAACCGTCTGCCACTCAAATGGTTAATGCCTGGATAATTTAATTCCAATGTTATGTCATGTATGACACAAAATAACACATCCTTATGCAGTCTTCACACACACACATTGCACAATGACACAAAATAACATAAATTGGTGCAGGCTGCATACAGATACTCAGACATACACACCCAGACACAGATACTTATACAAACACACACGACCATCCACGCACATGCACATACACACTGATAATACCATTTACTGAACTTTGAAAGATAAAGCGGAACATAGGTAAAAGGGTTTAGATAACATTTAAATAAAAATTCAAATGCTGTGTAAACCATTGTTGCTTGCTATTGGGAAGTGAGTGAGGGCTGCATAATTACCAGGAATAGGAAGAGTTTACAGTGTTTTTATTTCCAAATCGATGCTTAATGAACTGCACTACCGATCTCGTTCTGGGCACTGCACCAATACAAATGGTCCATTCACAGCTGAAATACAGAAACAGATGGCACCTATTTCTCCCAATATTTGTCGTCAATATCTCAAGTACGGGTTTGTTGGTCAGCTGACACTACAAATCTGTGGAAAACTAAGGGGGAAAAGAATGTATAGTATATATATATTATAAATAAATATATATGTGTGTGTGTGTGCATTCGTGTGACATCACTATGACCCCTGAAGGATGATAAATAACACTGAGACATATATATACAAAGAAAAATTTAGCAAATCTGGGCTCAAACAACTGCATATAGGAAATCTTTCTAGCATTTAAGGGGCTAGGAACCCCATTTAAATCAATGGGAATGTTTATTTCTCCATATAGTGCAGTTAATTTGTAAAAGATTTGCTTCATATTCTTATTGCTTATCATCCAAAAGTAGGGCAAAACAATTGTACCATATGTAATAAAAATGTTCTGTTAACCATTTGCATGGTAGAGATATTTCCAAAGCATTATAAAGAATCCAAAGGTATTAGTTTTATAAATATTGAATGACCAGAATCGCTCCACTTGTTTCATTATACTAAGACAGACTGGCCATGATCTTCAGATTAACCTCGGGAGTACACAACTTGTTGATTGCCCATCTGGAAAGCAAACGGTTACAAAAATTCAATAATCCAGGCATCTTTCACTGTTCAAATTATCAGTAATATGTTACTAAGAAAGGGGTAAATATGCATAAATGTAGTTAAGACATAAGTTAACACAATAGGTTATCAATCATGAGATCCCCAAGGGACACAATTCTTTTTGTTTTCTCGGCCATCTAACTATAAAGGTGCTCATGTCAGTAACTGCCCAGCAGGATAAATTAGGATGCCCTTCCCAACTCCATTTTGAAGTTGTGACATAGTCTTCAGTTTATGTAACATACTGATTTCAACAGCTGTGTTCTCATGGAAAAAAGAAGTGAAAGAAGAAAACTACACATATTGTAGCACTTCTGTGCTTTAATAATTATCTCTTGTCATAATGCCAACTGCCTGAAAATACACTTAAGCTGCATATTCATTATCAAATGCACCCTGCCATGTCTTTCTCACGCGTTAGTACACTGTCATATGCCCTTGTCTAAATACTGTGCGTTCATATACATTTTGGTTAAACTGTAATATTATTATATAAATATGTTGCTCTTGTGTAATAATACTCCCGCAATACCAGTGGACCACAGTTTAATTTGTCTGACAGGTGAAGTATTTGGGTGGCATGGGCACCTCTGTGGAATTGGCAAGGAAAAGAGAGCAAAATGGCAGTGAGATCCATAACAAAGGGATCGTGGAATAAAAGCTGTAGGTGAATAGGGGGTGCAAATCTGTCAAAAAGACCAAAATTAGAGGGGCATGAATCAAAAATATAACTAGGAGAATAAAAATATGGCAGCGTCTTATGGGCAGCAAAAGAGAATGTCCATCTGCCTTAACCCCTTGGATGCCAGACAGGTGTTCAATGCATTGTAAAACAATGTATTGGACAACTGTCTAGCAACCAAAGGGTTACTATTCAAATGTCTAATTTCGCTGTGAGTGACATCATTGAGAACATCAATCGAAAGAGCAATTCCATCAATATTTCTAGGAGAGATACTTTTCAAAGTCTCCATATTCTAATACTGGAACAAAATGTACTATACTTGTTCAGCGATACTGAAATGAAAGAATCATTTTCCATTAAAATTGATAGTTGCTTGATTCAGCAGTTTGGATGATGAGGGATTTTATAACTGAAACCCTGTTCAGCTGAATGGAAGTATTGTGCACCATTTTTTTCTCAAGATGAATAACAGGGCACTTATAGGCCAAATATATCATTAGCAGTGGGCAGATATGCATTAACCCATTCGCTGCATCAGTGGGAATATATAAATACTTAAAATATAATATTATGACACAATTTTATTAATGTTGGAAACAAAAATTAATCTCATGAACTTGAAGACCCGTCTTTAGCCTAAAAAGAGTTACAGATTACCTTACCACCTGAATATTTTTTTAAACCCTTTGCGTACCAGAGCAGTACACAACTCATTGCTTTGCAAAGCATTGCGTACCTCTCTGGCACTCAAAGGGTTGAACCTATATTGTGAATATGTACCAAAACATATATTCTGGATCAGTTTCTAAAAAATGGCAGAGTTTAATTCATTGTAATATTGTTTAACCGTGATATGTAAAAATTTATATCCAATATACATTCACATTTTACATTTAATTGTAGTACTTCCTTTTTTAATCTTCCCTAAATACTGTATACATGTTATATATATATAATACATATATATCAAACTCACTTTTCCATTAAATACAATCAGTAGACCATACTGACATTGCTTCATAACTCACACACAGAGAACTATTCATTAGACGTCTTGTAGTAATTTCATAACCATACGATTTTCCCATTAAAATATAAGTGAATGGGAAATAAAAATCAGGCCACCATTAACCCCTTAGGTACTAGAGAGGTCTCCAGTGCTTTGCTTTACAAATCATCGGAGGCCTCTAGCACACAAAGGGTTGAATGCAAGGACATATGCATCTTAATCGGAAGGTATTGCACAACAAAACAAAAAACAACAACAAAAAATCCTTTTTACCATTGCAGCTGTTTTTGTTCTCAAAATGGCATTTTCTTTTTTAATTTAGAGAGGGAAGGGTCCAATATGCAATGCAGGAATCAAGCCAGTAAATGTACTTAGTACAATGACTAGTTTGTCACTCACCAAGAAGACTGGAGGTAGTCAAGGTTGTTGGCCAATGCGAGCAGATTGGGAGCAACTTTGCTGGCCAAGAGGACATGTCAGAGTGGATCTCACCATCAGAACCCCTGCAGTCTGAGCAGCAGAGTTCCCCTTAATCCAGCTGATGGGGTCTGAACATCCACCACTGACTGGGTCACACACAGCAATCCAGCTCCCATTCTCCTTTATGGATACTCCAGGAGCGTCTATGCCTCCTCCATGCCTCATTCTACTTGGAAGTGATTTTTCTTTTCCTTCTTTCAGTCTGGGCTATGAGCTGATGGTAGAAAAATCCCTCCTGCTCTCTACAGAGTCGGGTTGCTCCTGTGGCTGCTCTCTGAGTCGCTTCAATGTTCTTCCTCTGCTGCACAGCATCTCAGGTCTGCTCTGACACTGTTGCCTGGATACCAGAGCCTGTGACAAAGTGTGTATCCTGACAGATTTGGTATCCTGCCCACCCTGGAGGTGTGCTAGCATGCTCTGTTCTGCCTGCTGGGTGTGCTTTGTTGCAGGAGGCTGAGCTGCTGGGTCCTAGAACACTAATACAGTATATTTTTAATTCTCAGCACAGGAAACCTCATGTTCAGCATAATGGGCTTATTCACCAGGTTTAAGAGGAGCAATTTGGGAGTAAATCAACTGCTTAATAGGGATGAAATTAAAATTCTTTAACTTCCCATTTATCTGAATGGGACTTTTAATTCCTTCAATGCTAGAGATGTCTCCAACACATTGGTGTGAAATGCACTGGATGCCTTGCTAGCATTCCAGGGGTTAAAAACCCCATTTAAATTAATAGACAGTCCCATTCCCCCCATGGAGCAGTTAGTTTGCTCCAGAATTGCAACTCTTTAGCTTCTGAATATGGGGCAATGTTATCAAATCATCCTTTTAACTCTTTGAGTGCCAGAGGGGTACGCAATGCATTGCTTTGCAATGCGTTGCATACCCCTCTGGCGCTCAAAGGGTTAAAACATTGTGCTTATGGAAATGTTATTCTACACGGTATTATGGAAACTAATACACCTTTACAGTGTGTGTTTCATAAGCATCCTGCAGTAAAAGTGAAGCATTGCATATCAAGTGGCACACTTAGATTATTTTATTCAGCAAATATTTATTTGATTATTGTATTGCACTGCACTGGATACCTTTCTGGCACTTCTAGGGTTAAATATAATCAACAGCATTATAAAAATGGCATTTTCTGAAAATTAGAAAAAAACAGAGTGGATATGCTTCAGCAGTATTTTGTTCACCAGTCGTACCTAAGCCTGGCTGTGTTGAGATAAACCACAATGTCATATTATTGCAGTCGGTTTGCCCCAGAACGGCCCCAGTTTTCTTAGTACAGCAGTCTTAGAGAGAAGCATAGTGGGACTGTATCATAGGGCTCCCCTTACAGTGTAAAAAAGGACAATGGGAAAGGAAAATCAAGTTAGGAAGCTGGAAAGCTACAGGTTGCCCAATAGTGGGGTATGTGAAATGCAAGTAGAGAGGAAAAATGTATACTTCTTTACATGTGTTTTGACTAGTTCAATATTGGGCTAACTGTAGCCCTAACTGTAGCCCTTCAGCTTCTGGACTGCAGTCCCTCCCATTATCCTCAGCTGCCTGAAACAGGCTGTATACGATGTCAGTGTATGCCAAGAGTTTAGTGCACAAGATGAAGAGACACAGTTTGCACAGAAGTGCAACTTCTCTGAATTTATAAAATTAACCCTTTGAATGCTTCACAATTCACTGACCTGTTTGGCATCCAAATAGTTGAAAATGCCATTTAAATCAGTGGGTTTTGTATTTGTTAAATATAGTCCAGTTGTTTTGCTTCATAATTGCTTTACTTTTGTCTTTACAAATACTCTATGGCAAATACTCTATTTCAAAGACCCTCAGAATACTCAAAGAAAAGATACCTTGCTGATGTGTCTGTATTAGCTGCGTGTTGTCCTGTTCTCCTTCCCCTCACTGTCCACAGATCAAAATAATAAAAAAAATAATTGTGAGAAGCGCACATATCAGAGCAACTCCTCAAAAAGCCCAAAGAATGAAGCAGAGGTTACATATAGCGCAAGCTGGTCAGATGTATATACATACGTATGCTATATTGCACTTCTACTTAATTTTTTTGGCCTTTTGCAGAGTTTGAAACACTTGATGTGTTTAATGTGCTGTTTAGTTGATCGCCCAATAGTGGGCAATATTTTGATAGTGATAGTGGAAAATATCCTCATTGTCCCCCGGCATCCTTAGGGCCCTCTTCCTCCTCAGCAACACCACCATTTCCTGTGTTGCAACCCCCACCAGTTGATAATGAGTCTGCAGATGTGAGCATCTGGCAGTTCGTCTTGACCCATTGCACCTTGTGTGGTGCACTGCCCATATATGGCAATGTTGTGGAGAGCAGTCGAATGCAGGGAATCAGGGAGCATATTCAGTCATTCATTCCTCCGAATATGCCAAGCTGATGACAAAGAAGATTCATTATTTTTATTAAGTCTTTTCATCCACCACTACCACCCAGTCACTTGTCCATAGCGGAGTGTACAGACACCATAATGACAGTAGCAACTGATTTCCTGGGGGATTGTTTAATACTGCCAACAAAAACATCAAGATGGGGTTATATTTGTGCTGCTTGCTTAATATGAGAGCAGATGTGTCAAGTGTGATTCTTCCCCTTATAATATTTCCACACAATGTGTACATTGCAGTTACTGATGATAACTGCGCAGTTATCCAAAATTTTAGAAGGGATGCAGGAGAAGAACCATAACTGGTCAAATTCCTCTAACCAGATGCACCTGATGTGGTGATGGCTTGTTGTGCGGCTGCTGCTGCCTCAGTAGCTAGTGTAACAAACATTGTTCCACCACTAGTCTCCTATCACTGTAGATTATCCCAATCCTATGTAGCAGTCTAATCCTCCTGATGCTAATATGATTCATCAGCATAAATTACATCAGTAGCAAATTCCAGAATGTCACTAGTGCGTGCCACTGGGCACTGGCATAATGTCCTTGGTGGTGATTTGCCACCACAGTCTAGTACTGCTGGCACTAGGCCAGAAGTGGTATACAATTAATTCAGTCCTTGTTTTTTTGAAAGCCTGAAGCCAAGCAAAAAAAAAAAAAGTCTGAACCCATGCAATTTTTTTTTCAAGGGCTTGCTTTGTTGGAAAAATGCAATCAATGTTTTTCAAGGCTAGCCTTGCTGAAATATTTTGCTGCTGCTGCTCATGGTATAAACCCTTTGCTTACTTTTTTTCTATGTTTCTACTAGTTTTTCTCTCTCATCCTCCACAACGTAACCTTCCACTCAATCTATAGGCAAGTCGTTATATTCTTTCACATAATTCAGTCCCTCTGAGAGCTGCTGCTGACGCCTTGGCAGAAATTCTGAAATTTTATGCTTACAGTTGGGGTTCAGCAGTGTAGCAAGGATGTATACAACATTGCTTTTAATGGACACTATGTGTGGATCCTGCATACTAAATACATAATTTACTAACTGGTTCACCTCTGGGTCATATTTATTTAAGATACTATTCCATGTATTGGTAACTGAGAACTGATGGTATGGGTCTCAGTATTTTAAACAACATTAATAAGATGTGTGCATTGGGAATTATTATAAAATAATTTGGTAAAGGACGTTATGTGACTCAAACCCACAAAGAAAATTAGTAAGTAGATTCACAGCTCTCATTGTAAAAAACATGAGTGCCCTAAGTTAAAGACACACGATATGTGACGCAGAGATTCACTGAGCATAGTCCTCAAAAATCATTTGGTACAGGACTTAACAGCTCAGAGTCACAAAAATTAAAGAGCACATCTCATATTGAGAGAGAGTTGAAAAAATTACAACATTAATTCAGATTAATAGCTATCGATCGGCATAGGAGACTAAGTGGGACCAAAGTAGGGACCATTAGGCTGATCCTGATGTACGTTTCACTACCGCTTTATCAAAGGATATCCGCCACCAAAAGTGTACCTGTTATATACGTAATCGGGTGCTGCCGTTGAATTACTGTTGGTCAATCGAACAGTACTGACTTTGTCAATCAAACCAAGAGATACAAAGTTGACTCTTACTGCTGGTGTAGCCACTTATGACTCTTGGAATAATTAGATAACCGTGGAAGTTACAAATAGAACATACATCTTACCATTAAAAATAAATACTGTAAATAATAGAAATATTTTAAGAGGGCACTCAAAGGGTTAAAAAGATGATTTGATAACACTGGCCCATATTCAGAAGCTAAAGAGTTGCAATTCTAGAGCAAACTAAATGCTCCATGGGGGGAATGAGACTGTCTACTAAGTTGCAGTACTAAGCCTTAATAGTTGAATCACAAATATGGAATGCATAATACAGATCAATATAGATTTATAATCTTTTGATCTATCATGCAAAGCATTAAATATGTGGACTGTGGAACTTATTATATGGTCAAATATGGGTGCTCAATCTCATGCCCTCACTTACGCCATTGGGAGACATGGAGTCCATGAGAAATATCCACCTGTCTTTTTTTCTGTATTAATCTTTCCTCAAAGTCTTCACTCCTTATACCCAGGCTTATTTTTTCCGGTCCACTAATTAGGATGACGTTCCACCATGAACCTCAAAAAAACTGTTTATAGATAGAGGTAAGTTTTTTATTAGCACGGAGGTCTTTTTGTGCATTTCTTAATGTTAGACAAATGCTCCCTCACAAGTTCTCTGAGGGATCTTTTAGTCATCCCCACATAGTGTAAGTCATAAGAGCACAATGTCAGAGAGATAACTGCTTTGGAATTGCTGTTAAAAAAAATTATGGCTTTTAGGATCATGTCCAAATCTATCTTTGATAGATTTGTGATTCAGTATGTGTGCACATTCCAGACATAGTCCACACTGATATGTGCCCACAGTTGTCTGTGCTCTCTTATTTACAATGAGGAGACAGAACCAATCTATCCCTTAGGTTTGATGATTGCCTGCAACATGTATATACCTTTCCATCTAGTTTTCTAGCCAGATCACTGTCAGTGAGAAGGATAGATGATGTTTATTAAGAATATTTGTAACTTCATTCAACTGGTTACTGTGGGTACCTACCTATAAATCTAATGATTTCATCTTCTCCTGTGTGTTTACTATCCTGCAACAAGCTCTGGTGAGGGGTATGTTTTGCTCTAGAGTATGCTTTTTTAACTAGATTTCTACTCTACCCCCTGGCATAGAATCTGCCAGTTCATTTGCCCGTTCCTCAGAGCAATTCCTCCTGGAAGCATCCCATATTTTAAGAGAGTGTGGAATCGTGGGTCTGGACCAAAGGGGAGCGAGCTGAGTTAGAGATCCACAGTAAATTTGTAATTGGAATAGGGGAAGCATAGTGTTGCTCAATATGCACCCAAAAGGGGGTTGTTGTCAGGCAGCTGCCATTGAAGAATTTGTACTAATTGTGCTGAGGGGAATTAAGAGTGCAGATGAGGTACACCCAGACCCGCTTGGTGTTTGTGGTGGGTGAGGATTTTTGATGAGACTCCCACCCAGACAAATTTGTTGATTTTGGCTTGAAGGGCATTGGCTGTTGATAATGAGAAGGGCACCGGGAGCACCCTAAAGTGGTAAAGCAGTCTGGGCAAAAGGTTCATTTTGATTGATGCTGTATGCCCCAACCACTAAATATTATAGGTATGTCAACGGGTGAGATCCTGTTTAAGTGTTTGCAGGAGTGGTGTGTAAATGGAGTAAAGCGAATTATATGAATTTGTCAGTTGAATACCAAGGTATGTGATCCTGTTGCTTGGCCATTTGAAATAAATATTTAATCCAAACAACTTTTTTAGCAAGTTGGGATAGGGTAGATTTATCCGTGTTGATTTTAAAACCAGACAAGGTCTGGTAATAGGAGAGTGTTGCCATAATGTTGGTGAGGGGATTTGAGAGGATCAGAAGGATGTCGTCTGCAAAGAGGGAATGTTTGAACATCAAATTGCCAGTGGAAATACCTGAGACATCTGGGTTAGATCGAATGTGAGCTTCCAACAGTTCTAAGCTTAAGATAAACAGAAGAGGGGAGAGAGGGTGAATGGGAAGGATGGGTGAGAGAAGACCAAAGGTAGAAATCCTAGCAGTAGGAGTAGAAAAAAGCGCCTTGACTGCTAACAAGAAGTGGGGAGGGAATCCGAATTCTCGAAAGGCAGCAAACATGAAACACCAACTGAGCCCATCAAAAGCTTGCTGGGCATCTAGGGAGAGAAGTAGAGATAGGATTATATGGGCTTTGGCATGGACAATAAGAGCTATGGTGCATCTGATGCTGTAAGAAGCCTGTCTGTCTTTCACAAAGCCCACCTGGTCAGGGTGAACTACAGTGGGTAAGAGCAGGGAAAGTCTGTTCACTAATATTTTTGCAAAAAGGTTGAAATCAGTGTTGATGAGAGAAATGGGCCTGTATGAAGAACAATTTATGGGGTCTTTCCCCTTTTTGCGTATTAGGGAAATGTGGGCTAGTAACATAAAACTGTGAGGGGTATGATCTTCGAGCAAGAAAAGATGAGGGAGAAACAGAGTGTGGAAAAATTTGTAGTATTTATTAGAAAAGCCATTGGGACCTGGGGTTTTGGAGAGTTTTAGCTGCTTAATAGTGTGAAAAATTTCCTGGGGATCAATGGGAACATCCAAGCTTTCCCTTTGCTTCTGTATCAGGTGAGGCAAGGTTCTATCCTTGAGGTAAGGGAGTACTTTGGAAGGAATAGCATTGGGGGCATGAGCGTCAGAGTAAAGATTGAAAAATTAGTTCCAAATGTGGAGAGAAAATGCTGGGTGTTGTGAGCTGGCATAAATGTTGTTACACATTTGAAATGACAATTTTTTTTGTGTGGGCTTTATTGGAAAAGTGGTAGAAGCGCTGACTGGTCCACTGCATCGCTTTTTCAGCTTCTGAGGTCAATAGGGCATTAAGCTTAGCACACAGAGGTGTGATTTGTCACAGAAGGAAAGAAGGGGAAACTTTATGCTTCTGGGAGAAGGAGGAGAGCTGGGGGTCAAAGATTGTATTTTGGCAAGACAAAATTTCTTCATTTGGGAAGCAAATTTGATCAGAATTCCTCTGATGGTAGCCTTATGGGCCTCCCAGAGTATGAATGGGTTGGTTACTGACTGTTCATTAAGGCAAAAGTACTCAGAAATAGCTTTGGAGATGTTTGGGGACAGAAAGGAGTTATTGATTTTCTAGAATTTCCAGCCTGCAGGAGTGCCAAGGGAGTCAAAAGGAGACAGAACTAGTGATACGAACATGGAACTATCTGGACCATCTGGATGGGGGAGTGTAGTAATGTATGTAACATATGTTGGCTAGCAAAAATGAAGTCTATCCGAGAATAGCTGTTGTGAGGGGTGAAAAAAAGTGAAGTCAACCTCAGTGGGATTTTTGTCTAGCCACATGTCCCCTAAGGATAGCAGTTTCAAGTGTTGTTTCAGGGATCTGGTATCAGCAGATAGTAATGGGGGATGAGGCAGACTAATATGTCCCTAGATCTGTATAAATTATTATGTAGGATCGTGTTGAAGTCACCCCCTACAATAGTTATGAGGCAGTCAATACGTTCAGTTTTGAGAAGAAGTCTTTGTAGAATGGTTTCTTGGGTGTGTTTGGAGCATAAACACTGGCAAGGATGATAGTTTGGCCATGAAGTAAGCCTTGGAGTGCAACAAACTTACCTGCGAGATTGAGATTAGGTTGAAAGGGAAAACAAAAGCATGTGATGAAAAAAAATACCAGTACCTTTAGTTTTGGTAGGCAAGGAGACCAGGAAATAGGTGGGGAAGTGTTTAGAGAAAGAGGAGGGAAAGGACATTGCAGAAAAATGAGTCTCCAGTAGAGATATCCGCCTTCGGTTTTGCGTACCAGGAGAAGGTGACCTGCCACTTAATGGGGGAGTTCAGGCCATTGCAATTATGGGATATACACGTCAGGGACCGGTCATTAGGTGTGCATTGAGGAATTTCTAATGAGGCCATCATGAGAGAGAGAGAGAGACAAGCAAGGGCCTTGGTTTAAAAGCTACCGTATTAGGGATGAGATAAGTGAAGTTGCCAAATCACCCAGCTGAAATAGTTGCTAAGGGTGAGCGAAAGCTCTTGCCGTGTTCCCATGAGAAATTCAGTGAAAACCACATTGTTGTCTGCTTTTTTGTGAGAAAATCTGCTTTAAAGGGATAGTAATACTTCGTTTTAACTTTATTTTATTTTGTAGGCATTAAAAAAAATGAAGAATGATATAAGTCTTATCTCTCAAACCTTTATGGTTTATGAGATATTCACAAGAAAAGTTTCCCTCCCCGCCCCTTTTACCTAGTGTAAGCCATCTCTTCTCAGATGTGAATCTGGTTGTATGACCAGACAGATAACAGAAGGGGACAATTTTCTTTGTATGAAAACAATGAAAGCCCTTCCCCCCTTGACAAGTTTTTCAGCTTTGTCCCTTATCTTAATTGAAGATTGTCCCTCTCTGCAGTCTACCTGGGCACCTCTCTTCTGACCTGGTTGAACAGGGGGGGGATACTTTGTTTGTGAATATCTCTTAAACCATAAAGGTTTGAGAGATAAGACATATATCATTCTTCATGTTTTTTAATGCCTACAAAATAAAATAAAGTTAAAACGAAGTATTACTATCCCTTTAAACCAGTGATTAAAATCTTCACGTTTTTTTGCCATTTGGCCAAATTTCTTTGACATTTTTTTAATGGCTAGAAGGTTTTCACCCATTGATTTATGTGACATATATTCCAGGAAGTGGAACACAATAGAAGCAGCTACAGAGCGAGGATGACGTGCTGTGCTGTTCTTCTGTGATTTGTTTGGAAAATTGGGACAGGAGAGACTCATAGTGACTGCTATCACTATGAGAAAATATAAAAATAATAAAAGGAGGAACTGGAATGACCCTTATGTGTCCACTGAGTCTGAGGATGAGGAGGAAGTGAGCACTACAGAATCAATGCTGTCCAGTCCCCTAAATCACCCCTAGGGGTCTTGGGGAAATGAATGCCTAAGGGACAAATAAACAGGTAGTAGTGAGAGCAGGACAGGTTAGCTGCACGTGCCTGCTGCCAGACTTGCTACCCCTGCTGCCACCATTTCTCTACCTGCTGCCAGATGTGCTGCCCCTAATACTGCTACCACCATTGTTGTGCCTGCTTTCAGACATGCTGCCCCTACTGCAACCTGTGCTGTGCCTGCTGCCATTGATGAACCTACTGTCACAAGTACCATGCCTGCTGTCAGATGTGCTGCCCCTGCTGTCACCAGTGCTGTGCCTGCTGCCAGTTCTGGACCTGATGCCACCAGTACTGTACCTGCTGCTAGTGTGTCTTGTAATACTCAGGAAGATGGAAAGGAGAAAATGATGCAAAGTGTAACAGCAGGGGACCCTAAGTCACACTTGCCATCCCCAAGCAGTCCCGCCAGTGCTAGTACTACTACTAAGAAGGTCCAGCAGCTTCTTAGTGTTAGGAGTGAAGGAGGGGGTAATCAATATCCTCATTTTACTAGTGACTTTGAGGAGGAAGACTCTGGGGACAAACTTGATGTGATTGGTGTTAGTAGTAGTAACAGTAATGGTGAAGCAGCTGGTGGAACTAGTGTTAGGGCAGTGGTAGGGGAAGCATTTGAGAGCATCCAGACTAGAGAGACCACACTATTCCTCTGGCCCTGGGAGTCCCCCTCCGTTCAGGACAGTGTTCAGGTGGAACATGATCCTGAAGAAGCCAGAACTGATGGTGGATAGCAGGAGCAGCAAAGATACCACCACCAGAAGCACAAATCAGCTGCCTGTGCCTACTGCTACTGCTGCCAGTCTGCCATCTTCATCATCAAGAAATGGCAAGTGTGACATTAGGGGACCCTCTGTCACATTGTTCATCTCCTCCTCCAACCAGCAGTGAGATGTCTGTAATAGAGGAGCAGCACGTAGGGGATAGTGGTGGTTGTAATGATGGAGGAGAAGCTGGGGTGAAAGAGACATTGATGGCCTTTTTAGCCCAAACCGAGTAGGAATTTGAGACAGGGATGAGGATGGGCATCACCACCACCACCAGCAGTGAGCTTTTGGAATTTGCAACTGTCTAAATCCTGCTGCTGCTGAGTTGCAAGGGCAGCGGGATACTGAGGAGCAAGCTAGTGTGGACACAGTGGGATTGAGGTCCATAAGTGATGCGGGACTAGGACAGGCTCCACTTGCCAGCAGCAGCAATACTCCTGGTTGCAGTGCTAATTCTGAGGCACTTTATTGGCATATTTTATTACTTGTTATTTTTTGGATAATATTTGTTTGGTCAACAACCACTGTGATATAGCTATATTTGATAGCATGGAGCCTGGGGGGGGAGCACACATTTGCAGTTGACTTGTTCTATTGTATATTTTGTCATACTATGTGCCATTTTCTTTGTAAAATAACATATTTTGTCATCAATTTTCTTGCACTTTTTTATGAGACCTTTTGTTGTGTTTTATTTAAATAGTATACCTGTTGGTCTGATGTGTGGTTTGTACTTACCTAATCCATTACTGTAACCATTGATTTGGCCTGATATGTGGTTTATACTTACCTAATTTATTTCTTCAAGCAATTGATTTGGATTGATGTACGGTTTATATTTATTTTATTTATTACTGTAAGCCATTGATTTGGCCTGATGTGTGGTTTGTGCCTATTAAATTTATTAATTAAGTATTGTAAGCTCTTGTACTGTAGGTTCTTTTTTTAGTTGGAGCAAATGGTTGAACTAGTAACAGCGAATATTGCACAATAATTATATGATTATTTATAATACATGGAGTTGAATGAATACTCTTATGGGGCTTTTTACGAATCATTTTTTTGTATTTGCCAAATTTTTTATCAAATGAGTAAATGTATTAATAAATTTAGTTTGGAATAATGTTCTTGTCTTTAAGGTGCACTACTATCACTCTTCTGTTTTTCATCATGCGCATGATATTTTTCTCCTTTTTCTTTTCATTCTACTTTAACTCCTATTTTATAATCGTCGTATATAATGGCTTAGACTTTCTTTTTAATGTATAGTATCCATTGTGCAGCTTATTATTCGCTCCTCTTTATTAGAAACCTTAAAGATAGAGCATTGCACTATTGGCTCTTTCTCCTTATATTTGAAACGGGAATCACACATTGGATCATTAGACATGGTCATGTGATCGCTAGATCTTTGATGGCTGGGCGATCACGTGACTGTTTTTCATGGGCCGTATATTGTTTGTAATGCAGGGTGCCTTAGAATATTTAATGGTTTCAGTACATACATTTTTTGATATTTGCTCAATATAAACATCAATTGCTACAGTTATCATTTAACTCGGTAGTAATTGTGCATGTTTATATTCACATAACCATTGTACTTATTTGGGTCACGTGACTGGAGTTAAACCAATCCTAATGCATCTTTCTCTTATAGTGATAATTGGCAGTGTGTGTGAACGTATGGTAAGGTGATTGTTCCTCTGGCCATTCATTGGATCAAGTACACTTTAAAAGGGCCATTCTTAGTGCAGTCTGGCATCCTCTAATGAAGCCATTAGTGGCGACACGCTTTGGGTCGGACATCTACTGGGGTTGATTCGTGCGAGTGATATGTTCCATCACTTTGCTTATTTTGGGTATTGGTAAGACTACATGGGCAATATATTGAGCTATTTGATCGTATATTCATATTGCTTACCCTATGTTAATTGGTGGAACAGTAATATTATTTGACATTCTGGTTCTTGTATGTTTATAACATTATTGCTGACTAGCCTACTCTTTGAACCTATTCATGTCATTTATTATTTGTTGGGAACCACAAGTCCCCTTGAGGATTTGTTGTTTTTAATTGTTTTTAAGCTGATTTTATGATTTATTCTTTTTTTGTACCCAATGAAATAATCATTGTGAATAATTCTGGATGGAGTGCCTCATTTAAGAGATTTCTTTGTTGGGACTTTCTAGCTTTGTCCCATATGTATTTGTATTAAGATTTATCTCGGAGAGCACCCTGTTATTTTAGCACTATATATCCAGACTTAATCATATTGACTAGTGCTGGCCAATCTTTGTTTTTTCTCAGTCACACAGCTTACGTCATGGTGCCAGTCAGCTGTCTGTCACCTAATATATATTAATATATATATATATTTTTTATAGCTGTCCACCCTATCTTTTCACTGTCCAAAACAAAAATAACTGAAAAAAACAACTTCTTTTCCCCAAACTTCTGCAGAACACAGATAATAGCAGCTGCCTCTTGCTTTCAAATCAAATCAGTCAGACAGAATGTTAGGGTATTTGGGGTAAACCTCCTTTGCTCACTTCTCACACCCCCAGACAAGTCCAACACAGATATAATTATAACAGCAAGATCAGCAAACAAATTGGACCCCAGCTGCCTGTGTCTTGCCAGTCAGTCACTTCAAATTTTGAGGTATTTGGGGTCAACCTGCTTCCTCCCTTCTTGTTCCTCAGAGTGACAGCTTAATGCATGGCTCAAGCAGTGGTGTAAGAAGGAGGGTTTTGTGTTTTTAAGCACTGGGTTGACTTTGCTCTTGGGTACAATCTATATGGAAGTGATGGATTACACCTAAATGGTAGAGAAGCCTCTGTGCTAGGGGAGATAATGTTAAGAAGCTTGGAGGAGCTTTTAAACTAGGAAAGGGGGGGGGATATAGATAGCAAAAATTGGGTACATAGAGCAGATAGGAACTGCGTCCAAATAAATGATCATTAAGGTGGAGTAAGGGTGGGGATAAATGTAGTAAATAGGGAGGAACTCATAGTAAATGAAGATGTAGAAAAAAGGCATGTAGGGAGTAATATATGTACAGACTTCAAAATTAATTGTATGCTAGCAAATGAAAGAAGTATGGTAGATAAAATAGGAGAACTAGAATTGCTGGAGGTTAATGAGCAATTGGACATAATTGGAATAACAGAAACACGGTGGACTGATGCACATGACTGGGCTGTAAATATGGAGGGCTATTCCCTGTTTAGAAGAGACAGGATTAATAGAAAACGGGGAGGTGTGTGTTTATATTTGAAACCAGAGCTAAATCCAGTTTTGCGGGGTGATATTAGTGAGGAAACTGGCCAAATTGTGGCGTCCTTGTGGGTAGAAATTGAGACTAAATGTAGTGTAAAAGGTATAAAAAAGGTGTTGGTGGGTATATGCTTCAAACCACCAAATATTGATAAAAATGTTGAGGCCCAACTGCTATTGCACATGAGGAAAGCTGCCCAGTTTGGGCATACTATAATTATGGAAGTTTTTAATTATCCAGATATCAACTGGAAAAATGAGACCTGTCAGAGTGCTAAGGGAAGCTGACAAGAAATAACAAATAACGCAGAAATGGTATCCAATATTAAGGTAAGAGAACATTTGGGAAACAGTAATCACAACATGGTTACATTTGAGATTAGTCTGGCAAGGCAAAACTGTATAGGGTCAACCAAAACTCTTAATTTTAACCCCTTAATGACTCTTGATGGTCATGGTACGTCATGGGTAAAAAATGCCTGAACGACCCATGACGTACTATGACCGTCATGGATTTCAGGGCTCCCGCGCAACTGCACACCATTCGGGGAGCCCTGAATTGGATCATCAAAAAAAAAAAAAATGCTCCATGGTCCTTTAGTGACTGCCGCGTGCCTGCGTGGCCGATCACTAAGGGGTTAAAAAAGCTAACTTCAAATTGTTAAGGGCTTCAATGCAACAAATACACTGGGATACTTTATTTAAAGGCAAAAATACTGAGGAAAAATGGTCAGAATTCAAATTTAGGTTGCAGAAATGTACCCAACAGTATATACCAATGCGGAACAAATGCAAAAGAAGTAAGTCACAGCCAATGTGGTTAAGTGCACGTGAAAAGAAGGAAATGGCAAGGAAAAAAAACGCATTCAAATTATTTAAGTCTGAAGGAACCGAACAATCTTTCTTAAAATACAGGGAGTGCAACAAAGACTGCAAAAAGGCAATTAGGGTAGCAAAAATCGATAATGAAACTTGAATTGCAAGGGAAAGCAAGACTAATCCAAAAAAGTTTTTAAAATAAATAGCAAAAAACTTAAGAGGGAGTGCATTGGACCTTTCAGAAATGAGATGGGTGAGTTGATTAGTGAGGATAAGGAAAAGGCAGATGTTTTAAACACTTTCTTTGCATCAGTATATACAAGGGACCAAGGAATGGTAGAAGAGTCTCAACAAGTAACAAATAAAACAATATAATTATCAGATATTGGGTCAACTCAAGAAGAGGTCATGGGAAGACTGGATAAAATTAAGGCTGACAAAGCACCGGGTCCTGATGGTATCCATCCAAGGGCTCTTCAGGAACTTAGTGCAGTGTTAGCAAAACCCCTATATTTACTCTTTAAAGATTCACTCACCACAGGCTCAGTGCCACAGGATTGGAGAATAGCCAACGTAGTGCCTCTGTTTAAGAAGGGAACTAAAAGAGAACCTGGGAATTACAGACCTGTGAGTTTGACCTCTGTAGTTGGAAAACTGCTAGAAGGGATAATAAGGGACTATATTCAGAATTATAACACAAAAAATAAGATCATTAGCATGAATCGACATGGTTTTATAAAGAATAGATAATGCCAAACTAATCTTTTCAGCTTCTGTGAGGAAGTTAGCAGCAACCTTGATAATGGCAAGGCAGTTGACGTAGAATACGTAGACTTTGCAAAGGCATTTGATACAGTGCCACACAGAAGGCTGGGGTATAAAATAAGGAAATTTGGGCTAGGAGATAACCTTTGCAATTGATTACAAAACTGGTTAAATGATAGGGAACAGTGTGTGGTTGTAAACCTTGATAATGGCAAGGCAGTTGACGTAGAATATGTAGACTTTGCAAAGGCATTTGATACAGTGCCACACAGAAGGCTGGGGTATAAAATAAGGAAATTTGGGCTAGGAGATAACCTTTGCAATTGGATACAAAACTGGTTAAATGATAGGGAACAGAGTCTGGTTGTAAATGGAGAATTCTCCAATACAGTTAAAGTGGAGAGTGGAGTACCTCAGGGTTCAGTATTAGGTCCGCTGCTTTTTAACATGTTTATAAATGATCTGGAAATAGATATAGAAAGCAAAATATCAATACTTGCAGATGACACTAAATTATGCAAGGTAATTAATTAAGAACAGGATATTTTTTCTCTACAGAGGGATTTACAGACAATGTTAGATTGGGCAAACAAATGGAATATGAAGTTTAATGTGGGGAAGTGTAAAGTCATGCATTTGGGAGGAAATAATCCCAAAGCTACTTATGAACTTAATGGAATCATTTTAGGGGACTCATTGCTAGAGAAAGACCTGGGTATCCTTGTCAACTACAAACTTGAAAACAGTGAACGGTGTCAAACAGCAGTAGCAAAGGCAAATAAAATCCTGTCTTGCATAAAAAGAGGTATTGAAGCAAGAGTGGATAACATTATTTTGCCATTATACAAATCATTGGTAAGAGTCAAGACCTCACCTTGAGTATGTAGTGCAGTTTTGGCAGCAGTTCTGAAAAAGGATATACTAGAACTAGAGAGGGTACAGTGAAGAGCAACTAAATTAATTAAGGGAAAGGAGGATTTGACATATGAGGAATGACTAGACAAACTAAGTTTATTTACTCTAGAGATAAGACGACTAAGAGGAGACCTTATCACATTGTACAAGTATATGAGAGGTCAATACAAGGATCTCTGTGGTGAACTATTTAGTACAAGGCCTGTTCAGGTGACCAGGGGACACCCCTTGAGATTAGACGAAAGGAGGTTTAGACTTCAGCAGAGGAAGGTTTTTTTACAGTAAGGTCTGTTAAATTGTGGAATTCCTTGGCCGAGGAGGTGGGTATGTGTCACGGTTTTCAAGACACTCAGACCAGTAGGTGAAAAAAAATGCAGTTTTATTAAGAACAAAATAAAGGACAAAGATCGCCCCCTATAGGCAGAACTGCATAGCAGCAGGAAGGCAATAGTGTGACCAATATACAAGTATAGCATAAAATAGCACAGGCAATTGGCAGATACTGAGTACTGAGATACAAGGGTAAATACAATAATCAGTCCTTCTCAGTTGTGATGGTTGGCATGCCCAAGGTGATAAAGGCAGTGAATGGTGGAGAGGACTCAACACCAAAAGTTAGTAATACTGAGAAAACTGTCCAGCAAAGAGGAACCTGCCACCCAGAACCTGCTGCACTTGAACAGTAGCCCCCACGGGTGTATTAACGGAGCAAGTAGACTGCCAGAGCTTGAGCCAATAGCCCCCACGGGCATAACGGGAGTAACTGGATTGCAAGAGCTTGAGCCAATTGCCCCCATGGGCGTAACGGAAGCAACTGGATTGCAAGAGCTAGAGCCAATAGCCCCCATGGGCGTAACGGAAGCAACTGAATTGCAAGAGCTTGAGCCAATAGCCCCCACGGGCGTAATGGAAGGAACTGGATTGCAAGAGCTTGAGCCAATAGCCCCCATGGGCGTAACCACAGAGACGTGCACAGTAACAGCCAGAGCCGTGCGCCTACCGGGTGCGGTAACGAACTTCAGTGTACTGCAAGGAGAGAAACGGCTCAGCACCAAAGCAACACTCTGTACCAGACTGGAGGCTCAGAACCGGGACACAGCCCTACACGGGTTAACGGCTCGACAGTTGGAACACAGCTCTGCACGGGTTAACTGCTCCAAAGTTGGAACACAGCTCTGCACGGGTTAACAGCTCGATAGTTGGAACACAGCTCTGCACGGTTAACGGCTCAATAGTTGGAACAAAGCTCTGCAGGAAGCAGCTCAGTAGCAGGATCTAGGACAGCACAAGTTAACCACTGCAGCCACTCAGGACAGTAAATGGAGGCAGTCAAAATGTCACTGCGGTGACAGAGGACGCTGGAACGTTGGCTGGCCAGAAGTAACTGGTGCAGGTCATGGAGCAGGAACGTCAACAAGCTGGGTCGAATCACGGAGCAGGTTCTCAGACAAGCCGGGTCAGGATACAAGCAGGAACGTCAGCCAGGCTGGGTCAAATCACGGAGCAGGTTCTCAGACAAGCCAGATCAGGATACAAGCAGGAACATCAGTCAGGCCGGGTCAAATCACGGAGCAGGAACACAGGAACGTAGTCAGAGCAAGCCAAGTCAGTACACCGGAAATCAGGAACGCAGGAACACAGCAAAGCAAAACTGGCTCGGGAACACCACGAAAGGGCCCCTGACAGGTGCCACTGGCCCAGTATAAAAAGGTCACCAGGGGTGGGCCAAACAGGCTCAACCAATTGGAACACAGCAGAAGCGAGAGTGACATGAGGAGAGAAACTGCACCGTGATATTATGGCAGATACAATGGATACATTTAAGACAAGATTAGATACATTTCTTTCAAAAGGGAACATACAGAGTTATACTGTTTTTAGTAGGCAGATGAGGAAGGTCTGATAAAGACTAAATTATCTGTTAGCAGGAAAGCTATAAAATTCTCAGTCACTGGGGTATGAGGCGAAGATTGAACTTTATGGACTTGTGTCTTTATTCAACCTAATTTACTATGGTACTATGTTTACTACTACTTCTATGTTAAAATGTCCTTTGTAGCCTGTGAGAAGTGCCATTTTCTGTTGCATTCTTAAGTGAGCACTTCAGCACCAGTTGTTTCAGGTTGGGGGGGCTGTTTTCAGGAAAGGAGCTGAGGTATTGGGTAGGGATGGGCAAACATTTTTGCTTCAAACTGAAATCGAAGAAAAAAATAGCACTTTCTGCTTGGTGAAAAATTTCCAGCTAAAAGTTCTGATTTTCCTTTTTTTCCTGCTTTTTTCGCCTAACTCACTGTGCATTGAAATCAATGAGAAGAAAAAATTTTCTCCACCACACAAAGGTTTTCTACAGCCATATTAAAGGGTGTCAGGGCCTACAGCATGCCATTCTGTGTTTGTGAGAAGAGAGAGCAACATGTTGTTTGAGCTAGAGAAGATAGGGAAATTGAAGTTTAGTTTAGGGAATCTTTGAGGTAGGACATTTGTTCTGTGTATTAGGAGAGTCAGTGGGGCAATCTGGGTAGAAGAAGGGAGGAAGGAGGTTGACCCCAAATACCCCAAATTTCCATGTGATTGACTGGCAAGACACAGGCAGCTGGGGACCAATTTGTTTGCTGATCTTGCTGTTATTGTCTCTGTGCTGGGTGGGAAAGTCTGCTAATTTTTTTTTCAGTTATCATTTTTTTATTGGACAGACTGTGACAGTGATAAGACAGGGTAGACAACTTAAAAAATAAATAAAAAAGAATAAAAAAGTATTTAAAAATAATTATAAAGAATTAAAGAACTAAATATATTAAGTGACAGTGACAAAGGACAAATGCAGTCTGCATGCTAATACATTTTTCAAGGCATATGTTGCTGTAGGACTCACAACTTTGATTTTCAGATACATATTTCTAAACTACAGCCCTCAGAAGAAGTAATATTACAGTGGGAAATGTAGTACCTCTAGGAAATATAGGTGAAAAATGTGTTAACCCCTAGAGTGCGAGGTGAGTACAATGTACGAGTGGACACAGCTGTACCTGCTAAAATGCGGTCACTGCATAAGCCAGTATAACCGTCTTGAAGTGGCCGCATTTCAGCTGAAATGCAGCCTGGCACTCTTGGGGAGGCATGAGGATCACTCCTCATGCCTCCCCAGTTATTGATCTCCCAGCCGATTGTGCTGGGAGATCAATAAACACAAAGGAGAAACTGAGTTTCTCCTTTCCCCTCTCTCCTACCCGAACTTCCGGGTAGGAGTGGCTGGGACCGGGGGAAGCCTCCCAACGTCATGGGTGACATGGTGCCACATGCAGCCCCCTCCTGTGGCACATACAGGGCTTTTATCATTACTTTGTAATTAGAGATTGTTGGGGGGCCTGCCCCAACAAGCTCTGATTACAAACTAATGATAAAAAAATGCACTGGAGACCCCTGTGGCACTCACAGGGTCACTTCTTTTGTGGACATATATATATATATATATATTTTTTTAATAAGACCTCATTGGGGGGGTTCAGGGGGATTCTGATGCCCCTCAATGAGGTCTATAATAAAAAAAGTAAATAAAACAATGCAGTTCAATGCAGACCCCCTTCCTGTGGCACACACAGGACTTTTTATCATTACTTTGTAATCAGAGCTTGTTTGGTGGCCATCTGAATACAAAGTAATGCTAAAAAAAAAAAAAAAATGAACCCAACGAGGTCTACACAAAAATATTGGGGGAAAAAGCCCAAAAAACTGCATGTGCCACGGGGGGGGGGGGGGTCCAATGCAGTGCTTTGCAATGCGTTGGACCCCCTGTGACACACACACACACACACAAACACACACACACTTTTTGTTTTTTTCATTATTCTATTTGTAGACCTTGATAGGGGACACCAGGAGTGTTCCTGATACCACCTCCCCAACGAGGTATGAATACAAAATAATAATAATAAAAAAAAACCTTGTTGTGTGCAACAGGGGGTCCTACGCATTGCTTTGCAGTGCATTGGGCACCCCTGTGGCATGCAAACAAAATGCCTCCAATCCCCCCCATGTACAGTATGCCCCTGCCTGGATCCACAGCCAACTGGCAGTCCCATTCCCCAGCCTGCCCCCCAGCCTGTTTCCACTGCCTACTGGTAGACTCAAAGTACCAGTATGCACTAGATTCAGGCTGGGAATCAAACTTTGTATGAGGGGGACATACAGTGCACACTGGTAGTCACAGATCCCCCAGACACTGCCCACCCCACCATCACAACCATCCTTGCTCCTCTGCTCATACCCACACACACTGCCTAACCCCTCACCCTCCCACACACTTTGTTACACTGGTAGTCACAGGTCCGCACATGCACCGGCTGACGCCCTAGCTTCTTTCATCTGTTAGCCATAAAATCACACATACACTGTTTGCTTTCCCATCCCTATTTCACTGGTAGCTATGCTCCTGTCACCCAAATTGGTATGTGAACCCACAGCAGTGGGGTACCATTTTTCATAGACTGGCAAGAAGTTCATCTAGGAAATCCAACGTCGTTGAACCATTTTAGTATCTTTGAAGTGAATGATGTGTAAAAAAATGTTTGTTTGTTTTTTCCTGTAGCACCACATTCTAGAAATAGTTGTGCACACTAACTTAGGGGTAAAAAAGGCAAGTGACCCCTCATTCAATGCGGCAGATTATCTTCTTTCCAAAATGGTATGGTTTATCTACCTTTTCTTCACTTCTGAAGGTGTTATAGCCATTTTCGTACAGGCAAGTCAGGTTTGAGAAAATGCTAGAAACATCCAATGTTGTAGTAGGTGTAGTTTTCTACTTCTAGCACACCCTAAGGTAGGTCAACTCATACCAATGGGGTGTCATTTGACTCCTAAGAGCACTAGTTAACTAACTCAGTTGAAAATTCCATGGTTTTCACAGAGTTCCATACATTTGAAGGGGTAGAAATATAAGAAAATGCCTTGTTTTTTCCTATAGTGCCACTTTCTGGAAGCATTTGGGCACAACAGGCTTGAGGTAAGAAGGCAATTCACCCCTCACTAGATGTGGCAGGTTGTCTTCTTTCCAAAATGGTATGGTTTGTGTATCCTTTCTTCACTTTTTTAGTTGTTATAACCATTTTTGTACAGAGAAGTAATGTTTGAGAAAATGTTAGAAAAATTAGAGGTTGCAATAGGTGCAGTTTTGTACTTGTAGCGCCTCCTAAGGTAGGTCAATGACACCTCCTAAGGTAGGTGTCATTTTTATCCTAAGAGCATTAGCTAATGAATAAAGTTGGAAATTCCATGGTTTTCACAGATTTCAGTACAATGAAAGGGGCAGAAATGTAAGAAAATGCCATTTTGTCCTATAGTGCCATCTTCTGGAAGCATTTGGGGACAACAGGATTGTAGTAAGAAGGCAATTCACCCCTCATTAGATGCGGCAGGTTGTCTTCTTTCCAAAATGGTATGGTTTGTCTACTCTTTCTTCACTTCTCTAGTTGTTATAACCAGGGCTCAAAATTTCTACTTGCCTCCTCGCATTTGGCGAGGAGAAATTGAGTGAGGGTGAGTGGAAACTGAAGCCTGAACAGTCGCAAAGAACGTAGAATTCCAGAGACTTTGGATGCATGAAGAGCTGTGCGCTAGAGTGTTCAGCCATGGCAGCAACTGTATGACATCCTGAGCGTGTCAAAGGTGATTTTGGTTTAATGGAAGAGGTAAGAGTGGGGCAAGAGGTACTCAAAGGGTTAATAAATATTTGTAGAGAAGGTGATCAACACATGGCTTGTTAATGCTTTGGAGACGTGTATGGCACTCAAGGGGATAAGATGCTAATTCCATAATACTGTGAGTTAGGAAATCACCATTTTAACCCTGTGAGTGCCAAGGCATTTAGAATGCAAAGGCATTTTTTTAACTTTCATAATCACATGCCCTTAGCTGCCAACTTTGGAGCCCATTTCCGCTGTCCCACCGCATTAAGACTTTGTCCTGCTTTGCTACCCTTTGCCCCACTTTTCAGTAATCTGCTCACCGTGTCAGAGGCTTTTTAAATTGATGTCACACTCACTGAACCCTCAGCAAGGGATGAGATGCCAGTGTACTGCTCATGCGGGGCGCGCTTGATATATGAGAACTCACACAACATACGTGCCATACTCCATCATTTGCCATTTCTAGAGCAAGTGCTCTGCTGCTCATAAGCTGTCTACTACTCTTGCTGCACACGGACGCTGAGCAGTTGAGTTCATCAGCATTCAACTTCAGCCTCCCTGTCTGCATGACGAGGTACAAGTATCTGACTCATAATTTTGCATACAATGAGTTGCAATGAGTGGGGGTGGGGTTAAGGTTGGCCGGGTAGAAAAATGCAAAGTTTTCAGTGAGGCTGCATGGCTTGATAGTCGCATGCTCATGCAGCCGAGCAGGAGTAAGTTCAGCATTTAGTACTAGTTAAAAGCTTAGGAAAATAATATATTACCTATGATTGCAGCAGCTGTGCAAACAGAAGTCTGTAGTAGTACAGATTGTTTTCTCAAACCTCCTAGTACTCCTCATGCACTGCATAGCGATGGGAAGAGGTGGAGCGTCCCTGTCTCATATTTTCTTAAGACACCAGAATTTCGTCCGTCATAAACACGGAGTTGCACTGCAGGCAAGAGGTCTTTTTCCTTCCCTGACACTTTCTTATCTCCTTATTTACTACCCTGGTCATTTCTGGACAAAATGGGTGAAGCATCTTTATGCTATAAATTATGTATCTCATAATAAACATTGTGCGAGTCCACTACTGTGAGATAACATTATTGAGCATTCTGTAGCTTTTTCAGTTTGCGGAGATAACGTACTTTAGGCCAATTGTGTTATTTAGTTTGTCTTTAACCCCTTAAGGACTGGGAAAATCAGAGGTGGATTTGACTTAAGGACCAGAGCAATTCTGACCTTTTTGACTATGTCTTTGTTCAACAGTGTTTTCCCTCTTAGGCTTTTATTCCACCCCCATAAATGATATACTGTTTTTTTACAAACAAATAGGACTTTCCTTTGATACCCCACTTATATGGATAACCCACCATTTACTTTATTAAAATTAAAGAAAAAGGTAAAAAAAAATGTAAAAAACCCACCATTTTTGTTTTTTCTCTTGGGATCAATTGGGTGCAAAGGGTTAAATTTTTATGGAGACTGCAAAATACCTACAAAATGCGCAGTTTGAAGTGGCCACTGTCCCCCCTGGGTGAAAATCCCCATGTCCCTTTTTCCCACCCTATTTTCCCACTTTTTTGTTCATTACATTTGGCGGTGTGTGTAAGTGTATTACATAGCTCCACAACAATCACACTTCCAATTTTGTTTCTTGAGATGTTTTTTTTTTTTAAATTAAATATTTTATTTTTAAAAAAAAGTGTGCTGTTTTTATTTAAAAAAAAAAAAGTGTATTTATCAGGTCAGAAATTGACCTGCATCTAGCCATCCTCCTGCACCAGCAGTGAAGGGGTTAACACCCCCAGCTGCTGTATTTTTTATTTCCACTAGGTGTCTCCTCTCTGCTTCTCTGTCCCTTACTTTGATGTAAGGGACGCATTGGCAGAGAGGAGACACTAGAGGCAGTAAGTAGCACTGCCTCATTCTTTGCTTTAGAATGTCGGTACATGTGATTACTGATGCAGCGATCACATGACCTGGCACAACCGACAGAGGCTGAGACTGAATGGTCCGGTACTGGACCGCTCAGTCTCAGCCTGGAATGAATGGTAGCAGCGTGCACGGCGGCACGCTGCTACCATTTAACACTTGATGTACCAGGACCGTCACTGGTCCTTAAAGCAAATTTACCCTTGGGTATGTCAAGGGTCGCTAAGGGGTTAATACATTAATCCTGTAACTAGCATCATGCGAAGAAGAGAGCTGTTAACTGTTCTTTAAAGGTACACTAACACCATTTACTAATAAAGGCCCAGGTATGATAAATCTGGATACAAAATCCTAATGGCCACTATAAGCCATTTCATTGTGGGCTTGCTCCCTCAAAGCTACTTTTTAACCCTTAGAGTGTCAGAGAGGTTTTCAATGCATTGCATTGCATTGAGTTGGATACCTCTGATTTAATTTTGTAGTACCAGTCTATGGAAAATTGATTTATAATGACATTAGGATTTTCTGTTCATGTTATGATAAGGGGGTGGGGTGGGGGGGTTATTCGTAGTATTTGTCACTCCTGGTACAGCATTAACTCTTTAAGAACCAGAGGTGTGTGCATTGCTTCAGAATGCCTTTCGCACCTCTCTGATCATTTAAGGAGCACTAATGGCTCCTAACAATTACCACCCTCTTATCTTCACTGTATCACTATCCCTGCACTAACAGTTCTGAACAGAAAGCTCTCTGGAAACATATATTCAGTGAGCTCCCTGTCAGTGGCTGGGGATGACGGATATTGCATACTTCCCAAGTATCTCTCTTTGACACCCAAATCCCTCTTTGCCACTCTGGTGTTCCACTTTTAGGAGATCAGACTGTGTAGTGTTTCACGTTGCTAAACAACAGTGTCATTTCATCAAAGAGAACTTAAAATGGGTGGGGTTAATGGTGGGGATATGGGTGGAGCTAGGCTTGGAAACTGGTGGCAAGTGACTTTTCAGGCCTGGCTAGTAGCTCAGGACTTGAAATTTTGAGCCCTGGTTATAACCATTTTTGTATAGACAAGTAATGTTTGAGAAGGTGTAAGAAAAATTAGAGGTTGTATTAGGTGTAGTTTTGTACTTGTAGCGCCCCTAAGGTATGTGAACTCATACCAATGAGGTTTCATTTTTCTCCTAAGAGCACTAGCTAATGCATACAGTTGGAAATTCCATGGTTTTCACAGATTTCAGTACAGTTGAAGGGGCAGAAATGTAAGAAAATGCCATTTTTTTCCTATAGTGTCACCTTCTGGAAGCATTTGGGCACAACAGACTTGGGGTATGAAGGCAATTGACCCCGCATGAGATGTGGCAGGTTGTCTACTTTTCAGAAATATATAGTTTTATATAGTTATTCCACTGTTTTAGGGTAGCTTTACTACAAAAACCCTGGAATGCGTATATTAGTTCTTAAAGTTGAAAATGCCATTTTGCGCTCCTGGTGATTAGCGCTCTGTGCTAGCCATGGACATAGGTAAAACTATACAAATTTGGTATTTTTTTACTCAGAGGACTCAGGGCTTTTCAAATCATTGAAACTTTCGCAATCAAGGTAAATTTTTTTGATACATGGTATGTGATTTTAGCAAAATAAGTAAATTTTTACTTTTTTGTCATTATGACATCATAGCTTTTGCACAATGCAAAATTCTCTGCTTATAAGGTACCACAAGAAAGCTCAATTCGTTCTGAAAAAAACAATATATAGTTTTCCATATGTAACTAAAAATCCCCAGAGGAAATCAAGCCTAAACGGAAGGATAGCAAAAATGCTGAAAAAGTGTCTGGCCTGCAGGGTACAGGAAATGGCCAAGCCTCTGGCACTGAAGGGGTTAAAATAGACAAAAAGGAGAAAACTTTTGTGAAAAATCAGCAAGGTTTCATGAAAAGTCATGAGGGAAATTTTTAATCCTTTTCGCCCACCCCTAGTCGTAGGAATATTTTTTAAAGTACTTTTTTTATTGAAAGATTTGATAAAAATGATGCAGTACATTCATTAATACTTGTTTGGTATGGATACCAAGGAGAACAAATACAAACATTCAAATAAGATAGTACATACAGACAAGAAATAACAATCCACTTAGTCAACTTTTGTATCTAAACATCACTTAAGGCACTGTAATTTTAAGAAGGATAAGAGAGTAAAAGAGACAAATGGGTAATTAGGAAGAGAAAAGTAAAGAGAAGGAGAAGTGGGAAGGAGAGAAGATAGGAAAGAAAGTGAACAGCTCATGGGAACACTGGAACAGCTGAAGACTGAACTGTCTCTTGTATCTCAGACATTGCCCGAAATGGATTGGTGGATAAGCATCCATTTGTTAATCAGGGGTAACAAATCTTGATTTTTGCCTCTTTTAAGCCATGCAAGGCGATGTTCACTAACTTTCGTGGCCCATGAAATCAAAGAGGGGGTGAAGTAGATTTCCAGTTTAAAGGAATCAACATTTTAGCTGCATTCAATAAGGAAAATAAGAATAATCTTTGGACAGGAGATGTACATGGTAATTATCTGAAAAAAATACCAATTAAAAGTTCCTCTGGAGTCTAATATCTAGTAATTTGTCAATGAAGTTTAAACAGGAGGACCAGTAATCAGGGGCCACAATCGCCAATAGGGGGACTATTCTTTTTAATCTATCATCAGTATGTAGTATTGTTTTGAGCTCTTTTGAGATTTTACTCGGTACTCAAAGCTTTGGGTTGTAGGTGGCTACTAATGGCACCCTGTTCTCTTCCTGTGGTTGTTTGTGTTCCTGGAGATTTCTTCTGGGTACACAGGTAGCTCTCTAAATGTGGATGTGTATGATCTTGGCATTATATTTCTCCTGATATTTTTAAGATGTTGATCTCAGTCAGAAGTGTTAGAGCATATGTGGTTATACCTTAGGGCCTGGCTGTAAACAATAGAGTTTTTGTGTGTCTGTGATAGAAAGTGTCATTTCTGAGATAATTAGGCCTGTCTGTTGGTTTGTGATGCAGTTATGTCCAGATGACGTTTTTATTGATATTGACTATAGTATCCAAAAAGTTAATTTGTGTGGTGAATGGCTAAATTGATGGTGGTATGGAAGGTATTGTAATTTTTATTAAATGCCAAAAGATCATCTCCATAGACATTGCAAATGAATAGGATATCATCTATGTAGCGAAGGTAGACCAGAGTCTTTATTTGGCAAGAGGACAAGAACTCCTACAATTTTGCCATGAATAGGTTGACTTATTGAGGCGCCATTGGCATTCCTATGGCAGTTCCTGTGTTTTTTATGTATTTGTCAGCAACCCGTGACGTAAATACATGGGAGGAAGTAATAGGTATGTATGCTTGCTGAACCGTACTCTGTGGGAAATGATTACCTCACAAAGAACTAGCAGAAAGCTAAATAATCAGAGAGATGGGAACACAGGGAATGGTATCAGGCAGAGTAGGAACCCAATAGCAGGAGCAGCCCAACGAAGAACCAAAACAGTGGGAGAACCCCAGACAGATAACTAAGGACCCCCAGAGTCACAGGTTCAATAGAATGAAGGAAGGAGTGGTGGAGAAGGGTCTGAGGATGGCCCAAAGGAGAAGATGGGTGACGAGCCAGGAGAGTAGTCAGGAGAGTAGCCAGAGGTCAGTGCAGGCAGCGTTCAGAGGATGGTCTAGGGACTTAGCCAGAGGTCAGTGCAAGCAGCGTTCAGAGAATGGTCTAGGGTCTTAGCCAGAGGTCAGTGCAGGCAGCGTTCAGAGAATGGTCTAGGGTCTTAGCCAGAGGTCAGTGCAGGCAGCGTTCAGAGGATGGTCTAGGGACTTAGCCAGAGGTCAGTGCAGGCAGCGTTCAGAGAATGGTCTAGGGTCTTAGCCAGAGGTCAGTGCATACCAATTAATAAACCAGATCAGCCAGAATCAAGGAGCTAGCCGAATAACTAAGCGTCAGCTAGACTGAGACGCTTAGTTATATAGGGGAATCTCCCTGCGCGTCACGGATGATGCGGCGACGTCTGACGTCATGACGTCGCCACTCCGAAACCCGGAACTCCGGCGGGCGCCGACGGAGACCTGCGTCGCGACGGCCTGCTATGGAGCGCCTCAACCGCGCCGAACGCCGACAGAGCCCACCCCCAACAAGCGACCTCCGGGCGCAAAGGGGACGAGGCCGAGACGGGTGAGCCCGATGGAAGGAACGTAGTAGGGCCGGGGCATGAATGTTCTCCAGTGGTTCCCAAGACCTATCCTCTGGACCGTAACCGGACCAATGGACGAGGTACTCCAGTTTGCCCCTTCGGAGGGGGGAGTCCAGAATCTTCTGCACCTCATACTCGTCCTGCCCTTGAACAGATACTGGTGGAGGCCGAACCGGTTCATGACCTGGGAGTGGGCTGGGCCTTCATGGTTTTAGTTGAGACACATGAAAAGTAGGGTGTACCCTTACTGAGGCGGGTAGGGCAAGCCGGACAGCCACGGGGTTAATGACCCGGGTAACCATATACGGACCAAGAAACCGGGGACCCAACTTTCGGGTTGGGCAAGACAGTCGTAGATGGGATGAGGATAACCATACCTTGTCGCCCACTGAGTAGGTAGGGCTCGGTACACGAAGGGCATCAGCCTGTCTCTTGCTGGAGTTTTGTGCTGCTGTTAATAAGTTGGACAGCAACCGTTGACAGACTTGCAGACGTTGGACACGGAGAGCTGAATCAGGAACAGCAAAGTCCGGGGGCAACCCGGGGATGGCCCTTGGGTGGTAGCCGTAGAGGGCATAAAACGGTGAGGAACGGATAGAGCGGTGTATTTGGTGATTGTAGGCAAACTCTGCTAAGGGAAGGAAGCCACACCAATCATCAGCGGAGGTATTGCTCTAAAGTCTGATTGGTCCGTTCCGTTTGACCGTTAGTCTCTGGGTGGTATCCTGAGGACAAGTTACAGGAAATGGACAAGTTGGAGCAGAAGGAATGCCAAAATTTAGAGATGAATTGGGGTCCTCGATCTGAGGTGACCGACAAAGGTACTCCGTGGAGTCGGAAAACCTCTTTCAGAAACATGGCTGCAGTTTGAGCAGCAGAAGGTAGTCCTTTGGTAGGCAGGAAGTGGGCCATTTTAGTGAAGCGGTCAACCACGACCAGTATGGTGTTCTGTTGGTTAGATAACGGCAGATCCGAAATGAAGTCCAATGTGACGTCTTGCCATGGGCCTGCCAGGACCGGTAAGGGGTGTAACAGCCCTGATGGTCTGCTGTGTCTGTCTTTCATCCTGGCACAAGTATCACAGGTGGATTCGTAGTTATGAACATCTCCCCCCAGACCGGGCCACCAGAAATAACGGCGTATGTTTTCCATGGTTTTGGCATACCCCCCATGTCCTGCGGTAGGATGATCGTGGAACAGCTGTAGAACCTCCTGGCGGAAAGACCCGGGTATGAAAACTTGGTGTTGCTGAAACAGCAGGCCCTCAGACAAGGTTAACCCATCAGACACTTCTGGGTTTGGATCGTCAACTATACTTTGGCGAAGACGGTCCAGAAGGGTGTCCGTAAGCAGCAAAAATTGGCTTGGTTGTAGGATGGTGTCAGACGGTGGCTGACGCTGCAGAGGTAGCTCCGAGTACATTCGGGATAAGGCATCAGCTTTACCATTCTTTGAGCCTGCCCGGTAGGTGATATGCAGGGAAAACCGAGAAAAGAATAAAGCCCACCTAGCCTGGCGAGGACACAGCCGTCTGGCAGATCTTAGGTATTCAAGGTTCCGGTGATCGGTGAACACTGTCACAGGGTGCAAGGCCCCCTCCAAGAGATGTCTTCAGTCATCCAGTGCACATTTAATAGCCAACAGTTCCTTATTGCTGATGTCATAGTTACGTTCAGCTGGAGTGAGCTTCTGAGAATAGAAGGCTACAGGGTGGAGAAGGTCCTTGGGACCAGAACGTTGGGACAAAATAGCCCCCACGGCCGTGTCAGAAGCATCCACCTCCACCGTAAATGGCCTCTGGACATCCGGCTGACAGAGGACGGGAGCCTGTGTGAACATATGTTTCAACTGGTCAAAGGCCCTCTGAGCAGCATCGGTCCACTGAAAACATGTATGGAGCTTGGTAAGATCCGTGATGGGTGCGATAATCCTAGAGAATCCTCTGATGAATCTTCTGTAAAAGTTAGAAAACCCCACAAACCTCTGCACTGAGTCAGGAGTAGGCCACTGCAAGACGGCTGCCACCTTCTGAGGGTCCATGGTGACACAACCAGGGGATACGATGAAACCAAGAAAAGATACCTCGGGAACCTCAAAGAGGCATTTTTCTAACTTAGCAAAGAGCTGGTGCTCTCGCAGACGTGTCAACACAGTCCTGACATGTTCCCGGTGTTCGGCAAGGGTGGAAGAGTAAATCAAGATGTCGTCCAAATAGATAATGACAAAGTTATCCAATAGATCCTTGAAGACATCGTTGATGAAGTGTTGGAAAGTAGCAGGAGCATTGCAAAGGCCGAATGGCATGACCAGGTATTCAAAATGACCGTACCGAGTACGGAATGCCGTTTTCCATTCGTCACCAGAACGAACCCTCACTAAGTTGTAGGCTCCTCTTAAATCGATTTTAGTGAATACATTAGCGGAGGAAAGGCGTTCCAGCATCTCGGGAATTAGCGGTAGGGGATAACGGTTTTTTATGGTAATCTTATTAAGGTCCCGGTAATCTACGCAGGGCCGGAGTCCTCCATCCTTCTTTCCGACAAAGAAAATACCCGCTCCCGCAGGGGATGTAGAAGGCCGGATGAACCCCAGCGGTAAGCTCTTGTCAAATTAATTTTTAAGGTGTCCAAGCTCCGGCCCAGAGAGGGGATATATACGGCCATAGGGAATGGGAGCCCCAGGAAGAAGATCAATGGGACAGTCATATGGCCTGTGTGGGGGTAGTACCTCCACCCCCTTGTGGTTGAAGACATCCAGGTATTCCTGGTATGCAGGAGGTAGAGATACAGATGACCCAGATGTAGAGTGAAAAGCCAGGAGTTGAGAAGGTGTCAAACAATGGTCCGTGCAAAAAGGAGAGGAAAAGAACACAGAGCCCATGGACCAGTTGATCAGAGGATTGTGTAACTGAAGCCATGGGAGGCCCAAAATCAGGGGATGCAAGGGTGAAGATATAACATCGAAGACTATGGTCTCGTTGTGTTTGGAACCGATCTGGAGCTGAAGCGGTAGGGTCTCCCAGGAGACTGGACCTGACAGGAGACTGCGGCCATCGGCTAACTGTAGATGTCTGGGGGTCTGCCTAGGTTGTGTAGGGATGCCCAAACGATCAGCCGTCTGCTGATCCAGAAAGCATCCACAGGCTCCAGAATCGAGGATGGCGGAGAGGTTACTGCGCTGGGAACCCCACTGTAGAGAGACAAAAAAGGACAAATGAGACACAGAAGCCGTGGAAACAAAAGACGGTTGAAATGGCATTTCTGGTTTACCTCTAGTAGAACGAGGCTTCTTAGGGCAGGTTCGAAGCATGTGACCTCCCTTTCCACAGTAAAGACAGAGATTGAGCTGCCGGTGGTGCATACGTTCTGCATCGGTAAGGGGGCCACGGACCAGACCTATCTGCATAGGCTCTTCCGAAGGAACCGACGGAAGAACCACAGGAGCATCAGGAATAGAAGAGGGAACCATACGGAAGGAAGACGCCAAGGGAACCTGCTTCTCCCGACGACGCTCACGGAAGCGACGGTCCAGTTGAATAACAAGAAGGATCAAATCCTCCAAGGAGGAAGGTATACCAATACGAGCCAGTTCATCTATGAGGTATTCTAACAGGCCAAGACGGAACTGGTCTAACAACGCAGGGTCATTCCACTGGGTCTCAATAGAGAGACGATGAAACTCCACTACGTAATCCTCTACCGGACGTCTGCCCTGGGAGAGGGCTCTAATGGCACTATGAGCTGAGGAAGAACGTAGGGGGTCCTCATATAAGGAATCCAGGGACCTACGGAAGGAAGCCCAGGACCGGAGTACAGGACTTTCATCCCTGAGCAGATGGAGAGCCCAGACCCGTGGTTCCCCAGAAAGGAGGGAGATAGTGGTCCGGACCTTGACGAAGTCTGTGGCATAGGACCTAGGATTGATGGAGAACAATAGTTCGCAGGAGGTGATGAAGTCCAGATAGGCCTTTCTATCCCCAGAGAATTTCTCTGGCAACGGAACACGGGGTTCCTGAACTCCTGCATATAAATCAGATACTGTGGCAGGTTGTGTCACTCCTGAAGATACAGAGGGAGGACCGTGTCCCGAAGCGGTCTGTAAGTCTTGCAGACGATGCTGAAGCGTAGCTTGGTTTGCCTGCAGTTCCTGTACGGTATCCGTGAGGGTGGCAATTTGTTTGCTTAAAGCCGAGAGGGCGTCAACCAGCCCTGCGGGTTCCATGGTAATGGCTTAGTTATTCTGTCAGCAACCCGTGATGTAAATACATGGGAGGAAGTAATAGGTATGTATGCTTGCTGAACCGTACTCTGTGGGAAATGATTACCTCACAAAGAACTAGCAGAAAGCTAAATAATCAGAGAGATGGGAACACAGGGAATGGTATCAGGCAGAGTAGGAACCCAATAGCAGGAGCAGCCCAACGAAGAACCAAAACAGTGGGAGAACCCCAGACAGATAACTGAGGACCCCCATAGTCACAGGTTCAATAGAATGAAGGAAGGAGTGGTGGAGAATGGTCTGAGGATGGCCCAAAGGAGAAGATGGGTGACGAGCCAGGAGAGTAGTCAGGAGGGTAGCCAGAGGTCAGTGCAGGCAGCGTTCAGAGGATGGTCTAGGGACTTAGCCAGAGGTCAGTGCAGGCAGCGTTCAGAGAATGGTCTAGGGTCTTAGCCAGAGGTCAGTGCAGGCAGCGTTCAGAGAATGGTCTAGGGTCTTAGCCAGAGGTCAGTGCAGGCAGCGTTCAGAGGATGGTCTAGGGACTTAGCCAGAGGTCAGTGCAGGCAGCGTTCAGAGAATGGTCTAGGGTCTTAGCCAGAGGTCAGTGCATACCAATTAATAAACCAGAGCAGCCAGAATCAAGGAGCTAGCCGAATAACTAAGCGTCAGCTAGACTGAGACGCTTAGTTATATAGGGGAATCTCCCTGCGCGTCACGGATGACGCGGCGACGTCTGACGTCATGACGTCGCAGCTCCGAAACCCGGAACTCCGGCGGGCGCCGACGGAGACCTGCATCGCGACGGCCTGCTATGGAGCGCCGCAACTCCGCCGAACGCCGACCGAATCTGAAATCATTGTGCATAAGGGGTCTCAGGGTAGCAATCCAACATTTGTGGTGGTAGCGGTGGTGGCACTGGTGGAGGCACATCTCTATGGGACTTGCTCCCAGATAATGGATTGGTAACTGATACAGAGGAACACTGTGTAGCTCCTAGGCATGGTCCCACTGCATGTGAGATGGTTTCAGCACATTTGCAGGATAGCTACATTTTTGGCAGAAACAATGACCCCCATGGACTACTGGCAAACAAAATAATATGTGTGGCCAGCACTGACACGAACAGGTATGGATACCCTTAGCTGCCCAACAGCAAGTATTGAGTCTGAGCGTGTTTTCAATGAAGCAGGTTATATTGTAAATGATCGTAGGACACGGCTAATAAGCAGCAGTTTTGGGAGACTAACATTCATAAAAATGAACCAACATCTAATACCATGAAGCATTGGCATGGTCTCCTGGGCATAGTATCAGTGGGAAATAGGATTTTCCAAGCTAGAAACAGGGGCATAGTAGTAGGGGAAACAGGATTTTCCTAAGCTAGAGCAGGGGCAACTATGTCTACCAGAAATAGTAGTAGGGGAAAACAGGTTTTTCCAGGACATGGTAGGGAAAAACAGGGTCTCCCAGGCAAGAAGCTGGGGGCTAGGCTATATATCCAGTGTTCCCAGCTAGACAGATGAAATCACATGGATAAGTCTGATCATCCACCACATAGACGCAGAGGAGAGTATATTGCTGCCGGTTTCCCACATATGTGCATTTTCTTCATTCATCACCGTCGTAAGATAGCTCTGGTAAAAGTATAATTTGTATGTTTTATTTTTTTGCTTTTAAAATCTATATTTTATCTTATATATTTCATATATATATATTTTTTATATATTTTTTTATATTTTATGTTAGTGCCATTCTGAATATTTGCATTATTTGAAATATATCACGGTCCCCGTGATTCCCTGTCAATCTCTCTTATTGTTACCTGTGCATTGGAGGAGGCTGATTGGCCCACTCAGGATGTGCCTTTTTATACTGGGGTCACGGCACCTGTCAGTTGCCCTTTCATGGTGTTCCCGATCCTGCGCTTCGTTGCTGTGTTCCTGTGTCTCCTGTGTACCGATCCGGCTCGTCTGACTACTCTGCTGATCCTGCTCCGTGATTGACCCGGTTCTGGCTGACTATCCTGCTCTGTGATTGACCCGGTTCTGGCTGACGACCCTGCTCCGTGATTGACCCGGTTCTGGCTGACGACCCTGCTCCATGATTGACCCGGTTCTGGCTGACGACCCTGCTTCGTGATTGACCCGGTTCTGGCTGACGTTCCTGCTTCATGTATTGATCCGGTTCCGGTTGACGTTCCAGCTCCGTGTGCTGCTCCTGTGTTCCTGTGTGGCTCCGGTCGCCTTCCGGAGACATTCTGAACTGTATTGTGTCGTTCTAGGAATCATCTCTCTATACCGAGCTGTTGCCTGTGGTTGCATGAGTCCATCCGCATAGCGCTGCTGAGCTGTACACTCCTATACCGAACCTGCCTTAACCCGTGCTGTGCTTTTAGCCTCCGTTTGTGAGCCTATCCTCTTACACTTGCCAAGCTTGTGGGTTTTCGTTCGAGCCATTAACACTTCCTGAGCCTGTGCTGTTAAGGCCTAGCCTACCTATCACACTAGCAGAGCAGTGTCTGTTTCGGTGCTCGGTTAGCACCGTGGTCGCGCTGGTTGGCGCTGGTAGCCCTGTTCACTCTTGCAGTGTGTGTGCTGTACGGCACCAGAAGGGTGTCCCGGCTCTGGTCTCCAAGTGCTCAAGGTGTTACGTTATCCACCGCACTACCTAGTGCTCCGGCTCCTTATTTGCTTGTGCAGTGTCACTTTATTCTGGCACCCTAGGGGTGTGTTGGCTCTGTTCCCATTGGCACACGCAGGGTTACTACTGAGTGTATGTTTAGGGCGATTCAGGTTCTGGTTCCATCAGCTCTAGCAGTAGCTTTCCTCCTGATATCCCACTGTGGTGGTATTGGCTCAGCTCTGGTCTGTTGGTGCGTTCCATTATACTGCTTTTGAGAGTGATTCAGTGCAGACACTATACTCCAGCTCCACATCATCAAGAGACTGTTATAATCTCCTGGGCGTTGGCTAATCAAGATTACTGAGACTGTTCAGTTTCTCCTCTTTAAACCTGTATGGCATGTTCCTAATCAATATATTGCATTATCCTTACTTGGGCCTGTAACTTGTCATTACCATTTATACCTGTACTGGCCCCTAGTGGCGCTGTTCTTTATCATCTTCTTAATAAAACTGTGTTTTACTTTCTACCGTGGTCTGAGTGTCAGAAAACTGTAACAAAATATGATTTATTTTCATTTTATCAGGCTGTAACATAGGCATATAGTTCCTCTCCCATGTCATCCTTTAATCCCAATTAGTCTTCTGCACTATCTACCCTATCCTATGTCATTTCACCCTTCCTCCTATTCCTAATTTAACTTTTTGCATACCCCTCTGGCACTCAAAGGGTTAAAGTCTTCACCAAACCTCTAACCAACCAATCCCTAGCAAAGCAAGCATCTTCCACTAAGGTGCAATCCATCTTTATTATAAAGATTGACCCCAAGCCAAAAGATGGAAAAGGACTCTAGAACCCATCACCCTGCCTGCATACACAAATTCCTTGATGTAATGTATTGCACAGATAATACTCCTGAAAATGCCACTTTAGAGGTCTTTTGCTTAAGCTTGTGATGTAAATTCCTGAAATCCTTCTTAACAGACCTCTATATCCCTCTGACTCTGTCATTGGTACCAAAAATGTGCCATGACAGCTGGGTTCTGCCAAGCCCCCCTAAAATTTATCAAACTAATCTACTAAATGCCAGGACCAAGTAGCCAGGAGAGAGTGAACTGTTTGATTGTAGCGATGTTTTCACAGCTCTAACTGTTTGCTTGGGAGAGACTGCAGCAAGGTCTACACTGCTTGATGACACCGTGGGAACTGAGAATGCTTGCAGGTGGATGTGATGTCATCAACCTCCAATGAAAGTCTTATGCTGTGTCATCATGGAGATGCTCCCTCCCTGGCATGCCATGGCTCCCACATCTGATCCACATCCTCCGGACACCACGTCTTCTCCTCCCTTCCTGTAATGAGAGTGCACAAACAGGCAAACATTCAAAAACATACAAGAGAGAGAAACAGAGTACTGCCAATGGCAGGTCAGGGTCTTCTCTAACTCTGCAAATTCTCATCTGACTCCCATCTCACAAGAGGTCTACATTCACAAAGTGAGTGAGGGGTCAGATGTGGAGGGCTGGATGTTCCCATGTTGGAAGATGGCCCTTGGTTGGCAGGCTGTTGTACAGGTGTGGACTCTTGAGTACATTTCGGGTCTGGCTGGAACACACAACTGTCATCCTTAGGTTCTGCACAGATCAGAATCATGTGTGTGTGTTCCTTCCTGGTGTAACTGATCAATATGTCTCTGCCACAAACATCCATATGATTGCAAGAGACTCCTTGTCTGTGAATAATTACACTCGACAGGCTCAGGGACCAGAATGCCAATGCTGTGGGTTGTTCGTACCCATTTGGTATTACATGTGATAGAATTGCTCCCAGCCCATACATTTAAGCATCCCAGGCTATGGCCACCTGTCTGAAAAGATCATAATGCAGCAACACTTTGGACTTAAGGATTATGTCCTTGGTGACTTGAAATATTTCCTGACAGGCTGTTGTCCAACACCAGGGTGTTTTTGGCCTCCATCAAACAATGTAATCGGTGTAAGACGTGCCAAATTTCATAAGAACTTGTGAAAATAATTTAATAGTCCAAGATAGAAACATAATTGTGTGACATCTCAGAGGGTGAGAACTTGTACTAAAGTTTGATGTCCAATTAATCTTTATCAATTACATGACCACAGAAGGTTAAGGGTGGATTGAAGAACTCTCATTTTTCAAGGTTCAAGGCCTGTTCCATTTGTGCTCGTGCTACGACCCCAAGACACCTACCTCTGGGGTTGCTCCAGACAATTCCTAATGGCGAGTGCCCATGATCATACATGTCCATAGATTTCATGGTGGAACTGCCAGTATCCAAAGGGTGTGTGGTCATACTGATGATAGTGGACCATTTTTCTAAAATGGCCCACTTTGTCCCCCTCCAGGGATTGCCTTCCTCCAAGGAATTGACTGAGGTGTTTGCTAGAGAGGTGTTCCAACTCCACGGAGTACCCAAGGTTCTGGTCTCTGACTAGTGGGAGTCAGTTCGTGTCAGTTCTGGAGGGCCTTCTGTGACCAGATGGGCAACAAATTGTCATTTTTCTCTGCCTACCATCCCCAGACTAATGGTGCTGCTGAAAGATCCAACCAGGGGTTGGAACATTTTTTGCACTGTTTTATCTCTGACCATCATGATAATTGGGCTGACCTTTTGCCGTGGGCTGAGTTTGCCAGGAATTGTGCCATAAACTCTTCGTCCGGGAGCTCTCCCTTCCTGATCTACTATGGGTTACAACCATCTCTGCTCCTGGATTCCTTTCAGGCTCAAGACATTCTGGCTCTGGATGAGCATATTAGGCAGCTCCACTCCACATGGGAACAGGTTCAGAATGCCTTGCAAAGGTCCTCAGAGTGCTATCAGAGACAAGCTGGGGATAGAGTATGGCTGTCCTCCAGAAACCTATCCTGTAAGCTGGCTCCACGTTTTGTAGGTACTTCGCAGAGTGAACCCTGTCTGTTATGCCTTGGACCTTCCTGTGGGTATGCGCATTCACAACGTCTTCCATGTTTTCCTGTTGAAGCCTTTGGTCTGTAACCTCTACACTTCTACTCCAGTGGTACCAGCTCCTGTAGCTGTAGATTTACCCTAGCGTTCTAGGGATTCCTGTCTCTGTTGCCTTGTACTACCTTAGCATTCTAGGGGAATATCTTTCACTTTGCCTGGGCATTTCAGCTTCTCCTGCACTAGTAGCTACTGCTATCCTTGCTACCATTGCATGCTATAATCAGAGTGGTATCAGCCCCTGTACTGTCAGTGGATCCTGTGCTGTCTCCACGCCTGTTTCTGTGAGGGTTGGGGAAGTACTTAGGCACTGTCTTCACACCTGGTCCTGTGATGGTTGGGGAAGTGCTATTCGTATTTATTCTGTTCTTATTTTAATAAAGATATTGATTTTACTGTATCTGTTACTTGTCAGTGTTGTTATTCCACATACCCCTTGACAGTTATGTGCTTGTAACTGAGAAGCATCTTTACAGCCATTTCTATTTTGAGTGCAATGTCTAGGGCTGAGTTATCTGTCAAGTCATTTACTGACAATAATCTCTTCTGAATCACTTATTGGCAAGGCCACGTACAAATGGATCCAGTAATGCTTGCCATAAATGTGACTCAAATTTACAGGTAGAATCTCTTTAATTCTACAACATATAATATTATTAACTCCCCTTGTTGTTGTATTTGGGAGTAAAAACTGAACCTTTCAGAGATTTCTAATGGTTTTGGCTGGTAATAATTTGAACATACTGCTACTAAATTTTTAACTGGCTCCTCTGATGGCTTCACAGGTGCTAGTAATTCTTTGACAATGGCATTTGGCTTCATTCCCATCACTGTCAAAAAAGCAGATGCATACTTAAATGCAGGTATATCATTAACAAGGTAGAATCTAAATGTTGTACAAGGAAGACTAGAGCTCAGCATCTTCTTGTAAGGGTCCAGTAAGAGACATGGTGAATTTTAGTATCTGGCCCTTTTAGTGTGTGCAATTGATATACAAGTACTGAAGGGTTGCATGTAACGTGAGTGTAGCATAAGAAGATGAAGACAGATTTTTTTTTTTTTGAGAAAACAAGTATAGGAAATACTGTTAAAATACAGTTAAAATATCTTAAACAAAGGATGTTTTATTTCAAGCATCCTGGCATGGTAAAATGTTACAAATAATGAACAGCTGAATACAAAACAAAATAGAAAGTCTACACTCCTCACACATTAAAATTCTAGAAATCATTAGCCAAAAAGAATAAGCTTAAATAATAACTGAAAAGACAAATGCTCAGAGTAAGGCACAGATTTTAATATTCTCCTGGCCACATTAATTCACAGCTCAATGAAAAAGATGCAATTGCCAAGCCTGACAAACAATTAGATTAAACGATAATATTATTTATGGGACATATCACCTTTATAATATTTTACATTTGAAATAATTAGAAAGCAGTAGAAGTTCATTAAGTAATTAACTAATGGAGTCTTCAATATAACATTGTTAAATGGAGCATTGACACATTCTAATGAAGTCATTGGCCAGAATGTAATAAGTTTAGAATCGTTCTTTTCCTTTCTATAATTTGTTTGTTTGTTTTATAGTTTTCCTACTTATTAATTGGGGTTCATACCTGTCTGACCTGAGTAATCCCACTTAAATAAATTAGAGAGTTTCAAACAGGATAGCTGTGAGTAGGTTATTGCCACATGTAAACTACACAGGCCTTGCATCCATTTTCCTATGCACCGATATTCACATTAATTTTATTTTAGTAGTTGATAATATTTTATGTTAACTGTTCCTTCTCATGTCTGACTTATCTGCCTAGTAAACAATATTAGATGAAATGTGTAAACAACCAGAGGCCACTCTACAGAATTTTAACTATTTAAATATTTAGGGTGACTATGGAAGGTCAGCATTTCTGATTCTGTTAGAAAATGCAGTATGCAGTGTGTTGTAACTATTAGCCCTCTGTAGTTGCTTAGGTAAATAAAACATTTTAATAATATTAAATTCAAGATATTTATCTGGGCCAACTTTCAAGACCAAATTTTAAAAATCCTTTATTTTCAGCAACAATAAGTACAGTTTTAGTTTTTAAACATTTTTTAAAGTTAAACAGTGTGTATGCATAGAATAGCCAATAAATAGTAGGATAAAATGTAATTATTAGGTATATTATTTTAGATTTAACATGAACAATATCAAGAACAAAATAAAATGTGATTTTATCAGTTTCCATTTTTTAATATTGAGGGGGGTTTAATTAGAATCAAACTGGAAAATGAGAAATATGAAGTCGGGGCAGGGATTAGTGTGTTAAAAAGGGGATATTTTGACAGGCAGAATATTGTGTGTGCATCTAGTAATTATTTAGCAATCAATATCTTTGATACTTAAACATGTTCTGAAAGATTATACAGGAAATTAGGAATTCAAGTGTTGGGGTAAAAGGTGGTTGACAGGTGGCTCAAATGATGACTACTTGGGATAAATCAGTAAAACTACTATAAGGAAGCCTTCAACACCTGGCAGCTACTTTACTGGTAAATGTAAGTCTTGAGGCGTGTTACAAATGGGATAATAAACAATAGGGTAAGGTATACTTAACACTTAGCATAAGAGGAGACATTATTGAAGGGTTCAGGGGAAATATAGAGACATACACATTAGACATACATAATAAAATATGTTCATGGATATTTGCCACAAGCTGCTTAATATTAACGAGTTTGTAGAAGCCTAACTGCTTCTGTAAATTAAAAGGCTTCTAAGTGTCGAGGATATATGGAAAGGAAAGGGTTAAGGAGACCCAATTATGGTGTATATCTTCACATAAATAGATAAAAATGGGTAATTAATTTAATCTGAGGTCTTAAAACAAACTAGGTATTGACAGGCTACTTCACAGTACAGAATTGAGTAAAATAATCAATTACTTATATTTGTGTAAAAATATATGTCATTAAGTAAAAATATAGTATATATAAGATAATCAGAGTGATATGAATAAGTTAACACCAAAAGACTCAAATATATATATTTTAATATGACAGTCATATACTATGATATATTAAAGAACTGATATACAGTGAATCAATAACCAATATCACAAAATAATATTGCCTAGCATAACCAGGATCAAGCCTTATATAGGTGTATCTAGATGTATTTTGTAGCAATAGTTGAACACAGCAGCATAGAAAGTGTTAATTGTTCCTTACAAATAATGGTGAAACAGTTGGCTGTAGTGTATATGAATACCTGCCCCAAAACCTGTATAAACTATGCTAATTAAGGTATAAGGGCTGTTGTTAGGTGAGTTGGTTCTAATTTAAAACACAGGTCTCATAACATTTTCCTTTTACCACATACACAATATTTCAAAATTTAGAAACTTATCTGGAATATAACAATTCCCAGAGTAGCTAAATATAATTTAACTATTTATCTACTGTTTCCAATATTGCATACCTTCTGGATGAAAGATAATATTTTGCATATATCTTAATGTCAGTAACAGTTTATACCAAGATTATACTCAGAAACAAATCAAATACCACCAGATTGAGTGATTTAGGACTATATCACTTGAAATATTGATCCCTATGTTGTACATTGTGTGACATAATGTAGTACTTTGGGTGGTGTATTACTGTAATTCCTGTACAGGGATATGATAGTTGGGAGCCAGAGTGCAGAGAAAATAAAGGCTATGCCCAGCACTCTTGCTTGCTTACAATATACTTCAGATCTGTGTAACTTGGCTAAACAATGACTGGAATGTTGATTGACTCCTGCTGTGCTTCCTTGACCAATAAGGGGAAGTTATTATGGTCCAGTCAAAATGCCCCTTTTCCAAACCATACTTTGTATTCTTATCTTGATAAGAGTGACTGGAAATGTAGGCCATTATCTGATTGGTCAAGCATAGCAACACTGTCCCAAGCACTAATTTACATTCTAATCTTGATAAGAGTGTCTGGAAGTGTATATAAGCAGTGGGTTTCATCAATAAAGCTGTTGTGTTCTACCCTCCTTAATACAAGTCTCGGCTGTATTTCTGGAGGGGACTTAGGCTGGGGATTCTCACCTTTGCCACTGCAGGAGCAAATTCACTTGCCTCGCCGGTCTACTGGCGTAGGGCCTCTGGAAACCCTACCTAGCGTTCTGCAGCTAAATTCACTATCTCTGCCAGTCTGCCAGGGGGCAGCATCCAGTTGTTCCTGCCTGAGCATCCAGGACCTCCAGGAAGCAGCAGGGCTCCAGCCGGCCGTGGAAGAGGGCAGCAGCAGCGGCAGTTCAGGAATCGACAGCCCCAAAAGGGTCCGGTAAATCCTGGTACCGTCACAGGTCTCATAACATTTTCCTTTTACCACATACACAATATTTCAAAATTTAGAAACTTATCTGGAATATAACAATTCCTAGAGTAGCTAAATATAATTTAACTATTTATCTACTGTTTTCAATATTGCATACTTTCTGGATGAAAGATAACATTTTGCATATATTTTATTGCCAGTAACAGTTTATACCAAGAATATACTCAGAAACAAATCAAATAATATATGTTTAGAAAGCTAAAACTAATACATTTCATGCAACATATACTATAAAAAATGACAATAGCAATCATGTTTGTTACACTATACAGCACTACAAAGGTTTACCAGAGATTATTGGTTGAGCTATTGCCCCACCCAAGATGGCAACTTCTTTTGTTCTGTAAGAGAACTTTCTCAACAGAACAAAATTTAGGCCCATGTAATAAGACAACACATGTAACAAAGAAATCCTCTGAAACACACACGAAGATAGAAAGAAATGGAAAAATGTTCCTGACAGCAAACTAATTGTTAATACAATAATTCACCAGATCAAATATTAGCTCAGTGACCTTGTTCAGAACCACAAAGATAAGGTTCTACAGATGTTAATAATTAGATTTAAAACTAATTTATAACACTATTTGATCTAAAACTGCTATCAAACTATGTCACAATTGTCTGGATAAATTTGCTAATTAATTCTGTTTATTTCCCCAGAACAAGCTACAGTCAATACAGCTTATTATAATAATTTTCTTTATATAGATTGACATCTTCTATAAACAAGAATTATTATGCAATTATTTTTCCTCAAATATAGAGGAAATATAAATAATTCTTAGGGCTGTACAGAATTAATAGAAAAACAATGTACAGTATAATTATCAGACAACTTAAGCATGGTGTACTTAGAATTCTTTGGCCCTGTAGGATGGTTATCTCATGGAAGTCAGCACCAAGTGAGCTTCCTTTGGCATTTAGCCCCTTTGTAAGGTAAAAACTCTTATAAGAAAGTCACAATCCATCCTTCTCTAATAAGATGAGTTGTCAGATCATTAGAATATGATGTCATAATAACTTTCTAGACTCTCTGATTGGTCAACCCAAAATAACATTGTTTAAAGTTTAAGAACCCTTGTAGAAATACTTCCTTGTTCCAAAAGATGGCATACAGATACCATATTAAAACTGTATATATTGACAGACATGTATGTGTGTTTCATGTCAATATGACAGGGCTGGGCTGTAACCCATACATTATGCCAGTCTGTCACTTTCCCTAGATTTTCACATCAAATAGGGAGCATATTCCAGACATGTTATCTTCCCCCATAGATACTACACTAAGTTTGTCTAGAATGAAAGACATTCATTCCCATAAATACCATTCAGATATTTCCACCCCTCCAACTTAAAATGAGATAATTCTAAACACATACAGATCTAAGAGAGAATTTCACAGACAATCCTACGTTTTCTAGAATAGGTTAACCATTTCTCTCCCATCCATATCAGAATCTCTAACATAAGTAAGTAAATGTAATCATAATGGAAGATTTCAACTACACTGAAACTGACTGGAGAATTAAAGGAAACTATTTTGTATGTATGCTTCCTTCTAATTTAATGTCCTAACTAGTAGATGAGCCAACTAGAAATGAGGCCTTGCTGGACCAAGTAATAGCAAACAATCACATATAATATACAGGTAAGAGAGTATTTAGGCAGCAGAGACTATAATCTTATACTTTGATATTTGTTAAGTTAAATATATTAACAAGGGTTTAACTAAAACAAAGCATGTAAAAAGGCTAAATTTATAATGCTAAAAACAGTATAATAAGACATTCAATCAAATGTAAGCTTCAAAGATATAAATACAGAAGAAAGATAAAATTTGTTCAAAATGCTTTTGCTTAAATATATACATTAATTTATAAATGTGAGCAATAAATACAAGAAGAACAAAATGAGACCTATGTGGCTTAACAAATGGGTTTGTAGGGAAATGAGAATCATAAATAAACTTCTAAATTGTCAGAAGTGATATTTAAAAATATAAAGAATGCAATACAATCTGCAAACAAGCAATTAGCTAGCTAAAACTGATAAAGTAAAAAAAAAATTCTAACAGAGTGCAAGAAAAAACAAAACATTTCTACAAGTATATAAATGGCAAGAAGATTAAGGTTGAGATTGGTCTCTTTAAAACTGAAACAGCTAAACTAATTACTGAGGATAAAGCAATGGCTTGCATTTAAACAAGTTATTTTGTTCTGAATGTGCAGTAGTGACAGGCTGTGGGCAAACATAGAAAATCATAGCATGTCTCCATCATATCATATCATATGACTTACTGAGGACAAAGTTCAATATACACTAGAAAATGTTATGTTGAATAAAACACCTTGGTCTGTTGACATGCAACCAATATTTCTTAAGGAGCTTAGTTCAGTTATAGCAAGGCCATTATACCTAATATATATTAATTCACTCTCATCAGGCATAATATCCTGTGATTAGAGGATAAGAGATGTAGTACCATTATTCAAAAAGGGGCAAGATATAAACCGGTAAGTTATAAACCTTGAGTTTGACTTATGTAATGGATAAGATATTAGAAGGATTAACAACCAATAGTATTTTGGACTTTGGGAGAAGTAGTAAATTGCACAGGAGAATTTACGTTGATGTAGTATACTTGGATTCTGTAAAGGCCTTTAACATTGTATTTCAGTTAAAAAACTCAGTGTAGATCAGTGTAGAACCTAGCGATTGTGGTCATTTATGAAAACTACTTTTGGGCTTCCAATTCACTGCAAACTATTAAAAATCCTAAACATTTTCTATTGTCAGCACTAAAAATGAGCCCCTAAAGTTGCCAGGGCCCTGGTTCTTGCATCTGTTGCTCCGATGATAGTTTTGCTTCTTCAGATAATATCAGAAGAATATCTGATAGAATGTAGAGAGTTGCTCTAGATGGAACCTTTTCAAGTTGGCCTAAATTTGTAAGTGGAGTGCTTCAGGTTTTAGTCATTTTCCCAATGTTTTTTAATGCGGTTCTTAATTATTATGAAGTGGTTTCTTAATAATATTGAAAGTACTGTTTCAGTCTTTGATGATGACATCAGGGCATTTTTATTTTCTGCATAAAGATTTGTATAAATCGTGTGAATTGGCAAAAATGTGTCAGATGATATCTAATACAGTTAAATGTAAGGCTATGCCACAGAGCTATTGGTGATGGTGTGGAAGGTGGTGGCTACAGTGTGGATGTCAGACAAATCACCCAGCACCTCTGCCTGGATTAATCTTGTTAACCATAATACCCCACATTATAAACTATTATTTCTAAACAGAGGCTCTCCCCAGAAATTTTCTATGTCCTGGGATGCCTAGCTTGAATTCAGTACTATCCCTTGTGAGCATCATGAGCCTTCTAAGATGTAGTATGTCATTCTAGATAAGCAGTTAGCTTACATACAATGTCTCAATACCATGGAATTGCTCTAGAGTGTCCCTTTCGAAACAATATCTGAAAATGGAGGGGACTGCCCCTGGGAACAATAGGATGATGTTGCTGTACTTTCTTTTGCCAACCTTTATACATTGGTAAATTATCCGTGTGAGCCTTGGTTATGCATTTATTGTTGTAATTATCTATATATTGTTTGTCCTTAATAAATAAAATAAAGTTTTAAAAAATATGAGGCTATTCATTTGGGTTAAGACTACTTGTTAGAGAGTAGACTTCTTGGTTCTGGAGGAAATGCAGGGACACTGTGATAGAAGAGGGGAGGGTGTATCCCTGCTCCATTGGACTCTAGTGGTGTACAACCAGATGCTTCACCCTAGTAGAAGCCACAGATATAAACTTGTATACAGACCTTGGCGCTGGTCCTCTCCATACCATTGTGGTGTGTAGAGGACCAGCTTCCAAGCTCTTTATACAAGTTAAACAATAGACTTCACAACAGTAATCAGTGTTACTCAGCTATCATGTATAAAAACTGCATTTCAGGATGCATTTAGGCTAGGTAAAGTAGTGCAGTGCCTCATTGTTAGATCCATTACTGGTAAGGGGGCTGATGGACACTGAGTGATATTGAAGGGGTTTGGCCCTCTTTGTCTGCTGTTGGCTGCATTGGATTTACTAAAATTAGACCCCTTTGGGCACACCCATTCCTTAAGCATCAGGAGGTTTCATCAATATAAGACAGTGCTTAAGATAGCATTAACCTGAGATATATGACAGCAATTCATTCAGAAGAGTTGCAGCTTCTGAGGAAGCCAAGCTGGAGCAGGCATCTGAGACAAATATGCAGCTTGGTAGGGGAAGCTCCATGGCATATAACAGCTACATAAGACCCATTAACACTTACCTGTCTCTCTCTGTGCTTTTTGCAGGAACAAAGAAGGCTTCACTGGGTCTTGATGCAATCCTTCATTTACTGGGCAGGCTCAAGACCCTTGAGTAGGAAATTAGGGATTCCACAGGAATGCACATGGCTTGGGAAACATGGTTTGAGAGCAAGGGATATTCTTGATATGTATCCAACAAAGCCAAGTGAGATGGGGAGACCTAGATATCTTAGATCTGCCTGTAGGTGGCAATAACATTTCATCCCTGAAATCCATCCACTTTATCCTGGATATTCAGGACACGTGTTTAAATTGTGTCCTTCTCTCCTGAGGTAAGATTTGACAAGTCCAAAATAGTTCCTAGACAACGTTAGTAGGGATCTTTGTCCATATCAGCCACCTGAGTACTAACTCTGTGTCTGCCTCTTGGATACTGACTCTGTGAAAACGAGACAACACAGAGACTAGCAAGTGGCAAGTAAGTATGCTCTGGAGATGGAACAGACCAGCTGTAAATAAGAAAGAATGTACCGAAGCCAAAAGGGAAAACCGAATACCGTAGTGAGGGAAAAGCCGAGGTCAGGGCTGGCGGAATACGTGCAAAAAACGAGAGGCAGGCTGAGTACGTGCAAAACGGAGGGCTAGCTGAGGTCAGGGGCAGGCTGAGAGCAGAAGGGTCAAAAGGCAGGCAAAGGTCAAAACCGGATACAAGAGAAAGAACACTAAGGTACAAGCGACATTGCTAAACACGCAAAGGGACTTGACGCAAGAGCGCTCGAACCCTACTGGTGCGGTCTTAAGAAGTGGTGGTGTCTGACATCACGCGCATGATGTCGGCAGCGCATGGAACCCGGAAGAGTGAAGTACGAAGCCGCGCATGAGCATATGCGATGGCCAGACGCGAGTCACCCGACGGGACGGGAGGTAAGGAACTGGAGTGCAACAGTCCATCACAGCTATTGAACACTCAAGGCAGAAGGCCAACCTGGCCATGGGAATGTTCATGCATTCATGTGGGGTATACACCATTGAGAATAGGGACATCATTTTTAGGTTGTTAATTTGTATAGGGTTTATGGTGTACACCTGTCAGAAAAGGGGCTTAATACATTTAATAAAGCCATAAACCTAGTTCTATCCCTATTTGAGGGGACACTGTAGATGGGCTAAAAGAGGTTCCCATTAGTGTTAACACTTTTTGGGTGGCAAAATTAGACTCTCCGATGGACTGTGCCAGGCCAGTAGCTTCCAGTCAAATAACAGAGCAGTACCTGCTTTCCAGAATAGGGTGCTCTGCAGGGCAAGGGTGCTTGCCAGTCCTAACACTAATGACATGAAGTGATGAGCTGCCATGAAAGGTGGGTGTTGGACAAGGTGTGCCTTGTAAAAAGTCCTTCACTGAGGTAGCTACTCTTGCTGGAGCTTTGTGTGTTGTACCATTCCCATGCCAGAACATCATGGCTTAAGGAGTGCCCAATTATGTGCGATATTTCAAAGGGTTATAAAAAGATTAATAGGTTAATAAACCGTGACCTCCATTTTTTCTACCTTAAAATTGTGCTGTTTTAATTTCAAAGTTACCAAGGTAAAAGTTAAAGTTTTCCAGCTATTTCAAGGGGGTTGTGTTGTAGCATATGTAATGCAGAATGGCTGTGATTCAGTGTTGGGAAAACAATGAAAAGATGGGCATGTAAACCATAAATAAAGAAGTTGCATCCCAGGTCTCATTATGCTGTTATTGGAATGATCAATATACCTTTTCCATCACTACTTGTATTGTGTTTGTGAGCGGCTGTTGCTTTTCTTTTTTTTCCTTTATACTTGATTTGTATTTTCAGATGGTGTTAAAATATACCACACACACAGAGGCTGTTGTACTGGAGAAATTGTAGGGCAACCATCTACATTGTAAGGGACAACGAAAAATACTATTAATTTACATTTGAAGCAATGCACTGTAACCTTCATAGCATTAAAGAGACTAAAAAGACAAATTTAAATCAATGGGAATTAAAAAAAAAAATCAGTACAGTTGGTTTGCTCCAGAACTACTCCAGGTCTTTATAGAACATCACTCTCAGTGTTCCTCATTAGCAGCTAGGTGTGTAACCTCAATGCAAGACATTAGAAGAGACACCAATGAAGGCGCAGAGGATTTATCACACTAGTGTTATAAAGGAGACTGTCGAAGTTTCAAGGAAAGAGAGAAACTCAGCTGCTGCATCTTCAAGATTCCTGAATATGGTCTACTATATGTCTACTGTAAATTGTAAATGTTAAATAAGTATTGCCTCTTGGACAAGCAAAGTACTAAATATACATCATGTATTTGATAATAGACACATTTATTTGTGGTGCCTCACTTTACACAAACTACTATGTGTTTCTGCAAAAGTCTCATCTATGCGCATCCTTATATTTGATAGCTGTGAACATCCATCATGCCATATCCACCTGCCATGTCTCATTAGTAGGATAGCAAATTAGGGGTGAACAACATGTCAGATTTTCCCTTTTGTAAAATGCATTACAATTTTAGAAGTTTTGTTTTTATATAAGCAAATGTTTTTAACACAGAAACCTGCTGGTCAGGGCTACTTGTAAAAGTTTAAGTAGTCTCTTTCAATCCTTCTCATTGAAAAACTGAAAGCACTAGTCATGTCTTTCTCCACGGACATAACATGAAGGCTGACTGAAGTCACAAGGACAAAATTCTTAGGTGTCATTAGGAGTTTCTGGCCATAGTAAGGTAATCAGGGTTTATTATTATTAGGATGCGCTTATTCTCCTTTAGAAGATAAGTGGTTTAATTTATTCCTAATGATTGATAAAATTTGAATAAAATGAATAATAATACTTTTTGAAAATGAGAAAAGTTATGCAGAGGGAGTGTATTGTTTACATTCGGATGACTCGCATTGAAAAACTGCTATTCATATTCATTTTTATTTTTGTTTTGTTTCTTATTTTGTTTTTTCTTGCAGTGCCTGCCATTTCTATATCACTTCCAGATTGTATCATGGTGTTCTGTCTAAAGCAGTATCTTATCAATACAGCTTGGTGTACTGGAAACTTGTACCTTGTTGACTACTCTTGCTATGCATCATTAGCACCTTCAACTATATTGTGACAGAAAATAATGCTTTCAACAATCTCAGTCTGATTCAAAAAAATTTAATTTCCATATCATTTCAGCAATTTCAATTGTCATGCCATATCTGATTCTGCACACATGAATGTACATTAAAGCATACAGAACATTTTTGTTTTGCAAACCACAATTGCAATGGAAACAATGCAGTTATACCATTTGGTGATTTGCACTTAAACTGCCTTTGAGATGTACAGTATTATGAAGTTTTTGGTACTTGCTTACAGAGTATAAAATCATGCACCCTAAAAAATCCTCAGTATAAGGTTGGTTTGTTTACATCTCTGTGGGAATTTTGCAGAAAACTGTCAATTTCTTGTAAAAATCCTCATCAATAGAAAATACATAAAATGTCCTCCTGTCCTTTTCACCACTGCCATTGAATTTCCTGTGAAAATGTTTATATTTTTGCCTATACTTTCTGTGACTGCAAGGATTCCCACTGCTGCTGACTAAAATGGAGAACTCAACAGCTGAAAGTAAAAGTTGTTTGCAGGCTGAATCTTCCATCAACACATGCCTTGATTAAATTGTTAGGCTGCTTTTGAATTATTATGGGCAGGTTTTAACTTTCTGAATACTAGGTAAGTGTGAGTTGGCAGCACATAGAAGAAGAACTGTTTAACTTAATTCTTTAACAGAATGATTAGTAGTGGTGGAGTTGGTAGAAGCGGTAGTGTGGAAGACATGGTGCTATAGAAGAAAACATTGCTCCACTCCCTGATACATCTACAATACTACTATCATGTGTATCTTGGCCCTGTGCACTTTTAGGGGTGTTTCTACTACTGCTAGTCATGACACATCTGATGTGCTGCTGGTGTGTCTCCCAATCAGACCTGGGGTTATTCTTCAGGTGGGATCTCAATGAGGATGTGCGAAGATGGGATCCTGCTTTCTGTTTGCTTAAATGTTTTTTACACAGAAAACAGCAACATTTTTCACTTTTGCATTGTGAGTGAAGTATTTCCATACTGTAGATTTCATAGACTGAAGGCTTCCTGAGGGACTAATACTACAGAGACTAGATGTTGCAAAAGTACTAGCATTAAGTATCAAAGGTGCTTCACTTTGAACAGCAGCACAAGCACACGTCAATGCTAGGGTTGTGTTTTTTTATGACCTCTGTTGCTGCCTACTAAACAAGAGTAAACAAGAGTGTGTCTGACAGGGTGGCTAGGCTTATTGTCTGACACAGCAGTTGATTTAACTGCTAAACTCCACTCCACTATGGCAATAATAATAGAATGTGCCTTGTTATTGTCTTCAATGTTCCTTTCTGTCACCTATCAGTCAAATGGTTTCCTGTTTTTTTTACTTTCTCTTTCTTTTTTATAAACTGTCCCTATTTGACACTGTGTACAAAGACACACCCTTACTCTCTGCAACCACAAGAAACTCCAGCTCCGTCTCTTTACCTGTCTGTCTAGATACACATAGCTAGTATTAAGCATAAGCTTTCTCTCTCGCGCGAACCCAGGGTGGCTGCAGTATTAATTTTTACAGTACAGTACGAGGAAAGACTTGTTATATCTAGTAGAAAGTGTGCTGCATAGCAGCTGGTGCAGATGTACAGTACCACCGTACCTCAGTAGTATGTTCTTGTCCCCCTTATTCTTGCAGTTGTAGTTGTGAAAGTTTATATAAGGACACATAGTATGCCAAGTACGTTCTAAATTTCTGCTTGTGTCTTACATGAAATATGATTTGTATTATGATTTGTTTTATTATATTGTTGCACCAGTATTTATTTTGGTTTTTATTTGGATTCCATATCAGTCTTGGTGCCCTGTTGGAGCCTGCCCTAATATGGTTGTGTCACTGTAGTTTGGTGACTGATTCATTACGGATAACTGTTTCCACAGAGTCATCTGAATGCCCTGTGTTTTATATTTATTTAGCAGCCAAATAGGGGTTGGTCTATAGCTTTTTAAACACTTGCATATTCTGCTATTATTCCTTTTGTATCGTGTCTATGAGAACAAATGACTCTTCATATGTACCCATTTATCAGGTGTCCCATTTGCATTGACTGGTGTGTTATTTTGTTATGATATACCAGTAATATATATACTGTGGATTGTCAGTAGATCTATATACATATCATAAGGTGTATTTGTTGTTTTTTATATATTTGTTCTATTTTTCATTTGCATATTTTGATTGAATAGCCTCCTCCATTGGTTGGTGTTGTCGAGCCTCATTCCAGGACCAGTGGGAATGATGATCAGCGGGCTTTTGTTGTTCTTATGTCTGTTCCCTTCATTGACATGTTTAGTTGCCAAGAGAACTCTTATACTGCTGAGTTTAGCTGAGGCTTAGGATTTTACCTGTGAGGTGGATAGTATATAATGCACATTTAACAGACATGGATACATCTATTTCCCTTTCTGGTCACGTGTGCGAGATAATATACCTTCCGCTGGTTTTATTGGTATAATTAATCCTTCTAATTGGTCCAAGCATAAAGATTCACTTAGAGTTTAAATCGACTCCTATACACATCGCTGGAGGTAGACAAGGTGGTTAATCCGTAAAATGCATTAGCTTTGTCATTTTGATTTTAACTTTTAGATTGTTTAGCACAATTGTGTTTTTACATATATATTTTTTATTGATTTATTATTAAATATTTTCAAGACTTCTTGATCCTGGATTTTATTGCATGTGGTGCAGCAACTGTGATTATCCTGTGTACGCCAAGTAGAGTTGGTGAGACCATTCCACAAGAGCATTAGTCAGCTTTGGTTATCCTCTCAGCTGACCACCTGTGAGTATCATCCATTTCACTTACAGTTTGTATTGTATGTACAATATCACACAATTTGTCTCCCTCTCTGTTTCTTTTGTTGTCCATGACAGGAGCATTGTTGATATTGTTTAAAGCTACTGATGCTAGACAATTCTGTAACCCCTCTAAATATCCAAGATACCAATAACGTTGAAGCAGATTCAATTTATTATCCTGGTTTTTTATTTATTATCCTGTATTTGTGTAGCTACATGCCTTTTTCACAATGTTACCATACGTGTTCTATGCCTTAATATATTGTGTCTTTGTAGATGTTTCCTTGATCGTGTTTTTTATACCCTGTTTGCATGTTAATTTCTTCCCTTTTGGATCCCTATTCTTCTCTGTTAACTTGTAATAGGTGTACTTAATAAAATGGCATGCATGTTATATAGATATCTTATTTGTAATTACAGCAATTCAATGATTATCAAAAACGTATGCTTGTACTTGGACTCTGCAAGTGAACCTTGATGCATCATTTTATACGAAAAATCAGTAACAATAAATAAGTGCTGGTTCTGTATAGTGTTACATTTTTTAAATATTAGTTTCAAATCAACTTCTCAACTGTTGATAAGTTTGCTAGTGGTGCTTTATATTCACCTTTCTTTTCACATTCCATTTATTATTTCACTAGATGTATATTTTGTATTGATTTTATTGCTTAGCAATGATGTGCTTTGTGCTCTTTTTATAGTTCAGGACCTTGAAAAAAATGATAAGGTAGAGTATACTATACCTTGAAAAATGTTCATGCCAGAGTACATATTTTCAAATAAATGTGTGTCCAAGGTTACTGAGTTCTGTAAAAGTAAACAGCTAAAAACTAACAAGTAATATTTTTATAATATGAAAATTGATTTATATATTTTGTTTTATACAGCAAGACTTCACTTACAATTTCATAACATGCTTCATACACATATTTTTGCCATATGCTCTCCTTGTCATGGCCTGTGGTTTAGCATCACTACTGACAGCTAGGGACAGGCAAATGTTTTTGCCTCAAAAGAGGCATAATATAACAGGGGTGTCACGTTCCTGCAGCATGCCATTCTGTGTTTGTGAGAAGAAGAGAAAGCAGCACATTCTTCAGCTACAGAAGAATTTGGGGGACCCTTTGGGACTGGAAAGGCAAAAGGAGGTTTACCTCAAACTTCTGTGTGACTAACTGGAAAGACACAGGCAGCCATGGTCCAACTTTCTTCCTTATATGGCTGCTGTCTCTGTCCTAGGGGAGTCTGGGGGTGTGAGAAGGGAGCTATGGAGGTTTACCCCAAATACTTAAACATTTTGTGTGACTGATTAGAAAAAAACAGTAGCCATGATCCAAATTTCTTTCAGATTTGGCTGTTATCTCTGTATTAGCAGACTCTGTGTGACTCACTATGAACACACAGGCAGAGGTGACCCAAGTTTCTTCCTGATCTGGCTGTTATCTCTGTGCTAGGGGAGTGTGGGGGAAAGAAGAAGTTGAACAGTGTTAGGGATGGAGGTGCTTAAATAAAAAAAAAATAATAAAAAAAATAATTGATAGGTGACAGAGATAGGGACCCTGATGTGAGCTGTGTCTGCAGCAGTCTGATACTAGACGAGATTATTTTGTAAAGGGCTAAGGCAAGATGTAACGGGCCTTAGGCCGTTACAAGAGCCTTGTCTGGGCATGGCATTTATTCACCCCTGGGCCCAAGGATTATGGATATTGGACACTCTTGGACACTCCTTTGTGCCCGGGCCTACGATCTCTCAAGCCCTTATCCTGGACTAAGAGACTTTGGCTAGCCTTATGTGGATAGGCAGCTGTGCCAGAGGAAAGAACAATTCAAGGCCTGGGTGCTGCAAACTCTTCTGACCTGCAAAGGGTTAATCATTTGAGTTTGAGCATATTTACTTTCAATATGTATTGTAGTCCCCCAAGCCTTTTGCCTAATTATTCAACTCCTGGCCATTGTTAAGGGATTGTATATTCTGGCCACTCAAGTCATTGTATTGAGCACTGTCCTGTGACCCCCTGCTGTGTGATTAATCCAATCATGTCTGCCCTATTATGTTTCCCTGAATCATTTGTTGTTGGTTCTTGGACCCTTTGTGGTGACTGAATTATCCCTGTGACTACCCCATTGTGTTCTGCTCTACCAGGAGGAATTGTGATTGTATTAAGTCTCATGTACTGTGCTCCAAGTTAGTGTGGTTTGAAACTGTATAAATATGCTGTGGGTTGTTGTAATAAAGAGTTAGTCTTCTTGAAGAACTAAGAAGGAGTCCTGGTTTTCTTTATGCTCTTGTGGTTTAAAGTATCCTCTCTGATGCCCACCTGAGCTGTGTATCCTGCATTGCCGACCGTCTGCTGCCAGCTATCTGCAGATCTAATTTGGTATGCTGTCAGGCGATGGCGTGAACTCCAGGCTCCCTTGCTTCCAGCGATCCGGCGACTGTTTCCATTGACTGTCCATACTTTGACTGGGGCATCTGACGGAGCTTATCTGGCGTCAAGAAGGAGAGACCTGGGAACGACGGCAGAAGGCGACGCGGTCCCTTCTAGCTTCCGTTACACAAGACATCACACACAATTAGTTATATTGTAAAAACAAACAATGTACAAGAGGTAGGTGGAGGGTAAAAAGATTAGAAGCAGTGCAGGGAACTGTGAGTAAATATCATGGTGCCTGTGCTCTTGACATTCCTGCTGGGCTCTTATTGGCTGCTGGGTTCTGCCTTCACTCAGCGCTAGCCCTTTTAACCCCAGTCCTGTCATTACTTTGGCGCCCTTTCGTGGTGTTCCTGTACCTAGTATTTGTACTGCTGTTTGTTCCTGCTCCGTGTATGACCCGACTTGCCTGACCCCGCTCCTGTCTCACCTGTTCCGTGGTTCTGTTGCTGACTAGGACTGGCTGACTACTGCTCTGTGTACCGATACTGGCTGTGGCTGACTATCTGATCCGTTGCTGACAAGGACTGGCTGACTACCGCTCTGTGTACCAATCTGGCTGTGGCTAACTATCCGATCTGTTGCTGACTGGACTGGGTGACCACCTCTCTGGGCACCTATCGGGCTTTGGGCTTTATTACGTTATGTTGCTAACTATTTAGGCACTTCGATCGCTTCAGCAGCTTACTGGCTGGACCCGCCTGGGTGCGTACCCAGTGTTCCGTTCCCCTTGCTCTCACTCTACAGCGATTTCCTATTGGTGCCTATCTGGCCAGTACACCCATGTCATCGGGGTATCTGTGAGTAAGTAGCTCGGTCGCTTGCCAGTGCTGTTCTGTGCTACCTCAGTTTGACCTAGCCTTCTGGGGAATAGTCTCTTGTCCGTGCCTGTCAGTGTTGCCTCCATTTACCCTAGTCTCCTGGGGACTAGTCTCTTGTCCGTGCCTGTCAGTGTTACCTCCATCACCCTAGCTTCTGGGATCTAGTCACTTGTCAGTGCTGCCTCCGGTACCCTAGCTTTCTAGGGAGTAGTTCCTCACCAGGGCCTATCTGTGTTGCTATCATGGTGCCCGTGATCCCTTGTTTATATGTTTCTGTCAGTTATCCTATGTGTGGTTCTCATTGGTTGCCCTGTGTTAAGCACTCCCAGTATGGCCTTTATATACTGGGCTCCTGCACCCACACATTGCCCTTTCGTGGTGTTCCTCTGCCAGTGCTACATTTGCTCTAAAGTTTCCAGTGTACCGACTTGGCTTGCCTGACTACTCTCCAGTTCCTGTGCCTGTGTACCGACCCGGATTGCCTGACTATTCTTCAGTGTCCGCTCCTGTGTACCGACCCGGACTGGCTGACGTTCCTGCTCCTGTGTTCTGATCTGGCCTGGCTGACGTTCCTGTTCCTGTGCTCCGACATTATGATTTCCGGTGCCTTGACTTGTCTGACACCTCTGCTCCCGCAGGCTTGCCAAGTGTTGTCCCATTTTGGTTCTATGGAGCACCTCTAGCCTAGTCCTCCGTTTCAGTCTAACCGGTTGCAAGTGTTGCCTCCGTGATTGCAATGGTACATTGCCATTGGCTACGCTCCATTCAGTCTAACCGGTTGCCGTGTTGCCTCCGTGATTGCTCCGGTACATTGCCATTGGCTTACGCACCATTCTGTATAACCGGCTGCAAGTGCTGCCTCCGTGATTGCACCGGTACATCGCCTTTGGCTTACGCTCCGCTCTGTCAAACCGGTTGCAAGTGTTGCCTCCGTGTCTGCACCGGTAGCAATCCTATTACTTCAGTGGACTGGAACCTCTCAGAGGATGCAGACTTTGGCGTGTTTAAGAATCAGTTCAATACCTTCACATATGGGACTGTTTTCCTACCTTGATGAACTTTAACTCCTAGATTGCTGAAACCTGGAAACCTTATCCTGCCTGACCCATGTCAGCATAAACTGTTTGTCTCCTATATTTGTGCTGGACCTGTGTGGGCCTAAATATTACCTGTCGTGTGTCTGTACTATACGTTGCATATTACAGGACCTGTGAGGGTTATTATTATTGTTTTCAATAAAACTGTGTTTTTATCCTAACTCTGTGTCTGTGAGTCAAACAAACCGTTACAGTTGCCTCCGTTTACCCTATCCTGCTAGGAAGTATTCTTTGCCTGGTCTCTGTGGTGCCTCCGCATACCCTAGCTTGCTAGGGACCTGGTCACTTGCTGTGTCCAGTACTGTAGCCTCCGTTTATCTAGTTCGCTGAGACTTGGTCACTTGCTGTGTCCATTACCGTACCTCTGCTATCCCTAGTACTCTAGGGTCCGGGTCACTCACCAGTGTCCTGTCTTGCTGCCATTCTATCCCTAGCCTTCTAGGGAATCTGCCCTGAAGTTACCTACCGCCTCTCCGGTTTGGAGCGATTCCTAGGTTTGGTACTGCTGAGGTTCTGTATCTGGTTCCAGTCATCGGATAAAGCCTACTAGTGTTTGCTATTTTGTTTTGCTATTTTTCCTAGCATCCTAACCTGTATCAGATTTGGGAATTGCCACGGTACTGTCCGGATCTGGACCTGTGAAGGGTGACCTTAGTGTACTTTATTATTCTTAATAAAGCTGATTTTACCTTACTGAATTGTCTGAGTGTACTTACAGAACCGTGACAGCAAAGTGGTAGTCCAAAAACTGACTGCAGCCATGGTTGCTGCAGTGTGTGCAATAAATGATGATGATCCCTTTTGTCCTGAGGAGGATGCAGTTTGTCAAAATCCCAACAAAGGTTCCACTACCACCAGCACCAGTAATATTAATAAACCATCTAAAAAAACAGAGTAGGAGAACAAGTTACATTACAGTGTTGATGGCATTGTGCAAAAAGGTGTAGCGGCTCAACCAGCTGCAGAATCTGACAGTGAGACAAACAAGCACAAAAACAGCTATCCTAGCAAAAGTTGAGAAAATCCCTTAAAGGAGAGAAGTAATTGTTTGAGACTTCTAAATGTATAGAAGAGGGTAGTAGAGAAACCTCCATTATCCTCTTCTTCTTCTTCAAATACAGATGAGTTTGAGAGTGATATGATGACATGACCAGAAAGTTAGCCAAAAAAGCAAAGGCTCAATATTCCACTACTTAAAAGGAGCACTGGAAAGTCTAAATCTGGACAGGCAAAGATGCCAAAAAATAAACAGTCATCCTGTCAGTCACCATCAGCATCACCAAGCCCCACTCAGCCATATACACACTACTAGCATTGAGTAACCAGCAACAACACAAGTTATCAACATCCACAGCCTTAGCTATGATGAGTGCCTCTTCTGCTGTTGTAAGTGCAGCACCTGTGAAACTTTGTAGTAGTAAAATTGTAGCAACATCTAGCCCCAGTAGTAATAGCAGCCCCTTAGGAACCTCACAGTCTATGAACTCCACAGTATGGAGATACTTTACTCACAATCCAAAAAGCTAAGCATGTTGATATCTGTTGTCTGTGTAAGAAGAATGTGAGCAGGTGGAAAGCAGGCTCACATCTAGGCACCTCCTCAATGAGATCTCACCTGAAGCACAACCATAGGTCTAAGTGGGAGACACACCATCAACATGTCAGAGGTTCCACAACTAACAGCAGTAGAACTACTCCTAAAAGTTCCCAGGGCTCTGGGGTACATAATAAAAGTGCTATTGATGTGTCAGTGTGCCATGATTTTCTGTTCCTGCTGCAGAAGACCATGACTCTCAATGTATTTTTGGATGACAGTCATAGAGTGCCGACACATACTGCTGCCACCTCGCAAGTCATGTTGTTGAAGAAATAAAGTTACATAGTTCCACTATGTACTGACATCCTGCTTTTACTAAATTCTTAGAAAGAAGTCAAAACCGGCACAAAATAATACAAAAGTAAGCCTATGGAATAGTACACTTGTCAAAATGTTGGAGGTTGACATGCTACCCTTTTAATTTGTTGAAAACAGAGGCTTTAAAATACTGATGTCATGTGTTGCAACCTGCTGGAATATCCCAAGCCACAGTTATTTTTCAAGGATGGCTGTGCCAGGGTTTCTTAATCAGGAAGTTGTGTTCAGAGAACAAAGGCACTATTTTTCAAAGGCATATGTTGCTGTAGGACTCACAACTTTTACTTTCAGCTATTTATTTTTCCACTTCAGCTCTCAGAAGAAATAATATTGTGGTGTGAAATGGAAATGGCAAAGTTCTCATGGGAAATGTATTGGCAGTGGGGCAAAGGAGGACATTTTATGTATATTCCTTGGGTGTGAATTTTTGAGAAAAAGTGGGAAATTGTTTTTCCATAAAACAACTCCAACATTCAATTTTTCTGACTTTTCACCTCTCATCCCTGCTGACAGCAGCAAGCTTAACTAGTATTGTCACACTCTATTGATACAATCTCTGCATATGGCATCACTTCTGCCTTGTTTATCATTCAAACAATTGCAGATTTGTTGTAAACTAGTATGCCCATGATGCCACAGCTAGGGCATTACAGAAAATTATAGTTAATATTGTTTTGCAAGATTTTTTTTTAATGTTTAACTTTCTACTTGATTCAACTTTGCATTTTTGAAAACTGCATTAAAATGTGTCATGTTATAATTAATTTAGACAAGTTAACAAATAATGAATACTAAACATAAGAGGAAGGAATTGCTGGTCTATTAAGTTACTACCCTCTCTGTATTTAAGGCCTCAGAATATGGGCAGTCATGTTATGTGTCATCAGACTCCTACTAAAGAATGTTTCAATTAATTCAAAGTCGGTGGCTCGTCTAGACCTCGTTCCACTTCATTCGTGCAAGTTTAATAGGTCATTATTCTTAACAGCGACAAATACTTGTCCAATCTCATGGACATCAGATGTTTTACACTGTGATTTGTGAGCAGTTTATTATGGCTCAAAATTTGAAATGCACATTATAATCACATCTTACAGTACGGAATCACCTGTATCTTGATAATAATTCTGTAGTCTGGAAATACTGTTTCACATCTTTCTTATTTACTAGAGCTAGGGGTAGATTTAAAGGCAGGCATCAGTAAAAAACACTAACGGGTGCGATAACGTGTAGTAAGCCATTTAAAGATCCGTCTTAAGAACAGCTAATGGCAGTTCACAAATCATTACGGCAGATACACTTACGTGCATTGTGACTCATAGAACAAGATTCCCCAGAGCCATTTAAAGGAGTGCAGTACTGCTAACGGCTGAACTAAAGATACAGTTAACGGGCAAAAGTTAAAACCCAGGTTTGTTAGCCGTTATACACTTAACATTCAAAAAAAAGAAAAAGGTGATATAGTAAAACAGACGAACCGCTTACCGCAGAAGCATGCAAATGGGAAAATTAACCTGTGCAATGGCAAAATAACACAAAAAACATGGGCAGACGCCACAAATCACTGTCACACACAACACAAAACCAAGCAACACCACAGGGCCAAGGACTTAAAAAAAAAAAAAAAACACCAACATAACATGGCACGGAAGAATGGGGGTTTTCACACAACACGGACACCTGTCAATACAAAAAGAGCTCACCTGTGCAATATCACCAGACGATCCAGATGCAACTTGTACCCCACAACTTCACACCAGCAACTGGCACAGACACACCAATCAGAACACATTGCATTTTAAAACACAGACACACCTTCAAACACTTACCTGGACAATAAACACCTTCCCATTGGTCATCACTCACATCATCACCACACCTAGACAACGCCCTACCACGTACTAAAAGTGACAGCTCACCACACTTACTTGTGGCTTGTTTTCCACTCAGGGAGATAGAGAGAGAGCGAGAACTATAAGTATATTGGGTTACTTATCGACGCAAAGACTGCAGAGAAGGCATGCAAGGCCGAGAGCTAGGGAACGCCAGCAGGCCCCAGGCACACCTGATCAACAGCTTTCACCTGTTGCAAGTGAGGAGGCTCTGGCTCAAGAGCCACAGAGGAGCACATCCCCACCTGAAGGACAGCACATGCCTGCAGATGCACAGGATGCTCCCCAGCTGCACAGGGACCCCTGGAGCAGTGTAGGATGTCTAGATGACCATCAAGGCCCAGGGTATACCGCCAAGGGTCACTCTCTTTGGAATGACCAATGATGAGGTGATTGATTGCTACAGGTTGAGGCCGACCAGCATCACTGCCCTGCATGAGGTCATCAAGGATCAGGTGGATCCGATTTACATCCACAACCATGCCCTATCTGGCCTCCAAAAACTCCTGTGTGCCAAACACTTCATGGCAAGTGGCGCCTTCCAGTTGGCAGAAGGTTATGCATCTGGCATGTCACAGGCCACATTCTCCAGGGTGCTGGCCCAGGTTTTGCCAGCCCTCAAAAGCAAGGGCAGTACCTATATACATTTCCCCACCACCAACATGGAGTGGATACATTTGAAGCAGGGCTTTTAAGCAAGGGGAGGAATGCCCAGGATCATGGGTGCGATAGATTGCACCCATGTCCGTATCAAAGCTCCAATACGTGCTGGACAGATATACATCAACAAAAAGAACTTCTACTCCATGAACATGCAGATGGTGTGTCTAGCCATGTCACTCACTGTCCACAGGTGATTCAAGCTATGGCTGCAGATCATGGCTAATGAGCATTGCAGTATGCACCAGGCAAAGTCTGTGACATCATTATGGCATGTGCTATATTACACAACGTCATGGTGGACACCAGACTTCTTGACGATGCCCAGCCCCCACCCATAACTGATGACCCTCTGGACATTGTCGAGGGTGAAGAAGGCCTAAGAGCGAAGCAGATAAGAGACACATTGATCAGGGAACACTTCAGCTGTGAGTATAATATATGTATGCACACAATCCATGCATACACACTCACCACAACACACATGCTCTGTTTCACGTCATAGGATCAGTGACACAGCTCTGAAACTGATTGCAGTATGGACCACCATCATCAACCAGTCCATGGACGAGACATATTGGGACTAGGGATACCAATGACATCTGACACCCTGTCGTCCATGTTAATACTGCTATCTTAAGAATATCATGCGTGACCCCCTGGAAACCAAGGTACAACACTATAACCATATAAATGCAAACAGAAAAACAGGAAAGGCACCCAACAGTGTATTATCGCCTTTAACAAATTGCTTCTTCCAATAGTTGTAAAAAATGGTTACTCACAATTCTGATAGTCACTTAGAAATAGACTGACTTACTCGCATTTGAACAAATACCTGTCTCCAACCGGGAAATATTCAGGTACAGGAAAATCAGCAAGGCTCCAGTATTGTAAAATGTAAATTTTAATGAAAAATAAAAAAAGTATAATACATATATATATAAATTATATCGATCTCATATATAGAAAAAATATAATATAAAATCAAATTAACCCAATACTAGAACAATTTGGTTAATTTGATTTTGTATTATATTTTTTCTATATATGAGATTGATATAATTTATATATATATGTCACAGTGGCTCAGTGGTTAGCACTGTTGCCTTGCAGCGCTGGGGTCCTAGGTTCAAATCCCACCAAGGACAACATCTGCAATGAGTTTGTATGTTCTCACTGTGTTTGCGTGGGTTTCCTCCGGGTACTCTGGTTTCCTCCCACACTCCAAAAACATGCTGATAGGTGAATTTAGATTGTGAGCCCCAATGGGGATAGGGACCAATATGAGTGTAAAGCGCTGTGAAATCTGTGTGCGCTATATAAATAAAGGATTATTATTATTATTATACTTTTAATTATTAAAATTTACATTTTACAATACTGGAGCCTTGCTGATTTTCCTGTACCTGAGTATTTCCCGGTTGGAGACGGGTATTTCTCCAAATGCGAGTGTCAGTCTATTTCGAACTGACCATCAGAATTGTGAGTACCCATTTTTTACAACTATTGGAAGAAGCAATTTGTTAAAGGCAATGATACACTATTGGGCGTCCTTCCTGTTTTACTGTTTGCATTTATATGGTTTACCGCTTCGAGGAGAGCGTGTTGGGAAGGAGTTGCTGTCTTAGGGGCAGCTTTAATAATCCCCTTGAGCGCTATAGCTGTTACTCACATAGGTGAACAAACAGCATCTAGTTTTGTCAGTATAATCACCTGGGTGATTGGTGAAGGTCCAATTGATTTGTTGGAGTCTACACAAGGGGCACCTCCTGTCTTTTTCTCCTTTTTGTATCCATAAACACTGTAACCATGTTCAGCGTATCCCAGGGCTCCATGGGTACCAAGTAAAGTGTTTTGCTATGATCACAGCCACAGAAACCATGGTACCCTTGTAGCAAGAGAGTCTCATCCAATGCAATGCATTGGATAACACTCTGTCACATCAGGGATTAAGGGGACATTCAAGTAAACCTTGGACCTGTAGTTTGCTAGAGCTGAAAAGAGCAGCAGAGGGATGGATCTACAGTGGTAGTATGTTATACAACATAGAGATCATGAGATGTGGATCAGATCTCCAGGGACACCACGCTGACCTGTGTGTGTACAGTGATATGTGTCCCTGACATAAATACACACAACTACAAATCTGTCCTAATAACTCCATGAAACAAATATATTTCGGCTGCCACTGTGAGAGTGACAGTGGCAGCCCAAAATAATTTGTTTCATGGAGCTATTAGGACAGATTTGTAAATGTGTGTATTCATGTCAGGGACACATAGCCCTAGGGTTGGTTGACATCCCCTTAGTTCTCCCCATAATGGGTTACAGACGAGTATACAACACATTACAAAGCAATGGTTTGTGTACTCCCCTGTAACAGTAAATATGAAGTGGATAATTATGTTAAAGCTTTTGCATGATTATCAGTTGGAGGTTGCTGTTTCTAATCCTGTCCTCTTGTCCCACAGGCATCCATAGCGTGATCCATCCTTGAACAGAGGAGTTTCCATGTGACTGGACTGAAGTCTTGACAACACTTCCATGAAGCTCACCCCTTGGTGTTTCAAGTGATTGTGTTGGTGCACTGTTTGACCTGATGTTGACAGCAACCTCTACTGGAACATTCTCATATAGACACAGAAAACACAAATTCATGTGTGTACTAACATCCAGATATCAAACCTGTACAGTAAGAATGTGCATCTACAGAGTTGACAAACCTTGTGGACAACACATGAGCAGTACAGTACTGTTTCAAAAGTATTCATATTTAAGGGAAAGTAATGTTTCATAATAAAAGCAGCTCTAATTAATCATCATAGTATTTGGACTTTGGAGAGTGTTATTTCAATTCTGTCAGAGTTGTAGTTCATGAGTAATTCAATGACAAAGTGTCCCCCTCCCGCCCCTTTTACTGATGTAACACTTTTCAGCCAGAGCAGAAGGGAGGTTCCCAGGTAGACTGCAGAGAGGGACAATCTTCAATTAAGCTTTCATTGTTCTCATAGGAAGAAGATTGTCCCCTTCTGTTATCTGTCTGGTCTTACAACCAGATTCCACATCTGAGAAGAGATGGCTTACACTAGGTAAAATGGGTGGGAGGGGGAACTTTATCCTTCAATTACTCTTGAACCACAACTCTGACAGTATTGAAATAACACTCTCTATGGCTCAAATACTATGAAGATTAATCTGAGCTGCTGTTTTTGTGAAACGTTATTATCCCTTTAGTTTAAATGTACCTATTGGGTGCTCATACAAGTGTTTAATGCATGTAGGCAATATACAAGAAAACACATGTATGTTTTAATGTAGTTTGAGACACAACAAAGAAGAACCATAACTATTCAATCTGTGTCTATTTGAATAAATTAGACATGTCTCAATGCGGAACCACCAAGGCTAGAGTATCCCTCATACATAGATTGGCATGACCTACATCACAGGAGTCCACTAGTTGTTTTACCATGAGTGGACTTTGTGATGTATTCATGCAATGAGATGATGGCAGTGATACACCAATGTGTGTTGTGAGTGATAAAGAGGTGATACAGGGGACATGACTTGCACAGTGATATCATGCCCCGGTTTACATGGTGATCAATGTAACCAATGTTCTGAGATTGCTTTGGTTTGACATATCTCAGTACATGGGCTACATTACCAAACAAACAGACTAAGTGAACAAGAGATATCACTGGTGATGTCTGTTACAACCTTAGTAAAACATCAACACAACTTACTAGATAACACAATGCTCATTCTAAGGTTTCAATGTGTGTGCTACACATTGAAACTTAGGACGATCATTGAGTTCTCCAGGAAGTTAGGCTTGATTCTAACTCTTATTGTGAAACTGACTTACTGGAGAACCCAATGCTCCCCTTAGGATTTCAATGTGTAGTACACACATTGAAATCCTAGGGTGACCTTTGGGTTCTCCAGTATGTCAGTTTCACAATAAGAGTTAGAATCACACATATCTGACTGCATGTTCTATCATCTATCCTGCCTGTTAGTTCTCAGCTAAGTCAAATAGATGTTTGGTTAACCCCTTAAACCATAACAGTTGATGCAGATGAATGTTCAGAGTTGCACCAGTTGATGTGCTAAGGGGTATGTTTTGTTTTTCAAGTTCAACACACATCATGGCCATATAACGCTGTCATGTTATATGGCTCCAGGGATAGATTGTCAGTTGAATTTGTACAACGGTGTGTGTTTAAACCCATGTTGTAACATCCCACAAACATGTTACCTAGGCAGAAGTTGTGTTAACTGCATTGCTTGGCAAAGCATTGGAGACAACTATGCCACCCAATCTATCACGGAACACAAAGCATATCAGACAGGATATATGGGGGAAAATAACAACTTGGGCTGTTTATTTCTTTTTTTTGGGGGGGACCTTTTACTGGGTGCCAGATGTTGATGCTTTGGCTGACTGCCTGGTCACCCTTTACACCCTAGATGTAGCTTGAGGGGTCACACTAGAGGGAGTGGTGGGTGGAGTGGACTCCTCTGTTGACCGCAGCTCCATCTCAACACACAGGTTCTCCCTGTGGTTGTGGTCTCTGAACTCCACCAGCAGCTGTCCCATCAGGTCCATCATACCTCTTTGGTACTTCCAGACTTGTATGTTCAGTACCGTGAGCTCTAACTCCATGGCATGTATCCTCGTCTCAATTCTTGAGGTGTTCCTCTGGAATTCCCTTCTGTGCCTTGTGATGTTTGGGTTTGTCCTGTGGCATTCCCGGAGTAGCCTCCTCTGTAGCACCAGGCACTCAGCCTCCATCCCCCTGACAGGTGCAATGCTGGAGGTGGATGTGCCTGGTGATTCTGCTGGTTGGGTTGCTGCTGATGTAGAGTCTGCTGCTGAGTCTGCTGTTGAGTCTGCTCTTGGGTCTGCTGCTGTGTCTGCTGCTGCTGAGTCTGCTGCAGCTGTGTTTGCTGCAGCTGTGTTTGCTGTGTGTCTGCTGCTGCTGTGTATGCTGCTGTGTCTGCTGCTGGGTCTGCTCCTGCTGTGTCGGTTGGTGGTGCTGAGTCTGCTGCTGCTGTGTCTGCTGGTGGGGCTGTGTCCGCTGGTGGAGTGGCTGCTGCAGATGAGGGGTGTGTGCCCACCACATCAATGGACTCAGAGCTGCCAAATAATGTCTGTGGTGGTGATGGGCTAAAGTGTTCCCTCGGTATAAGGCACTGGGGCTCCCCAATCAGGCCCAGGTGTTTGTAATCCAGTGGCCAAGGGTCATACCTTGGCTACTGGTAGGTGCTTGGCCCCTACCTGGGATCATACCTGGGGCCCTGTTGGGGAGCCATCCAAGAGGGTAGGTTCATCTGGTGGGAATATGGCCGATATTATGCGGTGGCCACTGTCCCGGGCAGCCATTGCCTCCCTGGTGGTGGTGTTGCTGCTGCTGGAGGGTAGTAGCTCGTGGAGGTGGTGGGATGCATCCACCTGTCCTCGTGTTGCATCCAGGCACCGTATTGTGGTGGTGCAGCAGGTGTTGTTGCAGGTGGAGCAGCCAGTGTTGGAGCAGCCAGTTTTGGAGGAGTCAGTGTTGGAGCAGCCAGTGTTGGAGGAGCCAGTGGTGGGGGAGCCAGTGTTGGAGCAGCCAATGTGGTCTACATAGTGTGATTGCAAACCAGACACACTTTATAGACCATTCCAATAAAGTTTTCATCTCTAAATGGCACAATTTTGGCTCTGCTGAAGAGCCTCTGTCTGCTCAAATAACTCAAATCTACAGCTCTCACATAGAGCAATATCTGTCTAAGCATGGGGTTTTGAGGGATTGGACTTACATCAATCCACATCTTATTACAATGCCTACAATATTACATCAAGGTGAAATTAACCATTACAATCCCGTACAAGGTACATAGAAAGAAGAATGGTCTATTATCTAGGTGGATATGTACCTTTCATGTGGGTCCAGATATATCCTTACAAGATATGAACCCAGAGATCAATTCAGTACGTGTGATGGCCTAACTGGCTATATATGTGCAACCATCAAAACCTAAATTTTTTGATATCCTCAATGAACACATACCTAGTATATCCCACATTACTTAGATAGGATATACTAGGTATGTTTTTATTTATGATATCAATATAAGTTAGGTTTTGATGATTGCACATATATATCCAGTAAGGCAATCACACACACTGAACTGATCTCTGGGTTCATATATTGTTGGGATATATTTGTACCCATATGAAAGATACTATCCTCATAGATATCAGACCATTTTTCTTTGTGTACATATCTTTTTTAAACAGATCTGCAGTACGATTCAACTGTTATTCATCCCTATCTTATTAGTTTATCCCGTACAATAAAAGATATTGAGGTAGTTTACATGTGACTCTCTGGTTTGTCATGATGGTATCCTATGCATTGCATTGCGATGCATGGGATACCACCCTGGCAATCACAGATTGATGAACTTGACAGGATCCAGTCCATGAAGTCTGTTCCAGATCAGTCCTGAAGGCCAACAATCAGGCCAGTAATGAAGGATATCTTTGAATAAGACCTGTTTTTTTTGGGATGACCCCATCCATCCTTCTGAGTGAGCCAGCCGTACTCAGAGAAATCCATCATTCGTGGCCTGTTGTTGACCAAACTACAATAGTTAATATTTATTTCCCATGTGTATCCTGCAAATAGTGGCTGGTGTACCATCCATCCATGGCATCACCACTCCAGAGGATCCATGTTGGAATCAACTGTGAGATATGTAATTTCAAGTTAGAGTAAATGATTGCATACACAACCCAAAGGCCTAGTTGTTTGTCCTTTAATTCAGGGGAATTATTTTAGGCCTGTGTGTTGCACCTACACCCAGGTATTCTCAGTGGCACTGTGATGTGTAACCTGATCCATCTTCTTTTGTGATTTAGTGAGCGGTGATGAACACCTGATGAATTGAAAATGATGATGACTTCACCAGTGATCTCATTTCCCCATTTCCAATGATTTCTATGGAGTCAATACAATGAGACCTTAGCAACTTGAATCATGTTATTGTATAGTCTCCATAGACTAAAATGGGGATTGGTGAAGTGAGGGTTTGTAAGGGTTACTGTGTAGCATGTAATTGTTACCCTATTAACTCGTGTTCTTATTATTGGTTCACCCTTTGAGTACTAGAGGGGTTGCCAAAGCATTGTTGAGCGATGCATTGATGATCCCTCTAGAACTCAAGGGGTTATTTTCTGTGTTCCCTGTGGGTGCATGGGTGACATTGTGTAGGAACAGTTATGATGTTTAACATGCAACACTTTTGTAAGTGTGGATTGTGTGTGATCAGCACAGCAACATGAGGGTTGACCTGGGACCTGGACAGGTTTGGGCCTGGTTGAACCTTGCCATTTGTCCTTATATTGTGTCCTGTTTTAACCCTCATGGTGCTGTGTTGGTGTAGTTGTGTGGATATATGATGGGCATATGTTGAGATGGGACTGTGTTTGTGTGTAATGGTTGTTGGGTTATGTGAGGTTGCAACCTCAGTAGCATCTTAAACTGAGCTTGCTGTAACGTTAGCCCACAACAATACAGCTCTGAAGTGAAGCAAGAACTTGCTCGCTGGGGCAGCTGGGAGGAAAGTGGGAAGTCCTGCTGCTCCAAGCCGCACATGCATGGTGCCGCAGAATGCGGAAGTGGCATTTTTTAAGGATTAATATCTCCACTCCTAGGTAAGTAAAACTAAAACAAAACCCAGTGCTAATATTGTCTTAGGGGTTAAAACCAATGCTCAAATTTTTTTGCGATCTGAATGTTCCCCTTTAAATCCGACGTAAATCATGTGTTATTTGCGGACAATGTGCCTTTTTTACTTAGCGGCTGTTTTAACATGAACCTTTAAATCTAGCCCCTAAAGTACTTCTGATGTGGCCTGAGACTTCTCACAGGTGCTGAACTGGTTAACAGCTCTGACTAATGCAGGTGGGAAGAGTTATACCTGCTGTTGTGTTTAGTATCACAGCATTTCTTTCTTCTTGTGTTTAGCATGTGTCATGCTAGCCAAAACACCAACAAATGTACAATTAAGGAGATATTAATACTTGTTACTATATACTAATATATGCTAATTGTGATACCCATGCAGTACCGATTATTTTTCATATGCTAATGAAGCTCTGTGCAGAACCAGGGGATTTTCATTTTCACTTGTCCCAGAAATATAAGTGTGAATCTCCTAAACTACACATCTGCTAGACATTTGGTTAACATGAAACAAAGGCAGTTTTGAATTAAGTTTTCAAATATGAAAAAAAAAAAATCAAGGTGATAGGTCCACTATAAAAGATGCAAAAAATGATGTACCATTTTTCATGTTTTGTTACATGTTATTCAGAAATTATTCTTAGTTTATGGTCTCAAGGCACACCAACAGGTCAGGTTATGCATGATGACAGGTTTGTAATCATTAATGCTTAAGTAAGAGCACTGTTAGATTCTGACTTTTTCATATGACCTAAGGACTAGACTTGAAAGTCACTGATGTACAGTGAATTTACATACAATATTTTTAGTAGTAACCAGCATGGTTTTATGAAGAATAGATCATATGAAAAGACAAAACAAGAAACAGAGGGCACCGATAGTGCCTGGCTACTGGGAATATCAGTGCTCAAATAAATATAACAGTGAGTTTACTCACATTTGAAATATACTGTGTAGTGAACAAATGTTACACACAGCTACATAGACATACAGAAATATTACCATCTCTGTTCGATAATCTCCGGATCTCTGTATATTATCTATATATATTATCTCTGTATGTCTATGTAGCTGTGTGTAACCTATGTTCACTACACAGCATATTTCAAATGTGAGTAAACTCACTGTTATATTTATTTGAACACTGATATTCCCAGTGACCAGGGACTATTGGCACCCCCTGGTTCTTCTTTTGTCTTTTCATATACTCTGGCCTCATGAGTGGGGTTTTGTTGGGGTGAGCAGCCTGTATCTGGTCCTGTGACATGCAAGACACTGTATAGGGGAGCAGCTTTAAGTCCCCAAGCTTTTTTGCTGGTTTGTACATAAGTATAATTCCGGTCATTGCTCAAAGTGAGTACCAGTTCATGGTGGTGGTGTGGTGTTCCATCTGAATAGAGGATATTGCACAAGAGGGTCCATCTTTCTTTGTGCTTTTGACAAATAGATCATGTCAGACTAATTTACTTGCATTTTACGAAAGGGCAAGTATTAATATGGACAAGGGAATTGATGTTGATGTAGTATACTTGGATTTTGCAAAAGCCTTTGATAAAGTACCTCATAACAGGTCACTCCATAAATTAAGAGGCTTTGATTTGGGAGGTGATATCTGTACATGGATTGAGAACAGGTTAAATGATAGATGGTACAGAGTTGTGGTAAAGGGAACCTTTTCAAGTTGGTCTAAATTTGTAAGTGGGTTGCCACAGATTTCAGTCCTGGGCACAATGTTTTTTAATTTGTTTATTAATGATCTAGAAGTGTGAATTGGAAGTAGTGTCTACATCTTTGCTGGTGACACTAAGCTATGTAAGGAAATACATACAGAGCTGAATGTTTTTTCTCTGCTGCAAGATTTAGATAAATGGAGTGAATGGGCAGAAAAGTGACAGATGAATTTTAGGCCTCAATTCAAATGTCTCCAATGCAAAAAAAAATACAGCCAATGTTGGTTTTTAAAGCATGCTAATCCATTCAATTAACCATCTTATAAACAGCTAACGGACGTTTTAAAATCACAACGAACAATGAAAAATTGCCCACTGAAAACAATGGACAATTAAGGCCAGGAGTCATTCAACTGTGTGCAGTCAGTGCCCACACATGATAAACTGATACATTTAATGGATGAAATTCTGCACATAGTTTTTCTGACCGTACAGCCCACAACTGAGAAAAAAAACCCTGTTGGACAAAAGAAAGCTGGGTAACATCAGCTCACACAACACATAGCGCAAGCACAGCAATGGCAAATTAACCCCTGCAAGCCAAGCAACCACACGGGAAATGGATATGCCCTACAAACAAGTCCCTGACAAACAACAAAAACTTATTACCCTCCCCAGGGACAAGGGGTTGACAAAGCAACCCAACACAATCTGTCACACCATACCCCAGAACAACAGGGGTTAACACAAAATAACACATATGCAACACAACACAATACACACACCTGTCAATGCCAAAGCAACCCATGCTCAGCTGTGCAACATCACTAGCCAATGGAGACCCAACGTGAACCTGCCAATGTCACACATCATCTTACAGGTACACAGCAAGTAAAAATATCAGATACACAAAAACAGCCACATTGCCAAACACTTACCTGTACAACACACACCTTCCCATTGGCCACTCCTGACCACTCCTGGATAACACATCACCCCTGTCTCAAAAGGACATTGCACCATCCTCAGACATGGCATGTTTACAGCGAGACCACTCAGAGAGAGTGAGAGAGAAAAAGATATTATGACCAGTATGCTTGCATATCAATTCCTGTGAAGACATCGGTGATGAAGGCATGTAAGGGCTAGAGATCACTCTTAACCCTCAAGCACACCTGCTGAACATTTGCCTGTTGCATGTTCTGATGCTTCAGCTGAAGAGCCAGACAGAAGCCCATCTCCACTGGAGGACTACACCAGGCAGCAGCACCTTAGCTGCCACAACAGGATGTCCCACAGCTCACACAGTTTCCATAGGGACCTGTGGAGCAGCACAGAGATAACAGACTGCCACAAAGACACAGGATATACTGCACAAGGGTCACTCTCCTTGGAATGATGGATAATGAAGTGAGACACCAGTACAGGTTGACATCGCACAGCATCAACAACCAAAGATGACATCAACCTCATATACAGCAAAAACTGTGCCCTACCTGGCTTACATCAGGATATGCATCTGGCATGTCCCAGCCCACATGTTCAAGGGCACTGTCTCAGGTGTTGGCGGCCCTCAAGAGGAAGGCCAGGAAATACATCTACTTCCCTCCACCCAGATGGAGTAGACAAGTGTCAAGCAGGACTTCTACACAAGGGGAGACATGCCCAGAGCCATGGGTGCCATAGACTGCACACATGTGCGCATAAGAGCTCCAACTCATGAGGGACATCTCTTCATCAACTGGAAGAATTTCCACTCCATCAACGTACAGATGGTATGTGATTCCAACATGAGGATAACCCATGTTTATGCTTCCTATCCCAGCAGCTGTCAAAACTCCTACATCCTCAAGCACTCGCCCATCCACAAAGACTTTAAGAATGGGACCTTTCGGGTGAGTCAACAATCCAAACATCACACTACATCCACAGGTGCACTCACACAACGAATGTAACCTCATCTTAACATGGTCATGACACACAAATAGTACATTTCCCTTACACAACATCATCCACATAACATGTGGTCCTTGTCTCACAATGTCACTCTCTTTCCACAAGAGATGCCGGGTATGGGTGTAAACCGTGGCTCCTCAAAGCGATTTACTATATATGAAAAACATTTTTTGATTTTGAAATATATATATATTTTTTAGAAACATGCAAATTGTAACAGTCTACTTAAGATTGTCCTGTGCAACTATATAGTGTGTAAATATGTCCAAAACATGGCTCCCCCATCTTCTGATTTATTGTACTTTTAAACATCCACAGATGACAAATATTTCCTCCAAGTGTGTATATATATATATATATATATATATATATATTTATTTTTTTAATATTCATTTTAAAGAATTTGTTTTTATTGACTGGAGGGTACTGGTCTTCTGTGGGTGGGAGTTTTAGGATGCACGATTCACCTTGGGTTGGGGGTACGCTAGAAAAGAAAGTCAGAGCTCTGATTTTTGAGTCTGCATAACTTTATTGGTGAGCACACCTTGGTCCATATGGAACATCCTTGGATGAGAACGAAGTGTGGACCATGGAGTGTTCCAAAGACCGGAATCCAGTACATGGCGTCCTAGCATCTTGCTTTGCATGAGTAGAGAACAATAGGAGAATACGTGTTTCAGGTGAGCTGTTATCACAGTGCCTGTGATCCTCCTGTCACTCTCATCTGTGGCATACTTTGATTTGCTGAGTTGGTTTGGCCCGCCCCCTGGTGACCTTTTTATACCTGACTTTCACATCTGTCAGATGCCCTTTTGTGGTGTTTCTGAGCCAGTCTTGCTGTTGCTGTGTTCCTGTATCTGGATTCCTGTGTACCGACTTTGGCCTGTCCTGACTACGCTCCAGTGTTCCTGATCGTGTTTGACCCGGCTTGTCTGAGAACCTCCTACGTGCTACGACCTGGCTTGTCTGAGAACCTCCTATGTGCTACGACCCGGCTGGCTGACTTCCTGCTTCGTGATCGACCACGGCCTGTTCCAGCGACCTGCGTTTGCCTGTTGTCGCCGCCGCGAAATTCTGACTCCTGCTGTGCTGTGCTGACACAGTGTGACCATTACACTCCGGTGTAACCCATCTCCTAGTGCAGAGTTCCTTGCTGACTTGCATAAGCTGTGCTCCTTGTACCGAGCCTCCATACGCTTGCAGAGCTTAGTTACCATACCGAGCCTGGGAGATTTAAACGTACCCTTTAACCCTTGCAGTGCCGCTTCTCTCTTGCCGAACCTCCATTCATTTCATAGAGCCTCTACCTTATAAGTCTACTTCTGCTGAGTTGGCTGCTAACTTGGACGGCGACTCCGATTCACAAATGCAGAGTAGTCAAGTCCTGTCGGTCCGGTTGGGCGCCCTAGGCTCTCGGTATCACGTTACTTACCGGAGGTATCCATTGCGGCTATTGGTTCTGAGTGGTAGCAAGGTTAGGCTCCAAGCTCTTGCAGGATCCAAAGGTCTGCGCCCGTGGGGGCTATTGGCTCGTGTTGTGCTCACTTTGGTCTCCAGTTATACACCCGTGGGGGCTAAAACGCCAGCTTTGCATCTCAGGCTAGTCTCCGATTACGCCCATGGGGGCTACATACTCTTGCACTTGCAGTCTCTGTGGTCTCTTTGGGAAAGCCCGTGGGGGCTATGTTTGGGTCACTGTTCTGCTAAGCTCATGCTGGTCACTGATCACCAACTATCCTCCATTGCATGAACTCTGTGCTGTGCACATTTGCTCAGTTTATCACTACACCATTCGGGCGTGCCAAACCCCACAGCTGAGACGGACTGATCATTCTCATTTACCCTTTAGGGACCAATTCACTATTATCTGTACCATTTTGAGTGTGCCTTCTATTCATTATAGTGAATCTATGTGTACTGTGTATTCACTTGCAATTGCTGCTGTCACCTGTAGAGGGTGATCATTTGTACTTATTTTCATTCAATAAACATTGTTTTATTTTACCTACTGGTCTGAGTGTCAAAACAAACCGTTACAGCTGTATCTATTTAAATTGGGTCCTTCTCTATTCAGTAAGATGTTCTCCCTGATTAAGTGAGAGAAACTTTCACAAAATGCGTTGGATACGTTGTATTTATGGAAACATTTTTATCCTATATATATTTATAATTATTCCTGAAAAAAATTGTATTTTGACTACATACCTATCCATCTCTCTACCTCCTTGGTTGATTATATGCTGATTTACCTGTTTCATCTGGTAAGTAGGCAGTATTTATGCATGCATGGAACCTTTTATCCATCTCATTGTTACCCTTAGAGGGCTTTTTTGCCTGGTATGTTTTTGTGTTTATTCTCCATAAGAGCCAGTGAGTGCCACAAACCTGAGCAAGTGGATTAGAGAAATCATATAGAAGGATCACCCAGTCTAACCTCCACAATGACACTGTGAAGAACATGATCCAGGACTACTTCAAAAGATCTGTTCCCCTTTATGGAATCATGAAACAAGGCACATTGTAACATTGTTCTAGTGAGTAGAAGCACAACAGATTTATCTAGGTTGATTGAATAAATACAGACATTACTCTCAAAGTGGTCTTTGCGCTCTTCTCTTTCCAATTTTTCGCTGTGGCTCCTCATACCACTACCAAATCCACAAACACCTGCACAGGAGAGATACAATGAGGCTCACGTCCAAACAAGGAATGACATTGAGAGCACCTTTGGCTGCTCAAATCCAGATTACAGGGCCTGGATCACTCAGGGAAAGCTCTGCAATAGTCACCAGACAAGGCATGCAACATCATTCTAGCATGTACAATACTACACAACATAGCCATGGACATAGGTCTAGTGGATGAGATTGAGCCACTATCCATTGCAGAGGTACCTGTTCCACTTGCACAGGCTAGAAGGGCAGAGATACGAGACATGATCATCTGGGACAACTTCGCCTGTTAGGATAATACAGGAATCAAACGCAACGCATGTGTGTCCATGATCAGGCTTGATATAATATGCTATGATATGTAATGATATATTTCACTCCACAGGATGACTGACATACACAGCCTTGATATTGCCTGCTACAACATCACAACCATGTAGCTGATACAGTAAATAGCCTATGCAGCAGCTGTTCTATGGATGTGTTATATTGAAGGTATGAATTCAACTAGCATCTGCCATTCATTCAGCCATGATGACATTGCCCCTTCAAGGATATCATCCATTCATCATGTCCCTGAGTTGAACCTAGAGTAAACAACATATATTGAGCTGAACATGGTCATATCAACCATAGAACCCTTGGAGTGATAGAGGATATCCAGTGCAATGACATGCAATGAATTGAAAGAGTCCCAGTGTAACGGTACTGCATGGGTTAACAGCAGCCAGCAAGTGTAAACAGTCCCATGTGTGGTAAGGCCTGTTAAGAAGCTCACCTAGGGTTGAGAGCTTAAATACGAGTAACGCCCAAGAATAAGTATAAAAGGTAATGGTGAACTGCCTTAACAGTAACGGAGGCTGAGCAACTTGAGCACTGCCAGAGCAGTAACGGAGACTAGGCCACGTGAACACTGCCATAGCAGTAATGGAGACTGAGTGACATGAACACTGCCATAGCAGTAACGGAGACCAGGCAACTAGAGCACTGCCGTAGCAGTAACGGAGACCAAGCCACGAGAGCGCTGCCGTAGCAGTAGTGGATACTAGGCAACAGGAGACTGCCGTAGCATAAACTGAGACTAAGCCCTTGGATACTGCTGTGGCATAAACGGAGACTGAGAAACTGAGGTTCTCTCATGGCAATAACTGAATCTGAGCCACAGGGGCACTGCCGTAGCAGTAACGGAGACTAGGCCACTTGAACGCTGCCGTAGCAGTAATGGAGACTAGGCAACTGGAGACTGCCATGGCAGTAATAGAGACTAAGCAACTGAGCACTGCAGTGACAGTAACGGAACTGAACAACTCGCCCTGGGAGGCACCCAACCGGGAGCGGATAGTAAGACAAGCCAATAGGAATGTCGCAGGGGCGACACAGAGGCAACCAAGACTAAGACTGCACAGCTGTAACAGACAGAGATAGAGGATCACCACCCTCAACCGCAGACCGGTAGGGGAGTGCAGGGAGGCAGCAGCCCAACCGGACGGGTACTCACGGAGCTGGAACGTCAGCCAATCCAAGTCGGTACACGGAGCTGGAACATCAGCCAAGCCAGGTTGGTACACGGAGCAGGAACATCAGCCAAGCCGGGTTGGTACACGGAGCAGGAATGTCAGCCAAGCCGGGTCGGTACACGAATCAGGAACATCAGCCAAGCCGGGTCGCACACAGGATGGTCAGGCAGTCCGGGTCGGTGCACAAGCAGGAGACGAGATGCAGAGTAGTCAGGCAGTCCGGGTCGATACACTGAGAGCAAACAGTAATCAGGACCAAGCGCTGGTACTGGAACACCACGAAAGGGCACCGGAGAAGTGCCAGAACCCAGTATTTAAAGGCAATACTGGGCGGGACAATCACAGTACAGCCAATAGGAGAGAGCAGGAGTGTAGACTGACAGAATGTCGCTGAAAGAGCACGGGCACAGTGATAGGGTTCAAGAGGGATAGACAACCCATCGCAAAGCCCTCCAGCATGCAAAAGGTTAACGGGATAATGATGCGTCATCTTTTGCATGACAGACGGTTAGTTGTTGCAGTTTCAAATCCCATCATCTCTTCCCATATGCATCCATGGCATTACTCATCATGGAACAGAGAAATGTCCAAGTTAACTCTATGTCCATGAAGCTCACCTCTTGCTGTTCTATTGTCCTGGTGTTTCTTCGATATATGAATGTTGTTATCAATCTCTGAGAAACCTTTCACATATTCAAAAACTGCTCAAGTATATATGTATGAGTTGCCTAAGATCTAAGAGGAAAGACCTGTACTGCAATACCCCTCTTCTTCAGAATTCAAAGACCTTTTGGAGAACGTATGAGCAGCTCAAACTTGTTTTTTCCAGTAGGCTGTTTTTATGTTAAACATACATTTTGAGGGCTTTTAGAAGTCTTCAATGCATTTTGGTTTAATATAAACATGTTTATGCTTTAATGTATTGTTAAACATATTAAAGGAAGCCTATCGCCTTAAAAAATATGTCTGTTGATTTTGATGTTGTATTAGCCATTTCTTCAGAAAGCAAATAGTTATGAGTTATGTATCCGTTATACTTATTAAGGCACGTCCCTAACCTCAGGGGTCTATTAATTAAACAGGGACTACGAGTGGAGTTACAAATGTATTGATGCAAGGAGATGATGTTCTCCCTGCATAGTGTAATCAATTGACCTGACTAGTGGCTTCTTCATGCTCCTGTCCTGTAACCTGATGTAACCTCACCAGAGTGTGAATCCCATCATGGTTGTTTTGTTTATCTATCCTGCCTGTGAATAATTTAACCCAAATACATGGTTGGCTAACACCATAATAACCACACCAGTGGATAAAACTAAATGGGGACAGTCTGACACCTGGTATGCTAAGGTTAAGTGTTAGTTGCTCAACTTTAACTCACATCATGGCCAAACAACAGCTTCATGTTGTTTTGCTTAGCTAGGTCCCTAATGTCACACTTGCCATTTCCTTTGACCTGAAGAAGAAAGCAGACTATCACTAGCAGTAGTAGCAGCAGGCACAGACAGTTGATCTGTGATCCTGCTGGTGGTGATGGTATTAATTCTGAGTCTGCTCTCCCCCAACACCAATTCTGGCCTTTTAAGGATCATGTTCAACTTGGACACGATAGTGAAGGGAAGGGAACTCCCAGAGCCAGAGGAATGGTGTATGCTCCCTTGACCACTAGTCTGGATGCTCTCAAGCGTTTCCCCTACCACTCTGGCTGTTCACCATTACTGCTACTACTACTAACACCAACCACATCAAGTTCAGCCGCAGAGTCTTCCTCCTCAGTCTCACAGTCACTAGTAATATGAGGATCTTGTTGATTACCCCCCTCCTTCACTCCTAATGCTAACAAGCTACTGGACCTTAGTAGCAGTAGTACTAGCACTTGGGAATGGAAAGTGTGATTTAGGGTCCCTTGCTGTCACACTTGGCATCATTTTCTCCCACCCCTCCAAGTACTACAAGAAAAACTAGCAGCAGGCAAAGTATTGGTGGCAGCAGGTTCAGCACAAGCAGCAGGTTCAGCACTGGCAGCAGGTTCACAGCAGAACAGCACAGTACGTCTATCTCGCTCTATAACTGCTTCTATTGTGTCTGCTTTCAGAGAAAACATTACGTTTTTATAGTGGAAGTGAGAAGACAATGTAAATCAATGAGCAAAAACCTTCTAGACATTGATAAAATGGCAAAACATTTTGGGCAATGGGCGACAGATGCGAAAATTTTAAGCGCTAGTTTTAAAGCGGATTTTCCCACGAAAAAGTGGATAACAACGGCAAAAACTTTCACCCATCCCTATTCCTGACAATACAACATGCCAGTGAATTACAAGGTAAAAATGTGGGTGTTCAGTATTTCTAACCCTTTTTCCCCACTTTCAAATTCTTCTTTTACCCCCTATATTCACTTATTCTCTCTCCCTTTTCCCATTATTGTTTTCACTTCCTCTCTATATTCTCTTTCACCAGTTATCTTCCCATCTCCCTGTTGACCTTGCTTGTCTTTTTTTTTCTAGTATCCTCACTTCTCTTCACATGTGTTTCTTTGTTCTACACTTGTATTGTTTGATTTCCTTAACCACTTCTAGCATTACATTTCCAATAAGAGGAAAAAAGGGACAGCCACCTAGCACACACATAACCCCAGCCACTGTGAAACAGTTTATGAATACAAAATGGGGGAATCCAATGAGATAAATAGGTGGTAAATGGAAAAATCCTGAATTTGATATGCAAGAGTTTAATGGATTTCATGCCTCTTAAGATTTGGCTCATACATATTTGATGTTTAAAATGAAAAAAAAGGATTCTAGCAATATTATGCTTTGAAAGGGAAAAGAATCACAAGGTCACATCTGACATTAATGACTAAATATAAATCAAATAAGTAAAATGATTTCTTACCATAAAAAATTACAACTAAATGCCACTGAAAGATTATGCATTTACAGTATACTATCTTATCCCAACTTACCTTCCTCTAGACAAAGGGTACTCTGGAGGTCCAGCAGTTGGCAACTACAGCACCCATCATCCTCAACCAGCTATTGGATGCTTGAGGATAATGGTGTTTTCAGTGCAAAACAACTCAAGGTCAAACAGTCAACCACCACTGAACAAGAGTATGAGCTCTCATGAGCAAGGCCCTCTGATCCTTTCATATTGTATGCTCTTATTGTACTGGCATAAGTCTTACTGTGTCTATTTCCTGTTGTTCATAGCTGCAGAAGAAATTGACACATTATGGGGTAGATTTAAAGGCAGGAGTTAAAATAGCCGGTAGGGCCAAAGTGAATACCGGCTGAAATAATAAACTGTGTAACGCAGTATTCAAAGGCCCTACCAGCTAAAACCACAAAGGATGTTAAGACACAGAAACGGTCTTGTGGCTAAATGTCCAGTTTGTGAGCTACGTTCACAAAATGCTGCTAAAAACAGAGATATTGGGAATTTAACATTAAAAAAAAAATTAAATAATGGTGCCTGACATACTGCCAAGCACAGATTATTAACTGATATGTCTTACACTTACCTGTTATCCACTGTCTGTCTCCTGTGTTCTCTTCTTTTCTGTCTCTTTTGTCCTTCTCTTCCTTCTTCAGTCTTCTTGCTATAAAAAAAACAAAGAGATATAAGTATAATGTAGAAATAAGTGTCACCCTAATACATACTTTAACCCCTTGAGTGACAGAGTTGTACGCAATGCATTGCAAAGCAATGTGTTGCGTACCTCTCTGGTGCTCAAACATCATGCATCATGCAGCACAGACTTATGGGCCGATGTCAGTTACATTTTGATGGTATTGGTAGTGAGCCTGCCTTTATATATGGGCAGTCTCACTTGTAATTCCCTCACAGCCATTGGCTGCGATGTGCTTACTCACATCCCAGCCCATCAGTTTCAAAGCACAGCTGCTCATAGCTGATTGTGAGTAAGCACATCGCAGCCAATGGCTGTGAGGGAATTGCAAGTGAGACAGCCCATATATAAAGGCAGGCTCACTACCAATCCCCTCAGAGTTTAACAGGCATCGGACCGTGAGGAAGACGGAGGAGGAGTTTGTGCTGCATGATGCTGTCTCCGCTGCCGTGTGTGATGTTTGTAACAACCTACCTACTGAGTTCAGCTGTCTCAGCAGCTGTTTGCGGCATCATGCAGCACAGACCCCCCCCTCTGTCTTCCTCATGTGCCGATGCCTGTTACACTTTGAGGGGATTGGTAGTGACCCTGCCTTTATATATGGGCAGTCTCACTTGCAATTCCCTCACAGCCATTAGCTGGGATGTGAGTAAGCACATCCCAGCCAATGGCTGTGAGGGAATTGCAAGTGAGACTGCCCATATATAAAGGCAGGCTCACTACCAATCCCCTCAGAGTGTAACAGGCATCGGCCTGTGAGGAAGACTGGGGGGGGGGAGTTTGTGCTGCATGATGCTGTCTCTTCTGTCTCTGCTGCCGCACACAGTGGCAGAGACAGCAAGCAATATTATAATAATAAATATAAAGCTAAGTATTTTGTAGAAATATATTTAACATGGCATTATTTTAACGTGACATATATGGCGACATTTATTGGGAACAACTTGGATCCTGTATAGTACTAACTGGCAGCATATTTATTGAACCGGACAGTGTAAATAAATTCTTTAACCTGTTTGAGCACCAGAGAGGTCCGCAACGCATTGCTTTGCAATACGTTGCGTACACCTCTGGCACTCAAGGGGTTAAAGTGTGTATTAGGGTGACGGTTATTTCTACATTATACTTATATCACTTTGTTTTTTTACAGCAAGAAGATTGAAGAAAGAAGAGAAGGACAGAAGAGACAGAAAAGAAGAAAAAAGGACAGAAGAGGACCAGGGAGCTTTGAACTCCGCTGTTCATCAGGATTAATGGTAAGTGTTACTTGTAATGTGATGTTGCTTTACTTAGTCGGGTTAACCCTATGAATTCCGGTGGGGTAATTATACCCCACTGGCACTCATAGGTTTAATTTTACTAACTTTGGACACTTTTTTAGGCACTTTGGATGTATTGATGTGGGGCTTAGGAGCCCCATATCAATACATCCCCTGTGGACTTAGGTTTTTTGCTTGCCAGTTAATAGCTGCGTTAGCTGCCTAAAGATCCGATAAGGGACTTAACAATCAATGAAACTAGGTCTTAACTTTTATGCAATAAAGTGAGCTCCTTATCGGATTTTTACAGCTAACGCAGTCAATTAAATTGCAACTTGGATCGTTTTTTTTTTTTTTCTTTTTGTAATTGGCCAAAACACACATTAGTGTAGCGGCCGTATTACTTGGTGACTTGCCGTTAGCTGTTCAATACATGGACCTTTAAATGGCTTACTACACGTTAGAATACCCGGTGGTGTTTTATTTTGGCTAACATCTGCCTTTAAATCTACCCCTATAACGGCTAATAATAAAATAATAATAATAATAATGGTATGAATTACTGAATAAAAATTCACTTAGCAAGTTAAAATACTGTATGAAACCATTAACCCACCATGTTTGACAATAGTGAACTGGTGTTTTATGGAAAACAAGAGGTAAGACTGCCTCAGATAATAGGAATACTATACCTCATTTTTTTGTGCCACTATTTACAAAAACTGCAGATTCCTAGAATATAGAAATCTGTAATAGATGTATAAATATTATTTTATTATCTGTGAATTTTAAATAAGGATATCTTACTAGATAAAAATGCCTAAATTAAATATAAAGCAACATGAAAGGTCAATTTAAGAGATCTAGGGCACAGGAACTCAAGTCTGCTGCTGTATTAAGAGGAACTAGGGCAATTCTGTATCAAACCAACTGCTTTTCTGGGGACGAACAAAAATTTCAATTGATTTAAATTTGGATTTTAATTTGAAACCCTTCAATGCTAGAGAGGTCTCTAATGCATTGTGAAGCCCCTTTGAAAAGTCCCATTGAAATCAATGGGAATCTTTGTTTGCCCCCTATGGTGGAAATGGTTTCCTCCAGAATTGATCCTTAGTACTTAGTATGTAAGCCTCTTTAAAAAGAACTTGCCACCTTTACAAAGCTTCCCCTGAGTGGAAGCCTTCATCTTGAAATAATCTGCAGGATTATCCCTTTCAGTTTATTTATTCCAATTCCTTTGGGTGGAGGAAGTGAAGGGACGTGAGGGAGGTGATTTTCTGGACATGTCATTTATTATGCCTGCTTTATCAGACAGATCAGGGACCAAGCTCTGTTGAAATTAAACTCCCCTACTACTAAAAATAATCTCTTAAACTATTAAAATGATTGAAAAACAAAAAGCTGAAGGTATAGAAAGTTTGAACAGATACATTTAATGAGACTGAAAGCTTGTAGGTTATAGGTCCACTTTAACCCTTTGAGTGCCAGAGAGGTATCTACTGTATTGCAGCACAATGCATTGAATGCCCTTCCAGCATCAAAGGGTTAAGTTTTTATTTATTTTATTATTATTAGTTGGTTTGCTCCAAGGTCTCAATTTGATATGTCACTGTAAAACTGTTGGTAGGACAAAAAAACTACAAAAAAGTTGCAGAACGGTACACACAGTGGTACCTTTGGAATCCAATAGCCTTATCAACAGGAACCACAACGAGCGTAGGGCCACAGAACACAACTTTTGACCCAACATTCTTTGTTTACTTTTTGTTCCCAAATCTCATGCTAAATAGTGTGGGAAATTGGAAGAGCAAATGAAAACAGATAATGCTCAGTGTTTGACATGTTGTCAAACACAGAGTGTGAGCTCAAACACAGTCATCCTCCCAAACACTAAGCCTACACTACCTTTAACATCAACAATAAAGTGTAACCATACTAGCCCTAACACTTTCCTATCACCCAGTGTTATAACATCTACCTGTCATACTGACATCTAGTGGGGTCTCCTGCACATTAGTATTCTTCTTCAATTCTTCCTCTGTAAGCTTCTATTTTCTTCCTCTCTTCCTCTTCATCTGTCACCTACTTCTGTCTTTTTGTTTATCTGTCTTCTTCATCTTCTTTCTTCTTCTGTAAATGTATCGTGGAACCTGTAAATAAAAAATCAAGTTATTAAAATAAATCTGTCATGAAACATACACTGCCGCTACTGTTGCCGCCAGCGGTGGCAGGAAGCAATGGAACCCCCCCTACTCGTACTTTTCGAGCCATTGCTTGATGCCAACTGATGGAAATTTGAACAGGCACTGTTTTTTATATGGCCAACAAGAAATAGAAAGGGGAGAGCCTTATAGTGTAGTAAGTTGAATATTTTGGAACAACAAAGAATCAAAGGTAAGAATATTACTCACATACTGACCTTGCTGCCAGCAATCACTGGTAGCAAGTAAAGCATATGGAGGATATTCACACTGCCCCCACACAGATCTCAAGTCCTTGGTCTGCTCTGTCACTCCAAGTTATTCAAACCAGATCACTAGCAACATAAAGAAAACAACAACAATGAGGAGAGCCAATGAGCAGGAATTACTGTGCAAATTGTCCTAAATAGTACAATAATGTTACTTCATCACACAATCTAATTAAATAACCAAATGGACAATTGGTCCAATTTTTTTATAATTTTCCATTCCTCTCCATGCCCTGCGTAACCCCACATCCTAGCCATTGGGAGTGTGAGAATTTGTTTGAACAGGGATGGGCCATATAAAAATTCATCCCTATTGAAATTTACCTAATCGCAGATCCGGCAGTGGCCCGAAAGTATGAGGAGGGTGAATTTTTGCAATTTTTTTATTTACAGGCTCCATAATAAGGTTTAAGAGGAAGACTGAAGAGAAGTACAGATGAAGAAAGAAGACGGAGATGACAGATGAAGATAATAGATAAAGAAGGAGAAACAAGATATAGAAGAAGAATTGTAGAAGACCTGTCTGCAGAAAACCCTGCTGGATTAATGAGAAGTGGTTTTTTTTTATATTATACACTTTTTTTGCATGTATTGATATCAGGGACGTGCACAGACATTTGGGGGGGGCAGGGGCTCAAATGAAAAAAAGGGCACTTCTCAATTATTTTTTAATGTTTTTTGTTAAAAGGGCACAAGGGCACTTTGGATAAAGAGGGCAGGTGCTCAAGCCCCCTTTGGTGTCTATGTGTGCACGTGCCTGATTGATATGGGGTTTAGGGCTCCATATCAATACATCCACTGGTCACTTAGTTTTTTTTCTTAGACTTTGTTCTCTTCAATTCCAGTGTTGGTGGTTTTAAACATGCATTAGGGACTCAGCTCCTGATTTTTGTAGGTGCAGGTTTTTGGCGATAAAGTGGGGTCCCATCCAACACATGAAATGAAACAAGAATTCAAAATCTTTTTCATTGTTTCCAATGGGCGCAAATTTAGTGCAGTGTTTTTTTCCTTCGGTAGTTTGTCATAGCACAGTATATTGGATGGCTTACTGTGCTTGAAAAACTAAAGGTCGGCTGTTTGTTTGTTTTTTTACGGCGGTTATTGAATCGAGCCCCAAGTTTTAGAACACCATCCTCACTATGCCTCAACAAATTTTGTGTACAATAATTTGCCCGTCTTCATATGTCCATGGAAACCTTTGAAGTGTTCCATAGAACCACATATTATGAGGCAAGATAGAATGCATGATGCAACATAGGCCCTTTACATAACTCTGAGGTATTTGTGAATTTAATTTAGAAAAGGTTTTACCAGGAAGAATACATTGAGATTTCGCTTTCTTCTTCAAATATGTCCTGGAGCATTTACAGCAAGAAGTTGCGTATCTACACATAACAGTGAAACACTATAAATAAATATATATATATACTAGTTGAACAGCCCGTTACACGGGCCACAGTGCCTCTGGCAGCCGGTCGCGGGGCAGTCACGTGCAGCAGAGACTGGCCGCGGCACTGCTGATACAGAGCTGGACGCTCCTTCAGAGCGCCCAGCTCTGTATCAGCCGTGGCAAGGGCAGTCTGTACTGCGCATGACTGCCGCACGCACAGCAGTGTCTACTGTGCATGTCTGGCGTTACACACAACTTAGCGAATTATTATATAGGATAGTTGAACAGCCCGTTACACGGGCCACAGTGCCTCTGGCAGCCGGTCGCGGGGCAGTCACACGCAGCAGAGACTGGCCGCGCCACTGCTGATACAGAGCTGGACGCTCCTTCGGAGCGCCCAGCTCTGTATCAGCCGTGGCGCGGGCAGTCTGTACTGCGCATGACTGTCGCACGCACAGCAGTGTCTACTGTGCATGTCTGGCGTTACACACAACTTAGCGAATTATTATATAGGATATATATATAAACACACAAACATATATACTAAAAATTTATATAGTTATATATTGGTTTTAGATATAAATAAGCTGTTATTTTTAAGGATTTTAGACTGTAAAAATCAGTGCAAATACTAACATTGAGTAGTAGAAAAAAATAATATCACAGAAATATATTGACATGTATACTACATAATTGATGTCATATGTAACAGCTTTATTTAAAGTCGCACTCTGCATTAATTGCTTTGAGGAACAATAGATTTGGAATTCCCCATGCATATTTTCATTGAAGAACAGTTTTATCATCCTGATAACTTCATGAACATTTATTAACAACAACATTATTCCAATGAACAGAATAATAAAGCAATTACATGAAGGAAGAATAAGCTACAGCAGGTAATTTCTTTGCAATGCCCTCTGTCTACTCAGCAGAAGAGAACTGAATATTATGTAAGACAACAAAGTGTACTATTATATTTGAGACATAGCAGGTTAACTCATTGGGTTGGAATGTTACTATAGTAACAATGATAGTCCTGCTTGTTCTGTGCTCTCAGGCAAAGTAGCCTGTGTATTTAGTTCAGCACATGTGATGAAGAGGACAGTACAGACAAATAAGAAATTACTCCAGCAGGACATTGTACCATAAGTTACAAAACAGGTATTAATTATATTTTGATGTTCACTGTCTATTTTGTTCTCACGCATCTGTAACAGATTTACTGATGAAATCTGTAGGACTAAAATACCAACAGTTTGGGCCTTGTATACAAAAGAAAATTAAAGTTTTTCTGGAACAAACCAACTGCACTACTATTGGTTTTCCTCTTCTTTTCTTTGAGCCGTATGTACAAAATAAAAGAGAAACAATACTGGGATAAACCAACTGCACCATAGGAGAGAACAAAAGTTTCCCCAAAATTCTCATTTATTTAAATGGAGTTTTTAACTCCTGTAGTGTTAGAAAAGTAAATAAATAGGATTTTTAATTGTCTTCTAAGGTGCAGATGGTTTCCCCTGAATTGCTCCTTATATGTTTGTGCATAAGGAGCTTGAGATCATAGTTGTATTTTCAAGATAAATAAGTAATACCAAGTATTGGATTGCTCTTGTGCACCAGTATTGATGACTTCACTTCACACACATTTCTCTTCTTTGTAATAAAGTCTGTATGGACATGAAGATGCTGATGTACTATGAGGAGTAATTCTGGGGCAAATAGATGCAACATAGAGGACAAATAAAAATTCACGTTGATTTAAATAGGGATTTTACCTCTTTGAATGTTAGAAAGGTATCCAGCACACTGAGAAATTATGGTTTTGAGGTCTCTGTAGCATCCAGAGGTTATAAGTCCCATTTAAATGAATTGAAATTTGGAGGAGTTTTTATTTTTCCTGTGGAGTAGCTGGTTTACTCCAGTATTACTCTGGTTCTTCTTATTACATCAGCCACAAACTTGTCAAAGCTCACCTTACTCTAGTTAATCAGCATGTTTGCTGAAAAAACTGGTAAAAGCCTTGGAATGTTTCTGTGGTTAGGAGTGAAGAATTAGCATAATGTTGTAGCACAAATATCTTCAAGGGACAGTGGGTCACGAAAATAGATCTTTTAATTATAAGTTGCTGCTTAACTGCTATGGTAACTACAACTTAAAATGCTCCCATTCACTCATGGTCATGTACCTGCTGGTAGATGCACTTGTAGGCATGCTCTTGGGATCATGTGCATGTTCATGTGTGTACCTGCTCTGAGATATACTGGCCAGTCTAGGTACAAACAGTGCACATCTCCGTGTAATCACAGACTGGGTATATTTTCCTGCATATGCTCTGCATCACAATTGTGTTGGTTAGCACTCTCTTTGGTCATTTTAAGGAAGCTGAGCCATGAGCCTTTTTCTCGTAGCATGACACTTGGCATTCCTGGCTTGTTTCTTGACCTGGTGAAACAACACCACTGTTCCTCGGCTTGAACTTCTCCTTTTGGCCCAGTTTCCGAATATCCATATTTTTGACTTGTCTCCTTGTCCATTAAGCTGGAGCCATGCACCGTTAAAAGGAGATAGGTCTTAGACTTCTGGGTCCAGTAGCCTTCCACAACACAGGGAACAGATACCCAATGTAGATTGCTGTACATTCAGCACTAGGGAAGAATGACAATTCATGATTTTTTCCTGCAGGAATTCATGCACAAAATGCATGATTTGCCACTTTTCCTCAGGAATTCCCATGGAAACCCATTGCAGAACCCATATATTTTCTTAACTTTCACTAACAAGACAGATTTTCCTGTGAGGATAGTGTAATTTTCCACCAATGTTGTCAAGGGAAGCCCCTTAATATAAAAGACTAGAACTTCCCATCATGCAGCATGTTGTAGAATAGACAGCAGCCTATTCCACATGCTCAGACAACCCAGGAGCAGGTTTTATATTACTAAAAAATGCCATAATGTTACTAGTGGTTGCCGCTAAGTGGCATAATGTTTCTGGTAGTGACTTATCACCACTATCTAGCACTGCTAGCACTAGGTCACTAGAGCATATTATATATTATATCTTGTTTTTGGCAAGCCTGGAGCCCGTAAACAATTTTCTCAGTGCCTCTTTTTGCAAGCCTGAGGCTTGTAAACACATTTTTTCAGGGCTTGTTTTTTGCAACCTTCAAGCTTGCAAACACTTTTCATGTTGATTAGTAGAAAGGAATGTTAGACGCATTTTTTTTTGCATTATCATGAATGATTCCAGTATAACCTTGCATTACTGTTATATTATTCACAAACATTTACCAGTGGTCATAGCACTGGTCCCAACTGTTGTAGACAGTGCAATTGTTCAAATCCCTCTTCCTCCTCAGTGCAGCTGTTAATAATACATGTGCTTGGGCTTCTCTGTCTTATGTGACTTTTGTCCACTTCTGCTACCAGATACTCATATGTTATTAGATGCTGCTTCATTTTTAGAAATGTATGTCTATAAACACAGCTGCTGAATAGACATGTCCTATGATCATTAACAATATAACCAGCAGCAATGAAAAGCTCTTCAGACTGCGTTCTTGCTGGTGGGGAACAAAAGGTTTCCACTGCAGTATGCATCAGTGCTAGCCAGACACACTGTTCTGTTGGCCATAAGTCAACTGGGTTATCTTTTTGGCCTAGAATACAGCTATCCTGCTGTATGCTGTAAACATCTCCCATGCAATGGACCATGCCTATGTGCTAGACTGTGCTTGTGTGTATCAGTTACTAACCAATACTCTAGGAGCAAGTCCTGTAGAGATTTGACACCACCACAGCAATAAATATTAGATTGCCAACATCAATTGCTTTCTGTGATGCTGATTACGTGTTCTGAAAAATACTTGGATGCAGGGATTTTGTTGTTATTTTTGATGCTGCTGATGGTATAAACCCATTGCTTACCTCTTTTCCACTATGCTGCTACTAGTTTTTCTGGCTCTACTTCTCTCTCTTATCTGCCACAATGCAACCCTCCACTCAATCTATAAGCATATGTTGAAATTCATTCACTTAATCTGACACCTCAGCCAGATGCTTTTCATGTCTCGGCACAAATTCAGAAAGGTTATGTTTAAACTGGAGGTCCGGCAGTGTAGCAAGGATGTATTCCTCATTGCTTTTAATAGACACTATGAGAGGATCCTGCTTAAAGCATGCTAACATATAATTTACCAGCTGGTTCATGTCAGTGATTTTGTTATGATAAAACATGTTCCTTAGTTTATTCTACGGTAAATTTAAAAGGTTGAAGTATCTCATTAATTCCTGCCCCCAACAAAACTCACCAGCAAGGATGTCTTCTCAAATGGTTTCAGCAACTCACATACATCATACTTTAGTTGCCACTGACCAGTTGACAAAGAGGCCCATCTAAAGCTTTCCACTTATGGATTGTGTACTTGATAATAACCTTATTCTGCTCATGCAATTGTTCTAAGCATCTCTTTGAGGGTTTTGGATTCTACCAGGAATCTAGTCACAACTAAATTTAGGACATGGATGAAGCAGGGTGCCTTGTAAAAAGCTGGCTCCCTGATTTGCGGGCCCCTTTTGGGTTCTCCATGGGATTAAGCCCGTAACCTATGCCCTTGAACTCCCTGCTAATATGCACATCTCAAATGCTTTCCATGTGTCGCTACTGAAACCATTGGTCTGTAACAGATATACTACTGCTCCTGTCCATCCCAGACCTGTCCAAGTGGGGGACCATGAGGAGTATGAGGTACAAAGTATTTTCGCAGGGTCAGAGGCCAGGTACAATATCTGGTGCATTGGAAAGGATATGGACCTGAGGAGTGTTCCTGGGTTGCTAAGAGAGATCTCCATTCACCAGCCCTTCTCTGTGAATTCCACTCCCGCACCGCCTCTAGTGCTGGTCCTCTTCTGTGGGGGGGGGGCATTAAGGGGGTTACTATCACAGTCTCACTTAGAGGCTAAGTGTTCCTGTGCTTCCAACATCAGCATGGCAGCCAGCCGGCATGGTCTCCAGCCACTTCCTCATTGCTGTCATCAGGTAACATGCAATAGCACGGATGCCTGTTTATGGGCCTATTCTGGGTGGCCTAATTGGGTCCTATCTCCTTCTGCTCCTTTATAAACCACCTTGGCACTGGGAGTCATTGCCCTAATGTGGTGTTCCTGTTAGTTTCTCTTGTGCTCCGTTGTGACCTGTGCTTATCTGAGAATCCACTCCGTGTATGACCCCGGCTTGTCTGACTACCCACATCGGGTTCTAACCTGTGGCTCTGGCTGATTAACTCGCTGCTTGTTAACCCCGGCATGTCTGACTACACACATTGGTTCTGACCTGTGGCTCTGGCTGACTAACCCGCTCCTTGTTAACCCCGGCTTGTCTGACTACCTACAGCGGTTTTGACCAGTGGCTCTGGCTGACTTACTCGCTCTGTGTATGACCCCAGCTTGTCTGACTACCCACATCAGTTCTGACCTGTGGCTCTGGCTGACTAACTCTCTCCTTGTTAACCCTGTCTTGTCTGACTACCCACATCGGTTCTGACCTGTGGCTCTGGCTGACGAACTCGCTCCATGTAGTCACTGGTTTGTCTGTCCTCCATCTTCGGCTCCTATCTTGCTCCATGTATCCTCGGCTTGTCTGACCTGTGGCTCTGGCTGACTACTTGCTCCGTACGCTCCTAGACTGCCTGACCATTAGCCTCTGTGTCTCGCGGCTCCGTCCGACTCTCTCTCCCTGTTGCCTTTAGTCTCCGGTACCTAACAGTAGTGCAGTGCGCAGCACAGTGTGCATCTCTGGATAGGAGCTTAGGCCCTATCATCCGGTGGTCTGGGGCTGTGTGGGAGATTATCATAGCTATATCTGATATATTATTATAACTGTATATTCTAATAAAGGTGGTTATATTTTATTACTGTGTCTGTCCTTCTTTGCCTGAATGCCATGACACTGTGATAGATGTACATATTTATCTGATGACTCAGCAAATGCCATAATGTCAGTCTGGTGATGGTGGTGATACCCATTCCCAGCTGCATTTCTCTCTAACATTCTAATTCACTTTCATGAATGCTCTCATACTCTTTTTTACAAAACCAGCTCCACTATTCTCTGATTCATCACCACCCCAATCCCTTTCTGTTCTTTACTTTGTGATGATGGCAAATGTGACAGAATGTCTTCTGCTATCAAACTTGTCATCAGCTCAGATGGCACACTAACTTAAATAGCAACAGGCACAGACAGGAGCTATGACATCAGGAGCAGACACAGGCAGTTGAACTGTGCCAGCTGCTATTATCTGGCAACCCGTTTTAAGATGCTTCTAGAGATCCCTGGGAGGAAGTTGGGGGTTTGCGGCTCCCATGTGTGGGGGAAGTGGGCTCACTTCACTTCTACTGCATCTGCTGGTGCTGGATTCTTCTAAATCTGATTCTGTAGCAGAATCCTCCCTTCAGCTTTTTTGCTCATATTGTTAAAGCAAGCATACCAAAAACAATGTTTTATAATTTTGCTCTTTCTTCCTATTCTATAACATGCTACATGGCACCTCCTCACCATAAGAAACATAGATATAAAATCTGGTGTGATAATGCAATAGTGGAAAATCTATGGGTTGTACAGTTGGCAGTAATGAATGTGGATAAAACGGGGACCAAAAAGACATTTTCTCTTCTCCTTAGTCACAAGGGCAGGTATCACAAGATTGTAACAGAACAGCTAAGGTCAGAAACCAGAAGATGAAGCATAAAGTAACAGGCTGAGTCCAGAGCACTAAGGCACAATGCCTGATCACACAGTACTCAGGGAAGCTGGTTTAAGTAGCCAGTTAATGGGGAACAGATGAAGATGATGAAACATGATAAAATCCAGAAGACAGATGAATATGACAAGTAATAGACTCTAAGAGAGAGATTTTCAAAAAGTTGTCATAAAGAAAAAAATGTTGGATCATGAGTTGGTGGTGAAAGAAGGACAATGTCTTCAGAAGTAAATATGTTACATTTGAAAATGTGTCTAAAGAATTAAAAAATGACAGTAAGAAGATCTTGATGAACATTGACTTTAAAAATTATTATTTTTTTATGTTTTAAATATCTTTATTGAATAAAAGAGGATGTGTTACATTCAAGAAATTTACAAGACAGTGAAGAAAATTGAACAGTCAATTAAAACGTTTGAAAGCAAACAAAGATAGTACATTTGGAACAGCATCAAAGAGAAAGTTAACAGTGATATTCTCTTATTTAAAGACATTGGTGATGAGTCATGTGTGTTATTTAGATTACAATAAAGTACCTTTGGTGGGGCTTGACCAGTCTAAAACACTCTAATCAGACCTGTGCCATCAATCATATTGGTAGTCAGAATGGGACTCCCATGGAAGTGAATCACTGAGTGAATGGAAAAAGTGATGGGGAGAGTGTGTCTACCTTGACATCAAGTTCCAAAATGTTCCATAAAACCTAATGGTGTTGCAAGGATAGTTGTAAAGGGAGAAAAGAGAAAAAGAGGAGGAAAGAGGGGAAAGGGAGGGGACAGAGATGAAAGAGAATGGCTTGGTAGGTCTTGCTAAAACCATCTTATCACAACAACCTGTCCGCACTTCCCTGAACATCAAGGCCTCAACCTAATTGACCACCAAGCCCACATTTCCAAAAACTGAGGAAGAGCACTGAAAGGGTTAATACCGGACAAGGAACCCAGGAGCAGGTCTAGGACACCCCGATGAGACAAAAGGAGTATAAGAGACTCCTCCAACAAGGGCAGGTGGAGAGAAGCTAGGGAGCGACGCTGGGGCATGGTGCTAGTGGTCGTAGGCCCCTTTATAGTGTGTTGCACTGCGGCCAAAGCCGGATAAAGTTTCTGGCCACAAAGCCAGATGACCCCCTTCAGATGAGCGGAAGAAGGTCCTGGATAACGCACCATAAAGGGGGCTAACACCACCTGCCCCAGGGAGAGTCTATACTAATATAGAAGATAGTTTAGAACTCACCAAGCAGCAGAAAGAGGAACAACCGGCTGAAGGTTGGGGGTAGGTAGATAGTCCAAGTATCTGAAGATCCAGGGTCAGGCTGGGAGTCCAGAAAAGGTAGGTAGTCAGAGTAGCTGTAGGGCCAGCAGAAGTAGGGAAGGCAGCTGACAAATCCAGAGGGCTGTGGCAAGGAAGCTGAAGATACAGGGCAAGCTGGAAGTCCAGAGGAGATCCAGAGGACTAAGGAGGAGAAGCTGGAGGGTGATGCAGCAGGAGATCCCACCAGGCAGAGACTACATAGATGGGCAAGAACAGGTGGCTGAAGAAGGGCCAAGGCAGGCGCACAGGGAAGAGGTAGAGCAAGGACAGCTCCACTATAACGACAGACGCCGACTACTGAGTGCTGAGCCTCAGCCAAGCGCCCGTGAAAACTAGGAGGAACATCATGACGCCAACATAATCTGACATCGGCGCATGCGCAGATGCACAGTGGAAGGCAAAGTGGGCACCAAGGACCACCCCGCTTGGCGCTCCGGACCTGTGCAGGTAGCGACAGGCTCCATTATTTATAGCATGAAGTTTCTCCATGTTATACAAAGCGTCTACTCTATCAAACCACAAAGTGGGGGGAGGGTCTGGATTCTTCCAAAAGAGGGGGATCAGAGATTTAGCAGAATTTAATAGGGGGGAATGAATTTCCAGGTCTTAGATGATATACCAGGTGATAGATGATGTTTGTACTCAAAAAGACAAAGGAGCGGATCAAGGGGGAGTGAAACATGCAATAAATTATCAATTTGTCCTAAAATGGCCTTCCATTATGGGATAATAAGCGGGCAATCCCACCAAATGTGAAATAATGTGCCCAAATGTGACTTACATCTCCAACACCGATCGGAAGAATTTGAAAAAGTTCTCGCTTAACGTTGGAGAGTGAGGTACCAAAGTGAATATAACTTAAAGTTGAATTCCCTAGTATTAGAATCATGTGCAAATTTAAAATTGCTTTCGAAAATAGAGGACCATTGAGCCGGTTCCAACGAATTACCCAGATCCGATACCCAATTCCCTGTAAATTTTGGGAGACCCGTATAAGTCCTGTAATAGAGAATGACAGAATGAGAGAGATTTGATGTTAGGAGACTTATTCAGCAGAGCCATTTCAAAGTGCGTGAGCGTTCTGTCAAAGGAGCCCTGATTTTTAAGGGAGAATATGAAATGGCTAAGTTGGAAAAGGACCCACCACGGGAAATGAGATTCCCTGATAGATGAACGTAGTGTATCCCAAGGCAAGATTGCTCCATCAGACGTGAGAGATCTAATGGTATCTTTTTGTAAGAAGCCCCAATGAAGGAGCATGGGATTTGAAATGCCTGCAGGGAAATCTGGGTTACCTAAGATAGATATCAAAGGCGACGATTAGGTGTTAATTGACCTTCGCCGTTAATGGAATGCCAAGATTTAATGAGATGATGAAGGATAATATGTTCACCATTGTCAAATGAGGAAAGTGGGGACGTGGACCAGAGAAGCTGAACAGCTGATGCTCCACCTAGTGCCGATGAGAGAGTCAGGGTCCAATGCTTGGGAGTAGGAGATAGGAAATCAAATATCTTGGCTAGTGTCACTGCTTTGTAGTATCTGTGGATGTCTGGGAAATTCAGTCCCCCCATCTTCGTACTCCTAGATAAAGTATCATAACTAATTCTTGGTTTCTTATATTTATAAATACAAGCTGTGAATAATTTGTGAATTGCATCAAGGTGTCTTTTTGGAACAGAAACCGGAAGATTATTAAAAACATATAGAACCTTAGGTAAAATCATCATCTTTATGAGATTAGCCCTACCTAACCAAGATGTATAAGGAATCCTCCAATTATAGATGTCAGTCTGGATGGAAGAAATTAGAGGCAAGTAATTAATGTCCTCTATAGAGGATAAGTCGGGAGAGATGAGTACTCCCAGATATTTAATCGCGGAGGAAGCCCATGTAAAGGGATAGTACTGCTGCAATTGCTGACAGACGGTTGGATCTGTGTTAATATTGAGCACCTTGGACTTTGTAAGAGTCATCTTCACGTGCGAAACAGCAAAGTATTCACCTAGAAGTTCCAAAACGGTGGTATGGAGTCCTGTGGCTCAGTCAAGAAGAACAAAGTATCATCCGCATAAGCAGAAATCTTGAATGTGTGAAGTCCCACCTTTATTCCTCGTATTTTAGGGTCATTCCGCACCATGTTCAGGAAAGGTTCCAGTGACAATATAAAGAGAATGGGGGTTAAGGGGCAGCCCTGCCTGGTTCCATTCCTGATACAGAATGGATCGGCTATATCTCCGTTTACTATTACTCTTGCAGAAGGATTAGAATAGACTCATATGGCTCACCATATGACAGCCCAATCCTGCTTTATTCAACACCTCCTCCAGGTATCTCCAGTCCACCCTGTCAAATGCCTTCTCCGCGTCTGTGGAAATGAAGACTGACGATGTTCTTGATTTAAGAGACAACTCAGTGGAGGTACAGTGGCGAGTTTCCATTCCTGGCAGAAAACCACACTGATTTGGACGAATGAGTGTGGGGAGGTGAGGGCGTAACCTGTTTGCTAAAATCTTGGAGAATATTTTAAGATCTATTTTGAGGAGGAATATGGGGTGGTAACTGCTACATATCATGGAGTGTTTCCCCGGTTTCGGGAGAACTATTATGTGTGCCTCCAGTGATTGACTTGGAAATGGGTCACCCCCAAGAACCGCGTTGAAACACTGCAACATATGAGGTGTTAGTTTGAGGAAAAAGGTCATGTAGTATTGTAGGGCATACCCGTTAGGGCACGTGCTTTTCCCCAAGGCCATTAATTTCACTGCAGCGGAGAGTTCTTCGGGGGAAATAGGTAAATCTAATGTGCGTGAGATTTCTACATTCAGTTTGGGCAGGTTGGATTTATCAATAAACTGCTTGATGCAGTGCAAGGTGCCTTGATCATCTGGAGTATCTCCTTTTTTCAAGTTATATAGATTTTCATAGAAGGCGCGGAACGACTCTGAGATATCCGGATATGAGGATACCAGGGTACCACCATTGGATCTAATTTTTGTCACAGCCAACTTATGGCGCTTAATCATCACTAACCTGGCCAAAGTCTCTCCGCATTTGTTCCCTGAAATGTAATTGGAGTATTTGGTCCACAAAAAAGATTTCACGATGCGTTCATTTAAAAGTGTTGTTAATTCTTTTCTAGCAGATGTAAGTTCTGACAGGATGTTGACGGTCAAAGATTTTTATAAGAGGAATCAAGTGTTCTTATCCTATCCAAAAGCAGTTGCATGGAGTGTCTATGTTCCATCTGTTTTCTCGTGCCTATTTTAATGAAATGACCCCTCATGACACTCTTATGCTCTTCCCATACAGTGGGCTTGGTCACATCAGCGGTATCATTCATTAAAAAGTACTCTGTTAGGTGAGAGTTGATGTCTGCAACCACAGTGTGGTCATCCAGTAGTGAGTCATTGAGTTTCCATGGTCTGAAAGAGCGAATGTCATCTGGAGGTGTGAATGAAATGGAAATAGGAGCATGATCCGTCGAAGAGGCAGTTTCTATTCGGGCTGAGGACAAAGAATGAAGCATAAATTGGGATATGAAAATATGGTCAATCCTGCTCTAGGAATTGTGGGGAGATGAAAAGTAAGTGTAATCTCTATCAAATGGATGGAGGGTCCGCCAGGAGTCAACCAAGTGTCTGTCTGTAAGGGCTTTATTTAACGACCTAAGTGAGCAAGTTTGAAAGGAGATTTACCTGAAGTAGTGTCCAGGGAAGGGTCCAAAGCTAAGTTAAAATCCCCAGCAACTATCACTCTACCCATTAGTTCAGAGTCTAAAAGAGAGAGAGTTTTAGATAAAAATGATATCTGATTGTAATTTGTGCAATATACGTTTAACAGAACGAAGGGTTTGTTGTATAGCAGACCTTTCAAAAGAAGAAATCTACCATCCTCATTCATCTTAATGTCTGTCAATACCCAATGGAGAGAGCTCCTGATCAGGACTCCCACGCCTCTCTTATTTTCCTTGGCTGAGGAAAAATAACATGTGGGAAACATGCGATTTGAAAACAAGGGGGCAGCGCCATCTAAGAAGTGATTTTCCTGGATCAGAACTATATCAGCTGCTAAACGGCCCATCTCCTGCAATGCCATGGAATTTTTTTCAGGGGGAATTGAGGCCTCTGACGTTCAGGGTAACACCTTTAATCTGATTCATGGTGGAAATTGTCGAGACCAAACTGTCTCCAAGACCCACTTCAGCCCTGGGAGGTGAAAAAGAAAAAAAAGAAAAAGAGGAAAAAGAAGGGGGCGAGACTGTAGAATAGAGAGGTGAAAAGAGGGGAAAAGGCCATCCTTGCAAGAGGTAAACAAAAGTTGGCTAAGACTGTATGTGCCCTCAGGCTGCGTGGAATGGAATTAAGCATCAAACATGCAGTAATTGGATAGTGTGTATGTCCCTGGTGAGTTCAAACTCCTTAATGAGACCTCTACTTATCCTGAATATAAAATCTAAATAAATTGGATAAAACTGTCTAACATATTACCAGCCCTGTGCAGGGAGTTTGTACTAGGTCCCAAGATGAACCCCCTTGAGATATATAGGGACAAATTGAATAAATGGAAGTCTGTCTTGATACCACGTTTAAGCCCTATATAGATAGAACTGAAGGACATAGGTTAGCGCAACATCAACTGTCACAGGGGTATAAGGTAAGTTGGGTATGAGAGAGTAATGTCTCTGTGGGAGCATCTTTAGTGGGCAAAGACTGTGGTGGAGGGTCAGTCTAACCACCCTGGCATGTAAGCAAGGGAGTATAACATACCATAGCATGGTTGGTGGCACATTGAAGGAGCATATAAAGAGGTAATGTACTGGGGTTTATGCCTCTCTTAACAAAAGTAAATACCTACACGCACTACTAGTCCCCCACTCTTCTAGTACGTGTACATTTCCTGGATTTGACCCTGATTCCTCATTTTGCGAATTTTGGGAAGTAGGAGGAAAGATGGCTGAAGTACTGAGTCGCCTAAGACCCTCCTCCCCTCTCTCTGCGTGACAGCCGGCCTAGCACCCCATTACATGTACCTACTAAGGAGAGGGATGAGGAGAAAACCCCCCTTACGAATACACAGTACTTTAACAACAGGAATACTGATATTAAAGTTTATAAGACATCACAGCCCTTACAGCCATAGATTACAATGTGACCTGAGATTTACCACAAGGTAGGAATTGCCAAGCTCGATCCGGGGTCCAGAGGTACCATTAATACCCAACCACTTACTCTTTAACCCCCATGCACTAACCAAATTCCCCTTGACACGCTGGATTCGAGACAGAGCCAGGCAGGACCAACATGTCACTCACATTAAACATGGTTGATTCAAGGTAAGATTAACATATAGTAAGACCAGAGCCTAAGAACTTTGTATAAAGAAACTGTTGCTGAAGATTTAATCCCATAAACTCAAGAGTACAGGGAACAGACCTGTACGTATGTGGTCTATTAGATGGTCCCCCAACCACTTAAGATTTCTGTAATCTCTAACTACTATGCTGGCTCCAGGCTGATGTATCTCCCTAAATATAACATTATAAACCCAAGAATATAAAACCTCCCAAACTACCCCCACCAACCTGCAACTAGCAAAGAGTGAGTCCATCTGTGGGTACTGCCAACAGGGCAGAGTAACAAAAGGTAGAAGGAGTACCAAAGTCACATTAGAGACACAAAGGCCCGAAGGACGAAGCGGATGCAGGGAATGACCAACTCATAGTAACATAGTAGATAAGGCAGAAAAAAGACATGCGTCCATCAAGTCCAGCCCATGCCAATAACACCCCTGTTGATTCAGAGGAAGGCAACAAAAAAGTCCTCTGGAGCAATTTTCAATGTAGTCCCAAGTGTGTGTGTGTGTGTGTGTGTATGTAGGGGGGGGGGACTATTCCTTCCTGACTCCAACTGGTAGTCTAATAGTTCCCCGGGTCAATATCCTATTTGCTTTGAAGCCATCTGTCATAATTGTCAATATTGTTCTGTGCTAGATAGGCATCCATTGCTTTTTTGAATGCAGTTGCATTATCTGCAAGCACAACATCCCGAGGCAAAGAATTCCATAACCTTACCACCCTTACTGTAAAGAATCCATGCCTATGTTTTAGTCGAAAGCGCCTTTCCTCAAGTCTTAATGGATGACCTCTTGTTCTTAGCTCAGCTCTTTGCATAAATAATTAATTGGATAGTTCTTTGTATTGACCTTGAATGTATTTGTAAATGGTAATCATATCACCCCTTAGACGTCTCTTCTCTAATGTAAACAAACCCAGTTTGGCTAGTCTCTCTTTGTAACTCAGATCCTCCAATCCCTTTATCAGTTTTGTTGCACGTCTCTGCACCTTTTCCAGTTCAGTAATGTCTTTTTTTAGAACAGGCGCCCAAAATTGTACTCCATATTCTAGATGAGGCCTAACCAAGGATTTATACAGAGGTAGGATAATATTAGCATCCCTTGCTTCTACACCTCTTTTTATGCAGGCTAGTACTCTATTTGCTCTTGCAGCAGCTGAGTGACTCTGCACACTGCTGTGAAGTCTATTGTCTATCAGTACTCCTAAATCTTTCTCTAATGAGGATTTCCCAAGTTGTTTCCCATTTAGAGTATATGTAGCAAGTTTGTTTCTACAACCCAAATGCATAACCTTACATTTATCTACATTAAATGTCATCTGCCACTTTTCTGCCAATTCACTTAGTTTATCTAAATCCTTCTGTAGGGAAAAAACATCGAGCTCTGTATGTATTTCCTTACATAGCTTAGTGTCATCAGCAAAGATTGAGATGCTACTTTCAATTCCCACTTCTAGATCTTTAATAAACAAATTAAAAAGCATTGGGCCCAGGACTGAACCCTGCGACACCCCACTTATAACTCTAGACCAATTTGAAAAAGTTCCATTTACAACAACTCTCTGCCATCTATCATTTAACCATTTCTCAATCCATGTACAGATAACACCGCCCAAACCGAAGCCTTTTAATTTATGCAGCAACCTGTTGTGAGGCACTGTGTCAAAGGCTTTTGCAAAATCCAAGTATACTACATCAACAGCAATTCCACTGTCCAAATCACTACTCACTCTTTCATAAAATGCAAGTAAATTAGACTGACATGATCTGTTCTTCATGAAACCATGCTGATTCCTACTAATGATATTGTTTGTCTTCACATAGTTCTGAATACTGTCAGTTAATAACCCTTCTAGTATCTTACCCACTATGGAAGTCAAGCTCACAGGTCTATAATTTCCTGGTTTGGATCTTGCTCCCTTTTTAAACAATGGAACTACATCAGCTTTCCTCCAATCACAGGGCACTATGCCTGATGAAAGTGAATCAATAAATATTAAGTATAATGGTTTTGCTATTACTGAACTAAGTTCCTTAAGTATCCTTGGGTGTATACCGTCAGGTCCAGGCGCTTAATTCACTATAACCCTTTCCAGTCTCTTTTGTTCTCAGTAAGCCATGTAAATGTTGGAGGAAATTCCATGCTGCCGTTACACCCGGCTTAACTTCAGACACCCCCTGCTGAATTTCAGGTACCATGTCCAGTTTGCGTTGCTTATTTTATCTTCTCTGGAGAGACGGAGGTCCATTCTGCTCTCTTACTGGGCCGAAAAGGTTGAGGAGATGAAGCTGGGTTATTCCTTTCAGGAGCTGGGATCCCAAAAGCAGTACAGAATCCAGGAACATCTGATGATGAGTAGAGAGTGGCAGAGATGCCATTGTGAGTCGCGTGCAAGGAGAAAGGGAAACTCCAGCAATACTTGATCTGAAGCGATTTAAATTGTCAGTGAGAAGTTTGACGGTCTGCACAGGAATAGTGTGTGTGGCGACAGATCGTTAAAAAGCAAGATTTCGATGCTGTCGAACTGGATCGCGTCTCGTTCTCTGCTTCTCCACATAATAAGATCCTAGTGTTCGTATCTGTGTACACAGACCATGATATCCATCAAAGTATTAATAGATGTATCCTTTGCCTTCAGAGCTCTATGAACTCTTTCCAGGTATATTTGACCAGCAAATTCTGGGCCTAGGATTGAAGAGAATATAGAGTTTACCGCTTTCCTCAGCTCTGTTGGGGGGACGGATTTGGGAATATTTTTAAGTTGAATATTATTTCATCTTCTTCTGTTATCTAGATCGTCCACCCTCCTCACGAGCTGGTGAATAAAATCCGCCTGCTCCGTTATGGTATTTTCCAGACCCTTGATATGAAACGTAGTTTCTTTATTTTCTTCTTCCAGACGTGCCATCCGTTGACCCATCTTGGTGATCGTCTCTTTCAGTACAGAGACCTCCGATTTAAATGTCGACTTAAGCTCCTCCATATACAATTTAAAATCATCTTTCGAGACCAAGCCTCCCATCATGGCTGAAATCTCCGCCCGCAACAACGTTAGGTCTTCCATCTCCACTGGTAGCAGGGATGTGGTGGAGTGAAGTTGCTTATCACTTGTGGGTATCCCTGAGTTCCCGTGCTTCAATCTCTGACAGTACGTTGGCTGAATGGAGAGGCAGGGTAGGCCTAGTCACGGTGTAGTCAGTAATCTTTCCTTTTGTTGGTGAAGTGACTTTCCCTTTCCTCCTGTGACCTCTCATCCGTAGCCCCAAGATTACACCAATATCCAATGGCTCTGAGGGGAATATAGAGGTGACGGTGAGTAGCTATTGTTGAGTTCTTACACACCAGGAGATGGAGCAGCTTCAAAATGCGACCACCGCCATGGAAGGTTCGGCTACGCCCCGCGTTTAAAAATTCTGATTTTAAAAACGCCTTTGATTTTATCTTTTGAAACCAAATTTTTCAATGAAACACAGACATTTTTTGTCATTGAAACAACAAATTGCTTCTCACTCCTACTAACAGTACTTTAATTTTGTCTTCTCCAAGTTTAGACCATTTTTATTTTGTCTGGAAAAAATGATGTTAATCAGACAAAAAAGTGACGATGAAATTAATATTTTATTCTGAAAATACCTTACAATATAAAAATACTACAGAAACATGTCTGAGAATTGCCAGACCATGGCGTAAGAACTTTTTAATTCTGATTACTGACAATTTCAGTTACCCCACTTTCTGAATAGCTTGCCCTAATTCATAACAGGATTCTGTTACCTGAGTAATGACGAACAGTTCAAGGTTGGTACAGTATGTGTAATAAGCATATGTGCGGCCAGGGATACAACCATGACATGACACATAGATACATAAATGAAGCCTCCAGAGTATGTGCCTCAGAATGCAGCAGCACATATGTGAGTGGATTCAATAACCATCTTCTAAACGCAACACAAATCACAAAACTGCAGTTGTAAAATGGTCTATGTCTCTGTGGCATTCTAGAGGAACAGTGGTAACCAGGTAGCAAACTGTGTTTTACATTTCATTTCACAAATCTGAAAAAGAAGAAGATGTTGATGCTTTATAAGTTAAAAATAATTGTTTAATGCTCCTTTCATGCACAACATACATAATGATAAACTACATTATATGCAGAGTTTTAGCATTTGAAGCAACACAACAGTTTACCACTAATAAGTTTCTAAATATACATTCACTTGGATGATAACTGTGTTGAGTTTATGGAAAAGAGCTGATTTTTCTAACTGAGGTGAAATGTAAATATTTGCAACAGATTTGCTTAGTTTATAAACAAAAGTATAATCAGCAAAATGTGTTGCACATATGCTCACGAGAAATATAAATCAATACATTTTAGGTTTTTTTTTTTTAAATGTCTTAAACACTTTTTTCAAGTATATAATGACAAATATAAGTAAGTCTGGATGATTTCAACATTACTGTAATAATCATATGAGTCGAATATAGTCATTGATGCCTTTACTGGCTGACTAAACAGATTTAGGATGCAAGCTTTCAAGACATCTCCGTCTCTTCCTCATGTATGTTATACAGATAAATATGAAAATATCTCTCTTATACTTAAGTACACATTGTTACAATGATAATTTATCATTCAGATACTCTGGAACTACAATTCTTACAGTATTCAAATAACACTCTCCATGGAAGAGTAATTGGAGTTTCTTTTATTGTGAAAGATTACTATCCCTTTAAGCAGCAGGATGATTAGGCAGCTCAAAGGGAACGGGATTAACAACAGCAGTAACATGGGTGATGGATGATGAAGGTTCCTCTTGCCACGACTATCTCCAGTGATGAGCTTGAGGAAGTAGCAGCACCATAACTAGCCCCCACCGCTTCAGGTATATGTGGAGAAAAGAAGAAGTTGACCAATAATTTTTAAATAACTGCAATGTGCACAGTGTGTGTGGTAAATAACACCTGTCACAACTCTATCAAAACATCATGACACCAGAAACCAAGTACTGCTGCTGTCACTATGCTCCTTGTCCACACCCCACTAAGGACACATTAAAACTTGCTTACAGTTTAATAGTATTGATGAACCCTCCCTGCCACAAGCCTAGCATATTCTGTGGGATCAAATTGCCTCAGATGCTGCTTGATGCCCTGCTTACGATTCTCCTCCACCACACTGCCATGTGTGGTCAGTGCGCCACACAGTGTGCAATGGGTGGACACGAACTGCCACATCCTAACATCTACAGAGTGGCTCTCATTTGGTGGGGGAGGTAACAATGAATGAGGTGGATTGGCAGAAGAATCAGTTACCGTTGAGCAAGAAAGTGATAGCGAGCTAGTTGTTTCTCTCGTCATCAAAATTCCAGCCTCTGTCTGGGTTTCTCTATTCTTCCTTCTCTTTGATCTTCACCTCACCACTTGTTGCCTTTCTGGGGAGTCAGGGGGTACAGCAACAGCGGTGCTCGATTTCAGTGCTGGGTGTTTGGCTTTAACATGTTTGACACAAATGTCATGGTGTCTGTGTGTTATTAGGGCTGTTGTGCCAAGGTATGTCTGAGCTTCAGGAGGATATGGAAGCTGTATGGGACTCAGATCATCATTACCTCCAGTGATTTTGGAAGTGGTGGTGGAGCCAGCAGCAGAGGTGACATGAAGAAGATGGGATTTATTTTTATCACTGGGAAGGGACAAGGGGCACAGTGACAGTAGCAATTGATTTTCTGAGGGGGGGTCCACATGTTTACCAGTCACCTGAGGGTGGTTATACTGCATGTTCTCAAATATAGCATATGTGCAAATGTGTGAAAGCTCCTTCCCCTCTTCACAATCTTGTCCTACAGTGGGTACAATGTAGTTGCCAATAGTTGCACAGTGCCTGCCACAGTAAAAAAATAATAGGTGTGGTACTATTTTTCACTACCCACAGTGAAAACTAATACCACATCTATTATTTTATGGATGGATGAGTAGGAGAAAGATTGTGTTTACCAAATGCACCTGCAATGGTCGGTTATGGTGGTGTTGTTGCTGCCTCATCAGCAGCATTAGTACTAGGATGAGGAGTACTAGTAGGATGTGGAACCCCATTCACTGATTAATAAAACCCAGGTGCACAGTAACACACTAGCCTGATGATCATCCTACCGCAGTGACATATGATGTGATTCAGTCTCAGCAACAGGGAGAAAACTGGCCACTCTTCACTGTCATTCTGCACGCACAAATGGGGAGAGAGACACTGGAGTGGCTTGAAAAAGACTGCTGCAGAAGTTAAAAGAAACTGTTAAGGTTGTTCGGTGGATGCACATATTACATCGGGAGATGGTATGCACATATAGATTAATGGAATAGAGTGGCGGTGAACAGAATCACCTGCTCTATAATTATTCTAAGTGTGACCATTCACTAGGCAACATGAAAATCTCGCCCTGTCATGCAGAGCGAGATTCTCATGTCGCCATTTTTATGCTGGCGACATGGTGTATGTGTTAAGTGGTTGCACGCTCTTTTGCCTGTGACCTTTTAAAAGGATACCGTTGACTGAATGGGTTCCCATTACTGCTGTTGAATCAGCAGTATCAGTACTGTTCTTACTCACTTTCTAGCAAGCAATAGGTATCAGCATTTTTACTCTTACAATCTCCGTCTCTTTCTTTTTCAGAATCACTTCTGCATATTCTACAATCACAGAGCATAGCATGAATTCCAGATTTTTATATTATGCAGGTCGGAATTCTTATGAGCAGACAACGGCAACAATCTTGTAGGCAAATCAGTGGAAATTCTAAGTTTTTCTCTATAGGTGAGAATTCCAACATTGAAAAATGCTACTTTTCACTAGCAGTCTGTTACTGACAATTGACAATTTATATGAGTTGTAACACTAAAAGAAAAAAAAAAAAAGAACAAAATGAAACAAAACAAAAAATCCTCCCTGCTATGAGCTTGGCATATATTGCAGGATGCTCCCTTGTTTTCTGCATTCTTTTGGCCTCCATAACATTTCTATGTGTGGTCATTACACCACACAGTGTACAATGTGTGGAGACATACTGACAGATCCTCATATCTTCAGATTCACTATCTGCTATTGGTACTACTGGCTACATTGGCAGTGCTGAGGAGGACCCTGAAGGAGAAGAGGGGACAACAAGGATATTATCCAGGCCCCGGACCATATTACAAGACAAAGATGATGAGTTAGGTGTTATTGTCATTGTTGTCAATATTCTGAGCTGGTGGGGGTACACTTTCCTCATGCTATTTGTTTGGGATTTTGGCCCATTTTGTTTCCATTGCTTAGACTGGACAAGGGTCTCAGTGACAGCAGCAAATTATTTTTTTCTTGACCTCCCCATCATCTTCAGAACCATGACACACAGTATGTACAATGTGCTTGATAATAACTGCAGAGTCCCTACTGCCAATGACAATTTTCCAAAACCCATTATTATAGTAAGGAAGTAGGTACAGAAGGCTGTTGTTGACTGGATGCACCTGTAGTGGCCTGTGCTACTGCTGCTACTGTTGTCAACACCAGTTATAGGAGGAGAACTAGGAAACACTTTCACCACTAACTGTCCTATCATCTTCACCATTATTCCCAGCACCACCACTACTAATTCCAATGGGCAGGGTGGACACACCAGACTGATGATCATGCTGTGACAGATGATGTTCAGGCTCAGACAAATCAGCAGAAGGAAGTAAATCAGCAAGTACAATAATGTCACTGTCGATTGTGCTGATACAAATTGCAGGTTACCTTATGATAACCGAAAGGGACTTACAGGGTAGGCGTGCCGACAGCATAACCTGGCCATCAGTCTCTGAAGATTAAGGATTACTTAATCCTAGAATCGGGTTCTTCTGAGATAGAACTATTATGAAGCTAGTAGCCAAATGCTTAATTATTGGAGAACGACTTTACACAAGGTGAAAATTCCACTTTAAGTAGGTTCTTACTTCAGCAAAGAGTTTCTAGTCCTGCATAGAAGTTAGAATTATTCTCCATATTATCAAAATTCACATTAAATGCTTCCCTATTTCCAGCTGATCTAATTCAGTTACTTAGAAATTTGTATTCAAAAGTCTTTAATATCAGGAATATTATATCACGACACACAGTTTTGCTAGTGATCATTGTTTATAATAGCCATTACTTACTTCAAGGGGAAAACTTGCATAATGATTTAATTATATAGCAACAGTAAGTAGCATTTCTGGGGGTCAATTTTATTAGGGCTGCCCAAAAAACTGGGATGGTAGATTTGAAGTCACAGTTTGGTATTTCATTACCTGTGCTATGACTAACCAATGAGAGTTAAATATTCACGATACGCATTATATTTGGGGGGCAATTAATATGGAATAGCTCAAGACGATTGCTCTTCTATTGTTTGTGGAAAGTGTTGAGTGGATGCTTGTTCTGCTGTAATTTTTCGCCTCCCAAACCCAGCTTTAGAGTCCCCAGTACCTGTTAATATCCGCCATTATTCAAGAGAACAACAGTACAAACACACCCACACAAGTGTGTTCTTAGGCATCACAACCCCAGAAACCAGAAGTACAATTAATGTATGGGGCATAGCCCCCCATATCAATTCATGCAAAACACAAGCAAGCATTCTGGAACCCCATATGCCTCCATGTCCCTCCCCACCATTTTGTCAATGAGTGCCCCCTCCTACCCTCTTTGTATCAATATGTTCCACCTCCATCCTCCTTTGGAACAATGCATGCCCCTTCCCCTTTGTATCAATGTATGCCCCACCCCCTTGCTTCAAATGTACGTATTTTAGCTATACAGATGTTTTTACCACCCCTAACAGAACTGACCCCTCATAGGCTGCCTTTTCTGATGCTTAGTAAATAAACCTCTAGATTTGTTTTTGTTTTTTTATGCATCCTCATTCAGCATGTGGTCACTATGATGACAGCATTGTTATAGGGGGACAAATAAAAATACTCCAAATTCATTCATTTAAAATGTTCATTTTAACCCCTTGAATTCTAGAGAGATCTCCAACTCACTGGAAAGCAAACCTTTCTAGCATTCAATGGGTAAAAAGCCCCATTTAAACCATAGGGCAGTTGGCTTGCCCCAGAATAACTCCACTCCTTATACAGACCTTAGTGGTTTTGTTCTGTCTCTGTCTGCATTGTGATCATACAGTGAGGATGCAAAACAAATCTAGGGTATACTTTACTAAGCCTGAATAGAGACAGCCTACCAGATATGCTGCTTTCTGATGTTATCTAACTAAATCATTACATAACTCTCAGGTATTAGCCAATAATAAGTAATTCTTTGTCCAGATTTCTTTCCAGAAAATACTGTCTTGCAAGCACAAAACTGTAATAGTACTGTATATTGCTTACTACTTATCTATATACTCATGTGTATTTTCTTTTATTCAGTAGATATTTTTATTGAAGAAATGGGTTCTGTTCTTTGAATTATATTTGGGAATGAAGGCAACAACTAATTTCTAAGTCAGTTATTCAGTGGTTTTATTTCAGGAAAAGCCTAACGTAAGCATTTTTGTGCTGTTTCTGAATTTTAAACATTTATAACAGAATTCAATCATAATACCTCTGTAATAGGAATATTATTATTTTATAAGAAAATGTTTCTTAAAGGGGTAATGAACAGTTGAAAAAGTACATATTCACTTTTAAACCTTTATTGCCCTTTCAAGGAGCCTCTATTTTATGCATAGCATTCAGTCCTACGTTTTGTTTATAGACAAGGGCATTGCTTGCTAGGTGCTGAGGTCTTGTGCTTAAAGACCTGGGTCTTCTTGCCAGCTTGGGGCACATAGTGATGTCAATTTTCCTTCTAATAATGAGTGGTGGCCTTGATTGCCTTGCTTTGCACTGCATTGGCGTCTTCTATAACACTGAATAGTTAAAAGATGTTCAAATCATTGGAAATTTGGGGGATTTGTATGTGTTTCATACGGAACAATACATTTATAAAATATCCTTCTCACTGTAAACAATACTTGTTTATTTTATATATCTATATATTTTGTCTATAAAGCATACACATACACACACACACACACACACACACACACACACACACACACACTGAGAGGCTCATTTACTAAGAAAGAAGGTGCAATTCTGGAGAAAACCACACTACACCAAACAATAGATAAAATACAATGTATGAAATCCCAGCCTTGGTCCACTCTCCACTAGTACCCGTACACCCACTGTCTGAAACAACAATCATCCTACTGGTAGCCCTAGAACCACAAATATGCTGTGACACCACAGCTGTCCTGTGGCACAAAACCACAAGTACATTGACACCCAGCCTTAGTTCACTGTTTCATTGGTAACCATAGAACCCCACATACATTGCCTGACATTGCCTTACACCCTAGTCATTCGTCTGGTAGCCATAGAGGAACACATACACCACAACAGTCATACTGGTAGCACAGAAACACACATGCACTGTAACTCTTCATTACTCTGCTGAGTCCCTCCATCACAAAAAAAGTTAACCCTACTAGCTTCCTTTCACTTATTTGAGCAACTGTTTATCCTGGCTTCTCCCTACTCTGTAGCCTGTGATCACATCATTAGGAAGCATGTCACAAAGATTGCAGGAGTGTCAGTTGAGAACTGAGGTGATGGGAAACCAACAGAATAAAGTTCCATAGTTGGAGGGGAGCAGGATGCCGTTACAGTGGTGAATAAAGCTTGTAAACTCCAATGACAATTATAGAACTTCCATAGTTGTATCATGATAGCCTTTGTGAATCAAAAAAAGTCCTTGTATAAATATCCAATAAGGCTGATATTAACCAAATGTTTGTCTCTTGAAACAAAATTATATAAAAATTTGACAAACAATGTGTAATTAAGGTTCAAGATATGTGCAAAAATAAGTGAACTTGGGATTCCATCAGTCTAGTTAAAGGGAAATTAGAATCAGATGTTTAAGTAATTACGTAGCCCACAGGGTTGAATTTAAGCTTCACCACATAGTTGTGTGGAAGCACGTTATGCCATAATGAAAATCCATTTTGAGGATCTCAGAAAGGTATTTATTGCTGCTCATCAGTCTAGAAAAAGCCATAAAATCAAGGATAAAGGTTTGAAACTCCACCAAATCACTGTCAGACAGACAGTTCACAAATGGAGAAGATTCAATACCACAGTGATCATTCTGTTAAAATCTCTCCAAGAGAAACTTGGTACATCATCCGTGAATTTATACAGAAAGAACCCTAGGGTAACATTCATGGGTCAGCATGCCACACTCACCTTGTATAATGTGAGTGTTCATTACTCACTCATCAGAAGAAGGCAGAACAAGAAGGTTGTTCATGGGAGGATACCTCGGAGGAAGACACTGTTCTTGAAAAAAAACATTGATGCCCATTATCACCAATCCTTCTGGGACAATGTTATTTGGACAGATGAGCAAATGGTAGATGTTTTTTGTCTTCAATAAGAAACATTATTTTTAGCAAAAAAAGAACACTAGGTTCAAACAGAAGAACCTCACCCTAACATTCAACCATGTTGGTGGGAGCATGTTCCTTTGGGACCACTTTGCTGAATCAGGATCTGGACGGCTTGCCACGATTTACACAACCATGAATTCTGTAGTGTATCAGAAAATTCTAGAGGGAAGTGTCAGGCTATCTGTCTATAAGCTAAATCTGAACCAAAAGTGGTTCATGCAACAAGACAACGATCAAAAACATGCAAGAACATGAAATAATGGTGGTGTTTTATGCTAACAGGACAGGAGATTAACCTGTAGAGAAGAGGGGGCTGCTAGGCAGAAGAGACACTGAAACATTAGCCTTAAATAGATGCAGGAGAGAGTGGAAGCAGAGTAATAAAAATACTCACTTACTAGAGGGCAAAAGTTTGCTTGGGAGCCATGGGTTTGTAGACAAAACAAACTCTCAAGTGTCCTGCTGAAGTGATGCTTGTGAGCAAAACTAGGGTATGTCACTTATAAGCTATGTCTATAAGCTGTAGAAAACATGTCAACTTCAAAGTAGAATCACCATGACCAGTATAGCCAGACCTTGATCAAGATGCTTTCACTTTCTCATCAATGGAAGCAGCATCAGGCAGGTAAGATGCAAAACCAGCAGCTAACAAATTAACCAATTTCACAGGATCCAAACTGACATGCCAGTTCAGGTCAGGAACATAGCTAAGATCAGGACAGGAGACAAAAACGTGGTGTCAGGATTCTCAAGCCAAGGTCAGTTACACAGGACTTAGAGCTCTGGAAAATTAGTCAAAAAGACACTTTATATGTACATTGTGGTGACTGTGAGGCTGCTTGATATAGGCCTCGGGCTGTGTGCCTAAAAAAGCAGACAGGATGACAGGTAATGACAGAGCTGGCGTAAGTGAAGTGAGTGTATCCAGATAAACAGGCAGAACTGCAAGAAACAGCAAAGCAGGATTTTCTGCACATGGATGTTACACTGTGGTAGATGAAATTACACATTTTGGAATGGCCTAGTCAAAGTCTGGATCTAATGTCAATCAAAAAGATTTGACCGGACCTGCAGGAAGCTGTACATGCAAGGGATCATTTAACTGCAGTGAATTGAAGAGTTATGTTTGGATGAATGGGCCAAAATTCCCCAAAACCAATGTGAGAGACTGACCAACAGTTACAGGACATGGTTACTTAAGGTCATTGCTGTTCAAAGGGTTGTCACCTGATACTGAACCTAAAGATTCCCATTCCTTTTCACACATGTTTAAACAATGTTGAATCAGCTATCTATAAATTAATGTTAAAAGAGCCTCATGTTTGTTTAACCATTTGATTACCAGAGGAGTATGCAACACATTACCTTGCAGTGTTATCTTTATCTATTATTAGGGCTTACATTGCAATCTGATAACATTGTAGGTGACAGTCTTAAGTGGTTCACACACTTTTTCTCACCACTGTATTTGGTGTGCTAGAGAATTGTAGCATCCAAGGGGTTAAACCAGCTTTATTACATAAATCAAAAGGGTTGAAGACACGTGTGCATGTGAGGAGGTGATCATGTCCAGATGGAAGCACTCGAAAGCACAAGGTGCTACTGGCACAGACCTGTCTGAATTACCACCTCAGGTGCATGCAGGCGGGCAGTGCCCTTCACATAGTAGGGTGGATTAATACATGGATGGAATGGGCATAAACAAATAGTTGTAGAATTGTGAGACAACAAATCACATTGTAGATGATGATGAGAGTGAGAGAGATGATGACATGGCCAGAAAATTAGCTGAAAGGCAAAGGCTCAATCTTCTACAGCTGAAAATGAGCACTGTATCTGTTTATAAACTGCTAGAGACTGACTCTAGATTGGAAAAGTAAAAATGCCAAAAATTCACAATCATCCTGTCAGTCATCATCAGCTTTGTCACTGCTCCTCAGTCCAACCCCTACTCAGCCACACAGACTAGTGCTGAGTAATCAGCAACACAGGTCATTAACAAGATGTACAATCCTACCTATGATGAGTGCTTCTGCTGCTGTTGGACATATAGCACCTTTGACACCTAGTAGTACAACTGCAGCAATATCTAGTCCCAATAGTAGTAGTAGTAGCCCCTCAGTATATGGAATCTACAGTATGATGATACTTCACTCACTATCCAAAAGCTAAACATGTTGCTATCTGAGGACTGTGTAAGAAACATGTGAGCGGGGGGGGGGGGAGAAGCCTCACACCAAGGTATCTCTTCACTGAGATCCCACCTGAAGTGCAACCACAGGATTGATTGGGAGACACACCATCAACATATCAGAGGTGGCACAACTAGCAGGGGCACTCCTAAACGTTCCCAGTGCTCTGGGTCAAATAACAGATGTGAACTTGATATGCCAAAGATTTTGCCAAGAGTTCATTAATTTGAAATAACACCTATGGCTCCAGATGAATAGGAGTATAGCTCTGAGTTTGTTGTAGGAAATTACAAGACTTGAAGTATGCACAAACATGACACTGCCATCTCCACAAGTCATATTATAAAAGTAATAAAGTTACACAGTTTGTCTGCCATGTACTGCCAACACACACTTACTAGTTATTGGGAAGGAGTCAAAACCTTCAAAAAATTGATCTCAAAACATGCTTGTGGAATGGAAAAATTGCTAAGATGTTTGAAGATGCGGCATTGTTTTTTTTTTTTTTTTTTTTTTTTTTAGAAAACAGAGGTTTTACAGAACTGATATCATGAGTTCCACTCCACTGGCATATCCAAGGCAAAGATATTTTCCAAGAATGACTTTGCCAGAATTGTATAAGCAGGTGGTTAGGGTAGTGAAGGGCAAAGGTCTGAAGCTGTTATGGAAAGAAATTCACCTGACAACACATATGTGTCAAGTGGTCAGAGTAGACTATGACTGTCACTGCTCACTGGGTTTCACTCCCACCAGTGGCCAATAATTTCTTGCAGCATCGTGTCACTGCCAATAATCTTGACTCTGTTTTTTTGTGTTATTACAGGCCAGCAGCAGGGTAGTTCATACCATTAGCATGCCACTTTGTTCATGCAGAGTTTTTAGAAACAACCCATCAAATTGGCTCCACTGCCATTGGTTCTGCTGGCTGCAACAGGCATGCATATGATCTCAGACCCCCAGTGGTAGGGATGGCCAAAAATTTTCACCTCTAACTAAAATTGGCAAATAATGGCACTTCCCACTTTGCAAATAATTTTGTGTGAAAAGTGCCGTTTTTCCACTTTTTTGCCTAGCTCATTCCATTGAAATGAATGGGAAGATACATTTTTTCCTACCATATTAAAGTTTTCTCTACTTTTTTACAGCCATATACAAGGGTGTAAGTCTCTCCCAGCATGCCATTCTCTGTTTGTGAGAGGAGAAAGTAGCATGTTTTTGAGCTAAACAAGATCGGCAAATAAAGGGGGAGGGGGAAAGGTGGAGCAGTGCAGGGACGTGGGAGTAAAGTGGTAGTTCAAAAACTGACTGCAGCAATGGTTGCTGCCACATGTTCAGTACATGATGATGATCCCTCTCCTTCCGGTGTGGATGCAGTTTGTCAAGGTCCCACCAATCACACCACGCCAGTCCCCCACCACCAATACCATACACATCTTCCACATTGTAGGTCATATTTTATTTTTTTTTAGCACTTTATATCATCATGAGTACATGCCAGTGTCACTTAGGAAGTAAGTGTTGTGGGCAAAGGATAAATGCACTCTGCATGCAAACACGTTTTGCAAGGTATATGTTGATGTAGGACTCCCATCTTTGACTTTCAGCTGCTTATTTCCCCACTACAGCCCTCTGAAGAAGTAATATTGTGCTGGGAAATGTTGCACCATAGGAAACATTGGTGAAAAATGTGTAGGAATAGGAGAAAAATTTGTTGAAATAGGCAACTTTGGGGAAAAAAGAGAAAAATTGTCTGTTTTTCGCGAAAAGTTTGTCTCACTTTTCACCCACCCCTATATACTGGGCCATTGCCAAGTCCCACTGAGTGAATTTTGGCTTTTATATGCCAGTCTCTGTTCAAAATCATTGGTAGCCACCAGTTGGCTGTAATGTGTGCTTAGACACCTCCCAGCCAGTTAGCTTCTAGTGGGTTCCGTTGTTCCCCATGTTAGAAGCTGATTGGCTGGCAGGTGCGTACATGCACCTCCAAGCTAACTGGAGGCTGACAATCATTTTGAACAGGGATATAAAAGCCAGTCTCTGCTCAAAATTCTCTCAGTGGGACTCGGCAATGGCCCGGTATGTATTAAGTGGGAAGAATCTGTGACCACAAGCATGCCTGCCGCCGCCAGCTGAGCCAGTGGCAGTGAACATTTGTCAGCAATTTTGATACTTTTTATTATCTTGGCCACAGACTTTTTTTTTTGTTTTTTTTTTAAAGGACATGACAATATATTATTTTGAAGAGAAACTCCACACTTCTTTTACCCCTCTACCACTCAAAGACTTAACTGTGGCATCTCTTGGGGGCATTTTTTTCTGGAAAAAATAACTCTCATTGGATATTTTTTTTAAACACATAAGAAGACAGAAGACTCAACAAGATAGACAGTAGCTGACTAGGGTGCTGAGGACCCTGCTGGACATTAAAGGTCCATTTTTATCTTTCAGGAACTTTGTTAACTTTATTGAGATTAACCCTGTGAGAGTCAGTGGGGTATGCAACACTGTGCAATGTGTTGCATATCCCATTGGCACTCATACGGTTAATCTTATTTTGTTTTTAAGAACAAATGTATGTTGGAAACCACTTTTCTAAAGCACAACTATGATTTTCACCCCACATTAGGGACTCTACGCCTCCTTTTCATTGTGTAGTTTTCACACCATATAAAGTGTGCTCCTTAATGTGAGTTGAAGCCACGGAGTGTAATAGGATACCAAATTCAACTAGTTTACCATGGTGTTTTGTGCCGTTGGACAATTTTATGCAACAATGGATTTTGAAAGCATAGATAATAGAACACCAAACTGTGCTGTCAAAACCACTATTGTCAGTTTTAAAAAAACACCATAGTATTGAGCCCTACATGATCGTACTGCACTGAAATTATTGCAACTTTTCTCAGAATAGCCTAATATTTGCTGAAATTGTGGGGTAGAGGCAGCTTCTAAAATCCCTTTTTAGTATACTTGTTCTTGTATCACTCACTGCTGGAATAAAACATTTCACATCTTAGGTAAAGCCCTCTCCATTACTGTTAAACATACTGCAGATTCTTGTTTGCTTCCTATATCTGTTTTTACGGATATACTGCCCCATCAACACTTCTAACTCAGGCCTTCCGAGTGCTAAGTGGATGATCCCTAGGTGTTGGAAGTCAAATCTCCCCCCCAACATTACAGATTTGGAAACACAAAATGGATCAATTTGTGAATCTTGAGATAATGCAAGCTGTTCATATAATTACTTAAACTCATTTAATTTGACCTGGCTGTGGCAACCCTATTTGGCTTTGAATAGAAATGAGTTTGAGGCATAATACGAGGGTCTTTGTGAATGGTTAATACTGGCATGGATGATGGTGTGAGGTGAAGACTGTATACTGGTGCTCTCCCCCTCCCTTTTCCAGCCTCTGTTTCATTCTAGTAGCCTGTTTCCTTTCTTCCCCCCTTCTTCCTTTCTATTTGATTATGCTGCTTATTCCTACTCCCATCTAAAATGTTATTGTGATAGCAACCTTCCCCGTAGGCTGTATAACTGATATTTTTTGCTCTTACACTTAGCTGTTAATTGTAATAATGTTGAAGTGGGTTGTCATGTCTTCCACTTTGTTTTTTGTTTTTTTTTTCAATTTCAAAAGTTTTATTGAAATAATATAGAATACACAGAATATGCACATATCAGGAGCAATAGTAATTGAAAAATACATAACAGGATATGTTATACATGGAGAGAACAGAAAACAAGCACAAGAATGATAATACCACATCAGGCATTGAAGAAGAAATAAAACCAATTTATCATACAGAAATGAATCTCCCATGAGCTCAAAGAGAAGAGAGAGGAGGAAAATAGAAGGGAAGAGAGAAGAGCAGAGAGCTGGAAATGACAAGGAGAGCAGAGAAGAGTGGACATATGAGAGGAGAGAAAAAAAGAGTGCAAGTAATGGGATAGAGAAAAAAAAAGGTGGGTGGGGATGGTACATGAAAACCCAAAGTTATTGTTTGAGTCATGAGATGGGGACATCAAATGAGGGAAATCCGATTTTAGTAGTTGAAAAGGTGAAGATAGAAAAAATGTATCTGTATTTTGCAACATGTACACGCAGTAAAGAGACATTTAGTCTCACTGCATTTGCCCATTCCTGAACTGTAGGGGGTTGACGTCTTTCCAATGCCACGGGATCAAAGATTTAGTTGTAAGAAGCATGGCGTGTAAAAGACATTTTTGTGTGAATGGAAGTCTTCCAATTTGTTTTTTCAGGAAAACAAATTTGTATTGGTAGATGAGCTGATTCAGAATACTATTTATCCTAATCTGAGGTTATGAGTTTCTTATTTCTGTATGAGTGAGCATTAAAAAAAAAAAAAAAAAAAAAAAAAAAAAAGCAGAGACCAGTGTATCTAATTTACTGGTTTCTTCACCGCTTAAATATTTTACTCCTTTCTTATAAAAAAGCATGTATTGTACTTTTTAAATGTAATATACAAATTGAATTTCGAAAAGCACACTTCAGAGCTTACTTTTAAAAAGAGGAAAAGAAGATAATTTGTAAGCAATACAGTATATGTACTACAGTGCTTTAAAACTTTAATAATTTAATTCATTTCAAATTTCAAGAAATAATATATTTTCAGATGTCAACTGAATTTTTATACAAACTGAACATTTTCTCTAATATCTGAAAAAACTGAATAAATGTCATTTAACATAGCATGATGGCTGACATGAATGCAGGAAAGTCCTTTCAAAATATCAAGCAATGTATAAATACTAACTGTGCAAAAGCAAATTGAACTATTTACTCAGCTGTGAGATATATAACAATATTGCATGAAATAATAGAGTAGCACAACATAGAAAAAGTTATCTCTTCCATCACAAACAGATTTAAATATGAAAATGCATGCATTTTAAGGGGTCATCAAAGTGTACACAATCAGTTGTGGCCAACTACTGAGCAAAAAGTTAATGAGCGTGTTTGTAAAGTATGGGAGAGGAAGCTGCATTCTTGGTGACAATTAAATTCAATCATGGTAGAAGAGTTTTCTGATTGCCACTTTTAATTTAATCTTCTTGATTTGTTAATTTATTATGAATTTTTCTTCATCAAAATGTCTCTATTTATTCAAATGGTTACATAATTGTGCTATCTCTTATAAATGCACACTTGAATGGATTTGTTACATGGAGTTAGAATTATCAAACAGTGGAAATAGCAAAAATGTTCAAAACAAATGTTATATCAATGCAGAATTGAACAAGAGACAAGGCTAGGAACTACCACAGTAGGCCAGACTCTAGAGGGTGCTGGATGGGGAGCAGTGCTGGCTAGCATTAACTACATCTAGGTGACCTTGCTGCGGTTTAAGTGAGTTAGAGTTGCTCATCACAAGATCAGATTAGTACCGACCAGAGGAGCCGGGCCTGCACCCAGGATAGCCACCTATGGTACAATAGCTACCTACTGGGAAAGCTGTACATGTACCTTGGGTCTGAGATGAAAGTAGCTGCTGAATCAGTGAGTCAAAGGGAATACAATAATCAAGGATGAGAGTACTTGACTGGGAATCAAACAAGAAGAAATCCAACAAACTGAAACTATGATATAGCTGAGGATCATAAGGGTCAAGGTTCGAATGAGGGTAGAAGATCTCGACTGGTGGTCGAATGGTCAGAGGAAAACCGGGTGGGCCTGAGGTTAGACTAGTAGTCAACAAGTTGAAAACAAGGGATGCAGGAATGGAGGAGAGGACAGAGTTGGAGTATGAATAGGCTGGATCCAGGGGTACGATTATTTGTACAGACGAGTAAACAGCTCACTGGAGTGGCCGGAAATGAGGAAGAGAAGGATTGAGACAAACTCCAAATAGCTGGGACTGCAGAAGACAAATGGTCATATAGATGGGTCAGCAAAGTAATGTCTAGGTACAGAATCAAAGAACTGGATAATGGAAGTGAGATAATGGACCAAGAGACAACATAAAGGTAGATAAAAAGTCCAAGGTCAGCAACTAGGAATCACTAAAAGAGCAGGATACAAGGACACTGGAACTGGCTGAGAACTACAAGAACACAGACTGGAATGCCAAGATTGCCTGCCGGTACTGGGAAACTGATGTTAGATAAAGGTACCAGAACAAGGGCAAATCCAAAAGAGAAAACAGTGAATCTGGAAGAAAAAGGTAACCAGATAAGACTATGCATGGACTGGTAAAGAGGACCAGAAAGATGGACAAAGGATAACATAAAGCAGAAAAGACCACAGTTAAAGAATAGAGAGCTAATCCCAGTATCATTATTACAGATGGTTGAATGTTTTTTTCTGAAAAGAGAAACAGAAGAAACATTGCATTTTTTCCCAAAATATTTAGTGAAAAGTGACTTTTTTTTCTTTTTTATCTAGCTCATTGCAATGAAATAAATGGAAAGACAGCATTTCTCCCCACCACATGGCAAGCTTCTCTTCTTTTCCCGAAGGCAAATAAAACTATAATTCTGTTTCACTGGGAAGACAAAGTCAACTGTGATCCAAGTTATTCCTGATCTGGCTGTTATTTCTGTCCTAAGGGAATCTTGGGAAAGAAGCAGTTGAACAAAGAGTTTTTTTTTGACAGTGATAGGAGAGAGAGTTATTTAAAATAAAAAAATGATAGATGACAGAGACAGGGACCTTGGCGTGAACTGTGAATGAGGCAAACTGATTAAACAAGAGAGTATTTTGTAAAGATCCAAGGCAAGACATCACACACAATCAGTTCTTTTGTGTACTTTACAGTAAAAACACACACGGCAATTGAGTAATGTCCAGCAAACACACAAGGTGTAGGGTTAAAAGTGTAGGATCAGTGCAGGGATGTGTCAGTAAAGTGGTAGTCCAAAAACTGATTGCAGTCATGGTTGCTGACCGCATGCAGTAAATAGTGGTGATCCCTCTCCTCTGAAAGAAGATGTAATTTGTCAAAGTCCCACCAAAAGTTCCACCACTACCAGCACAAGTGCTAATAAACCATTTAGGAGCACTGACAAAGAATCCTGTAGATGGCAAAGTGCAAGAAAGGGTAGCAGCTCAACCAACCACTGCACCTGACACAGAGACAAACAAGCATAACACAACATGTCCTGAAAGCAGTTGTGAACATTGTGAAAATCCCTCAAAGGGGAAAAGAAATAATGTTAGACCTCAGAAAGCCTAGTGGAATATAAAAGTAGTGGGGAAGAAGTGGCAGGCGATGCTGAGGATGACCTAATGACCGATGATGATGTAAACTTAGAATATATCCTTCTAGCATATTCCTCTTCTTCAGATACAGATGAACTTGAGAGTGAGTTAGATGGTGTCATTGCAAGAACATTAGCTGAAAACAAAGGCTCAATCTTCTATAACTGAAAAGCAGTACTGTGCCAGTCTATAAACTGCTTGAGAAAACAACTGGAAACTCTAACCCTGGACAAGCAATGATGTACACAGTCATCCTGTCAGTCCCCATCAGCATCTTCAAGTCCAAGTCCCACTCAACCACACACACTAATAAGTGTTGAGTAACCAACAACAACAAAGATTATCAGGATCCACAGCCTTAGCTTTGATGGTGACTCTGCTGTTGTTTGGAGTACAGCACCTGTGATACCTAGTAGTTTTACAGTTTCAGCAACATCTAGCCCCAGTAATGGGAATAGCAGCGTCTAAGGCACCCCACAGTCTATGAAGTCCACAGTATGGAGATACTTCACTCATGATACAAAAGCTAAGCATGTTGCTATGTGTTGTCTGTGTAAGAAGCATGTGAGCAAGGGGAAGCAGGCTCATACCTAGGTACCTTTTCACTGAGTTACCACCTGAAGGGCAACCACAGGTCTGACTGGAAGACACACCAACAGATCAGAGGTGCCACATCTAGCAGCAGCAAAAGTACTGCCATCACACACTTACTAGGTTCTTATTAAGAAGTCAAAACCTGCACAAAAATAATGCAAATGTATGCCAATGGAATAGTAAACTTGCCAGAATGTTGGCGGTTGACATGCTGCCCTTTTCTTTTGTTGAAAACAGAGGCTTCAAAGGACAAATGTCACGTGTTGCATCCTGCTGGAATATCCTAAGCCACAGGTATTTTTCAAGTATGGTTTTCCCAAAGTTACTTGAGCAGGAAGTTAGTGTTGTGGGCAAAGGCCAAAGGAACTCAGTCTGCTAACAATTTTTTCAAGGCATATGTTGCTGTATTACTACAACTTTTGCTTTCAGCTATTTACTTCTCCACTTCAGCCCACAGAAGAAGCAATACTGGGGCAGGAAATCTTGCAGTCAAATAAAACTTAGGTGAAAAATGACAAATTTCTTGCAAGAAATTTATTGGCAGTGGTGAAAAGGAGAAACTTTTATGTAATGTTTATGGGCGGGAAGCTTCATGAAAAAAGCAAAAAGTCCTGCAGGAAATGTATCTGACTTTTTACCTATTCCGACTCATTATATGCTATGCGGATAAAGGATGAGGATAGTTTAACTAAACAGAGAAGATTTTGTTTAAAAGAACTTGCATTTGCTATTTGATACAATTACTTATATGAAATTATTTTTTTTCCGTTTAAAAACACTTTATTAAGAAAACCTCAACGTAGAGAGTAATAATACAAAAGTACAATATTATCACGGTGCCCGTGATTGCTGCAGTTCCTTGTCTGTCACCAGTAGGGGGCTGCTATTGGCTGTCTGCAGATAGCCCGCCTTTCATTGCCTATTTAAACCTGGATTGGGCACCCTTTGGTTGCCCTTTCGTGTTGTTTCTGACCTTCTTGCTATCACTATGCCAGTGATAGCTGGGCCTCTGTTCCAGTGTTCCTGAGTTCCTGATCTCATGTGTTCCTGAGTTCCTGATCTCTACTGTTCCAGTGTTTCCTGCATACTGAAGTACTTCCAGTCCTGGTTCCGGCCTAGTCTCTGGTGTTGCAGTTCCTGCTGAACTTCTTCTCTGCTGTTTCCTGACCTGACTGATCGTTGCTGGTTCCTGTCATCGCATCGCCTGTCTCCTGTATCCTGGAGACCTCCTGCCTGGTCGCGTCGGCGACATTGCTTGTTACTCCAGTGTGCGGTCACTGGTTTGCTCCACAGCCTATCGGCTATACAATTCTGTGTTGGTCCCAGCGTGCGGACACTGGTTTGCTCCTAAGCCTTGCTGCTAGGCAAACTCGCTTGTTACACCAGTGTGCGGTCACTGGTTTGCTCCAAAGCCTATCGGCTATAAAATCCTGTGTTGGTCCCAGCGTGCGGACGCTGGTTTGCTCCTAAGCCTTGCGGCTAGACAAACTCGCTTGTTACACCAGTGTGCGGTCACTGGTTTGCTCCAAAGCCTATCGGCTATACAATCCTGTGTTAGTCCCAGCGTGCGGACGTTGGTTTGCTCCAAAGCCTTGCGGCTAGACAAACTCGCTTATTACACCAGTGTGCGGTCACTGGTTTGCTCCAAGCCTATCGGCTGTACTATCCTGTGTTGGTCCCAGCGTGCGGACGCTGGTTTGCTCCAAAGCCTTGCGGCTATACAAACTTGCTTGTTACACCAGTGTGCTGTCACTGGTTTGCTCCAAAGCCTATCAGCTATACAATTCTGTGTTGGTCCCAGCGTGCGGACGCTGGTTTGCTCCAAAGCCTTGCGGCTATACAGACTCGCTTGTTACACCAGTGTGCGGTCACTGGTTTGCTCCAAAGCCTATCAGCTATACAATTCTGTGTTGGTCCCAGCGTGCGGACGCTGGTTTGCTCCAAAGCCTTGCGGCTATACAAACTCGCTTGTTACACCAGTGTGCGGTCACTGGTTTGCTCCAAAGCCTATCAGCTATACAATTCTGTGTTGGTCCCAGCGTGCGGACGCTGGTTTGCTCCTAAGCCTTACGGCTATACTAACTCGCTTGTTACACCAGTGTGCGGTCACTGGTTTGCTCCTAAGCCTATCGGCTATACAATTCAGTGTTGGTCCCAGCGTGCGGACGCTGGTTTGCTCCAAATCCTTGCGGCTTTACGATTCCCCTGTTAGTCTCAGTGTGTGTACACTGGGTTGCTTACGATCCTGTCAATTTGCCATTACCATCTGACTGCTGCTACTATCTCTGGGCTGCCCTGCCCGGTATTGGTAAGGCCGGTAGAACCTTTTGCCACATTCCATCTGAGGTTGCCTTACCCGGTATTGGCAGGGCCGGTAGAGCCTACATTATGAATCTATTGAGGCTGCCTTGCCCGGTAATTTGGTAAGGCCGGTAGAACCGTTATGCGATTCCATCTGCAGGTTGCCTTACCCGGTATTGGCAAGGCCGGTAGAGCCTAACATTCTATTACTTCAGACTGTCCTGTCCGGTATATTGACAGGACCGGTAGAGTCTGCCTTCTGTCTTGTTATATTCTTAATATATCTGTATGTATGTGATTGCCATCGTACGTTATCAATTTATTATTTCAATAAAATTGATTTTTACCTAAAACTTGTGTCTGAGAGTCATAATAAACCGTGACAGTACGAAAGGGCCATGACCTCAGACAGCAAAGGTGAAGGTAATGCACAGAATATCCATTGGAGGATGTATGTGCACGAGCAACGTTTGGATCAGTTGGCAGTTGCAATTCAAACGATCCTTGAATGCACGGTACTTGCTGACAAATCTAGCTCTAGCCCGGTGGTCTCGCCAAGTCAGACACCAGAGAGTGATACCAGACCCCTAGGGGGCACTGTTAAAGGGTTAATGGCTTCTGCACCCTTGCCGCTAAGATACGATGGTGACCCTAGTCTCTGCAGAGGGTTCATCAACCAACTCGAGATTTTTATGGAATTGACGGCACACGCATTTCCCAATGATCGTAGTAAGGTGGGGTTTACAATATCTTTGCTCACTGGCAGAGCTTTGGCTTGGGCTAACCCCTTGTGGGAGAATGCTAAACCTTGTACTAAAAACTTTAGAGAATTTGTGCAATCCTTTTGAAGAGTGTTTGAGCCTCCTGGTAGAACCACCTCTACTGCCAAATGCCTTATGGAGATACATCAGGGCAGGCGTACAGTAGGCGACTACGCCATCGAATTCCGCACATTGGCAGCAGAGGTAGGTTGGAATAACGAGGCATTATTTGCAGCTTTTTCTCAAGGCCTGAATGACCACATTAAGGACGAAATCGCTGCTAAAGATCTACCTATTGATCTAGATGACTACATTGAATATGTTATGATAATTGACTCCAGAATACGTGAGAGATCAATTGCCAGAGATCGTAAGTTACGGTCAAAGAATAATGAGCCTAGTGGCATGTTTTGCCCACCCATCCCTCCCCTGGCATTGAAGTCTAGTGAACCTGTACGGGAGACAAGTGAACCTATGCAAATAGGCTTCACTAGACTAACCAAGGCTGAGAGACTTTATCGCAGAAGACAAGGGTTGTGTTTATACTGCGGTAAAAAAGGGCATTTGCTAAATTCCTGTCCGGTACGTCCGGGAAACGCACACACCTAGGGTACCTTGGGGGACAGGCCCTAGGTGGTGTACAATAGTCCCCAGTGTCGGGCACAATGAAACCCACCATACAGGTGGTATTATCTTGGGCACAACGCTCTGTGGAGGTTTTGGCCTTGGTTGACTCTATTTTATGGATAATACCTTTGCTGAATTGCACGGAGTTCCACGCATTGAAAGAGAAAATCCCTTGACTATTGAAGCGATTGATGGCAGACCCTTAGAACCGCCTCAGGTTATGTTTGAAACTATGCCACTGTCTATGACGATTGGGGCACTTCACAGAGAAGAGCAGCAGTTTCAACTGATTAATTCTCCGCACCATGCGGTAATATTGGGCTTTCCGTGGTTACAGTTACATAACCCACAATTTGATTGGAAAAAGTGTGAAATTGCTGCTTGGTCCCAGTTTTGTATGGACAAGTGCGTCATCCAGCCTGTTAAGGTCCTGTGCACCTCCTCGGCTATACCGGATGTGTACCAACAGTTTGGCGATGTTTTTAGCAAAGGAGAGGCCAGTTTGCTACCTCAGCATAGACCTTATGATTGTTGCATCGAATTGCAGCCTGGGGCAGTACCTCCTAAAGGACGCACTTATCCATTATCTTGTGAGGAAAATAAGGCTATGGAGGATTAGATTTCTGATGCCCTTGTTAGAGGGATCATACGAAAATCTACCTCTCCAGCTGGGGCTGGGTTCTTTTTTGTAAAAACGAAAAATGGCGAATTAAGACCATGCATTGACTACCGGGGCTTGAATAAACTAATGGCAAAAAACGCATACCCAATACCACTCATCACCGAGCTTTTTGACAGGCTTAAGGGCGCTTCGATTTTTACCAAATTGGACCTACGGGCCGCTTACAATCTGGTGCGCATTCGAGCAGGTGATGAGTGGAAAACTGCCTTTAATACTCGAGCTGGGCACTACGAGTATCTTGTAATGCCATTTGGGCTATGTAATGCCCCCGCAGTTTTCCAGGAACTGATAAACGATGTTCTGAGAGATATGTTACAGACATGTGTTGTGGTTTATCTGGACGATATATTGATTTACTCTCAAGACATGGCACAGCACATCAAAGATGTATCCGCAGTATTGCTACGACTCCGTGAGAACAAATTATTTTGTAAACTGGAAAAATGTGACTTTCATAGAACCAGTGTGCCATTCTTGGGGTTCATAATTGGCAATGATGGCATTGCCATGGACAAGGATAAGTTGTCAGCTGTCTTACAATGGCCAAAACCCAAGGGGCTTAAAGCCATACAGCGTTTCCTGGGTTTCGCTAATTATTATAGGCGGTTTATTAAGAACTTTTCTTCCATTGTTAAACCTTTGTCCGATCTTACGCACAAGGGCGCTAATCCTTCTTGTTGGCCGGTATCTGCTGAGAATGCCTTTGAGAATTTGAAGCTGGCATTTGCTGCGGCTCCTGTGTTATCCCACCCCAATCCTCTACTTCCATTTACGTTAGAGGTGGATGCCTCAGATATTGAGGTTGGGGCAGTACTTTCGCAACGACACGAGAAAGGTGGTACTCTCAGACCTTGTGGGTTTTTCTCTAAGAAGTTGACTGTCACTCAAGGCCACTATGAGATAGGTGACAAAGAATTATTGGCCATTATCCTCGCTCTTAAGGAGTGGCGTCATTTGCTTGAAGGTACCAAGACTCCCGTATTAATCCTAACGGATCATAAAAATCTGACTTATCTCTCGGAGGCCAAGAGATTGTCCTCCCGTCAGGCCAGGTGGGCACTGTTCCTGTCTCGATTTAATTTCATTGTATTATACTTACCGGGGTCAAAGAATATCAGGGCGGATGCACTGTCAAGACAATTTGAGGCCGACAGTGACAGAGTGGAAGCACCAGCACCCATCATCCAACCTGATAGAATACTGGCTACTATACGCACGAGTATCACTTCTCCTTTAGGGGAGGAGATCCTGGCCTCTCAGGGGTCCGACTTGTTGCCTTGGGCAGTGTTCGCCAGGAACTGTGCGGTCAATTCTTCATCTGGGAGCTCTCCATTTCTGATTAATTATGGGTTCCAGCCCTGTTTGCTTCCAGACTCATTTCAGACGCAACAGATTCCAGCTCTGGATGAGCATATCGAGCAACTCCGTTCCACATGGGCACAAGTTCAGAGGGCACTTGGTCAGTCATTTCAGCGTCATCAGCGCCATGCTAATTGCAGAAGGCTTCCAGCGGTTTCCTTTCAGGTTGGGGATAGAGTATGGCTTTCCTCCAGAAATCTCAAGCTGCAGGTTCCGTCTAATAAGTTGGCTCCCCGGTTTATTGGTCCATACAGAGTTATTCGCAAAATTAACCCTGCCTCCTATGCACTAGACCTACCTGCATCCATGCGTATCCATAATGTGTTCCATGTGTCCCTTCTTAAGCCTCTGGTTTGCAATCGCTATACTACCACACCTGTGGTGCCAGGACCTGTTGAGGTCGAGGGCCAGGAGGAGTACGAGGTTCAGAGCATTATTGATTCCCGTAGGCTTAGAGGAAGGGTACAGTACCTGGTACATTGGAAAGGGTATGGTCCTGAGGATCGATCATGGGTGGATAGTACGGACCTTCATGCACCTAGGCTAACTAGGGCCTTTCATGCCAATTACCCACAGAAACCTAGACCCTATTCTAGGAGAGGGGGTCTTTGAAGGGGGGGTACTATCACGGTGCCCGTGATTGCTGCAGTTCCTTGTCTGTCACCAGTAGGGGGCTGCTATTGGCTGTCTGCAGATAGCCCGCCTTTCATTGCCTATTTAAACCTGGATTGGGCACCCTTTGGTTGCCCTTTCGTGTTGTTTCTGACCTTCTTGCTATCACTATGCCAGTGATAGCTGGGCCTCTGTTCCAGTGTTCCTGAGTTCCTGATCTCATGTGTTCCTGAGTTCCTGATCTCTACTGTTCCAGTGTTTCCTGCATGCTGAAGTACTTCCAGTCCTGGTTCCGGCCTAGTCTCTGGAGTTGCAGTTCCTGCTGAACTTCTTCTCTGCTGTTTCCTGACCTGACTGATCGTTGCTGGTTCCTGTCATCGCATCGCCTGTCTCCTGTATCCTGGAGACCTCCTGCCTGGTCACGTCGGCGACATTGCTTGTTACTCCAGTGTGCGGTCACTGGTTTGCTCCACAGCCTATCGGCTATACAATTCTGTGTTGGTTCCAGCGTGCGGACGCTGGTTTGCTCCTAAGCCTTGCGACTAGGCAAACTCGCCTGTTACACCAGTGTGCGGTCACTGGTTTGCTCCAAAGCCTATCGGCTATACAATCCTGTGTTGGTCCCAGCGTGCGGACACTGGTTTGCTCCAAAGCCTTGTGGCTAGACAAACTCGCTTGTTACACCAGTGTGCGGTCACTGGTTTGCTCCAAAGCCTATCGGCTATACAATCCTGTGTTAGTCCCAGCGTGCGGACGTTGGTTTGCTCCAAAGCCTTGCGGCTAGACAAACTCGCTTATTACACCAGTGTGCGGTCACTGGTTTGCTCCAAGCCTATCGGCTGTACTATCCTGTGTTGGTCCCAGCGTGCGGACGCTGGTTTGCTCCAAAGCCTTGCGGCTAGACAAACTCGCTTGTTACACCAGTGTGCGGTCACTGGTTTGCTCCAAAGCCTATCGGCTATACAATCCTGTGTTAGTCCCAGCGTGCGGACGCTGGTTTGCTCCAAAGCCTTGCGGCTATACAGACTCGCTTGTTACACCAGTGTGCGGTCACTGGTTTGCTCCAAAGCCTATCAGCTATACAATTCTGTGTTGGTCCCAGCGTGCGGACGCTGGTTTGCTCCAAAGCCTTGCGGCTATACAGACTCGCTTGTTACACCAGTGTGCGGTCACTGGTTTGCTCCAAAGCCTATCAGCTATACAATTCTGTGTTGGTCCCAGCGTGCGGACGCTGGTTTGCTCCAAAGCCTTGCGGCTATACAAACTCGCTTGTTACACCAGTGTGCGGTCACTGGTTTGCTCCAAAGCCTATCAGCTATACAATTCTGTGTTGGTCCCAGCGTGCGGACGCTGGTTTGCTCCTAAGCCTTACGGCTATACTAACTCGCTTGTTACACCAGTGTGCGGTCACTGGTTTGCTCCTAAGCCTATCGGCTATACAATCCTGTGTTGGTCCCAGCGTGCGGACACTGGTTTGCTCCAAAGCCTTGTGGCTAGACAAACTCGCTTGTTACACCAGTGTGCGGTCACTGGTTTGCTCCAAAGCCTATCGGCTATACAATCCTGTGTTAGTCCCAGCGTGCGGACGTTGGTTTGCTCCAAAGCCTTGCGGCTAGACAAACTCGCTTATTACACCAGTGTGCGGTCACTGGTTTGCTCCAAGCCTATCGGCTGTACTATCCTGTGTTGGTCCCAGCGTGCGGACGCTGGTTTGCTCCAAAGCCTTGCGGCTAGACAAACTCGCTTGTTACACCAGTGTGCGGTCACTGGTTTGCTCCAAAGCCTATCGGCTATACAATCCTGTGTTAGTCCCAGCGTGCGGACGCTGGTTTGCTCCAAAGCCTTGCGGCTAAACAGACTCGCTTGTTACACTAGTGTGCGGTCACTGGTTTGCTCCAAAGCCTATCAGCTATACAATTCTGTGTTGGTCCCAGCGTGCGGACGCTGGTTTGCTCCAAAGCCTTGCGGCTATACAGACTCGCTTGTTACACCAGTGTGCGGTCACTGGTTTGCTCCAAAGCCTATCAGCTATACAATTCTGTGTTGGTCCCAGCGTGCGGACGCTGGTTTGCTCCAAAGCCTTGCGGCTATACAAACTCGCTTGTTACACCAGTGTGCGGTCACTGGTTTGCTCCAAAGCCTATCAGCTATACAATTCTGTGTTGGTCCCAGCGTGCGGACGCTGGTTTGCTCCTAAGCCTTACGGCTATACTAACTCGCTTGTTACACCAGTGTGCGGTCACTGGTTTGCTCCTAAGCCTATCGGCTATACAATTCAGTGTTGGTCCCAGCGTGCGGACGCTGGTTTGCTCCAAAGCCTTGCGGCTTTACGATTCCCCTGTTAGTCTCAGTGTGTTTACACTGGGTTGCTTACGATCCTGTCAATTTGCCATTACCATCTGATTGCTGCTACTATCTCTGGGCTGCCCTGCCCGGTATTGGTAAGGCCGGTAGAACCTTTTGCCACATTCCATCTGAGGTTGCCTTACCCGGTATTGGCAGGGCCGGTAGAGCCTACATTATGAATCTATTGAGGCTGCCTTGCCCGGTAATTTGGTAAGGCCGGTAGAACCGTTATGCGATTCCATCTGCAGGTTGCCTTACCCGGTATTGGCAAGGCCGGTAGAGCCTAACATTCTATTACTTCAGACTGTCATGTCCGGTATATTGACAGGACCGGTAGAGTCTGCCTTCTGTCTTGTTATATTCTTAATATATCTGTATGTATGTGATTGCCATCCTACGTTATCAGTTTATTATTTCAATAAAATTGATTTTTACCTAAAACTTGTGTCTGAGAGTCATAATAAACCGTGACAAATATAAATGTATAGAACAAATGAAGTTGTACAAAAGCCACAGAAGAGCGAGTTTTACAGAGATTACTGAAAGTACAACACGTAGAGGTCCGTAGGCATAAGACTATATTGAGGACAAATTGAATGAACTGGTATGTCGCAGGTTGTCAAATGATAAGACCACTGGGAGGGAAAGAGGACCTGGTAGCTATAACGAAGTGAGTGGTAAATTGCCAGCAGGGAGTGGAAAGTGAAAGAAAATGGTGAAGAGAATGAGAAAGTAAGGTGGGATGATGGGGGGATAAAAAAAAGAGAAGAGGAGAGATAATGAAGGTGGGGAGGAGGCAAAGGGAAAGAATAGGAACGCATACCAAAGTACTCCAGAGTAAAATAGGTGTTAAAAAGAATGAAGGGTTTCATCTCCAACACTTAAGGACTGGTAGTAAGGGGATGTGTAGAAACTCCAGTATGGAAATAAACTAGCCATTTTGCCCATCGTATAGAAAATGAGTCATTTTTGCCCATGATGGAAGTATGATAACACTCCATCTCAACAACTTCACAAAGTCTACCCTGCCATTCATCTATAGGGGAGGGTTGACTGATTTCCAGTGATATGGTATGCAAGCCTTTGCAACAGTGATGGCCAGTAACCATTGATATTTGGGTAGCCTGATGGTCATAGCAGCAGTGGGTAGCATGTTCAACAGTACTAGTTGTGGCGAGGGAGAAGGGTGACACAGGAAGACTCAGGAAAATTCCACAAATACCTTGTCCCAAAACTGACGGATGGCGGGACAGTACCACCATATATGATCCATTGTGCCCCAATGTGACCAACATCTCCAGTATATCCCTGAGGCAGTAGGGAATATTTGCACTAATTTATGGAGGGTTAGGTACCACCTGTTCAAGATTTTGTAATTTGTTTCTCTGATGGATGTATTAGAGAGTGAGGACAACGTGAGAGAGAGAGTGAAGTCTTCCATCTTGGAGATCCCAGTCTACAACTCTCTCTCCTAGGCCGTTTGGACTGCCCACTTCTCTTTCAGAGATGCAAGCAAAATAGTGTAGAAGCAAGAAATGGGTTTTAAAACAAAGCATACACAAAGATATGGTGCACCAAGGTCATACATCGAGGATACAACTAAGTGAATGGTAAAATCATCAGATCTTCATTTCTCATACAAAAACATACAGTCAGTACCTCGTATTTCTTGACAAGCGTATGTAAGACAGACGTGGGCACCCTACTGCAGACGTCTCTCAAACCGCTACAGTCAACGCGTGCTTCCACGAGAAATGCGTTGATTGTAGCGGTTTGAGAGACGTCTGCAGTAGGGTGCCCACTTCTGTCTTACATACGCTTGTCAAGAAATATGAGGTACTGACTGCATGTTTTTGTATGAGAAATAAAGATCTGATGATTTTACCATTCACTTAGTCGTATCCTCGATGTATGACCTTGGCGCACCATATCTTTGTGTATGCTGTAATTAAAAGGTGTTTGGAAGAACCTCATGGGAGCACAAGGGAGGGTGGGCAACAGGTGTAATTCTAATTAAGGGGATAAGGATTTCCACTATAGTTCATGGAGGAGAATCTGTTTTAAAGGGATAGTAATACTTCGTTTTATCTTTATTTTATTTTGTAGGCATTAAAAAAACATGAAGAACAATATAAGTTTTATCTCTCAAACCTTTTTGGTTTGAGAGATATTCACAAGCAAAGTTTCCCCTCACTGAGATTTAGCTGTCAGATTTGGAATCTGGTCCGTGGACTGACCGTGGCTCTACAGCAGAGCCGAGATCGCGAGATATAAGAAGAACTGCTTCATTCGAATAGTCTACAAAGTGTGCCTGGTTTGTAAGCTCACTTTTTAGACCCTTCCAATGAAATAGTTATTTTTATATCTTGCAATCTCAGCCCTGCTGAAGAGCCACTGGTTGATCTGCAGACCGGATTCCTAAGCTGACAGCTAGATGGCAGATTTGACCGTTTTGGTCAGTGAGGGGAAAATTTGGTTGTGAATATCTCTCAAACCATAAAGGTTTGAGAGATAAAACTTATATCGTTCTTCATGTTTTTTTAATGCCTACAAAATAAAATAAAGATAAAACAAAGTATTAATATCCCTTTAAGCCGAATATATGCTTATTATCCTGAGTGGAGCAGCTTGCTTTCTTGTTTCGATGTGGTTTTAAAACAAAGCCATCCCTGGCAAACAATTTCTCAAATAGGGTGTAGCAACCCGTAACAGGAGTCCTACGGAAGTGTCTGCCAAAGAAATGGCGAACGTGGTTATAATGCCACCATTCCGTTTCAGGGAAAGAATAGGTAAGTTGTAGATCCTGGAATGTCAACATTCCATAAGTAGTAAGAAGTGGCGTAAATGTATGCAAACCTGCAGACAACCAGACAGCGTAGGCCCCAGGAGGTAGACCAGAAGGGAAACTAGGGTTACCTCTAAGGGAAAAGTGTGGGGATGGAAAGGGTGCTTGTGCACGCTGAGTGTTGAGGAGTGCCAAGAGGAGAGGAGGTGACCAAGAACAGGATGGGCTTGACAATGTCAAGATATACCCATTCTTCAATACCAAATAAGTTGTTCTAGGTTGACCAAGGTGATAAACTCTTGTTGCAACAATATCCATCCAGTCTGCACTTCTGAGACATGTGCAGTGGCAAATAAAATTGCCAGGTGACACTATGCCAAGTAAGTGCTGCACCTTAGACATCTAGTAGCAGTGGCAGTAGAACTGCATCAACATCTAGCCCCAGTAGTAGTAGTAGCAGCAGCGCCTAAGGAATCCCTCAGTTTATGAAGGCCACAGTATGGAGATACTTCACTCAGGATCCTCAAGCTAAGCATGTTGCTATCTGTTGTCTGTGCAAAAAGCATGTGAGCAGAGAGAAAGCAGGCTCACACCTAGGCACTTCCTCAATGAGATCCCACCTGAAGCACAACCACAGGTCTGGCTGGGAGACAAACTATCTGCAGGCCAAAGGTGCCACAACTAGCAGCAGTAGAAGTACTTTAAAAGGTTCCTAGGGCTCTAGGGCAGAAAAAAGTAGTGAAGTTATTTATGTGTCAGAGAGTGTGCTACTGTTAGTGCCAACAGTTAGTTTAGTCCAAATAACACATATGGCTCCTGCTGCAGAGGAGTATGACAGACAAAGTCAGGACAAATTTATTAACAGCAGCACAGATGAGGAGATGGAGGAGTGATGTGAAGAAGGGTTGCCACCATCTACCCCACTTGGGACCACTGCTATGACAGATAAGTAATGTGTGTCAATAATCTGAGAAGGAGGATAGCATATGACACTGGTAAAAACAATATAGATAGATAAATGACACCATGCCAGTGCCCCCCACCACCACCACCACCACTACAATACACATGTGACACATTGTAGGTTGTACTTTATTATTTTTTTTTTTTATTACTTGACCTCCTCATGAATATGTGCCACTGTCACTTAAGCAGAAGTTAGTGTTGTGGGCAAAGGACAAATGCATTCTGCATGCTAACACATTTTCAAGGTATATGTTGCTGTAGGACTCACAATTTTGACTTTCAGTCACTTATTTCTAAACTTCAGCCCTCAGAAGAAGTAATACTACAGTGGGAAATGTAGTACCTCTAGGAAATATAGGCGAAAAATGTGGTAAATAGGCAAAAAAATTGTTAAAATAGGCTAAAAGGAGGACATTTTTGCATAGGAGGAAAGGTGAAATTTTTTGCGGAAATGCGAAAAATCGCTGAATAACAAGAGTAATCGTATCTAATGGCAAGGTACGCCAAGTGTCCAGTAGGTTTCTCTCAGCAGTGTATACCTGAGAAAAGACTTCCTGGAAGATCAGTTTATATGAGGACTAAAATGAACGTTATAGTCCCCTCTGAACACAGAAGTACTTGCCTGGAAAGAATCGAAGGACTCTAAAGCCCTTTGAAGGAATGGTAACTGACCAGTATTCAGGCAGTAGACATTAGCTAGTGTAAGAACTCTGTCACCAAGGGTACCTTTGTATAGGTAGCGACCTTCAGGGTCAGCCACCGAGTCCTAACAAGTCCATGGTAGAGACTCCTGAACCAGAATCTCAACACCGTTAGTTTTATCTGTAGAATATAGTGGGATGCCGGCCATGAGCAAGGTGGGTTTCCTGTAAGAAAACAATCTGGGGTTGGAGGTGAGCAAATTCCTGGAAAATCACAGAACTCTTAGTCGGGCTGTTCATACCCTTGACATTATACGACACAAATGTAAGATCCGTCATTATTTGTTATAAACAGGAAAGTGGAGGAGGAACAAGAAGGTTGGAGATGTTCCAGAGAGATATAGAAAAAAAGGGGTTGGAGGGAAGCAAATGGACACTGTGTCAAGAATGGTGATGGTGAGCTAGTTGTTTCTCTCGCCATCAAACTTCCAGCTTCTTCCTGGGTTTCTCTGTTCTTCCTCCTCTTTGATCTCCACCTCACCTCTTGTTGACTTTCTGGAGAGTCGGGGGTACAGCAATAGGTGTGGTCCCTCTTTTCCCCATCTCCCTGATAAGATATTTTGTTTTTCAGTCTTTTTTTTTTTTTTTTAATTTTATTTATTTATTTTTTTTAAGTTGTCCACCCTGTTGTCTTATCACAGTCTGTCCAAAAAAATTATAACTGAAAAAGAAAATTAACACTGTCCCCAGACTCCCCCCCAGCACAGGGACAATAACAGTAAGATCAGCAAGCAAATAGGTTGCCTGTGTCTTGCCTGTTCAGTCACATGGAATTTTGGAGAATTTGGGGGACAACCTCCTTCACCCTTCTTATCCCCATGAGTTCCCCCAGATTCCCCTAATACAGAGAACAAATGTCCTACCTAAATGACTTACTAAACCAAGCTTCAATTCCCCATTATTTGCCCTTCTCCTCTAGCTAAAAAACATGCTGCTCTCTCCTCGCCTGTTAGCCTTTTATATGGCTGTAGAAAACTTTTGTGTGGTGTAGAAATATTTTACTTCCCATTGATTTCAATGGGCGGAAAAGGCGGAAAAAGTGAAAAAACGGCACTTTTCTCTGGAAATTTTTCTCCAAGCAGAAAGTGCCATTACGCATCGATTTCAGTTCTTGGGAGGAAGCCTCAGCAACATTTCGATGCTTCCTGCGTCGTTACAGACAAAGTCACTGGAACTAGGTACTGTAACAGTACCCCCCATCAAAGGCCCCTCCTCCGGGGGACTGGTCGGGGTCCGTCAGGGAAATGCACGTGAAATCTTCATACCAAGGCAGGAGCGAGAACATCATCCGCTGGAATCCAGGAGCACTCCTCCGGACCATAACCCTTCCAGTGAATGAAGTACTGTAGGCGCCCTCAGACCATACAGGAGTCCAGAATATTTTGTACTTCGCATTCCTCGTGATCTGCAACTCTCCCAGGAGCAGGATGGACAGGAACAGAGGTATACCAGCTGCAGACCAAGGGCTTCAACAGGGAAACATGGAAGACATTATGTATGTGCATATTGGCAGGAAGTTCGAAGGCATAAGCCGCAGGGTTAATCTTACACAACACATGGAAAGGACCAATGAATCGAAGAGCCAATTTGTTACAAGGCACCTGGAGGTGCAGGTTGCGGGAAGACAACCACACTCTTTCTCCAACCTGGAAGGTAGGTGCCAGCAATCATCTACGGTCAGCCTGCATTTTCTGTTGCTGCACGGAACCACATAGGGTATGCTGTACCCGAACCCAAGAAGAACAGAAAGCCCTCAAATACTCCTCCAGAGCCGGAATCACTTGTGCTTGCAAGGTCTCAGGAAGAAGCGAGGGTTGAAACCCATAGCTGGCGAAGAATGGGGGAACTCCGCCCAGGGTAACAGAGTAGCCCAATTGTAGTGGTGGTTAGAGATATAGCAATGGAGAAATTGTCCTAAAGCTTGGTTAGACCTTTCAGCCACACCATCAGACTGTGGGTGGTATGGGGAAGAGAATGCCAACTGAATCTCCATCTGGGCACAGAAACACCTCCAGAAGAGGGACACAAACTGGCTTCCTCTATCGGACATGATTACCACGAGTATGCAATGGAGTCGGAAGTCCTCCTTAGCGAATACCACCATCAATTCCTGCGTGGTAGGTAAGCCCTTGAGTGGCACAAAGTGAGCCATTTTAGAAAATGTATCCACAATCATAAGTATGACCGTATATCCCATAGAATTAGGAAGGTCAACCATAAAATCAATGGATAGGTGTGACCAGGGACACTCCCCATTGGCCAATGGATGGAGCAGCACAACTGACAGGTGTCGGGGTGCCTTATTTTGAGCACAGGTTGTGCAAGCAGCAGTGAAAGAAGCACAATCAGACTGGAGACTAGGCCACCAGAATACCCTCGACAAGGACCAAATCAATTGGTCACGACCAATGTGCCCAGCTATTTTCAAGGCATGATAGGTCTCCAACAGCTTAATGCGTAACTGTGCCGGAACGAAGCACCATCCGTCCGGCTTTTCCTCTGGAGCAGCTGCTTGAGCTGCCAAAATCTCCTCTCCTAGAGGAGAAGTAATACAGGTACGTAAAGCCACAAGAATGCGATCAGCAGGAATAATCTAGGAAGGTGGAACCTCTTCCCTTGAAGGGCTGCAAAACTGGTGAGACAACCCGTCTTCCTTAACATTTTCCGAGCCAGGAAGAGACCGCAAAGGTAAATCAGGAAAGAAACAGTGGCCATCTGGCTTGCCTGGAAAACAAGCTCTTAGCCTCCTCCATTTTTTGTTAAATTTCCTGAAGAAGTGAGAAATTTTCACAAAACACGTTTTATTTTATAGTGTTTTTTTATATTATTATATATTTTGAAAGCAATTGCTTTTTAATACTCTATATTATTATTATACTTTTTTATACTGGAATAAATCTTGGGAAAAGATTGGTACCCACGTGTCTCTCTATATATAGTGATGTACACATATAAATAACAGATCATTAAAGTATCTGACATTCTGTCAAGAGGGTAGACCCTAAATTAATTGAATAGCTGAAAAGGAAAAGAAAACACTGTGGAAATCCAAGTGTATCCTGTGGAGATGCCACATGGAGGAAAGAGGGAGACCCACTGACAGAGGAGGAGATAACCGTCCTGGGGTTGTATACCAGGGATGCTGTTGAACTGAGAGGTAGTCTTAACCTCTCAAATAAGTGAGTACATTACCTGTAGAGCACGTGGTGAAGGTGAAGGCTATCCAGTATCTAAAATACTACATTTAGAGGAGTCCTTTCTGCTCTGTTTTCTGTTTTGTTTTCTACTGAAGCTCTTAGCCTCCGAAAGGTAAATGATGTTCTTGTGGTCTGTCAAAATCAGGATAGGAGATTTAGTGCCCTCCAAGAGGTGCATCCATTCTTTCAGTTCCAGGATAATAGCCAATAACTGTCACCTATTTGGTACACCATTTCCACTTTTGCCAGTTTTCTAGAGAAATAACCAAGTAAGTAAGGCCTCCCCAGGAACTGAGCGTTGTGACAACAGGGTGCCCACTCTAATCTCGGATGTGTCCACCTCCATGGTAAATAATAGGGAGGAATAGGGATGTACCAATATCGGGGCTGCAGCAAAGGCTATCTTCAGATTTTTCAAAAGCCTGAATAGCCGTTTGAGACCATTCAGTGGTCTTGGCCCCTTTACAAGTCATATCAGTAAGTGGTTTGACAATAGTAGAGACATTTTTAATTAATTTCCGATAGTAATTAGTGAACCCCCAAAATATTTGGAGCTCTTCAAGTCCCATAGGACAAGGCCATTCCACTGCCGCGGACAATTTCTGAGGATCCATGGCGAACCTGGATGCAGATATGATATACCCCAAAAACGTCACTTGAGGCTTGTGAAATTCACATTTCTCCAACTTGCAATACAAGTTGTTGTCACGTAAAACACTCAAAACTTTGGATACATCAGATCAATGAGTCTCCATCGTTGGAGAGTGAATTAGAAAGTCATCCAAATAAACGACCACACAACTTTGTAGGAGTTCTCTTAAAAAATCATTGATGAACTGGAAGACAGCCAGGGCGTTGCGTAGACCAAACGGCATAACCAAGTATTCATAATGCCAACTCCGGGTATTAAAGACTGTCTTCCACTTATGGCCTTCTTTTATTCGTACAAGGCTGTACGCAGCTCTTAAATCAAGTTTCGTGAAAACTTTAGACCCTTTCAAACAGCAGGCACAGCACTGGTGGTGGCACTGGCAGCAGGGGCAGCATGTCTGACAGCAGGCACATCACTGGTAGTGGCACTGGCAACAGGGGCAGCACGTCTGACAGCAGGTACATCACATATTATAGAGGGTGCAGAACATCTGGCAGCAGGCGCAGCATGTCTGGCAAAAGGCACAGGCAGATGACTTTTCCTGCTTTCACTACTACTACCATTTTGTTCCTCCCTTAAGATTAATTTCCCCAAGATCCCTAGGGGTGATTTTGGGGACTGGCCAGCATTGCTTCTGTAGTGCTCACATCCTCCTCAGACTCAGACTCAGTGGACACATAATGGTCCTTCCAGTTCCTCCATTTATTACTTTTAAAATTTCTCATACTGACAGGAGTCACTATAAGCCTCTCCTGCCTCAATTTTGATAAAATATCACAACAGAACAACACAGCACATCTACCTCACTCTGCAGCTTGTCACAGCATTCAGGCAAAGAAGGACAGACAACAGTAATAAAATATAACCACCTTTATTGAAAATACACAGTAATAATGATACTGCCCACACAACCCCAGACCACTCGATCTTAGTCCCCAGGCTACTACAAAGTGATGCACACTGTGCTGAGCACTGCACTACTACACTATACTGGAGGATATTGGAAATGGGTTATGGTTCAGCACCCGGAGCACCAGTATGCAATAGCTCCAGTCTCCACCTAGGGTATAGCTAAACGGAGGCAACAGGGAGTGAGAACAAGCCAGAACCACGAGACACAGCTACTAATGGTTATTAAGCTGGGTAATGCACTGAGTGAGTAGTCAGCCAAAGCCACAGGTCAGAACCGATCTGGGTAGTTAGACAAGCAAGGGTCTACAAGGAGCGAGTAGTCAGCCAGTGCCACCAGTCAGAGCCGATGTGGGTAGTCAGACATGCCGAAGTCTACAAGGATCGAGTTAGTCAGTCAGAGCCACAGGTCAGAACCAATGTGAGTAGTCAGACAAGCTGGGGTCATACACGGAGTGAGTTAGTCAGACAAGCTGGGGTCATACACGGAGTGAGTTAGTCAGCCAGAGTCACAGGTTAAAACTGATATGGGTAGTCAGACAAGCCTGGATCATACACAGAGCGGATTCACAGGTCAGGCATGGGTCACAACGAGAACACAAGCTCTACTAGCAGAAACACCATGTAAGGGCAATGACTCCTAGGCCCAGGGAAGCTTATAAAGGAGTCAACAAAGGCGAGAACTAATTAGGCAAATCAGTAGCAACCCATAAACATGCACACGTAACAGAGCCCATTCCAGCAGACATCATGAATGCGGAAGTAGCCGGTCTCCATGCCGGCCAACAGCACAACAGCAGAAAGAATCACAGGATCGCTAGGCTTCCTAGGGATAGTGTGATAAATAACGTGGTTTTCGCTGACTTTTTCACTGGAACACGGCTGAACCTTTAGCCCACTCCTACAAATCACCTTTCTCAAGGCAGCTGTTATGTTGGAGCCATTATCAGCAGACAGAAAACAACATGTCAAGAAGCAGGGTGCAAGCCATTTCTCTATCACCTGCTCTAGTTTATTTAATACATCTATGGCTGTGATGATATGACAGTGCCCAATGTAAGCTGCCTGGTTAAACTCTGTGAAGTAGATTCCCTACAAAGAGGTGACAGACTGCTATTTGATATACAAATAATATGACCAGAGCACAACAACAGACAATGCAGGGTATACAGCAAAGTAGGCCTCAATGGGCCAGAGTGATGACTAGAATTCAATGCTGGTTGACGGTGGCTACTCTCTAGGATGCCTTGCTGTGGCTTAGGCTGAGTTAGAGATGCTGGCTGCAAGGTCACATTAGTTCTGACTGGAGGAGCCAGCCCACACCCCTGGATGACAACCCAGAGAACAGCAACTACCCACTGTAATTGAGGAGGATAACAGAGGATAATGACTACAATATTAGTAGTAGTTGTTGTATAGGAACACTGAAAAAACAGGAAACAGGATAGCAAAAGTCCGCTTGGTGGCCATTGCTCAACTGGAGGTCATGGTAGTCAATGTTCAACCAGTGTTCATGGTGGTTGATGTTTGACTGAGGGAGCAATAGATAGAAACTGATCAGGGTTGATACAGAAGGGAAGTCAGAAAAGCCAAATAAGGCACGGGAAGGCTATGCAGTAGCAAGCAGCAGACAAAGAATTGTCAACAACGCAGCCAAGGCCAGAAACTAGTGGCGCAAATCAGTACACAGGGGGCAGGTGGAAGCAAAGTCGAGAAATCTAACAAAAGTAAGTAGTAGGAAATCTGAGAACATGGTGCTAAGTCAAAGAGCAGGAGGGAAGTCAAAAGAGAAGCCGGATCAATACACAAGGAGATCACACAGGAACTAGACTAGTCACGAACTGGAACACTTTGATCACACATCTGCCCAAAAGCACCTAACTTCCATAAAGGCTCAGAGTAACCATTATACAAGGTGGGCACAAGGCAGGGAACCAGGATCCGGGTAACAGAGGAAAAACTGAAGAAAAAACAGACAAGGAATACAAAAAGCATTTAAAAAAAAGGGCAGATCATGAAAATGTCTTTGTGGGATTGCCTCTCAAAACTCTGCCTGCACAATGTTGCATGCCGTTGATATGGGCTGTCCTACTTCCCTCTTAATAATACTGCCAGAAACAGTGGCAAGATTATTTGATGACACCTGATGCTGCAAGATATTTTTGTCCACTGGAGGGAGGGAAACCCAGCCAGCAGTGACAGTCATATAGTCTGCACTCTGCCAGCTTGTCCACATATCTATTGTCAGGGGAATTTTCTTTCCATGATGTTTGCAGCCTTTTGCTCGCCAGACTAACAACCTGCTTGTGTAAGTCTAGTACAGCCATCCTTGAAAAATAACTGAGGCCTGAGATATGCCATTGGTTTATAAAACCTATGTTTTCTACAAAAGAATATGGAAGTGTGCCAACTGCCAACATCTTAGCAACTTTGACACTCTACAGGTATACTTAGGGATTGTTTTTGTGAAAGGTTTGACTCCTTCCCAAGAATGCAGAAAGTGTGGGTTGGTGGTACATGGAGGAAGAACTGTTTAGCTTTATAGCTTTTACAAAATTACTTGAGAAGGTGGGGGCGGAAGATGCATGTGTTAGCAGCCTATGACTCTCGTCATCTTCTACAGCAAGCTCAGAGTCATACTCCTCTATAGCAAGAGCTATAGGTGTTAATTCATATTAATGAAATCTTCGTACACTATCTGACACATCAACATCATCACTTCTATTTTGTGCTCCAGAGTCCCAAGGACTTTTAGGAGTGTTTCTGCTGCTGCTAGTTGTGGCACCTCTGACATGCACATAGTTTGTCTCCCAGTCAGACCTGTGGGTGTGCTTCAGATGGTATCTGAGTGAGGAGGTGACTAGGTGTGAACCTGATTTCCCCCAGCTGAAGTACTTTTTACACAGAAAACAGATAGAAACATTTAGCTTTTGAATTGTGAGTGAAGAATCTCCATACTGTATACTTCATAGATTGAGGGGCTCCTGAGGGGCTATTAATGCTACTGAGGCTAAATGTTTCAGTTGTACTAATTGGTGCTAATTAGTGTCACAGGTGCTGCACTCCCAACAGCAGCATGAAGCACTCATCATAACTGGGGGTCGGATCAGATGTTTATGACCTGTGCTGCTGGTGATTACTTAACACTGGTGGTTGTTGGACCTGGAAGTGGTGATGTTGCTTATTATGAATGGCAGGATGATTGTGCATATTAAGGCATCTTTAGTTGGCCAGAGTCATTTTTCAAACATTTTATAAACAGGAACAGCGCTCCTTTTCAGTGGTGGAATACTTTGCCTTTCAGCTAATTTTCTGGCCATGTCATCATCTCTCAGTCTCATCATCATCTGTATCTTAAGTAGAGGAGGATACTAGAAGGACATATTCTAGGTCAACATCATCATCTGTAATTAGGTAATCCTCAGTATCATCTGCTTTTTTCCAACTAAACCACTTGTGTCAAACAATTTATTTTTACTTTCCACTTAGTAACATTGTATTACTCTGTTAGGCACTTGAACTGCTACACCTTCCTTCTTTATGCCATGAACAGTAGAATATGTTTTTTTTATATATTACTAGCGACTTTGACAAGTAGCATACTCAGAAGGAGAAGGATCATCGTGATTTATTGTGTACATTGCAGCAACCATGGCTGGTTTTTGGTCTACTACTCTTCTACCATGTCTCGGCACTGCTAATACTCCTTTCCCCCTACTCCTGTCTCTAGTATGTCTGCTGGACATTAGTAACTAGTGAGGTACACAACAGAACATTTTCTCAGTCACACACAGTATTAGGGTATTTGGGATAAATCTCCTTTTCTTCTTTCACACACATCCAGATTCCCCTAACAAAGAGAACAGCCAGCAGGAGATTCCTGTGTCTTCTCAGTCACACAAAATTTGGGGGTAGATGTTTGGGGGTAAACCTAATTTGCTCCCTTCACCCATACCCCAGATTCTCAAAACACAGAGATAACAACCAGATCAGGAAGGGACTTGAATCACAACTGTCTTTCTCAGTCAAACCAAGATTTGGGGATATTTTGGGTAAATATCCTTTCTCCTTCACGCTCCACCAGAATTCTCCAGACACCCATAATATACAGAACAGCTGGAAAATTTTGCTTCTTAATCTCTGTTTAATAAACATAGATTTACTTTCTATGGGAAACTGACACCTCTTCACCCCTTTTACACTATCCCTGCAGGAAAAGCAAGGAACTTTCCACATGTGTGTGGGGTGGGGAGGGGAAAGTCTGTCTTACCATTAATTGCAATGCAATGAGCTAGGTGGAAAAATATGATTTTTGTGCAATAAATTTCCCATTTGGTTCAAAATATCGACCTGTGTGTATAATCTGCTGATATATTATAACGATTTGCTTGACACACAGACACAGTAAGTTTGGATAAAACACAATTTTATTGAACAATGATAATAACAATAACCCTCACGGGTCCTGTAATATATATGCAATATAGTACAGACACAAGACAGGTTATACAGAGGTAGGCCCACACGGGTCCAGTATATGCAGATAGTCCAGAGATCAATATACTGACACAGGTCAGGCAGTTCTTGTGTGAACCTCAGTTGGACAGTACTGAACGGGTTACTATTAGGCTGAGAGTACTGACAGGCCCTAATAGTGCAAGGCCCTTTAAGAAGCTCGAACAAAAGGTGAGAGCACCAAATCCAGTAACGCTCAAAGATAATGGAGACCAGACAACTTGTGGACTGCTGTAGCAGTAACGGAGACTGAGCAATTTGTGAACTGCCGTAGCAGTAACGGAGACTGAGCAACTTGAGCACTGCCGTAGCAGTAACGGAAACTGAGCAACGGAGCAATGCAGTAGCAGTAACGGAGACTGAGCAACTTGAGCACTGCCGTAGCAGTAACGGGGACTGAGAAACTTGAGCACTGCCGTAGCGGTAACGGAACTGAGCAACTTGCCCTGAGAGGCACCCAACCGGGGACTGCACAGGAGTGTGGACGCACAGAAATGTAGCCTGGGGGACACTGAGGCAACGGAGACCAGACTGCAGTGAGCTGTCCGGAGACAGCGAAGATCTGTCACCACCCTAACCGGGAACTGGATAAGCCATGCAGTGGAGGTTCGCCACCACAGTAGCCCAGCCGGGCAGGATCCACACACAGAGCAGGAACATAGGCCAATCCGAGTCGGTACACCAAGCAATAACGTTAGCCAGGTCGGGTCGTTACACAGAGCAGGAACTTCAGCGAATCCAAGTCTGCACACAGAGCAGGAACATCAGCCAGTCCGAGTCGGTACACACAGCAGGAACGTCAGCCAATCCAGGTACACAGGCAGAAGCGAGATGCAGAATAGTCAGACAGTCCAGGTCGGTACACAGGCAGGAACAAGATGCAGAGTCGTCAGGCAGGCCGGTTGATACACTGAGATCACACAAATAACAGGAACAAGCTCTGGTACTGAAACACCACAAAAGGGCACTGGAGAAGTGCCAGAACTCAGTATTTAAAGGCAAATACTGGGTGGGACAATAACAGTGCAACCAATAGGCATTAGGCAGGAGTGGAAACTGACAGAATGTCGCCAAATAGCACGGGCACCGTGATATATATACCTAACATATACCTAATCCATATGAAATAAAGCTGAATCTAAAGGCTAAGAGACTGTATATGTTACAGTGACTGGAATATTGGTATCCTTGGCATGAACATGCCATCTTATCATATTTTGTGAAAACTATGTGACAAAAAACTCATTTTGAATTTAAATTGTAGACACAAGGCACTTATTACTGCAAACATGAAATGAATATTGAGAATATATTGAATTGCTGGAGTGCTCCGACATATATTGTTTTACATATTTACATGCAGATTTGATTGCACAGGCTAGTGAAAGCATTATCAAGTATGCCTGCCATGACAAGGAACTCCTTATTAAGGCAAGTCTTTTACAGCAATTAAATAAATTTTGTTTTATCCTAGGGCTTTCCATTTTCTTGCACAGACACTTCATCATTTAAATGTAATTTGTTCCAATAATCTTTATGCACATTATCATCTTTAGCATATGGGCAACAATCTAAAAGAATAGATGATAGAAAGCTGTAATATGCTATTTACTGCATAATGTATGTACAATAAATTTAGAGTTCTTCATATCCATGGGATCTTAATATCATCACATGTCTGCTTAAAGCAATTATTGTGATAGTTATATCTGTGTAATTCTACTGGGAAAACATATAGTAATAATGCTTGTCTGTGTAACTATCCCACACATTTCAAGTTATAGTTGACTGTTATATCAATTTACTGAGAAAAATCCTTTGGATTACATTACCATATTAAAACTATTTGAGATGCACAGCAGAAAGATTTCTATTCTATTGAACCAATGAGAGAAGACAATGTGACACAAAAAAAACCATAATAATACCCCTTTCCCACTTCCCTTACAATGGTTTGAAAATATAGGTGGGTAGACAATTTAAATTTTACATTTTTTTATCTTAGTCTATGAGATAACATCTTCAAATCAGTTACGGATGTCATGTCCACAGAGGTGGATATGACAAGAACAACAACAAAAACAAGGAGTGCTAGAGCGTCAAGAGAAATACCACTAAAATTGCTTAAACTATAAATAAATAATACATAAAAAATACAAGAAAAATATAAGATATAAATAATGAAAGTAACCATACAAATACCACAAAATGTTGTGACTCTTCAAATCAGAAATAAAATCAAAACAAAGTTCACTAAAAATAATATGAAATATATATCACTGATAAAGCAATAATAATGTCTATGAACTTTTCAAAACCTTTAGATGTACAGATTTACCTGAAAGTTGACCACAATAATATCAAGGCAAGTTCTTGATCTGTACCACCCAGAGAAATATAATAATGAAGATGATGATTAGTATCACACTGTAGTAATTTCCCAGTTCTCCTTCTCCTTCCTTGGTGTGCCACTCTTGCTAGGTGTTCCTAGGCCACCCAAAATGTTACACTAACTCCACACAAAAGCACATAGCTATATGAAAAGAGATGTGAGAAGATATCCTAAGTGTAATGTTGAATGGCTCACAATAAGAATGCACAATACTTTACACTTTATCGCATTGCCCTCTTCTTGAAATATGCATGAAATAAGTCCTTTGCCCAGAAATCATCCGGCCTTCCTCCAGTCGGTCAACCACGCTGTCACGGTTTTAGATGAACACTCAGACAGAACGGTAAGGTTAAAATTACTTTATTAGAATAAAGAGCATACAGGAATATAGGTCCTAAGGCCCCCAATATCATACAGTATATATACACAGTAGGATACAGCCAGAAACACCAGTATAGGTAGACTGGATGGACTGAGCACAGACTGGCAGTGAAGGTTCTGGCAGAACCAGTGAGGCTGGTGGTACACCGTTCAGGATCTGACGACAGGAGAGCATACACAGGAGGTCCAATATAGGAGGACTGGCACAACCCAGACGCCTGGGTACCTAACCCACAGTAGCGAGGCAACACTGACTCTGGTACTAGGCTGCTAGTAGCGAGGCAACCGTGTAATGGCAGCACTAACCTAGGGGAGGGTTACCGGAGACTAAGGCAACTGAAATAGACAAACACTAGAATGCTTGGGGTGGATCGAGGCAAAGGTAAGTAGATGGAATGCAACCAGTGTCCCCTTAACCTACGAGATGTATATGCAACGTTGGCTCTAGAGCTCAAAGCTTCTGCAGTGGAATAGTACTCGCCCTTACCTGGACTATCCAGGTACTCGCAGGGTTAATGGTCAATGCCCAGAGAATAACTGCAACTCCCATAGGAAATGAGCCCAACATTACAAGGGAGTTGGACACAGAGAGTGATCAGAGTAACACAGTCAGTGATGGTTCACTGCACCGGTACTTCGATTGTGCACATCATCAGCGGCGGTTAATAGAGCAGCATAAGCATGGGGCTTAGCCTTAGGTCGACAAGAAATAGCACCACACAGCGCACACCAACAATGTATCACGGTGCCCGTGATTGGTGCTGTTCAGTGTCAGTCACTTGCTGAGTATCATGATTGGCTGTCTGTGATTAGCCCTCCTCACACAGCCTTTTTAAACCCAGGCTGAGCACTTCCAGGTTGCCCTTTCATGGTGTTTCTGACTCCACTCTGCCTGACCTGCTTGTCAGGCTTCTGGGCCTGTTCCTGCTGTTCCTGCTGTACTTGCTGATCCTGTGTTCCAGAGTTCCAGTGTTCCTGTGTTCCAGCACCTCGCGGGTTAATCTTACTGAGTTCCTGAATCTCCTGCTCCAGCCGTCGCTCTGGCGACATTGTTCTTCTCGCTGCTGATCATACTTTGTTGGTTTACTCCACTAAACCTGGTTGCGATACACTTTGTTGGTCCCAGCGTGCGGACGCTGGTTTACTCCACTAAACCTGGTTGCGATATACATTGTTGGTCCCAGCGTGCGGACGCTGGTTTACTCCTCTAAACCTGGTTGCAATATACATTGTTGGTCTCAGCGTGCGGACGCTGGTTTACTCCACTAAACCTGGTTGCAATATACATTGTTGGTCTCAGCGTGCGGACGTTGGTTTACTCCACTAAACCTGGTTGCAATATACATTGTTGGTCCCAGCGTGCAGACGCTGGTTTACTCCACTAAGCCTGGCTGCAATATACATTGTTGGTCCCAGCGTGCGGACGCTGGTTTACTCCACTAAACCTGGTTGCTATATATACATTGTTGGTCCCAGCATACGGACGCTGATTTACTCCACTAAACTGGTTGCAAGACACATTATTGACTCCAGCGTGCGGACACTGGTTTGCTCCACTAAACCTGGTTGCGATATACGTTGTTGGTCCCAGCGTGCGGATGCTGGTTTACTGCACTAAACCCGGTTGCGATATACATTGTTGGTTCCAGCGTGCAGTCGCTGGTTTGCTCCATTAAACCTGGTGGCACTATTACCATTAGTCCCAACGTGCGGACGTTGGTTTGCTCCTGAACATCCAGTACTGTGGTCAGTCGCTGTCCACTTCCTTGCAGTTGTCTGAGTATCCCTGTCAATAGACTCCTGCTGAGTAGACCTCTATACTTATGCTCTATGCTGTCTTAGTCACCTGACAGCTGGTCTACTCGCTCAGGCTGCCCTGCCCGGTATTGGTGAGGCTGGTAGAACCTTGACGATACCATCCTGTAGGTTGCCTCACCCGGTATTGGCAGGGCCGGTAGAGCCTACTCCAGTACTCCTTTGGGCTGCCCTGCCCGGTATTGGTAAGGCCGGTAGAACTTTGTAATTCACCATCTTTAAGGTTGCCTTATCCTGTATTGGCAGGGCTGGTAGAGCCTACATTCAGCATTCCGTGGGGGCTGCCTTGCCTGGTATTGGTAAGGCCGGTAGAACCGGTATATGTCATCTAACGGTTGCCTTACCCGGTATAGGCAAGGCCGGTAGAGCCTGTCATTAAAACTGTCACTTGGGTTGCCTTGCCCGGTATTTAGGCAAGGCCGGTAGAACCTATTATATGTTATATTACTGTTGTATTGTTATGTATGTTTACCCTACGGGGACTGCCTTTAACTTTTAATAAAGTTAAGTTATTTTACCAAACCTTAAGTCTGAGTGTCTTCAAATCCGTGACACAATGCCAACATGGCCCAGTAATCTCGGTGACCTCACGGGGTCGCCAATTAGCTCAGCCAGACATGGTCAGTACCGGAGCAGGTACTACAGCTGGATGTAGTCAGTAATGGAGCGGTTCGCAGCCTAGTGCAGTCGGCAACGGAGAGGGTTCTTCAGCCAGATACCGTCAGCAACAGTGCAGGTTCTTCAGCCAGATACACTCAGCAACGGAGCGGGTTCTTCAGCCAGATACGGTCAGCAATGGAGCGGGTTTTTCAGCCAGATACGGTCAGCAACGGAGCGGGTTCTCAGCCAGATACAGTCAGCTACGGAGCGGGTTCTCAACCAGATACGGTCAGCAATGGAACAGGTTCTCAGCTAGATACGGTCAGCAATGGAACAGCAGCAAACAGGAACTCAGGAACGTAGTCAGGCAGGCCAGGTCATACACGATAATCAATAGCGCGGATAACGATCAGGAATACGTACACCATGAAAGGGCGCCTTAGGAACAACATACCAGGGTATATAAAGGCAAGCCCTGGGTGGAGCAAAATGACCAGCCAATCAGAGTACCACAATGCATAACAATGTCGCCGTCAGAGCAGGAACACGGGCACTGTGATACACTCCTAGGATCAGTCCCCCTGAATCGTGATCAGGAACAATGGATAGATGCCCTACAACTCTCACCAGCTTATACAGTGAATTATCACGGAATCAGTACAGAGAGTATGGATGAGGAGACTGTGAGTCCATCGCTAGACTATATATGACTTAAGGACAAGTATAGCTAGTGCCAAAGGGGGTTTAAGTGAGAGACTAAATAATAAAAAACAAATAAAAATAGACAATAAAATGTTAATACACCCAACTGTGTCTCGGGACATCAGCCCTCTACCTCAGGGTTTCTATAATGAAACATGCCTGTCCATCCATCACTTAAGTATACTCTGGTTAATAATTCAATCACTGAAAAATCAAGCAAAACAATTGCTAGTACTGATTGCAAACCAAATTAACTCTTAGAGTACAACAAAACAGTGTGGACAGGTATCCCCCCTTCTTTATGGAACAATCCACATAACATTCAATATAAAATATATAATCATAAAATACCCTAACTTCTTAATCTATTAATAATATCATAATGGCTGACCTAATTTCAAAAATTAGATTTTACTAATACAGAATACCCTAACTAACCAAAACATAATACAGAATAATATACCCTACAACCGAAAAACCTTTGTGAACATACAACCCAGCCAGAAAATATAAACCATACCCCCCACGAATAAGGAAAAAGAAGAGGCCAAAAAAAAAAAATAAAAAAAATAAGATTCCTAATGAAAAAATGTGAATATACATATCTTGGATTAATAATAGATCTTAACCATTTAACCCAAAATTGCAGCCAAATCTATCTCTATATTAAGTCCATTGGGTGACATAGCACCTAGTTTGTTTATCCAAAATGCCTCACGCTGTCTAAGGCAACCCAGTTTGTCTGCTCCCCTATAGTGGTCCATTATCCTCTTTATCCCAATAATGGTTAAACTATCCATTTCTTGGTGATGTTTTTCAAGAAAGTGTAATGGAACACTATGGATTTGTAGTCCACCCATGATGTTTGTTAAATGTTCCCCAAAAAAGAATGTTTAGTTTCATTTTAGTCCTACCTATATACTGTAATCCACAGCTACATTGCAGGAGGTATACTACATAGGTAGTCTCACAATTAATAAATGTAAGGAAAAATATAGAGTTTATTTCCCTGCACAAAACAAGGGTATTCCCATTGCTGATAGTTGTTATATTCAAAGGTTATTACAGCTCAAACTTGATTTTTTTAGGCGCAGTATCACAGTGGCCTGAAATTGTACAGTGGCGCTTTTGCTACACCATCCTATGACAGCTCTGGTTAGCTGACCATAAATCTCCATAGGATGTTGTAGCAACAACACCACTGTACAATTTCAGGCCAATGTGATCCTGTATCTAATAATATCAAGTTTGAGCTGCAATAGCTATTAAATCATCTTTCAGCAGTGGGAGTACCCTTATTTTACTCAGGGGGATAAACACTACTATATATATAAGTATATATATATATATATATATATATATATATATATATATATATAGTACATATGACTTGCACCCATCTAGTTCAACCCTTTTCCTATTCCTGTTTACCATCCTTGAGCCAAAAGAAGGCAAAACAAACCCTCAATATAGCAGTTTCAATTTCTGCCTTGAATGGGGGGGGGGGGGTCCTTCTTGTTTCTAAATGGCAATCAGATTTCTCCTTGGATCAACAAGCCCTAACTAAATATTAATCCCAATACTAACGTACATAGCCCTCTATGTTATGCTCTTTAAAATAAGTATCCAGACCCTTTTTAAAGGCATCTAATGTATTCAATAGCACCACCTCCTCAGGCAGTGAATTCCATACCTTTATTGTCCTTACTGTAAAGAAACCCTTCCGCTGTTGTAGATTAAATCTCCTTTCCTCAAGTCTAAGCGGGTGGCCCTTGTCCTATGTACTGTTCTGTTAATGAACAGGTCTTTGGAGAGCCCTTTGTATGGGCCCTGAACATATTTATACAGTGTTATCATATCCCCTCTAAGATGCAGTTTCTCTAGTGTGTACAAGTTTAACATTGAGTAGCACTATCCCTTTAAACAATATAAAGAATTCAACTGAATCTGCCAACAAGCAATTAGTATAGTTTAAATTGAAAATGAGAAAAGTATTCCAAAAGAGAACAAGAAAAATCCTAAACATTTCTGCAAGTATATGCATGGAGTAAAGACAAATGTTTCATAGTGGATATGTTAATACTGAGACAGGTGAATCAAATGGGAATATAGTAATGGAGGTGTGATGGTGTTGTGTGCTTGCAACAGCTGCGTGCGGTCTAATTTATCCCTAACTGAAAACTGCGGCTGTCCGGAGTTAACAGGTGTAGCCTTATCCTGTACTGTAAAAATGAAGACTGCCGTATTTTTGGAAAGGGCAATGAATCACTGCATAAACAAACAGTTCTACAGTGTACTTTACTCTAAAAACTCAAATGTACTAGGGTCAGGGGTAAGGGGAAAGGAGAAAGAGGAGTATAGGACATAGTAGTCCACAAACTGACTGTGGCTATGATTACTACAGCTTGTGCAGTAAATGATGATTATCCTCCTCCTCCATTCCATGTTGTCTATAAAAGTGAGATGAAAAGTACCATCACCACCAGTAGTAGTAATAAACCATTTAGGAACACTGAAGATGAAGTGAGTTATATTTCATTGTTATTGGCATAGCAGAGGAGGGCTTAGTAGTAAAACAAACTGCTGTGTCTGACAGTGGGTGTAAAAATGCCCATACTCAAAGTAGAAATGAATGTTCTGTAAGTCCCTCAAAGAGGAAAAGTAAAATGAAACAGAGTTCAAACAGCCTAAAGAAGGTGAGGTAGCAGCAGGAGCTACTGGTGATGACCTAATTATTAATGATGATGTTTATGTAAAATATATCCCCCTCCACCCTCCACTTCTTGAGATATAGATAAAGTAAAGAGTAAAAGTGATGATGATATGTCTATAAAATTAGCTGGAAGGAAATTGCTCAATCCTCCACCACTGAAAAGGAGCCTTATACCTGTTTATAAACTTTTTGAGAGATCAATTGAAAAGCCTCACTATGTACAAGTAAATATGCCTAGAAGTTTTTTTTACTGATATTTGATAATGTACAGTGATCTAAGTTCCTTCATGAGCTGGCTAACAGTACAAACTGCATCATACACCCAAGAGACAGATAAGTACAAATTAACTGGCATTCACTCCCACAACTGCAAGAAGGAAAAGCATATAATGACTGGTGGTGGCGGTGCAAATCTGCAGCAGCTTCTGTGCAGAACATTCTATCCTTTATTGCAAAAGTTGGTTATGATGTTATCCTAATCATAAACTATACTGTAAAATCTAGCACTGAAGTCATGTTAGGCGAGCAACAAAGCTGCTAAGAACATTTTGAAACTAGCTACATGTGCAGGCAGATAGACAGGCAGAGAGGAGGATATGTAGTGGATTGCAGTTGCAAGGAGTGTGAGCGTGATTTCTTTGTAGACAGAGATGGGTAGGGAAATTGACCTGAGCTGTGACTGAGACTATCAGTGACAGATATCAGAGACATACATCATATTATATTCAGATAGACAACATAATACTCCAGGTGCTAACTACTCTTCTGTGTACTAAACACTTAAAATCAGCCCTACTTTCATTATGTCCAAAAAACATGCTAATGGCAGGGGTAAGATGAAAGGAGTAGGAGGAGTACATGGATGTGGCAGTAAAGTAATACTCCAAAAATTGACTATGGCCATGGCTGATGCAGCTTATGCACTACATGATGATGATCATCTTCTTCTTGAAAATTTCTACCACCAGTAATAGTAGTACCAGTACCTGACATTTTAAGAACACTGAAGAGGAGAGTGAGTCATATTCCAGTGTTATTGCTATAGTGGAGGCGAGTTAGCCGTTAAACTAACTGCTGTGTCTGACAGTGACAGTAACACCGATCTGAGGTGATGTCTTAATTATTGATATTTATCAGTTATACTTGATTATTGCTTAATTGATTATTGATTAAGAATATATCCATCCACAGACCTCCCCTTCATATATATACCAATATATATATCGCATATATCAATTTTAGGCAGTGGCACTCACAGGGTTAAATACCTTAGAAATAATTAAGTTGCATAAAAATGTTTAAACAGATATATCAGTATACTCAGTCTGGGATCACTCCTAAGCCTCGCAAGAGACAGAACATGAATACAGTAGTCTCTGAAAAAATGTTATCTTTTTATTGCATCCATGCCAAACTTTTTTGGCCCAGAAAGGACCTTCCTCGGGGCAAATGGCTGTTGCAACTTCAGTAACAGATATATATACTAAAACACTAATGAATATACCTTCCCCCTTCTTGGCGCACCCACATGTGCTCCCGGTGCCACAATGTGGTGTCCTGCAATACCCAGGTGGATAACGTCATGGGGATTCCCTTAGGCTACTAAGAAACCTGATATCATAATAAACATACACACCTACAGCATAATCCATCGTGTTCCGCTGGCTGAAAGTGGAGCACGATCCAAATATCCCACTACTGTGCCACCATGTGAAACAAATGTTTTTTTGATAACATCCAAAAATTCTATATTAATAAAAAAATAGATATCGGTACCTGCAAAATGCTTGCTTACTTATCAGTCATCAGCCACCAAATCATTCTACAAATATCTCCATCGGCTAGTATAGCTGAACAATACACCCATTCTTCTTAGAGATGATATCCCTGTTTATCCGGAATTCCATGGGTTACTGGTCTCATCCTCATCGTGGCACTGCCTGTTGCTGTTGAAAGAGCAGCTTTTCTGATATCATGCGCATCAGGGCATTTCAGCATCCAAGGGGATACTGGTCAGTATGTGCATCACGGTGCTGGCAAAATTGCCATTAGATAGAAGTTTTTTGCACCCAAGGGGTTACTGATCTCATGCACATCTCAGCTCTAGCTATTTTGCCAGAATTAGCAGCTCCCCCTAATGATCATCCACTTGTATCCTTACTGGGCAAATAAAGATATAATCAATCAATATCCATCAGATCAGAGTTTAAACAGGGTCATGTCCTCGCAGCTTATTCTGGCATCCATAATACAAATGTATTATTATATATATTTGCTATATGGTACCTATAGCTATATAAGGTATTGTGTGTTTATAGAGGATACTTTTATATAGACATTGTATGTCTTTTTTATTATTCTGTATAATAAATATTTTCTGATTGTTGGAGATATCTGCGCTTTCCATACTTGTGTTTTTTATATGCCTAGAAATCTACCATTATCATGGAAGTCATAATCAAAGTCACCACTTCCAAGTCCAGCCCCAACCCAATCATATACTATTGTTGAATAGGCAGCAACATAGGTCATCATCAACACCCACAACCTCAGTAATGATGATGAGTGCATCTGCTGCTTTTGGAAGTGCACCACAATTGATGCATTCTGATATTATAATTGTAACAGCTAGCTCCTGTGGTAGTAGTAGACCTTTAGTAACTTTGAGTTTAAGAAATCGTCACTCATGAAACAAAAAACAATACATTTGCACAGTTCTTCCGCTATGTACTGCCAGTGCCAACACATCACTTACTGAGTTCTAGAAAGCAGTCAAAAAGTGCATGAAAATAATCCAAAATTACACCCAAGGAGTAGCAAAAATCCCAAAATGTTGGTGATTTACATGCTGCCCCTTTGTTTTGTTGAAAATCGAGGTTTTAAAGAGCTGCTGTCCTGTATTGTACCATGATGGCAGTGACAAATCCCAAGACATTGTTATTTTTCAATAATGAATGTGGTAGAGTTGAACTTGATGGATACACTCCTTGTTTTTCTAGCCAGATAAACTATGCTACTATGTTACACACTTAATCATAAACAGGAAATTACCAAGTATGGGCTATAGCATGTAAGGAAGCACATTAAAGGGATAGTAATGTCAGGAAAAAAGTATTAGCTATATGGTAGATACAATTAAAAGAGATTACTTGAGCTTATTTGTATCTCTCAAACCGTTACCATTTGAGAGATATAAGAGAATAAAGTTCTCCATTCTCTTCCCTTTCTCATACATTCGCTGTATAGGTGACGGCATGAGATCCTGGTTCCTGGATCAGATGGTGGATCTACAGCAGAGACAACATAGCAATATCTAAAAATAAATACTTCATTGGAATGGTCTACATGTGTGCCTGGTTTGCATAATGGTTTGAGAGATACGAATAAGTAATCTCTTTTAATTGTATCTACCATATAGCTAATACTTTTTTCCTGACATTACTATCTCTTTAACCCCTTAATGATCTGGGTTGATTTGAGTCAATTTACAGCTGACAGCAGGAAAAGGGAAACTTTACAAGCAAATATCTCTCAAACCATAGTGGTTTGAGAGATATGATTTGTGCCAAATATCTATAACACCGACCATTTTTTTATTGCCGCATCTAGTTCAGGGCTCCCCTAACGGCATGCAGCTGCGCAGGAAGCCCTGAATTCCATGACGTAATGTTGTCAGTCTGTGATTGTGATTGTAATAGATAGCAGATGACTATATTATGCTAGCTAGGTTACGCAGGAAGTCAAAGAAAGTTAGCTGGAGTTCTCTGGGTACGAGTGTAAACAGAGCAGGGGGAATTAAAAAAATATATATTTTTGACTAAAACTGACAGAAAAGAGGCAGCTCATCCTTCCTACCTGGGCCCGGCTCAAACTTTACTGAGATGGGGTGACAGATGCTATGCAGACAAACATTACATCATACATTTAAGGGACAAGACAATAGACAAATGGTACAACTTGACATAGTATGTTACTTACACACATACAGCATACAGAAAGGATGTGTGGTGTGTGTTGCACCAACACAAGGGAGGTGTGGTGTGTGTTGCCCCACCTGTTGTGCACTTTTTTCTTTTATTGCAAGCTGGTGTTGATTCTGAAGCTAACACAGGTCTATCTTGTATTGTAAAAAACAAAGAGTGTAGTCTCTGGGTGATAATTTTTACACTAGCTATCAAGTAGTGTAGAGGCTGAAAGTCAAGGAAGGAGAGATGGAGTTGCTTGCAGTTGTAAGGAGTGTGGAAGTTATTTGTAGACCAAGACACTGATAGATAGGGAGAGTTTAAAATAAATAATAATTAAACTTTTGACTAGACAAGCTAGATATTATTCACATGAACTATGACTAACAGCAACAGAGACATAGATCAAACATTATTTTTATACATACAAAACATCACTACACTATGCTTCTTGTGTGATGTGCTTTACAATAAAAATCAACACTACTATCATTATGTCCAACAAATGTGCTAAAGGTATGGGTAAGTGGAAAGCAGTAGAAGATGTGCAGGACATATTGGTAGCATTAGTAAAGCCATACTGCAAAGGTTGCTGCATCTTGCTGATGATGTGATGATGATCCTCCCCATCATGAGGACATGTTTTGTAAAAGTAATGTGAAAACTTCCATCACTAGTAGCAGCACTAAACCTAAAGATGGTGGGAAGCTGAATTGTGGTGTTGTTGCCATAACAGACAATGATTTTGCTGTAAGGACAATTGCTGTGACAGTAACACTGTGCCACAATCATGTGATCGATCTTCTATAAATTCCCCTAAGTGGAAAAATTGAAAATAAAGTGTTTCAGACTTTAAAAAACCTATATCAAAATTAAAGTAGTGGGGATGGGGAGGGAATGAATAATGCTGATGTTACTGCCCTAATTATTAATGATGTTGATGTAGATTTAGACTATGTCCACCCTCTTTCCTCCCCTTTTTCTTCACGTGCAGATAAAGTAGAGAATGAGAGTGATGATAATTTGGTCCAAAAATGATCTGAAAGGAAAAGGAACAGTCTTCCACCACTGGAGAGGAGAAATATGCCTGTTTATAAATACTCTGATATGATCACCTGCAAACTTTGGACAAGAGAACATACCTAAAAAGCATGCTTATCAGTTATTGGTCATCATCATCAGCATCACCACTTCTAAGTCCATCCGCCCACCTAGTCACACTCACTATTATATCTAATAAGCAGCAACGCAGGTCAACACCCACAACCCTGGCTGTGATTAGTGCTGCTCTTAAAAGTGTGAAGCCAAATGCCCCTAATGCTACCACTATTGCAATATCTAGTCCCATAGCAGTAGTATTTGTAGTCCCTCAGGAACTCCTCAGTCTATGAAACCTCCAGCATGGAGATACTAATCTAATGACTCAAAAGTTAAACACTTTGCTATCTGTGTGAAAAAAATCATGGAAGCAGGATCCCATCTAGATGCCTCCACAATTAGATCTCACCTGGAGCACAACCACAGGTCTGATTTGAAGACACACGAACAGTATGTCAGAGGAACAATGACTACCCTAGCAACAGTAGAAGCACTCCTAAAAGTTCAAACAGTGGGAAAACATTTTCTTCCAGAACAATAATAATCATGTCTCCTACTGCTGTTATGCAAATGCAAAGCACAGGAGAGGATGAATCAGAGTTATTTGGAGCTGGCAAGAGCCATAGAGTCCCAACATTTGCCATATTCACCAAATCCACCAACACTAGTCAGGATGTTCTAAAGAATAAAGCTACACAGTAGGCCAAAGACAAATGACTTACAGTTCACTTCTTTTGTGTCTGCTGAAAATGGCTCCAATATAATAGCTGCCTTAAGAATAATAGACATAATGCATTCACCCTGATTCACCTATGTACTAAATCTAACTGTTACTTGATCATTATAGATTGAGTGGATGATTACATTGTAGAGGAGGGAAGCCTAGAAGAACGCATAATGAGAAGCAAAAGGATTATACCCTAAGCATCAGTAACTGCAACATCACAACAATTGCCAGAGCACTTGAGGGGGGTTAGATGTTTAAAAATTGTTGTTGTGATATTGAAGGCACTGGCACATATTTATAGGACTTGCCCCAGAATATGGACTGGTAACTGATGCACATAAACACTGTCTAGCTTCAAAGAGTAGTTTCACTTGCATGTGAGGTGGTTACAGAATGCAAGCAGGATAACTATGTACTAGGGTGAAATGACTCATTTGAGTTCTGTCAAATAAAACAGTGCATTTGAATGTCCAGGACTGGTGTGTACTGCAGTGGAAACTCTTAGTTGTCCACCAGCAAGTGTGCAATCAGAAAGGGTTTTCAGAGCATCATGTTATATTGTGAATGACTGTAGGACATGTCTATTCAACATCATTGTTGGTAGACTTACTTTTTTAAAAAAAATTAACCAACATCTAATACCATCTGAATATCTTATAGCAGAAGTGAAAAAAACACACAAGACAGAGGACCATATAGCATATGTATCTATGTAAGTATCTCTTTGTTTATATGGCACCACACAGTGTATGCAGGGCCTTTCAATAAAGTATATTACAACAAATAAATTGGGATAAAATAAGTGTCACAGTCATAGAAACAATAGGAGAGAGGTCCCTGCCCCAAGGAGCTTACAATTTAAATGGGTAATAGAAGACAAACAATAACATATGAGGCTGTCAAGTGCTGTGGTTACCTGTAAAAACAGCAGCAATTAGAAGGATGAGGAGAGATTTGCACAGATGCCACAATTGCCACTATCTATGATTTTGGAACAAGTGGTCTGAACATTGATGAATGAGTGAAAAATAATAACGATATGTATGATTCTAATATAACCTGATACTGCATTTACTTTTTCTGGCATCCCTTAACACTAATCATTGTTAGATTTTATACCACCAGCACCATCATACACATCCACCACATTGAATTCAGACTTTTATTGTTTTATCCTTGTTTTTTTAATGACGTTGATACGATATTCATGTTTATAAATATAATTTTACATAAGATATTAACAGTAATAATGCACTGTGTTTTGATTAAGATAGTAATGCAGGCTAGTCACTCTAACGTGACATAACAGCTAGCATTCCTCTGTAACAATGAATAGTTCTACAGCAACTTGGTGGTGAATGGAAGAGAACAGATGTACTCTTGAGCATAATCTTAATAAGGTAAGCTAGACATAGAAAACATGAGGTCTGTGGGCTGAATGTGGCCCACTGGCAGAAAATGTATATCCGACAGGCTTGGTATGGCATGAAAGTTGGCTGCATAAGGTCTGTTATACAGAGAAACCTTTTAAGTACCATGCAGCCTAGCCACACCTAGATCAGTGGAATTAATCACCTTAATGCCAGTGAAGCAATCCAAAGTCTGCCTATAGATAATAATTTTTTGATGTTTTACCATATTTCATATAAATAATGACACTATTATAATTATATTCAAGATAAATATGTATGTCAAAGCTAAAATAAATATAAAGGTTGATTTTGCATATTAAAAGTACATTACAAAGGAAATAAAAACACAAATCTAAAACAAAACCTATAAAAGGTAAGTATGCTCATAAGAATACATGTCTAACTTTTATTTTTTATTTATTTCTTTATTCATTTATTTATTTTTGGATAGGGATGGGCTTCCATTCATATGTCTAACAATACATTGAGGCATAAAGATGTTCTTGTAGTTCCAAACTGCATTGAAGACTTCTAGAAGCACCCAAAAGGTAAGTTTAAAATAAAACTGGCTACTGAGGAAACACAGTTGAATTGCTCATGGGTTCTCCAAATGAATTTTTTTAAATATTTTATTGGAAAGATAGCATGTACAGATTATATGATCATGCAATTATCAATAACAACTTACAAAAGGTGGAACAGAGTATTACAAAGAAGTAACTCTAGTACAAATAGTACAAAGAGGGTCACTAGACCCTGTGTAGCATGTAAATGAGAACTGTAACACTACATATTTTCAAGAACAATAGAATAAGGTGAGTCTACATTTTTTACTCATAATAGAAGCAAAGAGTAGGAAGGGGAAGTCAGTATCTTGATTAAGGAGAGACAAAAAATAAAAGAATTATAGGGAGAAATGTTGTAGAGGGTAGGGTAAGGTGGGTGATGGGGTGTCACATGTTAGAGACAGGCCATATCACACAAGGTAGTAAATTGTTTAATATTCCCAGAAAATAAGCTTCAGGAGAAATAATCCCTCAGGTCAAGGTCATATGGAGGCAGTGAGCCCATGGACATGGAATCAGGGAGAAGTTAATGCTGAGTTGGGAGTGGGTGTGGGTGTAACTAGAGCCAATTGGACTATATTCTCCAGAATCTAGGAAACAAAATAGTAGCAGTTACATGGCACTTTTACATAGAGAGCAAAGATTGCACCTTGGATATCCATAATGCAGCAGAGGAACTTTTAATCTTCTTCCAGTATAATGGGAGCTTCGGCTGCATTAAGTAATAGTGGTATACATTTCCATTTACCCATGTCGGAAGTTGAGGGGTGGAGATTATGATATGCAAAAAGGCATAGGAGGGGGTCTTGAGTAAGAGTGGTGCCCAGTGTGAAGTTAATGTGTTAAATCACCTGGGCTCAGTAAGAGATTATGTTAGGGCATGTCCACCAGATGTGAAACAAAGAACCAGTATGAAGATGACACCTCCAACATACAGAAGATACAGAGGAAGAGAAACGAGAAAGAAGTAGAGGTGTTCTGTACCAACCTGTATAGAGTTTATAACTCATTTCAAATGTACGCATGTCTGAATGGGATAGTAATACTTGAAAATACTTTTCTTTTATATTGTAGCCCTTAAAAAACATTAAACATAATATGTCTTTATGGTTTGGGAGATATTAGCAAGTAAATAAAGTTCCCTTTTCCTAGCTGTTTTAGCCAAGTCTGCCATCTAGTGGCTAGATTTGGAATCCGGTCCACAGATCAGCTGGCAGATCTTTAGCAGTGCCGAGATCACAATCTTTAAAAAGAACTCCTTCATTGGAACTGTCTGCAAAGTGTGCCTGGCTTGCAAGCACAATTTGTAGACCATTCCAATGAAGAAATTCTTTTTAAAGATCATGATCTCGGCACTTCTGAAGAGCCGCGGCCGGTCTGTGGACCAGATTTCAAATCTGACAGCTAGAGCAGTGACGTCACTCCAGGGGAAACTTTACTTGCTAATATCTCCCAAACCATAAAGGTTTGGGAGATAAGACTCATATCTTGTTTTAATGTTTTTTAAGGGCTACAATTTAAAAATAAAATTATTTTCAAGTATAACTATCCCTTGAAGCTCTTTTAAAGTTATGACAAAAAATGGTAGACCATTGATGAGGTTCTGTTATAATATAATATAAATTGTGGCTTAATGAATTCAGTAGAGTCACGCAATAAAGTATAGCAAAATGAGAGCGGATGGAAGAGGTGAGGGGTAGTTTTGCAGAAGGGTTCACATTTGGTTAGATCCCTCATTTAGGAGCCACATTTACTTTCCAATTTAATCTAATGCTGTACTTGGAGAAGGAGAAGCCAATTAGTCTTGCCAGTGCATATTATACTAGGTGAGAGTTTGACCATAAACTGGTTGATGTTGTGTGCTAATATTTGAATGGTATCCGCCTCTAGGAGTTTCCAAGATTGAAATAAGTGATTAAGAATGGGAAATCATCTGTTTTTTAAAGGGTAAAAATCAAACATTTTTGCTAAAGCTGCTGCTTGATAATATCGAGTGATATCTGGGAGCACTGAACCGTCTTGATCAATTCTATCAGACAAGATCGAAATTTTGAGACTTGTGTTTTTTCACGTGACCAAATAAAGGTGGTAATTTGGAGCCTGAGGGAATCCAAATAACATGTGGGTATGGAGACGGATAGAGCATTAGTAATATATAATATTTTAGGAAAGACCATCATTTTAATAGTATTGATTCTTCCTAGCCAAGAAATGAAGAGGTGCTTCCATCTGGAGAGATCAGAGTTAATTGATTTGAGAAGCAGAGTAAGATTACTATCTGAAAGTGAGGAGATATTTTGGATAGATTCCTAGATACAGGAGCGAATGATCTGACCATCGAAAATTGTATTCCTTTTGTAAGTTAGATAATGTCTCAGATGGTAAGTTAATAATAAATATCTCTGATTTAGTATAATTTTTTCGTGCCTTGAAAGCTATATTTACCCATAAGACTGATAAGTGGAGGAAAAGAACGATGAGGAAAAGTGGAAAGAAGATGACATCATCTGCAAATGCCGCAGTTTTGAAAAATGTCCATCCCAATTGAAGGCCAGAAATTGATATCTCCTCTACCTACATTGAGTAGAGGTTTTAATGATAAAATAAATATTAAGGGAGATGAAGGGCATCCCTGGAGAGTACCGTTAATTATATCAAATGATTCCAAAAAAACACCTTTGACTAGAACTGTGTAATGATCTTACCGAAGCGCCCAATGTAAGCAATCTGACACCCCCTGTGGAAATGGAGTTCCACAAAGATATAGAAGACTGCTGACTTAATGTAGATAAGAAAAACCTGACAACAGCAGGCAAGTACAGGATACTTACAGGATAGGTCCCAGTGAGCCAGAAGCTAGGGTCTGAGGTTTTGTGTGCTTTGCTAGTAGTCGGAGGCTGTTCGTAGGAGACCTTGTTGCAGCTGTAGCCAGGAACCGGTGGAGGCCGCAAAGCCTGATGCTGGATGATCCCCTAGGACACAGACAACTACTCACTGAGTCTGGAAAAAGCCTAGTTATCCTATCTGAAGTATGACTGCTTATGTTGAATACTGAGTCTGCAGTGCTGGGGTTTGTAGATTTACGGTACGACAAGGAGTCGAGCAAACGGAAGTCGACAACATCAGTACATAATGGCACCGGAGTCTGAGGTTTACTGAGACAAGGAGTGGAGACTTTTAAGATAGTCAACGATGTCAAGCTCAGTACATTGAGTGCCGGGGATCTTGCTAGGTCGGAGGGAGACTAGTGGACAGGCTGGGTCAGCAACAGGCGGGCATACACTGTACCTAGGATAAGACAGAAGAAGAGTCGAACAAACCAGGGTCATAACCAGTCGGACAACACTGTACCGAATCAGCAGGTAAGAGAAGAGTCGTAAAACAGGTCGGGGTCAGATCTATACAGGAGTCGGAGCCAAATCAGGAGACGGAAACAGAGTTAAGGAAAGCTGGGTCGATAACAGGAATCACTGCAAACTCTATCACAAGGACTCAAAATACTTTGATCGAGCACTGACACAAGGGCATCAGGGCTTGATATAGGCCTAAAACAAGGGCATGAACAAGGTAGGGCAGAGATAACAAAAGAAAGACAAGAGTGAGGAGTGAGGAAATTTATAATATGAGTATCTGGGAGAGGAATCTACATGGAAATGAATTTCCTTAAAACTATATCAGCAGCAATTCTGTCAAGTTCTTTGAGGACTATTGATTGTTTTTCTGGAGAATATGTTTTGTTTCAGATCTTTTTTGATCTTAGTTGAAAGGTGGCCCCTCCAGTCACATGTGACAAAAACAAGAGTGGGGGGATTTGGAAAGGATAAGGATGAAAATGGAAGATGAGTAGCCAGGGGTGTTGCTAGGAGTAGGTTAAGGGGACTGAAGCACTGAGTGTGTCATTGGGCAGCCCTGAATGTCAGGTCATTAGCAGGGGAGGGCTGGCGCCAATCATAAATTTGGGTCTGTGTTCCAGAAAGTCACTCTTCTCAGTAGGTGTGTCTGAGGCTGGCTATTGGCCCAGCAACTTGTGGGCATAAGTATAGATTAGAGCAGCAGGCTGCTGCCTCACTCTGTTTTCAGTTTCAGTGAGGAGCCATCGGCTCCACACTGGCTCTTCTAGCACTTCATGGTGCTTTGAGATGAGGTCATCAATATGCACCCAGAAGTACCAGGAGAGGCGGTGTGGAGCCAATGGCTCCACACTGAAACAGAAAGCAGAGTGGGGCAGAGCAGAAGAGAAGGTATGAGGGACAGTATGGCTGTGGGAAATACATGGCTATCAGTGGGAAGGTAAACAAGGCTTGTGGGGGTCACAGAGTATATGTGGAGAATCTGTTGGCTGCTTACCAGTGGGCAGGGGGATAAGGGTGATGGGGATCACATAGTGTATGTGGGGAATCTGTGGCTACCAGTGGGCACGGGAATAAGTTGGGGTCACATAGTGTATGTAGGGAATATGTGGCTACCAGTGGGAAGGGGAATAAGGCTGGTGTGGTCACACAGTGTATGTGGGAAATCAGTGGCTACAAGTGGGCAAGGGAATAAGGCTGATCGGGTCACACACTGTATGCAGGGAATCAGTGGCTACCAGTGGGCAGGGGAATAAGAAGGGGTCACATAGTGTGTGTGTGGAATCTGTGGCTACCAGTGGGAAGGGGAATAAGGCTGCTGTGGTCACACAGTGTATGTGAGGAATCAGTGGCTACAAGTGGCCAAGGGAATAAGGCTGGTGGGGGTCTCAAAGTGTATGTTAGGAACCTGTTGCTATCAGTGGGCAAGGTAATAAGGCGGCAGGGGAGGTCACATAGAGTATGTGAGGAATCTGTGGCTACAAGTGAACGGGGTAAAATGTTGTTGGGAATCACACAGTGTATGTGAGGTATCTGTGGCTACCAATGGGCAGAGGGACATAGTGTGTGGGAGGGGTCACACAGTGTATGTGGGGAAATCTGTGGCTTCCAGTGCCAGGGGAGCATGGCTGTTGGGGTCAGACAGTGTATGTGGAGAATCCGATGCTACCAGGCTGGGGTCATACAATGTATGAGGGGAATCTGTGGCTACCAGTGGGCAGGCACAGAAGACTGGTGGGGCAACACAGTATATTTGGGGAATCTGTGGCTAGCAGTGGACAGGGAAACAAGGCTGGTGGGGTTCCACAATGTGTGGGGGGAATTTGTGGCTCCCAGTGACCAGTGCTACAAGGTTGGGGTATCATAATGTATATATGTGTTGTTCTGTGGCTACCAGTGGCCAGTTGAACAATGCTGGCAATCAGACAGGGTATGATTGGCTATGTGTAACCAGCAGAACAATGATGGTGTATCACACAGTGTATGTGTGATTCTGTGGATACCAGTAACCAGGGAAACAATGCTAGAGTATCAGACAATACATGTGTGTTTCTAACACTGGGGTATCAGACAGTAGATGTGTGGCTACTTGGGGCTAGTAGCACAAGGTTATCAGACAGTGTATGTGGGGTTCTATGGCTACCAGTGAGAAATGGAACAATGCTGGGTATCAGACAGTGTATGTGTATGATTATAGTGATACCAGTTGCACAATGCTGGGATATCAGACAGTGTATGTGTAGTTCTGTGACTACCAGTAGCCACTGAAACAAGACAGGGTAGCATAAAGTGCATATGTTTGTGGATCTGTGTCTGTCCATGGCCAGTGGAAAAAGGCTGAGGGTATCAGGCTTTGTATGTGTGGTTCTGGGCTACCAGTGGAACAAGACTGGGGTATCAGACAGAGTATCTGTAGTTCATCTGTCTGCAGACACTACTGCTACATGGTAAGTAATAATAATAATCTCTCCATGATTTTATTGTTAGAAATGTCTGTGTATCTGTGTATCTGTTATCATTGCAGTGTCTCCCAAATGAAATGGAATCCAGCTCTGTAGCAGAAATTGGAATAAGTAAACAGATTTAATATCCAGAGGGGCTGCACACATCTTTAAACAAAGCCTTTTGTTCAATAATAGCTCAGATAATAAATAATTCCTTAATCAGGACAAAGTACTAGCAGCTTCATACTATTAAACTGTCACCCACATCTCCTGCCCCTGTCCTAGTTTAAATATGATAAGAGTAGGGGCACTTTGTGGAAATGTTAATATGCAAGTGGCTTAGCAGAGATGCATTTAATTGTCATTAAAACCCTTTTTACTTACAAATAGTAGTTTGCAAAATCCCATTTGTGTGCAGAAGCCTTAGTACATGTCTGTTCTCCTTTTTATTATTATTATTATTATTATTATTATAGTTGGTAAACTTTATTTATAAAACTTTTGTGTTTAATATTCAAAGTAGTTCAACTGTCCCATATTTCACTTTACACTAATCACTACATATCTGTGTTATGTCCCATGGTATTACAGCAATAACACCTGTAATACATAATGTATGTCTTGGTATTTCATTCAACTGAATTTCATTGTGTTGACCACAGAGGACTCCATTTAACAAATGTTTCCAAGAAAAGTAGGTCTGATGGTACTGGTTTGTATTACAGGATTAGAAGAGCTGGTGTGTAAAAAATTGGACTGTCAGATGTTAAGAATTATTGTATAAGTAGAAAAAATAATTTTTGCAGTAGACTAAAACAATATGGCCTATACTTAGAGCAGTATTTATTTTCTTTTTTTATGCATTTAACCATTTGACTGCCATAGAGATGTCAAACACAATGTGTTAGGTACCTCTCTAGAACTCAGAAAAATACCTATAGAAATAAGTAGCTCTTGGTTTGATTAACTGGAGTACTAATTTCCAGTCATTTCCATAAACAATCATGCATGTATGAACTATATTGTTGTTTATAACTTTTCCCTTTCTGCAAAATCAAGAGGGTATTTAGCCTCTTGAATGCTAACGAGGTCTCCGTAGCACTGCAAAGCATTTCACTTAAGGGCTCTGTAGCATTCAATAGGTTAAAAACCTTATTTAAATTCATGAGAGATCATTTTTTGTGTTCCCTGTAGTGTAGATAGTTTGCTCAAGAATTGGTCCACTTTACATATAATGCATATAGTCTCAGATTACATATTTGTATTGTAAGATTTTCTCCTTTATGCTCATGTAATACATTATGATTTCTTTTGTATGTTAAGGTTTCATGTTTGGATTTATGTATGGAGATTTAGTCTTATTTATTTGTATATGTTTCAGTTTAGGGTCTAACTGGTCTAATGTCTTGATATTATTGCTCAGCAACTTTTTAGACTGTGACATGCATATCGAAATATGTTTATTTTCATGTGTTTATGTCATAGTTGCTTACTGATTTCTTAAACCACAAAAATAACCTGTCAGTAAAAAAAATAATTGACAAAAGTTTACATCCAATGCAATGTGTATGCCTATGTTGAAATAATATGGAAGCTTCAAATAGGTATTTCAGCACCCATGCTATATGATTCAATGTTTATGTAGTCACATTCACTGACAGCTGCCAAGTCTATCACCCTCATCTTATTACCTGCATCTCAGTTAGCAACAGAAACCTATTCAGTTACAGTTAGTCACCAAGAGATGCTGAATATACAGATATTGGGTTTATGAAACTGTTATGTTTCCTGTATTCTTTTGTTCTTTTATGCAATGTTTGGCACACATTTCTGTTGTTGAGGTTCTGTGTGGCTATCCTCTATACCCCTTAGTGTAGTCTGATAAGTTGAAGAGGTACTGTACTTTCCAAGGCTTGCCTCAGGATGATGAATTTCTGTACTGACTGAAATATTAATTAGGATCAGTAACATTAAAAATAATTAGTTAACATTGAATTTGATGGGGCAGGATATTATAGTTAATGTTTTCAGGTCTTTGTTTTTTTTGCAATAAGGTGAAAGAAGAAATATCATTTTGTATTTCAAGTCTAGTGTCATATGTAGGATATCATTGCTGCTCACAACTAACATCCACTATGACACTTTAAATGTTGAAGAAATTTCTGAAAATGACAGTTTTCAGCAATATACCTATGAAATATCTGCTTACTTCAGGAACATGTGGCTTTTACAATTAAGCTTCTTTATCTAAATAATTAAAATGAACAATGAGTTGGAAACCTCCCTTATACCAAAAGGAGACATGCTAATTCAAAAAGAGAACGCTTTGCTACATTAACTCTTTCTTTAATATTATAATACCGTTTTTTCATTCAGAAGTCCTATTACATCACCTGTGTATCTATTACATTTACAATAAAACCGAAACTGTTTCTAAGAAAAAAACTAACTAGATATTATTGAGAAGTGATGCATTGGTGATGTCACTTGAATTAAAGGGGTTTTGTTAAAAATGCCCCACAAATAAAATCGAAGAGAGTGATGAAACTGGGGCTATCAATGCTTCTCTCATTATATGAGACCCAACCCCAATACATTCTAGGAATTATGTATATATTATTCACCCTAAAACCAATTATTATGAATTAGAAGACCCATGTGGTGCCTCACAAACCTACACAGAGTTTAAGGGGCTTATGAATCTGCAACTCAAAAAAACAGGTTGTATCTAATTTTTGAACTCTTATTAAGCCTCCCACTGTCTAAGGAGACAGAAGCAGATACACATTGCTTTGTAATGTTTTGTAAACCCTCCAAGCAAATAGAATGGTTGCTGTAATTAAATCAGGGTGCTCAGAGTTGCAGTGCATATTTATTTCTTTTGAAGGGTTAGGATGAATGGACAACCAATTACTTAGAAAGTAAAGTGTTGCAGGCATCATAACAGTTTTTCAGCAACAGTCTTGCTTCTGTTTTGGTTTCTGTTCACCTGTCTTATGGACCATTCCCAGGAACATAATTGGCTAATTGTGTTGAGCTGTTCCTTTTTGGCTTGCTATTTAAACTTGCTTCCCCGAGCACTCAGAGCTCAGTTGTATGGCCTAGTACTTGAAGTTAGCCTTAGGGATGGGTGAAAAGTCTGATAAATTTCCTGAAGGACTTTGAGAAAAAACAATCTACTGCTTTTTTTTTGTGAAAATTCCTGACCATACCCAGTACATAAAATGTTCTCCTTTTTGTCACTGCCAATAAATTTCCTGCAAAAACTTTGCCATAATTATTGTTTTCTATGACTGAAAGATTTCCCTCTGCAATATTACTTCTTCTGAGGGCTGAAGTGGAGAAATACAAATGATCTCAGGTATACTAATTATTTGGCTTTTAGATGAAATGTTAAAACAACTGTTACCACAACACTGATGTAGTGCCTTGTTTTTTTTATTCTGTCCTATTAATTGCATTACATTAATGATGTGATTGTAAGTATCAGTAAAATTGGCCATGCAAGGCAACTATCTGATGGTACTCTAGTATGTACACACACAGTTTAATTTTTTTTTTATTAATTTTTAGTTTGTAAGAATTTTATTGTTCTCAGTCAATGAGGATAGAGATCACTTAAATATGGAGTACTGGTTCTCCCCTATAAAATAGATATACTGTTACACTTAAGTCTACAGCTGCATACAAACTGGCACTGTGTGCATATTCAGTGTTCCAGACATTCCATTGCTGTCTCAAGCAACTGTGGGCTAGATTCTATTGCAGGTACTAATTTTGTCACTGCTTTTATCTACAGGTTTCCCCCTAGACTTCAAAAGGAAAATGTTTGATAAAACAAGTGTTAACATTTATACTTTTATCACCTGCAATAGAATCCAGCCCTATACCTGTTATTCCTGAATGTATTCATTTTACAAAGAAGTAAAATTAGATTTACTGTCTAAACTTATGGCAGGTCTCTAATTGTTTAATCAAATATTTATGTATAAATACAAGCTTGATGTTTTCAGTAACTCTCACCTGACGAAGTAAGCACAGACTTATGAAACGCATAGGGAATATTATGATAAAATATCTACTTTGAATTGGTTCCTGTCGGCATTTGCTGGCTACAAAATGTGTCGGGCTTCAGATACTGGCACATAACACATAGACGCTCCGGTAAGTACATTCAGTAAGGGGTCACCTGGGGATAGTGTATTATTTACAGATCTACTCTTAGATCCTTTCATTCCTCCCCATTAAGGATTCCCCTGTGTATGACTGCTGAATCGGAGCAATAATTGTCGAAGTGGAGACCATAAAGTTACATCAAAAGATTTGTATCAACTTCCGATTGGCTTCTATCTGCATCCATCTATTATAAGCCGGGTCAGGCTTCAGATACTGGCACATAGCACAGAGACATTCTAGTAAGTGCATTCAATAAGGGGTCATTTAGGAACAATATGTACTTTACAGATCTGCTCTTAGATCTTTCATTCTTCTCCAGTAAGTATTCCCTTTTATATCCGCTGGAAAGTTGGATCAGTGTTAAAAGTTGTCGGAGCATAGAGCCAGATACCATACCATTGTAAACCGACAGAGATTCGTGTCCCTATAATCAACGCTATATTTATGGGTTTCACTTACAAGAAAATATATTGTGAATAGAATCAGTTTATTGTTTTACCATTTTATTCATGTAGATTACTCTCAGATGGGGTGTGCTTTTCCTCTTCTTGTTTCAATTTCTTCTTTAAGTGTATGGTGCCACTGAAGACACTGTGGACTACAGCTGCCACCAAGAGACTATTCTTATACACATTGGACTTGGTGATTCTTTTTCTTTTTTACTTAATTTATATTTTAAAATAGTACTCACTGTAGCACTATATGTGTGTATTTTCTTATTCTCCTAGTGTCATGGACTCTCAGTAAAGAAACACACAAAACAGTACAAGTAAATTTAAAGCAGTTTATTGAGCACTAGTAATACTAGTAGTAATAATGAACACTTCCTCAGTCAGAGAGGAGATAGACGTGAGGACAGTGTCTAGTCCACTACCCAGGAGATGATACTGAACCACAGTAGGTCTATGGTACTGAGTCTTCGAACCAGACTTTGCTCTACCACAACTGGAAGGAACGATGGGACTAGTACAGGAGCATACCCAGCCGAGGCACAGAGCAAATAGACCACCAATATCAATAGCGCAACTGGTAGTACCACTTGAGGCAGTAGTGTAGGTGCTTAGATAGACGCAGCCAGAGAGGAGCGCACTACTGAGGCAAGCTGCACTCTATCTTACTGAAGGCAGCTATGAGGCACAGAGCATAGGTAGCACTGCAAGTGCTAAGCCAGGCAACAGGTAAGCGTAAGAGGCGAGTGCCCAGGAGTGAGACTAAGTTGCACTAGCTGTCCGGAGGCAAATGGAAGGCACCAAGAGGAGGCAGGACCCAATTAGGCCCAACAGAATAGGCCCATAAACAGGTGCCTGTGCCAGTGCCTGAAACATGACTAAGCCATGAGGAAGTGGCCGGAGGCCATGCCAGCCTGTGACCGTCCAGAAGTAAGAGCACAGGCTCGCTTTAGGCCTCAAAGGGAGACTGTGATACCTAGAAAGTTTCTGCCCAAAGATTTACGTGGATTTTGCCTTTTTGCTATAAAATCGTGACATATTTGCAGAAGTGAAAAACAATAGAAGCAGCTACATAGCAAGGTAGACGTGCTGTGCTATTCTGCTGTTATTTGTTTGGAAAACTGAGGCAGGAGAGGCTCACTGTGACTGCTATCACTATGAGAAAGTTTAAAAATAGTAAAAGGAGGAACTGGAAGGACCCTTGTGTATCCACTGAGTCTGAGTCTGAGGAAGTAGTGAACACTACAGAATCAATGCTGTCCAGTCCCCTTAAATCACCCCTAGGGATCTTAGGGAATTTAATGGAAAGGGAGCCAGGCATGCTGCCCCTGCTGCCACCATTGCTGTACTAGTGCTGTGCCTGATGTCAGACAAGCTGCCCCTGCTACTGCCACCACCATTGCTGTGCCTGCTGTCAGATGTGCTGCCCCTCCTGCCACTAGTGCTGTGCCTGCTGCAGATGTGCTGCCCATGCTGCTACTAGTGATGTGCCTGCTGTCAGATGTACTACCCCTGCTGCCACCAGTGCTTTGCCTGCTGCCAGTGCTTTGCCTACTGTCACCAGTGCTGTGCCTGCTGCCAGTGTTGGACCTGCTGCCACCAGTACTGTACCTACTGTCCGACATGCTGCCCTGCTGCCACCAGAAATGTAACTGCTGCCAGTGCTGAACCTGATGACACCAATACTGTGCCTGCTGTCAGCTGTGCTGCCCCTGCTTCCACAGCGCTCTGCCTGCTGCCAGTGTTGAACCTGCTGCTGGTGTGTCTTGTAATACTCAGGAGGGGGGGAGGGAAGGAGAATATGATACAAAGTGTGACAGCAGGGGACCCAAAGTCACACTTGCCATCCCTAAGCAGTACCACCAATGTTAGTACTACTACTACTACTACTAAGAAGGTCCAGCAGCTTGTTAGTGTTAGAAGTGAAGGAGGGGGTAATCATCATATTACTAGTGACTGTGAGGAAGAAGACTCTGGGGCTGAACTTGATGTGGTTGTTGTTAGTAGCAGTAACAGTAATGGTGAAGCAGCCGGTGGGACTAGTGTTAGGGGAGTGGTAGGGGAAGCATTTTAGAGCATCCAGACTAGCGGTCTATACTATTCCTCTGGCCCTAGGATTCACCTTCCCTTCACTACAGTGTTCAAGTGGAACATGATCCTGAAGAGGCAAGAACTGTTGGGGGAGAGCAGGCGAAGAATTAATACCGCCACCACCAGCAGGAGCATGGATCAGCTGCCTGTGCTTGCTGCTACTGCTACCAGTCTGCCTTCTTCACATCACCAAGAAATGACAAGTGTGACATTAGGGTACCCTCTGTCATATGGCTTGTCACCTCCTCCAAGCAGCAGTGAGGTGGAAGAGACATTGATGGTCTTTTTAGAAAAAACTGAGAAGGCATGGGAGACAGGGATGAGGATGGGCAATACCACTAGCAGTGAGCTTTTGGAATTTGCGGAATTTACAACTGCTCTAATTCCTTCTGCTGCTGTGATGCAAGGGCAGCAGGATGCTGAAGAGCAAGCTAGTGTGCCATAGACCAACGTGGACAAAGTGGGAATGGGGTCAACAAGTGATGCGGGACTAGCACAGGTTTCACTTGCCAGTGGCAGCAATACTCCTGGTCATAGTTGCAGTGCTGATTCTGAAGCAGTATCAGCAATGGCAGCAATATCATCCACTGTCACAGACAGTGTAGGGGAATGTGGAGGACAAGAAGAAAGAGGCCATTCTTCCCCACCTGTTCTCTATCCCGCCCCCTGAAGTCATGGGTGTGGGACTATTTTTCTCATGGGGCAGGAACAGTGCAGTCATCACCAACGGCACTGTGCACAGTTTGTGATAAGTCAACAAGAAGAGGAAAGGAGGGAACACAGCTTGGAACAAGCTCCCTGATATCACATATGAAAAACAGGCACCATGGCCATGACTACCCTTTTTCTGCTTTTCCACTATTAAATCCTTTCTGCATACCATTATCATTTTACAAAGTTCATTCATTTTAATTTCATAAATATCACTCTGTTCTTCCATCTCTTTCAACTCAGTTTTTAAGTTGCCAGTAGTGGTTGTTCTCAGAGAAGCTAAACTAATTTTTTCATGGGCTTCAGCTAAAATTTATGTTAATTATAAATTAATAGTCCTCAATTCTTGAACAATATCAGCTAATCTTCCAATTACATTACTAAAAGCCCTTCCTTTTCTTTTCATCATATTCCTTGCTAGTTTCCACTTATATCAGCACATTCATAAAACCTTCATATTTTCCAAATCTTGGTTCTGTGGGGTCAGAAAGTATGTATGGGCCATCGTGTCTAAAGTTATCATCTCTGAAGTGTTTAAGGAAATAAAGAGAAATTGAAGCTTAGTTTAAGGAATCTTTCAGGTAGGACATTTGTCCTCTGTATTACGGGAGTCTGGGAGCATTCTGGGGGAGAAGAAGAAAGGAAGGAGGTTGACCCCAAGTACCACAAAATTCATTGTGACTGACTGGCAAGACACAGGCAGCTGAAGTTCAGTTTGCTTGCTGATCTTTCTGTTATTGTCTCTGTGTTGGGGATGTCTGGGGAAATAAGTTGTTGATTTTTTTGAACATACTGTGATAAGATAGGGTGGACTACTTTAAATAAATAAATATATTAGGTGACAGACAGCTGACTGGGAGCCTGACATGAGCTTTGTGGCTGAGCCAGGCTTGATAGGCCACAGATGACACTGATAATTTTGTTATGGGCTAAAGCAAGACATCACACTCCATCAGTCGTCTTGTGCACAATAGAGTAAAAACTCACACAGTAGTTGAGTAATGTCCAGCAAATGACCAAGGGGCAAGGGGAGGGGGAAAAGTAGAGCAGTGCAGGGACATGGGAGTAAAGTGGTAGTTCAAACACTGACTTCAGCAATGGTTGCTGCAGTGTGTGCAATAAATGATGATGATCCTTCTCCTCCCTGGGGGGATGCAGTTTGTCAAGGTCCCCCTAAAATTTCCAGCACCAGCACCAGAAAGAAAACTAAAGATGGCCATGAGTTGCTTTTCAGTGTTTATGATCGCAATAGCATAATAGAGGAAAGTGTAGCAGCTGAGCTGTTTCTTCTGACAGTGAGATAAACAAGCAACAAAACACCTGTACTCAAGTAGTAGCAAACTTTGTAAACATAAATATAAATTGCTTGACAGCACTAAAAGCTTAGCGGAATATAAGATTAGAGGGCAAGAAGCAGCGGTTGATGCTAATGCTGAAGATGACCTAATGATGATCGATGATGATGATGCAGATCTAGAACATATCCCTCCAGCATCCTCCTCTTCTTCAGATACAGATGAAGTTGAGAGTGAGAGAGAAAATGACATGACCCTAAAAGGTATTTATACCCTGACACGCCACCAGATGTGAAGTATATCTGCCATATTTCCAATACATCGCAACACAAGGGGGAGACCTCAGGGTAAATGGAAGAAAGGAAGTATGGGGTACGATACCATCTGGTGAGTAGTTTGTAATTGCACGCCTTAGTTTTAACAACTGTAGCAGAGGAAAGTAATTTCTTATAAATAGAAAAACAATGATCAGGAAAGGGAGACATTTTCAGATCAGTTTCATAGGAAAGCATGTGATGTGCTTGTAACGGTTTGTTCAACACACAGACACAGTAGGTTTGGATAAAACACAATTTTATTAAACAATTAAGATCACAATAACCCTCACAGGTCCTCTAATATACACTCAATATAGTACAGCCACTAGACAGGTTGTACAGAGGTAAGCCCACACAGGTCCAGTATAAGTAAAGAGTCCATAGAACAATATACTGACAGTATATAGCAGTAATGGAGACTGAGTGACTTAGACAGTGCCGTAGCAGTATCGGAGACCAAGTAACTTGAGCACTGCTGTAGCAGTAACGGAGACTGAGCCACGTGAGTGCTGCCGTAGCAGTAATGGAGACTAGGCAACTGGATTCTGCTGTAGCAGTAATGGAGACTAGGCAACTGGATACTGCTGTAGCATTAACGGAGACTAAGCAACTAGATACTGCCATAGCATTAACGGAGACTGAACAACTGAGGCGCTGCCATGGCAGTAACTGAGACTGAGCAATAGGGGCGCTGCTGTAGCAGTAGCAGAGACTGAGCCACTTGAGCACTGCCGTAGCAGTAACGGAGACTAGGCAACTGGACACTGCCATGGCCGTAACGGAGACTAGGTAAGTGGATACTGCCATAGCAGTAACGGAGAATTGAGCAGCCTGAGCACTGCCGTAGCAGTAACGGAATCTGAGCAACTCACCCTGAGAGGCACCCAACCTGGAACGGTTCATAAGGCAGACCAATAGGAATGTCGCCAGGGCGACACGGAGGCAACCGAGACCAAACTGCACAGCTGTACACAGACAGCGAGAAATAAGCACTATCCTTAACCGGAGACTGGTCAGGGCGTGCAGAGGAGGCAGCAGCCCAACCAGGCGGAGTCACACAGAACAGGAACGTAGAGCAGTGGATGCAGTCTGAGACACCCCAAAAGGGCAACCAAAGGGTGCCCAAACTCAGTTTAAATAGGTAATGTGAGGCGGGCTAAAGGCAGACAGCCAATGGGAGCCCCCTACAGGTGATAGACACAGAAATGCAGCAATCACGGGCACCGTGATACTGTGATTTGTTCTTTTTGTGTCTACTTTCTGATCACACTCCCTTACTGTCTGTGACACCACAAAACCTGAAATCTCTCATCATTTGTCTCACATCCTTCAATACTTTTGGGCTTTCTATTCAAGGGATATGTCCAAGCAGCAGTCAAATAAGTTGAAACAGCTTCTTGGGCAGCTGATGGCTGTGAGAGGTACTTATTTTTCAGTGATTGAAGAGGAGCCCTTCAGGCAGGTGTTAGAGGCCCCCTCCCCACTACCATCTCCAATCTCACATGTTATATTGTAGAAGGGCAAGCTGACAATCCCACCTGATGCATTATCACAGTTCTGATTAGGAGACACACCATCAACATCTCAGAGATGTCACAACTAACAGCAGCAGAAGCACTCCTAAAAGTTAATGTGGCTCTGGGACACATAATAGAAGTGATGATGTTTATGTGTCAGAGAGTGTGAAAAGCATGTGATTCAGTGGACTTTGACTCTTAGTTTGATGTAGGCGATGACAAGAGTCACAGACTACTTAAACATACTGCCACCACCATCTGCTTAAGTAATATTTTTAAATCAATAAAGTCACAAAGATCTTCTGCCATGTACTACAACCTCAAACTTACCGAGCCCTTGGGAAGGAGCAAAAACTTCCCAAAAATACTTTCAAAGTACATCTGTGGATTGGACAAAGTTGCCAAAATATTGACAGTTGACACACTGCCTTATTCTTTTGTTGAAAACAGAGGTTTTAAAGAACTGATATCATATGTTGCATTCTGTGTCATATCCCAAGAAGCAGTTATCTTTCAAGGTTGGCTGTGCAAGAATTATACAAGAAGGTGGTTAGTGTGGTGGGCAATGTGCTGAATATCTCATAAGGAAACAAAATTCACCCAACAGATATGTGGACAAGTGGGCAGAGTACAGACTATATGACTGTCATTGCTATTGAGTTCCTTCCTATCAGTAGGAAAAAATAGTTTGCAGCATCAGGTCATGGCCAGTAATCTTGTCTCTGGTTCTGGCACTGTTATTAAAGGAAAGCAGCAGGGAGCCCATACCATGGCAGAGTTTTGAGACACAATCCAAAAAAAAAGCCATAGATGTGTTAAATAAACTGATAAAGTGATAGCTTGCACCCAGATCCTTGAAAGCTAACTTTGTGTCTGCTGATAATGGCTCCAACATAACAGGTACCTTGAGAAAAGTTGATATGGAGCATGTACTCTGGTTTGCCCATGTCCTAAATTTAGTTGTGACTAGATTACTTTCAGAATCTGAAACCCTCAGAGAAATGCTGAATATCGCCTGCAAACTCTCTGCCTATTTTAGCCACACTACAGTGCTCACAATGCATTCAATTCCATACAAAAGGGTAACAATCTGCCAAATCACCAGCTAAAAATGAAGGTCTCTACCAGGTGGCATTCCAAATTGTACATTCTAGGGCCTTTGTATGAGCAGAATAAGGCCATCAGCAAGTATACAATGCAAAGCTTGAAGGCTTTGGAGGGAGCATCTTTGTGACCTGAAATGGCAACAAGTGTGTGATGTATGTGAGTTGCTAAAAACTTTTGAGGAGGCTACCTTCCTGGTTAGCTGTATAGGGGCAGGAATTATTAGGATTCTCCCACTGATAAATTTACTGCGGAAGAAACTGAGGAGTATGGCTGAAAAATCATATGATAATGACAACAATAACATGCTCCAGCTACTTAATTATGTGTTAGCATGTTTTGAGCAATACCCTTTCATGGTGTCCATTAAAAGCAATGAGGAATACTGTGCTGGACCCCTGCTTTAAACAACAAATTTCTGAATTTCAACAAAAGTGTGATCAATTTGTGACAAGGACTGATGATGATGATGATTGATGGTTAGCAGCATCTCTTTGAGAAATCGGATTCTGTCAAAGAATATAAAAATATGCTTCTAGATTGAGTGGAGGTTTGCATTGTGGAGGATCAGAGAGAGAAAGTTATGGCCAAAAATACTGGTAGAAAGCATAATGAAAAAGAAGTCAGCAACTACATCAACAAGAAAATCCCATTCCCAACATATATCATCGTCATCAAAGAACACATTCATGTGTCTCAGGGGAGGAAATCTACCAATGGTGATGGTGGCACAATTCTATAGGATGTGCTCACAGAGTATGGGTTGGTAATTGATACACATGAACACTGTTTAGCTCTTAGGAGTGGTCCCACTGCATGTGAGATGGTTACAGCATATTTGCAGGATAGCTACATTCAATGCAGAAACAATGACCCCATTGCCTACTGACAAACAAAGCAGTGTGTGAGGCCATCAGCGACAGATATTGCCGTGGAGACCATTAGTTGACATCAGATAGCATGGACTCTGAGCTAATTTTCAGTGCAGCAGGTTATATTGTAAAAGACATGGTTTTCAAGCAGTAAAGTTGGGAGACTAACAGTTCTAAAAATAAACCAACATCTAATACCATCTGAGTATCAGATAGCAGAAGTGGACAAACCACACATGACAGGGAAACCCACACCACATGTGCTATCAACAGCAGCACTCAGGATGAGGAGGAAGAGGGATGTTACATCTACCCCAGTTGGAACCACTGCTATGACTACTGATTAATGTTTGACAATAATCTCAGAATAATGCAGGTTTAGATTAGACTCAAAGATGATAATTCTAATAATTAGTCTATGAATCATGATGCTATATATCTACATTTATATAACATTATGTATCAATTAAAACCATCCACCACCACCATTTTAGCTGTCTCTTGTCTCTTAAAAATAAGGGTTAGATGGTAAATATAGCAGCAGGCTTGCAGTAAGAAAACTCAAAAATATTTACTGTGCAGGCTTACTGAACATTAAATATTCAACATATTACAGCAAGGCTAGGTTGAAACAATTGATTGTGGGTTTCAAACAAGATTAGACTTTAAAAAAAATGGTTGGAGGCTTCAGGCTTGCCAAAAACAAACCCTGAGAAAGGTTTTTGTTTTCAGGCCTAGTGCCAACAGTGCTATATGGTGGTGGCAAACCACCTCCAGAAACATTCTGCTACACAGTAGCAAGCACCACTAGTGACATTCATATCAGCACTGATATGAGACAGGTGATGGTATGATGATGCTTCCACTTGACACTAGCCCTACTGATGCTTCAGCCCCACACCACTTCAGGTGAATCTAGAGAGAAGTCGTCTCCCAAATATGCTTCTCCTCCTGGAATTTTATTTTTCCCTTGAGAGTAGGAAGAGACTGCAACTAAATGACTTGACACTTAGGTTGGCCAAGTACGACCATTCCCCAGGAAACCAAATGCTGCTGTCACTATATAATTTGCCCTCTCTACTAAAGATACTTGATTTAAAGAAGACTTAATAAAAATGCTGAACCTTTCCTGCCACCAGCTTAGCATATTCAGCAGGATGGAATTTCTGCAGATGCTCCCTGATAAATAATACAGTGAGTGTGCAATGAAATACCAGATACTCACATCTATAGAATCACTATCAACCAGTGGGGAGGTAGATGCAAAGGTGGCACATCAGAAGAGGAAGAAGAGGACCATGAGGGTGCAAGGATGGGAACAATGGGTGCATTTTCTCAGACCTGTACCTTTCCCATTTCCACTACCTTATCATAAATGGTGCACTTTGCAGTCACTGATGACTACCCTGTACCTGGCCCAAGGAAAAAAAAAGTTCCCACACCAATGGTTTTCATTGAGGAGAGAGGTGGAGAAGAATGGCCTTCATCAACTTCTCCAGAATCACCTTCACTGGCTGGAGCAGTGAAGGTAGTGCTGCTGCCTCAGAATCAGCACTGGAGGTTGGACCCAGAGTATCAGAGTCAAGTGGAGCCTGTCTTAGTCCTGTATCACTACTTGAATAACCTAGTCCCATTGTGGCCATGGTGGTCTGTGGCTGTGGTCTGCTGCTGTGATGCATAAACGTCCCTCTCTGAAAACTCATCAGCAGGAATTACAGCATCAGCAAACTCCAAAATGTATCTGGTGGTGGTGATGCCTATCCCATTTGTATCTCTTTCTCCCATTTCCTATTGCTTTCCACCAAAAAAACTCTCATACTCTGCTTCCCACAGCTTCTCCACCACCAACCTCACTCTCATCACCACCAGTCTCTTGCTGCTTTATAGGAGTGAGACTGGTTGGTGTTGGTGTCAAATGGGACAGAGGGTCCCCTGCTGTCACACTTACCATCTCCTCTTCAGTAGAAGGCACACTCGCAGCATTAGCAGAAGGCACCAGCAACTGACATGTACTGATCATATTGTTAGACAGTTATGCCTTTGTCAATATTTCCCCCAGATCCCAAGGGACAATGTTGGGGGATTGGGCATTACTGGACCTGGGAATGTGGACTCCCTTTGGCACTGGTTCTGCTGACCTCCTCCTCTTTATCAGTACCATCAAGCTTCTCCTTCTTTCTGATACTGGTGATCATGGTCATACTGCTAGCCAGTGCTCGAAAAACATAATTTTTATTTTAAGATTTATTTGAAATGTATTTTTTCTCGCTCCTATTCTCTGTCTTCTTGTTAGGGATGGGCGAAAATTTTCGCCTCAAACTGAAATCAACGAATAATGGCACTTTCCGCTTGGCGAATAATTTCCCGTAAAAACTGCTGTTTTTCTGCTTTTTCTCGCCTTTTTCGCCCATTGAAATCAATGGGAAGAAAATTATTTCTCCACCACACAAAAGTTTTCTACAGCCATATAAAAGGCTGTCAGGCTCTCATAGCAGCCATTCTGTGTTTGTGAGAGGAGAGAGCAGCATGTTTTTGAGCTAGAGGAGATAGGCAAATAAAGGGGAACTGAAGCTTAGTTTAGGGAGTCATTTAAGTAGGACATTTGTTCTCTATATTAGGGGAATCTGGGGGCACTCTAAGGGATAAGAAGGGAGGAAGGAGGTTGACCCCCAAATACTCCAAAATGCCATGTGACTGGCTGGGAAGACACAGGTAGCTAGAGACCTATTTGTTTGCTGATCTTGCTGTTATTGACTCTGTGCTGGGTGGGGAAGTCTGGGGAAAGACATTGTTGACTTTGTTTTTCAGTTATAATTTTTTCTTTTTGGACAGACTGTGATAAGACAACAGGGTGGACAACTTAAAAATAAATAAATAAAAACCAAAATATCTTAGGTGACAGTGACAGACAGCTGACTGGGCTTAGGCAAGGCATCATACAGCTCCATCAGTTGTGTTTTGTACCATACAGTAAAAAAACACAGTGTAGTTGCATAATGTCCAGAAAACACACAAGAGGAAGGGGGAGGGATGGAGCAGTGTAGGGACGTGAGAGTAAAGTAGTAGTTCAAAAACTGACTGCAGCAATGGTTGCTGCAGCGTGTGCAATCAATGATGATGATCCCTCTACTCCAAGGGAGGATGCAGTTTGTCAGCAACACTAGTTCCAGTACCACCAGTGCCAGTAGAAATATAGAACCATATAAGAAGAACACTGAAGATGACAACAAGTCACATTCAAGTGTTGATGATGTTGGCAATAAAAATAAAGGAAGGTATAGCAGCTGAACCGCCAGCTGCATCAGACAGTGAGACAAACAAGCACCAAAACACCTGTCCTCAAAGTAGTAGTGAATTTTGTTACAGTAAAAGTAAAAATAAATTGTTTGAGACCTCTAAAAGCTTAGAGGAATATAAGGGTAATAGTGGGCAAGAACTGTCAGGTGATGCTGATGCTGCTGAGGATGACCTATTGATGACTGATGATGATGCAGATCTAGACTATATCCCTCAAGCATCCTGTCCTCAAAGTAGTAGGGAACTTTGTTACAGTAAAAGTAAAAAGAAATTGTTTGAGACCTCCAAAAGCTTAGATGAATATAAGGGTAGTATGCAATAATTGCCAGGTGATGCTGATGCTGCTGGGGATAACTTAATGATGACTAATGATGATGTAGATCTAAAATACATCCCTCCAGCATCCTTCTCTTGTTCAGATACAGATGAAGTTGAGAGTGAGGATGATGAGAGGGCTATAAGGTAAGCCATTGGAAAGTCTAAACCTGGACAAGTACAGATATCAGAAAAAACACAGTCACCCTATCAGTCATCATCAGCATTATCACCTAATCAAAGTCTAAGTCCCACTCAGCCACACACACCTGTTTTGAGTACCCAGCAACAGCAACACAGGTTAACATCCACAGTGTTAGATATGATGAGTACATCTGGTGCTGCTGTTGTAAGTGCTGCACCTTTGACATCTAGTAGTACTGGCAGTAGAATTACATCCAGCTCCAGTACTAGTAGTAGTAGCAGAAACCACACATGACGGACAAAGCCAGGACAAATATATTAACAACAACACAGATGAGGAGGTGGAGGATGGATGTGAAGAAGGGTTGCCACCATCTACCCCACTTGGGTCCAATGCTATAACCAATAACTAATGTGTGTCAATAATCTGAGAAGGAGGATAGAGTATGACAATGGTAAAATTACACACACAAATCACACCATGCCAGTCTTCCACCACCACTAAAATACACATCTGCCACATTGTAGGTTGTACTTTATTTTTTTCATTACTTGACATCATCATGAATATGTGCCAGTGTCACTTAAGCAGGAAGTTAGTGTTGTGGGCAAAGGACAAATGCATTCTTCATGCTAACATATTTTTCAAGCCATATGTTGCTGTAGGACTCTCAACTTTGACTTTCAGCCACTTATTTCTAAACTTCAGGCCTCAAAATAAGTAATATTACAGTGGGAAATGTAGTACCTAAAGGAAATATAGGCGAAAAATGTGTTAAAATAGGCAAAAAAATGTGTTAACATAGGCGGAAAATTTGTTAAAACAGGGAAAAAGGAGGACAATTTTGCATAGGCGGAAAGGCAAAATTTTTTTGTGTGAAAAGCGAAAAATCGGCACGTTTTTGCAAAAAGTCATGCAGAAAATGTTTCATACTTTTCACCCACCCCTACTCCTTCCACTCTCTTTCCTGCAAATTCTACAGCCTGCCTCATAGCAGGATATGGAACCGTTCTTGCATGAAATTCTGTGGTCTTAGCAAAAAGGCAGAAAAACTATGGTTTTCCTCTATGAGTGGGAATTCATTGAAAAGAGGAATTCATGGAAAAGAGAGGGATCATGCTTTTTTCACAAAGAATCCCCAAAAAATGTGGAACTTCTCCCACCAACTTCAAAAAAGCAGTGGAGGAGGAAGTCTTGCCCTCATTGAATCTCCATGCCTCGGCGTGAGAATCAGTTTTCTTTATTTGCCATTGCATTCAAACATTATAAGCATTTGGAAATCAACATTTGACATACTCGTCCTGTCTGAACTATAGCTACTATGTGGCTATAATACACATTGTTTAAAAAGTCAGAGGCACAGTAATCTTATTAATGAAGCATAATTACATTTCAACAGCATTGAGCTGAAAAGTTGCACTAGATCATGTGTAGAACAGGTAAAGCTGGATCTGGATCTAAGTAAATATCAAGCACTAAAGACACTAACTGTCTCATTTACAGGGATTGTCTATTTCTACTTTCACTCTGTTTCTATAATGTGACATTATATTAATGATGTGGAGGATGAGGAGTTACTGCTGGTTCTTGTCACAGAACATAACTAAAGTGTCAGTTGATCCCTGCAACATTAGCATTTCAATACATTTGTAGTTTTTCACATTCTGAACTTTTTCCATAAAGAATAGAATAAAATATACGTTTTCAGATTATTTATATATTAAAAAGGTCAAATTTATCTAAATCAACATTTACAACTGTGGCAGTTTAATATTGGCAAGCTCTTTCATATCTGAGACAATGATTTTGTAAAGAGCACGTATAACTAAATAAATACTTAAAAAGCATAATTAGCCTGCTGTTTTTAGTTCCTACTAATTTTAGCATGATCTAACAGGGCATCTTGTTGAAGGTTTCAGTTTTCTTTGTTGAATCAAATTAAATATTTTCAATATAAAGTAGTGAGAAAAATAGATGTGAAGAACTTGTATTTTTATGTCCTAAGGAGAGCTTCACTTTGACCTTGATTTCTGAGCAGCCACTCTAAACAAGAATGAACTTCCCACTGTCTAAAATAACAAGGGAAAAGAAATGAATCAGCATTGTTCTAAAACCAAGAATTCCTCTCTCGCCTTGCTCAGCATAAATCTACTTTATTGTCTCTATTCACGCTGAGTGACATGGTTTCATTTGATCATACCAAATGAGTTTTCTTGGCTTTCGGGCATTTTATGTAACAATGTTTATATCTTGATCGTTATCTTCAATTATTAATGTTCCTTATTCCACTGACTGCTGTTAAGATCATTTGTACTTTATACATCACTTTTGTGGCATTTGTAAATTAAATCAAGACCAATTATACAATAAATGTATTTATAGCTCACCTTGTCACAAGAGGAAATAGGTAATCAGCATTTATGCTAAAACAGATGGGTGCACCAAAAATCGTTTGTTTTATTTTATTAAAAAGCTCTCACTTTCTTTGTCACATTATAATTTATCTATAAGAACCAACATTTTGACATTAAGCTATGTAACATTCTATTTTTTTTTTCAAAGCCCAAAATAACCTAAGACTCTGGAGCATTGGTTCTCAACACATGCTTTCAGGGATCACTAACAAGGCAGGATTTGGGGATTTCCTTTGAAGATCAAATGCAAGTTAAAGGGATAGTAATACTTGAAAATCATTTTATTTGTAGCCCTTAAAAAAACTTGAAAAATGAAAAATGATATACGTCTTATCTCCCAAACCTTTATGGTTTGGGAGATATTCACAAGCAAAGTTTCCCCCTGAGTGACGTCACCATTCTAGCTCTCAGATTTGGAATCCAGTCCCTTGACCAGCCGTGGCTCTCCAGAAGTGCCGAGATCACAATCTTTAAAAAGAATTTCTTAAATGTAATGGTCTTCAAAGTGTGCTTGCAAGCCAGGCACACTTTGTACACAGTTCCAATTAAGTAGTTCTTTTTAAAGATCATGATCTCAGCACTGCTAAAGAGCTGATCTGTGGACCGGATTCCAAATCTGTCCACTAGATGGCAGACTTGGCTGAAACAGCCAGGAAAAGGGAACTTTACTTTACTTGTGAATATCTCCCAAACCATAAAGGTTTGGGAGATAAGACTTATATCATTTTTCATGTTTTTTTAAGGGCTACAATATAAAATAAAATTATTTTCAAGTATTACTATCCCTTTATTCAAACTCAGTTAGCCTCTAATTAACTCTAGCAAGCAAATCTTGAAATCCTGTCCTGTTAGTGGGCCCTGAAGGCATGGTTTGAGAACCGCTGCTCTGGAGTACTATAGGGATTTTAGATTTTGTGTGAAGGGCCTAAAGCAGACTGATTGACATGTTTAAGTGGACTGAAAACATGAACATATTTTGTCAGGGGGATGATCGTACTGGTAGGACTAATAGTTCCCACCCATAAGAGACACACCACAGGGGTTGTGCAGTTCATTTCTGCCCATTAACAGCAATAAGCACCTTGAGTGTTAGCGGGAAGAGTTTTAGTTTAAAATAGCACACTGTGCCTGACAGTATGTCCCTTCCATCCATCAGTCTACAGGTGGAAGGAGAGAAACAAAGTTTTTAGTATGGTCATGGATTAGATCACGTGAAATGTAGAAAAGGCAGCTAAGCCCCCCAACAACCACAGAAAAAGGAAAAAGAAACAAGATTCTAGCAGAGAGTCACTGCTCACAGAATACTGCAGAATAGGATCCCAGCTGGCCTGCAATCATAGGAAGCAATGTGACATCCAGTACAGTTTTGCCATATGCAGACCAAAGAGGCCAGGCAATAATTATAATAGCCTATGTTAAAGGCCGAAAGCTAGAAAGAATTTAAAAAACTCACCCAGTGGCCCCCAGCCCTTCCCCATAACATCCAGTTGCAAGGTGTCTGACAATATAAGCAGGTACAACATACCAAAGTAGCCCTGAGTAAGTTACTCATAAAATCAGGGAGTTACTATTAGTTCAATGGTATTACAGCTTCACTGAACCCAGCAGAAGAGGTGGACAGGGAACCCCTCCTGTAGGCAATGATATCCCACCTGTCGCTCATCCTCCAATGTCCACACTCTGTAAATAGATACAGAAGGTGAGACTGCACATGAAAGAATAAGTGCAAACAGAAGAAGAGGGAGGAAAAAAGGGTGTGGACCCCAACATATGATGCCTGTCTCTCAGCATGCCTCAGATGTCCTCTAAATTGAGTATCTCTCAGGAAGCACACAACGACATCTCTGAATAATCTAAGCCTCCTCTGCTTCACTTCTCACCCCCCCCCCCGCCACTATCCGAAAAGGGTTATACTAGTAAGTTCAGGGACAGTGTAGATTTCAAGTATATAGCTTTTTTAGCATGTTGCAGTGGGAAAAAGGCTGGATTTCGATGGATTAACTCCAAGGTTAGCAGAAGGACACAATACGTGCTCCTGATCAGTATCATGATAATTAAAATTATATAACTCAATAACATTTTTAGGTGTTCTTGTTACTTTAAAGGTAAACCTGTTTTGTACTATTAATGATTACAACAAATTATAAAACAGAAGTAAATTTAAGAGCAGAACAGAGAAAATAATGTGTTAATTTTTTGAACTAAGGAGAATGACAAAATCCTTTAGAGAAGATATAAAATTAAAGTGAAAATTTGTTCAGATAAGAGGTGAAATTATAACCTGATTCCTCTGGTTGGTAGTGAAGTGAAAGTTAAATCCTTCAAACAAAAAGGAGAAATAAATGTAGCAAGTGACACTTCCACTAAAGGTAGTATTAATAATGTGAAAAATCAGGCTAAGGGGTGAAGCAAGTGTCAAATTCTTTTAGCAAGGAGGTGAAATCTTTGTAGAGTAACATCAGCTAAGAGGTGAAATTATGACAAGTGTCCTCAGGCTGAGAGGTGAAATTTTTGTAGAGAAACCACAGCCAGGAGGAGAAATAAAGACAGTAGATGAAGAGAAAAGTTGATTACCTCTAAAGAAGAGGAAAAATATTGAGGCTATAGTAAGCAAAAATCATGACAAATTCCAGAAGTGAGGAAAGTGGTGAATTTCTTTTATTAGAGACAAAATTATATATTGAAGTGAGGTCATTGAGGGAGAATATATCACTAATCCTCAGAATAAGAGCTGAAGTCATGTTGAATACATCACAAAATTTATATACTGATATCTCAGCTAAGAACTGAAAATTATTTCAATTATCCCCAGTCTAAAAAGTGTGTGTGATTGTGATTAATGAACTAATGAAACTATGACCTATACTCAATCCATCTACAGTCATGATCAAAATGTAAGCTTTACAGCCAGCATTATGCTAGACACTGTTTTAATAAGGTAACATTTTAAAAGTGCCACAATACTAGGAGCTGTTTTAATGAGGCAACATTTTAAATGACCCATTTTGAGGCAAGCAGCATTTTAAATGCACTATTGTGTTTTTCTTTCACAATTCCACAAAATTTTGATACTGAATCAAAAAGACACATGCATTATACACAGAGTTCTGCAAGAACACAGCCAGTGGGGATATCGTACACAGACATTGCAAAACCAACAGAATTATAAATAATAATAACTATTATTTATATAGTGCCTTTCTCCCAGTGGGACTCAGAATTAACCAAATCGGCAACTGAAATAATAGGTGTTTTTATTACCCAATCAATGGTACTTATTTATCTACCTCAGAAGGATAAAGGGCTGAGTTGACCATGCCAGGATTCAAACCTGCAACTTCAAGGTTGAATAGTTTCCATAGTCAGGGAATTTACCACTGAGCTATGGAGGTCTCAGACAATACCAGCACAATAAGTAAATCCCTTAGCTTCCAAACAGTATGTTGCATACGCTATCAATGACTCTGTTCATGTTCTTTGTTCACAGTAGTTACCTATGTTAAGAGTCATTATGAAACTAAATAGAAGTTTCAAGTACAGATGTTTAACTTATAATCCAGCTACTAGAGTGTTAAAGCAAGCATTGGAGTCCAACATGATCAGTCGACATGGTTAGGCCCTTACATGTATCAGACCTTGTTATACCAACATTTTATGCCTTGACAGATTATGGCAGGCATTGGGAGCCTGTGTGAGACTATACATTTTCGTTGACTATTTCCTTAAGCTGAGTGTGGAGAATTTGGTGCCTAATGCATTCTAGAGTGAGAGAAGCAAAGTGGGCTTTATGATTTCCCTGTTGACCAGCAAAGCTTTGGTATGGGCCAATCCGTCATGGGAGACGGCCAAACCCATGACCTAGAATTTTACCGAATTTGCTGAGGCCTTCGGTAAAGTATTTGACGTTCCAGGTCGATCAATCTCTGCCGCAAAAAAATTGATGACTATTTGCCAGGGCTCCCATACAGTAGCAGAATATGCTATTGAATTTCATACACTAGCACAGAGGTTGGCTGAAACAATGAGGCTCTGGTGGCAGCCTTTTCGCAGGGGCTCAGTTACATTATTAAAGATGAAACTGCAGCCCGTGAGCTGCCAGTGGATCTAGATCAACTTATTTCCTTTTTTATTCTGATTGACACCCGTATAAGAGAAAGATCCACATTTAAAAACCACAAGCAAAGGCCTGAGTCTCGATTGGTACCAAACTGGGAGTTCCCACCCATACCTCCCTTGCCACACATGCTACCTAGAGAGGAGGTTAGTAAGCCTGAGCCTATGCAAGTTGGTTTTACACGATTGTCCAGGGAGGAGCGGTCCTTCCATCGCAAAGAGGGTCTATGCCTATACTGTGGTAAGGCTAGACATATGTTATGGGCCTGTCCGGTACATCTGGGAAACGCACGCACCTAGGATCCTTGCTGGGACAGATCCTAGGTGGAGTAACTCAGTCCCCAGACCAGGAACAGACTAAGCCTATCTTACGGGTGACTATATCTTGGGCAGATTCCTCTGTGGCCACACCAGCCCTGATCGACCCAGGAGCAGCAGGCTATTTTATGGATGGAGATTTTGCTAAATTGCACAATATTCCCTTGGTGCTGTAGAGGCTATTGATGGACGACCATTAGAACCATCACATGTCACACATGAGACCTGTCTCTGAGGTTAGAGCTCTCTATGTCGAGACCCTACAATTTTAGGTAATTCAGTCTCCACACTATGCCATCATTCTGGGGTTCCCTTGGATCCAGAAACATAACCCCAGAGTGGACTGGGAGACTTGTGACATACTATCATGGTCTGACTATTGTAAAGGGGCTTGCCTACAGCAACCTGTTAAGATTTTGTGTACCTCCCCTTCTATACCCTCAGAGTACCAGTCGTTCAGTGAGGTATTCAGTAAGGGGGAGGCTAGCACCTTGCTGGAGCATACAGCGTACGACTGTGCTATTAATTTGATACCTGGCTCGATACCTCCTAAGAGTCATACCTACCCCCTGTCGGTAGAGGAGAATCGGGCCATGAAGGAATACATTGCTGATGCCCTGACCAGAGGCATATTCAGGAAGTCTTCCTCCCCCACGGAGGCAGGATTTTTCTTTGTTAAGAAAAAAGATGGGGAGCTTAGACCTTGCATCGACTACAGAGGTCTAAATAAACTGATGGTGAAAAATGCATACCCCATTCCGTTTATCATGGAATTGTTTGATTGCCTGAAGGGATCTTCTGTTTTTACTAAACTCGATTTAAGGGTGGCATATAATCTGATCAGAATTAAGGAGGGCGATGAATGGAAATCCGCTTTTAATACTCGTAGTGATCATTTTGAGTATTTGGTCAAGCCATTTGGGCTATTAAATGCCCCAGCAGTTTTTCAAGAGTTTATGAATGATGTTTTGAGAGATCTACTAATATCCTATGTAGTGGTTTACCTGGAAGATATCTTGATACACTCTCCCGATATCGAGACTCATCAGAGAGATGTTGCTACAGTATTGTAAAAAACAAACTGTATTGTAAACTCAAAAAATATGAATTCCATAAAGATCGAGTGCCTTTCCTGGGCTATGTTATCTCTGTTGACAGTATTGGGACGAATACAGAGAAACTCTCGGCAGTTTAACAATGGCCACGTCCAGTGGATCTGAATATCATACAAAGATTCCTAGTATTTGTGAATTATTATAGGAAATTCATACGAAATATCTCTACAATAGTCAAACCACTGAATGACTTGACACATAAGGGCGCTAATCCTTCAGCTTTGTCTCCTGAGTCCAATAGTGCTTTTGAAGCACTAAAGTCTGCTTTTGCGAAGGCTTCAGTATTGTCGCATCCTAAAACTGCATTACCCTTTACCCTGGAGGTGGATGCATCTGAGACAGGTGTAGTAGCAGTGCTGTCTCAAAGACCCGAGCCCGGCAAGACCCTGATGCCCTGTGGATTCTTTTCTAAAAAAATGACTAAACCCCATAGCCTATATGACATAGGCAATCACAAGTTACTAGCCATTATTCTCGCTCTTCATGAATGGTGTCACCTCCTGGAAGGGACGAAGGCTCCTTTCCGGATCTTAACCGATCATAAGAATTTAACATACCTGTCGGAGTCCAAAAGACTGTCACCTCGACAGGCCAGATGGGCACTATTCCTGTCCAGATTACATTTTTTGGTCTCTTATCTGCCTGGGTCCAAGAATGTTGAAGCAGACACCCTATCTAGACAATTTGGGCCGGACTGTGAGACGGAAAGTGAACCCGTCTGTAACGGTTTGTACGACACTCAGACACAGTAGGTTAGAATAAAACAGTTTTATTAAAAGACACAATGAAAATACCCACAGAGGGCGATAGCGTATCACAGTGAAATAGACATATGCCCACACAGGCCCAGTATACAATGAGTAGGCTGGTAAGATACTGTCACAGGTCAGGCATAACAAGGCAACTCCAGCACAGCATGGGTTAAAGTCCATTGATAATAATCAGTCTCTGATGTGGTGTGTTTGGCAACGCCCAGTATGATGGTAAAGGGCTATCAAGAGACTGTGGTGCGAGATGTAGACGAGCACCTAGATCTGCAAGCAGTGCTGAGACTTATACCCTCTGACGTAGCAGTAACAGAGGCCACAATACTCTGCTAGAGATTAACTGACTTGAGCCACGGGCACCCGACCGGTGCAGTAACGGAGGCACAGTACTCTACAAGAGCTGGTAAACTTTGAGCCAATGGCACCCGACTGGTGCATTGACGGAGGCACGGTACTCTGCAAGAGCTGGTAATATCGAGCCAATGGCACCCGACCGGTGCCGTTATGGAGACAACAGTATTCTGCAAGAGCAATAAGAAATGAGCTAATGGCACCCTGCCTGTGCTGTAACGTAGGCAACCGTATTCTGCGAGAGCTGAACGGAACACAACCACGGCCTCACTGCCGGAGCAGTAATCAGAGGCAACAATAGCTCTGCAGGAAATAACAGAAGGCTCAATGGTAACGGAGGCAACAGTGCTCTGCAAGAGTTAAAGGAAGGCTCAATGGTAATGGAGGCAACAATGCTCTGCAAGAGTTAATGGAAGGCTCAGTGGTAACGGAGGCAACAGTGCTCTGCAAGAGTTAACGGAAGGCTCAGTGGTAACGGAGGCAACAACAGCAATGCAAGAGTTAACGGGAGACTCAGCAGTAACAGAGGCAACAACAGCACTGCAAGAGTTAAAGGGAGGCTCAGCAGTAACGGAGGCCACAGTGATTCTCAGTCTGGCTGGGTCAGACTAAGCAGGAGTCAGAATGTCGCCCACAGTGAACAGGAACAGGATAGCTGGGCCGGATCTCAGCGCAGGAATGTCAGACAAGCCGGGTCAGTTCACGGAGCAGGAACGTCAGCCAGGCTGGGTCGGATCACGGAGCAGAAACGCCAGACAAGCCGGGTCAGGTCATGGAGCAGGAACGTCAGCCAGGCCGGGTCGAATCACGGAGCAGGAACGCCAGACATGCCAGGTCAGGACACGGAGCAGGAACGTCAGCCAGGCCGGGTCAAATCACGGAGCAGGAACCAGAAGCGGAGTAGTCAGACGTGCCAAGTCGGTACACAGGAACGCAGGAACACAGTAACACAGTAACTCAGTAGCACTGGTACAGGAACACCACGAAAGGGCACCCAACAGGTGCCAGAGGCCGAGTATAAAAAGTCCATACTGGGCGGGCCAAACTAAGCTCAGCCAATGGGAGCGCAACACACAGAGACTGACAGGAAAACACACAGGCACCATGATACCGTCCCTATCATCCCTCCAGATTGTATTTTGGCCACCATACGTACGACTATTATGTATCCTTCGGGCAAAGAGATTCTGGCTTCTCAAGGTGATGCTCCAGTAGATAAGCCAAGTGGCAAATGTTTTGTGGCCAAAAACTCGTCCAAGGCAGCAGGACACATTGGTTGGGACCAATTGATTTGGTCAGTCTCGTAGCTCTTTTGGTGGCCTAGCCTAAGAGCAGATTGTGCAGCCTTTGTGGAGGCTTGTTCTGTTTGTGCTCATGCCAAAACCCTTAGGTGCCTTCCACTAGGGTTACTTCAGACAGTTCCTAATGGCGAGCTTCCATGGTCACACGTGTCCATAGATTTTATGGTAGACCTCCCAAGGTCCAAAGGCTGTACGGTCATCTTGATGATAGTAGACCGATTTTCTAAGATGGCGCATTTTGTTCCTCTACAGGGACTGCCTTCCACCATGGAATTGGCTATGGGGTTTCAGAGGTGGTCAGACTCCACAGAGTGCCCAAAGTTTTGGTCTCTGATCATGGGAGTCAGTTTGTGTCGTGGTTCTGTGAACAGATGGATATTAAACTGTCATTTTTCTCTGCCTACCAGCCCTAGACGAATGGTGCTGCTGAGCGATCCAACCAAGTGTTGGAACAATTCCTGCGCTGCTTTACCTCTGACCATCATGATAATTGGGCTGACCTGTTGCCACAGGCCGAGTTTGCCAGAATTGTGCCATAAACTCCTCGTCCAGGAGCTCTCCGTTTCTGATTAACTATGAGTTTCAACCATCTTTGCTCCCGGACTCATTTCAGGCTCAAGATATTCTGGCTCTGGACGAGCATATTCAGCAGGTCTGCTGCACATGGGTACAGGTTCAGAATGCCTTACAAAGGTCCTCAGTGCGCTACCATAAACATACAGACTGCAGGAGGCATGCTGCTCCTGTCTTTCAAGTTGGGGATAGAGACTGGCTGTCTTCCAGAAACCTGCACATGCAAGTACCATGTAATAAGCTGGCTCCATGCTTTATAGGGCCTTTCTGGGTGCTCCGCAGAGCGAACCCTGTGTCTTATGCTTTAGACCTTCCTAGGAATATGCGCATTCACAATGTATTCAATTTCTCCCTCCTGAAGCCTTTGATCTGTAACCACTACTCTTCCACTCCCGTTGTCTCAGGTCCATTCAAGACCGTGAGGAATATGAAATCCAAACCATTCTAGACTCCCATAGAGTCCATGGTTGCATCAAATATTTTGTCCATTGGAATGGCTATAGTCCAGAGGAACGTTCCTGGGTCAACCAGTCTGATATTCACGCTCCTATCCTGCTGCGTAGAGTTCATGCCAAATTTCCCAATAAAGTTGGATCTCTCCCATGGGGAGGGGATTGTTGAGAGGGGGGTACTATCATGGTGGTCTCTGCCCATATGTTAGACCTTATAGGCCTCAGACCAGCTATACACAATTGCCCTTTCATGGTGTACCTGAGCGTTGTGCTTCTGTGTTCTGATTGCTGATTCCTGTGTATGACTCCTGGCTTTGTCTGACTTCCGTTCGGGTTTGACTCCTGGCTTCGTCTGATTACCTGATCCGAATGAGACTCCTGGCTTTGTCTGACTAACCTATTCGGCTGAGACCCCTGGCTTCGTATCACAGTGCCTGTGATTCCTGTCACTCTCTGTTGTGGATGTCACTGATTTGCTGACTGAGTTTGACCCGCCTCCTGATGACCTTTTTATACCTGGCTATCTCTTATGTCAGTTGCCCTTTCGTGGTGTTCCTGAGCCAGTGTGCTTTTGCTGTGTTCCTGTATTCTGAGTTCCTGTGTACCGATTCGGCTTGTCCTGACCATTCTCCAGTGTTCCTGCCTGTGTATGACCCGGCTCGTCTGCGGACCACCCTTGGATCCTGACCCGGCTAGTTTGACGTTCCTGCCTGTGTATGACCTGGCTCGTCTGCGGACCACCCTTGGATCCTGACCCGGCTAGTTTGACGTCCCTGCCTGTGTATGACCCGGTCCGGCTGACTTCCTGCTCCGAAGATCGACTTCCAGCTTGTTCAAGTGACCTGCGTTCCAGTTGTCGCCGCCGCGACATTTTCCAGTCTCTGCTGCCCACGAGTGTGCCATTGCCTAGCCTGGTGATTCCTTTGATAGTGCTGTGCCTCGTTCTAGTGCAGAGCTGTGTGTATTCTGTGGGCCTTCCTCTCCTTGCAGAGCCTGATCGTAGCGTTGAAGCCTCGAGTAACGTTACAGAGCCTTGCAGTAGCGCTGAAGCCTCAAGTAAACGTGCATTTTAACTCTTGCAGTGCTGCCTCTTATTCACTCTCTCTATCTCCAGTACGAGCCTTGTTACAAGTGATACTGCTGCTGAGTTGGCCGCTCTCCGTCGGCAACTCTAGTCTAACGTTGCAGAGTGTTCACAAAGCTTGGGCCGTTTGGGCGCTTACAGGCTCTCCGGTGTTGGTTACCGAAGAGATCATATACCCAGAGTGTTGGCAGAAAGGCTTCAGTGTTGGCTATCCGGTACTACGCCCGCGTGGGCTAGTGGCTCTGGCTCTAGTATTACTGCATTCGATTACACCTGAGGAGGCTATTAGCTCTTGCATTACAGGCCGGTTTCCATATTGCCCTAAGGGGCTATTCGCACTTGCACATACTTAAGAAGTTCCTGTAGCTACGCCCGTGGGGGCTAAGTTGTTACCCAGTCTGCTTATCATCTACCACCTTGGCAAGGCAGCTCGTTCCTCAGCACCTGATGAACTTCGTCTGTACAGCACAGTCTATTTAACATCAAGGGCGTGTCAAACTTCCACATCTGAGACTGAGTATAATTTGGACTTTAACCCCTTTGGGGCCCATATCATCCTAGTGCATACTGACTTGCATTTATGTCCTTAATACTATTTTCCTTGTATTATCTCAGTTTACATTATCTGTGTATTACCTACTGCCTCTAGAGGGCGTAAGTGTCTTCATTCACTTTAATAAAGTGTGTTTTTATTTTCACTTATTGGTCTGAGTGTCTTAAAAACCGTAACACTTCGTCTGACTACCCGATCCAGCTTAGACTCCTAGCTTTGTCTGACTACCCGATCCAGCTAAGACTCCTGGCTTCATATTACCATTCTTCCCGGCTTTGGTTGACTCTCGCTCTGCTGCGATCCCGACTCAGGTTGACTTTCCTCCCCGGCCTACCCAGCTGAGGCTGACTTTCCTTCCTTGACCTACCTGGGCCTATCTCTGCTGCGATTACTGCTCCCTGGCAGTATCCAGTGTGAGTCAGCCTTGTCAGTTGCCTGGTTGTGTCCTATTCTGGGTAGCCGGTTATCTCCCATAGCGTTCTAGGGGAATGCTGTCTGTTGGTTCCCCTTAGCATTCTAGGGCACGTCACCATTGCCTGTCTAGTCCCTAGTGTTCTAGGGCCTGTTTTGTTGCTTGGTTGTCTCCAGCATTCTGTGCTACTATCTGTGACTATCCTCCCACCTGTCTAGTGAAGGGTTGGGGAAGTGTCATTGCACTGTCCTGATACCTGGTCTGGTGAAGGTTGGAGAGGTTCTCTCGCTCCTTGGGGTACTCCAGCATTCTGGGATATTGGCAGTACACTGTCCTCCCACTGGTCTAGTGAAGGTAGGAGATGTGCTGTCACTCCTTGTGGTGCTCCAGCATTCTGGGGTATTGTCTGTGTCTATCCTCCGTCAGGTATAGTGAATGGTAGGGGAAGCGTTGTTGCACTGTCCTGCTTCCTGGTCTAGTGAAGGTAGGAGAACTGCACTCACTCCTTGTTGTGCTCCAGTGTTCTGGAGTATTGTCTGTGCCTATCCTCCCACCAGTCTAGTGAAGGGTAGGGGAAGTCTCATTGCACTGTCCTGCTACCTGGTCTAGTGGAGGCTGGAGAAGTGCTCTCACTCTTTATGGTGCTCCAGCGTTCTGGAGTATTGTATATTATCCTGTCTTCACACTTGTTTAGTGAAGGGTTAGGAAAGTGTCATTGCACTGTCTCTATACCTGGTCTGGTAAAGGTTGGAGAGGTGCTCTCGCTCCTTGGGGTACTCCAGCATTCTAGGGTATTGTCAGTATAATATCCTTCCACTGGTCAAGTGAAGGAAGGAGAAGTACTCTCGCTCCTTGTGGTGCTCCAGCATTTTGAAGTATTGTATATTATCCTGTCTTCACACCTGTCTAGTGAAGGGTTGGGGAAGTGTTGTTGCACTGTCTCTATACCTGGTCTAGTGAAGGGTGGAGAGGCTTACTACTACCTTTTATCTTTTTATTAATAAAGTTTTATTTTATTGTATCTGTACTTGTCAAGTGTCATTATTTCACAAGTCTCCCCATGACAGATACATTGAGAGGCTAAACTACTGATATAACCACCTAAGACCCATGACACACAAACTCTGAGGGAAACACACAGTGGTTCTAGCACATACGGATAAACAGATATGGTGGGCATATTATCATATTATACCCCTCACCCAGGGACCCTATCAATTAAAACTCTCTATTCCATACTTTTAATTCTTCTTGTTTGAAATGCAGTTATTCTGCTCTTTCTTCTCTCCCGCCTCCCTTCTTGTTAGAATGATTTACAGATGATCCTGTTTGTATGTCCATATAATTTTCTTCAAGCTTTCCACTCCTTGGCATATGTACCAATTTAATCTCTTTGTTTTTCCTTTATTTTCAGCTACTATTTTTTTTTGTCTCCTTCACTTTGTTAGGGTATTGCAAAGCTTGATCTTAAGTTCATACTCTTCTCAATCTACTTTTGTCCTATAAAAATTGCAAAATAGAATTATTGTTGTAGATTTAATTATATGATATTTAGAAAATGATTTAAAGTAAAGTTGGCTGCATCTGTACGATAATTCATACAGACATTCAGCTTTCGTCTCAGATATAACAGAGATGGTATACATTGCTATATCTGATAAATACTGGGGGAATAAAACCACACTGGTGAAAATCTATTTTATATATTATTATATATACCTACTATTATATTATACCTACTATTACTTTGTTTCTGTTTCTAGGAATGCATCACTTTGGAAAAATACATTGAGAATGACATAATACCTATGGGTCTACAGATATATAAAAGCCCTGCTTATGCTTTGGATAAGGGAGAATTCACAAATAAATGGTATCAAATTTTACAAGATTGTTCCATCAAATTATTGAAACTTATAGTTGACACAAGAAAGGGACAAATGTTACATATGGAAACAGAGATTAAGGATATATGGGAGAAACTGAACAATCATAGAGATAAAGAAAGGTATATAACACTAGAAAAAAGGACTCTTACTAGTGTGAGCTAGATTGAAACTAAGATAATGGAGAGGAAACAAAAGAAGTTTTCAAGAGACATAAAAAGTTTGAAAATTATTTCAGATATTGACAATAAAGAAGATTGTCAACTAGGGATGGGCAAAACTTTCCTCCTCAAACTGAAATCGTCGAAAAATGGCACTTTCCGCTTGGCAAAAAATTTCCCGCAAAAAGTGTCAATTTTCCACTTTTTTCACCCATTGAAATCAATGGGAACATAGAAGTTACACACAACACATTACAAATAATATTTTAGTTCCCAAAGGCATTGTATAAAAGGGGCATGAGGGTGCCTGTGTTGGTGGGGTGTGGGGAAAGAATCAGTTGAACAGGGCACATAATAAAAAAGAAATCCTAAATAAAATAAAGGAAAATAAAAACCATAAGACATGGTATAAAGGGGTCTGAGGAGGGTGCCTGTGTTGGTGAATGAATGAATCATTTGAACAGGGAATTTGTTTTGGGGGCATTCTTGATTGCGAATGGGGGGACAGATAATAAAAGAATAAGTCAATAAAATAAAATAAGACATTTGTATTTAAAGTGACAGAGACAGGAACCCCCTGACATAAGCTGCCACTGGGGGGGACTGACATTTTACTTGATAGAGTATTTTGTAGAGGATGATTTGTTTGATTTGTTGTTTGAGGCCTTTGTAGGACTTATTAGAGGCCCAAGACCTGAAGAAACATTGATTTGTAGGACTGAAGCTAGTTTGGCACAAGCCCTAAAGAAACATTGATTTGTAGGACTTAGGCTTGTTAGAAACAAACTCCTCAAAAATTGTTTATTTTTTTGTAGGACTAGTTTTTTTTTTTTTTTTCAAAACACAAGCCCTGAGAAAAAAATAAAAATGCCCTACTGGCCTAATGCCAGCAGGTCATGTTGGCCAGTGGCCACTGTCAAATGTCCTCCTGAGTTTCAACTGCTGTTCGTACTGCTGTTGCTGAGTTGTTTAAGCAGCTGGATGATTAGGCAGCTGAAAGGGAGTGGGATCAACAATAGCAGTAACATGGAAAATGGATGATGAAGGTTCCACTTGACATGACTGGCTCCAGTGATGAGCCTGAGGCAGTAGCAGAAGAATAAGAAGCCCCCAGTATATGTGGAGGAAAGAACAAGTTGACCATTAAATCTTCTCCACCTGCCCCTCCTCCAAAATCATCATGGGTATGTTGTTATTAGAATATATATTTTTCCCTTGAGAACAGGAACTGTGGCTTCCATCAGCAACTGCAATGTGCACAGTGTGTGTGTGTGGTAAATAACATTTAGGGGCACGACTGTATCCAAACACCATGACAACCGAAACCAAGTACTGCCGCTGTCACGGTACCCCTTGTCCAGACCCCGCTAACAGAGTGGCTATCATTTGGCAGGGGAGGTAACAATGAATGAGGTTTATTGGCAGGATATGTACTTGTTTCCCTGTAGGAAGAAGGTGATATTGATGGTGAGCTAGTTGTTTCACTCGTCATGGAACTTCCAGTGTCTCTCTGGGTTTCTTTATTCTTCCTCCTCTTTGATCTCCAACGTTCTGGAGAGTCAGGGGGTACAGTAACAGCGGTGCTAGATTTCTGTAATGGGTGTTTGACTTTAACAAGTTTGGAGTAAATGTCATGGTGTCTGTGTTTCATGTGTGTTATCAGGGCGGTTGTGCCAAAGTGTGTTCCCTCCTTTCCCCTTCTAACTAATGTCACAAATTTTGCACTGTACCATTGTTGATGATGACTGCACTTTGCCTGCCAAAAGAGAATAATAGTCCCACACCCATGACTTCTGGGGGGAGGGATAGGGAACAGGTGGAGAAGAATGGCCTCTTTCTTCTTGTCCTTCACATTCCCCTTCACTTTCTGTGGCAGCTGATAATGTTGCTGTTGTTGCTGCTACTGCCTCAGATTTAGCACTGCAACTAGGATCAGGAGGAGTATTGCTACTGCTGGCAAGTGGAACCTGTCCTAGTCCCGCATTACTTGTTGACCACATTTCCACTGTGTCCACGGTGGTCTGTGGCACACTAGTCTGCTCCTCAGCACCCTGCTGCCCTTTCATCTCAGCAGCAGCAGAAGTTAGAGCAGCTGCAATTTCTGCTAATTTCAAAAGCTGATTGCTAGTGGTGGTGGTGATGCTGTCACCACCCGGGGGATAATACCCTGATTGATGCCGACACTGGAACAGAAGCTAGGGTGCGAAGCTAGGGAGCGCTGCTAGAGTTCGGTGACGGCGTGCCAGGTACCCCTGTGCTGCAGCCGGAGCTGGGTAAAGGTGCTGGTCGCGAAACCAGATTGTTCCACCCCAGTTGAGCCGGGGTGCAACCAGGATAGGGGTACACTGGCTACCGTTAAGAACCAGGTCAGCAGGTCAGGAGGCGGGTGGTACTTCGGAACTAGGAGTTGGATAGTCAGGAGTAAGCCGAGTCAGATGCCAGGGGCTGGAGAACGCTGGATAGTCAGGAGGAAGCCGAGTCAGATGCCAGGGGCTGGAGAACGCTGGATAGTCAGGAGGAAGCCGAGTCAGATGCCAGGGGCTGGAGAATGCTGGATAGTCAGGAGTAAGCCGAGTCAGATGCCAGGGGCTGGAGAACGCTGGATAGTCAGGAGTAAGCCGAGTCAGATGCCAGGGGCTGGAGAACGCTGGATAGTCAGGAGTAAGCCGAGTCAGATGCCAGGGGCTGGAGAACGCTGGATAGTCAGGAGTAGCCGAGTCAGATGCCAGGAGACAGAACAAGAATAATACTAACTTCAAGCAGAGCTCGTGGAACGGGCACTCCACGTCTGGGGTGGCTAGTTTAAATACTAATGGGAGCCAATAGGGAAGGTAGAGGAGAGGGGCTCGCCCGGAATGCCTATGATGATAGGCGAGGCTGAACTAATGTACTGAGGCGCCGGGCGCATGCGCAGATGCCAGAGAGGAACGCGGCGTCCTGCGCATGCGCGGTCTCACGATCCCCGCAACCCGGAAGACAGACCCCGCCGCGAACAGAGAAGAGAGCGGCCGGCGGGGAGGAAGCGGACACGATGGTGACACCGCCCCCCCCTCAACGGGAGGCCCCCGGACGACCAGGCTTGGAAGGATGAGCACGATGGAACGCCCGGCGGAGAGCCGGGGCATGCAGGTCACGAACTGGAACCCAGGACCGCTCCTCGGGGCCATAACCTTTCCAATCCACGAGGTACTGGAGAGAACCCCGAACAAGGCGGGAGTCAAGGATCCTCCGGACGAGGTACTCTTCACGTCCATCCACGTGTACAGGAGAGTTGTCAGAGGCCTGCGGGGAGTATCTGGTGCGAACAAGAGGCTTCAAGAGAGACATATGGAAGGTATCGGGTATTCGCATGGACGGAGGCAGGTCCAAGGCAAACGTCACTGGTGAGATCTGTGAGCGGATCCGGAAGGGACCGATGTAGAGTGGCCCGAACTTGGCAGAGGGCTGCCGAAGGCGTAGGTGTTTAGTAGAGAGCCATACCTCGTTGCCCACGGCATAAGCAGAGCCAGGAATCCGCTTCCGATCGGCCGCCTTTTTATACCGGGCAGCTGCTGTCACAAGCCGAGAACGAACACGGCGCCAGTGGGCCTCCAGGTCGTCCAGGTGCCTATCCACAGCGGGAACACAAGAGGAAGACGAGAGAGGAAGAGATGCAGGATTATACCCACAAGCAGTGAAGAAAGGAGAGCTCTGGAGAGATTCGTGACGGCAGCTGTTGAAGGCAAACTCCGCTAACGGTAGGAGATCCGTCCAGTTATCTTGGAGGGGTTCCACGAATAGGCGCAGGTACTGTTTCAGTGCCTGATTAGTCCTCTCGGTCTGGCCGTTGGTTTGTGGATGGTAAGCGGTTGATAGATGCACTGCGATGCCTAAGCGGGCACAGAAAGCTCTCCAGAATCGAGAAGTGAACTGACTGCCTCTGTCTGATACTATTTGTAGGGGAAGACCATGGAGCCGGAATATTTCTCGGAGGAAGACATCAGCCAGCTGTTGGGAGGAAGGCAGTTTCGGTAGAGGGACGAAGTGTGCCTGTCGAGAGAATCGATCCACCACGACCAGAATGACAGTATTACGCCTAGAGGGTGGTAGATCCACTACAAAGTCCATAGCAATGTGTGTCCATGGGGAGGAAGGCACCGGGAGTGGCTGCAAGAGACCAGATGGCTTGGACCTTGGTTGCTTGTTTTTGGCACAGTGGTGGCAACCTTGTACGAAGTCCTTCACGTCCAGTTTCAATGAAGGCCACCAGAACTGGCGCTGTACCAAATCGGTGGTACGGACGATCCCTGGATGTCCAGCTGTGGGTGACTGGTGAGCCCAACGGAGGATCTCGACTCGGTGCTGGACAGGCACGAACAATCGTCCAGGTGGACAAGAAGGGTCTACGTTGGTTTGAGCTTGTTGAATTCTGGCCAGTGTAGCAGTGGATAACGCAGACAGAACTGTGTGGGGCGGAAGGATGAGTTCAGGTGGATCGCTGGAGACGGGAACAGAGTGTAGGCGGGACAGGGCGTCGGCTTTCGTATTCTTAGTGCCCGGAATGTAGGTCACAACGAATTGGAATCGGGAAAAGAAAAGGGCCCAGCGGGCTTGACGGGCTGTGAGCCGTTTGGCGTTCTCTAAGTACTGAAGATTCTTGTGGTCGGTAAGGACTGTGAAGGGAATACCAGACCCCTCTAGCAAATGGCGCCATTCCTCAATGGCTACCTTCATGGCGAGCAGCTCTCGGTTTCCCACATCATAGTTCCTCTCGGCAGGTGTTAATCTCCGGGAGAGATAGGAACAGGGGTGAAGAGCGTTAGTAACAGGATCTCTTTGGGACAGGACGGCACCGATACCATGTTCAGATGCATCCACTTCAAGGAGGAAAGGACGGGTAACATCTGGGTAACGGAGTATGGGAGCTGTAGTAAAAGCTGTCTTGAGTTTAGCGAAGGCAGTCAGGGCTTCGTGGGACCAGTGCCGCTGATCAGCACCCTTCTTGGTAAGGGCGGTCAAGGGTGCCACAAGGGTTGCATAGCGATGGATGAACCTCCTGTAATAGTTGGCGAATCCCAGGAAACGCTGTACTGCTTTCAGGTCCCTGGGTTGAGGCCACTGAGTGACGGCCGTGAGTTTGCCAGGGTCCATTTCAAGGCCGGAGCTGGAGATAATGTATCCGAGGAAAGGAAGGCTATTCTTCTCGAATTTGCACTTCTCCAGCTTGGCGTACAGGCCGTTTTCACGGAGCCGTTGGAGCACTGATTTAACGTGAAGTCGGTGCTGTGATAAAGTGGACGAGAACACGAGGATATCGTCCAAATATACCACGACATGAGAGGTGAGCATGTCCCAGAAGACATCATTAACGAAGGCCTGGAAAACAGCCGGGGCATTACAGAGCCCAAAGGGCATAACAAGATATTCATAGTGCCCATATCGTGTGTTGAAGGCCGTTTTCCACTCGTCTCCTGGCGAACCAGATTATATGCCCCCCTCAAGTCCAGTTTAGTGAACCAGTTGGCCCCACGGAGAAGGTCAAACAATTCGGGGATGAGAGGCAGGGGATACTTGTTCTTTATGGTAATACGGTTTAGGCCACGGTAGTCCACGCAAGGGCGAAGTGAACCGTCTTTTTTGCTCACGAAGAAGAACCCTGCTCCAGCAGGTGACGTAGACGGACGGATGAAACCTCTGGCCAGATTGTCTTGAATGTAGGTAGCGAGGGCTTTCATCTCAGGAGGAGAGAGCAGGAACGTTCTTCCTCTAGGAGGATGGGAGCCAGGCAGGAGATCAATCGGGCAATCATAGGGACGGTGTGGAGGGAGGCGTTCGGCTTGGCTTTTGGAAAAGACGTCGCCGAAGTCATGATAAGGAGCAGGCAGCGGATCAAGCTGTTTCGAGGAAGCGGAAATTGCCAAGTGCGGAGAGACGGGAGACGCAGGAAGGCATGTCAGGAAACAGGATTCACTCCACTTAGTGAGATCGCCAGACCTCCAGTCGAAGACCGGGTTGTGGCACCGGAGCCAGGGGAGCCCCAGGACGACAGGAGCAAACGGAGAAGATACCAGGTCCAGGATCACGTCTTCTGTGTGTAAGACTCCGGTAGTAAGCCGAAGGACTTCTGTCTCCTGTGTGATCTGTCCAGAACCCAGGGGTCCTCCATCCAAGGAGGACACCAGCAGTGGCTGCCTCTTGTACCTACATGGAATGCCGTGGTTTCGGGCCCAGGAGCAATCTACGAACAGCCCAGCAGCCCCAGAATCAATGAAAGCATCAGTAGTCAACGTCCCGGTATTCCACTGAAGGGTCACAGGGAGGAACAACCTGGAGCGGCCAGGGGGAGGCTGGCAGGAATGGCTTAGCAGACTGCCTCGGAAATCGGCTAAGCCGTCTCTTTTCCCGGACGAATGGGACATTGACGCAGCATGTGGCCTGCCTGTCCACAATATAAACACAGGCCCAAAGCCCGGCGTCTTTTCCTCTCCTCCTCTGTCAGCCTGGTGACTCCCCCAATCTCCATCGGTGTCTCGTTCATGGCGGGACCCTCTGCCGGAGGCAAGGCAGGTGCAGAACGCCTTCTGCTACGGTCGCGCTCCAATTGGCGTTCTTGCAGGCGTCTGTCCAGGTCTAAACACAGAGATATGAAGTCTTCCAGGCCGTCAGGAATATCGCGACAGGTCAAGGCATCTTTAAGGCGTTCGCTAAGACCACGCCGAAAAGCCGCCTTCAGGGCTCCCTGGTTCCAGTCAGTCTCATAGGAGAGGGTGCGGAACTCCACTGCATATTGACTGACCGAACGAGACCCTTGACGCAGACTCAGTAGGGCCGATTCGGCTGAGGCGCTTCGTCCAGGAGCGTCAAAAACGGCTTTGAAGGCAGCAACGAAAGCGTCAGAATCATCCAGCAAGGGGGATTGTTGCTCCACTAGCGGAGATGCCCAGGCAAGGGCTTCGCCCTTGAGGAGGGAGATGATGAAAGAGACCCGGGAGGAGTGTGTACAGAACGTCTGGGGCAAGGTCCGGAAGTGCAGCTGACATTGATTGAGGAAACCACGACATTCGGTAGGACGACCCGAAAACTTGTCTGGCAAAGGTATGCGGGGAGGTACGTATCCAGGAGGAGGTGCACCGGAGGCGCCAGCAGCAGCGGCAGCCGCTGGAGCAGCGGCAGCGGAGGTCTGTGAAGCCGTGTTACGTAGCATCTCCAATACAGCATCTAGTTTACGCTCCAAGCTCTGGAGGTGAGCAGCATGGGAGGACAATACCTGTTCCTGGTGGTCCAGCCTAGCCGCAATACGCGATGCTTCAGCCGGATCCATGGCTTTGGCCCGTTCCAACTGTCACCACCCGGGGGATAATACCCTGATTGATGCCGACACTGGAACAGAAGCTAGGGTGCGAAGCTAGGGAGCGCTGCTAGAGTTCGGTGACGGCGTGCCAGGTACCCCTGTGCTGCAGCCGGAGCTGGGTAAAGGTGCTGGTCGCGAAACCAGATTGTTCCACCCCAGTTGAGCCGGGGTGCAACCAGGATAGGGGTACACTGGCTACCGTTAAGAACCAGGTCAGCAGGTCAGGAGGCGGGTGGTACTTCGGAACTAGGAGTTGGATAGTCAGGAGTAAGCCGAGTCAGATGCCAGGGGCTGGAGAACGCTGGATAGTCAGGAGGAAGCCGAGTCAGATGCCAGGGGCTGGAGAACGCTGGATAGTCAGGAGGAAGCCGAGTCAGATGCCAGGGGCTGGAGAATGCTGGATAGTCAGGAGTAAGCCGAGTCAGATGCCAGGGGCTGGAGAACGCTGGATAGTCAGGAGTAAGCCGAGTCAGATGCCAGGGGCTGGAGAACGCTGGATAGTCAGGAGTAAGCCGAGTCAGATGCCAGGGGCTGGAGAACGCTGGATAGTCAGGAGTAGCCGAGTCAGATGCCAGGAGACAGAACAAGAATAATACTAACTTCAAGCAGAGCTCGTGGAACGGGCACTCCACGTCTGGGGTGGCTAGTTTAAATACTAATGGGAGCCAATAGGGAAGGTAGAGGAGAGGGGCTCGCCCGGAATGCCTATGATGATAGGCGAGGCTGAACTAATGTACTGAGGCGCCGGGCGCATGCGCAGATGCCAGAGAGGAACGCGGCGTCCTGCGCATGCGCGGTCTCACGATCCCCGCAACCCGGAAGACAGACCCCGCCGCAAACAGAGAAGAGAGCGGCCGGCGGGGAGGAAGCGGACATGATGGTGACAGATGCCCACCTCATCCCTGTCTTCCATTCCTTCTCAGTTTCTGGTAAAAAGGCCATCAATGTGTCTTCCAACCCAGCTTCTCAAACACGACCACCACCACTAGTCCCTACGTGCTGCTGCTCTATTCCAGACATCTCACTGCTGCTTGGAGGAGACGAGCAATGTGACAGAGGGTCCCCTGCTGTCACACATGGCATAATTTTCTCCTTTCCCCCCGAGTACTACAAGAAACACTAGCAGCAGGCAAACTATGGGTGGCAGCAGGTTCAGCACTGGCAGCAGGTTTAGCACTGACAGAAGGTTCAGCACTGGCAGCAGGTTCAACACTAGTGGCAGCACATCTGACAGCAGGTACAACACTAGTGGCTGCAGGTACAGCAATGGTGGCACTGGCAGCAGGGGCAGCACATCTTGCAGCAGGCACAGGCAGCTGACCTGTCCTGCTCTCACTAGTACTACCCTTTTTTCCCTCCCTTCCCAATCCATTTTCTCCTTTCCTTCCCATTCCCTTTTCTCCCTCCCTTCCCATTAAATTCCCCAAGATCCCTTGGGGGACTGAACAGCATTGGAACAGTAGTGGTCCCTTCCTCCTCAGACTCAGTGGACACATAATGGTCCTTTGAGCTCCTCCATTGATTATTTTTCACCCTGCTCATAGTGATAGGAGTCACTATGAGCCTCTCCTGTCTCACTTTTTGCAAAATATCACAAGAGAACAGCACGTCTATCTCTCTCTGTAGCTGCTTCTATTGTGTCTACCTTCAGTGAAAAAGTCACGTTTTTATAGCGAAAGTGCGAAAACAATGTAAATCAATGGGTGGAAACTTTCTAGCCATTGAAAAAATCGTGAAAAATGTTGGCCAATGGGCAAAAAATGCGAAAATTTTAACCACTAGTTTTAAAGTGGATTTTTCTGTGAAAGAGCAGATAACAATGTGTTTTTCATGAAATTTCCTGCAGGAACGCAGCAACGACTTTCGCCCACCCCTATTGGAAACAAGTACAGCCAAATAAACAAGCTAGTACGAGGAAGCATCTATCAGATGAAGAAAAAAGTGAACAAATTGTTGTGTCCAATTCATTTTCTTCACTGGTGGATCTTACAAATGAACAACCAAGTACTTCAAAAGAGTCAGAGGTGATTTTAGCAGTAATTAAGAATGATGTCTGGAGAAATCCAACACATCCCAAGTGGAAGTGGAAAAAATTAAACCAACTTATAATCAAATAGTCAATAGAACTGTGCAATTAGAAAATCAAATCCCATATTCTGATAATCATCTACCTTTTTTAGACAGAGGGAGAGGACAGTTAAACCATATGACGAATTGGAAACAGGTGATCCCACAGAGAAGATTCTCAAATCAGGATGTGCAAATGGACAGGAACGGGTTTTTCCCGGCAGGCGGGGACTGGAGGCCACCAGTCTCAAGGACCCGGAATTTTTGGGGGTCCTGGAGACGGGGGCACTGGGTCCCCAACAGCAGGGGTCAAACTCAAATGAACAATGGTAATTTTAAAAAATACAGTTATTGATAATGCATCTCTGGAAATTCTAAACAATGTCATAAAAGCCAAAAATAAAGATAAGACCAGTACAACTAAAAATAGAAATGGTAGAGGAGTAAGAGGTGGTAGAAAAAAAGTTGTAATAACTAAGGAATAATCTATAATATGAATAAATAAAGAATATAAAGGTATTTATAATCTAAGCCAATATGAATTAAGTAAAGGCGAATTGGAAGTTCTAAGTAAAGGTTTGAAATTTGCACCCAGTGCACCTTTTGATAAATTCCGAGCTTATATAGGAATTCAGAAATTTGTAAGGAAACTATGTCTAAAGAAATATTATTGTAAAAATGTATTAGGAATTTCAGTAAGAGATGCTCCATCCACTGTGGTACATACTGATTTAAAACCAGAGTCCACCTTTTTTTCTAGAACGGAGATAAAAGAATCAATCACTATGTTCTCAGCATTAGTGGAACAAGATATAAGAAAAATGAAAAAACATAAGAAATTTCACTATAACTTAACATATAAAGAACATAAAGCAATAAAGAAGTTACAAACTAATGAAGAAATCATAGTGAGACCTGCGGATAAAGGAGGTGGAGTAGTGGTTTTATCTCAAGAACAATATAGGGAAGAGGTGTACAGAATTCTCTCAGATCAGACTACATATAAAAAATTAAAAAACGATCCCAAGGAGGAATATAGTGATGAATTGAGGGCCTTGTTACAGAAAGGTTTGGAACAGAATATTTTACACCAAAAGGAATATGATTTTATGGTTAACGCACATCCAAGACTTCCAATTTTTTACCCATCATTTCTGGGATTGGGTCAGTCACAGCTAATTTAAGTAGATACATAGACACTTTTTTGCAAAATCATGTTATTAACTTAAAGGCTTACTTAAAAAACACAACTCACATAATTATTATTTTGCAAGGAGTTAAATGGGAAGATCATTACATTTTAGTCACAATGTATCATCATTTTATACCATAATTGATCATGATAAAGGTATTAAAGCAATTTGACACTTTTTGATTGAAAAACACATTTTGACACTAACACAAATTAATTTTATTTGTAGTTTATTATTATTTTTATTAACACATAATTATTTTTGGTTTGAGGGAGACATTTATTTACAAAAACAGGGATCAGCGATGGGCACCAGGTTCGCATCAAGCTACACCAACTTGTACACAGGCTTTTGGGAAAGCCAGTACATCTGGCGGGATGGGAACTGGACGCGAACCTGAAGCATGGCATCGCTATATAGATGACGTGTTTTTCATCTGGGCGGATGGGGAAGAATCTTTGAGGCAGTTTATTGATTATATCAATGATAATGATTATAATCTTAAGCTTACTACACATTATAGTAGTATAGAAATGGAATTCTTGGATTTGATGGTTTACATTGAAAATAGGGAAATAAAAACTAAAACCTTTTTCACACCAGTAGACTGTAACAGTTACATCGCTCTCAACAGTTGTCACTTTCCTCTGTGGCTAAACAATATCCCTAAGGGAGAGTTTACAAGACTAAGATGCAACTGTACAGATAAGGATATTTTTTCACAACAGTCTTTAATCTTGAAAGATTCCTGGAAAAAAGTTATTTAGAAAAAAACTTGGATAGGAGTATTTCTGTTACGGTTTTCAAGACACTCAGACCAGTTGGTGAAGTAAAACACAATTTTATTGAAAAAAATAAAAGAAGCGCCCTCTATAGGCGATAATAGAGATAATGAATACAATCAGAGTAGCTTTACAGGTAAGGAATTGAGTACAATGAACACTATAACATATCACAGTGAAGGCCACGATAGCCAGGCTACTCAAGGGTTAACTTGCAAAAGACAGTCTCAATTGTGGAGTTTGGCACGCCGAAGGTGGTGGATAAAGCTGTAGATGTTAGAGCACAGGAGGCTGAACACACAGTCAGTACTGCCTTGAATTATCTCGGTGCATAGCCCCCACGGGCGTAGCAATGAGGACCACAATATCTGCAAGTGCTTGAATCGGTAGCCCCCACAGGCGTAGGAACGACGGAAACAATATCGGTTAGTGCTTGAGTCGGTAGCCCCCACGGGCGTCCCACGGAGACTGCTAGTATGCAAGAGCTCTCCTTTAACCCCCACGGACGTTAGGAATGATAACCGGCGATCTGGTGCCTTGAGCCTGTAGCCCCCACGGGCGTATACCAGAGAAACCTGCAAGAGCTTAGCCAATAGCCCCCACGGGCGTAATTCCGAGACTGCTGTAACCGTAGAGATGGTCAATAGCCCCACAGGCATACACCGGAGACCACTCAAAGCTGTAGCAGAGGTGAGCCAATAGCCCCCACGGGCGTATACCGGAGACAATGCTAGAGCCAATGGCACCACACTGGGAACGGAAGATAATCCCGACTACTCTGCTAGATGGGTGTTTGAGCTGCCGACCAAAGCAACTATACAAGCGGCCAGCTCAGCAGAAGTAGCAGTAGACAGGAGTAAGCTCAGCAATAACGTGAAGGCTCACAAGGAAGATACCAGCACAGAACGGGTTAAGCAGCTTGTGCAGCAATGCTTAGTGAACAGTGCAATGCTCAGAAAGTAGCAGGAAGGCTCAGAACAATAACACAGCTCTGCAATCTGTAACGGAGACTCAGCACAGTAAGTACTACACAGTGGAAGCACTATGGCAGTCGACAATCGGTCCGGTGCTGGGCCTTGGCGGAAGTCAGAATGTCGCCACAATGACAACAGCGCAGGAAACAGTCCACGAAGGTCACTGGAACAAGCCGGTTCAGAACACGTAGAAGGAAGTCAGCTAGGCCGGATCGGTACACGGAGGTGGTTCTCAGACAAGCCAGATCAGTCACAAGCAGGAACGTCAGCCAGTCCGGGTCAGTACACGGAGGTGGTTCTCAGACAAGCCAGATCAGTCTCAAACAGGAACGTCAGCCAGGCCGGGTCGGATCACGGAATGGGAACACAGGAGCGTAGTCAGGACAGGCCAATTTGGTACACAGGAAACAGGATCAATGGAAGACAGCAATACTGGCTCAGGAACACCACGAAAGGGCGAGTGATAGATGTCAAAGGCTGAGTATAAAAAGGTCACCGGGGGCGGGCCAAACCTGCTCAGCCAATCAGAGAGCACCACAAGAGAGAATTACAGCAAAGGGATCACGGGCACCGTGATAATTTCTCAGGTAGCAAACATTAAAAGAGATGAATTATTAAAAGAATGTAAATCAAAAGAATAAGAAGACAATAACATGATTCCAATAATAGTACCTTTCAGTGTGAGGCATAGGGAACTCAACCCCTTAAGGACTGGTGCGCACATGGGCGTCTGGCACTTGAGGACCACGGGGCTTTTTTTTTTTTTAAGTTCCAGTTCAGGGTTTCCGGAGTGGCGTGCAGCCATGCCGGGAGCCCTGAACTCCATGCCGTGCCAGGACCGTCACTGGTCCTTAAGTGCCGGACCGCCTTGACGGTCCTGGCATGTCAATGGTCAAGGGGTTAAGAAGATTGTTAATAAACACTGGGAAATATTAAGAAATGATAGAACCTTGAACAGTATGCTTCCCAAAAATCCAGTAATTTTATATACTAAAGCTCCGAATTTGGGCATAAACGTAGCTCCAAGTGTTAAGAAAATAAAAGAAAATAAAAGTAGTTGGCTAGATGTGGGCAAAGGCTTTTATAACTGTGGAAAATGTATGAGATGCACAAATTGTCTGACTGAGAGAAAGAAGAATAAATGTACATCCAACAAAACAGAGGAAGATTTTGAAAGGTTTTGAAGGTTTTTTGGACAGTTGGCATCTGGAGCATCCTCTGGAGGATCCGCTTTTGGAAGTCGGAGGCACAGTATTGCACAAACCGGGACCGGAGATGACTGCGGACCCAACTGGGAGATTTCTGCTCGGATTATCCGATATGCCTGTTTATACTAGACATTAAGTAAGAGCAATCATAATTGGGGTCATCCAAGAAGATTTCTTATATTATATATTTTATTTTTCTTTGTTCTCCATCTTGTTTTTACTGTAATATGCACCTATATTTGGGGCATGGATACTGATATTATGATTCTATTTTAACCATTTTTATTGTTTATATTTATTTATGGACATTCTCCATTACCAGGACAGATTGCAGGTTATGTATCTGCATACCACCGATTTAGAGTTATCTGCTACACTGTTGATACTTTGTGTTTCCTTTGTTACACTGATTTGCTGATAGGCACAGCTAGTCTTGTGCTACTACTTGCTCTATTTGGCCAGGCACAGTTTTCTCATACTGTGATCTGTGCCTTTTCTGATATTTTTGATCACTAGTACATAACTTTTTATATTTGTTTTAGTTGACACTATATCCATAGAACAGTATATGTTTTTATTATTGGTGTTTATATGTAAATAATTTGAGTCTATTTAATAAATTACGTTACACTTAGAGAGATTTGGTTGCGCTGCCCCCCTTACCATTTTCTCTTTGTTTTCTGTAAGAAACATATGTCTTGGAGGTCCTGAGACGAAACGGGACTAGCGGCACATCAGCTCATATCAAAAACAATACAGACTGAAACTTCAAAATACTAAATTCTTTTATAATAAAATCATTCTTAACAAAGATTCAGCCAATATCAGCCTGTATCGTACCCCACATTTAAAATACACTAAATAGAGATTGCGGTAGTGCTGGTCTTTCTTACTGTAACAAGATTTTGAAATTAGACAGTTAATTACTTGTAATACCAAGGGCGTCATTTATTTGATAGAATGTCATTGTGGAAAACAGTTTATTGGAAGAACTAAAAGGAAATTAAAAGATCGCATCAGAGAACATATATATAATATTAAGAACAAATTTCAAAAACACAGTCTTTCAGCCCATTTTTCAGAACTTGAAGGGTCTGGAATTGACAAAATGAGCTTTATGGGAATAGATATTGTAAATAAAAATTGGAAAGGAGGCAAATATATTGGAGAAATGTCAAAAAGAGAAACATTTTGGATTTACAATATGGTTTCTTTTAGAATCCTTTAAAGAGTAGAAACCAACCAGTCCACTATTTCTCTATCAGGTATAGAAACCTGTGATGAAAGTGAAGGGTGATATTTTATATAATGTGAACATTTCACTTTAATTTAAACATCAAATTTTCAAAGTCATGGATGCTATATATGCCATTGATATATTTATGGGATGTTAATACATAATGGAATTACATCATAGTTTGTAATAACTTATACATATTAATTAATCTGGGATGAAAGAATCGGAGTATTCAAGACCTTATTGTAGTAGGAGGGGTTTGTATATGATCCTTATTTGTGATAAGGGTTTATAGTTGAACCAGTTGACCCTCTCGACGCAGGAAGGGTGTAGGACGTGGCGCTCAGCAATGTGTCCTGCACCACTTGGGCGCTTGGGGATATGAGATAGTTCCATCTCTCCATTGAGATCTGATAGTGATGTCCAAGTTCGGATTGAATATCAGTTCCAACTATTAAATAATAGCAATTTGGAAGCTTGGGGATTATATATGATTTAGAGCTGTATCATGGACTCTTTTGGTGCCAGGTAAGTGCGGAGAGCACTGTTTCAGTGGCATTGCAGGGGTGCATGTTTGTATCCTGATCTTTAATGTTTATAAATAGATCAGTTCCACTAATGGAACATAGCATGTTATCATTATTGAAAACTTCTGGTGCTGGATGGAAATAGACCATGCCATTTTTTGGCATGTTCTGTACCATTCTGGTGCCTGATGAGTTAATATCGAGATTGGGATTTTTGTTATGTCATTTTATGATAGGGATAACATGATTATCCTATTGAGATCCTGTAAAGAGTTCAAACTACAATCGAATACCAATTACAGTCACTGAATATGAGTTATGAGTTTAAGTCCAGATAAGAATAACAGTGGCTTCAAATGGGATTCTTCTTTTTTAGGAAAGAGATACATTGTTTATAAACAGAGAATACATAATGGATACAAGTAAGACACCTTTAACCCCTTAAGGACCGGGAAAATCAGAGGTGGATTTGACTTAAGGACCGGAGCAATTCTGACCTTTTTGACTATGTCTTTGTTCAACAGTGTTTTCCCTCTAAGTCTTTTATTCCACCCCCATAAATTATATACTGTTTTTTTTAAGCACAAATAGGGCTTTCATTAGATACCCTACTTATATGGATAACCCACCATTTACTTTATTAAAATTAAAGAAAAAGGTAAAAAAAATGTAAAAAACCCACCATTTTTGTTTTTTCTCTTGGGATCAATTGGGCGCAAAGGGTTAAATTTTTATGGAGACTGCCTGAAAGGTATGACCACTCAGTCATACCTACAAAATGTGCAGTTTAAAGTGGCCACTGTCCCCCCTGGGTGAAAATCCCCATGTCCCTTTTTCCCACCCTATTTTCCCACTTTTTTGTTCATTACATTTGGCGGTGTGTGTAAGTGTATTAAATGACTCCACAACAATCACACTTCCAATTTTGTTTCTTGAGATGTTTTTTTTTAAAAATAAAACATTTTATTTGTAAAAAAAAGTGTATTGTTTTTATTTAAAAAAAAAAAAAGTGTATTTAGCAGGTCAGAAATTGACCTGCATTTAGCCATCCTCCTGCACCAGCAGTGAAGGGGTTAACACCCCCAGCTGCTGTATTTTGTATTTCCACTAGGTGTCTCGTCCCTGCTTCTGTGTCCCTTACTTTTATGTAAGGGACGCATTGGCAGAGAGGAGACACTAGAGGCAGTAAGTAGCACTGCCTCATTCATTTTTTTAGAATGCCGGTACATGTGATCGCTGACGCAGCGATCACATGACCTGGCACAACCGACCGAGGCTGAGACTGAACGGTCCGGTACTGGACCGCTCAGTCTCAGCCTGGATTGAATGGTAGCAGCGTGCACAGCGGCGCGCTGCTACCATTTAACTCTTGACGTACCAGGACCGTCACTGGTCCTTAAAGCAAATTTACCCTTGACGGTCCTGGTACGTCAAGGGTCGTTAAGGGGTTAAGAAAAAACATATCTGTGTATTTAAAACTGACAGATTATTAGAACCAATCAGAAATGGTTATGGAATTATTTAATACTAGTGTAAAATTCTGGGTATACGGGCCAGCATTCTGTGCATTTGGGCAGTCTCTACTGTGCATGACTGCATCGGACAAACATACATCTGGCCTTTTATATTATAGGATGTGTTTATAAAAGTTATGTTATATTTTATTTGATGTTGGGATCGCTTTACATTTGTTTTACTTTTGTGATGGAATCACCTGTAGACACATAGAGAGAGGGGAGGAGCTTTTAGGTATATAGGGAGAGACAGGTACTTCCTTTGCACATTAACGTTTTTACTCCCTGAAGAGGAGATCGGTGGGTCTCGAAATGCGTTGGAGTGAGAGGGACAAGGCAGATGGTTATATGATATCAGTGATTATTATTTCAGAGTGCTTGAATTTAACGAACACCCGAACACCTGAAACCAGAGACAAAAGAAAAATGGTGGATTTGGAGGCTTGAGATGCCAGAACAAACAGTGAAGTTCAGGACGTGGTAACCATGAGTGCATGATACTCTGTGCAAGATACTAACATTATAGACCCATTATCACGAAAATACGTGAAGTAATTGGAGTCTAGAGAATGTGGTTGGAAGAAATCTAACACAGATGTTATTATTTAGTAACACGTTCCTTTATATACTCTATATTTGAATTAAATGATCCGCGAATAATCTAAGTCCCGGAAATACAGTGGGTGTATGTATATCAAACAACTGGTTAATTGTCACCACAAGTCTGATATCCGAATTGAGATATGTGTACCAAGTGAGCAGGTTTTGGAGTCTAACATTGTGCAAGACTGTTTCCAAGATTCATAGAGCAATTAATGGAAATTGTGATATCGATATCTAAACACAATACATTTTAAGAATCTCATATGGTTGGACATTGCATATTTACAATTTATTTGAGTCTTTAAGATTCTACTTGACCAGTATGTATGGTGGGAACACATTAGAATATTACCATAAAAATGAGGCGGATACTAGCCATATGTTCCCATCAATAGACCATCAATATTGATGCTTTGTGTTCTAAAGACAGGAAATTTGTTGCATTGTGGTACCATCTGACTTTGACACAGATAAGACGTATTAGTTTGTTTGCCTTTTCCATTTTTGTCATTGTGCCAATAAGAGTTTTTTATATACTTTTATTTATTTTATTTTTTTTCACGATCGATCGTAGTATAGGGTTAGTGGGGTAACAGATAGAGCAGGGTTTTTTTTTATCATTTATTATTTTTATTTTTAATTTTTGTTTTTTATTAGTGATTGTTTCTTGGTGAAATATTTGTATCCTTCACTATAGGGACTTTTATTTTGTATTTCTCTGATGTGTATTGTGTATTAGACACACACACAAAGTTGGTTTCGTGTAGTGATGTGAATAAAGTTTGGGGCAGTAGATTTAGCCTTCCAAATATACATTATTACCCAAATACATTTGTTTGAGTAGTGGCCCCAATATGTATTGCATTTGAGTTGGGCAGCATTTCTAAGCAATAGGGTTATTTATCTCCTATGCTTTTTTAATTAAGAGGGTTATCTATCTTTTATGTAATATATTTTGAAGGCAATGCTTATTTTACTGATATACATCATGATGATGGTTTTATAATATTGTGAATAAATAAATAAATAAATAAATGTTCTGAAAACCTGCATATCGTGATTTTGATTTTGCCTACTTATGCACCAGACATTGCTGTATTATTTCTCTATTTTGGAGGATTGGTAGCGTGGTAGTCCTAGGTCAGGCTGCATAGAGGCAAATACATTTTTATCTCACTATTAGTGCACCACTTATGGTTATTTTTATAGACTAGTTTGTGTTTCATTCACTTTTGGTTCTTACATATTTCCCTTATATTTATCATGTTAAAAAGAAGGATTTGTTTCTCTTCTAGAATCTACAGTCCACATAAAATGTTTGAGGCCATGCCAGCTGAGCATAATTTCATCTGAAAAGAAATCCAGTGTTGTTATGCTAAATAATTTCAAATGGACAGAAATCTAGTTATTTTTTCTAGTCCTCAACTAAAACTTTGGAACATAAATAGAATAGTGTCTTTTTCCACACATAATAAATAGAAAAAATATGTGCTACATTTTGTTTGGTCTGTAAAATATATAGCACTGGCTGCATATAGAGTTATGCATTCTGAGAGAGTGGCTTTTAAGATAAAATTAAAATAAACCCAGTGCCAGAAAAGCATCACAGGTTTTATTGTGCTCTAATTATTGGCTACACAATGCTAGTTATAGTGGAAAACACTGTCAGCGTATTTCTCTTTGAGTAATATCCACTAAGCAGCTTATAGAAAAATGTTGCATTTCTGTTCACAGTTCTGGGTGCAATATTGGGTGCAATTTGGGTGCAATATGGGTGCAATGTTGACGCAATATGGGTGCAATAATGATGCAGATTGGGTGCAATATTGGTGCAATATGGGTTCAATATTGATACAATATGGGTGCAATAATGACACAATATGGGTGCAATATTGACGCAATATGGGTGCAATAATTATGCAAATTGGGTGCAATATGGGTGCAATATTGGTGCAATATTGACGCAATATGGGTGCAATATGGATGCAATATGGGTTCAATATTGGTGCAATATGGTGGATTTTGGGTTGGATTTGGGTTGGTTTTTGGTTGGGTTTTGGGTTGGGTTGGATTTGGGTTGGATTTGGTGGGTTTTGGGTTGGATTTGGTGAGTTTTTGTTGGGTTTTGGGTTGGATTTGGGATGGTTTTTGGTTGGGTTTTGGGTTGGATTTGGGTGGGTTTTAAGTTGGATTTGGTGGGTTTTCGGTTGGATTTGGGTGGGTTTTTGGTTGGGTTTTGGGTTGGATTTGGGTGGGTTTTTGGTGGGATTTGGGTTACACCCATATTGCGTCCTTAGTGCACCCCTATTGCCCCCATAATGCGTCATTATTGCACCCATATTGCGTACATAATGCACCCATATTGCACCCATAATGCATCAATATTGCACCCATATTGTGTCATTATTGCACCCATATTGCGACACGTTAACGCATGAAATGGTGAATGCGCCATTCGGAGCGACACAAAATGTAGAATCTGCATCATAATGACGCAAAACTTTAAATGCGACACTTCAAATGACACAGAAAAACACATGCGTCATTTTATGATGCAAAACTTTACATGCAGCACTTCAGTAGTAAACCATTGCAACACAAAGGGGAAGATGCATTAAGACTTAACAAAGAAGTGATAAAGTGGATAGGACTTCTCCAGTGATATCACTTCTCCAGTTCTTATGTTATTCTATGGACCCAATGCACTAAGGTTTCTCTGACTTTGAAGATCTTAGGGCTCGATTCAAATGTTGGCGTCACCAGAAAAAACTGGCGACGCTGCTTTTAACGTCAACTGAGCAATGCAAATGTTCCACTAGTGAGAAGCGACGCCAGTTCTGAAACACACGCCGCTCGTCGCCAGAACAGCAAGATCTCAACCACAGAGGATAATGTACAAGCGACGCCAAAAGCTATTCAAATGTTGGAGTTAGGGCTAACGCGAGTTAAATTGCAACATTTCTCTCCAGAAATCTAACGCCTATTTTTTTTGGAGAATAGCACTGGAGGAAGAGTAAAAATCCACGTTGCCAGTTCTGAACAGCATTCTCTGTGCTTTTCCCTACCCAGCCACTAGGGGAACACAGAGATGGCTTTCAGCACCATGGACAGCTTTGAATGCCATAGGGATGTGCACTGCTCACCCCTGTGGCATTCAAAGGGTTACAATCAATAAAACTAGTGCAGCAAGCACTACACAATACCCCCTTCCATACCCCCCTCCCTTAGTATGTCACTTATATTCCATATATGTGGCATACTAACCCCATCTACATCCACCTCATGGACTTCCATGTAGTGGACAAATCTGTCTTTTATTCCACAATTAACCCTTTGAGTACCAGAGAGGTAGGAAAGCATTGCTTAGCATGTTTCCTACCCCTCTGGTACCCAAAGGGTTAATAGGCAAGGTATGGACTACATACCTTGCCTGTATATATGTGTGTGTGTGTGTGTGTGTGTGTGTGTGTGTGTGTGTGTGTGTGTGTGTGTGTGTGTGTGTGTGTTTTAAACTTTTTTTTATTAAAATACTATTATTAGACATTAGTTTAAATTAGATCTCATTCATTTTTAACCCCCTACCTCCTGTGTCCCATTGCTATTAGTACTTTTGCTACACTCTCCTTCAAATGGAGAGTGGAGCAAAAGTACTAATAGCAATGGGACACAGTAAGTAGAACATTATAAACAGATGAGATCTAAGTTAACCCTTTGAGTGCCAGAGCAATGCGTTGCATACCACTCTGGCACTCAAAGGGTTAAAATACAACTGAGGGAGCAGGCTGCACTGTGACTGCAGCGCTTCCTTCATCTTCATTCATGACAACTTCCATTGCTGCAGGTGGCTGTGAAGCCCGCAGCATAAGAACAACCTGTGCACTAGAGAGGCATTGGAGAAAGCGGAGGAGGGGAGAGAGACATAGGAGGAAGTGGGTGGTAGGCTTGTATTTGCTGCCCGCTTCCTCCGATACCTCTCCTCTCGCGTTGACATTGTGCCAGGCTGCCTGGCGTCGCCCGTTGTACAATTCGTCCCTTCTCACAATGCGTTGTACAATGCGCATTGTACAACGCACTGTGAGAAGGGACTAATTGTACAACATGAGCCAGGCATCTGTTTATAATGTTCTACTTACTGTGTCCCATTGCTATTAGTACTTTTGCTCCACTCTCCATTTGAAGGAGAGTGGAGCAAAAGTACTAATAGCAATGGGACACAGGAGGTATGGGGTTAAAAATGAATGAGATCTAATTTAAACTAATGTCTAATAATAGTATTTTAATAAAAAAAAAGTTTAAAACACACACACACACAACATGCTAAGCAATGCTTTCCTACCTCTCTGGTACTCAAAGTGTTAATTGTGGAATAAAAGACAGATTTGATTACCTGGTCTTGCTTACCGAGCGAAGGCAGTTTTTTCTTCACGTTGGTTTTAACGCCAACATTTGAATCGAGCCCTTAGTGCATAGACTCTATAGAACAACATAGGAACTGGAGAGGTGATGTCATTGGAAAAGTCATCCCCACTTTATCATACCTTAGTGCATAACCCCCCAAAGTGTTGGGTATCTCTCTGGCACTCAACGAGTTAACCTTAAAAATATGTTCCCTCTATTGTTAATTATTTGATATATGTACAGATTCAGTTTATGAGATTTTTGTAAATAAAAGCAGCAAAATCGCAATATGGGTGTAATAATGATGAAAATTGGGTGCAATATGGGTTCAATATTGGTACAATATGGGAGCAATACTGACACAATATGGATGCAATATTGACGCATTATGGGTGCAATAATGATGCATATTGGGTGCAATATTGGTGCAATATGGGTGCAATATTGGCGCAATATGGGTGCAATACGGATGCAATATGGGTGCAATATTGGTGCAATATGGGTACAATATGGTAGGTTTTAGGTTGGATTTGAGTTGGTTTTGGTGGGTTTTGGGTTGGGTTTAGGGTTGGATTTGGTGGGTTTTGGGTTGGATTTGGGTTGGGTTTTGGGTTGGTTTTGGTGGGTTTTGGGTTGGATTTGGGTTGGTTTTTGGTTGGGTTTTGGGATGGTTTTGGTGGGATTTGGGTTGGTTTTGGTGGGTTTTGGGTTGCATTTGGTGGGTTTTGGGTTGGATTTGGGTGGGTTTTTGGTTGGTTTTGGGTTGGATTTGGTGAGTTTTTGGTTGGTTTTGGGTTGCACCCATATTGCACCCATAATGCATCAATATTGCACCCATATAGTGTCATTATTGCCCCCATATTGTGACACGTTAACGCACAAAATGGTGAATGCGCCATTCGGTGCAACGCAAAATGTAGTATCTGCGTCACTTAATGATGCAAAACTTTAAATGCGACACTACAAACGACACGGCAAAACACATGCGTCATTTTATGACGCAAAACTTTACATGCAACACTTCAATAGTAAACCATCGCAACACAAAGGGGAAGATGCATTAAGACGTAACAAAGAGGTGATAAAGTGGATAGGACTTCTCCAGTGATATCACTTCTCCAGTTCTTATGTTATTCTATGGAGCCAATGCACTAAGATTTCTCCGACTTTGAAGATCTTAGTGCATAGACTCTATAGAACAACATAGGAACTGGAGAGGTGATGTCATCCCCACTTTATCATACCTTAGTCCATAACCCCCCAAAGTGTTGGGTACCTCTCTGGCTCTCACGGGTTAACATTAAAAATATATTCCCTCTAGTGTTAATTATTTGATATATGTACAGATGCAGTTTATGAGATTTTTGTAAATAAAAGCAGCAAAATCATTTATAGAATACAATTGCTACAATAAATACTTAATTACTAAAGTGTAACTTGCAAAAAAACAGCAATTAGGTATTTGCAGTTTGCTGATTTATCAGTGGTAGAATACAAGTATACTTTACTCAAATACATTGAGTTCACTACAACACTTCTTGATTGGTAATGTTTAATCCATGTTAGCACAATTCCATAAATTGCTTTGTCAAATTTTGTCAAAGGGCTAATGTAGGACTTACATTACAGAAATTTCTACTTACTTTCCATTCTTATTTCCTGGAGTAGAGTATGCAAGAATACTATTATGACAGTAATAAAGTACATTCAATGATAAATAAATTAAAGGTTTTTTCAGTGAGCAAAGGAAAAAGCATGTGTATCTGGCACACTGCTTTCTCTTCATATTAAAGGAAGCTAGCACCTAAAATGAACTGGGTTTCTATACACTTTAATCCTATGTAGTTAACACCTGTAAAAAATATCATTTTGGGAAGTGTCTTTTTTTCTCCTGTTTCACTTTTGAGGCTGACTACTTTCATATTGTAGTTTTTAAAAAAATCTGAAATATGACTTCCAGGGGTGGGGCTAAAGGAAGCACCCTCATTTTAATGTAGCTCTCCATGGTGCCTCTTCTTTTTATTGTTTTTAGCCCCTTCTGGGCTTGTATATCGCTACCCCAGGAGGAAGAGCCAGGGAACTACCCCCTGGCCAGGGTGTCTCCAAGGACAACATTTCTTCCCTGCAGATTCCTCGGATTCTGTCTCTGGAGAGCCATCCCTGATTGACACAGTGACCATCTTGCAGCTAAGTGAGCAGCGGAGGAGAACAAACCTCGTCACTGAGGCCCTGAGAGTGCTCAGGGCCCCTGTACACTGCAAAATCTGATGCGCCTCCGGCCAGAGACTTCACATTAGCCCCATTGTGGGGTGAGAGCCCGAGGCACACGCTCTCCAGTGAGCCGTACAGGCAAGTGACAAGAGAATTTCCAATGTGGGCGGTTGGTGAATGAATGTGGTACCACTTCTCCACAGAAGACCTGAGGTGCCGTGTGGAATTTTGTTTTGGGGCCTGAATACTGAGAATTGGCATTTTAATCTTTATTTGGAGCTCTTGCCTGGAGAGAAGATCTTACAAAGCTTGCTGCAGTGCTACACTTGCCAATTTCTGCATTGGGATGCACTACCTGTATCTACCTGTATTTACCTGTAATTTTCTTCAGGTGCAGATTCAGAGTGCATACAGTTATTCTATACATTAAGTGGGGGGAGATATCCCTTCCCTTCATATGTTATGTTGTGACAGGCCTTGGATAATCTGTTATTTTGATCAGTTGCACTCTTCTTACATGGTCCCTGCCTTCACTCCATTAACTACACCTTTACCCTACTGTGCCTTTTTGGAGGTTGAGGGGGCTGAGTTCCTCTGCAGGAGGCACTCTCTATTACTTTAATACCTTTTCTTAAAATGGACAGATTCCTGGACATGTCCACTAAAAGAACAACCTCAAAGGATACACCAAAACCACCAAAATTGCAATCAACCCCTAAACCCAGGTATACAGTTGATATGGTTGAACCACGGCCTGCAGTATCTCTGGTGGGTCCGGTGCCTTCCTCAGCCTCATCTACCCTGGTGACGACGGAGGCTGAGACATCTTCAGAGGTGGAGGAGGCTTTGTGGCCATTATTTGATTCTAGATTTCAAGAACTGAATATCAAAATGGATGCCATTCTTACTTAACTGTCTGTCGATACTGCATATCCTGACCTCTCCTGAGGAGGCCCGTACCCAGCTGGGAACATGGAACCTGGTGTAACAAGCAGGTCGCACTCGAGTGTAATGTTTATGTGTGCCTATCTCCTTTATCTAAATTTGTTCTCCTCCTTCAGGGACCTAAAGGAGACTTTTGTGTTCAAATTAGTTCTGTTGTTCCATTGTTTGTTATTCGGTCGATTGAGTCAATGTCAGTGTTCCTTCTCCCATTTTTGGGGAAAAACCCCAGGTGCTGGGACATACAGTTGACCCAGTTGCAGCATAGTCTTGTGATGATCTCCTCTCCGTGTGAAGGGATTGGATAGCTCTCCGTCGGCAGATGCCCAGACGGACCCAAGAGTTATTGTGCAGGACTCCCTCCGTAACTTTTCTTGGAATGTCGATGTCCTGACCACACCGATTAAGAGAAAGCTGGTTACTAACCACCTTAAATTGCTAAAAACACTCATTGTGTTCCTTCAAGAGAACATTGGAAATCATCTGAGCCAACAACTTTAAAGGGTTCTTGGATCAGGGAAGGTGTTTCGGCCTCTTACACTTCCAAGTCCAGAGGAATGGCAATCTTGTTTAGTAAATCTATTACTTATACTATCCACTCCACCCAGGTGGACATGAATGATAGATATATCATTATAGATCTTTCAGTGGGTCACAATAGATTTTTGTTGGTAAATATTTATGCACCCAATATGCCTAATTCATCTTTCTATTGTCAACTTTTTTACTTGCTCTCTGCCTATCCTGGCTATCATAGTATTTTAGGGGGCGACTGTAATACTGTGGTAGATCATTCTCTGGACAGATTTGGACCAACCGCCACCTCATGAAGGGATACATTTACTCTTATACTCCTTGCATTTGATTGACCCCTGGATAATCACTCATCCATCGTCTAAAGATTTCACACGTTTCCAGGGCACATGCTACATCTTCTAGAATAGATCTCTTTTTGACTTCCCCTGAGCCCTTGTCTAGTATACAACACAATCATATTCATAATATCATCATTTCTGATCATGCTCCGATAGAATTACAAGTCAATCTTAATGCTACTAGACCTTATACTAAACATTGGTGCTTCCCTCACTTTATGTCTCATAATGCAAATTTTAAGTCATTTTTGGAGACCACATGGGGTAATTACCTGGATGATAATATTGCTCATGTGGAGGATCCTCTTTTGTTCTGGGAGGCGGCAAAGGTGGTTATCCGGGGTCATATAATTTCATATAGAGCCAGACAGGGTAGGGACTGAGCTGCTACATTTGTCAGGTTGAGGACAGACTTGGATGATGCCAATGTGACCTTGGCGTCTGATCCTATGCCTGCAAACAAAACTAAATTTCTTAGATGCTTTTTTATTATCCAAGGCCCAAACCCAGCTGGAGTTTATGTGTAGCCATTTCTTTAAGTGGGGAAATAAATCTGAGAAGCTCCTGTCTTTACTGTCTAAACAGTGCCAGCCCCGGGCAAATATCTTCCAGCTGAAGGCCTCAACTGGAGCGGTAGTTATTTCTTCATTGGCTATCAATCATATGTTTAGTGACTATTTTGCAACTTTGTATAAAGCAGTGCCAGATAACTGGGACTTGGGAATTGACTTATTGCATAAAGCTAAATTCCTAAGTTGACCACAGAGAATAGGTCGGTTTTAGATCAGCTTATCATAGAGCAGGAATTCTGGGATACCATCACTTCCTTGAAATCTCATAAGAGTCCTGGTCCGGATGGTTTTTCTGCAGATTTTTATAAGCTGTTGAAACCGCACATGGTAAAGCCTCTCACCGATCTATAAAACACTTTATTGTCAGAGTCACCTGAGACTGACAACCTGCTTCGGGGTAGAACAATCTTGTTATCAAAACGAACAAGGATCCTAGTTCAGTGGGCTCTTACAGACCCATCACGCTTCTGAATCAGGATGTAAAAGTTCTGACAAAGATTTAGGCATTTAGAATACAAACATTCTTGCCCTCTGTTCTATGTGCCCAGCAATTGGGTTTTTTGAGAGGTAGGCATTCAGTGAAGGGGATAAGAACAGTCATAGTAGCCACTTTGGTCTCCCAGGAAAATAATATTACCTCCTATAATACTTTATTAAGTCTAGATGCCGAAAAGGCATTTGACCAGTTTGCCTGGGCTCATTTGTTTCAGGTAATTAAGTTCCTTACCTTAATTTGTTTATTATATTCATGTCCTTCCACAGTGATAACATCTAATGGGCTAGATTCGACACCTATTACTATGGAACGAGGGGTGAGAAAGGGGGGCCCGCTTTCTCCGTTACTTTTTAACATGGCTCTTGACCCCTTACTTAGGGTTATCTTGAATTACTCAGATGTTACAGGCATATCTATAGGAAAAACCAGTGGAAAAATTAAAGTCTTTTGCAGATGATGTATTACTTTATCTCACCTACCCACAACTTTCTCTCTTACAACTTTTTAAGTTCCTCACTGACTATGGAGCGGATGTAGAATTTCTCATTAATACATGTAAATCTCAGGCGTTGTGTTTACACAGATCCAGACAGCCCCCAACCCCCCATGTGTATACAATGGGCAAGGGATCATATTCCATATCTGGGTACACTTGTCCCAAAAAACCCTTCTAGACTTTATTCACTAAATTACACCCCACTCATTCGTGCATTAATTAGAGAACTACAAACTTGGAGGAACTTACCCATGACTTTTTCTGGTAGGGTTGCACTTATTAAGATGATTATGTCTCCCAGACTGCTTTATCTGGTCCAGGTATTACCCTTAGTTATTGTTTCATCTGACCACTCTAGGTTGCTTTCTGCTCTCAGATGTTTCAACTGTCGCTATCTATACTGCGACACTCCAAACAGAATTTGGGTCGTAATCTTCCAAACATTATGGATTACAACTGAGCGGCTTTATATAGGTATTCTGCTGATTGGATTCTCAACACGAGCATGCATGCTGATCCCCAATTTTACAGGCAGTCCGGGGGGGTTATATCATTGGTAGCCTTGTTGCATATCCCAGTGAGGGATCTCAGCCCTGGTGTTGTTCAGAATCCATTATTAATTTCTACCATTAGAGCCTGGAGAAGGGTGAGACTCCATATGGGTGCCCAGTGGCAGTTTCCTCTTTTCCAACCTCTTTGTGATAACCCAGCTTTCCAGGAGGGGTCTGCTTTGGCCCCTTATAATGTCTGGGTTATCAGAAATGTGAGAGACTTGACTTCTTTTGTAGATCTTACCATCAGAAACAGCTAGCAGATTGTAGATCACAACTACAGGGTATAGATACTTCCTGGTTTGCTTATCTTCATATGATACATTTTTTGTGGACTCAAACCCAGCAGTTTACTGGGAAAGATTGTGAAAATGGATTGGATAAATTAGGTTGGGCTCCAGGGCCCTACTTAGCATGTGCAATATATATGAAAGGGAGGGTTTGGGAGATGGTTAACTCTTTTTCCACACTTGAGTAGTGCTGAGATTATTAATACTACACTTGCTGCGAGCAAACAACTGTCTGCCAGCACCTCTATTGAGATGCAGCTGCGAATCATACACTAAGTTATTGAAACTCATACTGGCAGTGGCTCACAAAACTATCTTGCAACACTGGACTCACACCAACCCACCCTCCATGTCTATCTTTCATGTTAAATTCACTCATTTAGGATGAACTGGGTGGACTTGACTGTGCATAAGGAACATAACGCTAAACGTTTCTTTGACACTTGGGGTAAATATATTGACTCACTGGAGGTTGAAACTAGGAGGAAAATCAGACAGAACTTTCAATATACATCTTGGTACTGTTACAACTTAGAAGGAGGTCACCTGTACACACTTTATAGGGTGGAGTCATCTCTAAGGGTGGACGTTAATATTTTATTTTTATGATACTTGATGGAACGATTCGTTTGTTGGGGGGATTTGTTTGGGTTTCTGGTGTTTGGCTTGGGTTGGGGAAAGAAATAGACACAGGCAATGATACGTTTCTTAATGAATCCTTATTTAATTTTATTTTTTACGCTTTCTGTGATTTTGAAGTCATGTTGCATTCTGTATGTCGAGCAGATGGTTCTTTAAATCTCTGCTGCTTGATGACTGTTTTGTATTGTATTTCTGACAACCTTCAGGATGTTTTGTGAAGTTACTTACTGAGGGGAATAATGTTTCTTGCAGTCTGTGTTTGTTTCTGGGGCGGGTTCATTGTTTGTACTTCTTTAAAGGGATAGTAATATTTCATAATAAAAGCAGCTCTAATTAATCATCATAGTATTTGGACTTTGGAGAGTGTTATTTCAATTCTGTCAGAGTTGTAGTTCCAGAGTAATTCAATGACAAAGTATCCCCCTCCTGCCCCTTTTACTGATGTCACACTGTTCAGCTAGAGCAGAAGGGAGGTGCCCAGGTAGACTGCAGAGAGGGACAATCTTCAATTAAGATAAGGGAAAAACCTGAAAAGCTTGTCAAGGGGGGCAGGGATTTCATTGTTTTCATAGGAATAAGAGTGTCCCCTTCTGTTATCTGTCTGGTCTATGGACTGCATTCCACATCTGAGAAGAGATTGCTTACACTAAGTAAAAGGGGCGGGAGGGGGAAACTTTGCTTGTGACTATCTCATAAACCATAAAGGTTTGAGAGATAAGACATATCATTCTTCATGTTTTTTTAATGCCTACAAAATAAAATAAAGTTAAAGCGAAGTATTACTATCCCTTTAAAAATGCAAATTAAAAGATTAAAAAAAAAATCTGAAATACTTTCTTTTTACTTTTCCTTAGGGAGATTAATAGAACATTGACCATTTATTTGAGGCAGAATGCTACTGTCACTGTCTGATGCAGCAGTTGGTGTCACGCTAAACCCTACTCCGCTATGTCAACAACTAGAATGTGACTTACCTTCTTTAATGTTAGTACTTAGTTAGTTAGTACTACTACTACTAGTAGAACTTTTCATAACACTTTCACAAACAGCCTCTTCAGGAAGAGGATTATCATAGTGTATTGCTCAAGCTGCAGTTATGTTGGCCACAGTCTGTTTTTTAGTACAAACTTAATACCATCAAGATTAGGGATGGGCAAAAGTTTTCACCTCAGCACTTAAATAGGCAAAATAATGGCACTTCCCACCTAGCGGAAAATTTCCTGCAAAAAGTGGTGTTCTCGCTTTTTTCACCCAGCTTAATGAAATGAAATCAGTGGGAAGACTGTATTTATCCCTGTCACATTGCACATTCTCTTTTTTCCTGCAGGCATTTAAAAGGGAGTCAGGCTCTCACAGCATGTTATTCTGTGTTTGAAAGAGGAGAAAGCAGCACATTTTTGAGCTAAAAAAGATAGAAAAATATAGTGGAGTTGAAGCTTTGTTTAGGGAGTCTTTTAAATAGGACATTTGTTCTCTGTATTAGGGCAGTCTGGGGGCATACTGGGGAAGAGGTAGGGAGTAATACCCCAACATTCTGTCCTACTCATTTGATACCTCACATACCACAAACTTTGGCGTGACTGACTGGCAAGACAAGCAGCTGTATTTATAATTTTAGTTATAATTCTATTTTTTGGACAGTGATAAGATAGGGTGGGTAACTGTAAAAATTAAAACAAATTAGGTGACAGACAGCTGACTGGGACCCTGACATGAGTTGTGTGACTGAGGCATACTTGATAGATAGCAGACAAGATTGAGTATTTTGTTGAGGGCCAAGGCAAGACATCATTCTCCATCAGTTGTGTTGCGCACTTTAGTGTAAAAACACACAGAGTAGTTGAGTAATGTCCATCAAGTGCACAAGGGGCAAGGGGAGAGGGAAAGGAGAAGTGCAGGCACGTGGGAGTGAAAAGCTATTTCAAAAGCTGACTGCAGTTAGGGATGGGCGAAAATTTTCGCCTCAAAATGAAATTGGCGAATAATGCACTTTCCTCTTGGTGAATAATTTCCCATGAAAAGTGCAGTTTTTCTGCTTTTTCCTGCCTTTTTCACCCATTGAAATCAATAGGAAGAAACATTTTTCTCCACCACATAAAAGTTTTCTACAGCCATATAAAAGGGTGTCAGGCCCTCACAACAGCCATTCTGTGTTTGTGAAAGGAGAGAGCAGCACCTTGTTTGAACTAGAGAAGATAGATGAATTGAAGTTTAGTTTAGGGACTCTTTTAGGTAGGACATTTGTTCCCTGTATTAGGAGAGTCAGTGGGGCACTCTGGGGAGAATAAGGGAGGAAGGAAGTTGACCCCAAATAATACCCTAAAATTCAGATTGACTGACTGGCAAGACACAGGCTGTTGGGGACCTATTTGCTTGCTGATCTTGCAGTTATTGTCTCTGTGCTGGGTGGAGAAGTCTGGGGAAAGAAGTTGCTGATTTTATTTTTCATTTATAATATTTTTGGACAGTCTGTGATAAGACAGACAAAAAAAATAATAAAAAAATAAAAACAAATAAAAAAACAAATATATCAACTGATAGTGACAGAATGCTGACTGGGCTTTGGCAGGCATAATACAGCTTCATCAGTTGTGTTGTGCACCGTATAGTAAAAAAACACAGTGCAGTTGAGTAATGTCCAGCAAATGCACAAGGGGAAGGGGGAGAGGAGGTGGAGCATTACAGGGATGTAAGAATACAGTAGTAGTTCAAAAACTGAAACTGCAGAAATGGTTGCTGCAGCATGTGCAATCAATTCTGATGATGCCTCTACTCCAAGGGAGGATGCAGTTTGTCAAGGTCCCAGCAAAACTAGTTCTAGGCAGCCAGCTCTCACAGAAGATAAAATAAAAGGGAATTGAAGCTTAGTTTTAGGGAGTAATTTCGGTAAGACATTTGTTCTCTGTAGTAGGGGAGCCTTGGGCACAATGGGGAGAAGAAGGAAGGAAGGAGGTTGACCCAAAATACCTCAAAATTTGGTGTGACTGAATCACAAGACACAGGAAGCTGGGGTCCAAATTGCTTGCTGATTTTACTTTTATTGTCTCTGTACTGGGGAAGTCTGGGGAAATAAGTTGTTTATTTTGTTTTTAGTTATATACATTTTTGGGGGGACTAGCTGTGATAAGATATGGTGGAGAACTTAAAAAAATAAATAAATAAAGTAAATAAATACATAAATAAATCAAAAAATATAAATAATTAAACAAATAAATACATTAGACAGCTGACTGGGAGCTCTGTGACTGAGGCAGACTTGATAGACAGCAGACGACATTGAGAATTTTGTTGAGGGCCAAAGCAACACATCACACTCCATCAGTTGTGTACTGTAGAGAATAAAACACACACAGTAGTTGAACAATGTCTAGCAAATGCACAAGCAGAAGGGGGAAAGGTGGAGCAGTGCAGGGACGTGGAAGTAAAGTGGTAGTACAAAAACTGACTGCAGCAATTGTTGCTGCAGCATGTGCAATAAATTATGTTAATCCTCCTCCTCCTGGGATGGATGCAGTTTGTCAAGATCCCACCAATTACACCTCACCAGTCCCCCACCACCACTACCATACACATCTGTCATCATGAATATGTGCCTGTGTCACTTAAGCAGGAAGTAAGTGTTATGGGGAAAGGACAAAGGCACTCTACATGCTAACACATTTTCAAGGTATATGTTGCTGTAGAACTCACAGCTTTGACCTACATCTACTTATGTCTCCACCACAGCCCTCAGAAGAAGTAATATTGTGCTGGGAAACGTTGCACCATATTAAACATAGGAAAAAAATGTGTTGGAATAGGAGAAAAGTGTGTTAGAATGTGATACAATAGGAGAAAAATGTGTTGAATAGGTGAAACATTTATTAGACTATGCGAAAAATATGTTAGAACAGGAGAATAATATATTGAAATAGGTAAAAACATTTGCTAGAATAGGCGAAAAGGATGAAAATTTAGCATTGGAGAAAAAGAGAAAACGTTTGCGAAAAAAGCAAAAAAAAAATCAGCCGTTTTTCACAAAAAGTCATGTGGGAAATTTTTCTCACTTTCAACTATTCCAGCAAATTGCACTCACGGCTACTGCAGAGTGTTCAATAAATGATAATGGTCCCTCTCCTCCTGGGAGTTTGCCATGGTCAAGGTCCCACCAAAATTTTCACCACAGCCAGCACTAAAAAAAAAAATATATATACAAAAAAGTGAAGGCGACAAGTCACATTCTAGTGTTGATGATGATATAATAGAGGAAGGTGTAGCATCTAAACCAACTGCTGCATCTGACAGTGAGACAAACAAGAGCCAAAACACCTGTCCTCAAATTATTAGTGACCTTTGTGAAAGTAAAAGTAAAAAGAAATTGTTTGACTCCTCTAAAGGCTTAGATGAATGTAAGGGTAGTGATCATGAAGCTGCAGGCAATGCTAAGGATGACCTAATGATGACTGACGATGATAACCATGTAGGTCTTGAATATATCTCTCCAATATCCTCCTCTTGTTCAGATACAGATGACGCTGAGAGTGAGAGAGATGAAGACATGTTCAGAAAGTTAGCTGAAAGACAAAGACTCAGTCTTCCACTGAAAAGGAACACTGTGCCTGTCTACAAACTGTTTGCAAAAACATTTGGAAAGTCTGACTCTGGACAAGCAAAGATACCTAAAAATACACAGTCATCCTGTCGGTCATCATTTGCATCAACACTGCTTCCAAGTCCAATTGCACTCAGCAGCTGCAGTAACCAGAAGCAACAACAACAGAAACACAGATTATTAACATCCACAAACTTAGCTATGATGAGTACCTCTGCTGCTGCCAGGGCCAGATTTTCCATAAGGCAGAGTAAGCATCTGTCTACAGGTGCACCCTACAGAGGGGAGCTTGCCATAGAAATCAATTTATTTTTTTAAGTGACTTGCTGCGCTGCGACGCAATGCCGCCGCATGTAAGGTTTGTGCCTTCGTCAGTAAAGACCTTCAGCTTCTGAGCTCCCCCGGCTCTCTAGTAATACAGAGCTCTGGGAGATAACATCATCTACCAGCACTCTGCATTACTAAAGAGAAGACCGCACGGGAGCTCCAGCAGCTACAGGTCTGTGCAGAAGCACAGATCTATCCTGCCGCTGGACCACCAGGGAGGTAGGAAATGTGAGACTTAATGTGGAGATGATGGGGGCAATGTGAGGGCAATATGAGGATGATGGGGGGCAAGCAATGTGGAGCTGATGGGGGCAATGTGAAGCTGATGGGGGCAACATGGAGCTGATGGGTCAATATGAGGGCAATATGGAGCTGATGGGGGCAATGTGGAGCTGATGGGGGCAATGTGGAGCTGATGAGGGGCAATGTGGAGTTGATGGGGCAATGTGGAGCTGACTGGGGGTAATGTGGAGATTTGGCGCATTGTGAAAATGGCCAATGGGGGGGTGCTTCAGATTTCTGTGCCTACAGTTCCTGAGATGTAAATCCAACCCTGGCTGCTGCTGGAAGTGCTGCACCTTTGACACCTAGTAGTAGTGGCAGTAGAATTGCATCACCATCTAGCCTCAGTAGTAGCAGCAGCCCCTCAAGAGCCATTCAGTCCATGAAGTCCTGTAACGGTTTTATTGACACTCAGACACGGAAGGTTTGGGTAAATTGCAATTTTATTAAAGAAAACGTAAATGAATAACCCTTGCGGGTCCAGTATGTATGCAACAGTATATTACTGACACAGGACATGTAGTAGTACAAAATACCCACACAGGTCCAGTATATATATATACAATACAATACTATACTGACGCAGGACAGGTTTCAGTTAACAGTACCCACACAGGTCCAGTATATATATACAATACTATACTGACACAGGTCAGGCACGATTCGTGCGAGTCCAAATGATACAGATATTGATTACTATTAGGCCAGGAGGACGGGTAGGCCCTAATAGCGCAATGGCCCTTAATATACTCTCTACACAGAGAGTGACACAATGGCGACCAAGGCAGCGACAGCAACGAGGGACCTGGACAACGAATGACTACCGGAGCTGCCAGAGGAGGACTGCCACAGAGGCACGGAGTAACGCCAATCAGTGACTGCTAAAGCTGTACCCAATGTGCCAGGCACCAACCCACAAGGGGTTAACGAACACTCAGACCCAGAATCGAGTACCAGATGGAGAAAGCGTGAGGCGCCCAGGAGACCAACCTCAACTAAGGCAGTATGGGTCAAGCGTATCGTGGTGCTAAAGCAGGACACGCGACACCGGATGAGATCACAAGGCACAATACTGATCGGGTTACAGCAACTGGCTGCCTGAGCAGCAACAGAGGCAACAGAGGATCTGTCCATGGACAGAGAGAGAGACTACCGCAAGGCCCACAACCGGATACCGGATGGGTAGAGACAAGGCCGGATTGGTACACAGAGCTGGAATGTCAGCCAATCCGGGTCGGTACACAGAGCAGGAATGTCTGCCAATCCGGGACGGTACACAGAGCAGGAACGTCAGCCAATCCGGGTCGATACACAGAGCAGGAACGTCAGCCAGGCTGGGTCGGTACACAAAGCAGGAACGTCAGCCAGGCTGGGTCGGTACACAAAGCAGGAACGTCAGCCAATCCGGGTCGGTACACAGAGCAGGAATGTCAGCCGGGCCGGTACACAGAGCAGGAACGATTCAGGCAGAGTAGTCAGGCAGTCAGGGTCATACACAGGAAACACACAAATTCAGGAACAAGCGCTGGTAACGGAAACACCACAAAAGGGTCCTGCAGAAGTTACAGGGATCAGTATATAAAGGTATTTACTGGGTGGAGCAACACCATGTAGCCAATAAGACTGACTCAGGAAGAAACATAGTAATAATGTCGCCAGCAATAACACAGGCACTGTGATAAGTCCACAGTATGGAGATACTTCATTCAGGATCCATAAGCTAAGCACGTTGCTATCTGTTGCAAAAAGCAGGGGGAAAGCAGGCTCACAACTAAACACCGCCTCAATGAGATCCCACCTGAAGCACTGGGAACATGTCACAGGTTCCACAACTAGCAGCAGCAGAAGGACTCCAAAAAAGATCCCATGGTTCTTGGGCAGATAATAGTGATATTATTGATGTGTCAGAGAATGTGCCACTGCCATCTGCCAACAGAAAAAGTAATATTGAAACGTTTGCAGTGACGAAAAGGAGAAAACTTTTGTGAAAAAAAGCAAAAAAAATCACAGGTTTTTCACAAAAAGTCAAGAAGGAAATGTTTGTGACTGTTTGCCCACCGCTAGCTAATCAAAATGTCCATGCATTCCTCCTAGTCCTACTCATTCCTTTCCCCTGCCCTTTAAAAGTATGGGGGAACATGATGAAAGAAATGTTATGTTAGTATTTATGGTAAAGAACCAACAGAACTATTAGCATTTGGAATTATGTTTTGTTGATTTGGAAATAATGTATGATATTTGTCTCTGTCACTCTCAGTCTGAGCTCACGTAGGATCTATATATATATATATATACTAATTGAAGGGCCACAGTGCCGACCGGTCGTGGTGCAGTCATGCTCAGTGGAGATTGCCCGCACCGCAGCTGATATGGAGCGTGATGGTGCATGACTGCACCGTACGTAGCCATCTCTACTGCGCATGACGGCTTGTAACAAACTTTACAGAATTATTAAATACAGTATAGGCAAGCAATTTAGATCCTCAAGTTTTGTGGTAACCTTTCTTTTTCCTTTCTTATCAGTGGGAAAAACAACCATATTTATGTGTTGCGCACTTAGAATAATCTTTTGTCCTCCTTGACCATCTGGCCAAAGGGTTAAATAGGATAATTTCTTTAAAACTGTTTCAATTAATAATAATACAACTGGAGCCCTCCTTACAACATTTTTGTTTTAGTTCGGTGTATACATGTACATTACCCATCAGGTGACTGTGATATAAAAGTGGCCCATATTGGGATGTTCTCTAGGAATCACCAGTTTTAAAAACATATATTATATCTATTTCAATTGCAGTGATTCAGACAAACTTTTTAAATACAAACACAATAAAGGTTACATTTTATGAATGTACATTCTTGTACCGCTTTTCAGCCCTTCTGTGAACAAAGTACCTTCTGCTACAGCAAATATTTCAACTTTTGACATATCCGTCCAGAGCACCTGCTGCCATTTTTCTGCACCCCAGTTCCTGTGTTTTTATGCATAGTTGAGTCGCTTGGCCTTGTTTCCATGTCCATGTCTTTTGGCCACAATTCTTCTTTGAAGACCACTTCTGACCAGACTTTGCCAGACAGTAGATGGGTGTACCAGGGTCCCACTGTTCTCTACCAATTCTGGGCATGGAAATTAATAGGTTTTATTATTCTGTTATAGTGTGTGCACACATTTAGAATGATATATTTCAGATTGTGGTGATGTCTCTCTTTCACATAACACAACTATCTGAGTGTTGTAGAGATTACTGTCGTAAAGCAGATTGGGCTTATATTGTTGATAAGGATCATGGGATCATCACGATTCGCTATGACTGAACATCAATAATATATATGTAATGCCACAGGAATATATAAGTTCCATATTATGTGATAGAGATGGTCCCTCTATATGATAACTGAACAATATATTGTGGAATTAGTTTTTATTTTTTAATTTATTTTCATTTTTTATGATTTTATTCAGATGCTTTCATCTTTTTTTTTGTATGCTGGTTACAATATTATTGAGAATTGATTATTTTTTTTTTCTGCGGGTTCTATTGATTAGTGGAATAGACCTGTTCTTCCTAATCCTGTCTTTTCCAAATGCCAGATATATCTAGTTAATGTGATTGTCAGGTGTGTATGCTGAAGCCTGAGGGACGGAAGCACAGTATTGGTTCTATGGTACCTGTGAGGGAGTCCACAGCTGAATACGATATTATAGATTTTAATATACTGTTGATTATTGTCCAATGTTGGTTTTGTAGGAGATATTATATATTTTATTAAAGGTCAATTTTTGTGGTCTTTCTCTTTTTGCGATAATATCTTCATTTCTATTGCTGGTCAACATAGAGCTAGATATATGTTTAGATAATATACAAGTTGCAGTATGCTGTTCTAACCTTATGTAACCTAGCACTACACCCCAGAATTTAAATGACATATTATATATGATTAATGCAATCATTGTTCTATCACTTTGTTTCATTTTATCTTTCATGAAAGTGTGTTTGGTTTATTCATTTGAGGATTGCTTTGGAATGTGCTGGACTAAAGATAGCATCCGGCAGTATATCATGCTGTATGTATGATGAGTAACAAATTATTTTTGATTTAAATAATTTTCCTTTTATTTTTACAGCAAACCTAGTAGTGCACATTTCATATTTTCTTTCTCTTTTTTCTTTTCTCATATTTTCTGACACATTGGGGTTAAGTCGTTTTTTGCAGTCAGTTTTCTGAATGCAGGCAAATTACATCAATGGGATTTGGAGCTATCTGTAAATGGGTTTATAAGTCAGCTTTTAACACTGTATAGTGTCTTGAGAAACCTCTCTTTCTCTCTCTCTCTCTGTCATGTCTTAGAGTAGTTAGCATGAAACCATTAACGCCTGGAGTACCAGATGCACATGTGTTGAGCATTCCTCTGGTCCTTAAAGGTTTAATTCACTTTTTCAGCCTGCCCTGTCTAATTGCACGTACTCTAGCTTTACAAACTATATCTGCTGAATGCAATTTTCACCATCTGGTTTCTGGAGCTGTATAAAAAAGATTAATAGGCATCTGACAAGTGTCTCTCCCTACAGTCTGTTAGAATACAAATGAACATTACATGACCTAACTCCAGTTTTGTCACGTATGAATGTATGCAGTTTACTTTTTTCTCTTGACTGGATTGGATTAGTTTCAATACCTTGCTTTTTATAATCTGACACTTAGAGATTTCACATTCCGTTTATTCAGGATTAAAGCTAAATAATATACTATACATTAATTTTCCAGAATGAAGTGAGTGAATGTTAAACCGGTCATGGTCATATAGATTGTTGACTTTAAAATGTACCTGTTGAAACCATTTTTTTGTTTGGTTATAGCATGCAGCAGTAATTAACCCTCTATGGCCAGTGAGTTTGAAAAGCCTCTGATTCTTTAATTGTTAAACAAATTAGATAAAAATGGAGCACTTCTCTGCAATTCTTTGAAATAAATAAGAATGTATTTATTTATTTTTATACAAAAGTTGTAGTTGTTCTTTACCCCAGAATTGTTCTAATTTTAATCTGACCTACATGGAGTTATTTTGTGTCACCGCTCGCCTTGCCTGCCCTCGTCCTCCCAGCCGCTTCTCACTCGCAGCAGCTGTCTGGTTGCGCAAGTGCAGGGCGCCTTTGTCTTCCTTTCTGGCGTCTGCACATGCACCCAGCTCGGCTTGCTACTGGTCTAGCTGCCGCATATCCAGCAGGGCTCCCATTGACCACTGTCTCCTATTTGAACAGGCTACCCCAGGCTTAGGGTTCCCATTCCATGAGCTTCCTGCATTACTTGGCTATCTGAGTTATCATTGTTCTGACCCATGGCTTGCTCCAGACCAATCTCAGTCTCCTATCCTTGGCTCTGACCCTTGGCTTGCTCCAGAGCACTCAGTCTACTGTCCCTGACTCTAACCTTTGGCTTGCTCCAGACTACTCTCCATCTCCAGTCCCTGGCTCTGACCTTCGGCTCTGTTTCTGACCACCGCTTGTCACCTGATCCTGGCTCGCCTCCTACCGAATTCCATCCAGTCCAGCCGGCCTGGTTCTGTACTCCTATCTTGGTTGAGCTGGGGTGGAACAACCTGGTTTCATGACCAGCACCTTTAACCCAGCTTCGATTGCAGCACAGGAGTACCTGGCATGCCATCACCAATCTAGAACAACGGCGACAGTTGGAACGGGTCATACCATAACCATCATGGATCAGGCTGAGGCATCCCATATCACAGCCAGGTTGGACCACCAGTAACAGTAACTGACCTCTCACGCAACCTACCTCCAAAGCCTGGAGCGCAAATTGGATGCTGTGTTAGAAATTCTGCATAATTCAGCAACACAGACCACGGTCACCTCTTGCGTCTCCAAGACACCACCTTCCAGATATGTACCTCCCTGTATACCCTTGCTAGACAAATTTTCGGGTCGGCCAGCCAGATTCCGAGGGTTTCTCAACCAGTGCCAGCTGTACTTCCGGACACTGTCTCAGACTTTCTGCATGCACGCTGCCCACGTCTCTTTTATCATCTCACTCCTCAAAGGTGAGGCTCTAGCCTGGGTGCCTCCATTAGTGGAGCAGCAGTCTTCCTTGTTGGATGATTCCGACCCCTTTATCACCACCTTCAAGGCCGTCTTTGATGCACCTGGAAAGAGTGACTAGGCTGAATCGGCACTTCTAGACCTACAACAGGGGTCTCGATCTGTCAGCCAGTACGAGGTGGAATTCCGCACCCTCTCCTACAAGACCGACTGAAACCAGGGAGCCCCGAAGGCTGCATTCCGGTGTGGTCTCAATGAGTATCTTAAGGACGCTTGACTTGTCGCAATATTTCTGATGGGTTGGAAAATTTAATCTCCTTATGTCTGGATCTGGACAGACCCCTGCGGGAAAGGCAATTGGAGCGTGATGGCAGCAAGAGGCAAACAGCACCAACCGCTTCCCCGGTGGAGGAACACATAAAGGCAGAGACACCAATGGAGATTGGTGGTGTCACATGGCTGAATGACCAGGAAAGGAAGAGACGCCTGGCCTGTATTGTGTGCATGTGGGCCACATGCTCCAATGGTGTCCCGTTTGTCCGGGAAAAGGCAGTCAGCTAAGCCCGACCCATCAGCCTCCTCATAGCCAATCCAGGTTGTTCCTTCCCGTGAGGAGTCAATGGATCACCAGGACCATGACCACTGATGCCTTTGCAGCTGGGCATTTCATGAATAGCACCTGGGCCCAGGCCCACGGTGTGCTTTGCAAGCTCAAGGCAGTGGACTGATCACGCAGGAGACCAAGACTCTCAGACTCACTACCGGGGTCCTACACACCAAGGATGTGATTCTAGACCTGGTATCCTCTTCTTTCACCCCTGTCGTCCTGGGACTCCCCTGGCTTCAGCACCATAACCCTGTTTTGGACTGGAGGACTGGCGATCTCACTCAGTTGAGCAAATTCTGTTTTCTGATTTGCCTTCCTGTGAATCCGGTTTATTCGCCCCCATCTGTTTCTGCTTCATTATGTCTTTATGACTCCTTACCCACAGTCTACCACGACTTCCAGGACCTCTTCTCCAAAAACCATGCTGAACGCTTTCCCCCACATTGGTCCTACAATTGCCCGACTGATCTCCTGACCAGGTCCCATCCACCCAGAGGAAGGACGTTTCTGCTATCCCCTCCCGAGATGAAAGCCTTCGCACCTATATGCAAGAGAACTTGACCAGAGGCTTCATTCATCCATCCACCTCACCTGCCAGGGTGGGGGTCTTCTTTGTGAGCAAGAAAGACAGCTCTCTTTGTCCATGCATGGACTACCATGGTCTGAACCGCATTACTGTCAAAAATAAGTACCCCCTGCCTCTCATTCCCGAGCTGTTTGATCTTCTCCGTGGGGCCACCTGGTTTACCAAGTTGAATCTGAGTGTGGCCTATAACCTAGTCCACATCAGACAAGGAGATGAGTGGAAGACAGCCTTCAACACCCAATACGGGCACTCTCTGCAGTCACTGATTGGCCTCAACCTATGGACCTGAAGGAGGTGCAGTGCTTCCTAGGGTTTGCTAACTACTACAAGAGGTTAATCCATAATTACTCGACCCTAGTGGCAAATTTGACTGCTTTAATGAAGAAAGGAGCCAATCCACGGATCTGGTCCAGAGAGGCCGTGGCTGCAGCCCTCAAACCCACTATCACCACAGCTCCAGTGCTTCAAAATCCAGACATCACTCAACCTTTTATCCTCGAAGTAGATGCTTCCAAAAAAGGAATAGGTGCAGTCCTGTCTCAGAGGGATCCCAAAACCAACGTCCTCCACCTGTTTTCTTATCTATCTCATCAATTAACCCTGTCTGAGAGGAACTACAATGTCAGTAACCATGAGCTGCTTGAGATGAAGGTGGCCATTGAGGAATGGCATCATCTCCTAGAGGTGTCTGGTATTCCCTTCATAATCTATATGGACCACAAGAACGTACAGTACCTAGAGTCCGCAAAGTATCTCACTGCATGCCAAGCTCGTTGGGCCCTTTTCTTCTCCTGGTTCCTGTTCACCATAACCCATATTCTGGGCACCAAAAACATCAAGGCAGATGCCCTGTCCCATCTGCACAGGACTCCTGTCTCCAGCGATCCACCCGAACACATACTCCCATCCCACAAAGTCCTCTCAGCATTGTCTACTGCAACCCTGGCAAGCCCAGAAAAAAGTGGATCCGTCCTGCCCCTCAGGGCACCTGTTTGTGTCTGTCCAGCACCATGCTGAGATTCTGCTGTGGGCACATCAGTTGCCCACCTCCAGGCATCCAGGGATTGACCGCACCACAGATCTGGTACAGCGTCAGTTCTGGTGGCCCTCCTTGTCGCACAATGTGAAGGACTTTGTTCGAGGCTGCCACCACTGTGCTAGACATAAACAGCTTAGGACCGGTCTGCTGGTCTCTTGTAGGCACTTCCCATGTCTTCCTCCCCTTGGATGCTCATAGCCATGGACTTTGTGGTGGATTTACCTCTTTCCAAGCAGAACACGGTCATTTTGGTTGTTGTGGATCGCTTCTCTCGTCAGGCGCACTTCATCCCTTTGCCTAAGTTACCTTCCTCTCAACAGCTGGCCAACGTCTTCCTCCGAGAAGTGTTTTCCGGATGCATAGACTTCCCCTTCAAGTGGTGTCAGACAGGGGCAGTCAGTTCACCTCCCGGTTCTGGAGGGCCTTTTATGCTTGCCTAGGCATCACTGTGCAACTGTCCTCTGCCTACCATCCACAGTCCAACTGCCAGACCGAAAGGACTAACCAGGTATTCAAACACTACCTACGCCTGTTCATGGAGCCCCACCAAGACAACTGGACGGATCTCCTACCATTAGTGGAATTTGCTTTCAACAGCTGTCATCATGAATCGCTCCAATGCTCTCCTTTCTTCACTGCCAGTGGGTACAATCCAACATCTTTCCCACTCTCCTCCTCCTCTGCATTCTTGCTGTGGACAAGCACCTGGATGACTTGGAGACCCACTGCCAATGTGTTCATTCTCAGCTAGTGACTGCAGCTGCATGGTACAAAACTGCAGCCGATTGGTGACAGGTAACCGGTTTCACATTTGCAGTTGGTGATGAGGTGTGGCTCTCCAAGAAGAACCTACGCCTTCAGCAGTTCTCCACCAAGTTTTGTCCTCTATACATTGGACCTTTCCAAATCTGCCCACAGATTTCTCCAGTGACGTTCGCCTTGGACCTTCCACCGTCCATGAGGATACAAGATTCTTTCCATGTGTCTCTACTCAAACCATTAGTTTGGACCTGATACTCGCTGAAGTCTACTAGCACCCCTCCAGTTCATGTAGATGGTCATGAGGAGTATGTCGTCTGGAAAATCCTGGTTTAATTAATTTCCATATACTAATGGTTTTAAAATAGTTATTAATGACATGTAGCTGATGAAAGCAGTTCACATTTCCAAATAATATTTTCATAAAGAGTGAGAGATATTTTAACCTTGTGCACAAAATAAATCTGACTGAAGAAATAAATATTTTATTGTTCCATATAGATGAAATATAGATTATCACAGCTTGCAAAAACATAAAAGTATTTGTAAATCACTACAGAAAGTGAAGCAAAAATAAAATGCAATTAGATTTTAATGGTCACATAAGATTAGATACATCCTGTACTCTTTGAAGAGGAGGGGGTGGAATGGCATGTACAAGCCTGACAGCGAAGCCCTGCTGGCATTAGCCTCCAAATCCAGCTGCTTCTCTTCAGGGTATGCACTAGAGCTTGTGATCTCTTTAGTGAAAAGTGAGAAAAATTTCCATCATGGCTTTTCATGAAAAACAGACGATGGTGCAACATTTTCTACCACAATATTACTTCTTCTGAGGGCTACAGTGGAGAAATAAGTGTCTGAAAGTCAAAGTTGGGATTCCTACAGAAACTTATGCCTTGTTTCTTTTTCCTGCTTAATTGGCACTGGTATATATTCATGATGATGTCAACATATAAAAAAAAAAGTACAACCTATAATGTGGCAGATGTGTATGGTAATGGTGGTGGGGGACTGGTGTGGTGTGATGTGTGTATGATGTGTATATGTATATATAAAATCACTAAATTTTTGCAAGTTTACATAGAAGATTTGATGCTGTTTTGAAGACAAAGGGTTGTCACACCAAATATTCATTTGATTTAGATTTTTCTTCTATTCACTCACTATCATTTTGTTAATTGATAAAAAATAAACTATGAACCTGTCTATTTTTAAAAGATTCTTACTCTGCAGCATTTTTTCACACCTGCCTTTTGCAAGTACTGTATATATATATATATATATATTCCTACAACAGTTTTTTACCATTATCATGTTTGCATCAAATGTATGCTATACTTCTTCTCAAATTACTGATACATGTTACTTATTGGTTATAGCAGTGGTCCCAAGTCTGCTAGATGGTACCAACCATTCTTCACATCCCCCCGCCTCCTCATCTGTGCTCTTGTTAATACATTTGGCCTGGCTTTATCTGTCATAGCTTTTGGATCCTGAGTGAACATCTCCCTTCTATGGACTTCTGTAGGCTACTACTACTACTGAGGCTAGATGTTCATGCAGTTCTACTAATTCTACTACTAGGTGTCAAGGTGCAGCTCATCCAGCATCAGCAGAGGCACGCATCATAGCTAAGGTTGTGGATGTTAATAACCTGTGTTGCTGTACTTGTTGCTGCTGGTTACTCAACACAAGTGTGTGTAGCTGAGTGGGACTTGGACTTGGAAGTTGTGATAATGCTGATGATGACTGACAGGATGACTGTTTATGTTTTGCTATCTTTGCTTGTTCAGGGCCAGAGTTTCCAATGGTTTTCTTAAACAGTTTAAAAACAGGCAAAGTGCTCCTTTTCAGTGGTGGAAGATTAAACTTTTGCTATTCTGTTAACTTTCTGGACATGTCATCATCTCTCTCACTCTAAATGTCATCTGTCTCTGAAGAAGAGGAGGATGCTGGAGGGAGACATTCTAGATCTGCATCATGATCATTCATCATTAGGTCATCCTCAGCATCACCTGCCACTTCTTGTCCACTACTCTTATATTCCTCTAAACTTTTAGTGGTATCAAACAATGTCTTTTTTTACTTTTACTTTCACAAAGTTTGCTACTACTTTGAGGACAGGTGTTTTTGTGTTTGTTTGTCTCACTGTCAGATGCAGCAGTTGGTTCAGCTGCTACAACTTCCTCCATTATGCCATTGCAATCATCAACACTTGAATGTGATTCGTTGTCATTGTCAGTGTTCTTATTTGTTTTTTGTTTTTACTGGCGCTGCTGGAGGTGGAAATTTTGGTGGGTCCTTGACAAACTGCATCTTCCCTAGGAGGAGAGGGATCATCATCATTTATTGCACAAGCTGCAGCAACAATGGCTTAAGTTAGTTTTTGATCTAACACTTTACTCCCACGTCCCTGCACTTCTCCACCTTTTCTCCTCCACCCACCCCTTGTGCATTTTCAGGACATTACTCAACTACTGTGTTTGTTTTTACTCTCTACAGCACGCAACTTATAGAGTGTGGTGTCTTGCCTTAGCCCTCAACAAAATTCTCAGTGTTAGCTCCCAGTCAGCTGTCTGTTACCTAATATATTTATTTGTTTGTTATTTATTATTTTTTTATTATTATTTTTCTATTTTATTTTTTTAAGTTGTCCACCCAATCTTATCACAATCTGTCCAAAAATATTAAAAAAATTGTAGCTGATAAACAAAATCAACAACTTCTTTCCCCAGACTTCCCCAGGACCGAGACAATAACAGCAAGATCAGCAAGAAATTGGTCCCCAGTTACCTATATCTTGCCTATCAGTCAAACCAAATTTTGGGGTATTTGGGGTCAACCTCTTTACTCCCTTCTCCCCCAAAGTTCCTCCAGGCTCCCCTAATACAGAGAACAGCAGTCTTACCTTAAATACTCTCTAAACCAAGCTTCAATTGCCCTTTATTTGCCTATGTTCCCTAGCTCAAAATCGTGCTTCTTTCTCCTCTCGCAAACACAGAATGGCATGATGTGAGGGCCTGACACCATTTTATATGCCTGCAGGAAAATTAGAGAAAACTTTCATGTGGTGGGGAAAATTTTTTCTTCCTATGGATTTCAATGCAGTGAGCTAGGCAAAAAAATGCTCGAAAACTTTACTTTTCAGGGGAAATTATTCACCAAGCGGGAAGTGGCATTTTTTGCCGATTTTGGTTTTTGGCCCATCTCTACTATTTAGTGCATACTGCCATACACTTTTCCATATTAAAGACTTTAACGACAGCAAGGCAGAAATACCTCCTCTTTAGCATGCACAGTAAAATGCATTAAAGTTACACAATTTTTTCTGCGCCTTGTTTAATACATGGTGTAGAGGAAAGGAATACCACGAAGAGCCAATATACTTTGCCAATGCCCTTCATTTGAAGAAATCAGCTTTAAGGGGAGAATAAGCAGATTAGTAAAATGACAACAAAGCAATTTTAATGAACTATTGAACTATGTATGCGTACTTCTGATCCCAGGCTTAAATTCTCTGATTGAGAATACATGTTATGATTTGAATAAAATAAATGAGCAAAATGCAGATTATTACTGTAAATTATTGTTGCCTTCCTCCTTTTGAAACATATGCTGTGCAGTATGTTAGAGCAGGGCAGAAACCTAGGTGGAATAAAACATTTTGGGGACATATAAAAATGTTTAATGTATTGTGACAGACATATGTAGTGGGCTAATTGCCAGTCACTGGCTGTTATATATCAAGCTAGGAGAAGCTATTTTCATACATACCAATGCAAAACAGATTTCCGAACAATATCTACATTTGTAGAAGCCTCCTTAACCTAAAATCAGGAAGTAATACATAGTTTTGTCTGCAAAAATGGTTTAATGTGTAATATGACATCCTAAGGAAGTATTTTTTAAGAAGAATCCAGAAAAACTGTTACATGGAAACATTGGCCCCTTTTAAGTGTGCTGCAATAGGGAACAAAGAAGGTACAAGAGAAGGTACAATAAGTGCAGCTCCTGTATGCTTAGTAAAACAAATTTAGATTGAAAGTGATGCAACTGTGACCATTTGAAACAATGTGCAGAGAGTTTTCAGCTAGAGCAAGTGATCATTAGATACAGTTACATACCCTCATGCATACCCACCTACAGAGTCATTATGGAACAATTATTCAGAGATATAAGTTAAAGTATTAGAGGTGGTCTTGATTTGACACAGACTAAACTAAGTGAATCCCAGCATTACTAATGTCGGTTGATGAGAAAAAAGCATTCGACTGGGTTTACTTGCAGTTTTTAGAGTGTCTGCTTAGCTATTTAGGTTTGGATCACAAGGGGCTTTTGAATATCTTAAAACTTTATTCTGGCCCTACTACATGAGTGAAATGGAATGGTATGTTGTCTGGCCCCTTCCCCATCACAAATGGTGCCCGCCTTTATCCCTCATCCTCTTTATTCTGACATTGGAGCCGCTCTTGTGCTTAGTCCGGAATGAGGGATCAATAGCATGACTTCTTCTTGGTGATACCTCCACCAAGATAGCTAGCTTTGCGGATGACATTGTCGAAATATACAAAAGGGAACAGGAGACCATGCTCTGTATATCTTGCATAAAATGAATAAACAATATAAATAAATACATTTGAGATCTTTTACACAATCTAGATACGACACTTTTTCACAGTGAACAGAATTGATTAAAAGAATCAATTACTAATATTCATGAAACAATATTTGCAATTTTATTTAAAGGTACATAAAATGTGATATGTAAAATACAATAATAATCGGTGAATTGGGATATAAAGGTATACAAAATTGACTCAGTAATACTTCTTAATGCAACCAAGTCCTAGACTAAGATATATATATATATATATATATATATATATATATATATATATATATATATATATATATATATATATATATTGAGATTGACCGCTAGCTTGTACACACTGGGATCTCCTCTCATGTCACTAGGCCATTGCCCTCCCTGGACCCTGGTCCATAGGGTTGTTTCACCTATTTCATAATCTGTCTGCATCTCAGGCCCCTGCATTTTCGGGGTTCGGTGCCAGCAGCTTGACTGATTTGCCACTCTTTTTTTTCTCCCCCTCTCACTTCCGTCTTTTCCCTTCCTATCTATTCCTTGCCACACATCTCTTCTTCTGTTTATATTGGAGCAACCAATTAAGTTTGTGGATTATTATGAATGCTGTCATCTATACTGATCCCTTTATTTTTGCAGTTTTGTACCCTTTGCATATGTCAAGTGTGACTCTGTTCATATTGTTTCCATACCCAGCTTTTCCAACAAACTCTTTAAAACTAAAAAAAAAAAAAAAAACAGATTCTCTCAAGTTGAATATTTATTATTTATTAAGTGTTTTTCCAGGAAACTAAGCATATTTTGGAGAGAATTTACAGTACAAATATACACATGTATTCACAAATATAAAAACAACAAATAGTTAAATAAATTAAATAAAACTAATATTAACGTTTATATAGTTTAAAAACAAAACACTCAAATATGAAATGAAAAAACAGTAGGACATTCTCATTGTCTGCCTCTTCCAATCATGGAAAATTCCCTTATGTAAACACTTGAATGATTGAGACATGGAGGGGAAAAGCATACAGATACTTGAAGACTATGGTAGATTGAACAGAGCTTTCAGAATTTTAACTAAATATAGGAATTTTTTTACAGATACAAACATTAAGAAGAAGCGCTGTTATGGAGTTTCATGTCAAGACTTGAACTGCCGACATCCACTGAATTGGATGCTTTATCTTTGTGAAGCACCGGCTGACGAGCTACTGCATAACATACAGACCACATAGTTATCTTTTTCTCAAGAGCTGACTTATGAATAGGGATGGATGAAAGTTTAGCCAACAGTCTTAGCCTCTGCTACCTTTATTTCACTAAATAAATAGCTACAAAATTGCCCAGAACCCTCTCTAGCTGCTTAGTTTTCTGTTTCACTTCCTGGATAAATCACGATTTTGGCTAAAAATGTGAAGTACACGTAAGTAAATGGACGGGAAGTTTGAAGCCATTGAAAAAAAATAGCGAAAACATTTTTGGAGTCAGCAACAAAGGAGAAAATTTTAAGGGGTTTGTTGATGGCAGATTTTGAAGTGAAAAAGCAGACAATCATGTGGTGTTCATGGAATTTCTCATGGTAAAACAATGGGACCTTTCATCCACCCCTACTTTTGAGTATTTATGGATGTAGGGCCTAACACTGTTGACTAAGCCATGGAATAGATTTTAAGTCAACTAGTAGGAAGATCTGCAAACAGTGCAGAGTGGCCACAACTCAGCTGCACCCCTACACTACCTCTCAACTAATTTAATCCTTCTAAACTACATCTAACCGCTCCCCACATATATTTCACGATATCAACTCTTACACAAACCCACCTGGGCTGGCTATGATTTTGATCTTCCCCATGTGTCTTGGGCCTGCTCTTCACTCAGTATAAGCTGAGCATATTCATAACACCCATAGTCATTTGCATCAGTGGATGGGAATTCTGCAGGTATTTTTAAAGTGATGATGATGCTGTAAACCACCATGACCAAAGTCAAAGACCAGCAAGCTCATTTGAATTTTGGACAGGAGGCAGTGTATATGTGGATTAATTGTGAATGCCACCAAAGGACAGAGGTGGGACACAGGAATTAAACAGTGCAAGGTTGGAGAACCGGTGCCACTGTTGTGTTAATAATAATTATTAATTAATAATAGTGGTTCATGAGTATATCAGTATTTCTACAGTAATTTTTTACTATCTCAATTCTACACAGTATGCTGCTGCAAGTTATATATGAGTCCGAGAAGGTGTGAGTGGTGAGTGTAGAGAGTAGAAAGGAAATGAGAGAAGTGAAGACAAAATATGAAAAATTACCATAAGGATGCAAAAAGAAAGTAAGAGAAGGAATAGGGAAACAGGAGGATGTGATAACAAACAGAGTAGAAAACAGGGAAGAACAGAGGAAAAAGGAAGGAAAAATATTTGCAAAAAAGTGTCTTAAATACAAGTACAGGAGTAGAAGAAAAGAAATGATAACAAGAAAAAAGGAAATAGGCTGGGAACTCTGTTAAATTTCTCTTTCCATGTTCCTCCACACCAGCTGTGGTACATATTATCCTTGACCTAGTAACTGTCCCATGCCACAACACACTCATGTGCTCGGATTTGCATTCTGCCACAGTTGGGATACAGAGCTCTATTTGGCACTAAAAATTAAAACAGAGGAAGACACTAGGTGTGAGCGAGAAGTGTGAAAAATTTCCCACATGACTTTTCGTGAAAACTTGCCGATTTTTTGCTTTTTCCACAAAAGTATTCACCTTTCCGCCTATGCAAAAATGTCCTCCTTTTCACCTATTTTAACACATATTTTGCCTATTTTAAGATTTTAACACAGTTTTCACCTATATTTCCTATAGGTACTACATTTCCCACTGTAATATTACTTCTTCTGAGGGCTGAAGTTTAGAAAGTCAAAGTTGTGAGTCCTTCAGCAACATATGGCTTGAAAAATGTGTTAGCATGCAGAATGCATTTGTCCTCTGCCCACAACACTAACCTCCTGCTTAAGTCACACTGGCACATATTCATGATGATGTTAAGTGATAAAAAAAATAAAGTACAATCTACAATGTAGCAGATGTGTATTGTAGTGGTGGTGGTGGTGAGGGACTGGCATGGTGTGATTTGTGTATGCATTTTTACCATTGTCATACGCTATCCTCCTTCTCAGATTAGTTACACACATTACTTATCGGTCATAGCAGTGGTCCCGATTGGGGTAGATGGTGGCAACCCTTCTTCACATCCCTCCTCCATCTCCTCATCTGTGCTGCTGTTAATATATTTGTCCTGGCTTTGTCTGTCATGTGTGATTTCTGCTACCTGATACTCAGATGGTATGAGATGTTGGTTCATTTTTAAGAATGTTAGTCTCCCAGCATTGCTGTCTGATGACTGATTGGGTGTCTGTGTGCTTTTTGACATATGTGCCTGTCCAGGGTCAGACTATCCAATGGTTATCTCAAACAATTTATAGACAGGCACAGTACGCCTTAAAAGTGGTGGAAGATTCAGCCTTTGACTTTCTGCTAACCTTATAGTCATGTCATCATCCTCACTCTCAACTTCATCTGTATCTGAACAAGAGAAGGATGTTGGAGGGATGTATTTTAGATCTACATCATCATTAGTCATCATTAGGTTATCCTCAGCAGCATCAGCATCACCTGGCAATTATTGCATACTACCCTTATATCCATCTAAGCTTTTGGAGGTCTCAAACAATTTCTTTTTACTTTTACTGTAACAAAGTTCCCCACTACTTTGAGGATGGATGTTTTGGTGCTTGTTTGTCTCACTCTCTGATGCAGCAGGCGGTTCAGCTGCTATACCTTCCTCTATTATGCTATTGCCAGCATCATCAACACTTGATTGCGACTTGTCATCTTCAGTGTTCTTATATGGTTCTTTATTTCTGTTGGCACTGGTGATGCTGGAACTAGTTCTGCTGGGACCTTGACAAACTGCATCCTCCCTTGGAGTAGAGGGATCATCATCATTGACTACACATGTTGCAGCAACCATTGCTGCAGTCAGTTTTTGAACTACTACTTTACTCTCATGTCCCTGTACTGCTCCACCCCTCCCCTTTCCCATTCCCCTTGTGTATTTGCTGAACATTATGCAACAACACAACTGATGAAGCTGTATAATTCCTTTGCCTCAGCCCAGTCAGCTGTCTGTTACTGTCACCTAATATATGTAGTTCTCTATTATTTTTTATTTATTCATTTATTTATTTATTTTTATTTATTTATTTTTTTTAAGTTAAGTTTTTTAAGTTGTGCACCCTGTTGTCTTCTCAGTCTGTCAAAAAAAAATTATAAACTGAATAACAAAATCAACAGCTTCTTTCCCAGACTTCACCACACAGCACAGAGACAATACCAACAATATCAGCAAGCAAATAGGTCCCTAGCTGCATGTGTCTTGCCTGTCAGTCACATGGAATTTTGGAGTATTTGGGGTCAACCTCCTTCCTCACTTCTTCTCCCCAGATTGCCCCACTGACTCTCCTAATATGCAGAACAAATTTCCTACTAAAAGATTCCCTAAACTAAACTTCAATTCCCCTCTCTGTCTTCTCTAGCTCAAACAAGGTACTGCTCTTTCCTCTCACAAACACAGAATGGCATGCTCTGAGAGCCTGACAGCCTTTTATATGGCTGTAGAAAACTTTCTTGTGGTGGAGAAAACATTTTCCCAAAAAGCAGAAAAATGGCACTTTTCACTGGAAATTATTCTCCAAGTGGAAACTGCCATTTATCCTTGTTATGGCTAACACGAAGCTGAATGATAATGTTTAATATTTCAAAGAAATTCTGTCATCATCTTGAGTAATTAACTGTTCTCCTGCACCACCTGTCTCCAAGGTATAACCTGCAATCATTAACATAATCTCTCATGCTTATATAATGGACGATGCTATGGGTAAAACATTATAATGTATGTATGTCTTTATTTATTTGGTGCCACACAGTGTACACAGTGCCTTACAGATGTATGTTACAATAAATAAAAGGGGATAAAATAAGTGTCACTTTCATAGAAACAATAGGAGAGAGGTCCCTTCCCCAAGGAGCTTACAGTCTAAATGGGTACTAGGAGACAGACAACAGGGTAAGGGGGTGCCAAGTGCTGAGTTTGCCCAAAAGTAGTACATAGTTCTAGTGCTCCAGGGTAGACTTAAAGACAGAGGGGATTGTTCAAGACGTAGGTGGAAGGGTATGGAGTTCCATAGGTAAGGAGCTGGAATTGGGAAAGGTTTGAGACAGAGAGGGCAGAGGGTGTGGATGGAGCAACAAGAAGGGTGTTGTTTGCATATAGAAAGAGACGGCCAGGAAAGTAATAGGAGATGAGGGAAGAGATATGGTGGGGGGTATCAGTGTGGAGAGCATTTCAGGTGAGACGAATGACTTTGTAAGTGGTTCGTTGCTGAATAAGGAGCGATGTCAGATGTCTAAGAATGATGTGAAAATGATAAGTTTAAACTTAGTAAATATGCCATATGGCAGATGGCATAAGAGAAAATGGAGGATGTGTTGGACGTGCAGCTAACACCTGTGCAATCTACTGACTCTAAAGATACCTTTGAAACCCACTTCAAAGAGCTTATAGTGGCTATAGCCAACTGTCAGTCAGTGTTAACCAGTAAAATGTATCCTATTCAATTTGAACTTAATTTACTGTGTGCAGAGGATGGTATCAGCGGTATAAGACTGTGTGCCTCCAATGTCAGAATTGTTGAATTCCCTATGCCAACAAGTCAAACAACTTCAAAAGAAGATGCATGATCTTGATAACAGACTTTGTAGAAGCAACATTCATATACTGGACCTCCATGAAAGATGTGAGAAGTGAAACCTTGGAGACATGGATTAAAGATTCAGGTCTGTCAAACACTTTCCTTATAAAGAGGATTCATTGTGTACCTATGCAACAGTGATCGCAAACACCTAGACCATAATTTCCAAAATCCTTAACTATAGGAATACAGCTTTTTTCATCTTTTGTGTGGGTTCCTTGATAAAAAAAAACACATACAGACATGCATACGTGCATGGGTATTGTTAGAAAAGTTTAAGCTAGTCACTGCTTAAGAGTATTGAATGTTTGCATGGTAACAGTTGTACGCCTTGCACATTATAGACCTTGTCTTGTGTTAACTATGTGCATGGGTATTTAGTGGAATCTGGAAGTAGAGGTTATTTACCATGTTTTTTTTTTTCTTTTAAAAAAAGACTAAATATCTTTGGGGTGAAAATGTTAGTAATACTTGTGGTTCACTGACCAAACTATGAGTAATAGCTACAGCAACCATACTGTTTTTCAAAGAAGGTCTGTTCTTTGTCTGTAGAAGCAAGATATCTTAATTTGCATGCTTAAAGCAGTTGCAATCCTGGAGCTAAAACAAGATAACACACCAAGGACAGCAGGGAAGTGAAGGAAGAGCCAAAAAGAGTCAGAAGTTAGATCTTCCCGGGGGCCAGTGGGGGGGGGGGGGGCTCTATATGCAACATCTCTGGCAGAACTATGACTAAAGAGGAGGTTTCTGTATTAGAGAGGGATTTGAAGTGTACCCCTTCGTGTCCACCAGGGGATTTTTCTCTGTTCTTGGATTGTAAAAGATTCATCAGAGAACTTTCTCTACATAGATACTTCAAATGATGCTGTCAAGTAATTTCTTGCTTAGTAGCTATGTTCTGGAATCTTTATTGGAGGAACATTGACTTAGAAAGTGGTGGTATGGAGGAAGATCCTACTATTTTACATTCCGTATTTTACATGTGGTCTGATTTTTTTCCAACTCAATATAAGAGCCCATTTGTTGCAGCCTTTTTTAAAAACACTTATGGAGGAATACCAGGAGAAAAGGAGAAAAACAAAACATAATTACATCAAAAGGGATAATATGAGTACTGGAGAAAGTAAGGCATTGAAAAATCTTTCCAAACATCTTTCAAATTACCATCAGGAAGGCTGTTGATGGGGAGTCCATTGTCATTCTGGACACTGCTGCATATCTGCTGGAGGGTGAAAAATGCTGTCTGATACTGTGTTGTATCAAAAATTGACCTACAACCCAGCTGGCATATATAATTATTTAATGAAGGACCTACTTGAAAAAAGGAGTGGCATCTAGGATTTTGAGCAAACAGGCATTTAATTATATATATTCCCATTATCCCAGCACCCCATTTTTCTACCACATACCCAAGATCCATAAGGATAATCAAACTCCACCTGGTAGCCTGATCATTGCAGGAATCAACTCTTTCACTGCCAATCTTTCTGCATATATAGACTCCTATTTGTCACAAAATTATCTTCTTTTATTAGGGATTCACAAGATCTCCTTAATAAATTGATGAGCGACAATAGAGGGGAAGGAGAATTATATTTGGGCTACAGTGGATGTGTCCTCATTATATACTTGTATTGACCATCTTTTAGGCCTCCAGGCTATATTTCCTGGAATCCGATGAAGGTATAACATCTAAACAGGCAGATTTTCTCCTGCAGGGTGTGACATTTATATTACATCATAATCTCTTCACCTTCCAGGAGGAATACTGTATGCAAATCAAGTGACCAGCCATGGATACTAGGTTTGCCCCCTCTTATGCCAATATGAATGCAGGTTATACCTTGACGACAGGTTGTGCAGGAGAACAGTTAATTACTCAGGATGATGACAGAATTTCTTTGAAATATTAAACATTATCATGGGGGGGAGCCTGGTATTCTATGGCTGTTACATTGATGACATCTTTTATTGGATTGGAACACCTCTGGGTCCACTGTAAAATAATTTCTCATTGAGGTCCTTTCACAAGAAATCATCTTGTGAGTATATAACTTTATGGCAATTTTAACTTATGTGCACAGGTGCTGCTCTCAGATTGCTTTTGAGCTCTTCTCTTTTCTGTTTTTGTTCTACATTCTATATGAAGATGCCTGGCTGAGGAAGCTACATTCCTGAGAACTGCTTATTTATGTCTAAAGACTGACTTTGTAATTTACTAAGTGTTATTTCAGTAGGGGAGCATCATGTATTTTTGTTTGCAGTCCGGGATCCATTTGGCTATTTTGGAATTTTAATTAGTTTGAGAAAGGGGCACATGCATGAAAGGAAAATTTGCAGTTAATTTAGTTTTAACTGATTCAATAATATAATTTGTACTTTTTGGGTTTAACAATGTGTTGGCTGTGAAAAGCCAATGTCATTTGGTGAAAGAGGAAAAGTTTGAATGGATAGTTTTCTACTAGGTGCAGCTGTAATCAAAATTATTTAACCCCCATTGCAAATCAGGTTAATTGTAAAAATTTACTGGCTTTCAGATGTTTGCAATGAACAAGTCAAACAAAAGCAATTGAAATAACTCAACACAGTGAATGCTTCAAGTGGTTTCCCTAAATTCAACTGAAAATGCAACTTATAATGCCTGTGACCCAGTAAGTCTTTGGTCTGTGGGAACATAAAGGAGTGCTTGAATAGTTACACCAGTGGCTGTCTTTGTCTTGTGGACTGCAAAAGGTTTTGGCAGATTGTCTAAAGTATTTTTATTAACTCTACATCTTAAAATTAACACATTTTGTTGTCTGTCATTTAATACTTTGGGTTTAACAAAGCAGATGTTATTTTATTAAAATAAAGTTTGACTGGACAGTTTCCTGCTAGACATTGAGCCCTGGGTTGTAAATCAGCATCCCCTTTTAGGTTTGTTTTGTGGCTTATGAAGAGTGTTGATAAATAGTTTGTTCAAAAGTATTTTATTTTATTAACACAGATTTTAGGCAATACAATATCATTTTGAATAGGTTTGTAGAGGAATTTAAAGGTATATGCTGTTTTTTGAGCAACCTTTATGCTAGCAGTAAGATTCAGCTCTTGACTGATGGTGAACACATATGTCCATTTTGGAGCCAAAGTATAAGGAATTGGGTTGCTGCTAGCTGACATTGCTTTTTAACCACTTTTAGTGTACATTCAGTTAGGGGTGGGAAAAAGTTGTTGCGGTGTTCCCATGAGAAATCCAGCAAAAACCACGTTATTGTCCAATTTTTCACAGGAAAATCCACTTTTAAAACAAAGATCAAAAGCTTTGCATTTTTCGCCCATTGGCCAAAATTCCCTGCCAACTTTTCAGTGCTAGAAAGTTTCTGTCCATTGATTTACGTGGTTTTTGCCTTTTCGCTATAAAAAAGTGACGTATTTGCGGAAGTGAAACACAATAGAAGCAGCTACATAACAAGGTAGACGTGATGTGCTGTTCTGCTGTTATTGTTTTGAAAAATTGAGGCAAGAGAGGCTCATAGTGATTGCTATCACCATGAGAAGGTTTAAAACTAATAGCAGGAGGACCTGGAAGGACCCCTTTTTGTCCACTGAGTCTGAGGAGGAGGAGGAAGTGAGCACTTCAGAACCAATGCTATCCAGTCCCTCTAAAACACCCCTTAGAATCTTGGGGATATTATTGGCATGGGAGGAAGAGAAGGGTAGTACTAGTGAGAGCAGGACTGGTCAGCTGCCTGTGCCTGCTGCAAGATGTCTACCTGCTGTCACCATTGCTGTACCTGCTGCCAGATGTGCTGCCCCTACTTCCACTAGTGCTGTACCTGCTGCCAGACATGCTGCCCCTGCTGCCACTAGTGCTGTGCCTGCTGTCAGATGTGCTGCCCCTGCTGCCACCATTGCTGAACCTGCTGCTAGAGTGTCTGGCAATACTCGGGGGGAGGAGAAGATGATGCCCAGTGTGATAACAAAGGACCCTAAGTCACACTTGCCATCCCCAAGCAGTTCCGCCAGTGCTAGTACTACTACTATTAAGGTCCAGCAGCTTGATAGCATTAGGAGTGAAGGAGGGGGTAATCAACTAAATATGGATGGTGTTAGTAGTAATAGCAGCAATGGTGAAGCAGCCAGAGTGGTAGGGGAAACATTAGAGAGTGTCCAGACTAGCAATCAAGGGAACCCACACCATTCCTCTAACCCGGAGTCCTTCCCTTCACTAAAGTGTCCAAGTGGAACATGATCCTGAAGACTAAGAGGCCAGAACTGTTGTTGGAGGAGATTAGGCACACAATTAATACCCCCTCCCCCATAAGGAGCACATATCAGCTACCTGCCTTCTTCAGGTCAAAAAGAAACACCAAGTGTGACATTAGGGGACACTCTGTCACATTGCTTATCATTGTCACCTCCTCCAAGCAGCAGTGAGATGTCTATAATAGAGCAGCAGCACGTAGGGACTAGTGGTGGTGGTGATGATGCTGGAGAAGCTGGTGTGGAAGAGACATTGATGGCCTTTTTAGCAGAAACTGAGAAGGAATAGGAGACATGGATGAGGATAGGCATCACCACCACCACTAGCAGTAAGATTTTGGAATTTGAGGAATTTGCAACTGCTCTAATTCCGGCTGCTGCTAAGATACAAGGGCAACAGGATGCTGAGGAGCATGCTAGTGTGCCACAGACCACAGTGGACACAGTGGGAATGGGGTCAACAAGTGATGCCGGACTAGGACAGGTTCCAATTGCCAACACCAGCAATAATCCTGGCCCTAGTTGCAGTGCTGTTTCTGAGGCAGTAACAGCAACAGCAGCAACATTATCCGCTGCCACAGACAGTGAAGGGGAATGTGGAGGACAAGAAGGAAGGCTATTTTTCTCCACCTGTTCCCTTCCCCCTGAAGTCATGGGTCTGGGACTATTTTTCTCTTGGGGCAGGCACAGTGCAGTCTTCCCCAATGGCACTCTGACAATTGTGACAAGTCAGTGAGAAGAGGAAAAGAGGGAACACACCTTGGTACAAGAGTCCTGATTTCACACATGAAACACAGGTACCCATATGGAGTGAGCTTATACCATGGATTGGTCCTGTAGAAACTGACTACAATAATGTGCAGACCATTCCTTGAAGTGCTGTTGCCAGCAGGTGTTGCTGGAACAATTCCTTACTTATATCAATCCAGCATAAACAAAAAAGAAAACAGGAGAAAGAGCCAGATAGTGTGATACCTTAAGATACTCAAACATAAAATATATAAAAGGTACTTGCAGAAATTATCGGTCAGACTGCTGGTATCAGGTAGTCTGAAAATCAAACATCTGGAAGATCTTAACCCGTCTCCATTTGGGTGACCAATCACAGGAACAAATCTTCTACTTCTTAAAAGTAACTGAGGTGGTAAATCGGCTTGTAGCTCTGAAGAAGCGGTCTTTACTGACCGAATAACTCATTAGCTTTCAAGCCTGTAGTATTATTATATTATACTTTTTAAATAAATCTGTATTTGTACTGAAGACTGAAGTCCCCACCTCAGTTACTTTTAAAAAGTCTTAATCACACAGTCTGGCACTTTCTCCTGTTTTCTTTTTTGCTTATTCTGGATCGATGTGCTGCTTGGGAGAGTGTGTTGGAGAGAGCTTCCATAGAACCCTATATTGTATTTGCCATGCTCTATCTGGGAGCAGTTTTCAATAAGTCCCAGCTGCTTGTGATATATGTCTGTCTTTCAACCATCAGTTTTGTGAGTTTACACCTATGGTGTCGGTGGTGGTCCAAATTACTTACTGACTGATATACACAGGGGTGCCCTGTTTTTGTCTCCCCTCCTTTTTCTCATTTTATTGTAGTCTTTACTCATATATCTGCAAATATCAGAGAATGGGTTTGGGATCAGGAACACCTTACCCTCATGGGGTTCACATTTAAATGGTCACATGCAAAAGAGTGTGTGACCACATGAAACAGTAACCATGTCGTCATGATAAAAATGGAGAAATGAGGATCTTGTCCTGCATATAAGTGTGAGATTCTCATGGTGCCTCTTTAAATAGCGCTTCAACTCCAGGAGGATGGTTAGAATGGAACACAGTGGTAGATTGATGCAAATTATTACCCCCATTTTTCTTTCCAATATTTTTATTGCCAAACAAAGGAAAAGGGAAAGAATCTACTTGTAGTTTCATGATTCAGTCAAAACTGTGGTCATATTTTATGGAAGAACATCTCTCTCTGCGGCGACTTCTCTCTCCCTTCCTCAGCATCATAAACCTCTAACTGCAGGGAGCACGCAGAGAAGGGGAGAGAGAGGCCAGCACAGATTGGGATGTTCTTCCATAAAATATGACCACAGTCTTGACTGAATCAAGTTGCATCTTGTCCTTAAAAATAGGTTCTAGATTCTATACGACAGCGTGGGACTCTGTGCTACAGGGGCTTGTTATGTTGCTGTTTAAAGGCATAGTAATGGTTAATTTTAAGTTGATTTAATATTGTAGACATTAAAAAAAGATTAACATCAATCCTTTTTGGTTTGAGAGATATATATCTTGCTAAAGTGACCTCTTCCTGGCTGTTTTACTCAAGTCTGCCATCTAGCTGATAGCTGCAGATTCCAGTCATTTGACCAGACAAAGGCTCTTTAGCAGAGCTGAAATCACGCTATTTAGAAATAAATACTTCATTGGAACCATCTACAAAGTGTGCTTGTAAGCCAGGCATACTTTGTAGATCGTTCCAAATTAAGTATTTATCTTTAGATATCGTTATATCGGAGCTGCTGAGGAGCCACATCTGGTCAAGTGACCAGAATCTGCTTCTGACAGCTTTACAGCTCGTCAAGCAGAAAGGGGAGGGACCAGAGAATTTATTTTCCTATATCTCTCAAACCATAATGATTTGAGAGATACGAATAAGTGCAAGTAGTCTCTTTTAATTGTATCTACCATATAGTTAATACTTTTTTTCTTACATTACTATCCCTTTAATATGAGGAGGGAATTTCTTGCTATTGCAGCAGGGAGCTGTAAGTAGTGAGGTGGTTTACCTTGCATCGATTTAACCTTTAGAGCGCCAGTGGTGTCCCTATTGAACGGTCTTTGCTGCATTGATTGCATTGGGTTCAGTACCGGATTCCATTCCCCTGGTATGCAACTGTTCAGTAGGTGACATGAGAATCTCACACTGTCAATCAGTGCGAAATTCTCATGTTGCCATTTTGATCATGGCGACACAGTGAATATGTTATGTGGTTGCACATAGAATGTGCAACCTTTTAAAAGGATACCCCCACATGGAGGTTGCCCAATTAGCAGACAAGTTTGAGGCCACCCTGTACATGGGGCCCAGGCCCAGCCCTGCCTATGTGCCAGCCAGACGTCCCCTTGTTGTCCCATTTGCCTGACCTCAGAAAGGCCCACCTCCTTTGCCTCAATCTGGGCCTGTGTCCATAGCCCAAGGCCGTTCTTCTCCCTGGTCCTCCAACACCTGCCTGGAATGCTATGGTTATCAGCAACAGGGTCATCCACAGTGGCATTGCCCTTTGACCCACAGTGGGGCCACCACATCTCCAGATCCCCCTTGTTTTGGGGCTACTGCACAACCCCACTAGCTTTTACCCCACCAGGCCTATTACATATCCAATGGAGTACCCCTGGCAGACCCCGAGGATCAACAGCAGGAGGATTATGCTTGTCCTGCTCCACTGGAAGTGCCTCTATAGGATGAGCCTATTGAATGGGGCTGCTACCATGAGGTGACTTTGGCCCAGGGGTCAGTGCTCAGCATTCCATAGAGCCATATTGGTGATCTTATATAAATAGAGAGAGAGCGTGAGCAAGAGAGGGAAAAATTAAACTGAGAGGCTGTCATGGTTTGACTGATCTGGTCTAACACTCAACTGTTGATTATTGCTGCATTTCCTCCCTGTGTCAGGCTAATGCTTAATGAACTGCCTTGACCTCTCAGTTTCCATGGTGACTTACCTGACTGTTATCAGCCAACCCCTTCCAGGATATTTAAAGCAGCTAGGCTCACTTCCTCCTTGCCCTTGTGTCTGCTTCTGGCTGCAAGTGCATTCTCCTGAGCTCCTGTTTATCTGTGCATGACCCGGTTTCCTCTGATGTCCCTTCTGGCTCCTGACTCCTGGCTTGTTCCAGACATCGCTGATCTCCGTATTCCTGACCCTGGCTTGTTTGAGTACCTGCATTGGTTCCTGACCCCGGCTTGTCTTCTTGGTTTACGCTCCTGGATCACAATTTTGCTTTGTTTGCTTTGGTTATTTTAATAAAGTTGTTTTGCTTTTTACATTTTTGTGTCTGTCTGGTTCCTGGTCCCTAACAGAGGCACAGTAGTCAGTAGGAGAAGTTATAGGTATACTGCTGATGTTGTGGAAAATTATTATTCCACAACAAGCAGCAAAAGTGAGCGTTCCAGCTCAGAGAGCTCCACTCTGTCCCAAACCAGTTATAATGTCACTGGATCCGGCAATAGTACATCAGCAATGATGTAGGGTTATATTTTGAAGAAAGCAAAGCTGAGCAATGTTTCTAATCTCCACCACTGCAACACCACCAGGAGGATGGAAAGACTGGTTGTGGTTGTGATGATGATAACCCACAGGATGATATAGAGAGTGGGGCAAGTATGAAAGTGTTCTTGGAGGTGATAAATGAAGATTGGAGAAGAGATCTGAGGGAACTGGGTATCACTGCCACCCCCAATACTAACGAAATTGAGTTAGCTGCAAGTTTAGATCCTGCTGCTGAATTGTCTGTAGATACCACCAATGATGATTTTATGTCATACAACCAGCAGGCAGAGTAGCATGATCATCATCAGGATTCCAGTGATGCATCCATCTTGCCCATTATGCGTGTTGGTAGTCAGATGAATTAAATGCTGATGGATTTCCACCATCTTCAGATATGAGAATGTGTCAGTATGTCTCCATATAACCCCACATGGTAATGTTCCAGAGAGCAATAGAATGCAGGGCATAAGAAAGCATCTGCAGATGGCACACCCTGCTAAATATACCAAGGTGATAGCTGGGATGGTACGCTAGTTTTAATTACATGCAGGGGCGGACTGACCATTAGGGCATTCGGTCACGGACCCAGGGCCCGTGACCGAGGGGGGGGCCCGCCACCACCAATTACACAGTGTTAACTTAATGCCTGTAAGGGCCCTATTTAATGCAGCCGCCGGCTGCACTGTGCTCTGCGAGGCACTGAGGCCTCAGTAATATACTGCCGTCCTGTCATGCTGCCTGTCATCATGCGGCAGCGTAATAAGTTATGCAGTCCATCCAGTGCTGCAATCCACATTGCCCCCAGCACAAGATCGGAAGATCTTATCCACCGGCTCTGTGCTAACTCCTCACTGCCAGACTCACAGCTTGAGTTGTTAGTCTGGCAGCAAGCGCATCGGCTTCTCTGAGCGGCATGGGCATTGATGTCATCATGGCCCGCAGGGGCGCGTGATGATGCAGGGGACTATGGACTCAGTCAGCAGCAGAGTCCGCCACATCACAGCAGATCATGAGAGCCCACTGGAGCCACGGAGGATGGTTGGCCACAGCCACAGCCTTCCTCTAACTCTCACTGGCTGCCGGCCCTCAACTGGTGGCTATATAATTTTTATTTTTTTTTTCCCATTTTTTTGGGCCTGGGCTGCCATCAGTGTGGGACTGGACAGAAGAAGGTAAATGTGACTGGAGAGATCCTACTGTGCGGCGAGCAGTGCAAGTTACAACCCATGGGTAGAGGGAAAGGAAAATCACACAGAAGGTAGCTGGCTGTGTGGCTTCTGTACACAGCGGAGGGGCAGTGAGTGGTGCCAGGAGAGCACAAGGTAATAATATGGCCATATGAAATCTGTTAATCTATACCTATGTGTATGCATCTGTGTGAGTGTGTGTGCTAGTGTATGCATCTGTGTGGGTGTGTGAATGTGTGTGCTAGTGTATGCATCTTTGTGCGTGCCAGGGTGTGAATGTGTTTGCTAGTGCATGCATGAATGTACTGGTGTGTGAATATGTGTACTATGTGTGCCAGTGTGTGAATGTGTGTTAGTGTGTACCAGTGTGTGAATGTGTGTTAGTATATGCATGTATGTGCCAGTATGTGAATGTGTGTGCTAGTGTATACACTTGTATGTACTAGTGTGCAAATATGTGTACCAGTGTGTGAATTTGTGCACTAGTATGTGTGTGTCAATGTGTGCATGTGTGGATCAAGAAGAGGAGGGCAAATAGGGGCATAATTTATGCACAATATATCAGGTATATAAAAATCATGTGTAATGTGATGTACAATATACTGCACCCATACCAGAAGAGAGCCACCGTAAAAGTAAAAAAAAAAAATCTTGGAAATAGTTATTTCACACTAAAGGTGCGTATTCATAGATTCATAGAGTAAGAACCTTTAGTGCTGAACTCGTTAGATTGCTTGGATTTTGTCCCGATGTCCACATGTAAATATTCTGATGACTGTTCCAAGAAATGATTTATTACTTTTACGGTGGCTTTCTCCCGGTTTGGGTGCAGTCTATTGTACATCACATTATCATGAGAATAAACAGTTCTGACAACCGGCACCAGTAGGACGATCACATCTGGTGTTGAGTTACACATGATTTTTGTATAGCTGATATATTGTACACAAATTATGTTCCTATTTGCCCTCCTCTTCTTGTTACACACTAACACACATGCACACACTGACACATACACACACTAGTGTACAAATTTACACAATGGTACACATATTCAAACACTGGTGCATACACGTGTATACACTAGCACGCACATTCACATACTGGCGCATACATGCATACACTAACACACACACACACTGGCACACATAGTACACATATTTACACACTAGTACATACATTCACACACATACACACATGTGTGCACTACAACGCACATTCTGATGGCTATTTCCAATAAATTATTTTTTACTTTTACGGTGGCAGTGTCCTCGTGCTTTCTGCCACACTCTTTCCCTGACATGTCCTTTCCCCTTTATTCTCACAGTCAGTTTGTGTTGTTCTCACTCCTACCTACCTAACCTTCCCTGTTTCACTGCCTCTTGCCTTCCAATTCCCCACTGTCTCCCTGCTGTTATTCAATAACCAGCATATGATATGTAGACATACTAGCTTATATTATAACTGGTTTGAAGAAAACCAGACTGGCCTGGGGGACTAATGGATGGCCTGGGGGTAAGTGTGTGTGTGTGTGTGTGGTGGGGGGCAATGTGTGCGGGGCTGAGAATGTAGTGGGAGGTGGGGCTTATGATGTAATGGGGTGGAACATAAGATGTCATGGGTGGGGCTTGTGACATAATGGGGTGGGGCTTATGATGTCATGGGGAGGGGCCAGTGATGTCATAGGGCAGGGGGCCCAGACCTCTTTTTTGGACCAGGGGCCCTGGGTTCTGTCAGTCCGGCCCTGATTACATGTATAGTAATTCAGCATCTAGCATCAAGTGACAGTCTGATATGTTGCAGAACGATACGGGCCTCAGTCAGTAAAGGACAGCATGTGATTTCTTGGGAGATGGTTTAATAAATCAGCAGCACTTTGAAGTTGATGTTGGTAATTTGGACTTCTTTTATAAATGCCAGTTGTGTGATCCCAGTCCTTGTCCCTCTTCACAACATTTTTTCACACATTGTGGACATTGTAGTTGTCAAGAGCTAAACAGGCCCTCTCTTGCTCCAAAGCACACACTGTGGACATTGTAGCTGTCGAGAGCTAAACAGGCCTTCCATTGCTCCAAAGTCAATATATTTCAAACACATTATTTTAGGGGAGTGAGGGAAGGAAAAGGAGTATGTTGACTGCATCTGAAGAGGATTTTTGTGTTGCTGTTGCTGATGCTGCAGCTGATGCTACCTTCACAGCACTAGGGCTAGTACTAGGAAGAACCATGACCACCATGACCTGTCCCATGTCAATGCTGCTGAATGATCTCAGTCACACTCCTCTCATCACCATTGCTACCATGCAACATAGGTATGGTGGATGCAGAAGCCTCTGTCACTGATACTCAGGATACAAAGCATCATCAACATAATGTCACAGATTGGCGGCATATGTTACTGGTTGGCCTCAGTGGTGTACTACTGGCCTGGCTTGGCTTCCACCAATTTTTTAAAATTCTTGACTTGCTATGCAAGCCTACTCATATTTTTTGTAGAATGTGCTTTGTTATATAAACCAGCTTATAATGCAAACAATTTTTCTTAAACTTGCCTCGTTATAACTAAGCCTGCAAACAATAGTTATTACAGCTTGCTTTAGTTTAAGCCTGAAAATAATTGTTGTGATACTGTTAGTTGTAAATGCACCATAGGCTTCTTTAGCATCTGTGTTTCTTTGCACTTCTTCTAAATGATAATCAGATGGTACTAGATGCTGGTTCATTTTTTTAAGTTAGTTTACACACAGTGATGCTGGACAGCCTTGACCTCTGCCCATTAACAATTTAACCAGCAGTACTGAAAACTCTTTCTGACTATTGTTCCCTAGTGGGCAGTTTCCACTGCAATCCACACCAGAGTTGGCCATATCAATTGTTTTGATTGCCAGTACTCCATTTGTTCATCATTTCTGCATCAATATGCTGCAGGCAGGTTGTAACAATCTTACATGCAGTGGTGACACTCTTTCTGACATCTAAATCTAGAGAGAGAGTTATCAAGGCTTCCAGATCCTCAGAAATGTCTGTATATGTCAGGGCACCTTCCTGAGGCAGAGAATAAATATGATGATAGCACTGGTCCCTGGTAGCTGGCATTGACCTGGCAACAATGCAAATCCCTCCTCATTGTTAATGCTGATGTTAGTTGTAGATATGTCACATGCTTCTGTGGCTCTGTTTTTTTTTCCACTTCTGCTACGTGATAATCAGATTGTATTGGATGGTGCTTCATTTTAAAAAATGTAGCTTATCCCCACTGCTCCATATCCTATGCTCATTAACAATATAACCAGCAGCACTGAAAACATTCTCTGTATGGTTTGTCAGAAGACTAATTCCTGAAGTGCACAGCTATGTAATCACATCAGTTTGAAGTTTCCTGACACTCATGATCCTGAATGGAAAATAGCTGCATCAAGTTCAAAACTTGGCTCTAATGTGATCAAGCCAAAATTCTATCAACCAGAAAATAAGATGGGTAGAATTTAACTAGGATATTCAATATCTGAAAAATCTATAAGAACCTGATTAAAAAATCTCATTCAGTCTGTTTGAATTAGCCTGTTCCAATTTAGCAACTGAGGCAAAGATCTAGCACAGTGTCCCTCAAATTAAATGAACACTTAACACCTAAAAGTACATTAGGTTATTTAATTCTAGTTATATTTTATTTCCTGCTGGCATCTGTAAAATTTATATGTTATATCCCTAAAATCTAATCCTAAACTTGCAGTGTCTAGCCCCTTCTGTATAAACATTGTTTGTTTGTGCAGTTTGTAATGAGACACAAGTGCTCCTTTATAGAGATTAGCAGCCCCTGCTTTTCTGTTCAGAAATGCAGTTACCTTATGTCCAGTTTATAGGCAATAATGTTCCATTGCTTCTAAGACAACTTTCAAGAGAGAGGGAGATTTGGAAAAGGCAGGAATAGCCGATGTAAGATTTTAGATCTTAGAAATGAAATAGAGAATTTCTGTAGATGCTAGAGAGTATGTCATATTACAATGTATGTTGCCAGATTATTTTTAGGTGTTATTGTTCCTTTGTTTCCAAAAGGATAACTAACAGTGCAGATTTTAAGGATGTACCAAATAAGCAGAGGGGAAGTGGTATAAATCAGATATACTCAAACCTGTCCTCAACCCCCCAACAGTGCTTGTTTTCAGTTAAACACAAGTGAATATCAACACAGAACAATTGAACCACTAATGTATTCACCTGTAAATTCCTATACCTTTGGGGTATGCAATGAATTGGATACCTCTCCTGCACTCAGTGGATTAACCTACTTGTGCACTAGTATGGATATCTTTAAAACCTGCACCATCAGTAGTCCATGAAGACCAAAATTGAGACATACAAAATTATGAGAGGGTTTTTATCCATGATTTTGTTTATTTTGGATATTTTACTGACCATTTCACATCTTTTATTCATTTTTTTGTAATCAGATATGTATTATATGTTCATGTAGTGAGACAATGACACGTCTTTGTTAGAGTTATCCAAGAGTTAAGAAAGTGAATTTGTATGATATGATTTAATCCTGGAGCTCATGAATCATAAACAGCTCCACTGAACCAAAACATTGTTGCTAATCTAGTCAATGTATTCAGCAGCACTACACTCCCACATGAGATATCATATTATTAATAAAAAGAAAAATGAAAGAATGATAAAATATTTTTTACCTTTGCAACAGAATGATAGAAATGGATTTCTTCAGTTATGAGGAGAGGTAAAACATAATAAGACTTATTTTTACACCTTTATTTAAAGATATATAATGAATAGTAAATGTGGTATTTAATATGCTATAAGGGATGATTACACATCAATGGAAATTAGCTAATGTAGGTTTGGTTATCTACACTCTTTCAATAACTGTAATTCTCTACAACAAATGCATGTTTCTTATTATAGTTTTGTGATAAGTAGAGTAATACGTAACAAGATTTATGAAATGTAAATGCATTGGTCTCTCCATCAGCTTGTCCTTATATCCTGAAATTCAGCAGCTAATGTTTATATTTACAGTACAAAAATGTTTAACATTCATATTTTATAACCAGCTACAAACATAGTCAAAGTTTCTGTATCTACTAGTTAAATATTGTAACATATTTTATCTATTTTTACATTTCCATTTAAGTTGCTCATATATGTTAAAGGGATAGTAATGTCAGAAAAAAATTATTTACTATATGGTAGATACAGTTAAAAGAGAGTACTTGCACTTATTTGTATCTCTCAAACCGTTATAGTTTGAGAGATATAGGAAAATAAAGTTCTCCGCTCTCTCCTCTTTCTGCTTGACAAGCTGTAAAGCTGTCAGAAGCAGATTCTGGTCACTTGACCAGACACGGCTCTTCAGCAGCGGCAATATAACAATATCTAAAGATAAATACTTCATTGGAATAGTCTACATCATGTGCTTGCAAACCAGGCACACGTTGTATACCGTTCTGATGAAGTATTTATTTTTAGGTATTGCTATGTCAGCGCTGCTGAAGAGCCTCCATCTGATCCAGGAACCAGAATCTGCTTCTGACAGCTTTACAGCTCGTCAAGCAGAAAGGGGAAGAAGTGGATAACTTTATTTTCCTATATCTCTCAAACCATAATGGTTTGAAAGATACAAATAAGTGCATGTACTCTCTTTTTCTTTTTCTGGCATTACTATCCCTTTAATACAGACAGAATTTTAAAAGTGGTCGTTGCTCATTTATATGTGAAATGTGGGGTGAGGTAAACACATTTCCTTATTGTCTATTTCTCAGTGTTTGTGTGCCTAGGAAGATTCAATTTTAAGATTTAATTGTATTTACTCCCAGCATGTAATTCAATTGTAGTCATGGAAAAACACTGAAAGTAGGTTTTTGCACATTTTATCCCATATAAACTGGGCTTCCACATAATTTTTATGTTCACTGATACACACATAACATCCATATTCACATTTTAGTAATAAATGTGTAAAAAGTAGAAAAAGGAGGTATTTCAGAAACACTAAAATATATTATCAAACTCAAATAATTTGCCATGTCACCTGTTTTCTGAATTCTTGTTTCATCTACTTCCTGCTTGTGAGAAATGCATATCAAAATGCACATACTAATTCAATTTATAATTTTCCTCCCACTTTGAATATTCTCCTTACACCATAACATTCTAATCCACCATGGGTTTCTACATACATATGCAGTATCTACTAAATGTTTGCTCAAAAACCCTTCACTGGTTGGTGCCTGACTTTGTTGTTATTAATGTAAGATTCATCAGCCATGCTCCTCAGTTTTTTCTGCAATAAAGATATCCATGGGAGAAATGAGCTAATTCCTGCCCCTACACAACTAACCAGCAAGGTGGCTTCCTCAAAAGGTTTCAGCAGCTCACATACATCACTCATTCATTGCCATTGCCCAGGTGACAAAGAGGCTCTGTCCAAAGCCATCCAGTTTTGCATTGTGTACTCACTAAAGTCCTTATTTTGCTCATGCAAATGTTCTAGCATGTACAAGGTGTAATTCTACAAAGTAAGGATCTTCATTTTCAGTTTGTTATGGGACAGGTTGTTGAACGCTGGTATAGAATATAATACATTACAAGCACTATAGGAGTTGCTAAAATTAATTTCATTTGAGGTTTCCAGCCTTTTGCCCAACATACTAACCACCAGCTTGTACAAATCTAGCTCAGCCGCCGTCCTTGAAAAATAATTGCAGCTTGGGATATGCCAGCCAGGATCAGTTCTTTAAAATATCTGTTTTTTTATAAAAGAATAAAGTAGTATGCAAACTGCAAGCAACGTGGCAACTTTGCTAATCTACAGGTGTATTGTATGTTGGAATTATTTTTTGTGAAATGTTTGACTCCTTCGAAAGAACACAGAAAATGTGTATTGGCAGTACATGGCAGAAGACTTTATTACTTTTACAACATAAACTGAGGAGGTGGTAGGAGTGGCCACTTCATGTCTGGGCAGTCTATGTCTCTTGTCTTCTCCTACAACAGATGTGTAGTGGTATCACTAGCGTAGTTTCATTTCAATTGTAATCTCTGTGGTATAAGTAATGTAGGTCAATTTCAACTGTAAGCTCTGTGGTATCAGTACTGTTGCTCCATTTCAAATGTAAGATCTGTGTTATCAAAAATGTATCTCCATTTCAATTGCAAGCTTTGTGGTATCAGTAGTGTAGTCCCATTCATTTGCAGGCTCTATGGTATAACGTGTAGCAACTTTTCATTTTTAAGCTCTATGGTATCACTTGTGTAGCACCATTTCAAGTATAAGCTCTGTGGTACATTTTTAATATAATTCACCCCTTGGATGCCAAGGAGTTGCTCAATGCATTGCTTTGTAATGTGTTGGTGATTTATCTGGCATCAAAGGGGTTAAAGCATTAATTTTGTCTTTTGTTAAATAAGTACTAGGACCTCTAACCACAAGAACAATGGGCAAACTGAGAGAGGTTTGCAAGGTGGGGGCCCCAATTTGGGAACCTGCCTAGGGACCTATGGAGTCTTAATCCATTTCTGGTCTGTATGTGCTTGTGTGAATGTGTGGTGATTTTTTTCTTTTTAAGCATCTTTATTTAGCCAGAGTCAGACTTTCCAAATCAGGCTCAGCATTTATTTTCAGTGGTGGAAGATTGAGTCTTTGCCTTTCAGCTGATTTTCTGGCAATGTCATCATCTCATTCTCAAATTCATCTGTATCTGTAGAAGAGGAGGATGCTGGAGGGATATATTCTAGATCAGAATAATCATCAGTAATTAAATAATCCTCAACATCCTCTTCCACTTCTTTCCCACTACTTTTATAATCCTCCAGGCTTTTTGAAGTCTCAAACAATTTATTTTTACTTTTCCCTTTACAGGGATTCTCTCCACATTCTCCACAAACTTTGAGGACTGGTGGTTTTACTCTGAATGTCAAGGTCAGCATAAACACTAGAATGTAACTCATTGTTTGTTAATATTGCTAGTGGTGGTGGACCTTTTATGTGACTTTGACAATCAGGCAGAGAAGAATCATCATCACCACCATCATCATCATTTATTGTGCACGCTACCTCAACAATGGCTTCAGTCAGTTTTTGGACTACCACTTTTCTAACAGGTCCCTGCACTGCTCCTACCCCTGTCCCTAATATGTTTGCTGAGCATTATTTAACGCCGAAGTACAAAACAGAACTGATCGTGTGTGTCATGTTTTGCTCTTTACAAAATACTCTCTTCCAGAATCCTTCTGCCTCAGTCACAGTTCACATCAGGGTCTCTGTAACCTATCAAACTGTTTTGATATTTTTTTAAATATAATTTTTAGATAATTTTTTTTTTAATTAACAGTCCTTATCAGTGAAAAACACACTCCTCATGTGACTGCTTTTACCACACTCCACCTAACACAGAGAATTGTCATCAGGAAGGAACTTGGATCACAGCTACCTTTGTCTTTTCAGTCACACAAATGTTGGTGTATTTGGGGTGAATCGCCATTTCTCCCTTCACACATACCCCCAGACTTGCCTAACACAGAGAACACATTTTCTGCCTACAAGACTACCCAAACTACAGTGCAACTATGCTTTATTTGCCTGTATTCTCTAGAACAAAAATTGTGCTGCTTTCTATCTAATACAGAATGACTTTCTGTGTGAACCTGACACCCCTTTTATATGCTTGCGGGAAAAAGAAAGGAAACTTGCCATGTGGTGGGAAAATTTTGTCTTACCATTGATTTCAATGCAATGAGCTGGGTGGAAAAGCAGAACACTGTCCAGTGGGGATCCTGCACGAATGTTGTTTTGAGAGGTCCGAGTGTTTCAGGTCCCTGTGGGGGTAGAGTGTGTGCTGCCTTGCCTGTGGTATTTGTTGTGATAGTGAGGGTTTATTGGGATAGTGGGAAGGGTCAGTGTTGACCAAGTTTTTCCTCATTCTCTTTGGACCTTATATCCTGAGATAGTTTAGTGAGTTGTAGATTGGATGGTTGCTCATTGTAAAATAAAACTGGGCAGATTTGTTATTGGCATTGTCATAATGTATGTAATTCATGCTGATTTTTAAATGATGCTGTACATTACTATAAAATGCTCATTACTTTCACCTGCTCTTAATAAAAACAATTAAAAAAGATAACTGTGACAGATTCAGAGTATAATGCATTCGTCCTTCCTCTACCTATAAGTTACCCTGTGAAATAAGAATTGTTCCAATAATTTGATATGCTTCTCATGAAATAGTATTCCAATTTACATGGCAAACATTTAAAATCTGGACTAGAAACAAAGCTGCTGGCAGTGATATGTGTTCTGGTGGTTGAATAGCACAGGTGTTCACACAACGTATTTCAATTAGCAGTAATCATCAATAGCTAAGCTTCTAAGTAAGTTATTCATTACGGTTTATTGTGGGTCAGTGTATCTTTTCCAACATTAACTGTCATTGTATCAATTCTGATATGTCTCCCTAAAACAGACTTTAAAGATAAACTCTGACCATCCTAGGCTCCTGATGTTATTCTTCCTCACATTTTCTTAAATAATTACTGATGGTCAATAATGTAGTGTTCTAAAGAAGTAAAACTCAAAGGTGGATATCTCTCACAGTCAACTTCACAAATTTTATATGTGGCAATGATGCCTTCATGGTTCTTCTGGGAATGGGTGAAATCATGAAAATCATAAGCAAGTATGTTGTTTCACTGATGACACTGTCTTTGTCATATTAATAAGAGTATTCAGCCATGACACAGTTGCACTGAAAAAATACAGCAAATTAACTACTTTAATCACTTTCTTTTCAGACTGGCCTGTACAGCATCCAAAGCTTAAAGGATGTTTATTAAAGAAAAAAAGGAAAATAAATTTAGCACATTTTGAGGCTTATTCATTTAGAGACAGAATTATTATTATAATTGTAGTGATACATTTCTTAAAGAGTAGTTTTTCCACAGACAGGATTGTCATTGTCAGTATATGCCAGAATTATCATCCATCATTGTCATTGTACTGCAGGTACAAAACAGCATTGTGTACCCCTTGATTTATTTGTTGTTTGACTATAGGAATAATGGGACAGTATATATTTATATTATAATGATTAACTTTCTCCACTATGTAATAGGAATAGAAAAGCTTTAAATAGGTTCCTGAGATATTTAGACATTCTCTATCATCACCATACCAAAATCTATTGTCCCAGTAACTGCAAGGTTTATGAAAGCTCATGTGTGTTTCCCAGTATTTTAAAAAATATATACCATATTATATGTTTTAAATATCCTGACCACTGAGGTAGATGACTACCCCACCTAGGTATGCAGTGGGGGCAGGCTTCAGTTGTCACTGGTACAATTGCTTCACATGAGGTTTCCAATGATAGTGAAGCGATTGATTGCTGGAGAATGTGTGATTCTCCTTCTGGGGTGCCGTGAGATGGCCACTGGTGCCAACTCCATTTACCATGGATATACTTTAGAATGTGTATTTGACTAACTGAGGTGGTCTATGGCTAAACACCCCCATACCTGTGACCATCTCCCCACATCCATTTATCTTTCCTTTTCCCCATTGTTTTCTCCCCCTTTTTTTATCTGTTGCACGGTTCTCTATTACACATCCTTTTTCATTGTTCTGCAATTTAAGTTGATGAGACTTTTCTATGTTTACATAGTTGTAAATGTTTGGATGTGGGCTGGAGACTTTTCCTTTCAAACAGTTTGGGTATAAGGTCTTCATCCAGTTAGGGTGGGGTGTAGATAGGGTGGAGCGGTTGGTTTACTTGAGTAATAAGTGATGGAGTGCTTGATGTTGGGTGGATGGGCCCTTTCCTTATATTCTCTTTTTTTCTCTCCTCTCTCCTGCGGGCTGTGACTGGGGCTGATGTATGGGTTCACACACTGCTATACATGACAATATGAGTCTTCAACTCTATAAACTAATATTGTGGAATGTAAAGGGGCTTAGCGACTCAGTAAAATGTTCCCTGATCTTGAACTACCATAGGAAAACAAGTGTCAGACATAGTTATGCTCCAGGAAACCCACCTAAGCGGGAGAAAATTTATATCCTTAAAAAAGCAGTTGGTGACCAGTCATTATCACTTCACTTATTCCTCCTAGGCTAGGATAGTTTCAATCCTGTTTAAAAAAACATACAATTAATACAAATAAGCTGGCACCCCTACTCTACTGATTAACATTTACTTACCACCCCTGTTTAACACACAGGTTCTGACAGAGCCTTTTGGTTATATTGCCACTAGACCCGAGCATCAGGTAATATGCATGGGTGATTTTAACATGGTGTTTGTAACGGATCCTACCCGTTACTGAGCCCTTGTCTGGACCACAAACTATTTACTTAAAAACTATGGACCTTGTTGCCCTGCTTGGATGTAGCTGTGGGCTCTGGCATACGAACTGGCCAGCTATTGCCAGGAACAAAGACTTATAGTTAAGAACATTGGTTTGTGTATTAAGTTTGGTTTTATGTATTTTCAAATATTGTATGTGTTTAATTGTACTTGTCCAATTTGAAGGTTTGTGCAATCACCAACTACCAGGTATGCAAATATCTTCCTTAGCTTAACCTGGGAAATGGTAGGCAGACCAGTGATTGATCAAAGTTGGGGCAGGGCAGTCAAAATAGTCAATCAAAGGCTCCAACCTTGGGCCACTGTCCCTAAGATGTGGATTATAGCAACTCCAGCCATTCACTATGTTGACCCCCTGCCATGTGGTAATTAGTTCACGCCCTCAAGTCTTTGTTCAATCAAACCCCTGTGTATCTGAAATGTAACCCTGTCTGAGTCATTGTATCTGTTAAGACCAGCTGTTGCTGGCTTGTGTCTGATGTGCTATGATTTAATCATGTTCCCTATTGTATCAGTTTCCCCATGTGATCCAATGCACTGTACTGTATATAAATATCCGTAGTTTGTGTCAATAAAGAGAGTTCTGTTTTGAAGTGAACAAGGAGTCCTGGAGTCTTGTATTGCTTATGGTCTAAATTATCCACTCTGATACCCATCTGCGCCAAGTATCCTGAATCGCCGACCGCCTGCTGCCAGTTTCCTGCGACCTAACTTTGTGGACTGTCAGGCGGCGACGTGGACTCTTCCATGCTTCCCTGCTTCCAGCGATCCTGCGGCTGTTTCCAGTGACTGTCCATACTTCAACTGGTGCATCCAACGGCGCTTATCTGCGTCGAGAAGGAGAGACCCGGGAACGACGGCGGAAGGCGACACGGTCCCTTCTCAGCTTCCGTTACAGTGTTAGATAAAGATCTTGATCATCTAGTCAGCTGCAAAGATGATTGGGTTTTTTCAGGGACTCCTTTATGACATGGGTTTAATAGATTTGTGTCAGGCATTACATCCAGATGAACAGGCACACTAGTGTTATTCCACTATGTACAGAACCTTGTCGGATATAGATTAAGCCTTCAGGTGTTAATGAATCAGGCAAAGAACAAAGAGGCATGTTCTTTTACCCAGGGTGGCATTGGACCACTCACCATTATATCTTGAAATGCTCAAAGACCTAGAAATAGTAACACGGGTGGAAGCTGAACCCAATCTGGTTTATGGTGCCCTCTGTCTCGGAAGGTCATAGCTCTGAAATAGCTAACCTTTATGAGGTTAATACTATTACATTCGCAGATTATATAGTCAGAAAGAGATGGCCAAGGCACACACAAGAGGTTCACATATCTTTTATGCCCTCCTTTAAAAAAAAGTAATGCTCACAGATTCTGGAGTTTGAGGAGGATGCTCAGGAAGCAGAGAAAGCCTTTCTAGAATGTGCAGTCGCTGATACATATAATAAATTCCTAGCTGCCAACCTAAGCCTAAACTTGCACCTCGCTGATCTTAATGACACACAGCAGTTCTACAAGACTCAGAACATTTTTGAGAATTGGGACAAGGTGGGCAAAAGTGATGAGCAACCTGCTTAAAAATAGTCAAGGGCCAGAATGCATCCAAAAGCATTCAGGATGAGTCTGGAAATTGACTAATGACCAGGACATAAATCAACAGTTTCTATAGGCACGTATATAGCTCAAAACTTACAATGTTCAAAATGAAAGTCACGGCTTTCCTTCAAAGCTGTAACATACACCAACTCAGCTATGAGGATAGGCAAATGCTTGACTCTCCTATTATGCTTAGGGAGGTGATAGAGGTGGTGAGGCCACTCCCTAATAACAAGGAGCTGGGTGGAGATGGCCAAGTGGTGCAAGAATTATATTGATGCACTGGTATCACACTTATTTAATTCATTCCTAGCTGCCTTTCACTGGTGCTTCCCCCTGCTCCATGAATAGTGCAATGATTGATGTAATTCCCAAGCTAGGGAAGGGCACCTCACTCAGTTAAACATATAGACTCATTTCGCTTCTGACAACTAGACTGTATCGGGTTATCTCTAAGCTTGTATACACACACATGCTGAGTAAATCAACTATGCATAATCTCAGAAGATACACACATACAGTACTGTGCAAAAGTCTTAGGCAGGTGTGAAAAAATGTTGTTTAGTAAGAATGCTTTCAAAACTAGATATGTCAATAGTTTATATTTATAAATTTACAAAATGATAGTGAGTGAACAGAAGAAAAATCTAAATCAATTCAATATTTGGTGTGGCCATCCTTTGCTTCAAAACAGAATCAAATCTTCTAGGTACACTTGCACAAAGTCAGGGATTTTGTAGGCATATAGTCAGGTGTATGATTAAACAATAATACCAGACAAGTGCTAATTATCATCAATTTAATATGTGGGTTGAAACACAATAATTAACTGGAACAAACAGCTGTGTAGCAGAAATAAAACTGTGTGAGGAACACCCAAAGTCTGCAAACAATGTGAGATTGCTGAAGACAGTTTAATGTCAAAAGTCATACACCAAGGCAAGACTGAGCACAGCAACAAGACACAAGGTAGTTATACTGCATCAGCACAATCACTCTCAGACACATATTTCAAGGGAAACAGGAGTTTTCAGATGTGCTGTTCAAGCTCTTTTGAAGAAGTACAAAGAAACAGGCAACACTGAGGACTGTAGATACAGTGGTCGGCCAAGGAAACTTAGTGCAGCACATGAAAGACACATCATGCTTACTTCCCATTGCAATCGGAAGAGGTCCAGCAGTGCAATCAGCTCAGAGTTGGCAGAAAATAGTACACCCGTCTACTGTCCGGAGAAGAAGTCTGGTCAGAACTGGTCTTCATGGAAGACTTGTGGCCAAAAAGCCATACCTACGACATAGAAACAAGGCCTAGTGACTCAACTATGCATGAAAACACAGGAACTGTGGTGCAGAAAAATAGCAGCAGGTGCTCTGGACTGATGAGTTAACATTTGAAACATTTGGCTGTAGCAGAAGGCAGTTTGTTCTCCAAAGGGTTTGAGAGCGGTACAAGAATGATTGTCTTTGGGCAACAGTGAAGCATGGTGGAGGTTCCTTAAATGGGAATTTTCTTTTATTTGATCATTTTAATTGATTTATCAATAAAGATTTTTTGCTTTATTTTATTCCATACTGCTTTGATCCTTCTTGTCAGACTGGTCATTACTCCAAATTGACCTTAGGGATTTATTAGGAGTGCAACCCAAGGGTAATTGTTTTCTTTTCATCTCTTAGGGATTGGTTTATTTTCTCTTTAATGTTGTAGAATATACAAGGAAACGGTATACTTGTCTCTATTAGCAATATAGATAAGAATAGAGTACAGGAAGCCAATAATAATTCATACAATATAAACTATTATTTTGTATATCTCACATAAATACATAGTATTAAAAAGTTGAGATTTTTTTCACAAACTTGGTTGTATACTCTTCTTCTGCAAAGAAAATAAATTGAAAAAATTCTACTACGCACTATTGTGTAAATATAAAATGTTATTTAGATATCAAATAAAATATATAGTTACAAATGATAGGTTAAAAAATGAGTGGATACAAAAATACAATACGCTAATATAGCTCACATCTGTGACAGTCATCAAGTAGGATGTATAAAAAAAAATTGAAAAATGATAAGATATATAAAGTAACATAGAAATATGAAATTCCCTCCATTCAATGTTCAGTCTTTACCTATATGTATCCAAAGGCTATATGTTAGAATATTTCAATTCAACAGCATATCAATGGTTAATTGACTATTACAATTAATAATATAGTTGGTGCAGTATTAACATATACCTGCCCCACCATGTACTTAGCTATATTACATTTTCAAGGTGGTTGATACTTTGTCACCAAACAAACCTTAACCCCTTAGTGACCGACCGTGTGCACACACACGGCATTTAACGCCCACCTAACATTTTTTTTCATTTTTTAAAATGATTTCCGGGACGTACATGTACGTTCTCTGTCCACCTGGGACATCCGCTCGGGACGTACATGTACATCCTCGGATGGTAAGGGGGTAAACTACTCTGCAAAAATGATCTGCAGTAATAGAAAATTATCTGGAAAACAAAATGTCCCAGATTAGATAAACAGAATTTAATCTATTTGTCTGCTATTTAAATATGCTTGCACACTGGATTAGCTATACACATAGACTTATATACTGTACATCAAAATACACTTCTTAGCAACAGATTACATTTCCCACAATAGTCAAAAGCATATTATGTTTATGAATGTAAAGCCATATAAGCTAGTCAAAGAAACTGCACTGAAAGGGTCAGGGCCAGATTTACATCCCAAGTTCCCCTAGGTGCCCTTGGCCACACCCCTAAAAATACCCCTCATTTAACCAGACCCTCTTTTGAGGCCAAACCCATTTTTTAGATTTATTCTTCACAGTAATGTGGTAATTTTCCAGAGATGGTTGAAAATGATATAGATGGGGATGGGGAATATACAGCACACACACAGAAACCATAAGCAACCATAAGTGAGCTTTACTAAATATGTAGCTTGCCCTTTACCCATACTTAATACCCAAGTAATGAAAAGGTACAGGTTCTGATCAAACCATACTGAATAATCAAGCAGTGAACACTAAATAAGTGAGCACTAAATATGTCAAAAGGCATATCCCAATGTCACTCAATGGTTAAGGGAGGGTAGCTGCTGTCTCTTCCCTCCAGCAGAGACAGCTAACTATCCTCTGCTATCACAGCTTAGTGTCTGTGGCAAATTGCCACATTAACATACAAACACTCCCCACAGGATTACAATAATGGCTAACTAAAGCTGCATTTCAATATGAGAATGAGCCATTATCAAAGCAAACACTTCAACATCATAAATCTGGCTAAGGCATGGTAAAAGTATGGAAATATTGGCGCATTACAATACTTTCTAATGGCAGTTAGTCTTGCTGTAGTGCACATTTAATATTTAGGGAAAATTTTAGTGATTTTGAAGTGTACTTGGTATAAGTAGACATTTACATTTCTTATTGATTTACTAGTAGGGTGACCACATTTCCATTCTACCATTCAGGGGCATTTCAGATAAGAGAGCAACAGAGTACTTGTCCTCGGTTCTAGTGCAGCTATGCTGGAGGGGTCACTATACATCACTCAATATCAGTGTGCAAACTACTCTTTCTCTTTCTCCAGCACACTACTAAGTTCTAAACACTACAGCGAGAACTGGCTATTGACTGTTGTAACATAACAGTGATGTCTGTGGTGGGCTACAAGTTAATGTACATTACGCCCAAAGACTTAGAATAGCATTACACTACAACAAAATTACACTGAAGTTCCTGTTTGATGTCAGGATCAAGGCTCAGTTCTCTCTCTCTGTGTTTAGAGCTTTTTCTGGAGGCAATTTTCCTGTAGCCCAGCAGATAAACCACGTTTTGTTAGAGTAGGTATTGGGTAGTTCTTGTCAGGTCAAGATGTGACCATTAATGGGTGATACTGCCTATATGAACATCAACAGGCCTTCCACACACCAACTACTTACATTACGAAGGGAAGTACACATAATTCAAACCTCAGGAGTCTCTAGGCAAGAAAAACTATGTAATAGTGTCAACTTGCTTAACCCTTTGAGTACCTGAAAGGTATCCATTGTATTGCAAAACAATGGGTTGGTTACATCTCTGGCCCTCAAAGGGATAATCCATCCAGGGAAAGAACATTAGAATTATACTTCATCCTGGGCTGGGAAGTGGCTCACTGGCTGCAATTACAAATAATATACTATAACTGGTGGCACTATAATGGAGAAAACTGGAGATCATGATAACCCACCCAGAAACAGATCCACTAGCATGGATCCAAAAATGCAAATAAAAAATATATTAGGCTTAGCACTTAGATATACAATAAAGAACACAAATCCATAAAGAAATATGTGAAATATTAAACAATATTGTTATTTATTAAAAAAATGTAATATGCAAAAATATATATAGAATTAGTGTATATATGAACAATCAAGCACACTGTATAAAAAATAGAAAAATAATTGTACTGGTAGAGCAGAACTGAATCAGAACAGTAGCAATACAGAGGTTTTGATTTAGTTGTGCTGATACCAGTACCATTAGATTTTTATTTTCTATACTCTGTGCTTAATTGTGTATATATACATTCATTCTATACATATTTTTGCATATTGCGAAGCAATGCATCACTTCCCCTCTAGCATTCAAAGGGTTAAATACATAAAACTATAAACCAAAATGTGAAATTAGGCATCAAGGGAAAAACACTGAAGTCCCTAAATGATAATATAATAACATATATAGTGAAATAAGATTGGACATCAAAGGCAAGCCCTTCAAAGGTGTCCAAATACTGTAGATAATTTTGAGACCAAAAGGTCTATAATATAACTGCAGTTAAAATTCACATACAATTGGATAAAAAATCTTACTTTATCAACCTTTCTAAAAACAATTTTATTACCAATAGATGGCGCTAAGAGACTGCACATGATTTAAGTAAACTTCCCCAAAAAGTCATCCAATTAATAAATAATTGGGCCTCTATACCCAGATAAAATCTTGACCTAACTGAAGCTATTCAAAACTTTACCAACATAGAAAGGAATGCATGTGAAAAACCTCCCTTTTTGATACCAACCCATTATATTGCCTTTCGTTAATTCTTAAACCTACTAGTGTTTGTTATTAACAATTAAAAAGGTGTAGTACGTATATATATATTTAATGATACTATTCTTATATGTAGCATGTATATCATTGCATGTAAGCTGCCTGGATGTTACTTTGTAGAGTGGAGACTCAACAAGAGGAATCAGACTGCTATTAATATGTATAACAAATAACAACAGAAAACAAAACAGGAGATACTGCTAAATAGGCCTCAGTGAGGAAAATGCTAGGGTACACTGGCTAGGAAGCATGGATAGTTGGCAGGGGATGCTTGAGGGAAGCCTTGCTTTGGCGTAGGCCATGTTGAAGGTGCTGGCTGTGAAGCCAGATAACTGGATGACAACCCTAGATTCAGCTACTACTCACTGAGACAGTAATCATTATAGAAAATCTAACAGCAGTATAGTTGTATCTGTTGAAATACTGGAACAGAAAGAACCAGGAGCAGCCAAGCTGAATCTTGAGGGGGTCGAATTAGTCGAACATGACAGGTGGTCGATGTAGTTGAACACTACAAGGTGGTCAATAGGATCAAACATGACAAGGTGGTTGTGATGATATAGCCCTGGCATCTCTGCCACAGAAGGTATAGCAGTTCAGGCACATTATCATCCGTGGGTTTCTTTCGCTAACCTGCACAGTTAACTGCTATACTAAGCACTAAGACCCAGTACTTTGAGTCGCATATCCACCGGCAATGCAGGATAAACTGCACTGATAGCTCTGGTTCGTATAGGATATTCTATCTATCTAGTCCCCTGGCACTTCTCTATGGGTAACTGCTCTATAGTGAATGACAAACCACAATATACCTGGATACTTAAGGGAAAGACAGACAAGCTCCTTCTTGGTAAATCACAAACTCTTTTATTTTCAACCAACACAACATTTTAATACAGTTCAGAGAAAAGGGGCAGTCACCACATGGACAAAATATGACACAAGACTCTAATCACCTCCTGTAGAAATCTCCAGGGATGGGGGGTTAGCACAACCAAGGGACAATTCAGCATATCAGCAACCCTGAATACATGCTCTTTGAATAGCTGTTCATAACATAAGACAATCAAGCCCAGCTGATAGTCATCTGTCTCTCAGTCTGGGTGGGGGGATGGTTGGAGCAGGCTTCCATGACAAGCCTTACCTATAATCTCTATACCATTCAGTATTAGTCCACATGATCCCAGTTAGGGGAAGAAGTGGCTGCAACTCTTACACCATGTGACCTGTGACAGTCCTGTTCATCACAGTGGTCAACAGAGTCAAACTCAGCAGAGTCTAAGTCGAACAAGCCTGAGCCAAAAATCAGTCAGGCAAAGGCAGTACACAAGGAGTAGGCAGAAGAGGAGTCGAAAAAACAGATCCAAGGTCACAACAGGAACACAAGCCAAATAAGGAGACGTAAACTAAGAACTGCGGAATTAGTTGGCACTATATAAATAAAGAATAATAATAAAATAATAATAATAAACAGAGTCAAAGGAAAGCTGTGTCAAACACTGGAATCACAGGAAACACTGGAACAATACTAAACTAGGTCACAACAGGAAACCATCGCACACCGACACAAAGTGCCAGTGCTTGATAAAGGCTCTGTAAGTGCGTTAGAGAACAAGGAAAAATGAACCAGAAGAAAAACAAAATATCTGTCAAGAAATGGCAGGAAAACCCGTAAAAGCAGGGAAGTACTTGACAAGGACATCTCAGATGTCTTTTTCTACACTTACAATCCAACCACATAAATACAGATAATAGGGTTGTGGAGCTTTAGATGCATCAAATACATTCATATCAGTTGAGTGGAACTATCTGTGGGGCACTCTGCAACACTTTGGCTTCTGCTCATCAACATTTATTAAGTGGACTCAGCTATATGCATCATCTCATGTCAGGGTACTGATAGGAGGGTACGATCAGAACTCTTTGCCTTAAGTAGAAGCATCAGAGAAGGGCTGCCCACTCTCACTGGGATTTTTTTGGACTTGTGATCGAGCCACTGGCAGGACAAATCAGAGCTCATTGGAGATCAGTGGCTTTCTTCCTGGGTAGTAGGGAGGAAAAACTAGCTCTATACACTGATGGCTTTCTCCTGGATTATACTAACAGATCTTCATCTTGAATACTACATTTAGTTTAAATACATGGTACTTATTCAGGTTTGAATTTTAACTGGTCCAAGTCCTCGTCGCTCTTAGCTGACCCACTTAAGGATGATATGCCTTTAGCCGATACTCCAATGCACTGTGAAGATTCTTTCATATACCTCGGCGTGGCAGTGGATGTCTCCCCTGGAAGATTCCTCAGAGACAACCTGAACCCACTACTGCCTCCAATTAGGTATAAAACTCTATCATGGCCTAAGCTTCTGTTAAACATAATAGGAAGATCTAATCTTATCAAGACAATCTTTCTCCCCAAATTTTCATATTTCTTCCAAAGATCTCCTAAATATGTACTGTCCAAACATTATTTTAACCTAACTGACAAAATCATTACTTTTTTTCTTATTGTCAGGAGGAAAGGCCAGAATTAAGCTGTCAACCCTTAAGCATCCTTGGAACAAAGTTGGGATCACTTTACCGGATTTTTATAAATACTACCGGTTGGCTCATGACAAAGCATTTCTTTGCAATGGATATATGTCCCAAAACCTACCTATTGTATGCACTGAGGTCAGTCTGGTGCCAATTCTGGCTACTAGGGCTGTCTTTAAAATTTGGTCCACTATACAGAGCATCTCGGGATAAGGAAGAATAACCCAGATACTGCCACATGGGTAAAAGCTGGCTTGTAACATATGTGAAAAGTAGATTTCAGTCCTGCTTGGAGTCGGACATTTGTAGCAGGAAAATAAACTTAAAATGTCTGAGCAACTGCACAAAGAATATGGTATCCCAAATAGACTTTTTTTTATACATACCCACACCTCAGACATGTGTTAAGTGTGCAATGGGGTGGACAGGCACCTGGGATTTCTGTATTCACACTTCTCACATTTGCCTCTAAGAAATTTGCTTTGGTTGGAAAAAGGATGTCAAAAGGTAAACAATTCCCTATGAATCAAATGGAGAGAGAGAGAGATTTAGGTCGGCTGGAATATTGGGACTGGGAAGAGGCCAGGAGGGTATTGGCGACAACTCACAATCAATTAATTCAATTAGAATTCTTACACAGAGCATATTATACATCCGTAAGGCTACAAAATATGGTGAAGATGAAAAATGACAGATGCAGGAGATAGGGCGAGGTGGAGGGTAAACCTAAAAAATATGTATATGTGGTTATAAACCATTAAAAGTGTAGATTCATTTTGTGCCATTCTGGAGCTCTCTGGTGAATAGATCTTGATTATCCCTGGAGTTTGGTAACACTTCATCTGAGATCCAGCCAAACAATGCCAGGAGAATAAGTTCTATTATCTCTCTGTCAGAGCCTAGGATCCCTTCTGTCACTACCATGACAAGGATCATAACAGCTGATCTACAGCCATGCGTGGATAGAATACCTAAAATCAAACTAGACAACTAAAGTGGCTGACTGGTATGCCCAGAAGATGGTCATATGCAGTTCATTCTCTCCCTGAAATTTTGTAGATTTTCTCCTGCTGACCCTCTGCTCTTATACTGAAGGCAATGCTTTCTCTGCAGAGCATCACCTCAAGCATTCATGCAGAAGAGAAAAGATAAATGGTTGAGCCTGTGCAAGCAGAGATACTTGTGAAAGGGTAATCTATGATAGCACATCTGAATGAAAGAGAACTTCAGGGCTATCAAAGTAGAAAAACATGCCATCTGTGACACTCACTGAAGCAAAGAGAAGGGTGCCCAACATTTCTAAGTCATTTTTAAGAAATAAACATGCATTTTCATCAAGGTTTGCCTTCATTTTTATTGTCTTATATTAAATTGCCTATTATGTTATAATCGCATTCACGATTTTCTTTTACAATAACTTATATAATTATATTATTATGTATATATGATAATATCAATAGCCAATCTCATTTTACATTTTTTTTCCTATTAAGGTTTACATTCTAGTCTCTGCAAGTATTAATATTTCCTTCTAAAAAGAACATGAACCAAAGTATTCTCATCTTTAAAAATGCCAAAAATGATTGCTGTGCTTCTGATGGATAACTCCACACAAATCTTCTTTTAGTTCCAGTGTCAAGAGAGCTATTACCTGATAATCTTCTTCATGATTGCAATATGATGCAGCCACTTCTAGTGGCACCGGATTAAAAGAATAACAAAAAGCAGCTTTTACAACATGCCACATATTTGAAATGCCAAGATAAGGCTGCATGAATGTATTACATTTTATGAATTCATGAACTCTTACCTGAATTTAAGACGTGTAGCATATTATTCATCAAATCTTACATGCTTGAGGTATTTAATTATATCCCATGTTTCACTGATACAGTTCCTCTGATCAGTAAAGCCCGATTGGATGTAATACATATTACCTTTGAGCAAAACAAATGAAAAAAGATGTAAAATTATTAAGCATGAACTAGGATGTCCCCAAGGTCTTTCATATCAATATGTAATACTCTAATTGTGCAAACCAAATGGATATATATATTTAACATTTTAAACTACTAAACTTACATAAAACAATTGTAATTTGCAAATGTATAATTAACCCTTTGAGCGCCAGAGGGGCATGCAATGCATTGCGTACCCCTCTGGCACTCAAAGGGTTAAATACGAACATGTCTATCTCTTAAGGAGAAGTAAAAAGAATAAACATTTTCAAATTGTGTAAGACAAAAACATTATTATTTCAAAGATTTCAAGGCAAACCTTAGATAAATCTCACTGGATTATGTTATTTTATGGTATTAACAAAGATTACTTTATCATGTGTACTGAATGATCGTATTCTAATTGGAAATATTCACCTAAGAATACTTACAAGTACAAATAAAGTACTTTATTAGTTAATTTAATAAACTATTAATTGCAATATTAGTCCAATAGAACATAAACTGCTTTTCTTAATGGGATAACTGCAAATCAGTTCCCACATCTTCTTGCTCTAATAATCAATATTACTTTTCAGTTTAATTATTTATCTGCCCTCTCCCAGTGATGTCACTGACCAGCTTTGAAAGATCATCACGTGATTCATTGTTTGTTACCTCACTTGGCTAGGGGGTATAGCTTCAATGATGCCATTTGTCTTATTTTTATTGGTAGGATTTTTATTATTTGAGATACAGTGTAACTGAAGAGAGATGCTGATGAATATCTCCATGTAAGTTCTAGCATAGGGCTGTCCAAGTTCAGTCCTCAAGGGCCACCAGCAGTACAGGATTTAAGGATTTCCCTGATTAAGCACAGGTTAGTCTGTCAAAATGAATGAGACACTGATTAACTCACCTGTGCTTAATCTGGTAAATCCTTAACCCTTAACGACCCATGACGTGCCAGGATCGTCATAGGTAAACTTCCCTTAAGGACCCATGATGGTCCTGGCACATCATGGGTTACATGATATCAGTGCACCTCTGTGCACGCTGCTGTCATTCATTGCAAGTTGAGACTGAGCGCTCATGTGATCGCTGCAGATGCAATTACATGTACAGGCATTTTGAAAGAATGAGGCAGACTGCCTCTGTGTCTTCCCTTTGCCTGTCTCTCCCTTACAATCAAAGTAAGGGGGAGAGAGAAGCAGAGAGGAGACACCTAGTGGTCAAAAAAAAATGCAGCAGCTGGGGGTATTAACCCCTTCACTGCTGGTGTTGGAGGCTGGTTGGATGCAGGTCTATTTCTGACCTGCTAAAAGACACTTTTAAATTAAAATAATAATAATAATAATAATAAAAAACAAAAAAAAAAAACAGAACACACTTTAAAAAAAAAAAAAAAAACTTTTATTAAAAAAACAAAGTTTCAAGAAACAAAACTGGGAGTTTGATTGTTGTGGAGCCATGTAATACACTTATACATACCACCAAGGCTCATCACTAAAAATATGGGAAAAATAGGTGGGAAAGGGGGACATTGGGATTTTCACCCAAAGGAAACAGTGCCCACTTAAAACAGCCCATTTTGTAGGTATGACTGACCGGTCATACCTTTCATGCAGTCTCCATAAAAATGTAACACATTGTGCCCAAATGATCCCAAGATAAAAAATAAAAATGGCGTTTTTTTTACCGTTTACTTTAATTTTAATAAAATAAATGGTGGGCTATCCATATATGCTTGGTATCAAAATAAAGCCCTATTTGTGCCGGAAAAATAGTATATAATTTGCATGGGTAAAATAAAGTACTCAAATATTCAACGCTGTTGAATAAAGACATAGTCAAAAAGATCAGAATTGCTCCAGTCCTTAAATGAAATTCACCTCAGATTTTCCTGGTCCTTAAGGGTTTAAAGTGGATCTTTCACATCTGAAAAACGTTTTACCATATGTTGAACTATGGAATTAGTGTTAGGAAAGTTTTTTGTTTATTTTTTAATTTATGTACTTTCAAGATCTTTAATCTTCAAGCTGTGCACTTCCGCATTATGTGGCACGCTGAAGCTATTCAGGACTTCCCAGTGCTACTTTATTCTCCTCCCACCTCCCTCCCAGCTGTCCCAGGGAATGTATTCACCCTTCCCTTCAGTATGGTGTGAATCGCTTTTATCTTTACAGCAAGCTCCGTTTATCATTACACTGAGCTTGCAACCTCGGTATAATGATAAACGGAACTTGCTGTAAGTATACATGCAATTCACATCACACCACACCAATGGGAAGCATGAATGCACTCCCTGGGGCAGCTAGGTGGGAGGTGTAAGGAGAATTAAGTAGCACTGGGAAGTCCTGAAGAGTGTGCCGAAGATTCAGGGTATAGCACTATGCGGTAGTGCACTGCTTGAAGACTAAATATCTTAAAAAGTATGTAAATTAAAAAAAGCAAACACTTTTCCTAAAACTAATTCCATAGTTCAACATGTGGTAAAACATTTTTCAGCTGTGAATGATCCCTTTTAAATACTAGCCTGTTCGTTGCCTTTGAGGGCTGAATTTCGGCAGCCCTGTTATAGCAGCTGCATGTTTACCTCTGCATTGGAGACATGTCTTGCATTGAAAGATTTAACCTACGGACAGCAAATACTATTATGGTTCAACCTAAGGATAAAAGACCATAGAAAAAATGCACAAAGAATAATTTAACCTTTTTAGTGAAAGGGGTAAGTGGCAATTGTTTGACAAAGTAGATATGCAGAATTTATTTATTTATTTATTTTTATTTTATTTTAATTTTCTTTACAAAACTGAGAAATTATACCATTTTTCAGCACAAATTGATATTTTTATTTTTATGTTTTTTGAGTGGATTATATATGACGTAAACAAAAAAGAATACATGACATTTTTCATTACATTGTTCCTATTATCACTAATAAAATACATTAGACTTTGACAACATATTGTCTTCTGAGTAAAATTATACCAGATATGTGCTGGTTTTAATAAATATTTGACTTCTACAGGCCCATAATTATAAAGAGCCTTCATATGTTAATAATGTTTTCACATTAAAAAAAAAAAAAGACTAAGTATTTATTTTCTAAAATAGCATAGCCTAATGAGCTTACATTATATGGGTAGCTTCTGACACTCAAAAAAAAGTTGTTTGTTGCAGGGAAAATAGAAAATAAAAACACACGTGCACTTTCTTCCAGAATGAAATATAACATTTCCCTATATAACTACAGGCTTTTTGGTGACACATTTATTTATATTTCCATATCAATGTGTAGCATTCACAGGATGAAAAGACCATCTGAAAATTATTTAACCCCTATGATACATTTGGTTTGCACTAGAATGACTCCATTTTTCTTCTAAACATAAGGCCCAAAGTTTTGATCAAAGCATCTCAAAATACTCATGATATCAATATTCACTTATTTACTATATATAGTGTGATTTTTATTAATATATATTTATACATTGGGGAAATGAACAATTACACCACTGCAGCTCATTGTCAGAGCTGAGCTGTTAGCATCTGCTGAACATTAGGTTATTGCTAGCAACATTAAGGGGAGACTTTTCATGTAAAAAGGTTAGCAAACAGGCAATAGACAGTTACAGTTAAATGGTTAGTAATGTTTCAAAATAAAAGCAGCTCCAATTAATCTTCATAGTATTTGGGCCATGGAGCGTGTTATTTCAATACTGTCAGAGTTGTAGTTCAATAGTAACTGAATGATAAAGTATCCCCCTCCCACCCCTTTTACTGATGTAACAATGCTCACCTCAGAACAGAAAGGTGGTGTCCAGATGGCTTGCTGAGAGGGACAGTCTTCAACTAACATAAAGGGAAAACCCTGAAAAACCTGTTAAGGGGGGGGCAGGGTTTTCATTGATCTCACAGTAAGAAGATTGTCCCTTGCTGTGAGATGTTTGGTCTTAAGACCAAATTCCACATCTGAGGGGAGGTGGCTTACACTAGGTAAGAGGGGTAGGAGGGGGATTCATTATCATTCAATTACTCTTGAACTACAACTCTGACAGAATTGAAATAACACTCTCCATGGCCCAAATACTATGAAGATTAATTGGAGCTGCTTTTATTTTGAAACATTACTATTCCTTTAATACATAGATTTAGCTCCCTGTTTTAACATGGATTGATGTTAGTACATAACCTATTCTCTAAAATTCCATCTGCTTACTTTGTGTATGAATAGATAATAATAATAATTCATATAATTTAACCCTTTGAGCATCTAATACATACCTCTGGCACTCAGGGTTAAAAATATACATGTTGTAATAAATGTTATGTGCAACTGTACCACTCTCTATACAGATTCATAACAGAAGTAGATAAATTGTTACTTTAGAAAATGACAAATATTTTGCTTTGTAGCATACACTTCATCAATAAAGCCATCAACATTTGAAAATGTTCACCAAAAGTAGGCACTATAAATAGTTAAAAATCAATGTTCTCTTTATGTTTGTTCTACTTTCTCTTAAGTAGGGCACATATTTACAGATGTTCTTATAAAAACCAGAGCAGAATAAAGTAGTACATATTTTACTAGAATATATCATAATATGATAATTCAGTAAGAAAAACAATCACAAATATAGTAAAAAAATCTTAATGAAAATCTAAAACAATGTAATAATGGTGGCACAGTTTCCACCGAAGTAATAACTATTATTTAGGAGAGAGTGAGTGGATAATATAAAAATAAAAGTAAAAAAAAAAAATCATAAAGGATATACACTATTGGAAAAGTCAGTTTTCCACCTAGTCATAGCACATATGCACATAAAATCATTACAGCAGGAAAGAAACCCATAATTGAATAGTCCATAAGCATCAAAGTCAAATATATGTGAAGAGGACCCACAAATCTCATCAAGTTAAAAGTAGTCTCAAAAAAATCCCCATTTTCTCTGCAAACAGGACCAGCTCTCTTGTAGTCATCACTAGAGATGAAAAAAATCCTTCGAAAGCAAAACTGGTAGAAAATGTCACTGAAATTTTTAGCAAAAAGTTAGAGTTTTCACTGGTTTTGCCTTATGCATTGTATTGATGTCCATGGTAGAACTAAGTTCCCGCCAACAATGTCCGTATTTCCAGGGTGTTAGTAGAAAAACGTGTGAGCATCCTACAGGTTGTCAGTCTGTGTTTGGAAGTGAGAGAGGACTATACTGTAATATCTGGTGACATAATATAAAAAACTATAAAGTGAGTGTTTGTTAGTGGAGGCGTTTGAGGAGTGTTAGGGAGACTCTGACAGTTGTTTTTTGGGTATGGGTGAGAAGAAGGGAGAGTTAACCCTACCAAAAAATGGGGATGGAGGTGGTGAGGAAGTCAATGCTGCTGCTGCTGGTGATGACCTAATTCTTAATGATGAAGCTTATCATGGTTATTTAGAATATGATCCTCCACTGTTAACTGCTTCTTGTTCAGATACAGTAGAAAGTGAGCACAATGAAGAATGGGCCCAGTAAATAGCTGACAGTATGGAAAGGAGTAGTATGACTTTTATTAGTAATGGGTGAGAATTTTTGGCGCAAAGCAAAATAGGCAAATAATGGCACATCCAGCTTGGTGAAAATTTTTTTGAGAAAAATGTTGTTTTTCCACTTTTTTCACCTAGCTCATTCATTGATATTGATGGAAACCTTGAATTTACACACAACTCTAGCAAATGCTATTTTGTTTCCCAAAGACATAGTATAAAAGGAGAATGAGGGTGTCTGTGTTGGTGGAGTGTGAGGAAAGAGTCGGTTGAACAAGGAATTTTTTTGGGGGGTTGTTGATTGGGATTGGAGGGACAATTAATACAAAATAAATACAATTAAAAAACCCATAAGACATGGTATAAAAGGGGTCTGAGGAGGGTGTCTGTGTTGGTTGGTGGCGTCTGGGGAAAGAATCCGTTGAACAGGGAATTTTCTTTGGGGGGAGGTTTGCTGACTGGTATTGGGGGGACAGTTAATAAAAATAAATACATAAAATTAAAAATAAAATAAGAAACTGGTACATAAAATGACAAAGACAGCTGATATAAGCTGTTACTGGGGCAGACTGATACTTTACTGGATAGAGTAATTTGTAGAGGATGATTTGTAGGATTTAGACTTATTAGAGGCCCAAGCCCCAACAAAACATTGACTTATAGGACTTAGACTTTTTAGAGGCACAAGCCCTGTGGAAACATTGATCTGTTGTAAGACTTAGACTTGTGTTGGGTCCAAGCCGTGAGGAAACATTGATTTGTAGGCTTGTTTGGCTTGTTAGCATCACAAGGCCTGAGGAAACAGATATTTTTTATCAATTCAGTTTGTTAGCATCACAATCCCTGAAGAATCACAGATAATTTTTATCAATTCGGCTTGTTAGTGTCACAAGCCCTGATGAATCAGTGATTTATAGGACTTAGGCTTATTAGAAACAAGCCCCAAAAATAGTTTTTTTGTAGGCCTTTCTTCTTATTGAATGAAAAAGCCCTGAGGAGAAAAATATGCCCTACTGGCCTAGTGCCAGCATGTCATGTTATGGTGGCCAGTGGCAAATGCCCCAGTGTCATTGCAGCATTTGGAACTGCTGTTGTTTAAGCAGCAGGATGATTAGACAGCTCAAATGAATGGGAACAACAATTGCAGTGAAATGGGTGATGAATGATCATGGTTCCACATGCCACTACTAGCTCCAGTGATGCAACTGAGACAGTAGAAGCACAGAAGGACAACTAGTCCCCATCACTTCAGGTTTATGTGGAGAAAATAAGTTGGCCAAAAATGCTTCTCCACCTGCCCTTCCTCCAAAATCATGGGTGTGTTGTTGGAATATAAATGTTTCCCTTGAGAGCAGGAAATAACTGTGCCTCTCATAAACAACTCCAGTATGCACAGTGTGTGTATGTGGTAAATAAGGGAAGGACTGGGAATAATGGGCACATCTGCACTCACATTAAATATCTGTCACAACTCTAACCAAACAACATTATGCTTAGGGTCCCCAATGTGAAATCATCCCACAAGAAACCAAGTACTGCTGCTGTCACTATGCCCCTTGTTCACTGCCCACTAAGAACACGTGACAACTTACAGTTTTAATAGTAATGATGAACCCTCCCTGCCACCAGCTTAGCACATTCTGTGGGATGGAATGTCTTCAATTGCCCCTTGATACCCTGATTGCAATTATATTCCACTACACTGCCATGTGTGGTCAGTGTACCACACAGTGTGCAATGGGCGGCCACCAACTGCCACATCCTGACATATACTGAATTGCTATAAGCTGCTGGGGAATTACCAGAAGATGTAGTTACATCTTCCAGCAGCTGGACCCTAGAGCAAGAAGGTGATGGAGAGTCAGGTGTTTTGCTCACCATCAAACTTTCAGACTCTGGTTGGATCTCTTATTTTTTCCTCCTTTTTGATTTATGTCTTGCATCTTATTGCCTTTGGGGAGAATCAGGAGTACAGAAACAGCATTGGCCAATTTTTTGGGGATTTGACATTAACATGTTTCACATAAATGTCATGGTGTCTGTGTGTTATCAGGGTGGTTGTGCCAAGGTGTGCTCCCTCCTTTCCCCTTTTCACAAATTGTTCACAGTGCCATCGCTGATGACTGCACTGTGCCTGCCCCAAGAGAAAAATAGTCCCACATGCAGAACTTCAGGGAGGAGGGAAAGGTGGAGAAGAATTTCCCCTTTCTTACTCTCATCCATATTCCTCTTCATTGACACGCAGAGGATGATGTTGCTGCTGTTGCTGCTACTGTCTCAGAAGCACTACAACTAGGACCAGGATTATTGCTACTGGCAAGTGGATTCTGTCCTAGTCTTGCATCACTGGACCCCATTCCCACTGTGTCCAAGGTAGTCTATGGCACTATAGCCTGCTCCTCATCATCCTGCTGCCCTTGCGACTCAGCAGCAGCAGGACTTACAGCATCAGCAAATTTCACAAATTCACCAATCTCACTGCTGGTGTGGGGGTGGTGATGCCCAGCAACCTAGAAGTCACTTATTTCTGTCAGAATCAAAAACAGTCAGAGAAATCCCAAATATCACCTGAAAAATCTGTGCATATTTTAGCCAGCCCTACAGTGCTCATAATGCATTATATTCTGTATAACCACATAACTCCCTGTTTTTTGGTCAATGGCAGCTTATGCAAGATTACTGTGAGCTCCTAATTATTTTTGAGGAGGCCACATTTTTGTTTAGTCATGCTGCAGGGGTAAGTGAAATACTCCTTATTTATTTATTGCAAAAAAAGTTAAAGAGCATGGCAGACAAATGTGTTCATAATGACAACACAAATATGAACCAGCTTGTGACTGATGTTAGCATGTCCAAGAACAGTGTCTAAAAAAAGCAATGAGGAATACTTTCTAGGGAAATCACTAGATCCCCATTGTAAGGATAAAATACATGAATTTGTGCCAAAATATGATCAGCTTCTGTTAAAGCTTATAAAGAAATCCTTATAGATTGAGTTGTTCATTTAATTTTTCAGGAGGAGAGAAGGAAAATTATGGGCCCAAGAAAGAAATAGAAAGCATAGAGAGCTCAGAAAATGGATTATACCCTCAAAAGCAGCAACAACACCCCGATAATCAGCAGAGCATATGGCATCTTTCTCACAGAAAGCCATTCTGGTTTCTCAGAAGCAGTAAACCATAACTGATGGGGGTAGAGAGAGTGCGTTCAATTAACTTAAAGACAAAGTGAAAAGGTAAATGCTTGTCAAAATTACATGTTAACCTTCAATAAATATTCTAAATTTAAAGGATTCTATATGCTTATTTATTCAACTGATTTCAGAGAAAATAAATGCTTACCTTGGTTTTAAATAAACTATAAAAGCCTGTAAATAAATCAAATATGTTTGAATTATTTTCAGCCATCATAAGTATTTAAGTTAATTTTTGTATATAGGAGGCCATTAGTCTTTCTTGGTATATGTCATAACCAAATTCTAAAGTTCAAAGGGAACATTTAATCAATGAGTTCACTATTTTAAAGAGATGGTGTTCTGCTTATCTTTTGCATCTCGTTCCCCATGCATTGCGTCAAAGAAACGTTTTTAGATTTATAACTAGCTGAAATATGTCAAACATAGGCACAAAAATAACTACAATATGCCATGCTGTTAATACATTTCTTTCTCCTCTACAACAATTTTCCCACTTCACTTTTCCCTAATGCATAAAAAAGTATACAGATTAAAAAGTGTATATTATGTCTCATGTTTAACATGACAATTATGCAAGTGCTATGCACTAAGGACACAATCTAAGTAATGGATATATACATGTAAGAATACAAGATACAATGCTTGCATTATACGTGTAATTCCCAATTCAATACACAAAACAAAAAAATCTTAAGATTTTACTCATGTTCATAACATTTATTGATGTTTGCTACAGATGTAACAAGATTCATTAGGCACAAAATGTATTATATTGTTCTATGTACCATTTTACCATATGCTTAGACATTCTGAGCACCTAGCTGAGCACACTGATATGCATATTGTGGTGTACCTAAAATAAATAAATATATATTGTGTAGTATCACTATAAATAACTACTATATATTCAATACTAAATTGAATGGTTTGGCACACTAAAGTTGCAGTAAAAAAAGTCTTTATTGAGAACCTTAAACTAAAACAACATAAAAAATGGGATATATCTGTAGCAACAAAATAACTCTAATCTTAAAAATTAATATAAAGGTACAGAAATACTATAAAATATGTGGTTGGTAAATATCTGGAATGGATACGTATATAAAGACCGAGCATCCCTCATCTTATACATAGGTGACATCCAGTGAAAATGTGTCAACACAAAATGCCAAAGAACTACAACTGGAAGTAATGCACCTGATATGTAAAATGGAATCCTAAACTATAATTTATTTAATGTAAACTTTTTTCCAGTATCAGAGTTCCAGATGAATAAAAAAATGTGCTGTATCACTAAATAGTCACAAAGATAAATGTAAAGTGCATCAGATGAAGATTAATTGAATGCAATATGAAGATTAACCTGATAGAGATGAAATGACATAATATGGAAATGAATTAATTCCCGTTAATTAGATATATGGGCCATTCATCATATCCATTTAATCAATATTCTCACATGTAGAGTGATGCTCTTAATAATCCTACAGTATTTACAACACAAGCAAGTTCAATATATATCTTTCATTTAAATTTCACTCATAACTAGCTCTGATATCTATTATGTAAGAGGCAGTATATGGACCGTGATATATAAGGTTCTACATGTGGAATGGCTGAAGACTTTTCTGGTGGGGACACATATATTGTGCTCAAAGAACAAGTATCACACACCCTACCTCACCATTTTCACTCCAGGCCTAGATCCCTGCTTCCATAAACCCTATACTTTTTGATTGATTCCCTTTCTATTGAGCATCTGCCTATCATATGGTCCTCCTCTATTCTCCTACAGCTCACTGGTGTGGCAGTTGTCTGCAATAGACAGACTTAGCCCAATGTGTTTTGAGACAAAGGCTTCTCCTTCTTGTGGGGCCCATTTTGCCCACTCCCAAGTAGGTCTCTTCCACTAGTATTCATGGGATTTGGGACTTTTTGCCTAGATAAACCAGTGATTCCATTTCCAGAGAATGCATCAGTCATATCTGAGGTACATGTTTCTCCAAAAACCCCATTAAAGGAGCAGTAAACTTTTTTTATGAAAAAATATATATTGTAGGGATTTTCCTATTGAGTAAAATAAGGTTACTCCCACTGCCAAGAGATTTATATTTCCAGAGTTATTACAGTTTACACCCATGTTTTTTTTTTTTACATTAGCAGTGCCCTCTAGTGGTCAAAATCTAATTAGACTTCCTGTTAGATTCTAATGGAGGGGAAAGTCAGAAAAGTCAGGAACATACAGTTCTCCATAGAATGTGATATAAACTGCCTGTCACTTCCTGTCAGTTAGAACTTCCAGTAAGTAAACACAGTAAATTCACTTTCTGATTATTTAAACTGCTATAAATTTTGATTAAAACATCTGACAGCGATGGGAGTACCCTTGTTTTAAACAGCAAGAAATGCTCTATAAAATATGTGTTTTCATAAAATAAAGTTTACTGCTCCTTTAATTTTAATAATATGGAGTCTTCAGATTCTGTTACATACAAGAGCAGTGACAGGTGTGTTCATGGGTACATTGCTAACTGCCTTACATTGGCCCCAAAAATATTGAACTCAAACTATGAAAAGTGTGCTCTTTAATATATTTTCAATGAAGTATCATTCAGGAAGGTAATACTTTTGCTTTACTCAGAGTACACTATTTTTTTTTATAATATGTTTACTATCATTTTGAAAAGTTATTTTTATATTAACATTATCCTTTTCTTTGTTTACATTGCCGTAAAAAGGAAAAGATCATAATTAGGCAACGTTGTTGTATCTGCAGCAACATATAGAAAAAGTAATTAGTTGTGCATCATTGTGTTCCATGGGGCATTTCACATGCATTGTAATTGCTGTAGAGAAATGCAGAATGCTGCAGTTTTTTCTCCACAGTACAATAAATGTAACAGCTAAAAATGTTTAGTGTTTGTTTCAATTGAATTACAGGAAATTATACAACTATCATAGGTAGCTAGCTAGCTGTGTTTTCTCATTGATTTTGTCACTTCAGTTTATATTAAAAGAATGAGATTCTGGAAAGGCCTTGCTACATTAAAACATTAAAAGTAAACAGTTTCAGTAACTAATAACATTTGTGCTACATAAGTGTATTGGGCATGATTTATTGTATTGCATATGATTCTATGAATCATTTCACACAGACAACAATAGTGGTAACACGCCAACACACCAATTTGTATCATTGAAGGTACCTTATAATTTCTGCGTTGTCTCCTGGCCCAATCGGAACATCCAGAAGTCCGGTGCATAACCTGTTCCGGCTCTCCAAATTACGGATATATAGTGCAGACAAAGAAAAAAAGATACAGTTGCACTCGTACATCCAAAATAAGAAGCTTGAAGCATAAAAAAACCTTCTTTATTGTATCATCTTATAAAAAATTGACAAATCGATGTGGGGTTGAAGTGAGGCAGGACATACAAAGGAAGATCCCTTCAGTCTAACATGTTTCACGCCTATTAGCGCTTAATCATACACTGAATCATTAACAAATACACCTGACTAACATAACCTCGGTGAGGGTGGTGATAGGTTAAAATGCAAAAGGGAAAAGGAGGAGTCCCCTATAAAAACAAGAACATTCCTCGTTCAACCTATCATCACAACCACATCCTTCTAAATGACAAAATCCGACTTAACAGTAGACACATGTATCTCTAATTTACAAACACATAAGTCCTAAATAAAAAGGAACACAATAAAAAATTGTACAAGAGCCAAAACCACTTATAGCACGTTGCTGCGTATAAAAACAGCAACGACATACCAATCAGAGCAACACAGTAGCAAGCACCCAGAAGATTGCGGGCAAAAACCAATGGAAACATGCACATGGAACACGTGTGTGCATGGAACATATACATACCTGAATGAGGGAAGGAAAGAAGTCCCCTCTTTCAGATGAAGGTACTTTTATAATACCCTTTTACATTTAGTTATATGTCTGAAAAAATGTAAAAGAAAAAATTGTGTTAGACATGGCTTTATGCTTCTGGCATCCACTGCAGTATGTCAGTTTATTCTAATAGGTGTCACAGTTTTGATGAACACTCAGGCAAGTCTTGTAGGGTTAAAAGAACTTTATTGGATATCAAGTACAGACAGCAGTAACGTTTCCCACCCACACAGGCCCAGAAGAAGACAGTACAAGTACTGCCTACAACTAACACAGGTCAGGTAGGAACAAATAACAAGAATGTACACCCAGGTAGCAGGTACCCTAGAGAGAGAGGGTGAGGTGGAGGCAGCGACCTGCTGGTAGCGAAATGGAGACTCTAGAACACTAGGGTATAGAGGAGGCCCACGACTCTCAGCTACTGGCAGCAAAGACCCTAGAACACTAGGGGTCAATGGAAGCCCAAGACAAATGGATACTGGCAACAGGGACCCTAGAACGCTAGGGTTGACATAGGCACATGGACCACGAGTACTGGCAGCGAAGACCCTAGAACGCTAGGAGTCCCAAGACTCACAGACTGGCAGCATAAGACCCTAGAACGCTAGGGTTAACCAGAGGAACAGATTACAGATACTGGCAGCAAGGACCCTAGAACGCTAGGGTATTATGAGGCCCAAGACACACAGCTACTGGCAGCAGAGACCGTAGAACGCTAGGGGTGAATCGGAGGCAACAGACCACGGAAGACAATGGGTGTCCAAAGTATGTAGAGTACAGGAACAGGACCGCCACACTACAGCTGGCTCTTGAGCCCTTAAGGCCACAGCAGTATGGTAGGCAGGACGAGACAGTGAACCGGGCCTAGGTTATAGCAAGGTTCAATGATGGCAATACGACCAGAGGAATTCCTATAACTCCCCACAGGGAGTGAACCCAGCTAGTGACAGTGGTAACGATGGACACGTAAGCAAGTGAGTGAGTAACACAGCCCGACCGTTGACAGCACAGAAACCGAGACTCCGTCTGTGCACACTGCCAGAGGTGGTTCATACCAGTAAGGATGGCTGAAGCAGCAAGTGATCAGCCAAGGTCGGCAACATAAGCGGGTTCTCAGCCAGTCCAGTCAGCAACGTAGCGGGTTCTCAGCCAGTCTGGTCAGCAACGGATGTGGGTTCTCAGCCAGTTCGGTCAGTAATGGAAGCAGGTTCTCAGCCAGTCCGGTCAGTAATGAATGCGGGTTCTCAGACAGATTAGTCAGCAACGTAGCGGGTTCTCAGCCAGTCCAGTCGGCAATGTAGCGGGTTCTCAGCCGGTCAGATCAGCAACAAATTCGGAGCAGTTCAGGATACACAGGAACATCGTCAGTCAGGCCAGGTCATACACAAACAGAGCAGAAGCAGGAACTAGCGCTAGGTTCAGGTACACCACAAAAGGCCACCCGACTACTGATATGACAGGGTATAAAAAGGGCTGGCCCTGGGTGGAGTCGGGTTCAGGAGCCAATAAGAATGCAGCAGCTTAAACAAGGAAGTAAGAATGTCGCCGGCCTACAGCCAGGATCACAGGCACCGTGATAGTACCCTCCTCTCAATGACCCCTTCCCCACGGAGGAGGACCAGGCTTAGAAGGAAACTTAGCATGGAACCTTCGCAATAGCAATGGGGCATGGATATCAGAGTGTTTGACCCAAGAACGTTCCTCTGGGCCATAGCCATTCCAATGTACTAGGTACTGAATTTGACCACAAACCTTACGTGAATCTAAGATACTTTGTACCTCATACTCATCATGGTTTTGAACATGAACTGGACCAGGGACAACAGGAGCAGAGGTGTAGCGGTTACAGACCAGTGGTTTGAGTAAAGACACAAGAAACACATTGTGAATCCGCATACTTGTGGGAAGTTCCAAGGAATAGGAAACGGGATTAACCCTGCGGATGACTCAAAATGGACTGAAAAATCGTGGAGCAAACTTGTTGCATGGGGTTTGCAAATTAAAATTTCTGGATGATAGCCACACATGGTCCCCAACCTGGACAACAGGAGCCAGCAGTATCCTGTTGTTGGCATGTCGTTGATAGAGTTGAAATGACTCACGTAGGGAGGCTTGCACTTGCACCCAAGTGGAGTGAAGCTGCTGAATATGTTCGTCTAGGGCTGGAATCTGCTGTGCCTGAAATGAATCCAGGAGCAAACATGGTTGGAACCCATAGTTGACAAGAAAAGGTGAGCTCCCGGACGAGGTGTTAATGGCACAGTTTCTGGCGAACTCCGGCTAAGGCAGCAAATCGGCCCAGTTGTCATGATGATTAGACACGAAACAACGAATTAATTGCTCTAGCCCTTGGTTAGAGCGCTCAGCTGCCCCATTCATCTGTGGTTGATAATCAGAAGAGTATGACAATTGAATGCCAATTTTATCTCAAAACGCCCTCCAAAATCTGGATACAAATTGACTGACACGGTCGAAGACAAGCACACCATGAAGCCGGAATACTTCTTTGGCGAATATTACGGCAAGCTCCTTAGCAGACCAGGGAGTGGCACGAAATGAGCCATCTTAGAGAACCTGTCCACCACCATCAAAATGAATGTGCAGCCATTGGAGACAAGTAGCTCTCCCAAAAAATCAATGGACACATGTGACCATGGACGATCGCCATTGGGAACGGCCTGCAGGAGCACCACAGGGAGGTGCCTTGGAGACTTGGAATGAGCGCACATGGTACAAGCGGCAGTAAAGTCTGCACAGTCTGTTTTTAGGGTAGGCCACCAGAACATAAGAGACAGAGACCAGAATAATTGATCTCTGCCCACATGTCCGGCAGCACGTGAAGCATGGTATGTTTCCAGCAACCTAGTTCGAAACGGTTCAGCCACTAAACATTTTCCCATAGGCTTTTCCGGTGGAGCCTCAGCCTGAGTTGCCAAGATCTCCTGACCGAGTGGAGAAGTAATGCTAGTGCGTAACGTAGCAAGGATGCGATCATGAGGAATAATCGGTACTGGCTTAACCCCAGACTCCAAATCAGGCCCATACTGCCTGGACAGTGCATCAGCCCGTACATTCTTGGACTCAGGTAGATAGGATACTATGAAATTAAAACGTGAAAGAAAAAGTGCCCATCTAGCCTGTCTAGGAGACAATCTCTTAGCTTCAGAAAGATACAATAAATTCTTATGATGGGTAAGAATTATAATTGGCGCCCTGGTGCCCTCCAACAAGTGGCACCATTCACATAGGGCAAGAATGATGGCCAACAGCTCTCAATCGCCAATCTCATACACCAATTGCGCCTTAGTCAATTTCTTAGAGAAAACCCCGCAAGGCTTAATTACTTGACCAGGACTAGACCTTTGTGATATCACAGCCCCAACCCCTGTAAAAGAGGCATCCACCTCCAGAGTATATGGTAGATCAGGTTTGGGGTGTGACAGAACCGGCACGGAAGTAAATGTGACCTTTAATGCCTAGAAGGCCCCTTCAGCTTCTGCTGACCACTCAGATGTTTTAGCCCCCTTATGTGTGAGGAGGAAGACTCCGGTTGAAATTAATGTGGTTGATGTTAGTAGTAGTATTAGTGGTGACAGTGATGCTGAAGCATCCTGTGGGGCTAGCGTTAGGAGAGTGGTAGGTGAAGCAATTGAGAACATCCAAACTAGCAGTCAAGGGAGCCCTCTTCCCCCTATGGCATTGTCCATATGGAACATGATCCTGAAGAAGGCAAATTTGTCTCCACCACAAAAATACCACCACCAACAGGAGCAAAGATCAGCTGACTGTGCCTGCTGCTACTGCTGCCAGTCTGTCTTCTTCATGTCGCCAAGAAATGGCAAGTGTGACATTAGGGGACCCTCTATCATATTGCTCGACACCTCTTCCAACCAGCAGTGAGCTTTAGGAATTTGCGGAATTTGCAACTGCTCTAATTCCTGCTGCTGCTGAGTTGCAAGGGCAGCAGGATGCTGAGGAGCAGGCTAGTGTGCCACAAAACACCATGGACACAGTGGGAATGGGGTCAACAAGTGATGTGGGATTACTAAAGCAGGTTCCACTTTCCAGCAGCAGCAACAGATATACCAAAAGTGGTGGGAGGCTAGTTATGGTACTGCTACTTCCTCATGCACATCACTAGAGCTAGTCGTGTGGCAAGTGGAACCTTCATCATCCATCACCCATGTTATTGCTATTGGTGATCCCATTCTCTTTCAGCTGCCTAATAATCCTGCTGCTTAAACAATTCAGCAGCAGCAGCAGCAAGAACAGCAGTTGCAAATTCCGCAATTATGGATTCAGGAGTACGGTGTTTTTTTTCTCAGGGCTTGTGCTTTAAAAAAATCCAAAATAAAATCATAGTCCTACAAAAAAAAAATAACTATTCTTTGGTGGTTTGTTTCTAACAAGCCTAAGTAGTATAAAACAATGTTTCCTTAGGGCTTGTGCCAAACAAGCTTAAACCCTACAAATCAATGTTTCCTTGGGTTATTCTGTTGTTTTTGGTGTTCCCTGGTACACTGGGTGCAACATCAGATTTTATCTTGATGTCTTATGTGGTAAACCTTTTGAATCTTTGTTATAGATTCTACTTTTTGTTCCAATGTTTTTTTTTATTATTGTTGCTGATATTGTCCCTGTGTGATATTTGTGGGTGGGAAACATCAGAGCTTCTTCCAATAAGTGTATTTTACACTTTCATGGCTAGTGAGTATGTGGCAGTGTGATTTATCCCTTCCATTCTAGTACAACTATATACTTTTATGCAGAAGAGAAAGGGTTCTCTTTGTCTGTTGAAGTTACATTTATGAGATAGATGGTCCAGCTTTATTCTCTATATACTTTCCACTATCTATTAATGTATAATTTACTTATAAACATTTCCAGTCCAGGTTTTGGTAAGCACACCCAAAGAAAAAAAACACATTTAAAATTGCTGGAGTGCAACCAGTTTTGACCATCTTTAATATAGTAGTGATATGCAGGCACAATGCCACAGAGTAAAGGGTTAATGGTGATGAAAATTTGGATGTGCACCAATACTTTGTATATTTGCTTTTAGCTTTTTTGGTCAAAATTGATTGCACTCCAGCAATTTTAAATGTGTTTTTTTCTTTGGGTGTGCTTACCAAAACCTGGACTAGAATTGTATTTTTGGAAGTTTTGACCAGCTTCTATTGGTTTAAGCACCCCTCCCACCCCTAGGTGCAATGCTCATTGTCTCTAGGACACTATATAATGCCTGTCAGAGAGTCTCTCTCCATTTATGAGTAAAGCTGACCAAGACTCAGCTCTCAGGATAAAGTACATTAAGGTTAGTAAATGCCTAAATTGGGAGAGAGTAAGCTCATAAGACAAAGCATATTAAAGGGATAGTAATACTTCGTTTTAACTTTATTTTATTTTGTAGGCATTAAAAAATATGAAGAATGATGTAAGTCTTATCTCTCAAACCTTTATGGTTTAAGAGATATTCACAAGCAAAGTTTCCACTCCCGCCCCTTTTACCTAGTGTAAGCCATCTCTTCTCAGATGGGGAATCTGGTTGTAAGACCAGACAGATAACAGCAGGGGACAATCTTCTTACAATGAAAACAATGAAAGCCCTGCCCCCCTTGACAAGCTTTTCAGGTTTTCCCTTATCTTAATTGAAGATTGTCCCTCTCTGCAGTCTACCTGGGCACCTCCCTTCTGCTCTGGCTGAAAAGTGTTACATCAGTAAAAGGGGCGGGAGGGGGAAACTTTGTCATTGAATTACTCTTGAACTACAACTCTGACAGAATTGAAATAACACTCTCCAAAGTCCAAATACTATGATGATTAATTAGAATTGTTTTTATTATGAAACATTACTATCCCTTTAAGGTTAGGTACTTGCCAAAATGAGGTACCTTGGCATTGGTGGCAAGCTTAGCATTCTATGGCCATATAATGTAACTAAATCCTCATCTTTAATATAGTAGCGATATGCAGGCACAATGCCGCAGAGTAAAGGGTTAATGGTGATGAAAATTTGGATGTGCACCAATACTTTGTACATTTGCTTTTAACTTATAAACATTTCACTTATGTAGTGAGTATTATTAACTGGCACTTGGAGTTATATTTTTCATACTATTATAAATTCCTTTAGTTAATTTAATTTTTCTTTATGACATTATTTCCTGAAACAGAGATTGTTAAAAATATATAGCTATTATAAAGCAAAACAGTATTTTGAAAACTGAATTGAAAATGTATATATCCAACAATAGCTTAGTAATGAATAGATAAAGTGTAACATCATGTGACAAGCTATATCATTACTTCAATTAATTTAAGAAGAGAAAATAAACCACGTCAACTAATTCATTATGTTCTCATTAACATATCTAAGCATTTCAGACAGTCTCTTTTTATAAATCATTTGCACGCCTGCTGAGTTGTATCTATGATAATTTTACTAATAGCACTGAAGATTAAGTTAAAAAGACAATTTTTAAGATATTTCACATTAGTTTCATGAGCAATGTTTAGGAACAAAGTCATAAAAATATAAGCACATTTTCTTCAATACTGATATTGTTCCTAAATTATCTTAACTTGGAAACCATTCAGCAGTAATTTACCCAAAAACATATATTTGTATTTTACAGAAAAGTGTCTGTTAAATTATGACAGATGTAATCTTCCATTTCAAAATGCAGCAATGCAATGCAATATCACCATTCTTTTGTGTCTAAGGAAAATACAAATGTAAGTAATATGTTTTATTGTTTATTTTTACATTTTAAATAACTTTTACTATTTTAGGGGTAGATTTAAAGGCAGCGTTAGCGTGTTGTAAGCCATTTAAAGGTCTGTCTTAAGAACAGTTAACAGCAGTTCACAAATCCTTACGGCCGATAGACTGACGTGCGTTGAGACGCATAGAACAAGATTCCCCAGAGCCATTTAAAGGAGTGCAGTACAGCTAACGGCTGAAAAAAAGATACACTTAACGGCTAAAACTTAAGACCCAGTTTTGTCAGCCGTTAGACACATAACAGTCAAAAAGAAACCACTGTTAAAGACAATTCACATACAGCACAAGCATGTAAATGGCAAAATTAACCCGTGCAATGCCAAAATAACACAAAAACATGGACAGACACCACAAATCACTGTCACACACAACAACAAGCAACACCACAGGGACACGGACCTCCAAAAACACATCAACACAACATGGCACAGAACATTGGGGGTTATCACACAACACGGAGACAAATATAAAACAAGCTCACCTGTGCAACATCACCACATGATCCAGATGCAACCTGCACCACACAACTTCACACCCACAACTGCTTCACACTGCTTCACACCACTTCTTAAAACACAGACACACCTGCAAACACTTGCCTGGACAACAAACACCTTCCCATTGGTCATCACTCACCTCATCACCACACCTAGACAACGCCCTACCACATACTTAAAGGGACAGCTCACCACACTCACTTGTGGCATGTTTTCCACTCAGATAGAGAGAGATAGAGAGAGACAGAGAGAGAGGTAGAGAGAGAACAATAAGTATGTTGGGATACTTATTAATGAGAAGATTGTGGAGAAGTCGTGCAAGGGCGAGAGCCAGGGAATAACAGAAAGCCCCAGGCACACCTGATCATTAGCCTTCACCTGTTGTGAAGTGAGGAGGCTCTGGCTCAACAGCCACACAGGAGCACATCCCCACCTGGAGTGCAGTACCTGCCTACAGATGCACAGCTGCAGCAACAGGATGCTCCACAGCAACAGGACTCTCCACAGCTGCCACAGGGACACCTGCAGCAGCAGAGGATGTATAGACGACCACCAAGGCCCAGGGTATACCGCCCAAGGGTCACATCTTTGGAATGACCAATGACGAGGTGATTGATCGCTACAGGTTGAGGTCACACAGCATCATTGCCTTGTATGAGGCCATCAGGTGGATCTCATTTACATCCACAACCATGCCCTCACTGGCCTGCAAAAACTCCTCTGTGCCATACACTTCATGGCAAGTGGCACCTTCCAGTCCACTGAGGGTTACCCATCAGGCATGTCACAGGCCACATTCTCCAGAGTGCTGGCCCAGGTCTTGCCAGCCCTCAAAAGCAAGGCCAGTACCTACATACATTTCCCCACCACCGACATGGAGTGGATACATCTCAAGCAGGGCTTTTATACAACGGGAGGCATGCCCAGGGTCATGGGTGCTATAGATTGCACCCACGTCCGTATCAAAGCCCCAGCACATGACGCACATCTATTCATCAACAGGAAGAACTTCCACTCCATGAACGTGCAGATAGTGTGTGACAGCAACATGAGGATTATGAATGTCTGTGCAAAATATCCTGGCAGCTGTCATGATTCGTACATTCTCCAAAACTCCTCAATACAGACTTTGACAATTGAACTTATACAGGGGGGTGGCTACTGGGTGAGTTCACAATACTACATCACACCATATCCACAGGTGTACACACAACACTGCTCACCATGCTGCTGACCCACAGCTAGTACGTCCACCACACAAAACATCATTCACACAACATGTGCTCCCTGTCTCACCATGTCACTCACATTCCACAGGTGATGCTAGCTATGGATGCAAATCCTGGCTACTGACTCCAGTCGCCAATCCCCAAACAGATGCCCAGGAAAGATACAACCAGGCTCATGGCAGAATGCCACTGAGCGGACCTTTGGCCTCCTGAAGTCTTGATTCCGATGTCTGAACCACTCGGGTGGAACACTGCAGTATGCACCTGGAAAAGTGTGTGACATCATAATGGCATGTACAATAGTGCACAACATTACAGTGGACACCAGGCTGGTGGATGATATTCAGGCCCACCCATACTTGAAGTGCCCATGGACATCAGCCATGTTGAGGAGACCCTGAGAGGGGCGCAGATCAGAGACAGGCTCATCATGGACCACTTTAGCTGTAAGTATAACACAGGCATCCAAACAATCCATGCAAGTCCTCCATCAGTCCTGTGAATTGGTGCCAACACACTAATCACACCACATGATGTTCCGTTCCACCACACAGGATCATTGACAAAGCACTGCACTGGCAGCAGTATGGCCCCAAACATCATGCATACCATGGATGTAGCATATTGTGTGTGGGGATTCCAAAACCATCTTCCATTCCCTTCTTCACGTTGACACTGATACCTCAAGGATATCACGCACACTCCCAGGAGAAACAAGGTACAACACATAACCCATGACCAGCATCTGACAGGGCTTGATTGACAGCAACCAACGTAATTTGCCATGATCGTAGCCAGAGCAACCATGGAAGCCTTGTAGCGAAAGAGTGTTATCCAATGCAATGCATTGGATAACACTCTGTCACATCAGGGGTTAAAGGGCCATTAGGGTCAACATGGGACCTGTAGTTTGCTAGAGCTGAGAAGAGCAGCAGAGGGATGGATCTACAGTGTTATTGTTATACAACATTGAGGTCATGAAACGTGCATCAGATCTCCAGGGACACCATGCTGACCTGTGAGTGTGTAGTGAAATATGGCCCTGACATGAATATATACATCAACAAACATGTCATAATAGTTCCATGAAACAAATAAAATTGGGCTGCCACTGTCACTCTCACAGTGGCAGTCCAAATTCATTTGTTTCATGGAGCTCTCAGCACATACTTGTTGATGTGTGTATTCACGTCAGGGGCACATATCCCTAGAGCTGCTTCACATTTTCTTAGTTCTCTACATAATGGGTTACAGACGAGTACACAACACATTACAAAGCAATGGTTTGTGTACTCACCTATAACGAAAAAGACTGAGGGGATTAGGAAGTTCAAGATGTTGCATGATGATCAGTTCGAGGGTGCTGCTCCAAATCCTGTCCTCTTGTCCCACAGATGTCCATAGCATGATCCATCCTTGGACAGTAGATCTTCCATGTTACTGGACTGTTGTCTTGACAATACTTCTATGAAGCTCACCCCTTGGTGTTTCAAGTGTTTGTGTTGGTGATGCAATGTTTGACCTGATGTTCACAGAAACCTCTACTGGAACATTCTCATATAGACACAGAAAACACAAATTCATGTGTGTAGTAACATCCAGGTATCAAACCTGTACAGTTAGAATGCTCATCGACAGAGTTGTCAAACCTTGTGGACAACAAATGAGCAGGACAGTAGTGTTTCAGTATTAAGATTTAGTTTCAAAGCACATTTAGTGTGCTCATACAAGTGTTTAATTCATATAGACTATATACCCAGAAAACACATGTACGTTCTAATGTACTCTGAGACACAATAAAGAAGAACCATCACTATTCAATCTGTGTCTGTATGAAGAAATGTTGGATTACACGTGTCAATGCGTAACCACACTCCAGGCTAGAGTATCCTCCATACATGGGAAGGCATGACCCACATCACGGGAGTACACTACTTGTTTGCCAGTGAGTGGGCTCTGTGATGTATTTATGCAAACAGATGATGGCAGAGATACACTAATGTGTGTTGGGCGTGATGAAGGGGTGATCCAGAGGACATGCTTCCACAGTGATTTCATGTCCACGGTTTCTGTGTTGCTCAATATAATCAATGTTCTGAGATAGCTTTAGTTTGACATATCTCAGTACATGGCCTACAAAAACAAACAACCAGACTAAGTGGACAAGAGTTATCAATGGTGAAGTCTGTTACAACCTTGGTAAAACAACAACTCAACGTACTCGAGAACTCAATGCTCAACCCTGGATTTCAATATGTGTGCTACACATTGAAATTCTATGGTGAACATTGGGATTCCCCCATAAGTCAGTTTCACAATAACAGTGTGAATCAAAGAATATTTCCCTGCAGGTTCCATCTGTCCTGCTTGTTAGTCCTCTGCTAAGTCAAATAGCTGTTTGCTTGGATAACCCCTTAACCCCTTAAGTACCAGACGCGCACGCACGGAAGGCACTTTAGGACCACGGGGTTTTTTTAAACCTTGACATTTGTCCTTGTCTTGCATCCTGTTTTAACCCCTTACCACCCAAGGACATACATGTACGTCCCGAGCGGATGTCCCAGGTGGACAGAGGATGTACATGTACGTCCTGGAACTAATTTAATAAAATGGAAAAAAAATTTGGCGGGCATTAAGTGCCGGCAGCATGTGCGCACAGCCAGTCACTAAGGGGTTAACCTTCAGGGTGCTGTGTTGGTGCAGTTGTGTGGATGAATGATGGGCATATGTTGGGATGTGACTGTGTTTGTGTGTGTGATGGTTGTGTGGTTTGATGTGGTGTGTAGTTATGGGATGATGCACTTACCGGCAGTGTGGAGGCTCCTCTCATCCCCAGTGTCAGATCCTCCAGAGACCCCCTCAATCAGTGTAGATGACAAGGTCTGCTGTAGCCTCTCCTCCCATCCGCTGAAGGTGATAGGGACAGGGCGACCACCTCCGGTGCCTCGGGCGTGTAGGGCGGCATCCCCCATCTTCTTCTTAACCTGCCTTTTGCAGTCGCCCCATCTCTTTTTCACTGAGTCCACGTCCCACCTGCAGGTGGCAACCGCATTGACCTGGCTGCAGATTTGGTTCCAGGCAGCCTTCCTCCTTGCAGCCAGGGCAGGTACCCTCTCCCTCAGGAACAGGATGGTCTCCCTCTCCAGCACAGCCTCCATGAAGTCCTTGTTCTCCTCCTCACTATAACTGGGATCCCTGATCCTCTCTTCCTCACTTCCAGCCTGGGAGGAGTCTGAACCAGACTGCCCTGCCTGCGCTGCCCCTGCTTGTGTATGGTGGTCCCCACCATGTACCACTGCAGGTTCTGTCCCTGTCCTTTGTGTGCCTGCTCTTCTGGGCCGGCTCTCCCTCCTCTCTGTGGATCTCCCTCTCCCGCCCCTACTCTCAACAGGGATGTCCTGCTCTCCTTCCTCCTCCTCCACTACTCTGCCCATCCCTCTCTCCTGTCCTCCTCTCCTAGCCATCATTCACCCACTCACACCCAGGCACTCACAGACACACTCGATCCCACTCACTCTCTGTCACACTCTTTTATTCACAGATTCAAACTGAGAAAATAAAGTTTAAAAAATGTGTTAGGTGTTATAAAAAAAAGACTATGTGTGTATGTGCATGTGTTTATATGGGTGTATGTGATATGTTCAAAAGTGTGCTATGTGTATATTTAGGTGCAACTCCAATTCTCTCTCTGCTCCAAAACCCTTCTACCTCCAATGACAGCCCCTTTCGCCCTCACTCTTGACACTATCCTCCAGTCCTGGGTCCTGTGATCTAGCTCGCCAAAACTCGAAACACAGACAGAGTGTGACCGTTATTTTGGGGTATATACAGGTGTATTTGAACATTTTTGCTACTTTGGGGTCTCAGGATTGGCTGTAGGTTTGAATTTTGTTTGTGCATCTATCAAGATTGCTAGAAAACGCCAGCCGTAATGTTACATTTTGACTTAAGTTGTGTTTTAACGGGTGTCTTGGACGCACAGTGATGCGAAAACAGGTGCAACACAGGTTTTTGTGTTACGTGTTTTTGTTGTGCCTACGCTCGATAGCTTTCTTGTACTCATACCTTTAAATCCATCATAAGTCATGTGTTACTTGCGACCGATGTGCCTTTTTTACTTAGCGGCTGACTTATCACGAACATTTAAATCTAGCCCTTAATTATTTAAATTAAATGGGTTTGCTTTTACTACTTTTACACGCAAACATTAATAGTTAATGAGTAGCATGTACAAATATGGCACAGCATGCATTGTGGCTTAAGGGCCATTTATACATGCAACAGCAGGCCATGCTCCTGCTTAGTACCTATCTGAAAAGCCTGAGGGTGGTAGTAGGGTAGAGTTAGGCAGGGAGTTACCAGGGGGTAGTGATTTTGACAGGAGTGGCCAGAGGGCTAAGCACCCTGTCCATGCCTGTCAACATTAAGGCACACAGTTTTAGTTTAAAACATTCCCCCTCCCTGTCCACACTTCCAATTTCACCCTCCCACCTGCTACTTTGTCTCCCCATTTCCTCCTCCAAACCTCCCTTTCACCATCTCTGCCTCCTCCTTGCCTCATCTCCTCCCCTTATCAAACCCACTTCATCTTCCCCTCCTCCCAATCTTCCCTTCACCTCAATGCCTCCCCATTCTTTATTACACCCTCCTCTTCACCTCATCACCTCCACTTGCCATTCACCTCCCCCTCCCCTTTGCCTCATCTCCTAAAACTTTTGTCTACTGTATCAACTCCCATCCACCACATTGTGCCTATTTGCCCCTCCTATCTACCAGATCACCACTCATTTGGCACACTATGTCTCTTTTGCCTCCCACTACTGCATCACTATGCGTCTTTATGACTCCCAACCTCCTACCACCTTCCCTGGACCAAAGGTCAAGAGTAAGTGTGAGAGTGTGTGTGTTTGTCATAACAAGGGTTTGGGGAGTTGCAGCCACATGAACCTTTTCAATGTCAGAGAGGTATCCAATGCAGTGTGTTAAAATGCTTCAGATACCTCTCTGGCACCCAAAGGTTTATGCACTAAATGACAATTTCTTTACACCTCACAGAGCAAAACTCAGGTTCATCCATGGGATTTGTGTGAGTGTGTCTTTTTTTTCTTGGCCACATGGGCACCACTTTTCTACTCTTACTAGTTATGTTAGGAAGTAATGTTATATTTGGTTCAGGAACATAAGTTCCTCATTTTCCTAATTACTAGTCAATGAGTAGAATGTACAATCATGGCACCACATGAACTGGATTAAAGGGACATTTAGAGATACAAAGCAGAACTGGATTAAAGGGACATTTATAGATACAAAGCAGGCCATGTTCCTGCCGTGTCCCTATGTTTAAAATACCTTTTGTGCTGAAATGGTTGCTTTGGATCATTTTAACCAATAGGTGTCCAATGTGGTAGTGTATTAGAGTTTCTTTCCTTTGCACTGAGGAGCGGGTCTATGTATTATCTAAGCACAGAGGAACTTATTTCACATCTTGAATGCCTGCTTTATGGTTGGCATGTAAGTACATATGTATGCATACAGAAGCACAGTATACTAAGCATCATTGCATACCATGCACTGCATTCTACATTATTATATCAAATGTTTATTTTGGAATAATTTCAGTTCAGTTTAATTTCACTTTCAATGCATTTATTCATTCTTGTTTTACCATTTGTCTTCAATGTCAGGTACTAGGTATACTATATGAATGAAAAATATATGTTTTAAGATGGATTATGCTATAGCAATATGCTAATGATTTCTGTAACTGCTATTGTTTAGAATAATATTTTGTGTCAATATTTAATTTGCAAATGTAGAATATGCATACTTAGCAAAACAGGAGAAAGACAGTACTTCCCACCGTGCTGAAAAATTCCCTTGAAAAGTGTTTTTTTCCTGCACTATTCCACCTTTGCCACTGCAAAGATAGGAATGGATTTCCCATCCCATGTGGAGAGTTTCCCAAATATTCCCACTTTATTACTATAAAAGGGGTGTCAGATTCCCTGCTTTTGTCAATCTGTGTGGTAGAGAGAAGTAAAGTAGTAACATTTTTATGCTAAAGGAGATAGGCGTGGGCTGGAGCTGATATTCAGGAGTTTTAATGACAGTCAAGTGTTCTGTGTACCCTGGGGAGTATGGAGGGAGAAAGTAGAGCTCAAAAATGCTTTTTCACCTGATAAGTGATGGCCGGTAACAGTTAGACAGACATGAAATCCAGGTTTCTACCTGCTGTGGTTAAGCCTCTACTGTGACTAACTGAAAGATATATTTGCAGATAGATAAAATCACATCCTACACCTTGACACTCTCTTCTGTAATCAGAAGAAGAAGAGGGGCAAGTGCACCTGCAGCAGCTGCTGTGTAGGGAACTTTCTTGCATACTATGTGCAGATACTAAGACTAACAAGACAATCCTCATCCCGTACTGTAGTGAAATTAGGAGAAAGAAAATATTGCTGCTGTTTTTTTTTTACCCAAGCTAAAGGTACAGGCAAAGAGATGGGTAAAATGTGGGATAAACAGTTGTAGACAGTGACCTTTTATTTAAAAAAAAAAACTTTTGACTGGTAGGTGACAGACACAGGCCATTACCTGAGCTCTGACCAAGACTGACAGTTCTGTTGTGTACTTTAGAATAAAAATCAACACTACCATCATTATGTACAGAACAAGTGCTAGGGGCAGGGGTAAGAGGATAGGAGTAGGAGTGCATGGACATGGTAGCAAAATGGCACTCCAAAAACTGACTGACCATGGTTTCTGCAGCTTCTGCAATAATTGATGATGATCTTTCTCTTCTTCTTGAGGCTGTTTGTAACAGTGACATGAAAAATTCCACAACAGCAGCAATAGTAGTGTTAAACCTTTTTTTTAACATTTTTATTGAGAGGACAGTAATAAAACATTACAAAATCACAGATAATGCACAAGGTAGTCAGATAAGATACATACTGCAGTCAGACAAGTAGGTATCAAAACATAGAGATACAGCTGTTCCATTTTCATTTTAGAAATGAAAAACTAAACTAAACCAAAACTCCCCTCCCCAACTACAACCCCCACCATATCCCTAATAGAACCCAGCCCACCAACCCACCCTCCCTCCCCAGGAGACGAGCACAATCTCTCATTCAGTAATTATTGTTAAGTGTAGCAGGTAGCATTGTAGGCATCAGTTAGCAGATAATTATATAACTAGATAGATAACCAGAGTCTTCAGGGGCACCAACTATGTCACAGAGAATGATAAGGATTTATACCATAGCCCTCATTGGTAAAGAGTTCTAGCATTGCAATAAGAGGTCCATGAACCCCAAATTAGGTTAAATTTGTTCGGGGTGCCTCTATGTAAATAGAGTCCCTTATAGTGAGGGAGATTATTAGCCACCAGGGCCATCCAGTGGTCATGTTTGGGGAGGTGTTCTGACATCCATGTTTGCGCCACCACCTTTCGTGCCATAACCAGCAGCTCCCTAATCAGTACATTATGAGAATTGGAGTGGAGTTGATCAGGTAAAATAGAGAATACACATACCTTTGGAGAAAGTGATAGATCCCATTGCACCACAGCCGACAGAGTATGCAGCACGTCCTCCCAGAAACCCCGGACCAGAGGACAATCCCACAGAAGGTGCAAGAAAGCGGCACCTGCCTCCCCACACCTCCTGCACTGATCGCCATCCACCCTACCCATCTTAAAAAGACGCACAGGAGTATAGTAAGACCTGTAAAGAATCTTAAGCTTAATTAGCTGATGTCTGGCCATGGCAGCTACTGCTCCAGGACTCCTCAAAGCCATTTCCCACTCATAATCCTCAAGGCACCCACATCAGCCTCCCATCTAGACCTAAGCACATCATTCTCGCCTACAGAAATTTTGTCTAGCCACGCATATATTAACGAGACAGGTCAAAGGGGCTGCTTCCTCTTAGCCAGTGTAACCAGTGAAAATTCTTTTATGCTTGGAGTCTTATCACCCCACAAGGTATCCAAAGCATGCCTCAAACGTAAATATGAGTAAAAGAAAGTAGTAGGTAAAGCAAATTCCGCACGCAGCTACTCAGATGTTTTCAGAACATTAACCTGATATAAATGGCTAAGCGTAGAAATACCATATGTCAACCAAAGTCGTCCAAAGTCCAAGTGTCAAAGCTGTACCAATCCTCCCCCCCCGATCCCCAGAGGGGAACATCAGGGTCCCTTGCTTCATAATTCGAAGCAGATTGTATAAGGGACCATACAGCACAAGTCGTTCAAGATGTGGCAGGGGAATATCTAAGTATATCTGGACCCAACATAGGGATATGTGGCAAAGAGTAACCTGGTTTGAGTAGAGATTCATGAATTTTATGAAAGGTGTGCAGGGTATCAGGTAGAATATATGCTAGTGCATATTGTAGTGTTAAACCTTTTAAAGACCCTGAAGGAATGAGCCACATTTTAGTGTTGTTGCAGGGCCTCACATGTTGCCTGGATAAGACTGCTGCATGGGCCTAAGCTCATCATCATCCCCACAGACTGTGGTGGTAATGGAACAAGAAGCATCAGTGACATGAGAAAAGTGGTAATGTGATGATGATTCCCCTTTCTGAGAGTCCTAGTGCTGCTGAGGCAGAACTATAAGAATCCACCACTACTTCAGGTGCATTCAGTGAGAATAAGCTGGCCAGTCATGCTTTTCCTTATGAACCTCCTCTAAAATCATGGTTGTTTTGTAATATTTCCCTTGAGAACACAAATGTGTTCTCAGCAGCAATGTGCACTGTGTGTGAAAACACTATGAAAGCCTAGGGTAAGGACTGGGTTCACACTTGACACATTTGCTCTGACATTAAGAACCACTACAACCATCACCTTGAGGTTTATGTTAACAATGTTAAACCATCCCCCAAGAAATCAGGTGCTGCTTTGTCAGACACTATGGCCTTTGTCTATTCCACAAACTGCAAGTCACTAGGTTTTAGCGATAGGTGACTGATGCTTCCCCATTGTCCACCATAAAATTATGCAACTTTCCTGCCATGATTTTGGCATATTCTGAAGCATGGGGGATCTGTGTATGCTTCCTTACTCCCCAAATTCTATTGGTCTCCACCAAATTACCATTTGTGTTCATTGATCCATACAAGGCACAATGTATGGCGCTATATTGTCATATTCTCTCATCTGCATACTCACTCTTTTGCTACTGGTGATACTAGTAGCAGCAGCACAGCACAGTAGCAGTGCTGAGGAAGTGGACCCTGAGAGTGCCAGGTCCAGGGGGACAACATGTATAATGCTCCAGAACTAGACTCTAACACAAGAAGATTATGATAGCACGGTTGCTATTGCCATCATTGTCAACGTTCTGGGCTTGTGGGAAGTTTTACTTGCCTTACTCTCTTATCTCTGAGATGTTTATCTACTTTTTTCACTAATGGGAAGGGGCAAGGAACGCAGTGACATGCTTTTTTTGGGGGGATGGTTTTATGTTTTTTATGCACAGATGTGCCAACGTGTAATCCCTCCTTTCTGCTCTTCACAAACTTGTACGCTTTGCAGAGTGCAGTTGAAGACGATTGCACTGTACATGCCCCAAATAAAAAAAATCCCAAACCAAGATATTAGATGAACCTGCAGTAACCGGTGCTGGCATTGTTGATGCTACTGTCTTAGAAGCAGCACTAAAATTAGAAGGAGGATTAGTAGGAAGTGGAAACAAATCTTCAACTACCTGCCCCACAACAACGCTACTACCCATTGCCACTGTTTGCAGTGACAAACTAGCCTAGTCATCGGTCTACTGCTGTGACAGATGTACTACTGTCTCAGACAACTCAGCAGCAAGAAGTGCACTGACAGCAAAAGCAATAATATCATAGCTGCTAGTGGTGGTGGTGATTAGCAAATGCATCTTTCTCCCATTTTAAACTTCTTTCAACCATGTATGAGGCGAAAGTTGAACTTGATGGACTTGTGTCTTTTTTCAACCTAATTTACTATGTAATTTACTATGAAGGCTCTCATGCTATCTTCCACACCACCAGGTCATCTACCATTTGTCTCTTCTCCATCATAATCACTAGTCTCTTGCTGCTCTCTACTTGGTGATGACAAATGCAAGAGAGGTACTTTATACTGAGTTAGACATTGAGAAAAATCTACATGTGGGAGGGAATTATATTATTTTCATTGATGGAAAAAAGGAGGTAAACTTCATTTTTCATGGGAATTCCTGTCCAGGGCAGAAAATGCAGTTTTTCTTATGTTTCTCTTCTGAGGCAAATATTTTTGCCAACCCTTCTTGACATGGGAACTTTATTTTAACAATCCAAAAATTCCATTGTCAGCATCTTTATTAATTTTGGCCAATATAAGCAAATGATAAGGATTTGCATCAAAGTTTTACACACAAAACTATTTCCAGACAGGCAGGGGGAAAGGAGACTATTTTGTGAACAATCTTGTTCAGACAATACATTTCATCCAAATCAGTGTTCAGAAAGAGTCAGATATGAAACAGGGCTACTACCCACTAGAGATGGGTGAAAATGTTCTCCTCAAACTGAAATCATTGAATAATGGCACTTTCCACTTGGTGAATAATTTCCAGCGAAAAGTGCTGTTTTTCTGCTTTTTCATGCCTTTTTTGCCCGTTGAAATCAATGGGAAGAAAAATATTTCTCCACCGCTCAAAAGTTTTCTACAGCCATATAAAAGACTGTCAGTCTCTCACAGCATGCCATTCTGTGTTTGTGAGGGGAGAGAGCAGTAAGTTTTTTGAGCTAGAGAAGACAGAGAAGGTAATTGATGTTTAGTTTAGGGAATCTTTTAGGAGAGTCAGTGGGGCACTCTGGGGAGAAGAAGGGAGGAAGGAGGTTTACCTCAAATACTCCAAAATTCCATGTGACTGATTGGCAAGACACAGGCAGCTATGGATGTATTTGCTTGCTGATCTTGCTGTTATTGTGTCTGTGCTGGTTGGGGAAGTCTGGGAAAAGACATTGTTGTTTTTGTTTTTCAGTCATAATTTTTTTTGGACAGACTGTAATAAGACAACAGGGTGGACAATTAAAAAAAAAAAGAATAAAGAACTAAATATACTAGGTGACAGTGACAGACAGCTGACTGGGCTTAGGCAAGGCATCATACAGCTCCATCAATTGTGCTGTGTACCATACAGTAAAAAAACTCAGTGTAGTTGCGTAATGTCCAGCAACTGCACAATGGGAAGGGGTAGGGGTGGAGCAGTGCAGGGACATGAGAATGAAGTAGTAGTTAAAAAACTGAGTGCAGCAATGGTTGCTGCATCGTGTGCAATCAATGATGATGATCCCTCTACTCCAAGTGAGGATGCAGTTTGTCAAGGTCCCAACACAACTAGTTCCAGCTCCACCAGTGCCAGTAGAATTAAAAAAACATATAAGAAGAACACTGCAGATGACAACAAGTGGCATTCAAGTGTTGATGATGCTGGCAATAGCATAATAGTGGAAGGTGTAACAGCTGAACCACCTAAAGTAAAAATAAAAATAAATTGTTTGAGACCATCAAAAGCTTAGAGGAATATAAGGGTATTAGTGGGCAAGAACTGTCAGGTGATTCTGATGCTGCTGAGGATGACCTAATGATGACTGATGATGATTCAGATCTAAAATATATCCTTCAATATCCTTCTCTTGTTCAGATATAGATGAAGTTGAGAGTGAGGATGTTGACAGGGCTATAAGGATAGCAGAAAGTCAAAGGCTGAATCTTCCACCACTTTTAAGGAGTACTGTGCCTGTCTATAAACTGTTTGAGAAAGCCATTGGGAAGTATGACCCTGGACAGGTACATATGTAAAAAAGCACATAGTCACCCTATCATCAAGCAGCAATGTTGGTGAGACTAACATTCTTAAAAATGAACCAACATCTTATACCATCTTACTATCAGGTAGCAGAAACCACACATGACAGACAAAACCAGGACAAAGCAGCACAGATAAACAGGTGGAGGAGGGATGTGAAGAAGGGTTGCCTCCATCTACCCCACTTGGGACCACTGCTATGACCGATAATTAATGTGTGTCAATAATCTGAGAAGGAGGAGTGCATATGGTAAAAACAATATACATACACAAATCACATCATGCCAGTCCACTACCACCACCACTACTATACACATCTGCCATATTGTAGGTTGTACTTTATTTTTTTTTATTACTTGATATCATCGACAATATGTGCCAGTGTCACTTAAACAGGAAGTCAGTGTTGTGGGCAAAGGACAAATGCATTCTGCATGCTAAGATATTTTTCAAGGCATATGTTGCTGTAGGACTCACTTCTAAACTTCAACCCTCAGAAGAAGTAATATTACAGTGGGAAATGTAGTACCTATAGGAAATTTAGGCAAAAATGTGTTAAAATAGGCGAAAAATGTGTTAACATAGGTAGAAATTTTTTAAAAATAGGCGAAAAGGAGGACATTTTTGCATAGGCGAAAAGGCGACATTTTTCGCAGGAAAAGCAAAAAATCAGCATGTTTTTGTGAAAAGTCATACGGGAAAATTTTCACACTTTTCGCACTCCCCCCCCCCCACTGCCTACTGCACATAATATCCCCACATACACTTCAATGGGAATCTATGGAATAAAACTAGTGATCAAATTTACCACTTGTAATGGAATTCAGTCCTTAACTAAAATGGTTTGTTGGCATTAAACATGTTTATTTTGAGATAAAAGAGTGAATGCTTTTGAGAAAAGTTGTCATAAGTGAACAGTATGTCTTTTTTACTTTTTATTTATCTTCCTCTGAAATGATTTCCTCCAGATTCTATACTGCCATAATTCATAATCAGGAAGGGGAGAGATTCACTATGATAATACATTCAGATTATATTTTAATATAATATTATTATATAATATTATTATTAGGCCTAATCCATTCCAGGACATTGAAAACGAGAGAAATCTCAATGTATTCTTCCTTGTAAAACATTATCTAAATAAATTACAGTAGCTAAATCTTTTATTGTAATTTCATTTGTATTTATCAACTTCATAACCTCCTGCCCCACAGCATGCTTTTCTGTTTTAGAAATGAAATAAGAGAAGGCAGTTGATAAATTAAAAATGAAGGAGTTACAGACAGACACAATTTAAACATCTTCCAATGCTCTTTGTACTACAAATAAACTATTCCAAGTAAATAAATTATTCAGTCATCACTTACATCTGTTTTGCACCAGACAATGTTTATTGAATATTACTCTGAATATCTTTAAAATGAAGACAAGAAGAAGCCTAGTAAGATAATGAAAGAATCAAGAAAGAGTGAATATATAATTTAAAACAATCAGCAGGAAAGCAGACACATCTGCACCCAACCTAATATTGACCAAGAAATGACTAAGTGTAACAGAAAAAGTATAAAATGTATTGTAATCATGGTGTAAAATAAAATAGAGTTATTTCCATGTGACAAAATGATACAAACTTCTAGATATACATATATCAGTGTGTGTAAATTATAATATGTTACTCACTTTGGAATTGGTGACATGGTTCAGAAAGCCTATATTTTTTTAAAAGAAGACTTCTCTGCATATGATGGATGATAATTATATTTAGCTTAAAGCATATCATGGGATTGGGCCGTATCAGGGATGGCAAAAGTGTTATCATTTATGCATTTTTTAGCAAATGGGTCCTTCCAATCAGTCTCTGTATTTTTCACTGAAATGTGCCAACCCATTTTCTTCAGATATTTCTGTTGTGTCTTAGCTGTATTAATGACATTGCAATTAACATTATCGGCTTGCCCAGTCAGCAAGCAGAATGACTGGAGCTTCAGTTATGGTATATTTAATTTTTTGCTTTGGCCTGGATATGAGTTGGATACCTCTATGACCCTCAAAATGTTAAATAATGTCATATGCAAAGGGGTTGGCTTAGGTGATGCTTAGCTTGGTTTAGTTAAAAAGAACACGTAACATGTTTGCAATATGTCAGCAGCATTTTTAATGTTTATAGGCAACACAGGTTTCACTGCTGCTATTAAAATTGTTGTTTAATACACAAACACCTTTCTAGTTTAAATGACCTTGAACTGGAATAGCTATACATTCCTGTACAGTGACATAACTAGTCATTGGAGGGTCCTGGATCAAACATTTTTGGACCCCTTAACATAAATATATTCTCCGTGGGGCATGACTAGACCTTATTGGGCCCTGAGGTCAGCAGGCCTCCTTTGAAGCTGGACTCCTGTGCCTGTATGTAATGTGCAGAATAAAATGTGTTTGCATTTTCCTTATATTAATGAAAGGGTACCAAACATCATATTCTTAACAGTTAGTTTATCTATTTTTTTATATTACCTGATTTAATTAATCAAAACTCTTTCTCCCCTTGAAAAAAGTTATACTGTCTTTACAAAACCACACTCCTAACCATTTCCCCTATTTACCCAGTCCAAAATAATAAAATGACTTAATTACTTAATAATAAAATTTTTTTCCAAGGGATACTGGAAAGATATTTGAAAATACTTTGTATTATTGATGATGACCCTGTTTAAAACCTCATGAATGATCTGTACTTCAAAACAAATGTTAATGTTTTTAGTGTTATTTTCTTAATTGATTTTGTTTCTCTCTAATTTCAGTTAATGTAGTATTTTAGGGGTATTTTAATGCATGGGTGTACCAGGGCTTTGCTGGGGCCTCCAGTCTGAAGAGGCCTCACCTTGGGCTTTCAACGGTCCCATTTTTACAGATAGGAATCCATGTATTCTTTTGGTCAGAAGTAAGGCAGTTCTTGGGGCACAACATTTAAATGTGCATGCTTTTACTATAGATAGGAAGAAAAGAAGAGGAAGGCTACAACTAAACTTAAGGATTGTAAATGTTAACATATTTTGGCGGCTCCATTCACAATTCCCAAATAAGTAGACACAGCTAGACAGAAGTAATTGGAAACACAGATAGGGAGAGAGACAGACAGAGGAGAAGGCAGAAGAGCAGGAGACAAAGAGAAAATTGTGAAAAAGAAGAAATTTCACTCCTGCACTCCATGCCTTAAATGTATTCACTCTTCCTATCACTTCCTTCAAATAATTTCCAAAGCCTCCACATTCAAACTGATTTGAAAGTAAACACTCACTCAAGCACACTCTTATAAACAGTTCATAATTTCACATACTGTATAGTATATAGACATTTGCAATGTAAACTGCACAACCTGTTAACCTTGCCCATCGTTTAGTCATTGATAACATTGACTCCAGAGAGGTATAGAATTTGTTTAGTCTTGGACTAAACTCCAAATTAATATATTTAGAAACATAACACTGGTAGAGATGGTCTTTTTTTCAAAGTTACCATACCTGCTACAGATCCTTGCTCTACTCATAATTTTACCTACTTTTTGTGGGGTGGCAGTTACCTAGGCAATTAGGTGGGGGGTTACATTTTCCCAACTCTCAGCTAATCAACCAAATATGTCTACTCAGGCATGTCTACTCAGGGGTGGGAGTTATCTAGGCAATTAGGTGGGGGATTACATTTTCCCAACTCTCAGCTAATCAACCAAATCTGTCTACTCAGGCATGTCTACTCAGGGGTGGGAGTTATCTAGGCAGTTTGGTGGGGGGGGGGTTACATTTTCCCAACACTCAGCTAATCAACCAAATATGTCTACTCAGGCATGTCTACTCAGGGGTGGCAGTTATCTAGGCAATTTGGCTGGGGGGTTACATTTTCCCAACACTTAGCTATTCAACCAAATATGTCTACTCAGGCATGCTAGGGAGTGGCTACAGTCTGAGTATTTTGCATCTCTATTAGTTTAATATGGTGCAGTTTGCCCCAGAAATACTGCAGTTTTATTTTTACATCAGCCTCATCAAGTATAGGATCGGAAAGTTAAACTTGATATTAAATATTATATATAGATAAGACCTTAGTGTGTGTTTCTAACTATAAAAATATATTTATATTTCTCATCTTGAGACCTCAGATGGGAAACTGTGGACAAAAAAAATTCCAAATCTACACTGAAACTGCACATAACTTAGATAACTCACAATTCTAGGTAAAGTTTTTACTTTTCTCTCTTCTCCTCCCAGTCATTTGCTTCTTTGAGTAGCACTGGAAAGTAAATCATTCATGTATTACCAAGTAGGGGGAGACTTTTTTACCTTTAAACTTATACTTTTGTTTGTATAACTTATTGGCCACTTTAAATTTTATAAGTAAAAACAAAACACTTTCATATTTGACCAACTTAAAAAAAAGTGACTGAAATTGCATAGAAAAGAGTGGTGCAAGACATTACTATGTCATAAAAAAGAAAATTGGGTACATCAACACCAATAGATGATAGACATGAAATATGAAGCAATTACTGTCTATATGCACTAGATAGATAGATAGATAGATAGATAGATAGATAGATAGATAGATAGATAGAAGCAAAGTTCAGATTTATCTCAATCCAGACAAGTATACAATCTACAAAGAAAATGAAGCCTATTTGCAAACAGATTGGAGACCAAAAACACAGTGCCTTACCCTAGATTAGCAATATAAATTAGAACTCAAAACACTTCTCAATTTTGTAATGAATGCCCTTGAAAGGAAATCAGTGACAAGGAGGATAATACAAATTGAGATATGAAGGGATACAATAATGAACATGATGGAAAGTCCTGCAATACTTCTAGAATATCCTCTTCAACTCAATTTTAAGCAAAAGTATTCATTTTTTAAGAAATTGACAACAATAACTATTACACTTGCAAGGTTCCTTACATATATTCACACAAATGAAAGTCATCTTGGATTGCCAAATGCACTGTGCCCCAGCTGCTTTGTCCTTTTTTTTCATTCTGTACTCACCATGCCATAATACCTGCTTTATAAAGTGCTTAACAATGAAATTTGTAGTTGGTAGTTTTTTTCCAAGCTTTGGTTTTCTGAGATCTATAAGTTTCCTCGACAGCAAGGTAGGAGGCTCATGGTACCTCCAGCAACTCTAATTTACTCAGACAGTTCATCTACCCCTAGCATAAGTGGAAAAGAGTTCCTTATCTAGAAGGATCAAGCGTAGCAGGGATACAACTCATTTGGCTAGTTAAAACTTTCTGTGGCCACAGATTTCTAATGAATCTTGTGAAATATTTTTATGTGACTAAAAATATCTAGTTAAAATACTATATTTAGACAGCATGGCATTACATTTTTGTGGTCTTGATTGAGATAAAAACTGAATATCTTAATGACTTATAATTAACTTACCTAATGTATAGTGTGTTAGTATCACAGTCTACCTTAGAGGCCTAGTTAACATGTGCTTTCTTCCTCTGTGGTGTGTTGGCTGGCATAATTGCAGCCACCTCCGCATTTCTGACATCATGAAACAGGCACTGGCTAGGATGTCTGTTTATGGGCCTATTTTGTGTGGCCTAATTGGGTCCCGCCTTCTTCTGCTCCTTTATAAACCTCCCTGAGCCTGGAAGTCATTGCCCTTACATGGTGTTTCTGATATTGTCTTTTGCGCTCTGTTTGACTTGTGCTCTCCTGAGAATCCGCCCCAGTTTGTCTGACTACCTACATCGGTTCTGACCTGTGGCTCTGGCTGACTAACTTGCTTCGTGTTTGAACCCAGCTTGTCTGAGTACCCACATTGGTTCTGACCTGTGGCTCTAGCTGACTAACTCACTTCACATATGATCCTGGCTTGTCTGACTACCCATATCAGTACTGGCCTGTGGCTCTGGCTGACTAACTTGCTCCGAGTAGTTCCCGGTTTGTCTGACCTCTGGCTCTTGCTGCCTATCACTCCTGATTATTGGGTCTATACTTTCCAAACTTGCCTGACCATCAATCTCAGTGTTTCATGGTTAAGGTCTGCTCTGGCTCCCTGTTGCCACCGGTCGCTTGACCCTGGGTGAAGACTTGTGCCTCAGTAACTGTTCCCTCTTGTGTTCCACCCACACCATAGTCCTAGTCTTCATAGTGCAGTGCGCAGCACAGTGTGCAGCTCTGGGTAGGAGCCTTGGTCCTATCATCCTGTGTTCTGGGGTTGTGTGGGCTATACTATTATTACTGTACTTATTAATAAAGGTGGATTTATATTTTATATTCGTGTCTGTCCTTATTTGCCTGACTACCGTGACAGGTAGAAGTTCCCTGAGAGAACCATTGTTCCAGATTTCCAAATCTCATAAATCTGCCAATTACCACCTCCATTATAGTCATCATATACATTATATTGCAGTGTAAAAATTCACTGATTAAAATAAAATGAAACATATCACCTCAGTAGAATCAAGTCCTGTGCTTGATATTTTATTTGTAATCATATTTTAAATCAATGGGGAATATGTCAGTTCTATAAAAATAAATGATTCATGCTATTGTCTTAATCAACTGCAATGCATTTTAGCAATAATAACATGGATTGCACTTCCTTAATAAAAAATAACATTTTATTGTATGAGGAAAAAATAAATGCTGAACTGAACAAAACTGTAAGCATATAAAATATCTAGTGTTATGAAGAAGTAATTGATTTTATTCAGGTATCAATATAGTACAAGTTCTAGGGTGCGATACTTTTGGCACCGGTAAAACTGATGGTTTTAGCAAAAACAATAGCACCAAAAAAAATCAACCATGTACCCCAGCTATTCTATTGTCGGAGAGGTACATGGCAAAAAGAGCGTTGTAGGCCAAAACTCACATTTTGTGAGTGTTCTAAAACTAATCAGAAATTTAACTCTTTATCACGGCGCCCGTGATCTAGGTGACATTCTGACCATCTTGCTATTGCTGCTTTCCTATTGGCTGCGCGGTACTGCTCCTCCCAATGACAGCATTTTTATACCCTGTGCTGTCACTCTGCAGTTGCCCTTTCGTGGTGTACCTGATGCCTAGCACTAGTTTTGCTGTCTTGATACCAGTGTATGACCCCGGACTGCCTGACCACGCGATTGTCTCGTTTCTGACTCTGTGTACAGATTTGGATTGGCTGACGTTCCTGCTTCCTGTTCTGAACCGGCCTGGCTGACGTTCCTGCTCCGTGTACCCACCCGGCAAGACCGACGATCCTGCTCCATGTACCGACCCTGTGAGTCTGAGGTTCCTGCTCCGTGTACCGACCCGGCTTTGCTGAAGTTCCAGTGCTGTGTACCGAATCGACTTGGTGGTGGTTCCTGCTTTCTCTGTGCCCGGCTGGGCTTTCAACGGACTGTTCCTGCTGCTGCCTGCCTGGCACCGTTTCCACATTACTGGGCCTCCCTCCGGTGGCTGGTTCTATACTGTCCGTAGGTCAGAGCCTCAGTGTGCCCCCACACCGTGCTTCAATCGCTTGGTCTATACTTGGTTCAGTTGGGTGCCTCCGGTGGTTGCCGTTATCCAGACCATAATGCTATTAATCCCTTCGGGGGAGGTGCCTCGTTCCATTACTACTACCTTGGTGCTGTTGGGCTCCGTTACTCTGTGCGATTGAGTCACTATTAGGTTCCGTTGGGCGCTTCCGGTTGCCATCCATTTTATACTATCACACAGTGGTGGATAGTCTCAGTAGGGCCTCTGTTCTGGCACGAGCTCTGACCAGTCTTGTGTAGCCATTGGTGGGCGTCCACCTTAGCAGCCTCCATACAGGTGATCCTTGCCTGTTGTTTGCAGTCCAGTTACTGTCGCCCCCCGCTGCCTATAGGCAACATTGGGCCTTCGCTATACGCTCACTTTGCCAGTGGCTCCACTGGCTACATTGGACTTTCATACACTGTATCAATCTAGTTTACCTGACCTGTGTCAGTATTGTGTGTTATCCATACTGGAACCGTGTGGGTTAACTTGCTTGTAACCTGTCCTGTGTCAGTTACTGCTGCTGTTACTGAACCCGTGAGGGTTACCTCATTCAGTGTGTGCTTTAATAAAATTGTGTTTTACCAACATCTACCGTGTCTGAGTGTACTGAACCATAACACTCTTACATATTACCTGCTGTCCGGCTTCTTCATTTATCTTTCCTTCTTTGTTCTCTTCTGTCTTCTTTTCTTCAGTCTTCTGTCTTCTTTTCTTACGCACCTCCCAGCCAATCAGCTTCTAGAGTGGATGATGACAAACCCTTCTAGAAGCTGATTGGCTGGGAGATGTGTAAACACGCCCCAGCCAATAGGAGACTGCCAATTTATTTTGATGTGAGACTGGCATATATAAGCCAATCTTGGTTCAAAATTCCAGTAATGGCCTGAGCGGTCACAAGGATCTCTATGTGAGGATTAAAATGCCTTCCGCTGCCAGTGGAGACAGTGGAGGAGGCATGGAGGTACCTAATCTCATGCTTAAGGATAATATTAAACATTTTAAAAAATATTTCTATTTAAAGCAGAATGGACTTTGAGATGCACTTACAGTAACCCTTAAAGAGTTGGAGAGCTAACTCTCCAGCACTCAAAGGGTTAACAGTAGCATCTTTTGGGGGAATCTTTTATCAATATTGAAGGACCAATAATGGATTTTTTTTTGTTTATAAGCAAGATAGAAGAAAGATAAGAAGACAGAAACAAAGATGCCGTCCGTGACCCCGCTGGATATCAAGATTACTGACTGCCTGTTTTGGGCTCTACTTCTGCCTTCTCATGGCACAGGGTTTATACCATGAAAAGAGCATCCTAAATTTTTGGCCCCTGAGGAAGCAGACAGACGTCTGCAAAAACGTTTGGGACTCACATACAGTAATGCACTGTGGTACCGGGACTCCTCCACTCCCCCTGCGAGGTTTCCCCTGCCCCTCATCAGGCCCTCACTCTGGCCTGCAGCGTTTCAGACGCACCTCTCCATGAGGTATACCACTTCTAGCAGGTAGCGTTATTTTGTATTTATTCACCCATCATAGTTTCTCCACCACTATTCCCCTTATCGGGTGCGGTTTGCAACAGAGATACTGTTTATTCCATCTATACTAACTGGGGACATTGGATCCAGAGTTTATGTACTACATCTTTGTGGACCTGACAGAGGAGAGCAGGAGGATGCAGTCCGTTGGCTAACAAGGGAGAGAGACCCGTTTGATGAGCTTAAAGCCCAAGAAGGGCAATTGTGAGTGCATTTTATTATTGTTTAAAACATTTTTAATTATAAAACTACTACACTTAGATATTTCTCTGTGTTATGTGTGCTGTTTTGAGTATTTCCAGACCCAGTTAAATATGAGGTGTAGCGACTGCATGGACTAGGATAGCAAAGGCAACTATTTTTAGTTGATGTTCAATGGGTGAAAATTGCATACTGGTTGATAATTTTTGTGCGTTTTTTGGTATTGAGCCCCTAGATGTAATTTCAAGTTACAAATTGCAATCATATGTTGTGTGGAAAAAATATATCTGCAAACCCAAAGTTCACCATTAGCCAGCCATTTATCCTGCATTCATTTTCAATCAGTTTTCAGGACTCAGAGAGGAAAAGTGAATGAATAGTGCTACTTTTCAGAATATAATTAAATGAGAGTTAATTTATCTAAACATTTTCATTAATTTTCAGTAAAATATTCTGTTTCCTTTTTATTTGACCTCTTGTTCACCTTGTTAAAATAAAACCAATTGAATATGCATTTTGAATCACAAGCCTGCAATACTGTTATAATAATCTCGATGTAAAAATGTTTTGAATTGTAAATGCTGATGACAATACGCTAGCATAGCATCAAGAAGTTCACATACTTGATTATAAAGTGCCATTAATTCTGATTGCCCGTCAGTGAACATATTGCTCTAAGATAATTGCAGTTACTTTTCCTTCATGCTTAGGGGATGTACTGCAATGAGATGAAAACTGATTAGGCAATAAGAATGTAACTGTAGGCAGACACTTTCCTGCTATGCATTGTGGGACTGGGTTTCTTAATTTTAGAGATGTATCCAGTACATTGTTCTTTTATAGAAGAAAAGCTTGTGCATACCTTTAGAATGTGTGCACTGTCCACTTTTTTTCCTGTGACTCTTTGTAAATTTACATAGCAATGATGTATACAACAACATACTTGTTTCTATATTTGTATGTAATTGTTATGTAATTTTCATGTTTATTTACTAAGATGCATACGTTGTTTTGCACATTAAAAGAATAGGTTTTAAGAGTGATTCATTTCCATAGGTTTTAAACCAAGGGCAATAAATCCTTAAATTAACCTTAAACCCTAAAATGCTAAGCTAACTAAAATGAATGCTGTGTATCCATAACTATCACTCATTTGCTAATTTGTTGGGGATGAATACTTAATAATTTGTGATGCTGAGCCTGTGCTGTTTCTCTAAGACTAAAGAGAAGGAGCCTCTACTTCCTATCCTTGATCATTGCCTAGCACTATGGAAACTGGAACTGATGTTTCAAGCCTCACAGAGTCAGAACACTTGCTCAGAGCCAAAATAGCACAAGATTTCGCTCTGTACAAGCATGTCTACACTATGGGGGTTTGAAAAGTAAATCCTAGTCCCATAGCTCCAGTCACCAAGCAGGGACTGGGAGTGGAGGCTCCTTCACTTTAGTCTTAAGGAAACTGCTTGGGATTGTCCATGAGGCTCAGTAAGTATTTATCCCAGAGCTACAGGAGCACTTTAGCTTGTGTTACAGTTAGCTTATGTTATAGTTAGAGTAGCATATTAGCTGGTTTTGAGTAAAGGTTGATCCTTCAGTTTTAGGGTTTTTTTTTCTTTTAAATAGCTTGACTGATAATATACAGGGACAGGGACCATCACATGAGCTGTGACTGAGGCAGACTGATACTAGAAGAGAAACAATATTGTGAATATCACAGTAAAAATACACACAGTAGTGTAATAATGTCCAGCAAACTTACTAGAAGCAGGGGGTAATTGAAAGGAGTAGGAGCAGTGCAGGGACATGTGAGTAATGTGGTAGTCCAAAAACTGACTGTAGCAATGGTAGCTGTAGATTGTGCAATAAATTATGATGATCCTTCTCCTCCTGAGAATGTTGTTGGTCAAAGTCTCATAAACAGTTCCACCACCAATAATATTTATCAACCATCTAAGAACACTGAAGAGGACAATGAGTCACGTTTTAGTGTTGATAGCATAATGGAAGAAGGGGAAGAAGGTGTAGCAGTTCAACTGACTTCTGCATCTGACAGTGACACAAACAAGAACAACAGCGGTGCAGAGGATATTTCTAAGTATAGTATATAACACTGAAACTGTCCTTCACCAACACCAAAAAATAGGTAAATTACTCACAATTTTCAGAAGGTTAAACCTGTCTCTCAGTATAAATGCCTGTACTGGATCTCACCCCAGTATGGTGTACTTGTTCCATTGTCTGGGTAGATAATAGCTTATCAACACTACATCAAGGGATAGAAATTTGGGAATGAATGGAGCAAGAATGGAGCAAGAAAGAATGTTGCTCTCATGAGTCTCACATCGAGAGTGGCTGGAAGATCAATAGTTAGGAGGCAACAGGAGGGGTCCTGATTCTCACCAATGAGGTCTGAAAATAGATTACATGTGGGGTTACACCTGGCCAAGAACATGCCCCACAGGTGGCTATCACTCTGATGGTTAAAAGTCCTGTTTACAGGAAAAAAATGAAAATTAATAGAATATGTAACCACTTGGCAGCTAAAGAGACCTCCAGTGCATTGTGAAGCAATAGGTAGGAGACCTTTCTAGTTTTCAACTTTCTAGTTAAGCTTTCTAGCGTAAGCTTCTGAGTGCCATAGGAGTATGCAATGTACTGTAATACAATGTGCTGGATAAACCTCTGACACTAAAATGTGAACTTGCCACACTGAATTAATTGAGCACTAACACCTTGACATGATCTTTGGTTGTATATACTTAATTACCCTGTACTCCAGTCCAGGCTATCATACATCAGATTTCTCTATTTACTTTTAAACCTAAAATCTAGTTTTACATGTGCTCTGTGGAGGCAGTCATTCCTATATTTTCTAGAGTTCGCTGACTACCTACCATAGCAATCTTGATTGGTGTTTCAAAAGTGATAATGACCTGAGATAAAGTAACAGGTTTTTTGAATGTAAGTGCAGTGGGTAATAAACTCAATAAAAACTGGCTTTGCACTTGTCTCTCTTTAGAAGCTTCACCAACAAAATTAACAAATTATAGGACAGTCTACACATGCATTAATAATGCAGGTTTAGGATTATATTTTAGGATTCTGACATTGGCTTTTTTTAGACTGGCGGTAAGTATAATTACCGCTGATTTTGCTTTCACAAGTAGGGTAATAGGATACTAAAACCTGTCTTTAAAAAAAAAACGCCTGTTTTATTTTTAGTGCTGGTAATAGAATCGAGCCCAAGGATGCTATAATATTTTGTTGTAGGAATATAAATGAAGATGTTAGTGTCAGTCCATGCACAGAAAAGCTATTTCTCTGATATTTGCAAACCTCATTTCAAGGAATAGTCACCCTTTATATTTGTATCAGGCTAAGCCAACAACAATCCAAAAGTTCCAAAATGTGCTCACTGGGGAACAGAAATAAGGAGAATGCAAAGCCACAGATGTGTCTAACAAACCATTGAGGTTGAGGATAATAGCACTTAAAATGTGCTGGCTGGCATTGTGCATCTACAGTACAGTTAAATGAAGGTTGTGGAGATATGAGCTGATGATGGATTCTGTTAGCAGTTCTATGTACCAGGGGAATGTTACAATGACCAAAATGTGTCCTAGTATTGTGTGTGTCTGTCTTGCATAATGGCATTTCTCACCATCATAGCAACAGCTAGCCATCTTTGCAAGATACGAGCTTTCACATGTCACTACTTGACATTTTTACAGACCATTGTACAGCCCTTGTCAAACTGTGACATCCTAGATAGAGCTAAAACACATCAATGCAGAGCACTGCATTCACTACCTTCCTTCAATGATGTTAGGCTTGGCAGCATTCTCTGTGATGGGCCTTGTGCCACAGCAGCAGTGTTAGGTGTTGTCATGGCCATCTTGATTGGACTCCAATGTTCATGCAAATATTGTACTGTATATTGGATTGGGTCAACAGAGCTCTACTAGTGTCTATCTGCATGTCACATTTGACTCACTCACTTAACCCTTTCAGTGCCAGAGGCTTGGGGAAATATTTTGTACCCTGGAGAGCAGTCACATTTTCAGCATATTTGTTATCCATCTGATTAGCAAAGTTTCTAGTTATATAAGTAAAAGTAAATAATGTTTTTTTTTCATAACACATTTCATGTTGCATCACTTGAAGTAAAATTTACTTTGTGTGACAAGTTATGATGACATAAATGAAAAATGTAAAAAATAACTAATTTTGCTAATACTACTTTTAAAATCCATGCATCCTGAGAGTAAACAGATACTAAATACACATAGGTTTACTTACATGCATGACATCACAGATTCCAAATTAACAGAACAAAAAATAGTATTTTCACCTTTATTAACTAAAATTCCCATTCCATTGGTTTCATGGTAAAACTATCCTAAAACAGCTTAATAAATATCTAAAAGCAAATCTTTCCTGAAAATAAACTAAATGAATCAGAAAATGACTGAAGTGTATTCCTTCAAAGAATTTTGTTAAAAATAGGGGGTTTCAGAAAAGTACTAGAAATGTAAAATTTTGACTTTATTGTAAAACATCTGAAGCAAGCTTAGCATAAGAAACAAAAAAGAATGAAATATGAATGTCACATATCTCCTGTTTACACTGATACTCAATATGCATGAGCATACAAATACAAATCCTTCTTGGGGCCCTAAACTGACAACAGCACATAACAGAATTTTAATTGATATTTTCATGAAGATAGCCAAAATGCATTAACATAGTTTAAAGGCATGATTATACTATAATACATAATCTCCTAACAGCATACAGTTCTTGAAATTAGATATTACCACTGCATTAAATGAAGGAACACCTGTCTTTCTAACTCTAGCCTGGTGTGCACAAATGTTTATAGAAGGGGGCACTACAGGAAAAAAAATGTTTTTTTACACTTCTTCACTTCTTCAAATATACTTTAATATTTGAAAACTATGGAATTTCCTACTGTACTCATTAGGTACCACTCTTCTGAGGAAAATAGTTCTCTGTTATGAGCAGATACACTGAATGGGGTGACTTAAAATGGTGGTAACAACTACAGAAATAAAAAACTAGACAAAGCATACCATTTTGAAAAGAAGTCTACTCGCTTCATAAAATGAGTGGTCACTTGAATTTCTACCCCCTAGTTTAATGTTCACAACTGTTTCCAGAAGGTGGTGCCATAGAGAAAAAGACACTTTTACACTTCGGTCACTTCAGAAATAATCAAATCTTTCGACTCCATGGAATTATCCTCTGTATTTAGCAGCAATTGTCAGTCCTAGAAAAATGGTACACCATTGGTATGATTTGGCATACTGCATAAGTGCCTTTTGTCACATGGACTGGACAGGAGGCAGACCCATGGGCAGAGGAGGAAAACTAGGTACTTATTTGCTAGTATCGGTTCTAGGTGGCTGGGGATCCACAGTTTGGCAGAACAAGCAAACACCCAAAGCTGCAGCAGACAGCTGCGAGAAAGCAAAGCAAGGGTACGTAGCTCAGGAGTAGGAATGGGTGAAAGGTCCTGCAAAAACCAGGTGGCTATCAGCTTTTTTCACTAGAAAATCTGCACTCAGCAAACACCATTTCTTCTTTTCATCCACACCAAAAATGTTTTCTCTATGTTTTTCAATAGCTACAAACTTCCCACCCGTTTACTATGTGTACTTTGCATTTTCACACCAAAAATGAGATGTGTCCAGGAAGTGAGACAGATAAATAAGCAGTTAGAGAGAGATAGAGAGGAAGAAAGGTGATTTCCTAGCAATTTATTTAGCAAAATAAGGCTAGCAGAGGCTAATAGTATTGTGTAACACTATGAGCACCTGCATTAAACAAAAAAGCCCCTGCATCACCCCTTGCGATACGGGGGAAAATAGTGTAATCTTCAACAAACACACAGGAAGTATGAGGTTGAGCAGGATGGGTAAGCTGCCTGTACCTGCTAGTGTCTCGTCTAATTTTGAGGAGGAGACTATGGCAAGTATGACAGCAGGGGACCCTAAGTCACACTTGTCATCTGCAAGCAGTCCCACTGCAACTACACAGCAGCTAGAGCATGGTGGGTGTGAGGGTGGGGATGGTGATAAGGGTGATTGCAAAAAGTTGGTGGGACTAGCTTGAGTATTGATCCTCCTAATGCTGCAGTGGAAAGGGAAGTGATGAGCAGCCAGACTAGTCAAGGGATCCTACAACAACTCCCTCACCCTGTGATTCCCATTTCCCTGGCATTGTCCCTCTGATGGTGAAGCAGCTGGGGTGGAGGAGAGAATGAGGGCCTTTTTAGCTGAAAGCGAAAAGAAATGGGAGACTGATATGCAAATGGGGATGGGCATCACCACCAGTACTAGTAGTGACACTACTGAGTTTGCTGCTGCTGTAATTCCTGCTGCTGATGAGTTGCAAGTGCCAGATGTTAATGTGTCTCAGTCGCAGGCTGTTAATAAGCAGGATATTGTGCCACAGACCACCCTGATAGAGGTGGGTGAAATCTCTCACCATGTTCCAGTGGGAAATTCCATGAAAACCATGTTGTTATCCACTTTTTCTAGGGAAAAATTTGCTTTAAAACCTGTGATTAAAATATTCACATTTTTCGCTCATTGTCCAAAATGTTTCACCGTTTTTTCGATGGCTAGAAAGTTTCTGCCTATTGATTTACGTGGTTTTCACCTTTTCTCTATAAAAATGTGATGTTTTTGCGGAAATCAAACACAATAGAAGCAGCTACAGTTCTAGGTAGACGTGCTGTGCTGGTCTGCTGTGATTTTGAGGCAAAATTGAAGCAGGAGAGGCTCACATTGACTGCTATCGCTATGAGCAGGTTTAAAAATAATGAAAGGAGGAACTGGAAGGACCATTATGTGTCCACTGAGTCTGAGTTTGATGAGGAAGTGAGCACTACAGGACCAATGCTGTCCAGTCACCCAAAATCACCCCTAGGGTTTTTGGGGAAATTACTGTCAAGAAAGGAACAAAAGGGTAGTAGTAGTAGTAGTGAGAGCAAAACAGGTCAGCTACCTGTGCCTGCTGCAAGACATGCTGCACCTGCTGCCAGACATGCTGCTCCTGCTGTAAGATGTGCTGTGCCTGCTGTTAGATGTGCTGCTAATACTACTACTACTACTACTACTAAGGTCCAGCATCTTGCTAGCATTAGAAATGAAGTCCTATTAATAGTGATTGTGAGGAGGAAGACCTAGGGGCTGAAATTGATGTGGTTGGTGCTAGAAGTATTAGAAGTAGTGACAGTGATGGTGAAGCAGATGGTGGGACTAGTGTTAGAAGAGTGGTAGGGGAAACAATTGCGAGTGACCAGACTAGAGGTCAAGGGAGTCCACACCATTCCCCTGACTCTGGGAGTCCCCTTCCCCCCACGGCATTGTCCGTGTGGAACATGATCCTGAAGAAGGCAGAATTGTCACCACTGCATTAATACGACCACCAGCAGGAGCACAGATCAGCTTCTTGCGCTAGGGTCTGGACATAGGAAGGCGTAGCAATGTCTTCTGGTGAATCACCTCTGTCATTGTTATCTCTCCCACCAGCTGATAGCAATTCTATATATGTGAGGATATGGCAGTTCATGTTCACCCATTGTACAATGTGTGATGCGCAAACCACACATGTGTAACGGTTTATTTGACACACAGACACTATGGTTTAGGATAAAACACAGTTTTATTGAAATCACAGTAATATAATAACCCTCACAGGTCCTGTAGTATTTAAGCAGAATAATACAGACACATGACCGGTTACATATACATATGCCTACACAGGTCCATAACAGCATATACTGACATAGGTCAGGCAGAATATGATGAATTCTGCATGGGTTAATGGTCTTCAATGAGTGTAAACAGTCCCATGTAAAGAGAGGTCTGTGATGGAGCTCACTCCATATAGAGAGCTTAAGGATACGTAACGCCCAGAAATAGGTTAGCAGAACAAACGTGAACTGCCATAGTAATATAGGAATTGAGCAACATATGACACTGCCATAACAGTAACGGAGACCAGACCACTTGCACTCAGCCGGAGCAGTAACGGAGACAAGACCAATGGCACACTGCCGTAGCAGTAACGGAGACAGGCCACTTGTACTCTGCAGGAGCAGTAACGGAGACAAGGCCAATGGCACACTGCCGTAGCAGTAACGGAGACAGACACTTGCACTCTGCAGAAGCAGTAACTGAGACAAGGCCAATGGCACACTGCCGTAGCAGTAATGGAGACTAGACCACTTGCGCTCTGCTGGAACAGTAACGGAAACAAGGCCAATGGCACACTGACGTAGCAGTAACGGAGATTAGGCCACTTGCACTCTGCAGGAGCAGTAACGGGGACAAGGCCAATGGCACACTGCCATAGCAGTAACGGAGACACAACTGAACACTACCGTGACTGGACTGACTGGGCAACCGAGCAACTCACCCTGAGGTCGTAACCAGCCGGAAGCAACAACAGGAGATTCCATCCCACAGAATACTCAAAGTTGGTGGCAGGGAGGATACATTATTATTATTAAGTCTGCTAGTTCTCATGTGTCCTAAATGGAGCTGACAAGGGGCATAGTGACAGCAGTGCTTGGCTTTTGTGGTGATGATTGATTTAACATTGTGAACCTAAGTGTCAAGGTGTTTGCTTTCAGTTGTGCCAGTTGTTTAATGTGAGTGCAGGTGTTTGCATTGTCCTCATCTCAGCCCTTCCCCTATTTCACAACTTTCCTACACACATTTTGCACATTGAGGTTGATGATGAAAGACACACTTCTTGTTGTCAAGTGAAACATTTGTATTTCTACAATACTCACATGATTTTGGAGTAGGTGCAAGAGGAGAAGCATTATTGGCAAACTCCGGGTATATAAAAACATGTCATGGGGGGATAGCTGCGGTGCTGCTACTGCCTCATCACTGGAGCTAGTGGCAAGTGGAACCATCATCACTTGTCTCATATCACTGCTGTTGATCACATTCCGTTGGAGCTGCCTAATCATCCTGCTGCTTAGACAACTCACCAGCAGCAACAATAACAACACATCAGTCCCAAATGCCATAATGTCACCATGGCATTTGAAAATGGTAATTTGCCAATGACCACTGGCCACCATAACATGACCTGCTGCTGGCACTGGGCCAGTAGGGAATAATTCTTGTTTTTTTTTTCTCAGGGCTTGTTCTTGGCAAGCCAGAGGCCTATACAAACCAATTTTGAGGTCTATAACAAGCCTAAATCCTATAAATCACTATTTTGTCAGGGCTTGTGCCTCTAACAAGCCTAGGTCCCACAAATCACTGTTTTCTCAGGGCTTGTGTCTCAAGCAAGTATAATTCATACAAATCAATGTTTCTTCATAGCTTGGGCCTCTAACAAGTCTAAGTTCTACAAATCAATGTTTCCACAGGACTTGTGACTAAAAAGTATAAGTCCTATAAATCAATGTTTCCTCAGGGTTTGTGCCTAAAAAAGTATAAGTTCTACAAAGCAATGTTCCTTCAGGGCTTGTGCCTCTAACAAGCCTAAGACCTACAAATCACTGTGTCCTCAGGGTTTGTGCTTCTAACACATCTAAGTTCTACAAATCAGTGTTTCAGCAGGGCTTGTACCTAAAAGTCTAAGTCCTTCAAATCGATGTTTCTTCAGTGCTCATGCCTCTAACAAGCCTAAGTCCCACAAATCACTGTTTGCTCAGGACTTGTGCCTCTAACAAGTGTAAGTTCTACAAATCAATGTTTCTGCAGGGTTTGTCCCTAAAAGTCTAAGTCCTTCAAATCCTCAGGGATTGTGCATAAAAATTTTAAGTTATAAAAATCAATGTTTCCTCAGGGCATGGGCCTCTAACAAGTCTAAGTCATCCAAAATCCCTGTCTCCTCAGGGCTTGCGCCTCTAATAAGTCAAAGTCCTTCAAATCAATGTTTCTTCAGGGAGTGGCACTCTAACAAGTCTAATTTCTACAGATCAATATTTCATCAGGGCATATGTTTAAAATGTCTAAGTTCTACAAATCAATGTTTCCTCAGGGCTTGTGCTTCTAAAAAGCCTAAGTCCTTTAAATCAGTTTTCTCAGGGTTTGTGCCTCTAACAATTCTAAGTCCTACAAATCACTGTTTCCTCAGAGCTTGCACCTCTAATAAGTCTCTGTTCTACAAATCAGTTTCCTTAAGGCTTGTTCCTCCAACAAACCTAGGTCCCACAAATCACTGTTTCCTCAGGGCTTGTGCCTCTAACAAGTCAAAGTAATAGAAATCACTGTCCTACAAACCAATATCTTTCATTAAAAGGTCATTAAAAAAAGGATTACTAAAATCCAAATTGAATATTGCATGTGTGTAGTGGTGGAACTTTTGGAGGGGCATTGTCAAACTCCATCTTCCTCAGGAGTAGGAGAGGGATCACCATAATTTATTACACAGGCTGCAGCAACCACAGCTGCAGTCAATTTTTTTACTACAACTTTACTCGTTTGTACCTGAGTGGCTCAAAGGGCTTTATTTACTATGCCCAGTTAAAACTGCCAGTAGGGCCAAAATGGACACCCAGTAAGTACACACACTGTGTCACCATTAGTATTCAATTGCCACAATGAATGTTGGGCCAAAGAACCTGACTTTTGGCCAAATGTTCATTGTGCTTTAGTAGTTCCAAAAACCCATGCTAAATAGTGTGAGAAATGGTAACATCAAAAGTAAATGGCTAAAGCTCGGTGCTTGACACACTGTCAAGCATGGAGCATGAGCTCAAACACAGCCACCCATCCAAACACTAACCCTACACTACCCCTAGCATGAAAATGAAACAGAACTAACCCTAACACTACCCTAAGACCCAGAAAGAAACCAGAGCTGTAACAGTTACCTGACATCCACTGTCAGTCTTCTTCTTTAATCTTCTCTTTTCTGTCTTCTGTGTTCTCATCTTCATTTGTCTCTTCATCATGCTTGTTTTTTTTTTGTTTTTTTTTTAATGACATGATAAAAGAAAAAAAGCCCAAATTATAGATACCCACAAAATAAATAACACAAAGATATGATGGGCTTAACCCTTTGAGCGCCAGAGGGGTATGCAGTGCATTGCAGTGCAATGCATTGCATACCATCTAGCATTCCAAGGGTTTACAGTGTGACACCATTCCAAAAATGTAGTTGTATGCCATTCAAAAAAATGTTAAGTAGTATGCCATTCCAAAAATGTTAAGTTGTATGCCACTCCTCATATGTTAAGCAACACCCAGAAAGAAACCAGAACTGTAACATTCACTTGACATCCACTGTCAGTCTTCTTCTTTAATCTTCTCTTTTCTGTCTTCTTTTGTCTTCTCATCTTCATTCTTCTTATCTTCTTTCTTCTCTTCTTCATGTTTGTTTGTTTTTTTAAATGTCATGATTATAGAAAAAAAAGGCCAAATTATAGATGTCCTCAAAATAAATGCCACAAAGATATGATGGGCTTAACACTTTGAGTGCCGGAGGTTTATGCAGTGCATTCTTCTTATCTTCTTTCTTCTCTTGTTCATGCTTGTTTATTAAAAAAAATGGCATGATAATAGAAAAAAGACCAAATTATAAATGCCCTCAAAATAAATGCCACAAAGATACTATGGGCTTAACCCTTTGAGTGCCAGAGGGGTATGCAGTGCAATGCATTGCATACCCTTTAGCATTCCAAGGGTTAACAATATGACGCCATTCCAAAATTGTTAAGTTGTATGGCAGTCCACATATGTTAAGTAATATGCCAGTACAATAGTTTAAAGAACTTTGCCGGGGGGATGATGAAGCCTGCTAGAAGCTGATTGACTGAGATGTGCTTAAGCACACATACCAGGCAATGGAAGGCTGGGAACCATTTTGAACAGAGGCTGGATATATAAAAGCCAGTCTCTGTTCAATTTTTCCACAGAATGGCTTGGGCAACAGCCCGAGAGGTAACTTGGTGGGGTAAGGGTGTTTTGGAGGGGCATGCAAACTAACATTTTTGGAATAGAATCATACTGTTAACCACAGCCAAAATCCCCACCATCTCCACAAGTAATGTTGTTAAAGCAATAAAGTTACACAGTGCCAACCTATACTTTCTGGTTTCTTGGAAAAGAGTCAAACTTAAAAAAAACATAATCCCAAAGTACACATGTGGAATGGTAAAGATGCCAAAATGTTGGCAGTTAATATGCTACCTTATTCTTTTGTTGAAAACCAAGATTTTAAAGAACTGATGTCATGTGTTGCACCTCCCTGGCATATCCCAAGCCACAGTTATTTTTCAAACGCGGCTGTGCAAGAATTGTACAAGCAGATGGTTAGTGTGGTGGACAAAGGGCTGTAAACCTCATATAGCAAGAAAATTCACCTGACAACAGATATGTAGATAAGTGGGCAGAGTACAGACTATATGACTGCCACTGGTCACTTTGTAACCAGTTGGCAACAATAACTTGCAGCCTCCGGTGATATCCAGAAATCTTGCTCCTTGTTCTGGCAGTATTATTAAAGGACAGCAGCAGGATAGCCCATATTATTGGCATGCCACTTTACGCATGCAGAGTTTTGAGAGACAATCTCACAAAGCTGCTGACCTGTGCTGCTGCTCATAAAGCTAGCTAGTTCTGCCTTCTTCAATATACCTCCTCAGGGGGACAATGCAGGGGAATGGGAATCATTGGGCATGGGGTATGTGGACTACATTTGCTGCTGGTGCTGCTGACTTCCTTCTCCACCTCTGTATCAGCAACATCAGTATTGTTGTGGTTTTTTTCTATCTCCCCCTCTTTCTCCCTTTTTCTAGTGTCCTCCTAAACTACACCATCCTGCATGGTGGAAACTATAGGTAGGTAATGGAACCATTCTCCCTGGAAATTTAACAAAACGGAGGAAAATCTTGAGCTTTCTATATGGGCAGGAATTACCATGGGAAAAGTGCAAAATCATCCTTTTTTTTTTTTTCTAAAATTCCCACAGGAACAAATCAGGAATTTTTCTTTCCCTAATTAGTTCAGTACCAGCTCAGACCTCCTCCCAAAAATGGAAGGAAACACTCCTTGGAGTAAGTGGTGTTAAGAGGAGTAATTTTGGCACAAGCAATTTAGTAAATTGGCTTCAGGCAGAAGCAGAAAAAAACTGGAGTAAATCTAGAATAAACCAAGTGCACTACTGGGACAAATACAAATTCCCCAAATTCTGATTTATTTAAAGCGGAACTACCACCCCACAAAATCTTTAGCTTAACTAAGTCCCCATCTGGCGACTAGCTGCTTAGTAGTGCTAGTCGCCAGAATTATTACCTTATTTAATAGATTTATGCTGTCTTCTATGGCTGACAGTAGCATGGAACACGGACATCTTGCCATAGTGACGTCCGCGCCTCTGTGCTGTCAGTCCCAGCCGAGTCTAGAAGGCGTTGCTAGGAGTCAGCCGGCTCTGGCTGGGACTGACAGCGCAGGCACTCGGACGTCACAATGGCAAGATGTCCGCGCTCCGTGCTGCTGTCAGCCATAGAAGAGAGAATAAATCTATTAAGTAAGGTAATAATTCTGGCGACTAGCGCTACTAAGCAGCTAGTCGCCAGATGGGGACTTATTTAAGCTAAAGATTTTGTGGGGTGGTAGTTCTGCTTTAAATTTGAATTTTAATCCCTTGAATGCTAGAAAGGGTTTTTTTTGTTCTCCCCAATAGTGTAGTTATTTTGCCCCATAATTACTCCACATTTATTTTGAAAATGTGGTAATTGGTTCCAGCACTTGTAGAAAGGACTCATTTTAGCACATCCCCCTCATGTAATGAAGAACTAATTTACTATATGAAACAAAAGAAAATATAACATTGAGAACAGTGAATAAGTTTTTTGTGCAATATTTTTTTCACTTTTTTCACATATGCAGTATTTGGCACAACAGATGAGAGTTAACCTTGCACTAAAGAGTGTTAACTGTAATGTTTCATAACCTTTAAGTTACTTTTCACATTCTACATCTCGCCAAATTACTTACCTACTACCCAAATTACTTTTACAACAGTATGCATACAATTATATGTTTTTACCTTTTGTATTTTTATTAATTTGATAGTATTTAGTTTCTGATCTGTCCTACACTATCTATACAATATATACTGTCTGGTTATACTCAAAATGTATTAGTATCCTCTCTATAGATATTGGACCTTGCTCCTTTTGATATGGGAACCATGTAATATGGGTGAAAATCCAACAGTAGACAGATTTCCTTCTTACCTTTATCATCACAATTTCTGATGGCTCCTAAATTTATAGAATCAGCAACAAAAAAAGCTGCTTTTGTACAGTATACACTATTAGAACTCCCTTTCTACCTCTTCTGAGATAGTGATCCTGTTGATCCTGTCGGAAATTAGAGTCTTTCTGAGGATTTGCACAGGGGTCAGGGGCCAACACAATCCCATTGTAGGTTAGTGATGCAGCATATCGTGGACATCTCACTCTTGTAAATAAGAAAATTCACTATGTCCGAAGGCACAGATATAGCTCTATTACTCTATTTTTTGAGTGAATCTTACATGAATATAAGATGGTGGACTACATGAAATCCTTACTGTAGTGAAAGGAATAATGATGCATTATCAGTTTTAACTTAATAGGACATATGGCCAAAGAGAAAGTGGAGCAATTCTGGTGCAAACTGCACCATAAGGGACAAAAAACAGTTATTGTTTTGAAAGGGAATTTTAACTTCTGAATATTACAGTTGCCTCCAGTGCATTGCAAGGCCTCTCTAATGTTCAAGTGATTTCACCCTTTGAGTGCCAGAGTGTTATACAATGCATTGCAAAGCAATGAGTTCCATACTACTCTGGCACTCAAAGGGTTAAAAAGCCCTTTTTAAGTCCATGGGAATATTGTGATTGTTTAATTGTTACCTATGGTGCAGCTGACTTACCCTTAATTGCTTAATGTTTGTCTTATGCATATAGCCTAATGGGCTCTATTTATTTAGCTGGACACACATACACAGACACACACACACTCTTTGTCCACCAAGCGTATACCCATAGGTGACTTAGAGGGAAATTTATAATAAAAATGTTCTTCTTACCTTTTGAAGAACAGTTGTTATGGCATGGCAATTAGGTACAACGCCAGGGCTGATTTACAAACGATTTAAGGTACTTTTTATAAATATTGCGTTAGTACTCTGATGTTAATGCATGGAATGCTTAAGGACAGCATACACCACTCATTAAGATTCTGGTGATAATTATGTTGCAAATTTGTCACAACTCGTGACATCCTATATAATAATTCGCTAAAACGTGTGTAACAACCAGTCATGCGCAGTAGAGACTGCTGCGCGTGCTGCAGTCGTGTGCAGTAGAGACTGCCCCAACTGCGGCTAATACAGAGCTGGACGCTCCGTCGCGGCGTGGGCAGTCTCAATTGCGCATGACTGCCCCGCGACCGGAAGGCAGTGGCACTGTGGCCTGTGTAACAGGCTTTTCAACTAGTTTCTTTATAAATTGGCTGTGTAACTTTTTACAAACTGGTTACTCCATTTAAAAAAAAAAATGTACTATATAGCGTACAGCCCTCCAAAACTTTCGTTCTTAGCTTTATAGCTATCAAAGACGCTGTTAAAACCAGTTTAACGTGTTTTTTAGCTTAGCTCCATGTTTGTAAATCTCCCTCTCAATTCTTTAACCCTTGAGTGTCAGGTTTCAGAGAGCACGTTGGCACCAAAGGGGTTAAATAAGTAACATTCTTCATGCTGTTGCTCCTGATATTTTTGAACGCATCCCTAAAACTCACAGGTTGCCAGAACTAAAACTGTATAATTCATTTTTGATAAAAACAGCTTCAAGAAAAATAAATTGTGCTTTGGCTATAATAATTGAGTCAATATAACTCACAAGTCCTGAAATATTTCTAAAATTGCATGCACTATATCCTGGAGACATGTAATCTATAAATATAACAACCTAATTTCCCCATAGCCCAAATAAGATGGCACTTATAACAGATTAATTGAGGCATAGAAAACACACACACCCAGGGCTCTGTCATCCTTTATGTTCATTACTTCAGTGTTTTGACCTAAAAATGTCTAATAAATCTGCTTTTTCTTTGTGTAAGATAACAAGAAAATCTGAAAAACAATATAATACCCAGAAAGAGTTCGCAGTGTATTCAGTACATGCATCAAGTAGTAATCAGTTAAACCTAACCAGATGCAAACAGATATAAATTACACCAGGGCTTAAAATTTGATGTCCTTTGCTACTAGCCAGACACTGCAAGCCAAAACATACCCACCAGGGCTGAATTTCTACTCGCCAGGGCTAAATTTTCACTCGCCATTGGCTAGCGGTGAGTGGAAATTTTGAGCCCTGAATTACACAATATACAGATGATAGCACGTGCATTTGCCTTACAAGTCAAAGAACTGGGTTATTAATGAATATTCTTAGAGGCTTAGATTTTTGCTTAAAAGGATAATACACTTTAATTTGACTTTACATATTCTTCAAGTGCATTGAGCTCCCTGAGTTTTCATTTCCAGAGAACTTTTTGTCTGGGACTGTAAAAGAAAGGATAGTGATATTATATAAAAAAGACACAATGCAATAACGATTGCATACACAGCATACAGAGCTCTCAGTGCTACAGGGATAGCACGACATGTTATCACTGTGATGCTTTGATGGTCTTCTGACCAGAAAACTCAAAAGGAATAGAGAAAAATGGCTTATTGTCTGGGACATAAAAATGTAAAAATTATAGGAAGTTGAAATAAAGTACAGGAAACTTTACTTTATATATTATGCACTTACAGATATGGTCAGTCAAAATAGCTAAATGTGATTTTATATATTTAGTAGAATGTTCTCCAAGAAAACAATTTTAATATATATTTATTTTGTACAGGGTATGATTAAGGAAGCTTCATAGGTGTTTTGAGAAGTGAAAAAAATTCATGAATTGCCTGTTCTCTCTCAGAAATACCCTTTTCTCAGTATGTTATTAATATCAATCAGTTAATGGGTGTTAAAGCCCAGCATTTCAATTGTTATTCTCTGCTTCTCCAGAGTATGAGAAACAGTAAAATTCTAAATCTATATTCCTATTTTTTTTTTCCTTCCTACTATTCTGCAAAATATAAGGCATTCAGTGGCAGACTAATATCTTTTGGCTATGTAAGTGGGTATGATATAACAGCAGCCAGATCTCCACAGCTCATATCACCAGTTATGGGGGAGTGAAAACCAGGGTAGGACTAATACTCTGAGGGATTTAAATTTCTAAGGCTTTGAATTCATTACAAGACTGAAGGCTTTGTATTATGCATTAACTCTCTTTAACTTAAAAAGAAATAAACACATGCTCACCAGAAACATTTTATATAAAATGTGTATTTTTTATTATATTATTTTATTAATTTAAATATATTTTAATTTATTAGTCCTTATTTTCTTGGCTTTATATTCTTAAATTGATTACGGTCTTCTTTTTATCATTTGGTATTATATTCTACAATATTTTATTAACCTTTGATGGAGTCATGCAGTACTCCATTTAGTTTGTTATGTTTTCTTTTCATAGTTTCTGGGTTTCACTTATACTTTCTCTGTTTTGAGCTTTTGTACAGTGCACACAAAAGGCAGCCATTTTAGGTGGTTTTCCCATTCACTGGCTTTAAGCCTGCTTGCATGCATGGACTTATAATCTAATTAGTTGCATCAACTAGTGGAACATTCTCCTCATTAGTGGAGTACCAGTCTAATAATTTATATGAGGCTCAATCTTGTTGGAGAATTGTATACATGAGGGTCACCTTGTTCTGTGTATGATCTAATCAGCGGACATTTTGTGAAACATTTTCTACTATTCTAAAACACATTGTAGTAATACATTGTGGAATGTACAGATGGCATCAGATAATCTCCTATTACTAGAGTCGGAGGAATAGATTCAACCTCAAATAGATGTTTCTGTAAATAAGTCTGTTACACAAGCAATTTCAACTTGTCTGACTAAAATGCCTGAGAGTTTAGTTAAATCCATTTCTCAAGAATTTTCTAGTATTAAAACTAATAAAGATTATCATTACCCTCAATCATCATACTATGAACCTACTCAGTTGAATACAGATTCACAGTCTAGTTCTGACAGTCCCTGTGGGGATAAAAGACAAAAAAGGAAAGTTGTCTAAAAGAAAGCATACATTCTCAACACAATCCCCTGACCAGTTACAAGGAAAAAACCCAATAAAAATTAGAGACAAATCCATGTCTAAAGTCCATCATACTGAATTATCATAATAATAACTTCTGTTACTCACTGTTAGGACCCTCCTCTCAGGAGAAAGTTCAACTAAGAAAGAGAATAAGAAGTCAATGTTTTCTTCTGAACTGGGTTCTGCTGCTGAAGGCTTGCTATTTGGAGAGTCTTTAATTAAAGGTTTGTTTACAAACATCTATGAGGAAAGTCTTTTCCCATAAACTTTTTGGGAGGAATAGGATAAACAGGGGTAATTTTCCCAGATGTTCATACCAGAGTCTTCCCAGATAGATCAGAGATCTGACGAAGGACCTACTTCATATGCCTGAGGATTTTCACATGGCGAAACCAGGTCTATCAATCCCTTCTTCTCACAGTGGGGAAGTTTATAGATATTGAGAACAAATAGGACAATTCTGATCCCAACCCTTTTCAGGAAAGTCATCTTCCTTTTCCCCTTTCTTCCCAGGAAAAAGAGGATGTAAAACTCCCCTTTTCTTCCTTCATTGGTTGCAGATTTCCTTATATGAATTAATTTTACAAACAAACTGGGGTTATCAAATCACATTTTATTCTCTCCCCTTTCAAACAAATACTGCTCCTTCTTTCCAGTTTCCAGAGGAGCAAAGTCAGTTAGTGGATCTAGTGATCTAAGAATTACCAAAAAAGAAGCTATCATGGAAGGTCCTTTTCGGTCTCCATGGTTCATCAGCAATCTTTTCCTTGCCAGGAAATAAGATACAGGTTTATGTGTGGTAATCAATCTAAGGGAAGTAAATGCCCACATTATGTACAGACATTTAAAAATAGAAGGCGTGCCTTGCCTCAGAAAGTTACTTCTTCCATCAGATTGGATAGTAAAAATAAACCTCAAAGATGTTCCTTTGTCTCCCTTTCATCTACCATTACTACAATTTCTATGGAATAGAAAGTAATGGCAGGTTACCTGCCTACCATTCTGTCTATTCCCATCAATTTGGTGTTTCACAAAAATTATGAAAGCAGTGGCTTTTCTTTTCTAAGGAGCCAAGGGGTTCTGGTGATCATCTATCTGGATTGTTTCTGATACTGATTGTTTCACGAGATTTGATGACCATCAAAATGCACACAGAACGGACTATCCAACTATTAATACAACTCAGTTTCATCGTAAATTGGGAAAAGTGGTAAATTCACAGTCAGTATTGCTCAAGTTACCTGAAAAGAAGTTGAAATTAATTTGCAAGGAAACCTGGCTTCTTTTACACAAAAAAAATCATCCCCTTGTGAACTATAGCCTGAATGGAGGGTCTGTTGTCAGCATTAATTTAAGCTATCTTTCAGGTCCTTTGAATTATCAGGTGCTTCAAAGATTCAAGGCCCTCCATCTCTGCAAGAGTTTAGCTTATACAGGCCTAGTTTTTCTTTTAATACTAGTGAGAGAAGAGCTGATTTGGTGGTTTACCCACATGAAATCGTGGAATGGCAAAGTCATTTCCAGCATGGCTCCAGATATTGTAATTGAATCAGATACTAGTCATCTAGGCTGTGGAATTTGTTGCTGAAACTTTACTACTTGAGGCAAATGGTCTTAGGAGGAAAAGAACATGCACATTAATTGCTTGGAATTATTGGTCAGCTCTTTCACTGTAGAAAGTCTTACAAAAGATACAACAAATTGCTGCATCCCCCTAATAACTGACAATGTCTTAGCAGTCAGATACATCAATCATTTGGAGGAATCAAATTGAAAACTTTGTCCATTCTAGAAAAATACTTTTGGCATTTTTGTTTAGACAGAAATATTTTGATTCAGATATTCCTAGGTCTTTACAATGTGGTAACCTACTTTACAAACATCTCATGGATTACAACAATTGGAAATTATACAAAACCATTGTCAACAAGACTTTTAGATCTGGGGTCTATTAGGGATAGAACCGTTTGCTTCACACTTGAACAAACAATTACCAACATTTATCATTGGAGGCTGCATCTGGAAGCGCAGGCATTTCTCCAGTCTTGGAAAAACGGCAGGAATTATGTATTGAACCCTTTGCCATGGTTCCCAAATTGATTCTACAGGTTAGGAAACTGGATACAACTGTTTTGATCATGATTTCTTTTACTAACAGACCCTACAGGGAACCCTCACAATCTTTGTTATGAAATTAATTACAGCTCATGTTTGGCTAATTTCAGGGGTCTCTGGGTTCAAAGGGACTTTCAGAGTCAGCTCAAACTATTATTGCTGATGCCAGGACCCCAGAAACCCAAGAATGCTGTATATTATTTTGGACAATTTCATCTTGTTGGTGCTTGGAATGGTATTTGGATCACATTTTTGCCAGGCTGGTAGAGCATTTAGAACCAGTAATTACTATAGATTGGCTATTTCAGTATGTCACCTACAAGTAAACGGATTTTCAGTCAGAAAGCATTCATTGGTTTGTTGACTCAGAATGTCTAAATCTAATGCTCCCATATGTTCTAGTCTTTGGCATGTGAATATTGTATTACAATATTTTGAATCACTCCCAGACAATGAGCTCCTGTTGTTGAAACAATTTTCAGCAAAATTGAATATGATATGTTTAATTTTCTCTTGAAGAGTCTCTGAAATTTGTGCTTTGCATACCTGTGAGAGATCATTTGTTCCAGATGGCGTAAAATGATCCATCTCTAGAACTAATCCTCTTGTAGAACAATATTTTAGCCTGCATCCACTCACTATCCTCATCTTTGTATAATCCATTGTCTGCAAACTTATGAATATGCAACAGCAGATTTTAGAACTCCTAATTTCCACCAATTGTATGGCATAACAGCTTTATCTCTTTGTTCTAAAAGTTTTTTAAAATAGTAGATTATAAGTTTTAATGCTATTTGACACAATAGACATATTAAAACATAATATGGTACCAAGGCTAATGTTTTTTGCTGTTATACTTCTATGTCCTGTTATAAAATGCATAGATGACTGTAAAATGCCCTTTTGTTACATTCATTATTTAATTTTTTGACACATTTTAAGTTATTATTGTAATAACAGACTAGTCAAAAATTGACCAGGTTGTGGAAGTATGAAGAAGCAGGAATAGACAGAGGAGGGAGAGAGGAAAAGAAGAGAGAGGGAACATGGCTAATATAAATATTGTTTGAGGGTAGCTGGGATACGGGGTAAAATGGTTGTAAAATGTAAAATAAAAGTAAGGTAGGGCATGGATGGAGCAAGTTGGCGAGAAAAACAATTGAAAAGTGAACAGAGGGGTGGAAAATGAGTGGAAGAAAAAAGTAGTAAGTTGCATGAAAAAATGTGTTCAAAGTTACACTTGTACACAAGTAAAATGTAACATACATTACAGAGAGCTACAGAAGAAAGACAGGTACTAGGTGGGTGTTAACTACACAAACATTGAGTAGAGTACACAGACAAACACAAATACATTTAAATACACTAATTTTACATGTCACAGATACACACACACAAACACGGACCTACCATTTTATAACATACTAGTTGAAGAGCCCGTTACACGGGCCACGGTGCCACTGCCAGCTGTTTGCGGGGCAGCCATGCGCAGTACAGACTGCCCGCGCCGCGGCTGATACAGAGCTGGACACTCCTGCTCATAACTGCAGCACCCGCAGCAGTCTCTACTGAGCATGACTGCGTCATTACACATGTTTTAACTAATTATTATATAGGATTAGGTGATTTTAAAGAGTTTTCAAAACTATCTGCATGTTGTGTTAGCCATTCAAATGTTGTTTTTCTCTCATATAACCCCAGGTGACTTCAAAAGAGATGTTGATTGTAGAACTCCAACTCAGCATTAATAAATGCAGTTCAAACTGTGTTCACATGACTGTAGCTTGACCTGCATTTATTAATTAAAAGGCAGGGTTCAATGATTTTCATGTCACACCCTGACATGGCTGTCTCCATGTAATTTTTAATAAAAATATACCCTTCTAATATACAGAGCAGGAGGTCTACAGTACTGATTTCTGCTATTACTACAAAGCGTTTTGATGGGAAGGAAAGAGGAGTTACGGAGTGATGGAGTTTTGGAAAAACCTTACTCCCCTGAACAAAAGCTAAACATGTTGTACTAGGTTGAAACATCTTTCAACTAATTTAATCTTAAATTATATTTAATTAAATATATGAATACCACCACATTCTGGTGATTTTTGAAATTCCCTCAAAATCAAATAAGTTGTTTTAGGTGACAGGTCCACTTAAAACACTTAATCAAACAATTAAGCAATGACACACAGTTACATAGATAAATACTCACAATTATACATACATGACACACACATTTAACAAACAGATACTGACCTAGATATGCAGCACTCACAAAAGCACTCTACTTCTGTCTCTAGCATACATTTGCAATCAGCTACAATGATAATTCAAGAAATATCTCTAACAAAAACAAAATGATTACAGTGTTTGTGATGATGTTACAGACTTGTTCACCTGGCTCTTGTCCCATAAAATATCAATGTAATTGGAGTATTGGTCATACTCATGAAGCCAAAGAGGAGCAATTCTGGAGCAAATCATTTGAACTATAGAGGATAACAATTCTTATTTATTTAAAGGCAGTGTTTAACCTCTTAGATGTAAAGAATGTACTTACCTTTTTGCCATTCAAATAATTAAATACTCCATTTAAATCAATATGAATTGTCATTTGTACCCTAACTTGCACTTGGTTTGCTCCAGAATTTTTCTACTTTAGCTGCCTGAATATGGCTTAGTGTTTTTAATGTTTTACTGTAAAATATTCTGCAGATAAGGGTTTGGTCATTTCTATATTTATAACTTTGAGCATCATTTGTCTGGTAAGATATATGAACAATATTTTCAATAAATGCAAATAAAAAAACAGATTTTGTATTTAGGTTAGCGGTTTTCAATCAGTATGCTGTGGCAATTTTTTTATATAATTCAGAAATCCTCATTGTGTGAAATTTTTTACAAGACTTGTGAATAATCAAGCTGATTTTCAATTGTATATTTATGGAAAGTGTTATGCACAGTATGTTTTTAATCATTCTGATTGTGGGACAATAGAAAAATTATATATTTATGTATTTATATCATTCTTTACAACCTTGTCAAAAGACATTTACAAAGTCAGGGTTGCCCTGAATATAGACTGCATGTTTGTTAGAGGAGCATTGAGCAAAAAAAAAAAAAAAATAAATAAAAATATTGAAAACCACTTACCTAGGCCCTTAAATATGAATGTAATAAAACAGGGTTAGTCAAGTGTTGGGGAAAATAAGAGTTGTATCCAGCAACCGACAAACTGATATCCAGCTTCTTCGTGGAATCGGACTTTTTTCTTTTTTAAAAATAATTTTAATACTTTTCCTCCACTTAGAAAAGAAAGGGCCCTTGGGCTTCCATCTAATTGATGAGCCAGCAGTTAGCTAGCTAGAAAAGGATTGCTTTCTATTTTCAATGTAAATTAAATTATATACACAAATCGTCAGTTTCCCATTAGGGAGAGTAGGTAAATACCTATACCTTCACTATGCTGGCACCTTGCACATTTTGAGTTGTGGGTGTGGTCAGAAGATGTGCCCGTGCTTTATGGAGGTCAGTTTATCAGATTACACACCTCTTTACTGATGCTACAGAGTTTTACAATGCACTGCAAATCAACACACTGGAGACCTCTCTATCATCAAAGGGGTTAAGATATATTTTTGTATTTTTATGTTATATTATAGTATTTTTGTGCCATGCAACAATGGATGGTGTATTATGATGAACTAGTTGAAAAGCCCATGTACGCGGGCCACAGTGCCAATCAGCAACCTCGACTGGTGGCCTGATCCTCTGGTCACTGGAGAGGCTGCAGTCATGAGCAGTAGAGACTGCCTGCGCCACGGCTGATACAGAGCAAGGAGCTCCGAATTCAGACCGTAGTCCTCTCTGCACAGAAATGACTCTGGTCTGAATTTGGAGCGGTCCTCTTTGTGTCAGCCACAGCGCGGGCAGTCTCTACTGCGCATGACTGCAGCGTGCGCAGCAGTCTCTACCGCGCATTGGCGGCTTCTGACAAACATACCTTAGCAAATTATTATATAGGATGGGGTGTGTGGTTATGGATGGAATTAAGGGTGACTTGGGTTCCTTTGTGTAAGGCTGACTGTAAATCCAGCCCTGCCAATCTCCTCCTATGATACAATATGTACAATTCATTGAGATATTAATAATGTTTTAAGAACAGCACAAAAAAGCATGCTGATTCTTTCTGAAGTAATACATAACCATGTCAGGGAAAAAAGAGTATCTTAAAGAAATTATTAAATCATACTGTGTATTCATGGCCAGCTACATAATTTCTGTAATTGGCTAGTGAGCTGCATAAAGACTAAGCACAAATAACAAAATAAAGGTATGGGTTTTCATCAATGAGGATTTATTTATTTTAGCTGACTCATTTTAGTATATTTAATTAATTCAATTTTCATTGAAGGAGAAGTATTTTCTGTATAATGCTACTTTTAAACCACTGAACAACACACATGCTGTGGGGACATCTGTACTGGCATTTCAAGTTGAAGTTAAATTTCCCTTACAAATCCCACCTCACTTGTTCATGTATATTTCAAAATGTGTCACAACATGAAATTAGCAGCTGCCTTTTCAGATTTGCCATTCTGCACAATAAAAACTATTCATTGCAGAAGCCTGTTCCATATGCTTTGTGACATATCTGGTTTAGAAATGAAGTGTAAAATATAAAACCATTTGTATTGTAGAGCTCTATGTTAACTCAGTGAGGCTGATGTGCAAAGAAAAATTAGGACATTAGTGGGATCATCCAACTGCACCACCGGATCACAACTAAAAATAAATGCTCATTGTTTTAACCTCTTGAGTGCCAGAGAATTATCCAACACAATGTTTCCTACTTCACTGGCACTCAAAGGGTTAACGGAGCTTTTCAAACCCTTGACTGCTAGGTCTCTTAATATGTTGGAGACCTTTCTAGCATTCAAGTGGTTGAAAGCTCCATCTAGATCAACTCAACTTCTTATTTATCAGCTATACCACAAATACCAGAATGTATGGCCTTTAAAACCCCTAATTACCAAGAGTGCAACTTAATGAATTTCATTTTATCAGTCACTTCAAAGATGCTAAAATGGTTCAACACATTGGGATTTCCTAACGTATTCAGTAGTTACTGCCAGTGTAAGAAAAGTGGTACCCCATTGGTATGAGTTAACATACCATATTGGATGCCAGGAGCATGGCAACCAGTGGAACAAGGATGGGGAAGCAAACAGTGTATTTGTGATTCTATGTCTACCAGTTGAATCTGGTTAGGGGGTCAAGTAATGTATGTGCAGACCTTTGATTGCCAATGGAATCAGATGGGGGCAGGCAGTGGATGTGTGTGTGTGCATGTCTACCAATGGGCAGTAGAATAAGGCTAGGGAGTGAGATAGTGGATATGGGGGATCTGAGATTACCAGTATTCACAGGAATCAGGCTGGCAATCAGTATATGTCCCTCAAATGCACTATTTGATTCCCAGCCCGATTACAATGCACGCCGGTAGTCTGTGTCTATCAGTGGGCAGTGGAACCAGTTTGGGGGAGGGTCAGACTAGGGTAATGTGGCTACCAGTGGGCTGTGGAATCAGGCTTGAGGGGTTAGGGTACATTGAGTATTTTGCAGGCAGTTAGTGTGCATGCCACTGGGGTGCCACTCCCTGTGACACAAATACAGGGTTAATTATTTCCATTATTTTTATTGGGGGTTAAAGCATTTCAAAGCATTTAAGAGTATCCCCCCCCCCCCGTGGCACAAACAGGGTTAATTTTTGTCATTGTTTTTTATTAAGACCCTACGGGGGGCATTAGTGTCCCCTCCTGATATCACCCAATGAGGTCTCAATAAAAAATAATGAAAAAAAATGATCCCGTGTGGTGCTACATGGGTGCCTGCTGTGGCATATATACATATGTTTTAATTATTGTTTATTCAGACAAAATCGGGTGTGCATCATGACCCCTCTTGATGCCCCCACAAGGCGTTCTGAATAAATATAATGAACAAAATAAGTGAATCTTGAGTGTGCCACATATGTTTCCTATGTATTGCAAAGCAATGCTCTGGTCCGCTCTGTGGCACACACAGGGTTGTTTATTTTTGTAACTTTTTCATCAGACATCATTGGGTGGGGCATCAGGAACCCTTCCGATACTCCCCCCAGCTATTGATCTCCCAGCCGATTGCACTGGGAAATCAATATTAGTGAAGCAGGAGAGCAACATGCTTTCCTGCTTCACTCCTACCCGAACCTGTATGTGTAGGAAGGATTGAGGAAATCCTTTTCATATCCCCAGTTGACATGGAGAGGCTTTCCCCAATCTCACCCACTCGTTTGGGTAGGAGTGGAGCAGGAAACAATGTTGCTCTCCTGCATCGCCATGTCACGGTATTCAGGCAAAGAAGGGCGGACACAAAGATAATAAATAACCACCTTTATTAAATATATACAACAATAATGGTATTGGCCCACATATAAGCCCAGACACAGGCTGATAGGACCCAAGGTGACTTCGGAGCTTCACACTGTGCTGTGCACTGCACTACTGTGAGTAACCAAGACTAGGGGAGCAGATCGAGTGGGACAAAAGTATGAATGGTATAATATGTGTAAGTCACCACTTTGGTCTGTGATTGGAGGCAACATGGAGCAAGAGCAGACCAGAGCCACAAGGCACCAAGACTACAGGTCAGGCAGTCCAGTAGTGTAGGGAGCGAGTAGGCAGCCAGAGCCACAAGTCAGACAAACCAGGAATACACGGAGCGAGTAGTAGCCAGAGCCACAGGAGACAAACCGAGGACTAATATCCAGAGCCACTGGTCAGGCAAACCGGGGACTACACTGAGCGAGTAGTAGCCAGTGTAGGCTAACCATAGTGGGGTGTTCTGCAGCCGAGGCCATATAAAGGTGCTGGTCGAGAAGTCAGATAGCCCCCTTCAGTTGAGCCGAAGGTGACTCAGGATACCCCACCACCGTTGTACTATACCCCAATGACCCTAGGGAGAAATGAACTCCAGGAATTGGTACTAACCAGAAAGGAGGCATGTACACCACAGCCACAGGGACAGCAGAGAAGGAACGGTCTGACATTCCAGTCAGCAACTGGACTTCTAGATGAAAGCAACTGGTATATAGTCCTCAGGAACAGCAGAGAAGGAATGGTCTGGCAAGTCAGTCAGCAACAGGGCAAGGCAGGAACAGGTCTCACAAGCCGGTAGCACAGGGAGTAGGCTGGATGGCAGGATCAAGCTGGTAGGCAGACTGGAAGGCAGGATCAGACTGTAAGGCAGGAAAGGAACACTGCATACATGCTGGAGCAAGATTATTATTATTATTATTATTATTATTATTCTTTATTTATATAGCGCCAACTAATTCCGCAGCACTGTACAATTGGGAATAGACATACAGAGGTATTAAATAGTACAATCAGATGTGGAGAACGGGAGGATCAGAGGGCCCTGCTCGTGAGAGCTTACAGTCTAGAAGAAGGTAGGTTTGATACAGAAGGAGTAAATGCTATTGCGTTTAAGTGCCTCCTGCCACATGAACTGCCAGTCAGTGGGTGGGTGTGAGAAGTTCTGTTGAGTGCAGTGGTCCGTGCAAGGGGTGAATCTTGGTGATGATGTTTATGGAGGCAGTTGATAGGCCTTCCTGAAGAGGTGAGTCTTCAGGGAGCGTCTGAAGATTTGAAGGCTGGGGGAGAGTCTGATGGGGTGGGGGAGGGAATTCCACAGCTCAGGTGCAGCACGGGAGAAGTCCTGTAGGCAGGAATGGGAGGCTGTGGAGAGCAGAATGTCATGTGCAGAGCGAAGATGGTGGGCGGGAGTATATTGGAAATGAGAGATGAAATATAGGGGGGTGCAGTGTTAGTGAGGGCTCTATAAGTTAGCACCAGAGTTTTGAATTTTACTCTGTATGCTAACGGGAGCAAGTGTAGGGACTGACAAAGGGGTGTGGTGTTAGACAAGCGATGATTGAGGTAGATTAGTCTTCCGGAATATACAGGGCTCAAGACAGTTTGACAATGCTTCAGAAGTAGCTTCTCTGCATCTTTTAAAGGGAGGAACCAAGGGCGGCTTCAAAAGGAGGACTGGGCATGCGCGCGCCCAACCAAGAAGAACTCCAGGATGAAGCGTTTGACGGCAGAGGACGCTTTTGGAGGAATACAGACATGGTGGTGACAGATATTCTGGTTGATGATGTAGCTGATTCTGCTGGTTGAAATACTTTGCTGCCTTCCTTTTCACTATACTGCCTTGATGTTTGTTGTGCCCTCAATTTCTAATTCTCATCCTCCACAATGCAACTGTCACGGTTTGTTTTGACTCTCAGACACAGAGTTAAGATAAAAACACAACTTTTATTGAAAGTTTAAAGAAAACCCTTGCGGGTTTGGCATACACATATAACAACACAACATTAGTACAATGCAATAGAGAATGGTGATACAGTAGATAATAGAAAGGCTCTACCGGCCTTGCCAATACCGGGTAAGGCAACCTTAGGACTGGCACAATAGAAATAGGTTCTACCGGCCTTACCAATATACCGGGTAAGGCAGCCTGGAGGCTTGCAAACAACCGAGGAGGCTCTACCGGCCCTGCCAATATACCGGGCAAGGCAGCCTTGAGACTGGCACAATGGGAGAGGAGATTCTACCGGCCCTGCCAATATACCAGGCAAGGTAGCCTCGTTAGACACAGAACTGCAAGTACAGGAGCTTAAACAGAGATGGCCTCAGTGACTGTAATGAAGGTGGACACACAGTATCTCAATCTAAAAATATTTCCTTTTTAATTCGAAAACCACATATAGGCATAACAAATCCAATCTCCCAAAATAGAAAAATCTGTCTAATAGACGTAAATAAAGCTTTAAAAATGTATAGCAGTAAACAACAACATATAAATAACAACAATAAATAAAAATGACCCAAAAATCGGAGGGTTAAATAGGAGTAATTTATGTGCTTAAGTGTCCTTGCGATCTATTATATATAGGAAGAACCAAAAGAGCTTTCAAAAGAAGACTTTATGAACACAAAAGAAATATTGAGAAAAGAGTCACTACTAGTGTTGAGCGAGCGTGCTCGGCCGATGCTCGGATCGGCTCGAGCATCGCTCTGCTCGGCACATGGCGGTACTCGTCGAGTACCGCCATGTGCTCTCCCGCCATGTTCGGGTGGCGGGGATCTGTGCCGGAAGAGGCACAGATCAGAAGACGCTCCGCTGGACCACCAGGGACTGGAGGTACGGGGGCATTGCGGAGATGAAGGGGGCATTGCGGAGATGAAGGGGGACATTGTGGAAGAGGGGCATAGACTCTATGCCCCTCTTCCACAATGTCCCCCTTCATCTCCGCTATGCCCCTCTTCCACAATGTCCCCCTTCATCTCCGCTATGCCCCTCTTCCACAATGTCCCCCTTCATCTCCTCTATGGCATAGAGGAGATGAAGGGGGACATTGTGGAAGAGGGGCATAGCGGAGATGAAGGGGGACATTGTGGAAGAGGGGCATAGCGGAGATGAAGGGGGACATTGTGGAAGAGGGGCATAGCGGAGATGAAGGGGGACATTGCGGAGATGAAGGGGGCATACAGAGATGAAAGGGGCATAGCGGAGATGAAGGGGGGCATTGACCAGGCACCCTCCCCTCATCAGAGCAGGGGGTGCCTGGTGAAATGCTCGTGTCGCCCCATGCATTTCAATGGGGCTCGGGTGCTCGGCCGAGCACTCGAGCCTCAGGGGGTGCTCGGTCAGAGCACCCGAGCACCCGAGCATCGGGGTGCTCGCTCAACACTAGTCACTACCCATTCTGTGTCACGTCACTTTCTTGAAGTACATGAGAGTGATTCTAAACTGCTAATGGGGTTTGCCTTAGAGAGTGTAAGGCTGGATTTTAGAAAAGGTAGTTTGGTTAATTTATTGAATAAATGAGAAGCAGCATGGATATTCAAGCTAAATACCCTATACCCGAATGGGTTAAATGAAAATATTGAACTTGTTGCTTTTTTATGAATGGAAACAGTATAAATATTTTATATTGAATTTGTTTCCTTTTTATGAATGTAGGTATGGATATCTCAATTATTGCTTAAATTGTTTTTGTTTATTAAAATAAAAATTAAGGATGATGTGATATAGGTTAAGTTGGTATTTGAGGGGTTAATTTTGGATTCATCTACAGTAGTTCTTGACAGATTGTGTCTTTGAGGCATCCGTAGTTGGGAGCATTTGTGTTGGCCAATTACCCTGTTTCAAAGAAAGGGTTTAAATAGCCGATCATGCGATGAGTAGATCTACTTTACTTTTTGCTTCATAAAGCACCGCTATAGGTGTGAAATGCGTTGCAAAGATTGTGGTTTTAATTGTATTATTCCCCGGCCGGGTGTATGCTTTTGACTACTCCTTGCAATATCGGCTACTCATGTAAGTGTTTGGACCGACTCAATGTATATTGCTCTTTTTGTTTTATGTTGTGTCTAGATTCATCTAGCGTTGGGTTAACTTCAGGCTGGTCTAGTTTTCAGACGTGCAGGGAGATACTTTGTAGCCTCTGCTAGTTTGTATTATTAGCAGCTTGACGCTCCCTAACCTTTGCGGTTATACGAGATTTTTTATTATCATTGTGTTTAAAGGTAATATAAGAGCCGAGTGAGGTTGGGATACAGCTGGCATTTACATGCTACAGGTTTTTTTCTGAGATTCGGATTATAATCATCGCCCTGAGCATGCGATTCTATCTGTGTCCATTCTGAATCGGCTATTTAACCCTTTGATTTTTGGGTCATTTTTATTTATTGTTGTTATTTATATGTTATTGTTTACTGCTATACATTTTTATAGCTTTATTTACGTCTATTAGACGGATTTTTCTATTTTGGGAGATTGGATTTGTTATGCCTATATGTGGTTTTCGAATTAAAAAGGAAATATTTTTAGATTGAGATACTGTGTGTCGATTTGATCTTTTATAGGGCTATTGAGAGTTCACAAGCGCCAGACTCAGATTTTCAAGTGTCAATACTTATTCCGGTCTGTGGGGCGAGAACATCGCAGCGGTTGCAACGCCCTGAGAGTTAAAGGTGCCAGTGAATCCTCTGAAAGAAAGAAACCCGTTATTTGGATCCTTGTTGATTTTAGTCTCTATTACACAAGATAATAGACAATATTTAGCGCCTTCTCCGTAAAGGATATTTGTAATGAAGGTGGAGCAAACCAGTCACCAGACTGGACACACAGAGGCCTACCGGGGCTGAATAGATGTAAGCTAGCACCCGGAATAGATGGAGCAAATCAGTATCCGCGTACTGGACAACACTGACACCACCGGTGCTATTTGGATACTGTGAGCAACCGGCTATACATGGAGCGAACCAGTACCCGCATACTGGGTAAACAAGACTCTACCGGTGCAGAATGGGAATGCCGCAAGCAACCGGTTATTCGTGGAGTGAACCAGTACCCGCGTACTGGATAAACTAACCTTTACCGATGCTGAATGGAATGCAGCAAGCAACCGGTATATCTGGAGCGAACCAGTACCCGCGTACTGGACTAAGCACAACTCTACCGGTGCTGTATGGAAAGCAGCAAGCAACCGGTTATACATGGAGCGAACCAGTACCCACGTACTGGACTAAGCACGGCTCTACCGGTGCTGTATGGGAAGCAGCAAGCAACCAGTTATACATGGAGTGAACCAGTACCCGCGTACTGGACTAAGCACGGCTCTACTGGTGCTGTATGGGAAGCAGCAAGCAACCAGTTATACATGGAGTGAACCAGTACCCGCGTACTGGACTAAGCACGACTCTACCGGTGCGTATGGGAAGCAGCAAGCAACCGGTTATACACGGAGTGAACCAGTACCCGCGTACTGGATTAAGCACAACTCTACCGGTGCGTATGGGAAGCAGCAAGCAACCGGTTATACATGGAGTGAACCAGTGCCCGTGTACTGGACTAAGCACAACTCTACCGGTGCTGTATGGGAAGCAGCAAGCAACCGATTATACATGGAGCGAACCAGTACCCGCGTACTGGACTAAGCACAACTCTACCGGTGCTGTATGGGAAGCAGCAAGCAACCGATTATACATGGAGCGAACCAGTACCCGCGTACTGGACTAAGCACAACTCTACCGGTGCTGTAAGGGAAGCAGCAAACAACCGGTTATACATGGAGCGAACCAGTACCCGCGCACTGGATACACAAAACACTGAAGGATCAGAATGTCGCCCAAGGCGACATGAAGGAGGAGACACTCTGCACGCGATCCAAGAGCAGGAACACAGCCAGGCCAGGACAGGAAGCAGGAACCACAATGGCAGCCAACCGGATCAGGAACGAGAGCAGGAACAACGGCCCATACCGGATCAGGAACGGAGGCAGGAACCAACACCACAAGGACACTGTCTGGCAGGTACACAGGAGATCTCAGGAGCATAGAAGAATAGTCACGGTCCAGGAAGCTCAGGAACCCAATGCAGGTGTTAGCAACATAGAGACACCACGAAAGCGCAACCAAAGGGTGCCCAAGCTCAGTCTAAATAGGCAATACAGGGCGGGCTGAAGACAGGCAGCCAATGGGAGCCCAATCACCTAACTGACAAGAGAAGGCAGCAATCACGGGCACCGTGATAGCAACCCTCCACACGATCAATAAGCATGTCTTGACATTCCTTGACAGAATCCGAATCCTCAGAGAGTTGCTGCTGATTGCCATGACTCCTTGTTGTGACAAACTGCTGATGGCCCTTTGGCAGATATTCTGAAATTTTGTGTTTAAAGCTGGGGGTCCAGCAAAATGGCAAGAATGTATTCCTCATTGCTTTTAATGGACACTATGGGAGGATCTTGTTCAAAGTACACTAACATGTCCTTTACCAACTGGTGCATGTCTGTGTTGTAATTCTGGTAAGAATCCTCAGCCATGCTCTTCATTTTTTAATGCAATAAAAATATCAAATCCACCCCTCAGTGCCCACTGTCTGACCCACAATCTGCTCTGTGGAAATCATGGTCAGAAGAATTGATAGTCTGACCTCCCCATTAGAACAGGAGGAAGTATGGGATTCCTTTTCATCTGACTGAGTGGAAACTAGTCCCTGCAGATGAGTTAAGTGAGTGGATGTGGACATAGCTGTCTGCACGTTCAGACAGCATAGGCCAGGGTGATATATTCCTCCTTCCACTCCTCTCTTGGTCTTCCACCCAAGAATGGTGAATATCAATCTGGCAAACGCTACTTGAAAACTTAAGTACAATGTATGGACAAACTGCAGCCTTCAGAGATAGTACAGGCACATTCCCGTTTGGCAATCTCAGTAGAACTTGAAGATGATTCACAGTCACTAAAAAATGTAGTATATCCCCCACCCCAAATACACACACACACAAAAGCCCAGTTGGTAAAAAAAACACTGGTTACAAAAATAAAAAGAGCACTTAATCTAGTATTGAACAACCTGTGGCTCTCCATCTTTTGCTAAGCTAGAACTCTCATTATCTTTAGCTTGGCAATAAATACAACAATAGCTGTAAAACTGCAAGCTTCCTTCCCCTGGCTTTGTTTGATACCTACCAATTGCTGTGTACCATTTTGCCTCAATCCACATGTTTGACTTCTTAGCCCTTGGCATTTAACTTTGTAAGGTAACAATATCAATCTGAAGGAAAGCATTGCTTTTGTGACTGAAATCTATTTACAACACAAAGCCTTTTGTCTCTATTATTTGGCATGTCAGTGCCACCAGTCAGAATAAATAGCAGAGACACTGTACAATATACCAAAGGTTAGACAGCAATTACAACTTTTAGCAACAAACATCTGAAGTAATGACCCTGTCTGGCAATCATGTGTTTTTATTTGTACCATACTTGATTATACCGGTACTTTTTGATTTGCACTTTGAGGCTAATATACTATGAACTGGAATCATTCTGAGGAAAACCAACTGTACCATAGGGGAGAAATAAAAATGCCTATATGTATGAGTCTTGTAACCCATTGAATGATAGGGAAGTCTCCTACGCATTGCCTTGGATACCTCTCTAGCATTCCTGGGGTAAATCAATAGTAATTTTGGTTTTTATTTATTTGCATTTGATTTGATCCAGAACTATGCCAGTTCTTCTTAACACATTAGCTCAGGGGTCTAACTATAGAGGGTGCAGAGGGTATGGCTGTGAATGGGCCTTGCATGGAAGGGGGCCCATTGTCCCCAGGTGATAATAGGTTTAAGTTATAACCCTAGGAAAATATTTTTGTGCTGGGGGGGCAAAAGGAATGTGTGCACCAGGACCCTTCAATGACTATTTACACCATTGCATTGGCATCTTAGTTACAATAAAATATAGATTACATTCTTGATATTAAAGACGTCTCTCATGAATTGCAAATAATTTTCGGAGACATCTGTCGAATACAGGTGGTTATTTTAAAACAATGCAGCACTGAACTAATTTTTTATTCTCTGACATTTGTACAAATATAACACAAAGTAAATATGTAAACAATGCTTTATGATAAGTGAAATACAGAAATGCTATGCCTCACTGATACACATCATAGAAAATGTGTAATGAATGCACAATTTTATAAATGTAGGACACCACTCCTAGTGAGTCTGCAAATTTGTATTGCAGACTCGTTCCTAGTTGAGCGTCTCTGACTTCCATTTTACATATGTAAATTACCCTTGGGATTTGTCACCTCAATGGTAATAGGGGAATCCATCATTGGACCCCTTGCTCACAGTGCATAGAGAGATCAGCTACACCTCACTGACAAGGCAAACAAGGCTGAGATGTACATCTAGGGTTGGTTGCTTCTCTTGTTAAAAAAAGGAATTGCCTGGCATTTCTTGGTTGGACTGCTGTTATGGCAGGACCAGTATGATGTGAATTAGGACATTTCCTCTCTGTGAAAGGCACTAGTGTGTTAAAAAAAGACTGCACCCTTGGTAGGACACCACTCCTAGAAAGCCTGCAATTTGTAGTTGAGAGTCTCTGACTTCCAATGTAGGGCCATCAAACCCACCTGTGCTCCAGGCACGTAACAGAATATAGAGACAAATGATATGTGCAAACAACAGACAGGCACACACATGCTCTTTAAACTAATATTAAGCCCTTGAGGAATACAGAGGTATCCATTGCAACATGATATTATTGCACTTGCCCCCACACAAGCAAATATTATTGCCACCACATCAAAAGAGTCCTATAGTGAATTTCTGAAAGAGGAAAAGTGTTTTTCCAGTTGGTTGCCTGCAGTGGTAACAGCACATAGTTGCTGCCTGTCTCTGAGTCTGCTGTGGTTGTGTCTGTGAGTGCGACACCAAGGACTGTGCAATTGTGACCAACTGCAATGTGCAAATTCAGTGACAAGGTTGTGAAGAGGGAGAAGAGAGGTCACATCTTGGCACATCGTCCCTAATAAAGCACATGCCACATAGCCACACTGAGAATCATCTGGAACATGTGAAACTGTCCACCAATTAATAAATCAGGTTCTGCCACAGTATCCCCTGTTCGCTCCATCACAAATAGCAATGTGTGCCAACAATCCTACAAGAAAAGTTACGAGCCAACCCCTCCACCAGCCGAGAACATCTACAGCACCACCTGTTTCATCATTACCCAGTCCTAGTGTCTGGTTTACTAAAAGGAATATCCCAGCCCCCCCTGCTTGGTGCCCTCAGGTTCCTCCTCAGAGGTGGTACTACCATGGGCAAATTTGCCAAAAGATACCCTAGCAAACTGTGAATTTGAAGAAGTCAACATATGACAAAATGTCTCCACTGTTAGGGACCAGGAACGAGACATAAAGTGCAAAACACCTTTATTAAAAGAACAAAAGCAAGCAAAGCAAAATTGTGATCCAGAAGTGTAAACCAAAAGACAAGCTGGAGTCAGGAACCAAGACAGGTACTCAGCCAAGCTGGGGTCAGGAATATGGAGATCAGTGATGTCAGTAACAAGGCCAGGAGTCAGGAACCAGAAGGGACATCAGAGGAAGCCAGGTCATGCACAGATAATCAGCAGCTCAGGATATGTGCTTGCAGCCAGAATCAGACACAAGGGCAACCAGGAAGTGAACCAAGCTGCTTTAAATATCCTGGGAGGGTTGGCTGATAGCAGTCAGGTGAGCAAACAAAGGGAGGTCAGCTGAATTAGCCTTATTCTGTGAAGGGAAGGCAGAAAGGGATAGCAGAGTACTGGGTTAACTCAGACAGAAGAATCAAGCAGCAGAGTTAGAGCAGCTCAGCCAAACCTTGACATCCACACATTAAGTTGAACTATGACCACATATTGCAATTTAGTAGAGGCCAATATTAGAGAGGAGAAAATCTGCAGTATGACTAGGAGTGGATGAAAGGTCCCCTTGTGTTCCCACAAAAATGTCTGTGAAAACCACATGATTTTCCACTGGAAATGTGCTTTAAATAAAGCAATTAAAATAATCTCCGTTTTCATCCATTGGCAAATAATGTCGCTATTTTTTTCAATGGCTAGAAAGTATTTATCCCCTTTAATGTTTTTCACCTTTTCTCAATAAAATATTCCACTTTCCAGGTAGTGAAACACAATACAAGTAGCTAAAGAGTGAGAGAGATGCTAGGCTATTGTACTGTGAAATAATAGCATAACTGAGGTAGGAGTAGGAATGGATGAAAATATTTGCCTTAAACTGAAATCTGTGAATAATGGCACTTCCCTCTTGGTGAATAATTTCCCATGAAAAGTGCAGTTTTTCCTCTTTTTTTGCCAGCTCATTCCATTGAAATCAGCGGGAACATTGAATTTATACACTACACATACCAAATATTATTTTATTTCCCAAAGGCATAGTATAAAAGGGGCATGAGGGTACCTGTGTTGGTGGATTGTGCGGAAATAATCATTTGAACAGGGATTTTTTTTGGGGGGGTTGTTTACTGGAATTGAAGGGACAGTTAATAAAAAATATAAAAACTAAATACAAAATAACCCCCCCCATAAAACATGGTTTGATAGGGGTCTGAGGAGGGTGCCTGTGTTGGTGGGTGGAGTCTGGGGAAAGAATACATTAAACAGGGAATTTGTTTTTGGGGGGGTTGTTGACTGGTATTGGGGGGACAGTTAATAAAAAAATAAATAAAATAAGAAATTGGTATGTAACATGACAGGGACCCCCCTGACGTAAGCTGTGACTGGGACAGACTTATACTTGACGTGATACAGTATTTTGTAGAGGATGATTTGTAACATTGATTTGTAGGACTTGGACTTATTAGAGGCACAAGCCCTGAGGAAACATTGATTTGTAGGATTTAAACTTTTTTGCACAAGCACTAAGGTAACAATGATTTGTAGGAAGTAGGCTTGTTATAAACAAACTCCCAAAATTGTTTATTGTTTTGTAGGGCTGTGTTATTGTTTTTTTTTAAAGAACTAGCCCTGAGAAAACAAATGCCCTACTGGCCTAGTGCCAGCAGGTTATGATGTGTTGGCCAGTGGCCACTGGTATTGTCAAATACCCTGAAGTAGATGCGTAAATTGTGGCTACTGTTCTTGCTGCTGCTGCTGAGTTGTTTATGCAGCAGAATGATTAGGCAACTCAAAGGGAATGGGATCAACGACAGCAGTAATATGGGGGATGGATGATTAAAATTCAACTTGTCATGACTAGCTCCAGTGATGTGCCTGAGGCAGTAGCAGCACCTTAACTAGCCCCCACCACTTCAGGTATATGTGGAGAAAAGAAGAAGTTGACCAATAATGCTTCTCCACCTGCCCCTCCTCCAAAATCATGGGTGTGTTGAGAATAGAAATTGTTCCCTTGAGAGCAGGAACTGTGCCTCTCACATCAGCAAATACAATGTGCAGAGTGTAAATAAGGGAAGGACTGGGGACAATGAGTACATCTGCACTCACATTAAATACCTAGCACAACTCTATCCAAACACCATGACACTTAGGGTCCCCAGTGTGAAATCCCCCCACAAGCTGCTGTCACTATGCTACTTGTCCACACCCCGCTAAGGACACATGGCAACTTCCTGACAGTTTAACCATCCCTGCCACCAGCTTAGCATATTCTGTGGGATGGCATCTCCTCACATGCCGCTTGATGCCCTACTTGTGATTCTCCTCCACCACATTGCCAAGTGTGGTCAGTGAACCACACAGTGTGCAATGGGTGGACACGAACTGCCACATCCTGTTATCTACAGAATGGTTATCACTTGGTGGGTGAGATAACAACGAACAAGGTTGATTGACAGAAGATGTAGTTACCCTTGAGCAGTAAGGTGATGGCGTTGTTTCACTCGGAATTCAACTTTTAGCCTCTGGCTGGGTTTCTCTACTCTTCGTCCTCTTTGATCTCCGTCTCCACTCTCGTTGCTTTTGGGGACAGTCGGGGGTACAGCAACGGCGGTGCCCAATTTCTATGGTGGGTGTTTGGCTTTAACATGTTTGACATAAATGTCATGGTGTCTGTGTTTCATGTGTGTCATCAGGGAGGTTGTGCCTAGGTTTGTTCCTTCCTTTCCCCTTTTCATTGACATCACAAATTGTGCACAGTGCCATTGTTGATGACTGCATTGTGCCTGCCCCTAGAGAAAAATAGTCCCACACCTATGACATCAGAGGGGAGGGGAAAGATGTAGAAGAATGGCCTCTCTCTTCTTCTCCTCTACATTCCCCTTCACTATCTTCTCCTCAGCATCCTGATACCCTTGCAACTCAGCAGCAGCAGGAATTAGAGCAGCTGCAAATTCCAAAGGCTCGCTGTTGGTGGTGGTGATGCCCTTTCTCACCCTGTCTCCAATTCCTTCTCAGTTTGGGCTAAAAAGGTCATCAATGTCTCCTCCACCACAGCTTCTCCACAATCATCATCACCACCACCATCAGTCCCTCTGTGCTGCTGCTGCTCTATTACAGACATCTCATTGGTTGGAGGTGATGATGAGAAATGTGACAGATGGTCCCCTAATGTCACACTTGCCACACCCAGCAGAGTCTTCCTCCTCACTAGTAATATAATGATCACCCTGTCCCTCTCTTCTAACATTCTGCACAAACTGCTGCACCTTATTAGTAGTAGTACTAGTACTAGTACTAGAGTGCCAAAACCCTGGTCTGCACAGTCCTTAATGGCTTAAACTTTTCCATCATCAAAGCAGGTCAGGGGTTATCTCTTTCTGTGCAAAGGTGTGCACAGAAATAGGTGAAAATGGCACTTTCTGCATGGTGAAAAATTTCCTACGAAAAGTGCTGTTTTCCTACTTTTTTTGCCTAGCTCATTGCATTGAAATCAATGGGAAGAAACATTTTTCTCCAACAAACAAAAGTTTTCTCTAGTTTTCCACAGCCATGTGCAAGGGTCTCAGCATGCCATTCTGTGGTTTTTGAGCTAGAGAAGATAGGCAAATAAAGGGGATTTGAAGCTTAGTTTAGATAGGACATTTGTTCTCCGTGTTAGGGGAATCTGGGGGCATTCTGGGGGTGAAGAAGAGAGGACGGAGGTTGAACCAAAATACCCCAAAATTTGGTGTGACTGACTGGCAAGACACAGACAGCTGGGGTCCAAATTGCTTGTTGATTTTGCTTTTATTGTCTCTGTGATGAGGAAGTCTGGGGAAAGAAGTTGTTGGTTTTGTTTTTCAGTTATATATTATTTTGGACTAACTGTGATAAGATAGGGTGGACAACAAAAAAATACCTAAATAATTTAACAAATAAATATATTAGACAGCTGACTGGGAGCCTGATGTGAGCTCTGTGAATGATGCAGACTTGATAGCAGACGACATTGAGAATTTTGTTGCAGGCCAATGCAAGACATCACGCTCCATCAGTTGTGTACTGTAGAAAGTAAAAACAAAAACAGTACTTGAGTAATGTCTAGCAAATGCACAAGCAGGAGGGGGGAAGGTGGAGCAGTGCAGGGACATGGAAGTAAAGTGGTATCACGGTACCCGTGATTCGTGCTGCTCTCTGCCTGTCACTTGCTGAGTATACGTGATTGGCTGTCTGTCTTTAGCCCTCCTCATACAGCCTTTTTAAACCCAGGGTGAGCACTTCCAGGTTGCCCTTTTGTGGTGTTTCTGACTCCACTCTGCCTGACCTGCTTCTCAGATCTCTGGGCCTGTTTCCAGTGTTCCTGTATGCTACGTTCCGGTGTTCCAGTGTTCCAGTACGTTAACGTTCTGGTGTTCCAGTGTTCCTGTACGTTTATGTTCCGGTGTTTCAAGAGTTCCAGCGTTCCTCTGTGCCTGTATTCCGGGGTTCCTGTGCTCCAGCACCGTGCTGGTTAACTTGTATGAGTGTCTGAGTCTCGTGCTCCAGCTGTCGCTTCGGCGACATTGTTCTCCTTGCTATTTGCATCACATTGTTGTTTCCAGCGTGCGGATGCTGGTTTGCTCCACTACCTGGTTGCAATACACATTGATGGTTCCAGCGTGCAGATGCTGGTTTACTCCACTAAACCTGGTTGCAAGATACATTGTTGGTCCCAGCGTGCGGACGCTGGTTTGCTCCATTAAACCTGGTTGCGATATACATCATTGGTCCCAGCGTGTGGACGCTGGTTTACTCCATTAAACCTGGTTGGGATATACATTGTTGGTCCCAGCGTGTGGACGCTGGTTTACTCCACTAGACTGGTTGCGATTTACACTGTTGGTTCCAGCGCACGGTCGCTGGTTTGCTCCATTAAACCTGGTGGCGCTATTTACCATTAGTCCCAACGTGCGGACGTTGGTTTGCTCCTGTACATCCAGTACTGTGGTCAGTCGCTGTCCACTTCCTTGCAGTTCTCTGATTATCCTTGACAATAGACTTCTGCTGATTAGACCTCTATACTTATGCTCTTTGCTGTCTTAGTCACCTGACAGCTGGTCTACTTGCTCAGGCTGCCCTGCCTGGTATTGGTGATGCCGATAGAACCTTGACGACACCATCCTGTAGGTTGCCTCACCCGGTATTGGCAGGGCCGGTAGAGCCTACTACAGTACTCCTTTGGGCTGCCCTGCCCGGTATTGGTAAGGCCGGTAGAACCTTGTATATCACCATCTTTAAGGTTGCCTTACCCGGTATTGGCAGGGCCGGTAGAGCCTACATTTTGCATGCCATTGGGCTGCCTTGCCCGGTATTGGTAAGGCCGGTAGAACCGGTATACGTCATCTCACGGTTGCCTTACTCAGTATAGGCAAGGCCGGTAGAGCCTGTCATTTAACTGTCACTTGGGTTGCCTTGCCCGGTATTTAGGCAAGGCCGGTAGAACCTATTGTATGTTCTATTACTGTTGGTAGAACCTATTGTATATTCTATTACTGTTGTTTGTTATGTATGTTTACCCTACGGGGACTGCCTTTAACTTTTAATAAAGTTAAGCCATTTTACCAAACCTTAAGTCTGAGAGTCTTCAAAAACCGTGACAAGTGGTAGTACAAAAACTGACTACAGCAATAGTACCGGCTCACCCTGATGAAGTATCCTTACTGATACGAAAAATGTTGGAGACCATACACACAGTTTTTCAAGCTCTGTTTCTATATTCATCTTTGTCCATCTTCCTGAATTATCCACAACTAGCCACCATCATCATATCAAAGGAAAGGAGGCTTTCTCTGAGACGACTGCTTTTTCTGCCTGTTACTTTACAGAGGTGCACCAGGGATCATCGTTACTGAGAGAGGTCAGTCTCCTTTATAACATTGGTGGAATAAGAGATGGGAGATTGAGCTTGATTTTCAAATGATCCTGCCTGTGATATCTTATACCCGGAGCACCCTATATTTACTATCTACAGACAGGAGAGAAGATAGACAGTGTTTGAGGTGAGCCTGCCTGCTACATAGTGGATACTTTGGAGGAGTCATATTTGTGCACTGTTCACATATTATTACCCCAGAGGACACTGACACGTGAGCTTTTTTTCAACTTTTACCAACTTCACTTTTATTTTTATATTTTTTATTGGCCAATTTTTATTTTGTATATGACGTGGACTCTCTAGTTTAGGGATGGGCGAAAATTTTCGCCTCTAACTGAAATCGGAGAAAAATGGCACTTTCTGCTTGGAGAAAAATTTCCCGCAAAAAGTGCAGATTTTACACTTTTTTTCCGCTTTTTCCACCTAGTTCATTCCATTGAAATCAATGGGAACATTGAAGTTACACACAACAGTAAATAAATATTATTTCATTTCCCAAAGGCATAGTATAAAAGGGGCATGAGGGTGCCTGTGTTGGTGGGGTGTGGGGAAAGAATCAGTTGAACATGGAATTATTTTTTGGGGGGGTTGTTTACTGGGATTGGGGGGCACTTAATTAAAAAAGAAATCCTAAATAAAATAAAAACCATAAGACATAGTATAAAGGGGTCTGTGGAGGGTGTCTGTATTGGTGAATGAATGAATTAATCATTTGAACAGGGAATTTGTATGTAAAGTGATAGAGACAGGAACCCCCTGACATAAGCTGCCACCGGGGTGGACTGATCCTTGACTTGATAGAGCTTTTTTGTAGAGGATGATTTGTTGTTAGAGGACCAAGTCCTGATGAAACATTCATTTGTAGGACTTAAGCTTGTTTGGCACAAGCCCTAAGAAAACATTGATTTGTAGGACTTAGGCTTGTTAGAAACAACCCCCCAAAAATTTTTTTTTTTTTTTTGTAGGACTATGTTTTTTTTAATTTATTTTTTATTTTTCAAAGCACAAACCCTGAGAAAAAAATAAAAATACCCAATTGGCCTAGTGCCAGCAGGTCATGTTGGCCAGTAGCCACTGGCCATTGTCAAATGTCCTACTGAGTCCTGAGTTGCAACTGCTGTTCATACTTCTGCTGCTGAGTTGTTTAAGCAGCAGGATGATTAGGCAGCTGAAAGGGAATGGGATCAACAATAGCAGTAACATGGAAGAAGGATGATGAAGGTTACATTTGCCACAACTGGCTCCAGTGATGTGCCTGAGGCAGTAGCAGAAGAATAAGTAGCCCCCAGTATATGTGGAGAAAAGAACAAGTTGGCCATTAAATCTTCTCCACCTGCCCCTCATCCAAAATTGTCATGGGTGTGTTGTTATTAAAATGTATATTTTTCCCTTGAGAACAGGAACTGTGGCTTCTGTCAGCAACTGCAATGTGCACAGTGTGTGTGTGTGGTAAATAACATTTGGGGGCACAAATGTATTGAAACACCATGACACCCGAAACCAAGTACTGCTGCTGTCACTGTACACCTTGTTCAGACCCCGCTAAGGACACATGACAACTTGCTGACAGTTTAATAGTAATGATGAACCCTCCCTGCCAGAATCCTAGCATATTCTGCAGGATGGAATCTCCTCAGATGCCACCTGATGACCCGCTTAGACTTGAGGAAAGGAGATTTAGTCTACAACAGCGGAAGGGTTTCTTTACAGTAAGGACAATAAAGGTATGGAATGCACTTCCGGAGGAGGTGGTGCTATCAAATACATTAGATGCCTTTAAAAGGGGCCTGGATACTTATTTAAAAGAGCATAATATAGAGGGCTATGCACGTTAGTATTGGGATTAATATTTAGTTAGGGCTTGTTGATCCAGGGAGAAATCTGATTGCCATTTGGAGTCGGATGCCTTCTTTTGGGTCAGCGATGGTAAACAGGAATAGGAAAAGGGTTGAACTGGATGGACGCAAGTCTTTTTTCAACCTAAATTACTATGTAACTATGTAACTATGTAACTATGGTATAGATTCTCCTCCACCACACTGGCATGTGTGGTCAGTGCACCACACAGTGTGCAATGGGTAGAGAAGAACTGCCATATCCTATATCCAATATCAAAAGAGTGGCTATCATTTTGGTGGGGGAGGTAATGATGAACGAGGTGGATTGGCAGGAGATCTACTTGTTACCCTAGAGGAAGAAGGTGATGGTGAGCTAGTTGTTTTGCTCGTCATGGAACTTCCAGTGTCTGTCTGGGTTTCTTTATTCTTCCTCCTCTTTGATCATCACCTTTCTGGAGAGTCATGGGGTACAGTGGTGCTAGATTTCTATAATAGGTGTTTGGCTTTAACACATTTGACATAAATGTCATGATGTCATGTGTGCTATCAGGGAGCTTGTGCCCAGGTGTGTTCCCTCCTTTCCCCTTCTCTCTAATGTGTCACAAATTTTGCACTGTACCATTGTTGATGATGACTGCACTGTGCCTACCTGAAGAGAATAATAGTCCCACACCCATGACTTCTGGGGGGAGGGATAGGGAACAGGTGGAGAAGAATGGCCTCTTTCTTCTTATTATTCTCCACATTCCCCTTCACTTTTTGTGGCAGCTGATAATGTTTTGCTACTGTCTCAGATTTAGCGCTGCAGCTAGGACCAGGAGTATTGCTGGTGCTGGCAAGTGGAAACTGTCCTAGTCCCCCATTACTTTTTGACCCCATTCCCACTGTGTCCACGGTGGTCTGTGGCACACTAGCCTTATCCTCAGCACCCTGCTGCCCTTTCATCTCAGCAACAGCAGGAATTAGACCAGTTGCAATTTCCGCAAATTCCAAAAGCTGATTTCTAGTGGTGGTGGTGATGCCCATCCTCATCCCTGTCTCCCATTCCTTCCCACTTTCTGATAAAAAGACCATCAATTTCTCTTCCACCCCAGCTTCTCCAACACCACCACCACCACCACTAGTCCCTACATGATGCTGCTCTATTCCAGACATCTCACTGCTGCTTGGAGGAGGTGTCGAGCAATGTGACAGAGGGTCCCCTGCTGTCACACATGGCATAATTTTCTCTTTGCCCCCTGAGTACTACAAGAAACACTAGCAGCAGGCAAAGTATTAGTGGCAGCAGGTTCAGCACTGGCAGCAGGTACAACACTAATAGCAGCATATCTGGCAGCAGGTACAATACTAGTGGCTGCAGGTACAGCAGTGATGGCACTGGCAGCAGGGGCAGCACATCTTGCAGCAGGCACAGGCAGCTGATCTGTCCTGCTCTTACTAGTACTACCCTTTTCTCCCTCCTTTCCCATTCCCTTTTCTCCCTTCCTCCCCATTCCCTTTTCTCCCTCCCTTCCCATTAAATTCCCCAAGATCTAGGGGGACTGGACAGCATTGGTTCAGTACTGCTATTCACTTCCTCCTACTCCTCCTCCTCAGACTCAGTGGACACATAAGGGTCCTTCCAGCTCTTCCACTGATTATTTTTCACCCTGCCCATAGTGATAGCAGTCACTATGAGCCTTTCCTGCCTCAGTTTTTGCAAAATATCACAAGAGAACAGCACAGCACGTCTATCTCGCTCTGTACCTGCTTCTATTGTGTCTGACTTCAGCGAAAACGTCACCTTTTTATAGCGGAAGTGCAAAAACAATGTAAAACAATGAGCGGAAACTTTATAGCCATTGAAAAATGGCAAAAAATGTGGCCCAATGGGAGAAAGATGCGAAAGATTCAAAAATTTTAACCGCTAGTTTTATAGCGTATTTTCCAGTGAAAAAGCAGATAACAACGTGGTTTTCGTGAAATTTCCCACAGGAACATGGCTACAAGTTTCTCCCACCCCTACTCTAGATGCTATATATATATATATATATAGGTCCTTACTGGATCGAAAGGTTGAATATTTAATACATTTATAACATTTTAAAGACCTGTGAGTGCTCGCCCTTTGTATAAATATTGCTATTTTGCTAAGCACCCACTGGTATTGTCTTTTTATTTATACTCAGGCCTAGGGGGAAATTGGCACCAGCCATATCCATTTCTTTTGGGGTGTATATATATATACAGATTAAGTTTAGGCACTCCTAATGAAGGAAATGTATCTACTGCCTGGGTGCTACTAGTCAATATATGTATAATAAAAGAAATGGTATATAGCCATGAGACCAGTGCACACACAGGACTTGTGAAACAAAGTGTTCATTTATTGCATCAATGTTTTGGCCCCCTGGAGGGCCTTTATCAAGATAATGAACTCTACACCTTAGTGACCTTATATACAGTGATACTGTGCGAGAATACCACTAAACACGCTCATCTGCGGTCCCTAATGACATCACAAACAAGTGACGAACATCAGTTAACACAGCTGAGCATCTTGGGAGTTGTGACCCACAACTGGAAAGTGTATTGTACAACCAAACAGAAACAAAAACTAAGACAGGAATATAATACACATATGTAGCCTAACAGCATATCTAAGCTCAACCCACATTAAGTTGTCACACTAATCATCGCAGTAATAAACATACTGATACATTATGTTTCACATAACTTATTCACAGTGTTGTAGCAACAATGTTGACTCTCCGAATTGGGGAGAGAAAAAAGGAGGAAACAATTGTTGAAACTAACACAGGAGACCATGGCTCTTTGCATGCTGCCACTATGGCAGACACTGTGGAGACCTATTGCTGGGCTCAACTGTATCAGTACAAACCAAGTTCATCCGTTCATACATACATTAGTGAATTATCGATAGTTTGCTGAATAGTATAGTGATCGTATAGATGCTTAAAACGATCAGTACTTCCTGAGTCCATGGCTCTACACGTGCTGCCATTCTGCAGACACCACGGAGACCTATTACAGGATTCTGCTGTATTACCAACCGTCTATCCAACACCCAGTGGGGTTGGTAAAGCTCATAATTGAACAGATGGTTGAATAACCTGTAACCTCCATAGTTATTGAGTGCTTCATGCAAAAGCAATGCATCAGTTGGATATTGCAAGCATTAATTCCGGACCACATCTCTCATCCAGTTAGATGCAGGCTTAACCAAGTACCATGGTTATATCACCACTTGGATTCTCTTGGAGTGTATGATGTAAACACTTACATCAATAAATTTGATTATGTGGTCCACTTTATGATAATCCATTCCACTTGCAATTTAGTATTCACTAGCAATCAGCAGGGTAAAAACATAATATAGCATACAATACCAGCATGTAAATTAACTAATCACTAAATAATCATCTTATCTTGATAAATAAAATTGATCCAAAACATGTCAAACTTATAGATATCCACGTCCTTGGTGTACCTTATAGATGCCAGGGAACAGGAAGTATAGAAGTAAAGAAGATTAAACACACTATTGAATGTATCAATCCTTAATTTCTGTACTTAACATTAGCTTTCTATTAACGGCTATTCATACTGATCTTTCACAAAATTATAGTCGATATACGAGCCCAATGTGCCATGAGCAAGTTGGTTAACATGTGATACACAGTTGAAAAATAATGCAAAAAATGAAAAAAAAAAAAAATAGTAATAAAATTGTCAATGAAAGACCACGAAAGATTGTGGGCATCCAATCCCAGATCCCAGCTACATCTGACCAAGTGTCAAGTATACAGTCGCAGGTGGGTGGCGTCCGTTTGCGGGGCCGCAACACACAGCATGCCTATCTGTCTATCCCGACAATAACATAAAAAATCAATAACAAACCACTGTGAGTAGACATGTGTTAGCATACATGAATTCTGTAGAGCCGCAGAATAATGTCTCAATCTTAAAATGATTACTGACCATCCGTTCCACAGTCTAAATCCGAGAACCTCATAAGTTACCCACTGTTATCCGTGTATAAAAAAATAGCCAACTTATCCCTGGCTCATCTGATTCCATTGGTATCACACTGTGAATAAATCTCCATGAATTCTAAGAGCAACAAGACACAATGCATAAAGAAACCATTCATATATAAAAGAATGTATTTTATAAGAAGCAATTAAATGAAAGCTTTTCATTTAGGCCCCTAGGGGCCACTGTGTCCAGAAAGTGGATCCATTGGGTCTCCTTTTGCAACACTCTCTTTCCCCTGTCACCTCCTCTGGGTAATGGGGGTACCCAATCTATAATCATGTATCTCAAAAAAGGCAAAGTATGTTTACATTTGGCAGAATGTAATGCTACAGGTAGGTCCTTAATTTTAGATTGTTGTTTTTTATTGGGATTGCTTCCAAAGCCGCTTTAATCGCTGATCTGTGGTTATTCATCCTTTCCTTAAAGGAAGTCATAGTTTTACCCACATAGGCTAATCCACAAGTACAAGTGATGATGTAAATCACAAAATGACAGGTACATGTTAAATTGTATCTGATCGCTATCTTGTAACCCTTATGCGGATTTTTAAAAGAAGTACCCGCTACCATATAGTTGCAGGTCACACAGGAAACACATTTGAAACAACCAGGTTTAGACTTGATTATATTATTATTGTAACAGTGTATTGGGTCTGTTTTAACCAATAAGTCTTTAAGATTCCATCCTCTTTTAAAACAAAACATAGGAAACTCCTTGGTGTCTGTTGCCAGTTGTTGATCAGTACTAAGAATATCCCAGTGATTTCGTACACTATTCCTAATCAGGTCTGATCCTGTAGAATAGGTAGTCTGAAAGGGATAGTAATACTTCATTTTAACTTTATTTTATTTTGTAGGCATTAAAAAAACATGAAGAATGATATAAGTCTTATCTCTGAAACCTTTATGGTTTAAGAGATATTCACAAACAAAGTATCCCCCCCTGTTCAACCAAATCAGAAGGGAGATGCCCAGGTAGACTGCAGAGAGGGACAATCTTCAATTAAGATAATGGAAAAAGCTGAAAAACTTATCAAGGGGGGAAGGGCTTTCATTGTTTTCATACAAAGAAAATTGTCCCCTTCTGTTATCTGTCCTGTCATACAACCAGACTCACATCTGAGAAGAGATGGCTTACACTAGGTAAAAGGGGCGGGGAGGGGAACTTTGCTTGTGAATATCTCATAAACCATAAAGGTTTGAGCGATAAGACTTATATCATTCTTCATGTTTTTTTAATGCCTACAAAATAAAATAAAGTTAAAACGAAGTGTTACTATCCCTTTAAGTCTGAGATGATTATCTTGTGTTTATGGACAAGACTTTGTTCCCTGGTTGTCTTTAAGACCAACTGTTTGTGTGAATTTATAATCCCCTCATTATATCCTCTTTCCAAGAATTTTTTACCCATTTTGTCCAACTCTTCTAGCAATAAATCATCATCACTCACAATTCTTCTTGTTCTTAGCATTTGAGACTTAGGTAGACTCTTTTTAAGATGAGGGGGATGGTGACTTTGGTAGTGGAGGAGATTGTTCCTATCAGTGGTCCTGGTATATAATGTAGTATGTATTCTACCTCCTGCAAGTTGTACTAGAACGTCCAAGAATGGTATCTCTCTATTACTGTAATTAAATGTTAACTGGATGTTAGAGTGGGACAGATTAAGGTCATTCACCAGTTCCTCCAGCTCACAACCTGTACCCTGCCACAGTATGAACATGTCATCTATGTAGCGGGTGTACAAAATGTTATGATGCTAGAAATGAGGGTGTTTAAACAGATGTTCACACTCATACATATACATGTATGTATTAGATAAGAAGGTGCCCTACAGACCCCCATCTTGGTCCCTGTCTCAAAAGAAAGTCATCCAGCTACAAACTTTAAAGGGATAGTAATACTTAAAATGTAAAAAAAAATATGTTGTAGGGTTTATCCCCATGAGTAAAACAAGGGTACTCCCACTGCTGAAAGGTGTTTCATTCAAAAGTTATTAATTTTCAAAGTTGAGTTTTTAGGTGCAATATCACAGTGGCCTGAAATTGTACAGTGGTGCTGTTGCTACACGATCCTATGGACAGCTCTGGTCAGTTGACCATAAATCTCCATAGGATGGTGTAGCAACAGCACCACTGTACAATTTCAGGCCACTGTGATATTGCACCTGAAAAATTCAACTTTGAAAATTAATAACTTTTGAATGAAACACCTTTCAGCAGTGGGAGTACTCTTGTTTTACTCAGGGAGATAAACTCTACAACATATTTTTTTTACATTTTAAGTATTACTATCCCTTTAACTTTATCGCAATAGAACATGTCCCTGTGAACAAAAGAGGAGGAGATTGTTCCAAAAAATGATTGCAGAGGGAATCCTTCTGGATAAAAGAACTTAACACGCTGAGTCCTCATGGATTGAATGAACAGAAAATATTTAGCTGTTTTCTGACAGAACGATATACTCATTATTTAGTCTGACTATTTAGTATGTTTTGTGTCAAACTTGTATGAGCATCTGTTACTGTTTCTTATTCTTGCCTGCTTCAGTTACTCTGAGTATCTATATTGACATTGACTGATTTTCTCCCACTTAATGGCTGCATTTCTTATCTCTATCACAGGGTGGCACTGTCGTGTTTCTCTCCCTTGGGTGCATTAGGTCGCAACACATGGGCTTTCTCTACACTTTTTCATCCCTTCCCTGACCATTCACGTCATCACTGTGGGACCAAAATGTCGCAGTTCTAGCTTGCCAATAAACAATTGGTTTATTATATCACTTCAAATCCATGAGTGTGCAGCCTTTCCTTCTATGCCATACTTTTCTGCAGCACCCGGTAACAGAATAAGTTTGGGGACACTTAGAAATTTCCTTGTTTATGGGAGGTGCTTCAGGAAGCATGGGGTGAAATTTCTTCATATTAGCTCAACAAATTGACAACTGGAATGCCAAAGTTCTGCAAGGCTGTAATTCCTGCAAATGGAAGATTCTTCAATGAAAGCTAAGTTTGAAGGAAACATTTATTATTTAAATTAAAAATCATTATTTCTAACCTTGCCAACATCTTGACTGTATTTTCTATTCATTTTGCAACTCATTTGATGGAAAACAAGGATATTTTCTAAGCGACCCCAAACTTGTGAATGGTAGTATATATATATATATATATATATATATATAAACAAAATAAAACTCACAGCGCTAGCTCACCATAATCTATCCATACAATAAATACATTTTTAATGTGAATATAAAGTGTATACATAGATAGCAACTAGGAATGAGAGGGTTCTCCAGACCCCCTAACTTCAGGCCAAAACCCAAAGTACAAACAAACAGACACAACAACAAACCAGCGCTTCTCTATGTATAGAATAAATATGTGCCCTGTATTTAGCATATATAATATTTCTAAATAAATAAAATAAGTGAGATATTCGTTTTCACAAATTGGCCAAGTTGTGGGTAAGCTTGCCACCCCGCCAAGGTTTCTCACTGTACAGCAAGTCCTACTCTATACATCTGTAATGCCCTATCTAAAAATTAAAATTAAAATAAAACTTAAAATTCCCTGAGGAGATGTTATTATAAACGCTTTGGAGAGCAAGGGACCCTTTAAATGTTCTCTTTTTGTTACTTCTGGGTCCCAGTGTGGTGCAATTAAAAACAGAAGACATACATTATAATGAAAAGATGTACATAGTGGACTTACCTAACACAAAAAGACCCCAGTGGATCTGCATTGTGAGAATATGAGGGAGCTGTGGATCCAACAGCTCACTCCATAAATGAGACCTTTATATCAACCCCCACAGGTCATGTGAGGAATAGCTGATACCAAACTAGGAGCATGCAAGCTAGAGAAGGCTTAAGGCCTGCTCTTATATGCAAAGTGTGAACAACAGAAATAAAGATACTGTGATACTAATTGTGCTAAGATAATTGTGCTATATATAAATAATTAAATTGGATAGGTGAGGAGGCTGCTTGAATGAGTAACGGAGACATACAAACCAAAAAACAAAAGAAAAATCACAGCTCCAACTCACCATAACCTATCCATACAATAAATACATTTTTAATGTGAATATAAAGTGTATAAATAGATAGCAACTAGGAATGAGAGGGTTCTCCCGACCCCCTAACTTCAGGCCAAAACCCAAAGTACAAACAAACAGACACAACAACAAACCAGCGCTTCTCTATGTATAGAATAAGTATGTGCCCTGTATTTAGCATATATAATATTTCTAAATAAATAAAATAAGTGACATATTAGTTTTCACAAATTAGCCACATTGTGGGTAAGCTTGCCACCCCGCCAAGGTTTCTCACTGTACGGCAAGTCCTACTCTATACATCTGTAATGCCCTATCTAAAAATTAAAATTAAAATAAAACTTGAAATTCCCTATGGAGATGTTATTATAAACGCATTAGAGAGCAAGGGACCCTTTAAATGTGCTCTTTTTATTACTTCTGGGTCCCAGTGTGGAGCATGTGGTGCACAGGTCATGTGGGGGTTGATATAAAGGTCTCATTTATGGAGTGAGCTGTTGGATCCACAGCTCCCTCATATTCTCACAATGCAGATCCATTGGGGTCATTTTTTGTATTAGGTAAGTCCACTATGTACATCTTTTCATTATAATGTATGTCTTCTGCTTTTAATTGCACCACACTGGGACCCAGAAGTAGCAAAAAGAGAACATTTAAAGGGTCCCTTGCTCTCCAACGAGTTTATAATAACATCTCCTCAGGGAATTTCAAGTTTTATTTTAATTTTTATATAGGACATTACAGATGTATAGAGTAGGACTTGCCATACAGTGAGAAACGTTGGCGGGGTGGCAAGCTTACCCACAACGTGGCTAATTTGTGAAAACTAATATGTCACTTATTTTATTTATTTAGAAATATTATATATGCTAAATACAGGGCACATATTTATTCTATACATAGAGAAGCGCTGGTTTGTTGTTGTATGTGTGTATATATATATACACACATATATATATATGTAACGGATAGTGATGAGCGAGCACCCCAATGCTCGGGTGTTCGGGTGCTCTGACCGAGCACCCCCTGAGGCTCGAGTGCTCGGCCGAGCACCCGAGCCCCATTGAAGTCAATGGGAGGACTCGAGCATTACACCAGGCACCCCCTGCTCTGATGAGGGGAGGGTGCCTGGTCCATAGGAAAAGGGCAGAAAAGGATGGAAACACCACAGAAATGGTTCAGGGACAGCATAGGGAGGATGTCTGGATGCATCTTGGACTCCAGCATCGCTGCTGGGAACGATCTTTCGCCCGTAGTACGCCATTTTTACAGACTGACCATAAAACACACAAAAAGGAAAATAAAAACGACTTTAGGCGAAAAATTGTTACCAAACAATATTTGCTGTATATTTACTTGTATATCATCTGCAAATTATCCCAAAAATTTCCTTGATTTTCGGAAGTGAGGCCATGATTAAGAGGGAAACGTGCGCAGAGGCAAATTCTCCCAAAAATTTCCTTGATTTTCAGAACTGAGGCCATGATTAAGAGGGAAACGTGCGCAGAGGCAAATTCTCCCAAAAATTTCCTTGATTTTCAGAACTGAGGCCATGATTAAGAGGGAAACGTGCGCAGAGGCAAATTCTCCCAAAAATTTCCTTGATTTTCAGAATTGAGGCCATGATTAAGAGGGAAACGTGCGCAGAGGCAAATTCTCCCAAAAATTTCCTTGATTTTCAGAACTGAGGCCATGATTAAGAGGGAAACGTGCGCTGAGCTGACCATCTAAAACATTATGGGTGAGGGTCTGCTGCAGAGCTGACCATCCTAAACATTATATGCGAAGGCCCGCTAGTGAGCTGACGCTATAAAACATTATATGAGAGGGCCCGCTAGAGAGCTGACCCAATAAAACATTATATGAGAAGGCCCGCTGGTGAGCTGACCTATATAAAAATTGTCAAACAGGGCCCGCTGGTGAGCTGGCCCTATATAAAAATTATATCACAGGGCCCGCTGGTGAGCTGGCCCTATATAAAAATTATAGCACAGGGCATATGGAAGAGGAGGAGGAGGATGAGAAGATTAAGAGTCAACCATATACCCGTTTTTTGGGTGGAAGGGGTGAATGGGAATACAGAGTATTCCCATCATTGTAAATAACATATATAAAGTGAGTTTATGTTTCCCCGCGGCTTTCCTCCAGTGGAGTGGAGAAGTCAGGGGAAATCCAGGCCTTGTTCATTTTTATAAGTGTCAACCTATCAGCATTGTCGGTGGAAAGGCGGATACGCTTATCTGTTATGATGCCACCAGCAGCACTAAATACCCGCTCAGACAGAACGCTGGCGGCAGGGCAGGCCAGCACCTCCAAGGCGTAGAGTGCCAGTTCATACCACGTGTCCAGCTTGGACACCCAGTAGTTGTAAGGCACAGAGGGATCATTGAGGACGCTGACACGGTCTGCTACGTACTCCTTCACCATCTTCCAAAACTTTTCCCTCCTTGTGACACTAGGCTGCGCATCAGGGTGAGGGTGCTGGCGGGGTGTCATGAAGGTGTCCCACGCCTTGGAGAGTGTTGCCCTGCCTTTCTCGGAACTGCTGTGTGCTCCCCTTTTCTCCCCTTCTCGGTTGGCCAAGGTAGCACGTACTCTGCCGCCAGCGTTGTCAGATGGAAAATTTTGGAGCAATTTTTCAACAAGAACCTTCTGGTATTGCACCATTTTGCTTGTCCTCTCCACCGGAGGAATGAGAGATGAGAAATTATCTTTGTAGCGGGGGTCCAGAAGGGTGAACACCCAGTAATCCGTGTTGTTTAAAATGCGTATAACGCGTGGGTCACGGGAAAGGCAGCCTAACATAAAGTCAGCCATGTGTGCCAGAGTACCAACAGTCAAGATTTCGCTGTCCTCACCAGGAGGATGACTCTCAATATCCTCATCCTCTTCCTCCTCTTCTGCCCACCCACGCTGAAGAGATGGAACTAAAGTTCCATGGCTACCCTCTGTAGCGGAGGCAACCGTGTCTTCCTCCTCCTCCTCCTCCTCCTCCTCCTCCGCCTCCTCCAATTGTCGCTGAGAAGACGAAGTGAGGGTGCTCTGGCTATCACCTTGTGTAAGCTCTTCCTCCCCCATTTCCACCTCTTCCACATGCAAAGCGTCGGTTTTAATTGTGAGCAGCGAGCGTTTCAGTAGACACAGAAGTGGGATGGTTACACTGATAATAGCGTTATCGCCGCTCACCATCTGTGTCGATTCCTCAAAATTGCGTAAAACCTCGCAGAGGTCTGACATCCATTCCCACTCCTCACTTCTGATTACAGGAAGTTGAACGGAGAGGCGACGACCGTGTAACAGCTGGTACTCCACTACTGCCCTCTGCTGCTCACAAAGCCGGGCCAACATGTGGAAGGTGGAGTTCCAGCGCGTGCTCACGTCACACAGCAGCCGGTGAGCTGGCAATTGTAAGCGCTGCTGCAGCTTCAACAGGCCGGCCGAAGCTGTAGATGACTTACGGAAATGTGCACACACGCGGCGCACCTTGATCAAGAGATCATGCACATTGGGGTAGGTTTTTAGAAATCGCTGAACCACTAAATTAAATACATGCGCTAGGCATGGTACGTGTGTGAGCTTGCCGAGCTCCAAAGCCGCCACCAAGTTACGCCCATTATCACACACAACCATGCCTGGTTGCAGGTTGAGTGGCGAGAGCCACTGCTCGGTCTGGTGACTAATCCCCTGCAACAGCTCTGAGGCCGTGTGCTGTTTGTCCCCAAGGCAGATCAGCTTCAGCACGGCCTGTTGACGCTTCCCCACTGCAGTGCTACACTGCTTCCAGCTACTGGCTGATGGGGGAGTGGTGCTGCGTGTAGAGAATTCGGAGGTGGAAACGGAGGAGGAGGAGCCAATAACGTAGGTGCTGGCGGAAACCCTGATGGAGGTAGGGCCCGCAATCCTCGGCGTGGGTAGCACCCGTGCCATCCCAGGGTCCGAGTCGCTCCCAGCCTCCACGACATTCACCCAGTGTGCCGTCAGGGAAATGTAGCGTCCCTGGCCACAAGCACTTGTCCATGTGTCAGTCGTTAAGTGGACCTTCCCAGTAACTGCGTTGGTCAGGGCACGGGTGATGTTACGGGACACATGGTGGTGTAATGCGGGGATGGCACACCGGGAAAAGTAGTGGCGGCTGGGGACCGCGTACCGAGGGACAGCTGCTGCCATCAGGCTGCGGAAGGACTCAGTGTCCACAAACCTAAATGGCAGCATTTCGATGGCCAGTAATTTTGAAAGGTGTGAGGTTAGTGCTATGGCCTGTGGGTGGGTGGCTGGGTACTTTCTCTTGCGCTCAAATGCCTGGGGTAACGACATTTGGATGCTGCGCTGGGACAGGGAAGTGGATGTGGTCGCTGATGGTGCTTCAGATGGTACAGGTGCAGGGCGGGAGGTATGCGGGCCTGCGCCTTCGACAGGCGATTGGCCGGCACCGAAAACAGGGGAAGAGGAGGCAGTGGTGTGGCCTGCAGACACAGATGGGCGATCCAGGCGTTCCTCCCACTTACTACGGTGCTTGGATGCCATGTGTCGGATCATGCTGGTGGTGGTGAGGTTTCTAGTGTTCATGCCTCGGCTCATTCTGGTGTGGCACAGGTTGCAAACTACAATTCTTTTGTCGTCCGCACTTTCCTTAAAAAAACGCCATACCGCGGAACACCTACCCTTTGGCAAGGTAGATTTACGCAAGGGGGTGCTCCGTGGAACATTTGCGGGCCGGTTTGGTGCGGTCCGCCTTCTTTCTGTAGCCACACCACTGCCTCTTCCAGCCTGTTGCGGTGCTGCAGATGGCTCACCCTCAGGACTGCTGTCATCGCTCGGCTCTACACCTTCCCAGGTGGGGTCAGTCACCTCATCGTCCACCAAGTCCTCCTCCACTTCCTCACTCTGATCATCCTCCTCAAGTCTTGATCCCACCACATACTCAGTCATTGACAACTGTATAACATTCTCCTCAACAAGGTCTTGAGACGGAAATAGTGGTTGATTTAATAGCAACTGTGTCTCATCATCATCATCATCATCCACTACTTCCTTTGACCTTAAATGCCGTTCACATCTGTCATCTTCTTGTGATTGGGTAGCCTCTAGAGGTTGTGAATCAGGGCACAAGATGTCATGTTCCTCTGCAAGCGTGCTTGGAGAGAGGGTCAAATGAAGGATTGGTGATGAGACGAGCTCCTCACTATATCCCAGTGTGGGATCACTTCTTTGACCAGACCGTGTATGGTGGGAGGAAGGATGATCAGAGTGAGGATTATGTTGACCAGACTCTTGGCTACTGAGAGTGGACTTGGTGGAAGACAGGGTGGTGCTTAACCGACTGGAAGCAGTATCAGCTGTCATCCAACCGACCACCTGTTCGCAGTGGTCGGACCTCGAGAGTGATGTCCTGCGACGCCCTGTAAAATTACACATGAAGCTAGGTATGGTGGATGTCTTTCTTTCTTGTGCTCTGGCACCAGGCACAGTTTCTCCGCGTCCTGACCCGCGCCCTGAACTATCAGGATCACGTCCACTTCCCCGTCCCTTTTTACCCGCCTTCTTCATCTTACACGATATATATGACTTTAATATATATGAGTTTGAAAACTTAACAGTATTTCTTCCTATTCTGCAACTGTGCAGAGTACACAGAATAGGCTGCTAAACTGCGGTGACACACACTGAATGGAATAAGTGACTTTAATATTTGAGTTTGAAAAATTAACAGTATTTCTTCCTATTCTGCAACTGTGCAGAGTACACAGAATAGGCTGCTAAACTGCGGTGACACACACTGAATGGAATAAGTGACTTTAATATTTGAGTTTGAAAAATTAACAGTATTTCTTACTATTCTGCAACTCTGCAGAGTACACAGAATAGGCTGCTAAACGGCGGTGACACACACTGAATGGAATAAGTGACTTTAATATTTGAGTTTGAAAAATTAACAGTATTTCTTACTATTCTGCAACTCTGCAGAGTACACAGAATAGGCTGCTAAACGGCGGTGACACACACTGAATGGAATAAGTGACTTTAATATTTTAGTTTGAAAACTTAACAGTATTTCTTACTATTCTGCAACTGTGCAGAGTACACAGAATAGGCTGCTAAACGGCGGTGACACACACTGAATGGAATAAGTGACTTTAATATTTGAGTTTGAAAACTTAACAGTATTTCTTACTATTCTGCAACTGTGCAGAGTACACAGAATAGGCTGCTAAACGGCGGTGACACACACTGAATGGAATAAGTGACTTTAATATTTGAGTTTGAAAAATTAACAGTATTTCTTACTATTCTGCAACTGTGCAGAGTACACAGAATAGGCTGCTAAACGGCGGTGACACACACTGAATGGAATAAGTGACTTTAATATTTGAGTTTGAAAAATTAACAGTATTTCTTACTATTCTGCAACTCTGCAGAGTACACAGAATAGGCTGCTAAACGGCGGTGACACACACTGAATGGAATAAGTGACTTTAATATTTGAGTTTGAAAAATTAACAGTATTTCTTACTATTCTGCAACTCTGCAGAGTACACAGAATAGGCTGCTAAACTGCGGTGACACACACTGAATGGAATAAGTGACTTTAATATTTGAGTTTGAAAAATTAACAGTATTTCTTACTATTCTGCAACTCTGCAGAGTACACAGAATAGGCTGCTAAACGGCGGTGACACACACTGAATGGAATAAGTGACTTTAATATTTTAGTTTGAAAACTTAACAGTATTTCTTACTATTCTGCAACTGTGCAGAGTACACAGAATAGGCTGCTAAACGGCGGTGACACACAATGAATGGAATAAGTGACTTTAATATTTGAGTTTGAAAACTTAACAGTATTTCTTACTATTCTGCAACTGTGCAGAGTACACAGAAAAGGCTGCTAAACGGCGGTGACACACACTGAATGGAATAAGTGACTTTAATATTTGAGTTTGAAAAATTAACAGTATTTCTTACTATTCTGCAACTGTGCAGAGTACACAGAATAGGCTGCTAAACGGCGGTGACACACACTGAATGGAATAAGTGACTTTAATATTTGAGCTTGAAAAATTAACAGTATTTCTTACTATTCTGCAACTCTGCAGAGTACACAGAATAGGCTGCTAAACGGCGGTGACACACACTGAATGGAATAAGTGACTTTAATATTTGAGTTTGAAAAATTAACAGTATTTCTTACTATTCTGCAACTGTGCAGAGTACACAGAATAGGCTGCTAAACGGCGGTGACACACACTGAATGGAATAAGTGACTTTAATATTTGAGTTTGAAAACTTAACAGTATTTCTTACTATTCTGCAACTGTGCAGAGTACACAGAATAGGCTGCTAAACGGCGGTGACACACACTGAATGGAATATGTGACTTTAATATTTGAGTTTGAAAACTTAACAGTATTTCTTACTATTCTGCAACTCTGCACAGTACACAGAATGTGCTGCTAAACTGCGGCGAAGCACACTGAATGGAATATGTGACTTTGATATTTGAGTTTGAAGACTTAACAGTATTTCTTCCTATTCTGCAACTCTGCACAGTACACAGAATGTGTTGCTAAACTGCGGCGAAGCACACTGAATGGAATATGTGACTTTGATATTTTAGTTTGAAGACTTAACAGTATTTCTTCCTATTCTTCAACTCTGCACAGTACACAGAATGTGCTGCTAAACTGCGGCAACGCACACTGAATGTAATATGTGACTTTGATATTTTAGTTTGAAGACTTAACAGAATGTGCTCTAATCTGCAACTTTGCACACTAAACAGAATGTGCTCTAATCTGCAACTTTGCACACTAAACAGAATGTGCTCTAATCTGCAACTTTGCACACTAAACAGAATGTGCTCTAATCTGCAACTGTGCACACTAAACAGAATGTGCTCTAATCTGCAACTTTTCACACTAAACAGATTTTTTTTTTTTTTTTTTTTTTTTTTTTCCCCCCCACACAAAATAACCTGCTGCCCCCACACACAGTAGTCCTAAAAAGGACTTTTGGTTCTTTTTTTTCACAAGTTTGGTTTTTTTCCTCCCTACACTGCCTTTCCCTTCCTATCCTCAGCTCTCCCTGGCTAAGACTGAGCCGAACTCGATGGTCAGGTGCTATACAGCACCTGACCACGGGTTCTGGCCAGCCAATCAGTGTAATGCCAGCAGCCAACATGGCTGCTGGCATTACACCGATGTCAGAGCCTCCCTGCACGTTTATTGGCTGCGCAGCAGCCGCAAAACGTGCGGGGAGGAGACCCGAACATGGCGGGCGAGCACATGCGGTACTCGTACGAGTACCGCCATGTGCCGAGCAGAGCGATGCTCGAGCCGATCCGAGCATCGGCCGAGCATGCTCGCTCAACACTAGTAACGGATCCTACCCGTTACTGAGCCCTTGTCTGGACCTCAAACTATTTATCCAAAGACTATGGACATTTATTACTGTTTGGACTCTGTGCTGTGCCTTGGCGTACAAACTGGCCAGCTATTCCCTAAGAGAAAGACTTAAATTCATAGACTTTGGATCACATAGTATGTTTAATGTATGGTGAACGTTTTAGTTATTGTATGTAGTATGTTGAGGGTTTGCTCCAAGGGAACAGGCAGTGAGGGGTTAATTATTTCATTATGTATTGCAAACTCCCAAGCCTTTTGCTTAATTATTCAACCCCTGGCCATTGTTAAGGAAATGAATATTCTGGCCACTCAAGTCCTTGGAGTGAGAACTGTCCTGAGACCCCCCCTGCTGTGTGTGTTAATCCATTCACACCCCTCAGTCTGTGAGTCACCTATTGTATAGCCTGAAACTCTGTTGCCAGCCCTTGCCTTTTGTCTGATGTGTTTGATTTAATCAAGTTCCCTATTGTATCAGGTTCCCCATGTGATCCAATGTACTGTACTGTATATAAATATCTGTGGTTTGTGACAATAAAGTGTGTTCTGTTTTGGAGTGAACAAGGAGTCCTGGAGTCTTGTATTGCTTATGGTCTAAAGTATCCACTCTGATACCCATCTGCGCCAAGTATCCTGAATCGCCGACCGCCTGCTGCCAGTTTCCTGCGACCTAACTTCGTGGACTGTCAGGCGGCGACGTGGACTCTTCCCTGCTTCCCTGCTTCCAGCGATCCTGCGGCTGTTTCCAGTGACCGTCCATACTCCAACCGGTGCACCGGACGGCGCTTATCTGGCGTCGAGAGGGAGAGACCCAGGAACGACGGCGGAAGGCGACACGGTCCCTTCTCAGCTTCCGTTACAATATATATTAAACAGGGCTTAAAAGTGGAAGTCCTTTGCTACTAGCCAGACCTGAAAAGTTACTCGCCACTGCAAGCCATAACATACCCACCAGGGCTGAATTTCTACTTGCCAGGGCTAAATTTTCACTTGTCATTGGCTAATATATTATATGCCTGTCTTCTCAAACGTTTCAGTGCATGTATAGCATAATAAAAATAGTCAGATCTATTTTTATAGTCTCTAATTGTAACCTTTAACAAGTCTCAACGCAGTGCCCAAAACTAATTAGAACTAAATTCCAGCTGGGAAAACATATGCTAAGTGTCTTTTGTGTGACACAAGTACATCTGATGATATAAAATGTTGCACTGATACTAAAAAAGACAAGGTCTTACAAAGTTCAATAAATGCACAGGATTTATCTTGTACAAAATGAAACATTTTAATGATGATATTACTATTGAAACACAATTTGTATGTTCACGGACATCTCTAGTTTTTTGGGGGCACTAAGGAATGGGTGCTCTGTTCAGTAGAAAAATCTTAGGGTGTCTCATGCAAAATTCAGTGACACAAGCTGTATGTATATATTTTTATTTATTTATCAGTGGAATACTAAGGAGGGAGTGGGGGGTGGCCCGCCCCGGGTGCCACTCAGACTGAGTGTGGCACTTCCCGATTTTTCCCTTTAACTTCCAAATCAGGTACTGACAGCATTAGATGTGCTGCACATCTAATGCCATCAGTACTGGCTGCTTTGGAAGTTAAAAGGGCAATCTGTGCTGTGCTGTCTGTTGTCATGATAAGTAGCATCTGCGTACCTCCCACCACTCAGTTTCTCTTCATTGAGTCGAGACTCAATGAAGAGAATCTACATCTGAATGTGCATGCAGGTGATGACTAAATTATATGACGCAGTACCATAAAGAAAAAATAGGCTCCAAAGAGCACAGCATGACTGACATGACAGAAGTGGTCTGTGAAACTTTGTAGGCTGTAGCTGTGGGGGACATTAACGGTGTGGAGGTGGACAATAATTGTGCAGGTGGGCAATGGGGAAGTGGAGGTGGACAGTGGGGGCCAATGTGGATGTGGGCTAACGCGGAGGTGGTCTGTGGGGTCCAATGTAGAGGTGGACTGCGGCAAATGTGGACAATGGGGCCAATGTGAATTGTGGGCAATGGGGGCAAATGTTGTGGGAGGGGGCAATGTGGATCATGGGCAATGAGGGGCCAATGTTGATTTTTGGGCACTGGAGGCCAGTGTTGATTTTTGGGCAGTGGGGGGCCAATGTTGATTGTGGGAAATGGGGGGCCAATGTTGATGGTGGGCAATGGGGGGCCAATGTAGAGGTGGGCAGCATGTGTAGGTGGGCAGTGTGGAGGAGGCAGACTATGTCATTTGGGCAGTGTGTAATGGAAGTGGACAATGTTATGTGGGCAGTGTGTGGTGGAGGTAGACAATGTCATGTGGGCAGTGTGTGGAGGAGGTGGGCAGTTTGGAAAATGTGGGCAGTGTGCGGAGGAGATGGGCAGTTTAGAAGAGGAGAGGTGGACAATGTCATGTGGGAAGTGTGTGGAGGAGGTGGGCAATTTGGAAGAGATGGGAAATGTTATGTGGTCAGTGTGTGGTTAAGGTGGGTAGTATGGAAGAGGTGGACAATGAGGTGGGCAGTGTGGAAGAGGTGGACAATGTTGTGTGGCCATTGTGTGGAGGAGGTGGGCAGTATATAATATGTACAATTTAAACTTCCATAAAACAAAGTATTACTATCCCTTTAAACTTATTTTTCAAGCTGGTATACTGTAAACAGTGTGCAGATCTGTGCAATAAATACTCTTGAAAACATCCAAAAAATTTGTAGGTGTTTTTTTACATTTTGAACTGAAGAGAGGGGGGGGGCACCGGGTGCCAAATGCTCTAGGTACGCCCCGTTATATACAGCCAACAGGTATACATAGCACTTTACAGTTTACAATTAGTATAGAAGAGAAAAAAAAAGTGCAGCATTTAAGTTCTTATATAAATGATTATCCTAAGAGGAATACTAGGAGAGCATATGTTAGGACAGGAGGTCCCTGTCACATAGAGCTCACAGTCTAACTAAGATGCATTTTATTTGCTCAAAATCTAATAATGAAGATAGACAGACAGACATACTACAACTAAAATACACTTTCATTAAGTCACATACTCACTTTGCAAAATTCCAATTTTTATCGCTGAATGGGAGAAAAGCAATTATATAACTAGTCACTGGAGGGCTCAAAGCATACATTTTTAGGCCCCCCTAACACATAACTAAAAGATTTTGTGCCCTGGAGCTAACAGATCCCATTGGAAGGATCCCTTTCAGAACTGTATCCTCTGTAGGTACACCCTTGTACCAATGCACCTCTAACATTCAAGAAAAATATCTCCATTTAGATCAAGGATATTGTCAGAATTTTTTTATACCGTGTTGCATTGGTTTACTTCAGAAAACTCTAATTCCTCCTAGTACACAAGCTACATAATTTGTAATGTATTCTGGTTAAATCATTGAGAGCTAGAGCAATACATATTCCACACTAGTGGTGGGCGAAAAGTTGTAAAATTTCCCGCATCACTTTTAATGAAAACATGCGATCTCTCTCTTTTTTCGTGAAAGTTTTCTCCAATGCAAAATTTTCCTCCTTTTCACTAGTCCAGAAAATGTTTTGCCTATTCCAACACATTTTTCTCCTGTTCTAACAAATTTTTTGCATATTCAACACATATTTCTCCTATTCCAAAACATTTTTTCCTATTCTAACATATTTTTTTCCAATTCTAACACATTTTTTTCTATGTTTAATAGGGTGCAGCATTTCCCAGCACAATATTACTTCTTCTGAGGTCTGTAGTGGAGAAATATGTAGATGTAAGTCAAAGTTGTGAGTCCTACAGCAAAATATACCTTGAAAAATGTGTTAGCATTTGTTCTTTGCCCACAACACTTACTTTCTGTTTAAAAGGATAGTAATGTTTCATAATAAAAGCAGCTCTAATTAATCATCATAATATTTGTACTTTGGAGAGTGTTATTTCAATTCTGTCAGAGTTGTAGTTCAAGAGTAATTCAATGACAAAGTATCCCCCTCCCGCCCCTTTTACTGATGTAGCACTGTTCAGTCAGATCAGAAATGAGGTGCCCAGGTAGATTACAGAGAGGGACAATCTTCAATTAAGATAAGGGAAAACCTGAAAAACTTGTCAAGGGGGGCAGGGCTTTCATTGTTCTCATAGGAGGAAGATTATCCCCTGCTGTTATCTGTCTGGGCTATGGACTGCATTCCAGATCTGAGAAGAGATGGCTTGCACTAGGTAAAAGGGGCGGGAGGGGAAACTTTGCTTGTAAATATCTCTCAAACCATAAAGGTTTGAGAGATAAGACTTATATCGTTCTTCATGTTTTTTTAATGCCTACAAAGTATTACTATGCCTTTAAGTGGCACTGGCACATATTCATGATGATGTCAAGTGATAAAGACAAAAAAATAAGTACAACCTACAATGTGGCAGATGTGTATGGTAGTAGTGGTGTGGGACTGGCATGGTGTGATTGGTGGGATCTTGACAAACTGCATCCACCCCAGGAGGAGAGGGATTATCATCATGCCGGAGAGGAAGGCTGCATAACCACATATCTACCCAGTCTAATTCAAAATCAGTAATACATCCAAAATATATCAATGCTGATGCACAGGACTGTCTAACAAATGGACCAAAATGAGAAAACAAATCATGGAACCAGGAATAGAATATCAGAAGCAGAAAGACAGTAATAAATAAATAAAACCTATACAAATAAAACAAAATAATAATAATGTAGAAAAAAATATATATAAGAAATATATAAAATATATATAAAGAATAAAAAATAAAATTGAAACAAAAAAATTATATATAAAAAATAAATAATAAAAAATGATAAAATAAAAATTGAATAATAAAAAGAAATATAAAAATAAAATAAAAATATATGAAAATATATATATGAAAAATGGGTCACAAAGAGACTATAACTAGGGACAGAACAAATAACCACCAGATAGGTAAGTAAAGCACCATGGAGGATCGCATAGCAGAAATCTATATAAGTGTATGGATATCTAATTTTCATTATGTCCATTTAGAGACATAGTATCACAATGATATATCAAATACATTTCCCTTTTACTTATCCTTTTGAATCTTTCACCACCCTTATAATTAGGGGGGATATGTTCCAATGGAAGAACTATGGTATTATCCATAGATCTGCCATGCTTTTAAAATCACCAGATAGTAAAGCCCACCTGTGTTCTAAAAACCTATCCTTAAGTTTTCCCTTTGTACGCCCTATATACTGAAGTTTACATGGACATGTGAAATGATAACATAAGTAAATGATAAACCTTGTTCATTAACATTGAAACTCTGAATAAATTCCTCCAGCTCCTGCGCACTGCCTTGTCAAATAAATAGGAGGTCATCGATGAACCTCCCATAACAGACCAGCTTTTCCCCCAATCGTGCCCCCCAAACATGAGTCATTTCCCAATATCCCACGTAGAGTTTGGAGTAGTTACGGGCAAAGCTGGCCCCCATGGTGGCTTTTCTTGGGTAAAAAGAGTCTTGGAACTGGAAATAGTTATTATAGAAAATATATTTTATTCCACCAATAAGAAATATCCTTTACAGCTCAGGTAGTGTATCATCCAACTTAAGAAAGTGGAGAATAGCTTTTAAACCCTTATTATGATGAATATTAGTATACAAACAGCAGGCATCTACTGTGGCGCATATGTATCCTTCCATCCATGTTATGTTGTCCAAAACATATAGGATATGTTGTGTTATCTACTTTTGTAGGAAAAAATCAATATACTGGGACAAATGAGAGGTCACTCCAACCATGCCCACTATAATAGGTCGTCCAGGATGATGGACTAGTGTCAGGATTGGTTGGTTGGAGCGTAGGAGAAGGGAATGCTATCTCTTGCCAGACACCCTTACCAGGTGGTCCACAGAGGTAGGCAGGTGGAGCACCTTGGTAGGAATGGCAGCACGGGGGTGCAAGGGTTAAACAGGAGCGAAGTCAGGAACAGTCCAAAAGGTAAGAGCAGGAAGCAATCAGGCAAAATCAGTGGTACAGGCAAAGGTCAGGAAACAGACAGGCAGGGTAGTCTAGCAGGGAGCCCAAAGGTCACGTAACGGATAATCAAGCAAAGGGTCTGCAGTAAGGCAAGCAAAGAGTCACTGAGAACTAGAGACTTAGAGCACACAGGAACCAAAGCTCTGGAACACTGGAGCAAAGTGGACACAGCCTGAGGGTTTTTTAGAGTGCTGCAGGTCTTAACCCCTCCCCTCTGCTGGACAAACCTCTCACTGGATTGGCCACCAGAGGGGATCGTCACTACAGCATCTGTCTCACTGTTACTTTGGAGGCACTTTATTGGTGGGCAGCTGATGAGAGAGGCAGGCTCTGCCTCCCCCCTACAGGAATACAACACCAACTGCTGGTCTCTGGATGTCTTCCCTGGGGGGTCCCTTAACTTTAGGCCGTGGTTTTGACCTACCACGCTACCGCAATCGCGGGTAGACGCTGCTACTTTAGGCCGCGGCTTCGGCATACTCTGCGACCGCAGAGCATCCGGGAGGCCCACAGAAGCGATGGACGGCTGGGACTCATAGGTAAGGGCTAGAAGGGTATGACAACTAGTTATGTGTGTAAACAAAAAACAAGAAACAGAACCATTTTAATGGCACTCTAAATCCATTCCTTTATTATTACTAGTACCCTGTATTATAGAGCCATGTAACCATTAAAAATTACTCTATTGGTGAATCATTAAAACCAAAGGAAAAGAAGAAAGGAAAGAAAATAAAATCATGTAGTGGAGAAATGAAGCTTAATATATCACATTGGATACTGAGTGACTCACTTGTAGAGTTAATCAGTGGTTATCGGTGTGATGCCCCGGCATCAAAGAGTGAGACAGGCCATATAATTGGTCTGATTCATCCTGAAGCCAATCTCACTTATAAGCTATCTTTACAAGAGGAGAGAGTTTCCTACTTGATTTAGTGATAGTTTCAAGCTCCTGCTTTCCTAGCAGATCCATCAAAGGGTCAAACATATTGCTGTTAGTATATCGGCTGCAGTATTAAAGACATTAAGCTTTGTTTGTCAACTACATGATTTTATTTTCTTTCCTTTCTTCCTTTCCTTTGGTTTTAATGATTCACCAATGAAGTAATTTTTAATGTTTACATGGCTCTATAATACAGGGTAGTAGTAATAATAAAGGAATGTATTTAGAGTGCCATTTAAGTGGTTCTGTTTCTTGTTATTTGTTAATGTTCATACTCCACTAGGTGTTTCAACCTTACATACTGTCCTACCAGTGCTGAGTAGTTGTAGAATTAGTTATTTGTGTATGTTGGGTACTAAATAAAAATATGGTAGTCTAGGGCTATTAATTACTAAAAAAAACTTTTTCTCCGCAAGAAATAATAATCTGTTGGTATGCTTCATCCACCAAGAGCTGCAGGGAACTAAAACTAGGCTTGTGCAATTCAGTTCCTCGACATTCGTAATTAGATGAAAAAGGGGTCATTCAGTGACATTCGGGTCTTCCGAAAGGCAAGGGTCGTTCGCCAAAAAAATTCTGAATAGGAGCATTTCCGAAAATTTCGGAAATTCTGCAACTACTACTCGTGCGTGCGATTACTTTCCCTCCATACTTTCCTTCCATGTCTCTAGTTCAATTAGCTTCTCCATTTCATGTGCAACTTTCCCGCTTTGTCTCTATTCCAGTTAGCTTCTTTGTTTCATGATGGGGGTTGGACTAATGACACAGACACCCAGACAGCCTGCATTTCCTATTAGTGCTTTGTTGGAGCTCAGAGAGAGAAGAAGCAGGAGATATTAGAGTATCCAGTTGTTGTGTAGGTAGCATTAGGCATAGGCAGGCAGTCAACATTAGTGCCTTATTGCCACTGTAAGGGAGAGTCATCTTTGTTCCTGAGCAAAATATTAAAAACTAGTTGAACAGCCCATTACACGGGCCACAGTGCCACTGCCACCCGGTCGCGGAGCAGTCACGCGCAGCAGAGACTGCCCGCGCCACGGCTGATACAAAGCTGGATGCTCCTTCGGAGGGCCAAGCTCTGTATCAGCCGCATGGACAGCCTTTACTGCGCATGACTGCAGCAAGCAGTACTGCACATGTTGCGGCATTACACACGATTTAGCAAATTATTATATAGGATATTAGGGATTTGTTTGAATAATTTTCAAAGTGACACATCAGTCAGTCTGACAGTTGTGTATGTGTAGGCAGGCAGGGTGCCTTATTGCCACTGCAAGGGATAGTCATCTTTGTTCCTGTGCAAAAAAATATAGAAAATATAAGGAATTTCTTTTAATAATTTTTTTTCTTTTAATAATTTTCAGAGTGACAGAGCCAGTCTTGCAGTTGTGTAGGCAGGCAGAGTGCCTTATTGCCACTGCAAGGGAGAGTCACCTTTGTTCCTATGCAAAATTATATTAAAAATATGAGGAATTTGTTTTAAAAGTTTTCAGTGACACGGCCAGTCTCACAGTTGTCTAGGCAGGCAGTCAGGTCTAGTACCTTATTGCACCGCAAGGGAGAGTAATTTTTAAAGCATTTTAAATTTGACGAATAACTCAGAACTGTCGTCGAATTTTGCCTGAGTCAAACAGGTCTGATCTGAAATGCTGAGTTGTTGAATGAAGAAAAAAAAAAAATTCTCCGAAATTGAATTTTAACTAAAATTTTTGTCGTGCACAAGTCTAACTAAAACATTTATCTGTGGGATCCAGCTCAAGCAAAATATAAGTATCTGTGCAAGGTAACACATCAACAGAATTCTTTTTTGGAGCAACACAAAGCACAGGAACCAAATCCCACAAAAAAACACAGAAGTCAATCACCAGAGATAAGTTTAACTTATATAGAAAAAGAGGTAACAGAGCAAGAAAGAAAAAAACACACAGGTACACAACTCAATATTGATTGGGATCAAGTAGAGCTACAGAAAATGGGAATTTATAATTTATCAGCCCACCAACTCACTGAAGAAATTACAGTGATAAGTAAAGGGTTAAAATGTGTGCCTTCTATTGGTCCCAATGAATTTGAGTTGTTTCTGAACCTAAGTAGGTTTACTAGATCTCTGACTTTAAAGAGACACTTAAAAAAAACTTGGTCTCAAAGGATGAGATGGTACTACAAGATCTTGAGGCTCTTAGGAGTCAATGTACACTGCCGGATCCTCTATTGAAGATGACTCTACCATATTCTGTGGACCATCTTTTGTACATACTCCATACAAAACAAAATCAGTGTTTTATCCATATCAGAATAAAGGGCCTCACATACATTAAAAGTTTTTATTATCTTGTTTTGAAGGATTACAGACAATTGTGCAATCAAGATCAGTATAAACAAAATAAATATATAAAATCTAATATGACTTACAAAGACAAAATTGTTCTGAAATCTTTAAGAGACAATGATCAAATTTATATCACTGAGGCAGACAAGGGTGGAGCTACGGTGATTTTAAATTATGTAGATTATGTCAATGAAGGTAATCTTCTATTGGCTTGCTCAGATACTTATTCTTTGCTTGAGCAGGATCCCAAAGATAAATGTTTTCATTCTCTGCAGCTCTTAGTGGATGAAGCATACCAACAGGGTATTATTTCTTGTGGAGAAAAGGCTTTTGTAGTAGTTAATAACCCTAGAATACCATATTTTTATTTAGTACCAAAGATTAACAAATCACTAGTCCACCCCCCAGGCCGGCTTATTATAGAAGGTATGGAGGGAGTGACCTCTCATTTGTACCAGTATATCGATTTTTTTCCTACAAAAGTATGTAGTCCAACTATAGTCATATGTGAAAGATACACAACATATCTTACATGTTTTGAACAACATAACGTGGAGGGAAGGATATATATGGGCCACAGTAGATGTCTGCTCTTTGAATACAAGTATCAATCGTAATAAGAGTTTAAAAGCTATTCACCACTGTAACCAGACTGAATTATTTAGGATACCTGCGGGGGGGGGGAGAATCAGTACAGGGATATGTGGTGACTTTCACCTCCAGGGCTACAACATTTTAAATATTACTCATTGTATTGAATGTTGTGTGGTATAATTAAATAGCGTGTATGTGGTGTTATACTATACGTTCTGTTAAGGGATTTAGCCAGAGTGCAAAGAAAATAAAGGTTAAGCCTAGCAATCTGGCTTGCTTACAGTATACTCCATGTGTGTGTAACTTGTGCTAAGGAATGGGTGGAATGTTGATTGATTTCTGCTGTGCTTCTTTGACCAATTAGGGGAGGTTATTTATTATCTAGTTAGACTGTCCCTTTTCAAGTGTTATTTCAATTCTGCCAGAGTTGTAGTTCAAGAGTAATTGAATGATAAAGTATCCCCCTCCTGCCCCTTTTATTGATGTAACACTGCTCACTTCAGAGCAGCAAGACTGTCCGGATGGATCGCAGAGACGGACAATCTTCAGTGAGCATAAGAAAAAAACTGAAAAACATGTCAGGGGGGCGGGGTTTTACTTATGCTCACAGTAAAAAGATTGTCCCTTGCTGCGACCTGTCCAGTCAAGAGACCAGATCCATATCTGAGGAGTGGAGGCTTACACTAGGTAAAAGAGGAGGGAGAGGGATACTTTATCATTCAATTACTCTTGAACTACAACTCTGACAGAATTGAAATAACACTTTCCATGCCCCAAATACTATAAAGATTAATCGGAGCTGCTTTTATTATGAAACATTACTATCCCTTTAAGACCACTTTTGCATTGAAAGACTTAACCCTTGAGAGCCAGAGGGGTGTGCAATGCATTGCTTAGCAATGCGCTGCATATCCCTCTAGCTCTCAAAGGGTTAAGAAAAGCCTTTATGATACTAAACGAAATAACATTCACAGGTTATTGTATACAGCGTGTGAATTTGTGTAATTCACTTTACCCTTTTCATTAATAGGCTGCAAACTGCTGTATCTGAGACACAGCAGTAAATGAGGAGTACCAGTAAAATGCCTCCCCCAACCTTCTTGAAAAACAGCACAAGTAATTGCCTATATCTTAAAGGGACATGATCACCTAAAAAGAACTTTCGTTGTTTTGAAATAATTATTAAGCATTTGTATTTAGAAAAATAGTAATACTTGGGACTGTAATACCTCTTCTGGAGCCCTGGAAAGGGATCATGTGCTGTTGATCAGGGGGATGCAAATTATGTGATTCATGTCATACAGGGGGTGGGGTTTCATTGATTTGTCAGTGTGCTTATCATCATTGTGTAATAAAGTGGGTTTGTAATTGGACAGAACAGGGTGGGAAGGAGGAAAAGTGGTCAGGAAGTGTGAGGAATAGGGTGGGAAGGAGGAGTAGTGGGGAGGAAGTAGACAGAACAAGGTTGAAAGGAAGGGAAATGAGCAGAGTTTTTCACCACAGCTGGAGAATCAGTCTCTGTCTCCGGAGATCCAATAATTTATTCTTAAAACCGAAGTTTCTGGGGCAGGAGGGGGATACCTTATCATTCAATTACTCTTGAATTACAGCTATGACAGTATTGAAATAACACTCTCCATGGCCCAAATACTATGTAAAACATTACTATACCATTGATATTACTATCCCTGAAACACTTCTAACCCTATGCTCTTATCAAGAACCTCATGATCCCAAAAGGTACCTTTTATGTGATTTGGCATGGATTGAACTTGATGGACACATGTCTTTTTTTCAGCCTCATCAGCTATTTCTCTATGCTACACTAAAGGAATATTCTGAGGCTTGACTGATGACTTTCTTTCCCCACTATTTAAGATTAATTGGGAAGATCTTGTTAATGTTATGATTCCCTTTTGAGTGTGATCATCTTGGTCTTTCCTTTAATCCAGGTGACGTTATTAAATAGTACTCATGTATGTTTTTGTAGAGATAACTATCAATGTAGTTGATATTCCCTATTCTTAGAAGAAGACAACAAGACCACAGAAAGTTTATTAAACAGCTAAGATAGTAATTTTATTTGAACAAGAAAATTATTTATGATTAATGGTTGTCCCTTTTGCTTGGTAGGAACTATTTACATTTTTCATCATTAGATTTATGCAATAATATTACAGTGGAACAACAAAGGTATATTATACATTTAGCATGCTATTTTTGGTTCATTTAAAATAGTTATAATCAACATCAATTAAATTGGTCATGCCAATATGTTCACAAAATTCAACAGACTGGAACAACAACTTTTTAGTATCAATCCTTCTGCAAAAGAAGTTGACTAGCTGCACCATGATCAGCTTATAAATTTCAAGTACATGGTAGCTTAGTTAATGTCAACAAGGCCACCTAATACAACACGAAACACAATAAATACAAATAAATGACAACTATTGTGCACAAAGTATATTATATGTTCATTGTAGGTATTTTGTACCTTAAAATTGTTGTACTAGACGAATTAAAGGTACACATCTCTGACTTGTATACACTGACACACCACTCCACTTTAATCCCTAGGTTCCTCTTAAAATATATTATTAATTAATTGTAAAACATGATTTATAGTTTCTCAAACAAAATGTGTCCTATTGGAATTTGTGAGACATATGTAGCTAATGTCCTGAAGCTGCACTTATACACTCCAAATTAGATAGTGTGAGAATTTTGCAGCTGTCATTCAGATTGTATCCTATTTAGCATGTACACCAGACTTGTCCCACTCCTCTCCTATCAGGCTACTAATCATTCTAAATGAAAGCAATTCCCAGTATTGGTAAAAGGCTATATTTGTTTTGTGTATGTTGATTCCACAAAAGTGTTTGGTACGTCCTGATAACATAGATTCTGTATAACACAACTGAAATGTTAAGTGATCTGTGCAATGAAAAATTTAGAAGCTATTAATTTTAATTCATGTTATCCTTTCCATATGAGTTCTGTCCAAAAGTGCAAACATACACAAAAACTAAGGAATATCTCAGGAAACTCAACATCCTGTTATGCTAAAAGGGTCATATAAAATGAACAGGAACTATATTAATGAGAAGTGAAAATTCCTTCAGATATAAACAATATTTGCTGGTGGAAGGACTTAAGATCATATGTGCAAGGAGAAATGGGAGAGAAAGGAACATTTAATTATATAGTTTGGGTGAGTCACTAGTGTTAAGTTAGTAGTGTTGTGGATTACATGGTTTAGAGTTATAGAATGAAAAAGCAAAAAAATAAATAGTATTTACATAGGAAAATCTACAATTTTGGGTTATATTTTTTTCTGCAATTGAATTGGGTTTGGGATATATAGCTTGGGTGGGTAGTTACTTAGGACTCAATTAAATTCACCCTGCAAAAATAGCCGGTAGGGCAAAATTGCCTACAGACAGATACACACCCTGAGTTACTGGAGGTATTCAATTGCCCTACCAATTGATTCCACAATGAACATCGAGCCAAAGAACCTGATTTTTTGGCCAAACGTCCATCGTATGTTTTAGGTTCCCAAACCCCACGCTAAATAGCATGAGTAATGGGAACATCAAAGGAAAAGGGTTTATGATCGGCACTTGACACACTGTCAAGCGTGAGTGCAACACACTACCCCTAACAGTGAAGTACAACAATACTAGCCTGAACAGTAGCCTAACACCCACACTTACCTGTCTTCCACTGTCCGTATTCTTCTGTCATCTTCTGTCTTCCTTCCTCACCTTTCTCTTCATCTTCTGTCTTCTTCTCTTTTGTCTTCTACTCCACTTCCTTGGAGCAAATATGTACCTGAAAAGAACAAAAAATTAAACATGAAATATACTTAAAGGCATAGTAATGTTTCACAAAACCAGCAGCTCCAATTAATCTTCATAGTATTTGAGCCATAGAGAGTGTATTTTCAGTACTGTCAGAGTTGTAGTTCAAGAGTAATTGAATTATAAAGTATCCCCTTCCCTCCCCTATTACCTAGTGTAAGCCACCTCCCCTCAGATGTGGAATCTGGTCCACAGACCAGACAGGTCACAGCAAGGGACAATCTTCTTACTGTGAGAACAATGAAAGCCCTGCCCCCATTGACAGGTTTTCCCTTATGTTAATTGAAGATTGTCCCTCTCTGCAATCCACTTGGACACCTCCCTGCTGCTCTGAGATGAGCTATGTTACATCAGTAAAATGGGCGGGAGGGGAATACTTTATCATTCAATTACCCTTGAACTATAACTCTGACAGTATTGAAATAACACTCTCCATGGCCCAAATACTATGAAGATTAATTGGAGCTGCTTTTATTGTGAAACATTTCTATCCCTTTAACAAACATGACTCTCTGAGGGGTACGCAATGCATTTCAGAGCAATGCATTGAGTACATCTCTGGCAATCAAAGGGTTAAATGAATGCATCCAGTCTTAGTTGAAACCAAACCCATTTTGTATTAAAGTAGTTTTTTAGTTCCAAATAGAAAAATATATGTTTAGGGGAACTATATCTTATATTGAGGCATTGCAATGCTGAAAATAGTCTGCCAGCTCCACCACTGTCTCCAACAGTGGTGGCAGGAAGTTAGGCTGAAATCCCCCTTGTTACCTTTCCGACTAATGCCCAAGCCATTCTGTTGGAAATTTGAATAGACGCTGACTCTTCTATGGCCAGACTCTATTCAAAATGACTCCAAGACATCCATTTGCTGGAATGGGTACTTATACACCTCCCAGACAATCAGTTCTTAGAGGGTTTCGTCATCGCCCTCCAGGAGCTGTTTGGCTGGCAGGTGCATACGTTTCTAAGTTAATTAGGTTAATAAGTGTGGATGGGTAGTTATTTAGTAGAAATTAGGCATTAAGTAATTTAGGTTAGGTAGCTAGGTAGGTTTAAAATACTGAGGAGGCACTAAAACCTCAAATTTATCAACAGTGTTATTACACATGCCTAACACTGGGCACACTATTCACAATTAGACTGGAGGAGCATAGGTTTGTTTTGTGTTTGCACTTTAGGCTACTGCCTGATGTTTAGGGGACTGGAGAACCCTCTCATTCCTTGCTGCACACTTGAGTAACACCAATTATTTCAATGATCACGTTATAAAAAATTAATACATTTTATTTTATATATATATATATATATATATATATATATATATGTATATATATATATATATATATATACACACATATATTACGACACGCTAAGGTGAGTTAACGCCATGAGCTATTTTTTTCTTTCTGTTTCCACATATCTCCTTTGCTCATTCTAGCAGCTTTTCCCTTTCACCAATATTACACATAAATGTTTCACTGCACTAATTCTTTTCTTTATATTCTAGGCCTTTAAGAGGTCTATTTGGGCTTTCATATACCCTGTCTGCTTGCAAGTGATTATTCCTATGTGGCCTGTGGTGGTGGTAACATGATACCTATAAAGGCTGATTGAGTTTCAGTTCTTATACATAGGTATCCACTCAATACAGGCATACAAGGAATGTCCTCCTTTACACCTTTTTAAAATATTGTCATTTGTTTTTAATTGCATACATGGGGACCTTCAATCATTCAAAAAGAAAGTATATAAAAGGGTCCCCCTCCTACGAGTTTATTATAACATCTCCTCAGGGTTTACTTTTAATTTTCATTTTTTATTGTCAATTTAGATAGGGGTTTCGGGTGTCTAGAGTAGGTACTCGCAATACTTGAGATACCTTGGCGGGATTGGCAAGCTTATACCTCTTTTTTGGTCAAAAATGTGGGCACTAAAACCTCAAATTTAGCAACAGGGTTATTATACATGCCTAACACAGGGCACACTATACACAATTAGACTGGAAGAGCACAGGTTTGTTGTTTGTTTTGAGAAGGCATATGCCCTTTTGGTATCAGATTCTGAAGGAAAAGATTCTACATCAGATTTTGATGCAGGCCATTTTAGTGATGTGTCTAGTGATACATCTGGTGATTAGATTGGCCTCCTTTTCAAAAGAGCTACACTGCCCTAAGCACTACCCCAAATACTCAGACTGATCCTGGCCGGATGCAATGGTTACCACTTGTTGGCTATTTTCTTGAAATTCCTTCATTCAGAAATATAAATATGTCAGGTTTTACCCCAGCCCAATTTTTTAATTTATTTTTTGGGGAAGATACTATAGGGCATATTGCCTCCAAGACTAATGAGTAAACAGCCCAATGTACTAATCCTGACAACCCACAGATATTGATGAGTTTACAAAATTCTGCACTCTAACAGTGGCTGCAATAATTAAAAAACCTAGCATTCCGTCTTAATGGACCACAAATCCCATCTGTGCTTCCTCAATTTTCCCACAAACAATGACCAGGGAAAGATATGAAATGCATTTCAAGAACAACAGTATTCAATGCCTGCCTAAAGAAGATCCCCTGTAGGATTGTGTGAAATCTCTCACCATGTTCCCATGAGAAATTCCACGAAAACCACGTTGTTGTCCAATTTTTTCGCAGGGAAATCTGTTTTAAAACTAGCTATTAGAATTTTTGCATTTTTCACCCATTGGCCAAAATTTTTCATCATTTTTTACAATGGCTAGAAAGTTTCCACCCATTGATTTACGTGGTTTTCACTTTTTTGCTACAAAAACGTGACGTATTTGCGAAAGTCAAACATAATAGGAGCAGCTACAGTGCAAGCTAGATGCGCTGTGCTTTTCTGCTGTGATCTTTTTGAAAAATTGAGAAAGGAAAGACTCATAGTGACTGTTTTCACTATGAGAAAAAAGGGGATAGGAGAAAAGAGAGAAAGGGGAACCTCATAGAGTAGTAACGTAATGTCAAATAAGCCCACAACCCGTCCCTAATGTAGTGTACTCACATAAGCTAGTAGCCTAACACACACATATATATGGTATAGGCAACAATGGCGAGTGAAAGATATTTTAACCTACTTCCACTTGGGTTCACTCCTCTGAAATCCAACAGCAGCTCACATTGATCACTAGGTGCCCTCAGTAGACCCAAAAATGGAAGAAAAGAAGGCAGTGCAGATAAACAAATTTGGTATTCAGACGGAGCTGTTTATACTGGTGTCTGTAAATCACCAGTTTGGCATGCAAGGAGAATCTGTTTGTCCCTGCTCAAGCGACCCGATGTTCAGATCACCATTGGAGGATGTTAGTATCCATAATATACAACCTCATTAGCTCAGTGGTAGTATTCGTAGGGTTAATCTATTTAATTCGGAAAGTCCAGAAGAAGTTTAAGCATGCTAGTTATATCCAAAAATGATATTTTTTTAAAACTACACATTTAAAATATATAATGTATTCATACACTTAAAATTATATCATCAGCAATTTTCCAAATGCTCATTACCCTGTAACGTGTTTTGTAACGTGTAACCGTTACTTTCTCAAACTCACTTGGGCTTTAATGAAACAAATATAAACTCACAGCATGCTAAAATTTAAAAGCTTCCCATACCTCCCCCTTAATTTGAATCTCACCACTCCTGGGCTTTCTCTCAATTAGCCAATCGACAACAATGTATCAACTAGTAGTTTGCTACCACACCGTTCATTGAACTAATCTATTTCAAACCCTTTATATCAAAAAGAAGTCCCATATGCGACATGCATCTAAGCAAAAGTCAATTGACTTCATACATCCAAATTCACACCAGTATTAAAACGATGACAATCATTTTAATTCCACCAACCCAACTAGCATTGTCTCAATCTATCTCCACATGAAAGCATATGGCATATTTACAGGTCATCAAGTGGCATCAGAGGAGATTCCATCCCGCAGAATTTGCTAGGATGCTGACAGGGAGGGTTCATCATTACTATTAAATTGTCAGCAAGTTGTCATGTGTCCTTAGTAGGATCTGGACAAGGGGTATAGTGACAGCAGCAGTACTTGGGTTCTGGTATCATGATGTTTGGATACAGTTGTGCCTCCAGATGTTATTTACCACACACTGCCTCAGACACATCACTGAAGCTAGTTGTGGGCAGCAAGTGGAACCTTCATCATCCATCAACCATGTTACTTCTGTTGTTGATCCCATTCCCTTTCAGCTGCCTAATCATCCTTCTTCTTAAACAACTCAGCAGCAGCAAGAACATCAGTCGCAAATTCTGTATCTATATCAGGGCATTTGACAATGATCAGTAGCCACAGGTCATCACCTGCTTGCACTAGGCCAGTAGGGCATTTTTTCCCTCAGAGCTTGTACATTAACCCCTCAAGGACCAAGTGAATCAGGGGTGGTTTGCACTTAAGGACCAGAGCCATTTTGACATTTTCGAGTATGTCCTTGTTAAACAATATTTTCCCTCTAATTCCTTAAGTACACCCACACAAATTTATATACTGTTTTTTTTAATGGGGGTAACACATACAGTATTTTTGCTCCAGTATGACCTGATGCTTGGCTTTTTAATTATCCCCATAGCCATAGCCAGGGCCCAGAATTTCTTGAATTCAGCAACATCTGTGGGGTACCATGATTGCTGCTTTGAAACATAGTATGAGGCAGTGATTCTCAACCAGGGTACCATGGCACTTTGGTGTGCCACGGATATCAACTTAGGGTGCCCTGTGTTTTCTATAAAGAGTAACAAAAATTGACTTTTAAATAAAGATTTATTGAAATTGTTATGCACAACATGTTTAGTTTTGTTATTATGATTATAAGACCTAATAATAACTTTATATTTATGTATTGTTCCCTTCATTACGCCCTTGATAAAGTACATTAAATATGTTAGGGGTGCCCCGAATGTTCTAGATTAACTGTTAGAGGTGCCCCGAGCAAAAAAAAGATTGAGAACCACTGATGGATTGTCTGCAAATATACTGGGCTGCATAAATATTTGTACAACAATCTCTCACAAAATGTCTTTCCCCAAAAAATAAATAAAAAAATTGCTCCTGGTTAAAACTGGCCACATCTACTTTTATTCCTGTACTGTCTGTGAAATCAGGTATTTCTGGACTTAATCCCACTGGTGGTACCCATTCCCTAGGCTCTGGATGAGGGGCAGGCCTTGTGGCAGCTCTTGGAGCATGTCTTGGGCTTGCATCTGGGGCATGTATTGGGGCAGCTTTTGGGGCAGTACGCCTCTTCTTAGTAGATGTCCCAGCATGATCATTAGAGCTATCCCTGTTTCTTTCTGTAAACTGGGAGATCTCAAAACCAGATGCAGTATTCATGGCTTGTGAATCGAAAGCCAAAAAAGGCATACGCCTCTTCCTCAGAGTACAATTGCTGCATCCTAAAGGGATAGTAATGTTTCACAATAAAAGCAGCTCTAATTAATCATCATAGTATTTGGACTTTGAAGATTGTTATTTCAATTCTGTCAGAGTTGTAGTTCAAGAGTAATTCAATGACAAAGTGTCCCCCTCCCGCCCCTTTTACTGATGTAACACGTTTCAGCCAGAGCAGAAGGGAGGTGCCCAGGTAGATTGCAGAGAGGGACAATCTTCAATTAAGATCAGGGAAAAACCTGAAAAGCTTGTCAAGGGGGGCAGGGCTTACACTAGGTAAAAGGGTATCACGGTTCCCGTGCTATGCTGTCAATCTTGACTGTACTACCTGTGCATTGGAGGATGCTGATTGTCCCGCCCAGGATGTGCCTTTATACACTGGGGCTTGGGCACTTGTGATTTGCCCTTTCGTGGTGTTCCAGTATCTGCGCCTTGTTGCTGTGTTCCAGTTCTCCTGTGTACCGACCCGGCTTGTCTGACTCTTCTGTTGATCCTGCTCCGTGTATGACCCGGCTCTGGCTGACGACCCTGCTTCGTGATTGATCCGGTTCTGGCTGATGATCCTGCTCCGTGTATGACCCGGCTCTGGCTGACGACCCTGCTTCGTGATTGATCCGGTTCTGGCTTATGATCCTGCTCCGTGTATGACCCGGCTCTGGTAGACGACCCTGCTCCGTGATTGATCCTGTTCTTTGGCTGCTGTTCCTGCTGTGCTCCGGTTCCGGTTATCGCCCAGTTCCAGCCTGCTGTTCCGGTGTACCTGCACGGTCTCGGTCGCGTCCGCGACATTCTGATCTCTGGGTGACTCGCTATTCCTCTCACCTCTCTAGCTGAGATAGAGATTGCTTTGCCATACATTGTCTGTCGCTGTCTCTCTGTACAGAACCCGTTAACTCCTGCTGTGCTTCATAGTCTCCAGTCTTGTGCCTCAGTTATCTTGCCAAGCATACATATATCCGTTAAGAGCCGCTCCTTTAGTACCTCTGATACGCTTCACTACCTTCTGCAGAGCATTGCCGGTCCGGTGTTCGGTGTACATCGGAGCCGCGCCTGTTGGCACTGTTATCTGTTTGCTCTTGCTGGGAAAGTTCCGTACGGCACCGGAGGGGTGTCCTGGCTCCGGCCTACAGACGTACAGAGGTTACGCTATCCACCTACACTATCCAGTGCTTGGCTCGTCACTATCACTATTGACATCCAAGGGGTGTCAGGGCACTTTCCATTGGGCACACACAGAGTTAACTTCCATTCTCAGTTAAGGGCGCTTCAGGTTCTTGTACTACTGTTTGGCAATAGCACTTCTCCATAACCCACGGCGGTGGTATTAACTCAGCTCTGGCACTTGTGCCTTCCTATTCTATTTGAGAGTGAATTCAGTGCATACACTTTGCTCCAGTTTTGTTACTCAAGAACTGTGTTCCAGAGACTGCTACTTTGCTCCAGCTTTGTTACTCAAGAACTGTGTTACAGAGACTGCTATATATCCTGGGCGTTGGCCAAACTAGGACTGAGCTCTCCTCTTGCTTTTGTTAACCCTTTGGGGTTATTTCATATCTCTCCATTGCCTATCATATTTGCTGTATTGCATTCACTCTGTTCGTGTTTGCTATTACTGCTATTCCTGTACTAGCCCCTAGGGGCATTGCATTACTCCTGGTTTCAATAAACTGTGTTTTTATTTTACATCCTGGTCTGAGTGTCAGAAAACCATTACAAAGGGGCAGGAGGGGGAAACTTTGCTTGTGAATATCTCTAAAACCATAAAGGTTTGAGAGATAAGACTTATATCATTCTTCATATTTTTTTAATGCCTATAAAATAAAATAAAGTTAAAATGAAGTATACTACCTACCCTATTTTTTTCTAAATAGCTTGTAAGTAACTTAACCCACCTATCCTAATTTTTTCTAAATAGCTACCCATACACCCAAGCTTTATAAGTAACCAAATTAAATTGCTAAAAAAATATCTAACCCCAGCCAGTCCCTATTCCTATGTAAATATTATATATATGGGCTTTTTTTTATTTTTTTCTGTGCCTAACTCTAACCCTAAACCTTACCCTAACCCACATCAACCCTAATCCTACCTAACTTAACACAAACTAAATAATTAATTGATTAATTTATTAAACAACACAAAAGTACCCAAATTAAATTACAGAATAAATAGTCACTATTCCTACAATAAAACTATAGTTTTTAATGTATTTTTTAATTTTTTTACAAAACCCTATGTCTAAAACTAAATCTAACACTAAACTTTACCCTAACCCACGTATACCCTAAACTTACCAAACCATAGTAAAACTATCTATCAAAACTGCCTAAAAAGCCTAAACGTTTTAATAAATTCAATTTTTATTGGAAAAAAAAAGAAATTAAATCCCTAAACTTAAATCTGAACGAAATTCAACACTAAATCTTACGTACACGCTAAACCTACCTAGCCCCACTAAAACTACTTATCCAAACTATCTATAAAGCCTAAAAATCTTTAAAAAATTGATTTTTATAAAAAAACAAAAAAACAAAAGGGATTTAAATGGAGGAGGCAAAAAAAATACCACAGATAAGCAAAAGTTGGTCTGCAGCAATGGATCACTAAACTTAGTGATCAAAGTGGGGGAAATCAATTGATCTCTGATTAACAGTGATCAAAGGGGAAAATGTATATTTTTTTTTTCTTATTTTTAACAAAGTTACAAGCCTGTAACTATTTCTAAAACACTGTAATACTTCAGCAACGATCTATATGTTTCGCTTCTCCTCAGATTTGTGTCTCACTAGGAGGGAGACAGAGAGAAGTGACAGAAGCAGTGCTTTCAAAACACTGCTTCTGTCATATGCATTTTAATACATGTGATTCGCTATTTTAGCGAATCAGATGTATCAACAGTGCAGGCATTGGCTGAAACTAAGTGCTCCGATATCGGAGCACCTAGTACCAGGCAGCAAGCAGTTCTCCCATCGCTTACTGTGGCAGCGATGGGAGATTTAACACTTGATGTGCCAAGATCGTCACTGGTCCTTAAGTCAAGGACAAGCGTGACGGATCAGACGCGGAGGAGTCAAAAAAATAAAAACATATTCTTACAAAAAAATTGGTGGTTTATTTCTAACAAGACAAAATCCTACAAATCAATGTTTCCTCAGCGTTTGGGCTTCTAACAACAAATCTAACAAATCATCCTCTACAAAATACTCTATCAAGTCAAGTATCAGTTCACCCCAGTGGCAGCTTCTGGCAGGGGGTTCCTGTCTCTATCACTTTAAATACAATTTTTTTATTTTATTTATTTATTTATTTATTCATTAACTGTTCCCCCAATACCAGACAAGAAACCTCCCAAAACAAATTCCTTGTTCAATTGATTCATTCCCCAGACTCCACCCACCAACACAAGCACCCTCCTCAGACCCCTTTTATACCATGTCTTATGTGGTATTTTATTTGTATTTTGGATTTATTTTTTATTAACTGCCCCCCAATCCCAGTAAACAAACCTCCCAAAAAAAATCCCTTTTCTTTTGTTTGTATTTTAAGTGAATATCAGGTTGTACTCCAGCTTTGATAAAACTGCGTTTTTCGGCCGTGAAACGCGTACGCGTCTAAATACCTGTATGTTTTAATTTTGTTGATATTAAACTATACAAAAGTTGAAGTAACAAGCCTCCACCCTTTCATCTTCAGCCAACATGACCAGCACCTGAATGGAGACAGGTTGATTTTCTCCGTAAGCGCATGAGCCGGTACTCTTGATAACAAGTAACCGGCAACATTTGAATGGGAGTACATTGATTTATTTCACTATTTGATGTTATATATTATAACAATATTATGCCATTGGTGCTCCTTGTTGTTTTTCTCTTTTTTGTTTCCTTCACTATACCACTTGGGAGAGCGAGTTTAGTTATAGGAGCAGCCGACCGGTGAATACTGTTTCTGAAGGCAGTTTCCACTCCAATGGCTCTGGTGGTTGGATTCGACATAAGTCTTGTCCAACACTTTTGAAACTGTGAGTGCATTTCCATTTGGGTGCTTTATTAATGACGGTCCAAGAAAATATCATATTGATACACACAAGGGGTACCTCGTCCTTTTTTCTCTCTCCTTCTTTCTGCAAAAAAATTCCCTGTTCAACTGATTCTTTCCCCACAGTCCACCAACACAGGCACAATCATGCCCCTTTGATACTATGCTTTTGGGAAATAAAATATTTGTTTTGTGTTGTGTGTAAATTCAAAGTTTCCATTGATTTCAATGGGATGAGGTAAGCGAAAAAAGCGGGAAAATTGGCACTTTTCGCAGGAAATTATTTGACAATTATTCAAAATTGTTTTCACTCATTCCTAATCCCCTGTATGACCCCTAATAACTTACTTAAAGGACATGTTTGCAGAGGTATACACCCCCCATAAAAATATATGTGTTGATGAATTCCTGATGACCTACAAGGGGACACTTTGATTCAGCACATTCACCCTAAGAGCTCCAGGTTTGAAGTAGAATTCTTTAAGTTTTGAGAGAGTGCCACAGGTTGTACTCAGGCTTTCTGGGTACCACCTTGATCCTGCCCAGACTTTCTGAGAACCAATGAAAAGATCATTTGGGACCATTAACCCCTTACTTGTTAAATTGTACTATTTATATTTGTATATTTTTATACCACCTCCCTGTTACTTAAGGGTGAAAAGGGTGGGGATGGAGGAGGCTCAGCTTTTGCACCAAGAGATGCTGTCAGCGATTAAGTTTAGGGACTAAAAGAATGTGTACATGCTAACCACTATCCATGAAAGCACTATGCTAGTCTTAGAGGCAGAGTTGAGGTACTAAGAAAATCAGTCTTCATCAAATAATACAACAGACACATGGGGGATGGATCTGATCAGTTTCTGCAGCCTTACCTTATCATGAGGAAAAGTAGTATAAAGGTTGACATTTATATGATGCAGATTGTCAGTCATAAATCATATTTGATTTTTAAAATGGAAAACCCCACTACAAAGTGCAGATTTTTGCAGTATGAGCTCCAAGTAATTATGAGTCTTTTGTTCCAAGATGCATCCAAAACTACAGCAGTGTGTCGAGAACTGAGAAATGGAGCTGCATACTTTCCTTTTAAAATCAGCAAAAAGCAAAACACACAGAAATGGTGCAGATTGTGCTACGACAATGGGAAATGAACAGAAACAACATTCTACTGCCCTGATTGTTTTTTACAACCTGGGCTCTGCATTGGCAACTGCTTAAAGCAATACCACATAGCTGCAATGCAGTAGTGATATAACAGCTAACATTTTCTTATGTGGCTACTTTTTCTCCTGAAGCATCCTGTTTTTGTGTATTTTTCAGAACAAATCTATCCTTAGGCCTAAAACTATACAAAATATAATGGAAAGAAATTAACCCTAAGTTTTTGATTTTGTGAGTTACAGGTGAGTTTAAGAATTTTAATTAATAGCTTTCATTTTTTTTTTAATCTGTAGGTAACGCTCTGTCTGTTGTAAAAGAAGGTTAGCAGACAATGCCAAGGGTAAGGACCAAAGCCACAGCATCCAGTGATATAATCAACAGATAACATTTGACATATACATTTCCACAATAGTTGACAAATCTACACATATGTGATATCATTATATTGTGGAGAAATATCAGAATCTAAGAATAGTTTTCTTTTTCTTACTGCAGTTGTAATAATGGATTTGAATTGGTGGTAAAGTGACTGCATGAAAAATGTCAACATTTACCTAGAATGAAAACCTGAGTTGTCTACTTTTCAAACACATGTACTTTTGTGCAGATAATTTGAATTGGAGGACTGCTAAAATGGCTTATTTGGCATATGGCACCTGGAAAGCAATCTGAAATTCCATGTCTGAAACATAGGAAAGTGCATGTTGCAAATTTGACTAAATAGCTTTCTCAAACCATGACAAACCTATGCATGTGGAGCATGTAGCTGAACTCTAATCAAGCCTTTTTTTACATTTGCAAATATACTGTGCTAGAAATCCATAGCAACATTTTAATGTAAGGGAAAAATATGCAAAAAAAAAAATATATTACCACAAATGTGGCTCAAATTTAAAAAAAAAAAATAGCTTCATGAAAATGTCCAAAATTTTACTGATGAATTACCCTATGTTGTCTACTTTTCAGAAACATATACTTTTGTTATATATTTTTTGGGGGTTCGTCTGAGACAGGTAACTAAGCTGTGATCCTTGCATGCTACATTTTACAGCTTGGAAATAGTGGTAAGAGCAAAAACAAGAAGAGGGCAGAAAAGGCAAAGCAGATCAATTTCAAATGTAGGACCCCTCCAATACTCACAGAGACTAGTGGCTGAAATTTTACATATGAGGGTTCCAGCTGAAACGCTTCCTGGAATACTGAGCTGTCCCAGTTACAGAAGTATGAATCATTTTAAAGAAAATTCCACTGCAGCCGCTGGCTCTGCTGGAGGAGGCAGCAATATCTAGTAGCACAGATTCCCCCTCCATACCTTCAGGGCTGTTGCCCAAGCCCTAATATAAAACGTCATTCTCTGTTCAAAATTCCATTTGGGACTCGGGCAATGGCCCTGAAGCTATGGGGGAGTCTGTGCCACTAGACATTGCCACCACTGCCAGCGGGACCAGCTGAGGTAGCAGCAGCAGAATTTCCATTAAGCATTGGAAGCACATTTATTTACTGGACACAAATTATTACTTCTTTATTTTAACAACGGAATGATGAATATTATTTGTAAAAGATATGCCACACTGCATTTAACCTTTTGAGCGCTGGAGGGTAACCCCTCTACTACTCAGAGGGTTAACTCTGGCATAACTTGGTTATTTTTTATGAACGTTACTTTCATTGAAGATTAATTCTATTTTACAGGAAACATGACAAAAGAAAAAAGAGAGAAGATTAGAGAGAACAGAAGAAAGAAGACTGAAGAAGAAGGCAGTCAGTGGATGACCAGAGTGCTGAGGACTCTTCTGGACATCAGGATTACTGGTAAGTGTTTATTGTCAATGACTTTTTTTAACTTAACTGGATTAACCCTGTAAGTGCCAGTAGGGTAAGAGTACCCCACTTGTACTCATAGGGTTAATTCTTCTAATTTTCACAAATTTTTTCAGTACTTTGGATGTATTGATATGTGGCTTAGGGCCCCATGTCAATACATCCACTGGTGACTTAGGCTTTTTTAATGCTGTTTTTTAACTTTAATTCCTGCGTTGGCACTGCGCCCAGAAAAACTGGGTTCAGATTTTCACATGATAAAGTGGGTCCCTTAACGGATCTAAGTGCCTAACGCATGGAGTTGAACTACATATTTCAGGTTTGTTTTTTTGTTTTTTTCCAACGGGAGAAAATTCATGCACATTTATTGCCAACATGTTTATTTTATCAGGTATTTTTTCACAGCACATGTGATTGAATAGCTTACTGTGCTTGAAAAAATCCCGTTGGCAGTGTTTTTGGGCATCGGACCCAAATGAATTGAGCCCTAAATGGCATATCTTTCAGGTTGTCTAGGACCTTACCACTTCAATTGTGAATAGTTATAGTGGACTGACATACCATAAACGCTCAGGTATAATATGAACCTGAGTAAAATATGCTTGTGCAAATTATACCCAAGAGGGGAAAACAAGAGTGCCTATGTTTAATACACTCCCTTCCTTTCCCTTTCTACTCATCTAAAAAAATTAACTTTTTTCTTGTTGATTCCTTCCCTCCACCATGCACTATCCGCTTCCCTTTGCCTGCCCTTCTTCAACTCACCCCCTTCAGACTCGCCTTTATTTCTGCACACCGGGCGGCACTCTTGCATTTGCCACTCGCTTCCAGCAAATTCCTGCGAGGACCTTTTAATTTAAGCCAATAGTAATACCTCAAGGTCCTCGAAGTGCATTACAGTACATCCAATGCATAGATCTCTGTGCATTGGATGTCCTGTATTGCCCTGCCAGGACCTTGAGGTTTTACCATTGGCTTAAATGAAAAGGTCCTCACAGGGATTCGCTGGAAGCGTGTGGTACTCTTGCATTTGCTGCCCATTCCAGGGATCAAAGCAGCCTCTGGAGGAAGTGAGTTAAAGCAGGACAGGCAAATAGAAGTGGATTGCACTGGGGGAACACAAAAATATATGGGCATTTTTTTTACTTACGTATAATATGCACCCCCCCACACACACTTCACATAAAGTGAAGAGAGGCAAAATTGTGTGTATTACAAGATTTTATGGTATATACATATAACGTAACTGAGTTACACTATATGGGCACCCTCTTTTCTTTATGGTTTTTATTTTGAAATAGTGGTGCTTGCTTTGTAATATTTACCCTGTAAATGTGAAAATTGAGATATAAATCCTAGGCATATGAAGTACTCCCTTATTCAGGACAAGTAAATGAATATATATGGGAGGTATTTTTTTCAGATGCACTAATTATGTATAATCACAGGAAAACCTATGAAAAATGTGGGGTTTTAAAATGTTTTTCCTTTTTTTATACCATAATCAAACTACACAATAGGTTATACATCATATAAATATGCCATGAAAATAAAGCCCTACTTATCCTTAGAAAAAAAAAGTATAAAATTTGTGAGGGAATTTATGGTGACAAAGACATACTTAAGGGATAGCAATGTTTGTTACAAAGTAGTTTGCTGAGTCTTCTTTATAGTAAATGTAAAACATTGCAGAATGTTTATGTACTTACTTTTGTTTAGTTCAAAAGATATTAAGTGTAGAAAGTATAGAAAGATCCGCCACCTGCCCCTTCTGGCCTCCTCCCACTGAATCTGAAATCTGGTCTCAGGACTGGACGGATGCAGTGAGGGACAAACTTCAGTGAGTAAGTATGGAAAACCCTGCGCCATTGATGAAGGAGGGCAGGATTTCCCTTTATTTACTGAAGTATGTCCCTCGCTACATTCGTCCGGACCAGATTGCAGAATCAGCGTGACGTGGCCAAAAGGGGAGGGCAGGGGATCTTTCTCCACTTTATATCTTTTGAACTACACAAAAGTAAGTATATAAACATACCGCAATGTGTTACATTTACTATAAAGAAGTCTCAGCGAACTACTTTATAACAAACATTACTATCCCTTTAAAAGGCCAAAATTGGTCTTTTCCTCTAGTGTAAAAAAAAATCCTTTCACCATGGGGTTAACCAGTTTGAATTCTTTGCATTTATTCTTTTAATCCATATGTGCAATTCAATAAGATAAAGAGGTGCAATTCTTGAGCAAAACAACTGTACCACAGGGGACAAATTAAAGCGGAACTACCACCGCTAAGCAACTTGTTTCTAATAATTCCCTACCTGGCGACTAACTGCTTAGTAGCGCTAGTAGCCAAAATTATTACCTGGTTATGGAGAAATATGCATTCATCCTCAGCTGACAGGCAGGAGGGAGCACGTACATCTTGCCCTAGTGACGTCCACGCGCCTGCACTATCAGTCCCTTCCCGAGCTGAATGGCTCCTAGCAACGCCTCCTACAGCCGTCTGGGTCTGACAGTGCAGGCGCGGACGTCAGCCGAAGATGAATGCATATTTCTCCATAAAAAGGTAATAATTCTGGCGACTAGCGCTACTAAGCAGCTAGTCGCCATATAGGGAATTATTAGAAACAAAGTTGCTTAGCGGTGGTAGTTCCGTTTTAAAGTTCCCATTGATTTAAATAGGGATTTTATCCCCCGAATACTAGAGGGTCTCCATATCACTGTTTTGCAATGCATTGGAGACCTCTCTGCCATTCAAGGAGTTAAAAGACCAATATAAGTCTAAGGAATTTACGGGAGGGTTTTTTTTATCCCTTTGGTGCAATTGGTTCGCTCTAGAATTGCACCTTTAGCTTCTCAGATTGTACCTTAGATGCACTAACTCTTTACATACTTTTATGTTATAAGATGTTTCAAATAGCATTTGATTTTCCAAATGCAATGCTCCTTTCCAACATACAACCTATTTCTGAAAAGAAGTAATTGAGTTAGAGGAAAATGTGTGGTAAAACTCCTCATTTTAGAGTTGTCAGCAGAGTTTGGATGGGCAAGTCTATGTATTAAATGTAGAAAAAAGAAAATAAAATGACCCTGCAAGAGTTGTAATGCTGGAAAGACTGATCATTTTCAAGTAATGGAAAAACCTGGAATGCTTCATTCTGAGTTGCTTATGGTGCCAGAAGAAATTGAACAGATGACAATTCTAGAACCTCTTGTCTAATCTTAAACCATGTGAATGGCAATAAAACAAAATGACAGACTGAAGAAAAATTACTAATGGATAAAGTGCATTGTTATATGTTTAATCTATTAATGTGAGGGAGACTTTAATATTTTACTGCTACTTATACCATCTAGTGGTCGAAATGCAGTAAGATTTTGCACAAAGAATAGTGAGGCTGATGTACTAACAAGCAAACCTTTGGAAACCTCTCTGGCATTCTTTGGATTAAAGGTCACATTTATATCAGTGAGATGAGATTTGGGGGAATTTCTATTTGTCCCCTTTTGGTGTGCTCCATAATTGCTTCAGTTCTTCTAAGTACACCAGCCTTGTTATATAATGGTACATGATAGCTGTAGAGTTCAACATTTCACAATAAAGAATCTGAAAGCTAATCTATCTGTTGTTTCCTGCTTCATTATTACAGACCAAAATACCACACAACACTCTAAACTATGGGTGCAGCAGGAGGGGGGGCGAGGGGAATGACAAAATAATAACATTATTTTACCTAATTAGCTAACATACAGTCTGGAGATTACATGTTACTGTACCTATAGTCTGAGCCAATGTTCAGCCCATCTCTTACTATCCCTTGGTCTCCTTTAAAGAGCTGCCTCATCATTGCAATGGTGCTTGCTCAAAGCTTCCTGTTTTTCCTTTGTCCCGACTAAGCTTTTGTTTGCTGCATGTTCCTTCATTGATCCTTTCTTGAAGAACCAGTACTGTTCCTCACCATGCTTTATTTTATCTCATTTATTTTTTGGTTCAGGCCGTTGAGTACCTCCTGTGCCATAATGATTTTGCTTTCAATGGGGAGTTCTATCTCCAGAGATGTGGAGTTCCCATGGGGGGGAGTTTCGCCCCTTCCCTGGCTAACATCTTCATGGGATGCTGGGAGGGTACCCACATCTTTGGTGCTGGGAACCACCATTGTGAGTGAATCTATTGGTATAGGAGGTACATTGATGACTTCCTGTTTATATGGTCTGGCAACAAGGAAGAGGCAGTATCCTTTTTAGGATGTCTCAAAAATAATCAGTTTAATTTAAGTTTTATTTTGTTCTTAATTCAGTTAGTGTCCTTGATTTGATCCTGATCGGCAGACATTATACTAAGGAGGTTATTACTGACAACTACTGTATAGGAAACCTGTGGCCAGGAATGGCCTTTTGCATGCCCGCTCTGCTCATCCCCATTTCCAGATCAACAATATCCCCAAGGGGCAGTTCTTGTTGTTACACAGGAACTGCTTGACAGACAATGGTTTTGTAAGATCTTCTTTGGATCTGGGACATAGGTTTCAAGCAAGAGGCTGATGGCCTCCTGGCCCAGGCTTATATGTTTGCCTCCCAAAGGTCGAGGGGGAGCTGCTGGAGGAATCGGCCCAGACCAACAGAAAGGATACTAATGAAGTGAGATTCATTACCACTTACAGTTCTCAATATAAGCAAGTTTGTGACATAATTCGCAAATATCTACCAATGTTATATCAATATATGCATATGAAAAATTGTCAAAGATAGTGAAGGATGGCTGTAGTTTTGTCACCAAAAGAGGCTTGAAGATTGGCAACATTGTCTCACCAAGCGTATTCAGGTCATGAAAAGTTAAACCCACTTGGTTGCAACATAAGGATTTTTACAGATGTGTAGCAGCCAAATGCAAATGTTGCCAATATATGGTTCAAACTATGAAGTTTAGAAGTTCTGTAGGTGAGGTTGAATTCAATATAGGTAGTTATATTAATTGTGGCACGCATAATGTTGTGTACCTTTTTACCTGCACATGCTGTTCCATCCAATATGTGGGCCATACAGCTCGAACGTTGCAACAGAGAATCAGGGCGCATATCTATCAGACTGAGAGACTGCTTCTGGATTCTGCTGTAGCCAGACACATTAATGAAACTCATGAGAGAGACCTGTGTTGACTAAATTTTGTTGGCATTGAGAGGGTTAGGTTACCTTGTAGAGGCGGAGACATATCCAGACTTCTCAGTGAGCGGGAGGCATTCTGGATATTGAATTTACAAACCAGGGTTCCAAACAGTCTCAACGCGGAATGGGACATTAGCCATATATTTTGATATTGGATGACTGTATGGCTCTTTGATATGAAAAGTGCTCAGATATAGATGATGGGCATTGCTTATGGACTTTATAGTCCTTTAATAGATTTTTTATTTTTTTATGATATTATTGCATGTTTGGAACCAGTGAACTCTGTTGCCCTTAAACTAATGCCTGATTTGTAGATCATATTCAACATCCTATATAATAATTCGCTAAGGATGTTTGTCAGAAGCCGTCATGCACAGTAGAGATGGTTGTGTGTGGTTCAGTCATGCGCAGTAGAGACTGAACACGCTGCAGCTGATACGGAGTGGAGTACTCCGAATTCAGAGTCCTCTCTGCGCACCTTCCTAAGACCGCTTGGTCCCAGGAAGGTGCGCAGAGAGGATTACTGTCTGAAACGGGAGCGCCCCGCTCCATATCAGCCACTGCGCAGGCAGTCTGTACTGCGCATGACTGCAGCGCCGCCAGTGACAAGACAGGATTTGTCCAGTTGCTGGGTGGCACTGTGGCCTGTGTGAACGGGCTTTTCAAATAGTTGTTATATATTTGAATATTTGTTATGTCAGTAACCATGCAGTTACTTAAATAAACGGGCATGTGACAAAACAGCTTTAAGGCTTTTTGCATTCCAAGAGTTGTTTAGAATAATCATTGTTTTCATTCATATTTATGTGATTGCTGGGATGCAGGCACACCTTCCATGTCTGATTCTTGTTTGGTTTCTTTATATGTATTTTGTTGCTTTTGTTTTTTTTTCTTTTGTCTTTTTGACATTGTTACATTTATGTAAGGAGACCAGGGGTTAATATTTGGCTCCATTCAGTGTGCTTTTCTATATACGTGCCAATTACATTCCTGAGGTTGACTTCATCTCGACCTAAGGTTGGGTAGTTGCATTCTTACTTTTATGTTGATGTCCAATCATGTTTATTCCTTTTGATTTTAAAATATACCTCTTCTGGTTGTGCACTCAATCTATGATTAAAGGGATAGTAATGTTTCATAATAAACGCAGCTCTAATTAATCATCATCGTATTTGGACTTTGGAGAGTGTTATTTTAATTCTGTCAGAGTTGTAGTTCAAGAGTAATTCAATGACAAAGTATCCCCCTCCTGCCCCTTTTACTGATGTAACACTGCTCAGCCAGAGCAGAAGGGAGGTGCCCAGGTAGATTGTAGAGAGGGACAATCTTCAATTAAGATAAGGGAAAAAAACCTGAAAAACTTGTCAAGGGGGGCAGGGCTTTCACTGTTCTCACTGGAAGAAGATTGTCCCCTTCTGTTATCTGTCAGTCTTACAACCATATTCCACATCTGAGAAGAGATGGTTTACACTAGATAAAAGGGGCGGGAGAGGAAACTTTGCTTGTGAATATCTCTCAAACCATAAAGGTTTGAGAGATAAGGCTTATATCGTTCTTCATGTTTTTTAATGCCTACAAAATAAAATAAAGATAAAGTGAAGTATTACTATCCCTTTAAGAGAAATAACGTTTCAGTTTTTATCAGCCCGCAATAAGTGATTTAAAGTTTGTTCTCTTCACTCTGAGAGATTAACTACCGCAGAGTGGTGAGTGCTCCTGTCCCTTTTGTATTGATGCTTTTATTTTCTGCTTGTACCTGCATTGACTTGCTGTTGTTGAACTAGTCCTGTTCTTGACCATGATATTATTTTAAACATGTTCATGCATTGATTCGCTGTTGATGAACAAGCCCTGTTCTTGATCACAGTATTTTCTGGTGCGTGTTCCTGTACTGATCCACTGTTGCTGAGCCAGTGTTTTTCTTGACCGCTGTACTGTTTGCTGTTTCTTCCTGAATTGATCCACTGTTCTTGAACCAGTCCTGATCCTGATCTCTATCGGTGTATATGAGATATTTCTATTCAACAGAAATAGTGATGCTTTTTTGCCATGATGTTGATTTTTCAACATTTCTTAAAGGTCTTTAAAAGAAAAAAGGAGCAATTCTGGGTCAAACTACCTGTAGTATTTATTTATTTAGAAAATATTTTACCAGGAACAATACATTGAGATTTCTCTTGTTTTCAAATATGTCCTGGATAGTTTTCAGTGAAGAGTTACATATTTACACAAACTGAGAAACATTATGTATACATACACATGCATAAATATACATACATACATTTTTTTTTTTAATTTATGCAGTTACGTACTGTTTTTATATTTAAAGAAGCATTTACTTTTAAGGATTTTAGACTGGGAGAAGATCTGATTATTTCAGACAGATTATTCCAGGCTTTTGGAGCTCTGAAGGAGAAGACAGATCATCCTGCTTCTTTCTTGTAATTATGGTATACTGAGTGAGTTATTAGCAGTGGAGCAGAGGTTATAGTTAGTATGGACACTTGGAGAGAGCATATTGCTCGGGTAGTCCAGTAGTTTTCCAGAGAAGTGGTTGTGTACTAAGCAGGAAAGGTGAAGGGCATGTCTAGATTTGAATGTTAACCAATTTGTTATTTAAGCATATCACAGTCATGGGTAGTTGTATTTACACTGGCAGAGAAAGCAGCATAATGAATTATACAGAGTGTCAAGCTCACTAAGATGGATTTGTGGTGCTAGAGCATATACTATGTCCCCATATTCTATGGCTGGCAGCAACATCTGTTGTACAATATGTTTTCTCTCCAGGGTACTTAAACATGATTTGTTTCTAAAGAAAGTACTTATTTGGGGATAAAGTTTGGAGGTTAATTTATCAATATGAAGACCAAAAGTGAGGTTGGGGTCAAGCAACATACCAAGATATTTGTAGGAGTCCACTGGGGCCAATTTACGATTAAGCTCTGTTACAATGGATAGGTGGGTATTGACAAGATTACGCAGTTTGTGCTTTGTGCCAAATACCATTTTGACCGTTTTGTCTGTGTTTAACCCCTTAACGACCAGCCACGCACACACGCGGGCAGTCACTAAAGGACCTCTGAACATTTTTTTTAATTTGCTGATCCGACTCAGGGCTCCCCGAATGGCGTGCAGCCGAGCGGGGAGCCCTGAAATCCATGACAGTCTTGGTTCGTCATGGGTCGTTTAGTCACTTTTACCCATGATGTACCAGGACCATCAAGGGTCGTTAAGGGGTTAAGAACAGTTTGTTCTTTGCTATCCATCTTTCAACTCCAGAGAAATCATGTTGTAATATAGCTTCAAATTGTGATACATTTGCGTTTTTAGCATAGATTATGGTGTCATCTGCATACATGTCCACAGAAGATGACTTGCAAACTGTGGGCAGATAATTTATAAAAATAGAAGAGAGCCAAGAACTTGTTCCTTTGAGTGGAAGGGAATCATTGTCAGCAGCTGATACATACTGCATTCTGTCTGATAAATAGAGAATTATTAACTAATCCTGAGCTTTGGAGTTTGCTTGTAAGAATAGTATGGTCTACTTTGTCAAAGGTCTTTGCAAAATCTAGGAAAATAGCTCCAGCGAGTTTGCCATTTTCAATGCCAGTCTGGATACCATTGGTTACTTTTAGGAAGGCTGTGACTGTTAAGTGATTTGGACAAAAGCCTGATTGAAGGGGGATGAAAGAACTGGTCTGTCAGTAATAGTTATATAGTTGCACGTGTACACATCTCTCTAGGATTTTAGACAATATGCGGAGTAGGGATATTGGTCTGTAATTTGATACTACATTTTTATCCCCACTTTTATGGCTAGGCACAACTCTAGTCACCTTCCAGGCTTTGGGCATCTACCCGGATGACAAAGAGACATTAATTAAAGATGCAATTGTCACGGTTTTTGAAGACTCTCAGACTTAAGGTTTGGTAAAATTTAACTTTATTAAAAGTTAAAGGCAGTCCCCGTAGGGTAAGCATACATAACAATATAACATCAATAGAACATACAAAAGGTTCTACTGGCCTTGCCTAAATACCTGGCAAGGCAACCCAAGTGACAATATAATGACAGGCTCTACCGGCCTTGCCTATACCGGGTAAGGCAACCGTGAGATGATAATTCCGGTTCTACCGGCCTTACCAATACCAGGCAAGGCAGCCCAATGGAATGCTGAATGTAGGCTCTACCGACCCTGCCAATACCGGGTAAGGCAACCTTTAAGATGGTGAGTTACAAGGTTCTACCGGCCTTACCAATACCGGGCAGGGCAGCCCAAGGAGGTACTGTAGTAGGCTCTACCGGCCCTGCCAATACCAGGGTGAGGCAACCTACAGGATGGTAACGTCAAGGTTCTACCGGCCTCACCAATACCGGGCAGGGCAGCCTGAGCAAATAGACCAGCTGTTAGGTGAGTAAGACAGCAGAGAGCGTTAGTCTAGAGGTCTACTCAGCAGAAGTCTATAGCCAGGGATAATCAGACAACTGCAAGGAAGTGGACAGCGACTGACCACAGTACTGGATGTTCAGGAGCAAACCAACGTCCGCACGTTGGGACTAATGGTAAATAGCGCCACCAGGTTTAAGGAGTAAACCAGCGTCCGCACGCTGGAATCAACAATGTATATTGCAACCAGGTTTAGTGGAGCAAACTAGCGACCGCACGCTGGAACCAACAATGTATATCGCAACCAGGTTTAGTGGAGCAAACCAGCGTCCGCACGCTGGAACCAACAATGTATATCGCAACCAGGTTTAGTGGAGCAAACCAGCGACCGCACGCTGGAACCAACAATGTATATCGCAACCAGGTTTAGTGGAGCAAACCAGCGACCGCACGCTGGAACCAACAATGTATATCGCAACCAGGTTTAGTGGAGCAAACCAGCGTCCGCACGCTGGAACCAACAATGTATATCGCAACCAGGTTTAGTGGAGTAAACCAGCAACCGCACTCTGGAACCAACAATGTATATCGCAACCAGGTTAGTGGAGCAAACCAGCGACTGCACGCTGGAACCAACAATGTATATCGCAACCAGGTTTAGTGGACTAAACCAGCGTCCACACGCTGTTATCAACAATATGTATGCAATAGCGAGGAGAACAATGTCGCCACAGCGACAGCTGGAGCGCTAGACTCAGGAACTCGTACAGGTTAACCCGCGCGGTGCTGGAGCACAGGAACCCCGGAATACAGGCACACCGGAACGCTGGAACACTGGAACACCGGAACGTTAGCATACAGGAACACTGGAACGCTGGAACACCGGAACATTAATGTACAGGAACACTGGAACACCGGAATGTAGCATACAGGAACACTGGAAAAAGGCCCAGAGATCTGGCAAGCAGGTCAGGCAGAGTGGAGTCAGAGACACCACGAAAGGGCAACCTGGAAGTGCTCAACCTGGGTTTAAAAAGGCTGTGTGAGGAGGGCTAATGACAGACAGCCAATCACGAATACTCAGCAGGTGATAGACACAGAGCAGCACGAATCACGGTCACAGTGATAGCAATAGGTTGGGCAGTGACATGGAATGTTAGAGATGTCTCCAGTGCATGCATTCAAGACCTCACTACCATTCAAGGCATAAATGTATTTAGAACAATGGATATTTTAGGAATGTTTATTTCTACATGTATGGTTTGTCCCAGTATTAGAGGAACAGGGGCATGTGACACATTACAGTTTAATACTTTACATACCCTTCTGTTTCATATGTAAAGTATGACATTTGTAGCAACATTAGATACATTTATATCCAAACAACCTGAAAACATGTTCACCTTCTTGGATATTTTCCATATGTTGCTAGGCATAGATAACGAATTTTAATAACTGAGGAATTATATCAGAGTAGCTTATGAAAAGCTAAAAAAAATTGAGCTAACTGGAATATTTTCTCTTATTTAGCATATCTGTTGACAGCCAGGATTTGAGCTAAGCCACAGACATCCCTGGAGAATTTATCATCTTACTAGTTCTTATTGAAATTGCTGAATCCCATCCAGGTTGAATACGAACTGTAGGGAAGTGGTTTCCAAACGTTATGACATTATGCTCCCTTTTGGATTTTATCAAAATCTCATGTTCTTATTTTTATTGAAATAAACCCTTTGCATACATTCTGTATAATATATATATTTATATAAAGGTCCCAACCCTTGGCTTGCTGAGGAGACCTTCATCCTGACAATGGCTGCAGTTTTATCTTAATATATATATATATATATATATATATATATATATATATATATATATATATATATATTTATATACATATATATATATATTTATATATATATTGTTATCCTTCTTTCTCTAAGATCGATAGATATATGCACCTTTTGAAACCTATGTTTAAAAACATGGCAGATAATTTTTCTCAAATCTATTGTTTTGAACCAGCCTTTCCAGAACTTCTAACTGTGATCACGTTTTGACACAAAGAAAACTGTTATGTTGTTTACCAGTGCATGCAGTTGGAGCTAAAACAGTTTGGCAAAAAACGCTATAAATTTTGGTTAATTTGGATCATTAGTGCTTAAGTTTGTATTTGGCTTGTTTTGGTTTCTGCATAGTGTGCATAGGTGTCTATTTGGGTGTAGCTGGTAACTGGTTTCATTAGATTAGCATAAGAAAAGGCTTGGCTCGCTTCGTTAGCGTATCAACTGCAGTAGGTGTATTTATAGGAGGTTTCAACTCTGTGAGTTTACTCTGTAAGTAGTTTGCAGCCAGACACAAGTGCAGCAGACAGACAGAAGTGTGTAGTTTCAAAAACTGCAGTACTTAAGTCAAGCTTGAGGTAAGCTCAGGCTATTACTATTACTTCACTCTTACTTCTCTCTTCTTTTCTATTGTAGACAAAAAACTTAAAAAAAATAAAAAATAAAAAAAATCTTACTATCATTCTTTAATACTGCTTATGTTGTAGTACTTGGAATTGTGTTGCATTTAGTATTTAGTTTGAATTGTGTGTTTATTTACTTTGGTTAATTTGGATCATTAGTGCTTAAGTTTGTATTTGGCTTGTTTTGGTTTCTGCATAGTGTGCATAGGTGTCTATTTGGGTGTAGCTGGTAACTGGTTTCATTAGATTAGCATAAGAAAAGGCTTGGCTCGCTTCGTTAGCGTATCAACTGCAGTAGGTGTATTTATAGGAGGTTTCAACTCTGTGAGTTTACTCTGTAAGTAGTTTGCAGCCAGACACAAGTGCAGCAGACAGACAGAAGTGTGTAGTTTCAAAAACTGCAGTAGTTTGAAAACGGCAGGAGTTTGGTGAAGGCATTGGTTTTGTCAGTTTGGTGAGTAACTGCTTTAATTCTAAGATGTCTGGTTTGGTGCAGTGTAACACTTGTCTGGCTGTTGTGTTCCGCAGTACTCTCTGGAGTTTGGGGTGTTGTCCAGTATGTTTGCATCTGTCCACATTGTATGGTGAAATTTCCAGGCTGCAGTCTTTGGTGTGTTATCTGCAATCAAAAGAAGGGAATCTTTCCCAGCTAGAGTGTGAAGTCAAGCAACCATGTAATCCACCACCGCAGCCCCAACGGCCCATGAAGAGAAGGGCTGTGTGGAAGACAGTTGGTTCAGGGAGGTTGAGAGTTGTGGAGCAGAAGCACAACACTGTTGGTATTTCGGTGTGTAATCCCTTTGGTGTCCTGTCTGAATTGGAAAGTGAGATTTCAGAAGATAAAAGCACAGATACTCAGGTACGGGATGTTGTGAGTCCCAAAGGAGAGAATTGTAACAAGCAGTCAGGAGCAGAAAATGGACTTAAAAAGAAGAGAAAGCATCTCCTTGTTGGTGACTCGATTGTTAGAGGTGTTGCTTTAGGGCAGAATGAGGATGGACTGAAGGAGGTGAGATGTCTTCCTGGTGCTACTGCAAGCAGGGATAAAAGACGCATCTCAAATATTGTCAAGGCTGCAACAAAGGAGACTGAAGTTGATCTGATCATTCATCTCGGTACAAACGATTTGTCCCAGAAAAGTGTTGAAGAGGTGAAAATGGAATTTCAAAGTCTCAGCCTGGAGCTGAGCAGAATGACAGACTCTATCACTTTTTCAGAGATTTTGCCAGTCCGCTCTGAAAATAGTAAGAGACTTCGTATCCTGGAGTTCAATGGTTGGCTAAGACAGTGGTGTAAAGAAGAAGGTTTTGGATTTGTCAGTCACAGTGGTAGAAGGTGGAGTTGTAAAGAAATGTTCAAGAGAGATGGTCTGCACCCGTCACACAGAGGAACTGAGGTACTTGGAGAAGAGTTCAGGTGTTTCTTGGAGAGGCATTTAAACTAGATGGAGGGGGCAGGAATTTAATTGAGAAGATTGATTTCTGTCCCCGAACAGTTTTGGTGAACCAGGGTTCTGAGTTTGTTAGTGTGATAGATACAGATGTTGGTGCACAGGAAGTTGCTGGTGCTTTACATACAGATGTTGGTGAGGTAGATGATGGTGCGGTAGATAGAGTTGTTGTTGGTGATAAATGTAATGTTCTTCGTGTAATGTGTACTAATGCTCGCAGCTTAGACAACAAGCTCAGCGAGCTAATATCAATAGTTTGTAGAGATGACTTGGACTTGATTGTAATAACAGAGACATGGTTCAGGGACTGTAATGACTGGGAAATAGCCATTCCGGGATACACGTTGTATAGGAAAGATAGGGCTGAGAGAAGAGGGGGTGGGGTAGCCATTTATGTTAAAGATAGCATAAAATCCACAGCGATCCAGAATTCATGTAAAGAGTTGGAGACTCTCTGGATCTGTCTGCAGAATAAAAAGGGATCAGTTACAAGAATAGGTGCAGTCTACAGGCCTCCGGGGCAATCTGAAGAGCAAGACAACATGCTAGTGGACGAGATTACCCAAATGGCAGTAAAGGGAGATATAGTAGTTATGGGAGACTTCAACATGCCTGATGTTGATTGGAATATCCCTTGTGCGTCCACATGTAGAAGTAGGAGCATCGTAGAAGCCCTGACGGGGATGTCCCTAAAACAGCTGGTGAAGGCGCCAACTAGAGGGGACAATATCCTAGACTTAGTATTCACAAATGGAGACCTGGTATCTGAGGTGAAGGTGGGAGAAAATCTAGGTTCCAGTGACCACCAATGTTTGTGGTTCGGAATCCAGACTGACTACGAGAAATCCCATTCTGCAACCAAAGTATTGGACTTTAGGAAGACGAAGTTTGAGGATATGGGAGAATATGTAAAGAAAGAATTAAAAGGGTGGGATAAAACACCGAGAGTGAGTACTCAGTGGAAGACACTCAAAGAAGTCCTCTTAAAGGCAACAAGATTACATGTTAGACAAATTAGCAAGAGGAAAAGAAAGAGAAATCCACTATGGTTTACTAGAGAGGTAAGAGCTATAGTGAAAGATAAAAAGTCTGCCTATAAGAGATATAAAGAGACTGGAAGTGAAGCGGACAGAGAAGGGTATAAAACTATACAGAAGAAGACTAAACAGATGATAAATGCTGCTAAAGCCTCAAAAGAGGAAGAAATGGCCAAATCTGTTAAGAAGGGGAATAAAACCTTCTTCAGATATATCAGTGACAGGAAGAAGAAAAACTGCGGGATTACAAAAATTAACAACGGAAAAAATCAGTTTATAGAAGAGGAAAAGGCGGTCGCTGACCATCTGAATAACTACTTCTGCTCAGTTTTTTCAGACGGCGGCCCTCATAATCAGAAAATGTCTGAACACAGCATTGCCTCTAGTTGTATAATTTTAGCCCCAGTGTTTTCAGAGGCCGATGTTCTAGAGGAACTTGTCCGGCTAAAGTCAAATAAAGCGATGGGTCCGGATGGAATCCACCCTAGAGTTCTTAAAGAACTCCGATCTGTCATAGTTGGCCCCCTGACTAATCTGTATAACCAGTCCCTTCTTACGGGAGAAGTTCCTGATGATTGGAGAATGGCCAATGTTGTACCCATTCACAAGAAGGGTAGTAAAGAAGAAGCTAGTAACTACAGGCCAGTCAGCCTGACATCTGTAGTGGTAAAAATGATGGAGACTCTTCTAAAGAAGAAGATAATTGACCATCTAACAAAAAACAACCTGATGGACCCAAACCAGCATGGCTTCACTGAGGGCCGATCCTGTCAGACTAATCTCATTGATTTCTTTGACTATGTAACTAAAGTGCTGGATGAAGGTGGTGCTGTGGATATCGCCTACCTGGATTTCAGTAAAGCTTTCGATACAGTTCCCCATAAAGAGCTGATAGATAAATTATCAAGAATTGGACTTAACCCCTGGATAGTTCAGTGGATCTGCAGTTGGCTGAAGGACAGAAACCAGAGGGTTGTTGTTAATGGAGTGTATTCTGAGCAGAGACTGGTTACAAGTGGAGTGCCACAAGGATCTGTTCTGGGCCCTGTTCTGTTCAACATGTTTGTAAGTGACATAAGGGAAGGCTTGGCAGGGAAGGTTTGCTTGTTTGCTGATGACACAAAAGTGTGTAATAGGGTTGATGTTCCAGGAGGTGTCTGTAATATGGAGAATGATTTGGCACTATTAGATAAGTGGTCAAAACAATGGAAACTTCAGTTCAATGTTTCCAAATGTAAAATAATGCACTTGGGGAAAAGAAACCCTCAATCTGACTATCGTATTGGCAGTTCTGTGGTAGCAAAGACTTCAGAAGAGAAGGATTTGGGGGTGGTCATCTCTGACAGCCTCAAGATGAGTAACCAATGCAACCAGGCGGTGGGGAAAGCAAATCGTATGCTTGGCTGCATAGCTAGAGGTATAACAAGCAGGAAGAGGGAGATTGTGATCCCTCTGTATAGAGCTCTAGTGAGACCACATCTGGAATACTGTGTACAGTTCTGGAGGCCTCATCTGCAAAGGGATATAACTAAAATTGAGCGGGTTCAAAGAAGAGCTACAAAAATGGTGGAAGGTCTAAAGCATAGAACTTATCAAGAACGACTCAGAGATCTAAATATGTATAGTCTGGAGGAAAGAAGAGAAAGGGGGGACATGATTGAAACCTTTAAATATGTTAAAGGACTGAACAAGGTTCAGGAGGGAAGTGTGATTAATAAGAATCTGAATACAAGAACAAGGGGGCACAATCTGAGGATAGTTGGAGGAAAAATCAAGAAAAACATTAGAAAATATTATTTCACTGAAAGAGTAGTAGAAACTTGGAACAAACTTCCAGCAGAGGTGGTTGATAAATCCACAGTAACACAGTTTAAACATGCCTGGGATAAACATGTATCTATCCTAAGATAACAATAAAGGAATACTAAAGGGCAGACTAGATGGACCAGGTGGTCTTTTTCTGCCGTCAATCTTCTATGTTTCTATGTTTCTATGCTATAGGATATTCAACAAAAACACTGCTGAGAAATGCATATTTTCATTGAGGAACAGGAAATTAGAATTTACATATGGAATGATGACACTTTATTATATTAATTTTACATTACATGTAAAAGATAGTTTTGTTTTACAAACGTGACATATTTTGGCTTAGTCTGACAAGGTCAAGCCCTGGAGAAGCAGATTGGCAGGGGTTGCAGATTGGACAATTAATCGTATTACAGTTTCATTGATCAATAAATCCAACAGAGTAAATCTGGATATCTCTAAAGTGTTTGACAAGTCATATTTAGGCACAACCATAATTATTATGCTTCATCTAGTATGATTATAAATGAATCACCATTAATCCTCAGGAAAGAAATACTATACCATATCTGTTCAATTTTACACATTAGACCATGCCATTGTGTGGCATATTGCCTCTGAGCAATTAAATAGGGCATCTGAAGGATGAAAATGTATCACAAATACTTTACTCAGATCTATGCCTTTCCTTCATGTTATCTATAAATTCTATAGACCAATGAGAGGGTATGAATACTTTCTACTTACTTATAAATTCATGCTTGAAGAAGTATTGCAGCACTATGAACCTTTTACCAATTGCCGGTGTACTATTATCCATTATTTTAATTGCCAGTAACCCAACTGTTAATAATTCAGTTTATTTGCACATTTGCACATTTACTTGTACCATGTTCTTTTTTTTTTTTTTTTTTTGCTTTGATTTTATTTTCCAAGAATTTTTAATTTAGTGAGTGATCTTCATTCCTAGTGCACATTAAACTGTATTTTTTCATGTTTTACAAAGTTTTATTAGGTTTGAGGTATCAGCAGAAGCTGATATAAACAATGATATGAAACAGTACAGAACTGTACAACAGTTTAAGTATAGCATTGTGACTCGTCATATGTTACCGATATCTTCAAGTGGTAGAAAGAGTCGTCTGTGAGATGTAAGTATCTTGAGGTTGAGGAGAGAGCCTATGTTGTCCAAGTCACGGTATGTTACTGAGAACCATCTATACGAGAGAAAGGGTGGAGGGGAAAAAATAATATGACGGGGTAAGGTGGTATACCTGGTAAGCAGTGGTATCTGTGCAGAAGGCATAAAGAGTCTCCATGTGTCTGTGTCTAGTGAGGAGAGTGAGAATAGCCATGTTATACCAAGATGGACGGAGAGGCAGGTGAAATTGATGAAAGATATTGTATCCAGGGGGACCACACTGAGAGGAATCTGGACTTTGAGTCAGTGGAGACGGCATGACATTTTTCTATGGTGCTATAAACATCAATTTTGTGTATCCATTCTTCAGTCTGTGGGGGCTCTGTCACCTTCCAATGGAGCGGCATAAGAGATTTAGCTATATTAAGGAGTGGAGGATAGAAGAGGTCTTTTTTGGGGGGGTTCTTTAATGCCAAGAAAGGTGTCGTAGAGGAAGAGGAAAAGAAGAGGGTCTTTAAAAATAGGAATGCTCTCTTACAGAGTAAAATGCAACAGGACTTGGTCCAGTATAGAAAAATTGAGGTGCTTGACCACTATATCTGCAACATAGAGCTGAGAGGCATCTCCATCAGGAGCTGGGTGTGGATCTGAAGAGTTGCAAGAGCTTTAGCAGTATATTTAACCATCAGGGGAGCAGTTTGTATCTCACCTCTTTAGTCTTAGAGTCACTTGTGAAGTGAGATGAAACAAAGTATTTTCATTCACTGGGAGAGGTCTAGGGAGCAGGAACATCCAGTCTCCCAGGGGGCAAGAAAGTATGGCTTGTTCTGGTCCGTCAGGGTAATTAGTAGAGAGTAACAAAACACCAGGGGTCGGTTACATGGCTTTAAAATGGAGACTGAAATCCTTTTTTACATTCCTTCTCTGTAATATTTGCCACTAGGGGACTGGTGCCCTTCCTGGAAATGTCCGCATATAGTTTAAAGTGTGGGAATCAAAATCAGTTCACAGCGAGCCCTGGGTATTGAGATTCATCATTTGCCAGACTTGGAAGTGGGTTTGGGTTATGCCAGGAGTGAATTACAGATTTCCTATTACTTACTAGCAATGTGGGACAGCGCTGCCCATCAGGATATATAGGGAATTAATGCACACACATGGATGCAAGACAAACATACACAGAGACGCACACGCAAATGCACACGCATACACTGAGATGCATAAAGAGTAGTGATGAGCGAGCACCCCAATGCTCGGGTGTTCGGGTGCTCTGACCGAGCGCCCCCGGAGGCTCGAGTGCTCGGCCGAGCACCCGAGCCCCATTGAAGTCAATGGGAGGACTCGAGCATTACACCAGGCACCCCCTGCTCTGATGAGGGGAGGGTGCCTGGTCCATAGGAAAAGGGCAGAAAATGATGGAAACACCACAGAAATGGTTCAGGGACAGCATAGGGAGGATGTCTGGATGCATCTTGGACTCCAACATCGCTGCTGGGAACGATCTTTCGCCCGTAGTACGCCATTTTTACAGACTGACCGTAAAACACACAAAAAGGAAAATAAAAACGACTTTAGGCAAAAAATTGTTACCAAACAGTATTTGCTGTATATTTACTTGTATATCATCTGCAAATTCTGCAAAAAATTTCATCGGTTTTTCTGAAGTGAGGCCATGATTAAGAGGGAAACGTGCGCAGAGGCAAATTCTCCCAAAAATTTCCTAGATTTTTCTGAACTGAGGCCATGATTAAGAGGGAAACGTGCGCAAAGGCAAATTCTCCCAAAAATTTCCTCGATTTTTCTGAACTGGGGCCATGATTAAGAGGGAAACGTGCGCTGAGCCGACCATCTAAAACATTATGGGTGAGGGTCTGCTGCGGAGCTGACCATCCTAAACATTATATGCGAAGGCCCGCTAGTGAGCTGACGCTATAAAACATTATATGAGAGGGACCGCTAGAGAGCTGACCCAATAAAACATTATATGAGAAGGCCCGCTGGTGAGCTGACCTATATAAAAATTGTCAAACAGGGCCCACTGGTGAGCTGGCCCTATATAAAAATTATATCACAGGGCCCGCTGGTGAGCTGGCCCTATATAAAAATTATAGCACAGGGCATATGGAAGAGGAGGAGGAGGATGAGAAGATTAACAGTCAACCATATACCTGTTTTTTGGGTGGAAGGGGTGAATGGGAATACAGAGTATTCCCATCATTGTAAATAACATATATAAAGTGAGTTTATGTTCCCCCAGGGCTTTCCTCCAGTGGAGTGGAGAAGTCAGGGGAAATCCAGGCCTTGTTCATTTTTATAAGTGTCAACCTATCAGCATTGTCGGTGGAAAGGCGGATACGCTTATCTGTTATGATGCCACCAGCAGCACTAAATACCCGCTCAGACAGAACGCTGGCGGCAGGGCAGGCCAGCACCTCCAAGGCGTAGAGTGCCAGTTCATACCACGTGTCCAGCTTGGACACCCAGTAGTTGTAAGGCACAGAGGGATCATTGAGGACGCTGACACGGTCTGCTACGTACTCCTTCACCATCTTCCAAAACTTTTCCCTCCTTGTGACACTAGGCTGCGCATCAGGGTGAGGGTGCTGGCGGGGTGTCATGAAGGTGTCCCACGCCTTGGAGAGTGTTGCCCTGCCTTTGTCGGAACTGCTGTGTGCTCCCCTTTTCTCCCCTTCTCGGTTGGCCAAGGTAGCACGTACTCTGCCGCCAGCGTTGTCAGATGGAAAATTTTGGAGCAATTTTTCAACAAGAACCTTCTGGTATTGCACCATTTTGCTTGTCCTCTCCACCAGAGGAATGAGAGATGAGAAATTCTCTTTGAGAGATGAGAAATTCTCTCTGCAGCTTCAACAGGCCGGCCTAAGCTGTAGATGACTTACGGAAATGTGCACACACGCGGCGCACCTTGGTCAAGAGATCATGCACATTGGGGTAGGTTTTTAGAAATCGCTGAACCACTAAATTAAATACATGCGCTAGGCATGATACGTGTGTGAGCTTGCCGAGCTCCAAAGCCGCCACCAAGTTACGCCCATTATCACACACAACCATGCCTGGTTGCAGGTTGAGTGGCGAGAGCCACTGCTCGGTCTGGTGACTAATCCCCTGCAACAGCTCTGAGGCCGTGTGCTGTTTGTCCCCAAGGCAGATCAGCTTCAGCACGGCCTGTTGACGCTTCCCCACTGCAGTGCTACACTGCTTCCAGCTACTGGCTGATGGGGGAGTGGCGCTGCGTGTAGAGAATTCGGAGGTGGAAACGGAGGAGGAGGAGCCAATAACGTAGGTGCTGGCGGAAACCCTGATGGAGGTAGGGCCCGCAATCCTCGGCGTTGGTAGCACCCGTGCCATCCCAGGGTCCGAGTCGCTCCCAGCCTCCACGACATTCACCCAGTGTGCCGTCAGGGAAATGTAGCATCCCTGGCCACAGGCACTTGTCCATGTGTCAGTCGTTAAGTGGACCTTCCCAGTAACTGCGTTGGTCAGGGCACGGGTGATGTTACGGGACACATGGTGGTGTAATGCGGGGATGGCACACCGGGAAAAGTAGTGGCGGCTGGGGACCGCGTACCGAGGGACAGCTGCTGCCATCAGGCTGCAGAAGGACTCAGTGTCCACAAGCCTAAATGGCAGCATTTCGATGGCCAGTAATTTGGAAAGGTGTGAGGTTAGTGCTATGGCCTGTGGGTGGGTGGCTGGGTATTTTCGCTTGCGCTCAAATGCCTGGGGTAACGACATTTGGACGCTGTGCTGGGACAGGGAAGTGGATGTGGTCGCTGATGGTGCTTCAGATGGTACAGGTGCAGGGCGGGAGGTATGCGGGCCTGCGCCTTCGACAGTCGATTGGCCGGCACCGAAAACAGGGGAAGAGGAGGCAGTGGTGTGGCCTGCAGACACAGATGGGCGATCCAGGCGTTCCTCCCACTTATTACGGTGCTTGGATGCCATGTGTCGGATCATGCTGGTGGTGGTGAGGTTTCTAGTGTTCATGCCTCGGCTCATTCTGGTGTGGCACAGGTTGCAAACTACAATTCTTTTGTCGTCCGCACTTTCCTTAAAAAAACGCCATACCGCGGAACACCTACCCCTTGGCAAGGAAGATTTACGCAAGGGGGTGCTCCGTGGAACATTTGCGGGCCGGTTTGGTGCAGTCCGCCTTCTTTTTGTAGCCACACCACTGCCTCTTCCAGCCTGTTGCGGTGCTGCAGATGGCTCACCCTCAGGACTGCTGTCATCGCTCGGCTCTCCACCTTCCCAGGTGGGGTCAGTCACCTCATCGTCCACCAAGTCCTCCTCCACTTCCTCACTCTGATCATCCTCCTCATGTCTTGATCCCACCACATACTCAGTCATTGACAACTGTATAACATCCTCCTCAACAAGGTCTTGAGACAGTAATAGTGGTTGATTTAATGGCAACTGTGTCTCATCATCATCATCATCATCCACTACTTCCTTTGACCTTAAATGCCGTTCACATCTGTCATCTTCTTGTGATTGGGTACCCTCTAGAGGTTGTGAATCAGGGCATAAGATGTCATGTTCCTCTGCAAGCGTGCTTGGAGAGAGGGTCAAATGAAGGATTGGTGATGAGACGAGCTCCTCACTATATCCCAGTGTGGGATCACTTCTTTGACCAGACCGTCTATGGTGGGAGGAAGGATGATCAGAGTGAGGATTATGTTGACCAGACTCTTGGCTACTGAGAGTGGACTTGGTGGAAGACAGGGTGGTGCTTAACCGACTGGAAGCAGTATCAGAAGACATCCAACTGACCACCTGTTCGCAGTGGTCGGACCGCGAGAGTGATGTCCTGCGACGCCCTGTAAAATTAGACATGAAGCTAGGTATGGTGGATGTCTTTCTTTCTTGTGCTCTGGCACCAGGCACAGTTTCTCCGCGTCCTGACCCGCGCCCTGAACTATCAGGATCACGTCCACTTCCCCGTCCCTTTTTACCCGCCTTCTTCATCTTACACGGAATATGTGACTTTGATATTTTACTTTGAAGACTTAACAGTATTTCTTCCTATTCTGCAACTGTGCAGAGTACACAGAATAGGGTGCTAAACTGCGGTGACGCACACTGAATGGAATATGTGACTTTGATATTTGAGTTTGAAGACTTAACAGTATTTCTTCCTATTCTGCAACTGTGCAGAGTACACAGAATAGGCTGCTAAACTGCGGTGACGCACACTGAATGGAATATGTGACTTTGATATTTTACTTTGAAGACTTAACAGTATTTCTTCCTATTCTGCAACTGTGCAGAGTACACAGAATAGGCTGCTAAACTGCGGCGAAGCACACTGAATTTAATATATTTGACTTTGATATTTTACTTTGAAGACTTAACAGTATTTCTTCCTATTCTGCAACTGTGCAGAGTACACAGAATATGCTGCTAAACTGCGGTGACGCACACTGAATGGAATATGTGACTTTGATATTTGAGTTTGAAGACTTAACAGTATTTCTTCCTATTCTGCAACTGTGCAGAGTACACAGAATAGGCTGCTAAACTGCGGCGAAGCACACTGAATGGAATATGTGACTTTGATATTTTACTTTGAAGACTTAACAGTATTTCTTCCTATTCTGCAACTGTGCAGAGTACACAGAATAGGCTGCTAAACTGCGGCGAAGCACACTGAATTTAATATATTTGACTTTGATATTTTACTTTGAAGACTTAACAGTATTTCTTCCTATTCTGCAACTGTGCAGAGTACACAGAATAGGCTGCTAAACTGCGGCGAAGCACACTGAATGGAATATGTGACTTTGATATTTTACTTTGAAGACTTAACAGTATTTCTTCCTATTCTGCAACTGTGCAGAGTACACAGAATAGGCTGCTAAACTGCGGCGAAGCACACTGAATGGAATATGTGACTTTGATATTGTAGTTTGAAGACTTAACAGTATTTCTTCCTATTCTGCAACTGTGCAGAGTACACAGAATAGGCTGCTAAACTGCGGCGAAGCACACTGAATGGAATATGTGACTTTGATATTGTAGTTTGAAGACTTAACAGTATTTCTTCCTATTCTGCAACTGTGCAGAGTACACAGAATAGGCTGCTAAACTGCGGTGACGCACACTGAATGGAATATGTGACTTTGATATTTTACTTTGAAAACTTAACAGTATTTCTTCCTATTCTGCAACTGTGCAGAGTACACAGAATAGACTGCTAAACTGCGGCGAAGCACACTGAATTTAATATATTTGACTTTGATATTTTACTTTGAAGACTTAACAGTATTTCTTCCTATTCTGCAACTGTGCAGAGTACACAGAATAGGCTGCTAAACTGCGGCGAAGCACACTGAATTTAATATATTTGACTTTGATATTTTACTTTGAAGACTTAACAGTATTTCTTCCTATTCTGCAACTGTGCAGAGTACACAGAATAGGCTGCTAAACTGCGGTGACGCACACTGAATGGAATATGTGACTTTGATATTTTACTTTGAAGACTTAACAGTATTTCTTCCTATTCTGCAACTGTGCAGAGTACACAGAATAGGCTGCTAAACTGCGGCGAAGCACACTGAATTTAATATATTTGACTTTGATATTTTACTTTGAAGACTTAACAGTATTTCTTCCTATTCTGCAACTCTGCACAGTACACAGAATGTGCTGCTAAACTGCGGCGAAGCACACTGAATGGAATATGTGACTTTGATATTTTAGTTTGAAGACTTAACAGTATTTCTTCCTATTCTGCAACTCTGCACAGTAAACAGAATGTGCTGCTAAACTGCGGCGAAGCACACTGAATGGAATATGTGACTTTGATATTTTAGTTTGAAGACTTAACAGTATTTCTTCCTATTCTGCAACTCTGCACAGTACACAGAATGTGCTGCTAAACTGCGGCGACGCATACTGAATGGAATATGTGACTTTGATATTTTAGTTTGAAGACTTAACAGAATGTGCTCTAATCTGCAACTTTGCACACTAAACAGAATGTGCTCTAATCTGCAACTTTGCACACTAAACAGAATGTGCTCTAATCTGCAACTTTGCACACTAAACAGAATGTGCTCTAATCTGCAACTTTGCACACTAAACAGAATGTGCTCTAATCTGCAACTTTGCACACTAAACAGAATATATGAAAATTTTTTTTGTTTGTTTTTTTCCTCCCACACAAAATAACCTGCTGCCCCCACACACAGTAGTCCTAAAAAGGACTTTTGGTTCTTTTTTTTTCACAAATTTGCTTTTTTTCTCCCTACACTGACTTTCCCTTCCTATCCTCATCTCTCCCTGGCTAAGACTGAGCCGAACTCGCTGGTCAGGTGCTATACAGCACCCGACCACGGGTTCTGGCCAGCCAATCAGTGTAATGCCAGCAGCCAACATGGCTGCTGGCATTACACTGATGTCAGAGCCTCCCTGCACGTTTATTGGCTGCGCAGCAGCCGCAAAACGTGCGGGGAGGAGACCCGAACATGGCGGGCGAGCACATGCGGTACTCGTACGAGTACCGCCATGTGCCGAGCAGAGCGATGCTCGAGCCGATCCGAGCATCGGCCGAGCATGCTCGCTCAACACTAATAAAGAGATGCAACACAGTCATACACACATACATGCAATGCACAACATACAGACACATAGAGTGTGATACAGACATGCAACACACACAGTGAGTAACAAACAGGCACACACAGAGACACACACACAGAAGTGAGTCATAAGGGGGTGACTTATGTGTCATTGTAATGAGTTTGTGTTTGTACTTATGCCTCCACTGTGGCATTCATTCATATAGTTGAAATGCATGTGGTAATTGCACATACTATGGTAGAAGGTGGACTGTGCTGGCTCCTGGGGTGTGAGTGTGAGTGAGTGTGTATGAGTGAGAGTGAGTGGCATTCATTCATGTAGTTGAAATGCATGTGGTAATTGCACATACTATGGTAGAAGGTGGATCGTGCTGGCTCCCAGGGTGTGAGTGAGTGTGAGTGAGTACGTGTGAGTTATTGTGTGTGACTGATTGCACGTGAGTGATTGCGTGAGTGTGTTAGTGTGTGTGTAAGTGTGTGTGTGATTGAGTGAGTGTGTGTGATTGAGCGAGTGTGAGTGTGAGAAAGTGTGATTGAGTGTGAGTGAGAGGGTGTATGAGAGTGAAAGAGAGAGCATGAGTGTGTGATTGAGAGTGAGAGTGTGAGTGTGTGTGAGAGTGTGAGTGTGTGTGATTGAGTGTGCGAGTGAGTGTGTGAGTGTGTGAGTGAGAGAGTGTGAGTGTGTGTGATTGAGTGTGTGTGTGATTGAGTGTGTGAGTGAGAGAGTGTGTGAATTATTATGAGTGTGTATGATTGAGTGTGAGTGAGAGTGTGTGATTGAGTGTGTGTGACTGAGTGTTAGTGTGTGTGAGTGTGTGTTTTTTGTCTGATGTGTTTGTGTCTGTGGTGTAGGAGTGAGTGGCGGCTATTTTGTTTTTTCAGTTACTTGGATAGTGGTGGGCGGGCTGGATAGTGGGGGCAGACCAACTCCCTGCATGATTTAAATCCCTCCCCCATTGAATCACCCAATGGGAGCAGTAACTCCTCCTTACTTAACCCTTTGAGTGCCAGAGGGGTACGCAACGCATTGCTTTGCAATGCGTTGCGTACCCCTCTGGCACTCAAAGGGTTAAGTTGAGGTAACATAGCATTATAACACACGGTGGCTCTTCAGTTGAGGCAACATAGCAATATGCTGAGGGAACAAATAGAAAGTGGTGTTTGAGGCTTGCCCTCTGTAACATACAGCAAAGCATCTCTGTCCCTTTAAGGAGAAAGGGCTGGAATCAGGAAGCAGGAAGTGGAGGAGTGACAGTTGAAAACAGACAGTTAGTGAGGTTGACTGAAGAGATGAAAAGCATTAAATAAAAGAGTTGCTATTAAGTTTATCCTTGAGTTTGTATTTTATGGAAACATTACACCCTCATACTGAAAAAGAGTGTATGGAGGGTTACAATTATCTGTGGAAGGTGAAACAGTTTGTTTGTGGGTCATGATCCTGAGTGAGAGTGTATGTGGACCAGGAGAACTTATTGATATCCCCTACTTCAGAAGCGAGTGGCAGCTATATTTTTTTGTCAGTTGGATAGTGGTGGGCGGGCTAGAGGGGGTGGGCCAACTCCCTGTATGATAAACATGCCCCTATTGAATCACCCAATAGGAGTTGTGTCTCCTAATGAGACATCAATTATGTAATGAGGCTTTCTGTTCAATGTGTGTTTGTTTTCTGAGGAGACATAAATTATGTTCTGTGTGTGAGGTACCATAAATTATGCAATGAGGCTTATTCTTTTATATATATAGATTAGAGGAGTGATGGGGCAGGGACGAGATTGTGTATCCTGCTGACAGTGTGTCAAGTACTTCTGTTGTTGCCCTGCATTCCTGTCTTCCACTCAGCCTGTGAGCCTCCATTCCTCCCGGATCCCAGACCCCAGGCATAGTATATCAGACCTTCTTGAACTCTATACTGCTGACCTCTTGCTATTCCTATTGACCACTGCTGATCTCCCTAGACCTGACCTCTGGCTATCAACATTAACCTTGCTGAACTACATACTCCTGACCTCTGGCTAGCCATACTGACCACTGTTGCTCTCTCTAATACTGACATTCTGCTATCCCTACTAACCATTGCTGATCTTTCTAATCCTGACCTCTCGCTAGCAACATTGACCTCTGCTGAACTCTGTACTCCTGACCTCTGGCTATCCATATTGACTGTCGTTGTGACCTTCCACCGTACTCCTTCTGAACTTTCTGAGATATTCTCCTTTTGTCTGTCTACAATGCATCAAACATTTGATCTACACTACCTGCCCCTGTGTTGTGGACTACATCTTGGGAATCTTTCATCTATTCAGCCTCCTCAGGGTGTAGTGCTCAGATACGGGTGTGCGACTACTTGTTGTCGGGCTCCAGTTTACTTGTCCCAACTGTGTTGCCTCACAGTAGAATTTGTCACCAGAGAAGTATTGCTGAAATTTAAGCCACATGAAGGACTTCTCAACATTTTCTAAGGATTGTGTTATGCTGAGACTTGCTGTTTTTATGAGGAGCAAGTCAGGGGAATCAAGGGAAAAAAAGGGGGGCAGGGAAGGGTTTAGGGAGGTTCTGAGATATGACACGATTATACTGAAGTAGAGTCTGCATGAAGTGAGGATATGTATGTAACTTCAGGTCAGAAATGTAATTGTTGGGAAGAGACAACAGATGCAGATAGTGAGGGGCTATCACACTCAACCACTCCCACCCAGCTAAAAAATATTGAAGCTCTGAGACTGGTGTGGAAGAAAGTTAGTTGGAGCAAAGTGGAAGGGAATTTGGAGGGGAGGTGGATTAAGATCATCAGTTGAAGCATAAGGGGGGGGAGTATGTTGGCTATAGTCAAGTGGTTGGTCCATCCATGACGTACTTGAAAATGAGAGAAATCTCAATGTATTCATCCTGGTAAAACATTTTCTAAATAAATAAATAAAGTGTCTGATTATGACGAGTGGAGCTGGAATGATGAGTTTGAGATGGTTCGGTTATATATATACAGTAGACTGAAAGGTGAGGGAAGGGGGTAAGAAGGAAAGATAAGGTTGTGAAGGGGAGGGTAGACAAGGATACATATCACTGTACACCAACTGAGGTCCTGCAAAATCACTTGGAAAGAAAACAATGCAGTGTGAACATTATAAGACCAGCACAGCAAGTCCAACACTGGGGGCCAAAACAAGGGCAGCACACAAGATGGGGCCACATCCACATATGCAGTGTGATGGGGATGACAAAGCCACCACTGGACACCCAGCCTCAGCGTACAACCGTTCATTGGCCAGCACCTGCTGTGCAGACCTCTTCTAGGTCTCCCCATCCCATCCAGGGTTAACCGAGAAGGGACAGGGCCCAGTGGTGTTGGGCCAACCCTAAGTGACACACAACATGTCATTAAATGAGAAGGTAGGTATATATATATATGTATATATATATATATATATATATATATATATATAAATTAAAAAATAAAAAAAATATATAAAGACAAGGGATTTCCCACATAGTGTAAGTCACTGAAAGAGAGCATGCTCTATCAGCCGTCTTTGAACTTATCTATCATTAACAATTAAGAATGAGTGTGAGTACCATTATAATGGCTACATTGGGACCAAAGTTGGTCAGGAAATGGGAAGGGCAATCATCCGCTTGCGCTACAAGCATCCAGCTTGAGCGGAGATTGTGTCAGTTTATGGCTGTGTACTACCAATTGAATTTGATTTGCACTGGGGTGAAGGGTGAACAACAAACCTGCAGATAGAGACAGACAGCTGATATTGAGAGGGGTTGGCCCAGAGTGCCATACTAGTGTGAAGTACACAATGAGTGCAGGGAGAATTAAAGCGATAGCTATTATGCAGAGTCGATGAGGGTGCCTTTTGGTGCAATGAATGTGAGGGTTTAGAGGTCATATCAAAACCTGGTGTGGGAAGGGTTAAGAGCGTGTCAACATCTATTGCTCGGAGTGGCCTGCCCCTTTTATATGTACAACAAATACTCAGCAGGTATATGAATAGGCACATACAGTATGTAATATAAATGAAATAATAGAGAAAACAAATGAAAAATAAAATATAAGAATTAATAAAATAATAGGATACATTTCAAGCCACATATTATGAGGGAAAGTACAACTCAAGACTAAAATTTTAATTAGGAGAGGGCATCAAGCCAGTTCCTGCCAGGACCATGAGGAGGCTCGAGGAGCATGAAATGGGCACCACACACCCCCAGGGAGCCCAAACAAGACTACCTATAATAGTCAACACCTAACACTGACACTGAGGCCAAGGAAACACACTGTTATACAGATATACAGGTTGTGTTACTGCAGTTGATGGATTGGCAGCCTATTCAGGGAAACTAGAGTGGTCTGGAGCATGAAGGGAAGGCAAATGACCAACAACAAGGGAGAAGCATACATCTTATATCAGGCTAACATGAAGTCCAGAGATCATGTAGCAAGTGAGGCTACTCTGGCAAAAATCCAAAGGACTGGTCAGGGTCGACCTAATAGACAGGTAACCGAACGTCATTGTAAAGCTTAAGTCTAGGCCATAGAGAGGTGGTGGGTTGATTCTGAGGAGAGATCCAACAGTCTCTGTTTCTTAGAGGGAGAATCTGGTGACCTGTAACAGTTTTATGGACACTCATACACAGAAGGTTTGGTAAAACACAGTTTGATTAATAAAACACGGATAATGTGACCTACGCGGGTCCAGTACATACAAATGACACAATACTGCCACAGGTCAGGTTTACAAGAATGTATAGGAACCCACACAGGTACAGCTGGTACAGATGTACAAGACTGACACAGGTCAGGTCACCAGGATAAAGTAACCCACTCAGATCCAGTAGGCACCAAAGGTGCAATACTGACACAGGTCAGGTCACAGTTTGTGTGATTCTGGAAGAGCAAGCAGGTACACTACTAGGCCATGGGAGGCCGACAGGCCCTAGCAGTGTATAGGTAATGGTGACTTCCTAGGCAGGGAGTTAGCCCAAGCTATAAGCCACAGAACAAGGACAGAGCGGAGGCCAATACTATCACACTGGATAGTAAGAGTGAGACTAGGCAACAGAGCCAAATGTAGGCTTAAATGAGGAGACAGCAGACAAATACCCTATCAGCCTATTCGGAGACCCCTGGCTGCCTATTCGGAGACCCCTGGCTGTAGGTTTCAGTAGGCAACAATGACAGGACTGCCAGAATAGGGAAGATACACAATACTGCCAGGCACTATCTCAGGGAGGATTCTTAGAACGTCTGTGACCCAGAAGCGCTATAGCTCCAAACTGTGACTGGTAACCGAAAGCTCAGACCTGGACAGAACTGCCAAGCAGTGGAAACTGACGAGGCGCCCAGAGAGAACCCAGCTTCGGAAGAGCGGATGGATAGGTCAAGCTTACCGGGTGCAAGCAATGGATCAGACACCAAATCAGAGGTATACTAGCGCAACGAGGAGGCAGGGTCGCAGAACAGCACTGCAGAAGCAGTGTAGACCGGAGGCAACCAGTAGCTGTCAGAGACAGAAATCTGCGCAGGAGGGGAGCCCTCCAACCAGAACACAGGCAGAGCAGATAGTAGTACCAGGAGGTACACTGAACAGGAAGTTCCCCAATCCGGGTCTGTACACAGGGCAGGAACATCAGCCGGGCTGGGTCGATACACAAAACAGGAACATCAGCCAATCCGAGTCAGTACACAGAGCAGGAACGTCAGCTGGGCTGGGTCGGTACACAGAGCAGGAACGTCAGCAAATCCTGGTCGGTACACAGAGCAGGAATTCAGCCAGGCGGGATCAGTACACAGAGCAGGAATGTCAGCCAATCCGAGACAGTACACAGAGCAGGAACGATCAGGCAGAGTAGTCAGACAGTCCGGGTAGTACACAGAATACACACGATATCAGAAACAACGTTGGCAACTGGAACACCACGAAAGGGTACCGCTGAAGTGACAGGGCTCAGTATATAAGAGCTAGAACTGAGCAGAGACAAACCTCAGCAGCCAATAAAAGAGAATCAGGAAGTAGCCCTGACATAACAATGTCGCCAGCGAAAGCACAGGCACCGTGATATGACCATTCCATGCCCCTCTGCAATTTTTTTGATGCATGGGGTTGTTTCTGTGGACATAGAGGAGGTATAGAAATCCCCAATGTTGTGCAGAAGTAGGCAAATTCATCAGTTGAATGGACTGGCTGAGTGGCTATTATGGTTGGAGGAGAAGGGGAAGCCCCAATGGTAGTGTATTTGGAGGTTGCAAAGGTGGTCGTGAGGGCCCTCACCACTCTACAGAGTTGAAGTGTGCAGGGAGAAATATAATTGTGTTGGTATATATCGTCCCCAGAGCAGTGCAGCACACTTTTCTCTCCGCTTCTTCTCATGAGTAGATCTTTTAGATCATATCTGTGGAAACAGACTATTATGTCTCCCTATGTTCCATTTTCCCTCAGCTTCACATATTGTATCACTCACTTGAGTAGGATCAGTCCCATCTGGGAGTCACCCAATATGTTTGAGAAGAGGGTGTTGAGAAATGGACTGAGGTGTTGTGTGGCCTCTGCTCGACTAGTATTTGCTCAAGTGTGGTGGCGTGTTCAGAAGCTAATACCTCGTCCTCTTCCAAAAGACAGACTCGTTGAGATAATTAAGAGAGGTCTGCCCTTATAGATGCCAGCTCAGCTTTTAATGTGGATTTTATTTCATCCATAATTCCCCTCAGGTCATGTTCGGACTCAGGCCAGCCATGACTTTAATCAGAAGAGGGGTTGAGGACATATCGGCGGGAGTATCAGCTGGTGCCAAAGTGAGATTCCCAGTCGAGTGCAATGGGTTCTGGTCAAGGCTAACCTCCATCTGTTCCCATGCTTTTACAGGGACCACAGAGGAAGTCGTAACAGTGGATGAGGAGGAGGAGATAGGCCTCTGAGGTGAAGCTGGTAAAATAAGTTACAACATTGCCATTTTTTTCCTGTTTACCTTGCATTCAGCAGCTGGATTGTGGAGGTAAGTAAGGCAAGTAAGGGGGATCAGGTCAGATCAGAGAGATTTGGTTTGTGGTGGGCAGGAGCTCATCTAATGTTTAGCCATCAAGCTGGTAAAGACAAACCCCCATTATACTGTATTTTTATGAATCATGGTTCACAATAATTTATACACCATGAAATGTAAAAAGTCAAGAAGACCTGTATATATATGTGTTCTGGCATCTGTAAAGTATTCCACATTATATGAGATTATGTACTGTACAACATCCACTGACAGTTGTTTTAAAAACATATATGACATTTTATATTATATGTGGGGCACAATTCAACAGATTTGAATTGTGTATTGAGGTGTTCCCCATGCAACATAAAAAAGACACAAAATGTTGTAAGTTGAAAACCTATAAACCAATAAAGGTTGTAAGCAATAAAGGTTATAAACTTAACTCTTTGGGTGTCAAAGGTATATGTAATGCATTACAAAGCAATGCATTATGTACCCCTCTGGAACTCAAAAGGATAAACGGTTGCACATTGAAATTCCCCGTGTAGAGTAGCAGGTAAGTCATATGATACAGCAAACTTATTTTAGTGCAATGTGTTGAAGACACATTGGGTAGTTGGTGTGCTCCACTTTAACTTTAGACATAAGAAACATTTTGTCCTAGTATGCATCAAACCTTCACTTGAAAAATTAAAGTGAATTACTTGTAATCATTAGAACAGTGTTTCTCAACTCCTGTCCTCAGGACCCACTAACAGGTCAAGACTTAGGGATTTCTCTGCTAGAGCACAGGTGTGGTAATCAGAGGCTCATTCACATTAATTAACTCACCTGTGCTCTAACAAGGAAATCATCAAATCCTGGCCTGTTAGTGAGTCCTGAGGACAGGAGTTGAGAACCACTGCATTAGAAGCTGTATTATATGCTTTTACACAGGTTCACTTCAAGGCAATTACTATGAAGAAAGACAGTTTTTTTATTGTTATATCTTAGAACTAGCCATTTCACAAAATAAACAATGTTATTCTTCTTACTGTCTCTATGGATCACAATAATTACATATATGGAGTTTAATGCACACATATGTATTTCTTTATGCAGAAAAAAAAATGATCTTACATAAGCTAACTGTAATTATACCGCCAAGATAATTTAGACCCAATTCATTTAATATTTTTACTAACTCTACTTTCACCATTGACTCTGTTGTGGATTTGCACCACCATATTTTTTTTGTCGTTGTAAAATATAAGTAATACGTATAATACAGTCATTGGTTTTTAATGCACCATAATAATTGCATTTACTAAAGGTTGAATTGCTATTTTATATGTGATACAACCATATTTCATTTATAGTATCTTCAAGTTATATTACTGGGGTTTGTGGAGTAGCTGAGTCATTTTATTCAGATAATATCTTGTTGATTTCAGTGTAAGAGCTGCACTATATTAGAAATCTGGAATGAAAGACTATATTATTTGTGAAAAGTACCTTTTTATATCTTCTCTACCATACATAACATTGCCATTTTAGTGGGCAGAATGGCTAAATCAGCCACTATATTAATTTTATAGCCTATTATATCTCAGCCATTGAATCAGGGACTGTGAGCCAACAGGGGTGTTATTTCATGTGAGTAATAAACCTCTTCATCTTTTAGGGCTTTTTCACATGAGCAGCAGAACAATTAATTTCACATTACATATAACAGAGAGTTTTGTTTTATGAATGTGACATATTTAGGCTTAGGCTGACAAGTCCATGCCATAGAGCATCAAATTGGCAGGGGCTACAGACTGGACAGCCTATATCTATTTTCTAAAGAAATTGCATGAGGTAAAAAAATGTGCTGCTCTGTGGCTCCAGACAGCACAGTGTATAAATGAATAACTGTTGTCCCAATATTAATTATAAAATACATGACTTGCCATGCAAAATAGCACATTAAATAATTTCTAAAATAAAAAAAGCTGAATTACATTTTGAATGGAATCATAGGAATGTCATTAATGACTGTAATATCTAGAATCCTACATGAAAACGAGAACAAACTGTGTCACTGTGGCCAGGGTATGTCAGTCTTTGGGTTTCCAGCTTCTGTGGACTATAACCCTTTGAGTGCCAGAGGGGTACACAATGCATTGCTTTGAAATGCATTGCGTACCCCTCTGGCACTCAAAGGGATAACTCCCATCATGAACAAAAATGTAGTACTAATGCTCTACGTATCCGTTGTGTCAAAGATATAAAGTCAATGTTGAAAAATCCAACTTGAAGGCTCACCTGTTGTTGGCTTCAGGGTGCTATGAATATGAATAAGAGCTAGAGATGCTCGAAACGCGTCAGACTGTTCATAGTAGCTGATTTTTTCATGCCATGTCTTTGGATGTTTTTGAACTTTTATCATATATGATGGAATAAAGTGAATTTTTTTACGAATAACATCAGTTTTGCTTGACCGTTTATGATTTCAACACCTGAGCCGGGTGTGCTCCCGCTTTGTTCTAATGTTTGATAACTCCCATCATCCCCAACCAGCAATTGGCCAGTTGGGGATGATGAGAGTTGAGGTCCAAAGATTAACTACTTAACTTATTTATTTTCCTTAAGGTTTTTTTTTTTTTCGTTTTCCTCCCATGTACTGATGTACCCCTGCTCCCAAGAGCAACATTATTGTAGTATCCCACTCTACAGTCTCCTGTTTGTTCACTTTGTGTGGTTGGACTGCATCTGTCCTCTACTGTCCACCTCTCCTTTCCACCTCTCTTGTCCAAGTCTCTGATTCTCAAAAAAAAAGTGCATTTTGACAAAAGATACCAGCTAATGAACTTAAGCTCCCCAACTGATGCGAACTGATTGACTAGGTCAGGCCAATTACAGATTACTTTGCAAGGGAAATGCCCTGAATGCAAGGTGTGACACCATATATCATCTGATATTAACCCTTTCAATGCCAGAGGGGTACACAATGCATTGCAAAGCAATGCGCAGAGCTTCCCCTCTGGCACTCAAAGAGTTACACAGACATACTGTAGTGAGACACATGAGGGTGTAATAGCCTTCACTGGATAACCCCCAGTGTCGTTATCAGTCACTATCTCCTCAGTCTTCTCAGCTACAAACACTCTTTTCTCATCGGTATCCCAATCAAGCGTTCTCTTATAGGCCAAATAATGTGTATAAATATAAATATATATATACATGCATATGTGCCCTCTGCCTAGGACCTTATAGTGCCAGGAACTTCTATAAGAATACTGCTTAAGCTAAATATCATAAGACATAGGAGCTCACTTGGACTGAATAAACAACTATCCTATATAATAATTTGCTAAATCGTGTGTAACGCCGCGACATGCACAGTAGACACTGCTGTGCGTGCTGCAGTCATGAGCAGTAGAGACTGCCCGCGCCACGGCTGATACAGAGCTGGGCGCTCCGAAGGAGTGTCCAGCTCTGTATCAGCCGCGACCAGCTCTGTAGCGTCCAGCTCTGTATCAGCCGCGGCGCGGGCAGTCTCTACTGCGCGTGACTGCCCCACGACCGGTTGGTAGTGGCACTCTGGCCCGTGTAACGGGCTCTTCAACTAGTTTATTATAAAACACTTTTAAAATATATCTTAACAGATACCCAATATAAAAACAATAAAGAAATCCAAAAATGTGGAAAAATATACATTCTCCACTATGTGGAATTGCTCTACTCATTTCTCAGCCTCACGCTGCTTCTTCAGGAGCCTAATTTCACATACTCACATGTGATAACAAGGAAGCAAATGATTAACTTTGAGAGAAAAATGTGTCCAACAGAATGCTTTATTTAGTAAGAGTATGTGTACCTTAGGAGTCAATACAAGCAGCTAGATGATGATGCATAATTTCCGAAAGATCGTCATTTAGCCCATTCAACGTGTTGATCAGGGAATGTGCATATCCACAGAAATGTATTGAAGCCACAAAGGTTGTCCATGGTAACACTTTTTATGTGTGGTTGGGCATTGTTCTACTACAGCAGAGTGTCAGGAAGGTTTGGGACCAGTGAGCTTATAATAGGCTGTATAACCAGATCCATATACTAGAGAGTTGTGGAAGTGCTCAAAGTGTGTACTCGGTGTGTGTATCTGCCATAAATTATTCCATACCATACCATTATACTGGAAGTTGACCTTTGGTGAGGATGAAGGATACATGCATTTACGTGTTGCTGATTAACACTAATCCAGACTATTCCCCTGCAAGTCCTAAACAGAACTGGAATTTGTTAGCTAAGCTCATGTGATAAGATATTGAAAAGCTGGGTTGTCTCTGTGTGTGTGCATGTGCATGTGCATCTGTGTGCATGTGAGTGAGTGTTTTTGTGTGTGTGTGTGTTTGTCAAGGAACAGCCTCTATAAGCATGACTTTTCAATGATTTAATTTTTTAATGAACAGAACTAGACCTATTTCGGCTACAAGCTTTGAATATTTGAAAACTTTAACAGTGCATAAAAGGTGTTACCATATCCTGGAGCATTAATTCATAATGCTAACCCAAGCACTGCACCATCTTGCACCTGGAAGGTGTTTAACAATAGGGATGAAAGGCTTATCCAAGTGGTAAAGATGGCAGATGAAAATAGAAATAATATTAAAAAATGATAAAATTTTTACTGGTGTAGAAGAAAATAAAATGGATAGTGGAGATATGTATCAGTTTTGATCAAAAAATAATTCAATAATACCAGGGTTTTGTTCTCAGTACTCTGTGCTGTACAGTGGGCACTGCAGCTGATTGGGGTTCAGCAGCCTTTCTGCAGTACAACGGCAAAATGAAAATAATAGGACTACTGACCTTCCTCTGCTATGTTATCAAATCTAGAATGTGACTTGTCATCTTAAGTGTTTTTAAATGGTTTATTAATACTGCTACTGGTGGTGGAGGAACTATTTATGTCACTTTCACCAGGGCTGGATTTACATTCCAGGCTCCCCTAGGCAAGGCAATCTGGGCACCCTTAGCTCTGCCCATGGCCACAACCCACTCCTCACATGACCACACCACCAGTCTCATCCACTGTTTCCTGTAACAATATATACATTTGGCCTGCAACAAGTAAGTACATAAAAGCTTTAACCCCTTGGTTGCTACAGAGATCTCCAACACATTGTGAGATCTCCCTAGCATCCAAGAGGTTAAATAAAAACCTGTAAAGGGATATATAAGTTACTGCATGGATACAGAGATTGCTCTGGCCCCACTCACAAATCAGAATATGGGTGTGGCCAGCACAGCTGAGGCACCCCTCAAAATTTGGAGCTCTAGGCAGGTGCCTAGTCTGTCTATTGGGAAATCCAGCCCTGACTTTCACAAAAAGACTCCTCAGGAGGAGAAGGATTGTCATTGTTTATTGCACACTTTGCAGCAACAATGGACTGCCACTTTGCTAACATCCCTGCACTGTTTCTTTTCCTTTCCCCTACCCCTTCTCCTAGTATATTTTCTGGACATTATCAGGGTAGTGTGTATTTTAACACTAAAGTACACAACAGAACTGTTTGTGTTTGATGATGTATTGCTGTATCACATAAGTCTATGGCGTAGATTTAAAGGCAGGCGTTAGCAAAAACAACACTAACAGATGCGTTAACGTGTTGTAAGCCATTTAAAGGTCCGTCTTAAGAACAGCTAACGGTAGTTTGATAACCCTTACAGCCGATAGACATCTGCATTGATACTCATGGAACAAGATTTCCCAGAGCCATTCAAAGGAGTGCGTGACTGCTAACGCCAGAAAAAATACACATTTAATGTCTAAAAGTTAAGACCCGGGTTTGTTAGCCGTTAGACACAAAACGGTCTAAAAAAGAAAAACCTGTTAAAGACAAACCGCATACCGCACAAGTATACAAATGGAAAAATTAACCCATGCAATTCAAAATTAAAACAAAAAACATGCCCATGCACCACAAATCACTGTCACATACAACACAACAACCAAGCAACAACACCACAGGGACAAGGCCTTCCAATAAAACACCAACACAACATGGCACGGAACAATGGGGATTATCACACAACACGGACACCTGGCAATACAAAACAAGCTCATCTGGGCAACATCACCAGACAATCCAGACACAACCTGCACCCCACAACTCCACACCCACAACTGACAAAGACAAAGCAATCACAACACAGCACATTTTAAAATACAAACACACCGGAAAACACTTACCTGGACAACAAACACCTTCCCATTGGTCATCACTCACCGCATCACTACACCTAGACAACGCCCTACCACATACTTAAAGGGACAGCTCACCAGACTCACGTGTGGCTTGTTTTCCACTCAGGGAGATAGAGAGAGAGAGAGAGAGAGAGAGTGAGCAAAAGGTATGTTCGCTACATATTGTTGCGAAGACTGCAGAGAAGGCATGCACGGGAGAGAGCTAAGGAACACCAGCAACCCCCAGGCACACCTGATCATCAGTCTTCACCTGTTGCAAGTGAGGAGGCTCTGGCTCAAGAGCCACACAGGAGCCCATCCCCATCTGGAGGACAGCATCTGCCTGCAGATGCACAGCTGAAGCAACAGGATGCTCCCCAGCTGAAACAGTGACCCCTGGAGCAGCGTAGGATGTATAGACAACCACCAAGGCCAAGGGTATACCGCCCAAGGGTCACTCTCTTTGGAATGACTGATGAGGAGGTGATTGATTGCTACAGGTTGAGGCCGACCAGCATCATTGCCCTGTATGAGATCATCAAGTATCAGGTGGATCCAATTTACATCCACAGCCATGCCCTATCTGGCCTGCAAAAACTCCTGTGTGCCATACACTTCATGGCAAATGGCGCCTTCCATTCAACAGAAGGTTACGCATCTGGCATGTCACAGGCCACATTCTCCACGGTGCTGGCCCAGGTCTTGTAATCCCTCAGAATCAAGGCTAGTACCTATATACATTTCACCACCACCGACATGAAGTGAATACATTTGAAGCAGGGCTTTTACCCAAGGTGAGGCATGCCTAGGGTAATGGGTGCAATAGATTGCACCCATGTCAATATCAAAGCTCCAGCTACGTCACCAGAAAGAACTTACACTCCATGAACGTGCAGATGGTGTGTGACAGCATCCTGAGGATCATGAACGTCTGTGCCAAATACCCCGGGAGCTGTCATCATTCATATATACTCAGAAACTCATCTGTACAGAAAGACTTTGAAAATGGAACCTATACAGGGGATGGCTTCTGGGTGAGTTAACAATACCAAATCACACCACATCCACACATGCACACACAACACTGCTTGGCATGCTCTTCACTCACAGCTAGCACGTTCACCTCATAAGACATCATGCACACAACATGTGCTTCCTGTCTAACCACGTCACTCACTGTCCACAGGTGATTCGGGCTATGGCTGCAGATCATGGTTAATGACTCCGGTGGCGAATCCCGAAACCGATGCCCAAGAGCCCTACAACCAGGCCTATAGCAGAACAAGGAATGCCACTGAGTGAACATTCGGGCTCCTAAAGTCCCACTTCAGGTGTTTGGATCACTCGGGGGGAGCATTGCAGTATGTACCAGGCAAAGTCTGCTACATCATTATGGCATGTGCTATATTACACAACATCGCAGTGGACACCAGACTTGTTGATGATATCCAGCCCTCACCCATACCTGATGACCCTCTGGACATTGTTGAGGGTGAAGAAGACCTAAGAGGGACGAGGATAAGAGACACATTGATCAAGGAACATTTCAGCTGTGAGTATAATACATGTATGTATACAATCCATGCAAATACACTCACAACAACCCACATGTTCTCTTTCACTCCACAGGATCAGTGACACAGCTCTGACACTGGCTGCAGTATGGACCACCATTATCAACCATTCCATGGACGAGTCATATTGGTGCTAGGGATTCCAATGACATCTGACACCCTGTCGTCCATGTTGATACTGCTACCTCAAGGATATCATGCATGTCCCCCTGGAAGCCAAAGTACAACACTGTAACCATGTTCAGCATATCCCAGGGCTCCACAGGTACCAACTAAAGTATTTTGTTATAATCAGAGCCATAGTAACCATGATACCACTGTAGCGAGAGTGTCTCATCCAGTGAAATGCATCGGCTAACACTCTGTCACATCAGGGGTTAAGGAGACATTCGAGTGAACCTTGGACCTGTAGTTTGCTAGAGCTGCAAAGAGCAGCAGAGGGATGGATCTACAGTGGTAGTTTGTTATACAACATAGAGGTCATGAAATGTGGATCAGATCTCCAGGGACACCATGCTGACCTGTGTGTGTGCAGTGATATGCGCCCCTGACATGAATACACACATCTATAAATGTGTCCTAATAGCTCCATGACACAAATATATTTGGGCTGCCACTGTGAGAGTGACAGTGGCAGCCCAAATATATTTGTTTCATGGAGCTATTAGGACATTTTTGTAGATGTGTGTATTTACGTCGGGGGCACATATCCCTAGGGCTGTTTGACATCCCTTTAGTTCTCCCCATAATGGGTTACAGACAAGTAGACAACACATTATAAAGCAATGGGCTGTGTACTCCCCTGTAATGGAAAAGATTAATGGGGTAATGATGTTGAAGCTGTTGTATGACGATCAGTTTGAGGGTGCTGTTCCAAATCCTGTCCCCTTGTCCCACAGGCATCCATAGCATGATCCATCCTTGAACAGAGGAGTTTCCATGTGACTGGACTGAAGCCTTGACAACACTTCCATGAAGCTCACCCCTTGATGTTTCAAGTGATTGTGTTGGTGATGCACTGTTTGATCTGATGTTCACAGAAACATCTACTGGAACATTCAAATACACATAGAATACACTAATACATGGGTGTTCTAACATACAGATATCAAACCTGTGCAGTAAGAATACTTATCTACAGAGTTACCAAACCTTGCAGACAACACATGAGCAGTTCAGTAGTGTTTCTGAAGTATTCATATTTAGTTTAAATGTTCCTTTTGTGCACTCATATAAGTGTTTAATGCATATAGGCAATAAACACAGAAAACACATGTATGTTTTATGTAGTTTGAGACACAATAAAGGAGAACCATCACTATTCCATCTGTGTCTGTATGAAAAAATGTTTGATTAGACATCTGTCAATTTGGAACCATAATGAAGGCTAGAGTCTCCTTCATACATAGGAAGGCATAACCTACATCACAGGAGTCCACTAGTTGTTTGACCATGAGTGGACTTTGTGATTTATTCATGCGAGGAGATGATGGCAGTGATACACTAATATGTGTTGTGAGTGATAAAGAGGTGATACAGGGGACATTACTTCCACAGTGATGTCATGTCCATAGTTTACATGGTGATCAATGTAACCAATGTTCTGAGATTGCTTTGGTTTGACAAATCTCAGTACATGGGCTACATTACCAAACAAACAGACTAAGTGGAGAAGTGATACCACTGGTGAAGCTTGTTTCAACCTCAGTAAAACATCAACACAACTTATTGGATAACCCAATGCTCACCCTAAGGTTTCAATATGTGTGCTACACATTGAAATCTTAGCCTGATCATTGGGTTATCCAGTAAGTTAGGCAGTGATTTACACCCTGATTGTGAAACTGACTTACAGGAGAACCCAATGTTCACCCTATGATTTCAATGTGTAGCACACACATTGAAATACTAGGGTGAACATTGGGTTCTCCAGTAAGTCAGTTTCACAATCAGGGTGTAAATCACAGCCCATTTAGCTGCATGTTCTATCATCTATCCTGCCTGTTAGTTCTCAACTAAGTAAAAAAACTGTTTGATTAACCCCTTAAACCACAACAACTGAGGCAGGTGAATGTTCACAGTGTTGCACCAGTTGTTGTGCTAAGGGGTAGGTATCTGTTGTTCAAATTCAACGCACATCATGGCCATATAACACTGTCATGTTAATTGGCTTCAGTTGTGGATTTCAAGTTGAATTTGGACAAAGTTGTGTGTGGTGTGTGTGCTAACCCATGTTCAAACATTCTACAATCATGTTACTTTGACAGAGGTTTTGTTCACTGCATTGCTTTGCAATGCATTGGAGACATCTTTGCCACTTAATCTATCAGAAACCACAAACCTTCTCAGGATTAAAATGCAGAAGTGCATGTTTTATTTGGAGGAAAAATAACATGTTGGTCTCTTTATTTTTTCTTTTTGGGGGGGACTTTGGGCTTGGGTCCAGAAGTGGATGGCCTGGCTAACTGCCTTGTCACCCTTTGCGCCCTTGGAGTTGCTTCAGGGGTCACACTGGAGGGAGAGATGGGTGCAGTAGAACCCTCTGTGGAGTGCTGCTCCCTCTCCACATGCAGGTTCTCCCTGCGGTTATGGTCTCTGACCTCCACCAGCAGTTGCCCCATCATGTCCATCATCCCTGCATGGTAATGCCTGAGTTCTGTGGTCATCAGCGTATGCTGTACCTTCAGGGCATGGATGCGGGATAGTATCCTTTGAGTGTTCCTCAGGGAATCCCTTTGGAGCCTTCTGACGTATGTGTTGGTCCTCTGGGATTCCCTGAGTTGCCTCCCCTGTAACACCAGGTACTCCCCCTCCATACATGTGCCTGGTGAGCGTGCTGGGAGGGTTGCTGCTGGTGGAGAGTCTGCTGGTGCCCTGTCTGCCTGTGGGGTTGTTCTGCCTACCGGTGCCGTGTCTGCTTGTGGGGTTGCTGCTGCAGATGTTAACCATGTGCCTACCACATCCAGTGACTCCAAGCTGCCCACTGATCCCTGTAGTGGTGGTGGGGTGAAGTGTTCCCTCTGTTGAGCACGCTGGGGCTCCCCAATCAGGCCAAGGTGCTCATATTCCAGTTGCCAGGGGGGCCATACCTTGCCACTGGTAGCTACTCGGACACCACCTCATACCTGCACCGATGCTGGGGAGCCATCCAGGAGGGTAGGTCGGGAGGATGGACATATGGCCTATATGTAGGGATGGCCACAGTCCAGGGCAGCCAGGACCTTCCTGGAGGTGGTGGTGCTGCAGCAGGGTGGTAAGGTCCCGAAGAGGATGGCTGCAAGGACCTCTCAAAATAAAACTAGTCCTGGTAGTGTGGGGGAGCAGCTGGTGGGGGAGCAGATGCTGGTGGCGGTGGTGGTGCAGCTGAAGATGCTGGAGGTGGTGGTTCAGCATAAGATGTGGTGGAGGTGGTGGTGCAGCTGAAGATGCTGGAGGTGGTGGTGCAGCTGGATAGGGTGAGCATGTGCCAGTCCCATCCCCTTGCTCCCCAAGAGGAATTTCACCTGGGGATGTGTGTGCCTCCTCCAAAGCCTCCTGCTGTGCTGTAGGCCCGTATGCTGTGTGGGGAAATGAAATGGTGTGATTAGTAATTTAGACAATGACAGAATGAATGCAAGATTATTTAATTGACATATGGATCTCTGGTTGTCATGATGGTATTGTATGCATTGTGTTGCGATGTATGGAATACCACCCTGGCAATCACAGAGATGAGGTCTGTCCAAGATAATTTCCAAGGCCACCAATCAGGTCAGTATTGAGGGATTTCTCTGATTAAGGTCTGTTGCTGTTTGGATCATTCACGCCATCTCTGTGAGTGACCCAGCCTTACTTAATCAGGGATATCCATCAATCATGGCCTGTTTTGTGCCTCCTACAATGCTTAACATTTGGTTTCCATGTGTATCCTGCAAATAGTGTATGGTATAACATCCATCCATAGCATCACCACTCCTGAGGATCCATGTGAAAAACAAATGTATGATATGACAGTTCAAGTGAGAGTAAATGATTGCATACACAATACAAAGGCCTACTTGGTTCTCCTTTAATTCCACAGTGTTGGTTGTTTCAAGGCCTGTGTGTTGCACATAAACCCAGTTAGTCTCACTGGCACTATGATGTTCAAACTCATCCATCTCTCTTGAGATTCAGTGAGCGGTGATGGAGACCTTATGGAGTGGAGGTAAAGTGGAAATGATGACTTCTCCAATGATATCATTTCTCCATTTTCAATGTTTTTCTATGGAGTCTATCCAATGAGCCCTCAGTATTACTGAATAGTCTCCATAGAGAAACATGGGAAATGGTGAAGTGATGGTATGGAAGGGTTAACTTCACTCCATCATGTCTTCTACACCGCTTAGTGAATGTCCCCTGTGTAGCATGTAATCCTAACCCTGTCAAATTCTGTTTGTTGTCGGTTAACCCTTTGAGTACCGGAGGGGTTGCCAAAGCATTGTTGAGCAATACAGTCATAATCCCTCTAGCACTCAAGGGGTTATTTGCTGACTACCCTGTGGGTACATGGCTGACATTGTGGAGGAACAGTAATTATGTTTAACAGGCAACACTTTAAAAAACATTGTTTGTGTGGATTGTGTGTAATCAGCAAAGCAACAAGAGGGTTGAGCTGGGACTTGGACAGGTTTGGTCCTGGTTGAATCTTGCCATTTTTCCTTGTAATGTGTCCTGTTTGAACCTTCAGGGTGCTGTGTTGGTGCAGTTGTGTGGATGAATGATGGGCATGTGTTCAGGTGTGACTGTGTTTGAGTGTGCAGCTTGTGTTGGGGAGAGTAGTGGAGGAGGAGAAGGTCAGGAGGGCATCCTTGATCACAGTAGGGGTTACTCTGCTCAGAGATGCCCTCCTGACCTTCCTCCTCCTCCACTACTCTCCCCATCCCTCTCTCCTGTCCTCCTCTCCTTGCCATCACTCACCCACTCACACTCAGGCACTCCCACAGGCCCTCACAGACACACTCAATCCCACTCACTCTCGGTCACACACAGATTCACACTGAGAAAATAAAGTTAAAAATTTGTGTAAAGCGTTATAAACAAAAAGACTATGTGTGTGTGTGTGTGTATGTGTATGTGTTTGTATGGGTTATGTAATATGTACAAAAGTGTAATATGTGTATATTTAAGTGTAATTCTCTCCTCTCTCCAAACTCCAAAAAGACTTCTATCTCCAGTGACAGCTCCTCTCTCCCTCGCGCTAAACACTATCCTCTGCTCCTGGGTCCTGTGCTCTAGCTCGCTGAAACTCGAAACACAGACAGGATGTGACCATTATTTTGGGGTACATATAGGTGTATTTGAACTTTTTGGAAACTTTGGGGCCTGGGACTGGTTGGGTTTGAATTTGTTGGTGCATCAGTCAGGGTTACTAGCCAACGCAAGCCGTTATGTTACATTTTGACTTAAGTTGTGTTTTAAGGGGTGATTGGGACGCATGGTGATGTGAAAAAAGGTGCAACGCAGGTTTTTGTGTTATGTATTTTTGTTGTGCCTACGCTCGTTAGCTATTCTGCAGTCGAATCCGCTGTAAATTATGTATTATTTGCATCTGATAGGCCTTTTTTACTTAGCGGGTGTTTTAAAGTGAACCTTTAAATCTACCCCTATGTCTCTAGTATCTGTCATGGTCAGCATTAATCACAGCTCACCTCAGGGTCTCTGTCTCTGCTTCCTACCAGTCAAATATATTATTGAATAACCTGTCAGTATGTGTCGCTTTCTAAAAAAAACAAAAATAATAAATAATACTCTTCCTACAAATGCAATTGCTTCTGCCCCTCTTTACCTACAGCTAGTGTCAAGACGATTTCAACAACTGCTTTTTCTCTCTGTCCCAATGTCAATTAAGTCTTTATTTTTTAGAGTACAGGATGAGGATAGACTTTAGTCAATAATATGCATGTCCTTTTTCTGCTAACTGTTGAAGTCAGTGTCAGTTGTAATTGTCTGGGTATAAAGCATATCTGTTAGTCACAGAGATTCAGTCAAAGACGATTTATAAGTAAGACTGTTTATTTGTAGGAAGATCAGGAAGGTCTGATAAAGACTAACTTATTTGGTAGCAGGAAAGCTATAAAATTACTGGGGTATGAGGAGAAGGTTGAACTTGATGGACTCGTGTCTTTATTCAACCTGATTTACTATGTTACTATGATTTTGGTGTATTTTGAGTAAATCTCCTTTCCCCCTTTACACTTCCCAGACTCCCCTAACACAGAGAACAAATTGCCTGCCTAACAGACTCCCTAAACTAAACTCCAAGTTGTCTATCCTCTCTAGCTCCAAAATAGTGCTGCTTAATCTCTCTCTAACAAAAGCAGAATGATGTAAAATGGAACCTGACACCCCTTTTCATTGTTACTACTGATTTCAATGCTATGAGAAAGGCAGAAAAAAAAGTGGAAAATCTGCACTTTTCGTAGGAAATTTCCAACTCAGTAGAAAACTATATTTTTTTACTGTTTCAATTTTTTTTCCCGTTTCAGTTTGATGCAAAAAAAAACTTTGCCCATCTGTAGTGTTGACCCATGGTTCTCTCACTGAAATACACACACTTCATTTTCTGAATGTGTGGGGTAGACATAAGCAAGTTAGTGTATTTGTTAGCAAAACAGACTATTTGAGCATTTGTGTATGTATACATATATGGTATAGCAGACTAGCCAATAACTAAAAGTAAGCTAAATATGAAAGGCTACATTTCCAACAGTACTTTCAGTGTTTTCTTTTCTGGTATCTCTTCCTATTCACTACCTCAAGGCTCAGTTTTTGTTCCATTGCTGTCTTCTCTCTTAATCCTGAATAACACTAGCACCATAAACTGAATGGGATTACTTTCATATATTTACATTTCATTTCAAGATTGCTAATCTAATGTGCAACATCCACAAGGCATATTTAAGACTAGATTTTAGGTCTTATTTGCTAGTTTGGAGCATAATGGATTTAAGTGTGTATAAACACATTTAAGTGCCGCTTTTTCTCAGTTATCTGACTTATTAATTGATATCTACTAAAATTACACTGTCAGGTCTGTAGATTACAAAGTCTTATCTTCTATCCTTTTTGTGAAGTAGTTCTGCATTAGCAGTTTCCAGTCATCTGAAACTACTCTTGTCAAAAGTGACTGGTTTAACCCTGGGGTCCCAAGCCAATCCATCTGTTCCTGAAAGGAAAGTCAGCATCAGATATGGGCTTGGCATGTGGTCCCCTCTCCTGCCTCCACGTTTATTTATTATCCTAAGCAAACTTTGACAGGGGAATAGTGGGATCTTCAACATTACTGGCAGCCTTTATGATGTCCTATGATGTATTATGATGAGCAATGCGTTGAGTACTTCTTTGGGACTCAAGGGGTTAAATAATGCTTAGATGTGCAGGTTCTTTTGTTCATAATATGCCCCAAGTTAACCAGTACACATTGCTGCTGCCACCAGGGAAGCCAGTGGAGGCAGTGGCAGCAGAATTTTATTTAATCATGGAAATGCCTTTATTATTACAGATAACCCTTTGAGTACCCCACTGGCACTCAAATGATTAATTATGGCATATCTTGGATGCATTTTTTCTTTTAATTAAAAACCTCCATTGACATTTTATTTTATTGGTAAGAAGAAAGAAGATTAGCGAAAACAGAAGAAGGAAGATTGAAGAGGAAGATGAACAGCAGCTGACCAGGGTGCTGAAGACTCCACTAAACATCAGGATTACTTGTAAATGTTTAACTTAGTCAGATAAACCCTGTGAGTGCCATTGGCACTCACAGGGTTAATTGTACTAACTTTCACACTTTTTTTGTACTCTGGAGGTATTGATATGGGAGCTTAGTGCCTAACGCATGGAACTGAATTGCATATTTCAGCTTTTTTTGTTTTTCCGATGGGCGAAAACACCCAAACATTTTTCGCCCAATGTGTTTTTTTAACCAGAACTTTTCTCACAGCACAGGTAATTGAATAGCTTATAGTGCTTGAAAAAACTCCGTCTGCTGTTTTTATTGTCATAGGGGGGAATTGAATCAAAGCCATAATTTGAATATGTTATGTTTTATTTACTTTTCCCACTTTTTTCTGCGTGATCTGGGAAATCTAAGTATCTATGGAGTGCTAATGCTGCAGGCATATGTGTTTTTTCTGTAAGCTATTTGATATCACTAGTGTACCACTATTTAAATTGTAAATTCTGTAGTGTTACTAGTGTAACACTATTTCAATTGTAAGCTCTGTGATATCACTAGTATAACTCTGTGGCATCACTAGTGTAGCTCAATTTCAGATGTAAGTTTTGCAGTATCACTCTGTATTTCCATTTTAGCTGTAAGTTTTATGGTATCACTAGTGTAGCTTCCATGTTAAATGTATGCTCAGCTGTATATGTACAGTTGCTCCATTTCAGTTGCAGGCTTTGTGGTATCTTTTGTGTAGGTCCATTTCAATTGTAATCTCTATGGTATCACTAGTATAGCTCCAGTTCAATTGAAAGTTCTAATGTGTAGCTCTTTATCAAATTGTAAGCTCAGTGTTTCATTAAAATAGCTCCATTTTAATTGTAAGATCTGTTTATTAGTAGTGTAATTGTAAAATTGTAAATTTTTGTAAAATGGCTATCATAATATAAACATAAAAAGTAAAATATGTGTTTTTCCTTGGAAAAAGGGCATTTTTTAGCCTTCCTAAATATAAAATCCACCCTATGCCCATGTTCAGAACCTAGTTTAGCTACTTAATTGTTCTCCTATTAATTGTACTTTTAACTCCAGGGCAGTGGCACAACATAAAAAATTGTATGCATGTTCATATGCACAAATGGGAAACTCATTATATGATCTGATAGCATCTTCTAATAATTCAGTGTTTTGGGTATTACTGAATGTCTGTACACTATATGATGCATTCCACTAGGTGGCACTGTATCAGCAAAGCTCAGTCTTATGACTAGTATAAGACACTCTAGTCAAAATAAAGAAATATACAAACATCTTTCTGGGGATCCTGGCATATATTAAAGTTTGCAACAACAGCCACTCTGCTTATATTTATGATTAATTGTTTACAATACATAAGCATCCTATATAATAATTCGCCAAGTTGTGTGTAACGCCAGACATGCGCAGTAGACACTGCTGCGCGTGCGGCAGTCATACGCAGTAGAGACTGCCCCGCGACCGGCTGCCAGAGGCTCTGTATCAACCGAGGCGCGGGAGACCCGCGACCGGCTGCCAGAGGCACTGTGGCCCATGTAACGGGCTGTTCAACTAGTTTAATATAATATCATACAGAAATAGTTATCTTTTTCATGTTGCAGCTTCAGTACTGTAACTAATGTCATAGCATGATTTCTTTATTCACATACTAAAATAATGATTTACAGTTTCTCACAGCTCTTTTTGATTACTCAACACAGTTTTGTGATAAGCAAAACAATCTGATACCATTTAACGCTTGTTTCTTGGCCACAGAAGAATCCAAGTTATAATAAAACAAGATGTTTCCATGTTGTGTTTTTCTCTCCCCCTTCCAATTTTTTTAACAGTTCCAGTGGAATTTAATTGTAAAAACTATTTATGTGAGTGTATAACCTGCCATTTATTTTGAATTGAGTGTGCCTCACCAGGAAAGGTACAAACACATGCAACAAAACTGACTGGGGACTGAGGATCTAAGACTTAGATTCTAAGTTATGAAGAGAGACTAGCCAAACTGGTTTATTTATATTACAAGGATGTTACAGGATTATCATTTACAAATATATTTAAGGTCAATACAAGGAGCTCACTAAGGAACTATTTAGACTGGAGAAAAATAAGAGTATATCCTAAAGAGTACATCCTAGAGGAAATGTGCCTCCAACTAAAACAAAGGCATGGATTTTTTTATACAGTAAGGCAGCACATTTATAGAGTTTTTGCCTCATCATGCTGTGCTTGCAAAAACTTTAGTTGTTTTCAAAAATAAATAAATACCTTGTTAGCTCAGAACAATATTGAGTTATGATAGTTGGTTTCACAGCAGATAGCATGTTGATCCATGCAAATATCAGAAAGATTTTTTTACCCACTTAGGGGTTAATTGGAAATGGCTTCAATGGGTGTGATTTATGCTGTAAGCGTATATACTTTCAACTTTTATGCCTCTTATACCATGTATGTTTTAAATACACCAAACAAACACTGGTTTTCGGATTGGATTGCTTCCATGCTGTTTCTCTTTTCATATTAATACATTTTGAGAAAGAGCACCAGGAAATTAGAAATATATACTAAAAAAGCTTATTTTTACATTTTTCCTCACGAAATTCCAGCCATTCTGCTATTTTGCTAAGACCGCCTATTTCCATTGAAAATAATTACATTTCCTGTCTATGCTTTCCAAAGATGACAAAATGTCCCACCATCCAGCGTTATATAGTATAGGAGACAAAGAGACCAAAAACAGTAAATGTGAGCGAGAGAGAAGAGTGAAAAAAATAAAAGTAAAGATGTAAATAAAATTTGTTGTTCTGACTAACATTATGACCAAAAGAAGATGGATAGACTCTGCTTCTGCTGCTGATGATGTGGAGGAGGAAGTCACCAGCAAACAACAGTTAAGGGAGCCCGCATTCCCTGACCCAATGGTTCCCAATCCCCAGCTGGTTGTCCCTCTGGGGAAGTATACTGAAGAAGGTGGAATTGGATAGCGGTATGAGCAGTAGCAAACGTCAGCTGCCTGTGCCTGCTACTACTGCTTCCAGTACACCTTCTTATGAGGAAGAGATGGCAAGTGTGGCAGCTGTTGTCCATAGAGCAGAAAGACACTGATGGTGGTGGTAATGTGAAAGAAAGCAGAAAGAATGGGAGAAAGAGATGCAAATGGGGATAGGCATCACCATCACCTCCAGCAGGGGTATTGTAGAGTCTGCTGCTGCTCTAATTCTTGCTGCTAAGTTTACATAGGCAGATATTCATCTGTCACATCATCTTGACCTGTATGATGATGTGAGGGCTAGTGTGCCACAGACTGTTGTGGCCATCATTGGACTGGCTTCTTCAAGCAATGATATGGGACCAGGACCTGCTCAATTTGCCACCAATTCACTTGCTCCTAGAGCCAGTTATAATGTTGAGGCAGCAGCACCTGCCACAGCCAGTGAAGGTGATTCTGGATAAGAAGAGGAATGCCATTCTCCTCCACCTCTATCATTACTGAACTCATAGGTGTAAGAATATTTTTACCTTGGAGCAGGCACAGTGCAGTCATTAGTGACTGCACTGTGAACTTTGTGTGATAAGGTAGTGAAGAGGGGGAAAGGAGGGGACACACCTTGACACATATGCCCTCATAAAGCACATGCAACATAGACAGAAAAACCCAGGCTGGAAGTTCAATGATGAGCAGAACACCTGTACCATCATTGTCTTCTTGTGCTGGGGTGCAGGAAGATGTACACACTGTCCCTGTGTCAGCACAGTCAGTGCCCTCTACCTCCTCCCCTGGTGTACCACCTTTGCCTCAGTTACCAACCCCACCACCTGATAGCTAGTCTGAGGATGTGAGAACCTTGCAGTTTGTGTCCACCCATTTCACAATGTGTGGTGCGCTGATCACACATGGCAATGTGGTGGAGAGCAATCAAATACAAGCTATCAGGGGGCATTTGCAGACATTCCATCCCACTGAATACACTAAGGTGGTGGCAGGGAGGATTCATTATTTTTATTAAATGTTCTTCTTTGTATGCATCAAATGTCCTTAGCGCAGTGGACAGAGACCTTGGTTACAGTAGTGCATGGTTTATAAGGGGGTGTGGTTTTACATCACTGACCTAAGTGTCAAGTTGTTTGATTGTAGTTGTGCCTGTTACTAATATAAGTTCAGATACTTCCCATCCAGTTTTTCTCCAGTTTCACAATGTTTCCTTGTACACACTAAGCACATTGCAGTTGCTGATGAAAGGCACAGTTCCTTCCTGACTGCTAACAAGGGAAAACATTTGTATTCCATCACAACAAATTATTTTAGTGTAGGTGACCTGCAGTACCTGAAGTTGTGGGGGGGGGGCTTGTTGAGGTGTTGCTGCTGCCTCAACAACACTAAGGGTAGTGGCAAGTAGAAGCAGCATCATACCACCACCTTATATCAGTACTGATGATGATCCCATTCCCATGCAGCAGTCTAATCCTGCTGCTGCTTAGATGACTCAGTGAAACCAATTACAACAGTAGCAAATGCCAGAATGTCACAAGTGACATTTGCCACCACACCATCTAGAACTGCTGGAACTAGGTCTTTAGGGCAGACAGTTTTTTTCAGGGTTTGATTTTTGCATGCCTGACTCCTACAAAGACATTTTTTGCTGGGGTTAATTTTCACAAGACTAGTGTAGACATACAATTGTTTCTAAGGGCTTGTATTTGGTAAGCCTGAGGCCTACATACATTTTTTCACATGACATCCATTCACTAAAATTTTGGTTTTCAACAAAAGAATACAGTAACTTGGCAACTTTGCCATTCCATAGACGTACTTTGGAATTATTTTTGTGAAGTTTTTGACCCCTTCTCAAGAACTCAGTAACTGTGGGTTGTAATTACATGGCAGAAGAACCGTGTGACTTTATTGCTTTAAAAGCATGACTAGAGGAGGTAGTAGAGGTGGAGGAAGCATGTGTGGGCAGTTCTATGACTATTGGCCATCTCCTACAGCAAATTCAGAGTCTATAGCAGGAGCCATGGGTGTTATTTTGAATGAATGGAATCTTAGCACACTCTCTGACATTTCAACAGCATTACTTTTCTTATGTTCCCCGAAGGCACTGGAACTTTTAGGAGTGCTTCTGCTGCTGGTAGTTGTGGCACCTCTGACATATTGATGGTGTGTCTCCTAATCAGACCTGTGGTTGTGCTTCAGTTGGAATTTCACTGAGGTGGTGCCTATGTGTGTACCTGGTTTCCCCCTTCTCACCTGCTTCTTACACAGACAGCAGATAGCAACATGTTTAGCTTTTGAATCTTGAGTGAAGTATCTCCATACTGTGGACTTCATAGACTGAAGGGGTCCTGAGGGGCTACTACTACTACTACTACTACTGAGGCTAGATGTTGCTGCAATTGTACTACTATTAGGTGTCAAAGATGCTGCATTTCCAGCAGCAGCAGAGTGTAACGGTTTTGTAGGACAGTCAGACCAGCAGATAGAATAAAACACAGTTTTATTAATAAAACAAGAAAGACCACGCTCTATAGGCAATAATGAATAATAGAAAGAACAGTGGCTTACAGATGCCTTCTCAGGCCCAGTATACAGATGCAATAAATATACATATACTGTCACAGGACAGGCATAGAAACATAAGGGTACTCAATGGTTAAAGTACATGTAAATCAATCAGTCTCTGTTGTGGTGTTTGACACACCCAAGGTGGTAATGGAGCAGCAAATGGTGCTACATGAAACAACACCGTCAGTCTATTGAACAGAGATTGCTGCTTTGTCAGAAAAGGAACTGAGGCCAAATACTCTGCAGAAATGAGCTAGAGCCTCAAGCCCCCACGGCCGTGCAATGGAGATAACCACACTGCAAGAGCTAGAGCCAATAGCCCCCACGGGAATAGCAATGGAGACACACTACACTGCAAGAGCTAGAGCCAATAACCCCCACGGGCGTAGCAACAGAGACTATCACTGAAAGAGCTTGAGCCAATAGCCACCATGGGCGTTGTAACAGAGACTAAACACTGCAAGAGCTTGAGCCAATAGCCCCACGGGCATTGTAACGGAGACTGACTACACTGCAAGACAGACAGAATGAGCCACCGCCTTATACAAAGGCTCTGCAAGGTAACCGGCTCAGCAAGTGTAGCGGAAGATCAGGGCAACGGCTCTACAAGTGTTAATGGAGGCTCAGTGAATAGAGACAGCAGCTCTGCACGTGTTACTGGAGGCTCAGTGAACAGAGACAGCGAGTGTTAACGGAGGCTCAGGGAATGGAGACACAGCTCTGCAAGTGTAAACGGAGGCTCAGGGAACGGAGATAACCGCTCTGCAAGTGTTAACGGAGGCTCAGTGAACAGAGGCACGGCTCTGCAAGAGATAGCGGAGGCTATGACACGATCAGCCCTACCACAAGCACAGCGGAAGTCAGAATGTCACCTAGGCAACACCAAGCAGCATCGGCAGGAACAGAGACATGGGTCAACAGCGAGCCAGTTCAGGTAACGGAGCAGGAAGTCAGCCAGGCCGGGTCAGATCACGGAGCAGGATTCTCAGACAAGCCAGATCAGGTCACAAGCAGGAACGTCAGCCAGGCCGGGTCAGATCATGGAGCAGGATTCTCAGACAAGCCAGATCAGGTCACAAGCAGGAACGTCAGCCAGGCCGGGTCAGATCACGGAGCAGGAAACAAGGAGCGTCGTCAAACAGGCCAAATTGGTACACAGGAAGCAGGAACACAGCAACAGCAACACTGGCTCAGGAACACCACGAAAGGGCACCTGACAGGTGCCAAAGGCCAGGTATAAAAAGACCACAATGGGCGGGCCAAACAAGCTCAGCCAACGGGAGCGCCCACAACCAAGAGTGACAGATAAGGATCACGGGCACCATGATTCAGAGACAATCACCATAGCTAGGGTTATGGATATTAATAACCTGTGTTGCTGCGGGTTACTCAGCACTAGTGTGTATAGTCGAGTAGAGCTTGGACTTGAAAGTGGTTATAATGCTGATGATGATTGATAGATGATTGTGTTTTTTGTCATCTTTACTAGGCCAGAATCAGGCTTTACAACTGATTTCTCAAACAGTTTATAAACAGACATAGTGCTCCTTTTCAGTGATGGAATATTGAGTCTTTTTCATTCAGCTAATTTTCAGGTCATGTCATCATCTCTCTAATTCTCAACTTCATGTGTATCCAAAGAAGAGGAGGATCCTGGAGGAATATATTCCAGATTTTCATCATCACCATTAATGGTCATCTTCAGCATTGCCTGCTATTTCTTCCCCACTATTCATAGGCTTTTAGAGGTCCCAGACTATTTCTTTTTACTGTTCTGTTCCCCTTAGAGGGATTTTCACAACACTCACTACTACTTTCAGGATAGGTGTTGTGTTTGCTTGTCTCACTATCAGATGCAGCAGCTGGTTGAACTGTTACACCTTCCTCCACCATGCCATCAACACTAGAATATAACTTGTCATCTTCAGTGTTCTTAGATGGTTTATTAATAGTACTGATGCTAATGGTGGTGGAACTTTTTGTGGAACTTTGACAAACTGCATCCTCCTCAGGAGGAGAGGGATCACCATCATTTATTGCACATGCTGCAGCAGCCATGGCTGCAGTCAGTTTTTGGACTACCACTTTAATAACATGTCCCTGCAGTGATCCTAGAACTTTCACCCTCCCCCTGCCTCTCATGTATTTGCTGGACATTATTTACAGATTTTGTTTATTTTCGCAGTGATGTTCACAATAGAACAGATTGTATGTTATGTCTTGCCCTTTATAGAACACTTTTTCATTTCTAGTGTCAGTCTGCCTCAGTCACAGCTCATCTCTGAGTCACTGTCTCTGTCATCTGTCAGTCAAACAATTTTGTATTACTGACCCTATCACTGTCAATGGAAAACACAAAAAACACACACCCTATTCAACTGTTGTTTTTCCCCAGACTCTCGTATCACAGAGATAACAGCCATATCAATAGGAAATATGAATCATGGCTGCCTGTGTCCTCTCAATCACACACAAGATTGGGGGTATTTAGGGTAAATCTCATTTGCTCCCTTCACACATATCCAGACTCTACTAGCACAGAGATAACACCCAGATCAGGAAGGAACTTGCATTATGGCTACCTGTGTCTTCCCAATCAGTCACAAAAGATTTTGGGGCATTTGAGGTATATCTCCTTTACTCCCTTTCCACACACCCCAGACTCCCCTAACACAGAGACAACAGCGAGATCAGAAAGGAACTTGGATCACAGCTGCCTGTCTCAGTCAGTCAAGATTATGCAGTATTTTGTTTCAACCTATTTCTACTTTCACTATCCCTCAAAGTTCCCCAGACTCCCCAAACACAGAGAACACATGTCCTGCCTACACGACTCCCTAAAATACACTCCAGTTTCACTTTATTTGCTTATCCTAATGAGCTGCAAAACTTTTCTCTCTTACAAATACAGAAATGGTCTGACACTTTTTTTTTTATACTATCCCTGCGGGAAACTTGCCAGTGGTCAGGAGAATTCAGTCTTACCACTGATTTCAATGTCATGAGCTAGACAGGAAAAAATGTCCCACTCAGAGGGAAGTGCCTGTTTCAGATTTGAGGTGAAAAATTTTGCCCATCCATACTAACTACAGGGAACTTGTCTCACCAGCACTGCAGTAACTAGCTAAAACAAAATACAAAAAATCTGTTCCATTAAATGAAGTGTCAATAAAAGAACAATATTAAATTTGGGTTCTAAATTAGAGTGAGTGAATTGCAGAGGGAGAGCATTATTAAAGGCTGAAAAACTGGTCTAGCAAGATAAGGAAAAGTGTATATATGATTTTTGAAGCGGGTAAATCATCAATCATAAAATGCTTAACTTAATTCAACCTCAATCTATAATTGGCAATATTACAATTGCGAGGACTCAAACAAAACGTTTTTGAAAGGAAATTATTGATTCATAGATTACTGTACATTTGAGCTGAATGTTTGTTCAGCAGTAAACATTTATTTAAAGGGATAGTAATACTTAAAATGTAAAAAAATATATGTTGTAGGGTTTATCCCCCTGAGTAAAACAAGAGTACTCCTACTCCTGAGAGGTGTTTTATTCAAAAGTTATTAATTTTCAAAGTTGAATTTTTTAGGTGCAATATCACAGTGGCCTGAAATTGTACAGTGGCGCTGTTGCTACACGATCCTATGGACAACTCTGGTCTCGGGACCATAAATCTCCATAGGATGGTGTAGCAACAGCGCCACTGTACAATTTCAGCCCACTGTGATATTGCACCTAAAAAATTCAACTTTGAAAATTAATAACTTTTGAATGAAACACCTCTCAGCAGTGGGTGTACTCTTGTTTTACTCAGGGGGATAAACCCTACAACATATTTTTTTTTACATTTTAAGCATTATTATCCCTTTAAGAAAGCTCTCCTGGAGCATTTTTAACCTATTCGAGCCATGCTATTCATCTATTGTATACTTCTCAAAGAGGTTGCTTTGGGACACCTAACAAGCTGACTAAAACCCTCAAAATACACAGCTGGACATGTACATTCAAGTCATTATATGACATTTGAATGGCCTTTCCAAATTGTCTTAATTAAGCAATATCTGCTCCTACAGCAAAAAGCTGCAAAATGTGAAAAATGTGTCTGATTGGGAGCCAAACATTACATCCCAATGCACTACTCTCATGTCCCCAGCTGCTCTCAAACAACTTCCCTGCACTTGAGACAAGGCACACTCAAGGCAAGCCTATAAGCAAGCCTGAATCTACAAAATTTGGTAGACAGCCAGGCTGAGGTTCTGGGCACTCTGACATGTACAGTGGGTTATTTTATGAATTGCTCTTTACTAAATTGTTCTCAATCAATGTTTTTAATTGTGTTTTTGGAGACTCAGCTTTGGTAGGAATGAATCCTTCTTGTAATCAGTGTATCCAGGAAGGAACAAACTTCCTTTTTTTGCACAAAGATCATGAAGCCAGCCTTAAATGGTGAGCAAATGTTTTATTATAATAGCTAATGTATTTTTTCTTTACTAAAAGCAAGCATATTATAAGAGGGGTAACATTATCCTCATATTTCCCTTTTGATGAGATCAGGATTGAGAGTGTTTTTTGGGGGAGGCAAAGGGATGGAACTTTCATACCTTCTATGAAGGAATTAAATGGGCAAAGCATATTGTGTCCATTCGCCCCATACTTTTTAAAAATGTATTTCTTAAAAAATTAACCCTTTGGGTGCCAGAGGGATATGCCACACATTTACAAATGTTTTAGACATAGGAACACTGTTCCTAAATCACAGTGTTTGCAAGAGAAAAAGACCAATTTCAGAAGAACAATTTTAAGAAACCACAGTAATGTAACTGCTTAAAGTTGGACTGATCAGGAGATATTAGCATCTATAATGTAGTTGGGGTCTAAATAAAGTAGATATGTACTGTTATTTTAAAATAAGAATCTATTTAAGTTTTAGGAGACACATGTATGATAAAAGACACAGGCAACATTTTGAATATGTAGGGAGAGCAGTGCATCTGAATTAGTAGAGAGGAAATACCCACATTTCTAACATGTAGTCCAATTAGCTGGAGATTTCCCATTATAATTCCATCTGATTTTATTTTAGTAAAATACTATTAGTTATACTCATGCATACAAACATATTAATTTTATTGAATACCTTGATATATTTCAAGTATTCTATATTTTCCCCAAGAAGTTGTGAGGCAGTGGGGAAGAACTAGATTGGTAGATGGAGAGGGTCTATAGGTAAAGTCAAAAACACTTTTGTACAATAAGTACAATAAACAGAACTGATTTTATAGAGCACATACACCACACACCATTCCAGCAGTGTTCATGTCTTTTCCACATGAGTAGTAACCCACTCCTTCAGCTCTCCTACTTTGCTACCTTTTTTCACAAGAGTAGGATAAGAGTAGTGTTGATTCTTACATCATTTTCTGGTGATATTACTGGTTAAAATTATATTGGAAACTCTTTACAAAACATGCTTTGGCCCATGTGAAATAGCCAGTTTCATAGATGTAACACAATTACAGAAATCTTTCTCTGATCACAACAGACCAACTCTTTAGCTCACTGCTTGGAGATCACTCATTAATTCCCCAAATACATTAACTTGCAAACTCCTGTTGCTTTAATATCTTCGAACACAGGAGGTCACTAAAACTTTACTTTGCTCATTCATGTCTCAGTTTTGACTATTGCAACCCCTCTTAACTGGTCTTCCCTTCCGAAGACTATTACCACTCCAAACTGATTTCAGCTGTTAGGGTCATTCCTCTCACTCATCCATCATCTCCTGCTGCCCCGCTATGCCATGACCAACCATGGGTTCCCAAACTCTCTAGGACAGTACCCTATAGAAATATGCAGTTCTGTTCCCAGTAGATATTATTATCAATTTCTAAATACACCCTAAGTGTCTCTTTGGCTCTTACCATGATCTACTGCTTTATTCCTGTCTCTTAACTGTGTTTCATCAGAACGTTAAGATTTCAAACTTTACCCTATCTTTGAAACACACCACATTCATACCATATCAGATTATCCTCTATCACTGCTACATTCAAACACTTCCTTTATATAAGCCTACACCCAAAACGTATAATAGTTTCAAACCATAAATGTGACTACTTAAAAGTTTTAATTTTATCTCTCCCCTTAGTATACTCTCTAATTCCAATCTTAGCAACTTAGCAGTCAGACCTATTAGGCATACTTCTTACAATTACTTTGTCACAACAGGGACACATATTTTGTCTGGCCTCACCCCTCCCTTCCAGCTAATGGGATCCAATGTAGAATGCACCTTAAAAGAGTAGTTATCCAATAAAGCATCAAAACAGAGAACATGATACAAGTAATTACTTACTTATAATACTAGAATGAACAGTTAAAAAAAACAAATTAAGTAGAAAAGCTTAGCTCTTAACTACAAATGAATTAGAAGCAGTTCTTAACTACAAATGAAATGTTATTTCCTTGTGCCCAGATGTGCAACTGATGTCAGGAATGCAGAGTGATTTATTTTCTGTAAGCAAAGCTTTCACAGGATGTTACATCTTCCTATCAATTAAATAATTGTGGATTGCATGATGGAATTAACAGAAACACATGAAATGTGTTCTTTTAAATGTAGTTCTGCATTTAAAAACCATTTTAGCAGGGAGTGAATATTTATCTGTTATGCTTTCAATGCAATGGAACACTGAAAACACCATCTGGATATTATTGGGACAAACAGGAAGTTGCTTATCGAAGATACCAATACATTTAGAATCAGGCATGTTAAACTCAAATACAATCAGGGACACATATGAAACATTTCCTTCCAATGGGGACAGCATATAAATTATTTTGTGTATAACAATCCACACAATATGTTACACGCAGGATGATCAATGAAAATGACTGAACCACCGACTTGTCCACCTTTGATTTAGTTCACCTCAAAACATGGGGCCTAAAGTTTAAAAGCAACCTGGAGCAATTCTGGGACAAACCAACTTCACCATAGGGGAGGAACAAACATTGTCAAAACTCTCATTGATTTAAATGGGTCTTTTTAATGCCTTGAATGCTAGAGAGGTCTCCAACTCAACTCATTGATTTGCAATGCTTTGGAGAACTCTCTCACATTCAAGGGGATAAAGCCTCATTAAGGTTAATTAGTATTAGAATGCCTAATTGAGGTGGGGGAGCAAGAGTGAGAGGTTGAGAGAGAGACTTTTAATCCTTTGAGTGTCGGAGGGGTATGCAGTGCATTGCAAACAATGCATTGCATACCCCTCTGGCACTCAATGTTAAATCAAATGTAAAAATGTATTGGCTAGTTATTAAACAACACATTTTGCCCTTTGTTTGCTTTAAAAGTCCCACTAGTGATGCCTCTTTGCTTTTTTTAAATACTTATGTTAAAGTAATAGTAATGGATATACGATTTCAAAGTTCCCCCTTCCCTCCCCTTGCACTGACGTCCGCTTCTATTTCATAGCAGGAGATCACGGTCTGCAGACTGGCCGGTGGCTCTTCAGCAGAGCCGAAATATCATGATCTAAACATAGCTACAATATTAAAGTAAGTTAAAATTATCCATCACTATCACTTTAATGGGATTGTGCACATGGAGAGTAGATTATTTGCAATAGAGAGTAATTCCATATCAACTCAAAAATACTATATCTATAACACCACAATAGTTGTGGATTACAACACCAGAAAAAGAACACATTTCACTCCACAACCAGGACATAATCCCTAATTGTTTTAGATAGAGAAGGAGCAGTAAAGATTGTCAACATTCAGGATTATACAAAGAGAGAAACTGACAACTGTCTGAAATCAATTACTACAAAAAACCCACAAAGAAGTATACCAGGCAACTCCAAAATCTCATAAAATCATTCCCAAGTAACACACAACCAAAACTGAGACAGACCCTACTTCAGGGACTTACTACTTTCTTCCAAAAATCAACAAAATCAGGAAACACAGGCAAGTCAATAGCAAAAGGTATGGACCCTCTGACTGAGCAGATCTCTGGCCTATTAGCAAACATCTTACATCCTTTTGTCAATAAAACCAGTAGCTTTATATAAGACACTACAACCTTCCTTAACAAACTCAGTCAGATTACAGATGTATCTACTAAGACATTTCTAGCAACCATGAATGTAGAATCACTCTATAACAACATTCCACAAAAGGATGGAATTGATGCCTGCTGCCAATTCCTATCATCATATACCCACAGCCAGAAATATAGCCAAATAAGTATCACTAAATTGCAAAAAAAAAAAAAAAAGCCTTATGCACAGTTATTTTACCTTTATCCAAGACTTCTACCTAAAGATATGGGATTTGTCATGCAAATCATTTTATGGCTGACCTGAAACACAGGCCATTTATTTTCCAGTTAGTTCCATGCTCTGTTTGTGTCTTCCTAGCTATCACTGTAAGTACAGTAATGTTATGTACAGTATACATTGGAGTTCTGATTGGTTCACCCGGTAGAGTTGTCCCGTAGTAGGAAAGTTCTAAACAAACTGAATGCGCTGGGCCCAGAGCACTCGGTTGTCTCCCCGACATGATCACAGATTGCCATGCATAGTTTGTCGAACATCATCATGAACATATGTCTGTCACAGTCTAACCTGCATAGTTTGTCGAACATAACCAACCCGTCCATCCCCGCCCACCTTACATAGTTAGTCGAATACAAATTAAGCGAATATCACCAACCCGTCCTCACCTACCCTGCACAGCTTGTCGAACAACCCATATCTGTCACTTCCTGCCCCTGCTTAGTGTGCGACACCATGTCGTATCTTCCTCAAATTGTATTGGATAAATTGAGATGGCATCACCCATTCCAGCTCCTGCTTTCAAATACTATTGGCTCAAGTTTCGAAACTCTTAGGATTCCCATTGCTGGTTGGCCAGGTGCCTTACTAGCAGTGCAAAAAAGTTAAAGATGACTCTGTGACCTGGAAAAAAACGTGAGGAATACCCCAAACAAGAACCAGACCCCAAAAGACAGCCATTTTAGGGAAGCAGCCACCATCTTCAAAGAGCGCAGAGCAAGAGTAGCAATGGGCAGAAGAAGAGGACTACCCTTCAGCATAGAGAAGAATGAGGCACTTGTGGGGACTCTTTGGCCCATTGGCAGCTTCCACCGCAGTAGTGGATAGGAGCGAAATGTGGGATACTGTATTGGAAGCTGTCAATGAAGTGATAGTGTCCCCACACACACATCAGGCAGGTGCAGGAAGCGGGTTTATGACATGAGAAGGCAGGTGCTGCAGAAAAGGGCGAAGATGGAAGTAGCATGGTCATCTGGGGCCTCCAGTAGACCTGTTAAATTCCATCACTATGAACAGGTCCTCAATGGCCTCATTTCAGCATATGAGGCAGAAGCTGCTCCTGATTCAAGTGGTGATGAGGCTGTTGCTGGTCGATCACATGCTGGAACAGGTCCCATTACCCCTGTAGCAGGACCAGCGGATTCCTCAGATGCTGAGGATGACCTTGCACCTGCATCTCACCCCTGCCCCTCCAACACCTGTCTTCCCTGGTGTCCACATGCCCACTCCTGTTCCTGCTGCTGATGTGAATGTCCATTCTCCTTTAGCTGGAGGGAGCGACTTTTCTTCTGGTCTGGTGATTTGCACCAGTTCCACCAGGTGCAGTGGCATTGACGTTCCCTCCCTGCACGCCTCAGAGTTGGGTACTCCAGCACCAGACATCCCCTCAACTAAGGAGTTAGGGCATAATGCTGTGTTTTCTGGTAAGTAATTGTATTCTGATGCATGTGTTCATGTAATGTTGTTAACCCTTTGAGTGCCAGAGGGGAACGCAATGCATTGCATGGGTTGTGTAACCCTCTGGCACTTAAAGGGTTAAATTTCTACCACTGAGCAGATAGGTGTGCAATGTATGGTAAAGAACTGCAAATCACACATATCTTCTCAGGGTTACTTAATCCTTTGTAATGCAATGTCCACGTGTGTTTACTGTAATGTAGTACTTTGTTATGCAATGTCCAAGCGTGTGTGTAATGTAATGTAGTACTTTGTTATGCAATGTCCATGCATGTGTGTACTGTAACGTGGTGTACTCTTCTCATTACAGATGACCCTGATGGAGTACCAAGCTCTGGCAGGGAGGGGGAAGAATTCATCACCCTGGAGCTGCAGCTGGTCACTGCCACTGCTCTTGCCAGTGTGGAGGAAGAGGTGGCTCCCTCATGTACAAAACTGTTTTTAGTCATGTTAAATTGTTCCATATGTGTATTAGCAACCCCAGCTTGCTTTAGCCATATCTAGTTTATATAACTATTTCATTGTCACAGGGGTGAGCAGCAGCGCATTGCTAAGCTATGCTTGGCTCCCCTTTCTGGCACTCTAGGGTTAAATATCCTACTAATGCACATATGGAGCACATGTAAGAAATGTTTGTCATGCTCCTGCCATTCACATGATGACATTGTAGGCATGATGGACACAAGCTAATGTGCCATGATGGATGTCTCGGTATGTTGAAGCCCTGCCATGCATTACAGTGATGCTTTGTAGGCCAAATTTGCCTCTCTGTTGTTGAGTAAATCCTGATAACTAGGTTATCCCACCTTGGTGCAGTTGTTGTGAGCCTGAATGCTTCCACAACTGAAACATTTAATGAAGTCAGTGTTTCTCATCATGTGTTAATTCCCTCAATATCCAAAATAGTTCCAGCTGAAATGCCGGAGGAGGCGGAGGAGGGGGGACAGGAAGATGCTGGCGTGCAGGCCCCTGTTGGTGCACCTGGGGACCACCACATGGAAAGGGCAGGCGAGGATAGTAAATGTAATATGTCCTCCACCAAAAACATATACATTAGTGTTGAGCGAGCACCCCGATGCTCGGGTGCTCTGACCGAGCACCCCCTGAGGCTCGAGTGCTCGGCCGAGCACCCGAGCCCCATTCAAATGAATGGGGCGACACGAGCATTACACCAGGCACCCCCTGCTCTGATGAGGGGAGGGTGCCTGGTCAATGCCCCCCTTCATCTCCGCTATGCCCCCTTCATCTCTGAATGCCCCCTTCATCTCCGCAATGTCCCCCTTCATCTCCGCTATGCCCCTCTTCCACAATGTCCCCCTTCATCTCCGCTATGCCCCTCTTCCACAATGTCCCCCTTCATCTCCGCTATGCCCCTCTTCCATAATGTCCCCCTTCATCTCCTCTATGGCATAGAGGAGATGAAGGGGGACATTGTGGAAGAGGGGCATAGCGGAGATGAAGGGGGACATTGTGGAAGAGGGGCATAGCGGAGATGAAGGGGGACATTGTGGAAGAGGGGCATAGCGGAGATGAAGGGGGACATTGTGGAAGAGGGGCATAGAGTCTATGTCCCTCTTCCACAATGTCCCCCTTCATCTCCGCAATGCCCCCTTCATCTCCGCAATGCCCCCGTACCTCCAGTCTCTGGTGGTCCAGCGGAGCGTCTTCAGATCTGTGCCTCTTCCGGCACAGATCCCCGCCACCCGAACATACTCGACGAGTACCGCCATGTGCCGAGCAGAGCGATGCTCGAGCCGATCCGAGCATCGGCCGAGCACGCTCGCTCAACACTAATATACATCCATTCAATGTCTAATATGTCTTTTGTTGTGTGTTATTGGTTTATGTTTGTGGAAAGAGTTTTGTGTTCCTGGTTGTTGTAACCATTTCAATGGCAGAGGGGTACCCAATGCATTCTCAAAGTTGTTGCGCACCCCTCTGGCACTGAAATGGGTTGAGGCTCCATACAATTATCTCACCCTTGTGAAAATGTCCTGTATCGCCTCAGGGTCATCGCAGGCTGTGTCTGGTGAGGAGGATGATGAACCACCTCTGGGGGTGTCTTCCTCTGCTCCTGAGGCTATGGAAGGGGAAGCGCATGGTAAGCAAAATCCTAAATCTGCTGTCTCAAGTGTGTTCCACCTGTCTCCCCTTCCCTTACAAAAACCCAAAAGTCCCTGTAGTGATCTGTGTTCTTGTCACACATACTTGTGACAGTATCATGGCATGAACAGATATCATTATGTGATTTTTGTTCATGCCATGATCTTGTCACACACGTATGCTTGGCTCCAGGCCATAGCACACACCTACAGTTCCCATTTGCACGCTACCACTAATTGAGTGTTGGTGGATCAATCACAATGACAGTGATAATCCACCTGTGTCCAATCAAGACTAAAGGGCAAACCTGATCTGTCAGTTTGTTCATAGCAGGGGTAGTCAATCCTGTCCTCAGGCCACAGCAATGCCACCTGTTTGCTGCGTCCCCTCAAATTAAAGTGGATGTGTCACCTATTTATAACATAGCCTAAATAGTTAGGCTACATATTGAATACTTCTAAAACGTTATTCATTTGTAACGGTTTTATGTACAGTCAGAGACGGAAGATTTTGGTAAAACACAGTTTTATTAAATCACACAGAATAATAGTAACCCTCGCGGGTCCAGCATATAAATACAGTTATAACAGTGACACAGGACAGGTTACAGTGATATAAATAACCCACACAGGTCGAGTATATATTAAACAATATACAATACTGACACAGGTCAGGGACAGTTTGTATGATTCAGTGAGACTAGGGCAGAATGGTACTATTAGGCCAGGAACAGTGGATAGGCCCTAATAGTGGAAGGCCCACAGTACACTCTCTACGCAGAGAGTGACACAATAGCGACTGTAGCCACAAAGGAGCAAGCGGAGCCCAGGATATGCAACTGGCTACTGGAGCACCAGAGGTAGGCTGCAACCGGAGGTGCAGTGTGACGCCAAACCGGGACTGCAACAGACTGTGACCCAAGTGCACATCACCAGAAGGTGCAGTGTAACGCCAAACCGGGACTGCAATAGACTGTGACCCAAGTGTACAGCACCGGAAGGTGCAGTGTAACACCAAACCGAGACTGCAATAGACTGTGACCCAAGTGCACGGCACCGGGAGGTGCAGTGTAATGTCAAACCAAGACTGCAATAGACTGTTAACCAAGTGCACAGCACCGCCCTGTAAGGGGTTAACTAATTCTCCGGTCTGAGGCAACTGTTAGATAGTATAGACAGACTGAGGCACCCAAGAGTAACCCAACCTCAGGTAAAGCAGTAAACAGGCCAAGCTTACTGTGGTGCAACCGGGATCTCCACACCGGAGTGAGGGAGGACAAGCCACTATGGAGTGATCGGGTCACAGTATAGAACTGCCTGAGCAGTAACCGAGGCAACCTGAGGTCTAGTACAGACAGAGAAAGTGAGTACCGGGCTATAGCACCCAAACCGGATCCCCACTATGAGTGTGAACCGGGCAGTAACACACAGAGCAGGAACGTAGCCAATCCGGGTCAGTACACAGAGCAGGAATGTCAGCCATGCCGGGTCGGTACACAGAGCAAGAACGTCAGCCAATCCAGGTCAGTACACAGAGCAGGAACGTCAGCCATGCCGGGTCGGTACACAGAGCAGGAACATCAGCCAATCCAGGTGAGTACACAGAGAAGGAACGTAAACAGGCAGAGTAGTCAGGCAGTCCGGGTCATACACAGGAATCATACGAAATAATGGAACAAGCGCTAGCAATGGGAACACCACAAAAGGGCACTCCAGAAGTGACAGGACTGAGTATTTAAGGACTGTCACTGGGAGGAGCAACATAACGTTAGCCAATAAAAAGGTATCAGGAAGTAGCATTTGTCAAAATGTCACCAGCATAGCATGGGAACCGTGATATCATTTATTTTAAAGTTTTATTTGTTGTAAATTTAACTTAGAAAGTCTGTCCCCTACCTTCTTCCGCATAGACTGCTCTGCCTCTGCTCTCCACCCTCTTCTGATGAAGGAGGCTTCTGTCTGTAAGCTGGTGCAGTCTCAATTGCTAGATATGAATCTCTGCCAATGAGACCGCTCCAGCTTGCAGACAGAAGCCTCCGTCATTGGAGGAGGGAGGAGAACAGAGGCAGAGTGACAGACTGCGGTTACAGAGCAGGTAACCGCAGTCTGTACAGAAGTAGGTAGGGGACAGATTTTCTAAGTTAAATTTACAACAAATAAAACTTAAAAATAAAAATGAATAGACGTATTCGATATGTAGCCTAACTATTTAGGCTATATTATAAATAGCTGACATATCCACTTTAACACATTTTGTGTGGTGATTCTCAGCAATGGTCCTGTTGTCTAGGATGCACAATCATGTCCTCTAACCACCTCAACAGTGCATGTTGATACTTGAACACAAGTTAATGTCAATACCGCTTGTGTTAAAGTGAGCACATCCAGACAACCACTGTTGGCGTGGTTAGAGGACATGATTGTGCATTCTAGACAACAGGACCATTGCTGAGAATCACCCTGCTAAATGCATCAAACATCTGTGTGCCAGAGAGGTGCTCACTGCTTTGCATTTCTTCTTTCCCTACAGCTGCATCTGATGAAGAGCAACAGCAGCAGCCCCCTTCCAACCAAGAGTACGCAGAGGACCTGGACATCCTATATGGGATCTCTGCTGACATCAGGGGCTTACAGCGGCAGCTGGGATGCGACATGCGCTGTCAGGAGGCTCTGCTCCAACAAATGCTGGAGCAGAATAGGTTGATCCTGGGCCTCCTGACAGCATATGTCGTGCGTTCAGGGCCAGACCCCACCCCCAGCAGCTCCTCATCAGACAGCAGCCTGGCATCATCTGATGCCCTGCCTGCTGCACGTGGTTGTAAGCACAACCTACCCGGATGGGGGCCTCACACAAGAGAAGGAAGGAGGAACCCGCACTGACCCCATTCCCTCCAGAGGGGGATTTTTCTAATTTTTATTTTTATAAGTTTATTATTATTATTATTATTATTTATATTTTTTATTAAATTTTACAACTTCAGCATAGTTGTGGTCCATTTATTTCAAATACAAATGGAGGGAGATACACCAAAGTGTTATGAGGAGGCAAAGTGGAGATGACCCTTCCAGTGTGATGAACAACCCTTGCTTCTTCCATCTAGCCAGTGAACCAAGATTTAACCAACCTGTATGTTCTTAGTGCTTTGGCTCCATGGGATAATCTAGGAATCTGAGCGTTTAGCACACTGGAGAAGTTCCTTACACCTCATCACAATTTGAAAACACCTTAGTCCATAACCCCACTGCTAACCCACCCTTCTGTGTGTGTCTCCAACCCTTGTCTATCTCCCCTAGAGATTGGAAAAGGGAAGGAGGCAGACACAGATTTGCATGAAGGGAAGCTGAGAGAGGAGGAGGGTGGCGGAGGGACAGAAAGGGAAGGAGACAGATGGACAGAGAGGGAAGGAGGCAGATGGACAGAGAGGGAAGGAGGCGGACAGAGGGAATGAATGTATATTTTTCCTGGACTGCTGTCTGCACATCTCCTTGGAATGAAACCCACTAAAATCTTCCAGTGTAGCCTGTATTGATTTAGGGATGGGCTGTGGCTGTCTGCTGCTTTTACTAGGACCAGATGTGGCACGATCTCCCTTCCCTTTCTCCTGCCTACTGGTGGTGAGTGTGACACTGGTAAATGTAGTAGTGCCACCAAGTTCTGCACTCAACAACACTGGCTTTTGGTAGTGGTTCAGGTGTTGGTTCATCCCAGAGGTGGTTAGATGACCCAACACCCTCCCACGGCTGACTTCCCTGCCACACAATTTATATTTTGCTAGCAGGCCATCACCAAGTGCCACAAAATGATCCCACGCTTTGGAGCGACGGATGACTTTGGAAGGTGGTGAAGAAGAAATTGAGGTGATGCTTTCTTCATCTTCACATGATGGAGCAACCTCATTATGCTTTATTTTCTACATACCTTTACAGGGGTACTAGCAGACCCAAAGATTGAAGCAGGGATGTTGGGACTGGGATTGGAGGAGGATGGAGTAACACTGGTGGCAGAGACACTAGCAGCTACTACCTGCCTGGGAGACTCATTTGGAACTGGAGAGGCAGGTGGTAAGTTTTTATCAATAGAAGACAGAATTGTAGCTGGAGAAACAGGAGGAGTACTATGGGCAGTAGTGGAAAAATGAAGCTCAGGAGAATAATCAAGGTCAGTGGAAAAATCAAGGTCAGTGGAAAAATCAAGCTCATTAGAAAAATCAAGCTTAGCAGGCCTTGGTCCCTCAAATTCTTTTTCTACCTCTTGTAGGTTTGGATAGGAAGAAAAATCATCAGCAGCAGATTTTGGGGAGAGCTGATGAATTCCCTCTTCTGCCTGGTGGCTACTGGAAAATGGTAAACTATCTCCCTCAATAACCTTTTTTGGAGAAGATATGCTTTCAGTGTCATTGACAGTGGTGGCAGAAGAAATTTTCTCAAAATACTCCAATAATTCAAGTTTGGGCTGCTTACACGGACGTTCGCTGTAAAATTCCTGCGTTGATACTGCCCGCAGTTTCCCACCAGTAGTGTTCATGTTCAACACGCTAAGTGTCCCCAGGTTTATAGAACTGGCTGCAGCGGAGGTGGTGACGGAACTGGCAGTGGCAATATTCATTGTGCAGGTGGTTCTGGGGGGATCATCATGAAACAGCTGACTAGAGATGGGTGATGGCCGCTTTATGGTCTTAGAGGAGGAACTAGACCTCTCTACCCTGCTAGTTGAGGAAGGACAACCTGCAGTTCCCTTCTTCTTTCTAGTTTTTGGTTTGGACTGCTACTGCTGAGTCTGACTAGTACTATTCAAAGTACTCTTCTTTTCCTAAACACTAGAATATTTGGCGCTCTGTAAACTATAACATAACCATATATATGTATTTAATTATTATATCATATAGTATCAATAGGACCGGGTCAGTGTGGCACTGTCTTTAATACACAAGCTACAAACCCTGGAACGTGTGTACTCAATCCTAACCCTACCAAAGAAACTACAAATATGGGAGAGCGCTATAAGTTAAAATAGTATCTATCTATAAGTAGCAATCTATAGCAATGAGACACATCCAAATAGTTATAAAAAGTATCTTTATCTAAAAACACAAATCAATCTACAATGTATACATTGCTAAAGTTACAAGTGCTAGAGAGTTCGAGCACACTCATGGGCAAGGGATCTCAAATTATTTGTTTTCTTTATGCATGCACCTTGATCGATGTTTCCAAGAAATATATGAATTAACACTTAACTCTCCCAACTGCGCATATATATATATGTAACCCTCTGTTTCGTGGTGTCCTCCGTCTAGTGTCTTCGTTCTTTCCCTTGTTTCCTTATGTGTCTTAGAAGCTAGCAGTATATATTTTAGCAGTTTTCAATCCAGATACTTAGCTGAATCAATATGTCTCCTCCAACTCTCCAGCAGTACTTGACTATTTCTGCACACTTCTCCACTGCTACTTTTTCCACTTCTTCTTCCAGAACTGGGTGTGCAGACTGCGGGAGGTGTTTGTCTTTACCACGTATCAAATATCGGCTTTCTTCCTTAATCCGTTTGGTGGGCAGAGTTCAAGCAATCTTATTTTAATTCAATACTAGCAAGCTTCTCGCCTGTGGGTGACTGGACAATCTGTATTACACCATAATATCCTCCTCCAATGCATTTCGTACTGCACCTCAGCACTTCATCAGGGATAGACTAATATCTCCAACAACGCAATGAGGAAATGCAGGCTGTCTGCCTGGGTGACTTTGCCATTAGTCCAACCCCCATCATGAAACAAAGAAGCATATTGGAATACAGACAAAGAGGGAAAGTAGTGCATGAAACGGAGAATGGAATTGGAGTAGAGACATGGAGGGAAAAGTATGGAGGGAAAGTAATCGAGCGTGTGCAGGTAGTACAAAAAAGATCCGACTCCGAACAGTCCTGGTCCGAAAGTAGTCGAAACCTTCAGAAATTTGTCGAATGTGGAAATTTCCAAATGTTTTGACGACTTTCGGACCAGGACTGCTCGGAGTCGGATCTTTTTTGTCGAACAAACCTTGCGTGTCTGAAGGTCCGAATGTCTCTAAATGACCCCATTTTCGACTAATTCAGAATGTCTCTGAATCAATTTGCACATATATATATATATATATATATATATAGATATGTAATAACAAGCTGGGCACTCACGGATTTTTCTTAACAAAAACCAATTTAATGGTACTATAACTGCAACGTTTCGGTCCACAGATCTGGACCTTTGTCAAGCAAACATAATGAGCAAAAATACTTTAGCATATATATAGACAAAGAAACACTTACCTCGTGGCAACCCAACGACCCAATGTGATGACGTACAAAGAGACGAAGAATTGAGAATGATAGACAGCACCAGAACCATAGAACCCAATAGAACCCAAGAAAAACACACCAAATAGTGCCACCTAGTGTCAAGGGAGGAAGCATAAAAATATATAAAAGAAAGTACTAGCAACACATCGAAGGAAACATTGTAAACTAAATCACATATTGTATGCCTACATTGTTTAACTTGGACACAAATGTGATATAAAGTAACAATTCTGGGCAAAAAGCTAACCTATATATGGATTTGGTATTCCTAAAATACTGTTAATCACAAATCAATATTTCACATCAAAGGAGCAAATAAATACAATTATAAGTTAAACCATATTATAGAAACACATACATTAGCTATATTCATCTGTCAGACAGAAAGCAGTTGAAATTATTATATTCATTAAGTCCTAATGGGTTAATTGTGTTTAATTCCTTTATCCAAAAACATTCTCTTTGGAGAAGTTTTTTTGCTCGATCACCCCCCCGTTTTAGAGGGTGCACATATTCAATCCCAATGAAACTGAAATGTGTTAGTGAGTGTTTTGCAGCCAGATAATGTTTTTCAACAGGTTTATCTGAGGCTGCATCTCGAAAAGCTACTTTGATTGCTGAACGATGCCCAGCCATCCTCTCTCTCAAAGTATGTTCTGTCTTTCCCATATAAGCCAATCCGCACGGGCAAGTTAATAGATATACCACAAAGCTTGTTGTACATGTAATACGATCTTTTATCTTGTATTTTTTATTGGAGTGAGGATGGGTAAACCAACGACCTGCACGCATAGATCCACAGGTAGTACAACCTGAGCATCTATAGCAACCTGGAGGAGCCGATGTTAACCAAGTTTTCTTAGTCTGAAGATAACTGTCCTTTGGATCTGTAATAACCAAAAGATCACAAAGATTTGGGCCTCTTTTGTAACCAAAAATCGGACGGTTCTTAAAGACTTGGGGAAGCTTCCTATCCTTTTGTAATAAAGACCAATTGTTGTTAATACACTTCTTGATCCGTGCTGAAGCTGTCGTATATTTAACTGGAATCACCATCCTTTCAGCTTGTGATATAGTCACCTTAGGAGGTGTTTTTTCATTTTTTAATAATTGTTGACATTGGTTTTCCAATTGCTTCCTGGGGTAACCACGGGCCACAAATCTATCAACCATCTCATTAAGTTGCTTATTCCTTATATCTTCAATTGAATTATTTCTAATAACACGAAGAAATTGAGATTTAGGCAGAGCATTTTTAAGAGCTGATGGATGGAAACTGGAATTATGTAAAAGAGTATTACGATCAGTATCTTTCCGAAACAGACAATATTCCAGTCTATTGCATTTTTTAAAAATCTTCAAATCCAAAAAATCAATTTCATCTTGGCTATATGATGATGTAAATTCAACAGGAGTATTTAAAGAGTTAATGCCCTTTACAAAAGATGTCAAGGACCCTTCATCTGCTTTCCATAAAAGGAATACATCATCGATGTAGCGATAGTACATTATAATATCATGCAAATAGACTGGAAGAATGTAGCGAGTCTCAAATATGTACATATAGGCGTTGGCATATGATGGAGCCATGCTTGCGCCCATCGAAGTACCAGTATTTTGCAAATAAAACTTGCCTTCAAATTGAAAAAAATTATTTGTCAAACAGATCTCCAATAGTGTTAATAAATACTCCACAGGAGGACCCTGGTATTTATCTGAGGTAGATGTAACTTCACGGATAGCTTGTAGCCCTTCTTGATGGGGTATTATAGTATATAAACTTTTTACATCCAATGTCACTAACCACATATCATTGTCCACATTTGGCATACTTTTCAGGATCTCAATTAAAGATGGAGTGTCGCGTAGAACTGTTTTCAAGCTTTGAATCACTGGCTGTAAACAAAAATCAATAAACATACCAATCGGCTGCAATAGGCTATTTCTCGCAGAGACAATGGGACGCATAGGAGGATTTGAAAGATTCTTATGGATTTTGGGTAATCCATATAGAATCGGACACACAGGATGTTTTATCTTCAGGTAATTACCTATGTCTTCAGTGATCCAATTAGACTGAACTCCCAGTTGAACAACACTTTCAATCTTATTCTGAATTTTCACGGTTGGATCAAAATTGATTATTTGATATACCTTAGTGTGTTGAAGTTGTAGTCTCAATGATGCACTGTAATCACAATAATCCTGGATTACGATGGAACCGCCTTTATCAGCTGGTCTGATGCAGATTGATTTATCCTCTTGGAGAGTTTTAATGGCATGTCTTTCTTCCCTTGACAACTTAGAATGAACATATTCAGAGGTGATAGTGGATTTTTGTATATCCACCTCCAATGCCATTTTAAAAAATAGAAGAGATGGATTGGAAGAGTCAAAGTTTCTTGTACTTTTCAACTTGAATTGATGTGTAATACATTTAGTCGTTTGATTATCTGTGTTGGCAAATTGTTCTTTGAGGCTCATAGATCTAAATAACTTAAATTGCTCGACTTCCCATTCAAAAGCGTTGAATTTATTTGTGGGGACAAATGATAACCCTTTATTTAGCAAAGATACTTCTGCTTCTGTTAGAGTGTGTTTAGACAAATTATACACTGCACACGTTATTTCTTTCCCTTCTTCACTTGCCCTTTTACTCCAGTGTTGCCGTCCCTTTTGTCCCCTTCTTGTGTATCGTCTTCTTTTGTTATAGGTAAAGATACTTGTGGGGGTTTTGGGGGTTTGCCTGGATCCAAAAAAGGCTGTTTTTGAGAAGAACTCCGTGTGATCATCTGGGTTTGTTGTCCACCACTAGCCTCAGCCAACTTGTCATCGTCGGAATCTTCAGAACTTGTATCGATTGTTTGAAAATTAGGTTTATTTATTTTAACCCTTTGTTGTCTCCTTCTCTGTCCAAATCTGGATCTAAATGTTTGGCCACTGAGCCAACCATAAACCCTATTATCATCATAATCTTCTTTTACTCGCTGGAATTTTGCTTTTTTGAACCTTACTAAATCAGCACGGTGTTTGTCCACCTGTTATTTAAACGATACAATTTTATATTTATGTTCTGTAGATTGAAGAATATTCTGATGAGTAACTTCAAATTCAGCAATATTTTTCCGAATTTTTGACAATTCTTTTCCCACCTCTTCTATTACCAACAGCATAAGGGAAAAAGAACACTGATCCAACACTTTAGTCCATTTTTTACAAAATTCTTGGTTCATTCTCCCAATCGTAGGTATATTTTTTATTCGAAATCCTCGAGGGATCCTTTGGGAGCAATAATAATCAGAAAGAAACATACCATGAGGATCATAATCAGTCTCTTTTTTCTTCAATCGTAACAATTCAAAGTGTAGATCTTTAATGTTTTCAGTCGCTTGTTCATCTTGATAAGATTTTTTCCATAAAATATTTTCAATAGAATCCTCTATCACATTAGCATTCAGAGAAACATCAGGAACCGCAGTTTCTGATGCTGAAAATAATTCCATACTTGCGAGACAAAGTGTCACAATAGTCTCAAATCAATGCGGGTGCTATATTTATGCCTCGAGGAGCAATATACAAAATCTGCTTGAATAAGCACTCAAGTTACCGGGTGCTCCAGAAATATGATTCCACGAGGTGAGTGTTTCTTTGTCTATATATATGCTAAAGTATTTTTGCTCATTATGTTTGCTTGACAAAGGTCCCGATCTGTGGACCGAAACGTTGCAGTTATAGTTCCATTAAATTGTTTTTTGTTAAGAAAAATCCGTGAGTGCCCAGCTTGTTATTACATATGGAATCATATTTCTGGAGCACCCGGTAACTTAATATTAAGCGTGAGTGCTTATTCAAGCAGATTTTATATATATATATATATAGATAGATATAGATATACAACTTAGCTTACTGTGTTACTTAAACACACTCACTCCAATGATAAGAGAGATACAAACATATACTGGTGTGTGATGGTATTGTACATACTCGTGTTTGCTCCTTTATTGCAAGCTGAGGCTTCTGAAGGTGACAGGTATATCCTGTACTATAAAAATTAACACTGCTGTCCTTGTCCAAGAAAATTAAACCTACAGAAATTTTGAAGGACGATTTAGAGTTGCTTGATTTGAGGAGTACTGGTGCTAACCATTTCACTGGAATGTTGTAGGGAATGTGGGTATGATTTGTAGATAGTAACAGTAGCATCATTATATCCAACAATTATATCTGTCATCATCATCACCACTTCCAAATCCAAGCCTCACCCAGTCACAGTCCCTATTATTGAGTAAGCAGCAACCAGGGCCGGTGCAAGGATTTTTGTCTACACAGGCGAAGGTGATTTTGATGCCCCTCCACTGCCAATCCCCCCACCCACCTCAGACACAGCCACAATCCCCTGCCCCCCCTGACCTTGCCACAATCCCCTGCCCCTGCCCCTGCCCACACTGTCCACCTCCAGACTGTGCACACACTGCCCACCTTCACACACTACCCACCCTGTCCCTCCTCCACAGAAAGCTTACCTCCACATTGTCCACTTCTGTCCGGGGACTGTGCCAGGAAACTGAGGATGTCTGGTCACCCTAATCAGTGCTCCCTAGGGTTGCCACCTTTTCCTCAAAAAAATACTGGCCATAGGTGGGTGAGGGTGGAGCCACAAAATGGAGAAGCCGCAAAAGGGGCAGAACCATTCAGTGTTGCATGACCCTACAAAATTGAGTGTCATTGGCCTCAGTTCCCGGAGGAACATCTGGTCCAGTGGAAAGACAGAAAAAACAAAATGAGAAATCAGTTTCTTAACTCCATTGTTGCAGTGTGCCCATCTGTGCAAGGTATTGGCAAAGGTGGCACCTTACCCTGGCCTCCCCTCAGGTATGCCACTATTAACAGTTCCTGTCAAAAAGGTTAACCCTTTCAGTGTCAGAGAGGTGTCTAAAGCATTGCTTCACAATGTGCTGGATATCCCTCTGGCATTCAAAGAGTTAACGTAGGATGTCAATGAAAAATACACAATACAAAAATTGCTTGAGCGCTGCCCTCTCCTTTAAACGGGGTTGACCATTGCCTTCTGTAACAGGAAGTGATGCCTCTGCTGGGCCAGGTGGCAACCCTAGCGCTCCTTCGTAGCAGATATATTAAGTATAAAAAAATAAATAAATGGGAAAAAAAATTGCAGCTTCCCCATTTTGGTGCCCCTATGTTGAGGCGCCCTAAGGCAGCTGCCTTATGCTAGCTCTGGCCCTGGCAGCAACAGAAGTCAACATCAACAACCCAAGCTATGAGTTCTTCAGTTGCTGCTCGAAGTGCAGTGGCACTGACACCTACTGCTAGTATGATTGCAACATCTAGCCACTGTAATAGCAGTAGTAGTCCCTCAGGAACCCCTCAGTATGTTAAATCTCCAGTATGATCCAGAAGCAAATATTGCCATCTGTTGCCACTGTATAAAATGTGTGAGCAGGAGGAAAGTAGGAAGACATCTAGGAACACCCTCATTGCGACCCCTCCTGTAACACAAACACAAGTCTGATTTGGTAACACATCAGCAACACATCAGAGTTGAAAAGGCTAGCATCAGCATACACAGTCATTAAAGTGCACTGGGCAAAGGGGCACATTATAGTAGTGCTGTAGCTCTCTCCAGGACAACATTTTCTTCAGTAGCAAAAATGCTTACGTCTTATGCTGCTGCTGATGTGCAAATTACAGAATGAAGGAGTTATTTGGACATTACAAGAGTCATAGAATGGCCCACTCCCACCGACAGGCATGCCTCAACCCCTAGTTGTGTTGTTAAAACAATTAAGTTACAGAGTTCATCTAGGTGCTTGCCAACCCGCCCTTGCTGAGTTCTTAGAAAGAACCAGAAAATTCACAAAATAATGCAAAAGTAAATATGTGTAAAGGCAAACTTGCTAAAATATTGTAGGTTGACATGCTGCTTTATTCATTTATTGAAAATGGATGGTTGTTTTTGTTTTTTTAATGATGTATGTATGTATATACCTTTATTTATATAACGCCATACATGTACACAGCGCTTAACAGAATTTAAAATAATACAATACAAAACTACAGAACATGGTTAAGAGCATTAAGCTAAAGTGCGATTATTGCATTATTTTGGGGGAAAAGTGCAGCAAGGGAAACATACACTGGGAAAGGGACCCTGCCCCAAGGATATACCTAGCTGCGGTTATTTTCTATAAATGGCTGTGCCAGAGTTGTAAAAGCAGGTCATGAGTTTTATTTGCAAAGGGCAAAGACTTATTTCTGTGGAAAATGTAACATATTATATTTTTTCCATGAAAATTCCTGGGAAAAATGGGAATTTTTATTTTTTTTATTTTAACAAACTATTAATGCTTATTTTCATATCCTTTTTCACTTTCTATTTTTTCTAAAACATTTAAATAATTTAACCTACTCAAGCATGTTATTAAATTATTTGTTACACTGTTGTTTCAATCTTGAGTAAATTGTTTTAAAATACAGATTGTGATTGGTTTAGAATTGTTTTTTACATCTGCATCAAAATTGCCAATATTTGTACACTAATATAAATTAAACAATGAATCACTGTAAAAATGTAAAGCTCTGGAACATTTCGACCAGCCAGCTCTGTGTATTCCTAATTAAAATAGCAGTAAAACATGTTTCACTAATATATAATTGAGTCTGTCCAGTCGGGAATGGGCTAGGAGGTATGCTCTGCAACCAGCATCTTGGATTGTTCCAGACTGAGACTTCCTGGAGTTGTGGACAAGTGTAAACTTTACTTTTCCACTAAAGATATAATGACAAATGAATATTAGTAGTGACTAAAGGGAATGGGCCACTAAAAATAACTTCAAAATCACATATATGTTGTTTTAACCATTTTTAATTTACAAAACTGGTTATTGAGGTATTTAGATGTATATATTATGCAAGAACTTACTATCTTAACCTCACATTACCTCACATTACCTCCCCCAATCACTAACATTGCTCAGCAATGCATTTTCCACCTATCTGAACACTGAAAAGGTTACTTTTGTTTAAAAAAAAATGGTTAATACAATATATAGGTGACATGTTTTTCATAATCCCCAAACTTGTTTTTAGATGGCAGGGTTCCTATAATTCAAGAATCATCCACACCTTGTTCCACAGTTATCCACCTAATGCAGGGGTATCGAAAGTCATTCCTAAAGGATGAAAATAGTGCCTATCTTTTTAGGATAACCCTGATTTTGTACAGGTGTTGCAGTCATCACTTGTGAAAAATCAGGGTTATTCCCAAAAACATGAAAACCTGCACTTTTTCATCCTTTAGGAACACAGTTTGACACATACCTGACCTATGTCATAGACAGCAAGCGTCTTCATGTAACAGACTATTCTAAACAGTAGGAGGCAATTTAGAAGACTCCAAGCAGTGGTAGAACCAGGAGTAATACACTCCAAAGTAGGCAGAGGTTGTGAGACAACTGGGACTATTAGGGAAAAAAGGACTAAATGCATAAAAATTGCAGACAAATGTTACACATATATGTAACTCAAATTCACTGACCAATTCTTTACATTGTTGGAAGTTTAAAAGATTTATTCCATGTTATTCTCATATATCCCTTAGCTGAAGCAAGCACATTTATAGGACAACGCCTTAATCACACCTCATATATTTGTTTAGAATAAAATGATAGCATGAAACTGGTGAGATGATAGAGCATTCCACAAAACACTCCAATAGACTGATATTAAATTCTAATCAGAGCAGTTCAATCAGTGTTCTTATCAGGCATTAGTGTTCCCTCTAAAGCAGTCATTCTCTGCTCCAGTCTTCAGGACTTACCAATAGATCAGGTTTTAAGGATATTCCAATCCTAGTGAAGCACAGGAAGATCAATACAAATGAACCAGTAACCCACTTATCATCAAGCAGGGTTATCCTAAAAATGTGACCTGTTGGTGTGCTTTGAGGAAAAACTTTGAAGATCATAACTGTAAGGCGAGCACGTCTGAGAAACCCATGGCTGAAAGGGTTAAAGAGGACACTGTTTATGAAGAACTGCACTGAAATAATATGTATCATCCAGAACATACCACATTAAACTACACTTTTAATGGAAACATAAGATTCACAGCTTATAAACAACTGGCCCATCTAGTCTGCCCATTTCCCTCTCTAGATATTTCACACATATTTTAATTCTTAGACTAGTCAATGCCATATGTATATACTAATAGTTCTTTAATTAACTTACTGTTTTGGTCTCAAATACTTTTGCTTTCAGTGCTGGATGTTTACCTTAGAGGGAACACTGTCAGATGTTAAAACAATTTGCCTTACTTTTAACCTATGGATTTTGATATAACCCATGGTAACATGGGAGGAACATATAATGAAAGCAATCTATGGGATGCCCATGAATATTATGTGCTTGCTACATAAATTCTAAAGCAATGATTATAAGCCTGGACATTTTCTAATCTAAACCCTCAAATTGGAACAATAATAAATTGTCTACAACTGTAGAGAAACAGGGGGTAAACCCATTGTATTCCTTACTGCTAGAAGCTGTTGTCTAATGTGTTCCCTGTGTTATAATTTGGTGGATATTTTGTGTTTCCCTGTGTTGCTTACCTCTGTTCTGTATTCTGCTGGGCATTCTGTGTATGTAGTTTTAGGCTTCAGAATCCAGTTAGTTACTGTTAGGGCTTGAGACAGGAAGTCCCTGTGAAGTGACAACAGAGGAATACTAATTAACCCCTGTTGTGAAAGCAGTTGTGTTTCAAGGACTTTTTCCTGGATTGAAAATGAGGCCCTGATTGATGACTAAAATACTGTCTCTGGTTGGTCACCTGGGGCTCCGCCTGATTGGACACTGTGTCATCACGGTCCCAAGCCTTAATTTGACTATGTAAAAAAGGATGCCAGCTTGAAGTGAGTAAAAACAATTTGTTATCTCTGTAAAGCCAGATCTGTTTTACCCAACTCAATATAGCTGTATTTCTGGAGGGGGATTCCTGGAGAGGAGTTGGCTGGTGCTTCTCATCCCAGCCACTTTAAGAACTAAATTCACTTGCCTCTGGTCTACCGGCAAGTATCAGCAAGTTGTTAAGGTTAAGTCCTGGACCAAATGTTTTTAATTTGTTTAGTTATCTAGAAGTGATAAAGTCTCAAAAATAAAGTCTCAATCTTTGCTCATAACACTAAGCTGTGTAAGGAAATACGTACAGAGAAGGATGTTTTTTTCTCTGCAGAAAGATTTGGATAATGGAGTGAATGGGCAGAAAACTGGCAGATGGGGTTTAATGTAGATAAATGTAAGGTTATGCATGTGGGCTATAGAAACAAACATGCTACATATACACTAAATGGGAAACTACTTGGGGAATCCTCATTAGAGAAAGATTTAGGAGTACTGATAAGCAATATACTTAACTGCAGTGTGTAGTCACTCATCTGCTGCAAGAGCAAATGGGTACTGTCCTGCATAAAAAGGGGTAGAGATGCACGGGGTGTAAATATGATTCTAACTCTGTATACATATTTGGTGAAACCTCATCTAGAAATTGAAATACAGTTTTGGGTGCCAGTTCTTAAAAATTACAATAAATAAGACAATAAAGTGCAGAGATGTGCAATGTAATTGATAAAAGGATTGGAGGCTCTAAGTTATAAAGTTATAAAGAGAGACTAGGCAAACTGGGTTTGTTTACATTAGAGAAAAGACATCTAAGGTGTGATTGCCATATACAAATATATTCAAGGTCAATACAAGGTCTCTCCAAGTAACTATTTACTCAAAGAGCTGATCAAAGAACAAAAGATCATCCATTAAAGCTAGAGGAAAGGCACTTCATACTAAAACAAAGGCAGGCATTTTTTTACAGTAAGGGCAGTAAAGTTATATAATTCTTTGCCTCAGGATGCTGTGTTTGCAGATGATGTACCTGTTTTCCAAAAATAAATACATATCTAGCACAGAACAATATTGAGAATTATGACAACTGGCTTCAAAGCAGATAGGATGTTGATCCAGGGAAATATCTGACTGCCATTTAGAGTCAAGAAGGAATTTTTTACACACTTGGGGCTTAATTGGAAATGGCTTCAAAGTTTTTTTTGTTTATTTTTTGCATTCCTCTGGATCAATAAGTGTAATTTGTCATGAGCTGAACTTGATGGAAGCCATTTTCAGCCTCATCAACTATGTGACTATTTTATCTGTACAAAAAGTCATGAATAAGCGTGTGTTTTGTGAAACTCGTTGATTTTGCCATCTACTGCTCTCAGACCTGAGACTGTATCCAGATGTTGGACATGTGGTAACTTTTTATTACTTGAAATAAATGTTTTTTGATTTTACGATATTTTCCTGATGCCTATTGTTTAAGCAGTGCAGCATTTTCTTGTAGTTAATTGACTATTTTATCTGTTCCTGCCTCCTGTCTGATACAGAGTATCCAAGACAAGAACCCACAGAGAGGCTCCACTGACTGGGTAAGCTCTGTGGTCTGTGCAATAACAACAAGATAAAAATTTACAAAAATATGAAGAAATGATTGGTCATTAAAAAATCAAATTTTATTAGGTCAGTTGAAAACTAAACACAAATACATACACAATTAAAACTATTTAAGGGTTACCCTATGAATATCAAGAGCTGTATTTATACATTCTGAAGCAATAATTATATATCTAACTGGACACCCCAAAATCATGACACCTCCCCCATCAAAACTGCCTGCACAAGGTAGAGGCCATATTGCCACCTAAGTGTAGGGAAATCAACTGATGCATTATGTTCCTGCCACAGGACTGGCCATCTACAATAAAATAATGCAGAATAAAGGTTGTGCCCGATGGAGGCTACATCCTGGTCCATATCACCACCTCCACAGTGAAAGTCAGCTGAGGTGTTATGTCCCCCATTCCATCAGAATGGATATTTGACTGGCAAAAGTTTAGGAAAAAGGCTTTATTTTAGCCTTTTTCCCACTTCTACTATTACTTTCAAGGTGTTTTTTTTGCTGAATTTTACAATTTGGCATACATATAAAATTGTCCCAAATAGCAATACAGCCATTCTGCTTTCATATTGTAGTAGAATGGCCTAGGCAAGGCTCCTTCCCCAGGTTGATAGGCCCTCCTATTCCTCCCTGCCGAACCTAGGAAAAAGGTTTATTTGACCTCCAAAGGCCACAGTCACCAGAATCCCTTCATTATTCCCATGTGTACCCATCCACACACCCTTACTCATACAAGTCCCCAGTACCCTTTCCAATGCCAGCCACCTTGCAACACATTGGAACAAAGTAAAAGGGAACACAAAATCATCTCTAAAGGTATTATTTTAATTCAGCAATAATTTCACCAACCAACTAAATGGTGGAAATTACACAGTCTAGAGGCTGGACGCTGCCTTCAAGGAATGACCGCATGCACTGGTTCCCACCCCATCCTAAACAGTCCAGTGGAAGTGCTGAATGAAGCATGAAATGCGTTGTGAGGCATATTATTTTTAATTGTGTTTATTATTTATTAGCTACAAATAAAGAGCTTTGCAAATATATCATTCTAAAACTAGAAGAATCTAAAATTTTTGAAGTGACTGCAGAGTACGGCAAGAATGGAGGGCGAGAGTCAAGAGAAAAGACGTGACTTTGGGGGGTGAACTGGAGAAACAATTATGTGGAGGAGTCTGTCTGCGGTGACACTAAGCCAAAACCTATAAAAAGAAGCAATTCCTAAAGAAGGAAAAAGCAAGTGTAACCTTTGTCTAGCACTCCTAAATTACATCCCCATGATCAATAAAAATGATGATATTTGCAAAGAATAAATGAGATGATTTTTAGTGTGAACATGCACCAAATAAAAAATCTGCTTTATTATTTATGATAAAAAAAATCATTAAAAATGGCAAATTCTCAGCACTATAGATAAAGTGGAAACAATTATTAAGGGAAACTGCACACGGCAGTTTTGATAGATTTGTGTATGGATAAAGAATCCCCTATACATTATAATGATGGATTAATTAGACCAGGGGATAAATCAACAGGCCATTAAAAGTGTATTTCAAAGTTATATTTCAGAAGACTTCTTATACATCACTCAATCATCTCAATTATATGAATAAAAGAACTCCGGTCCTTTGTTCTCAGTCTCTATCTCTGTAACAGACTGTGAAGAGTTAAACATACTCAAAGGGTCTTTCTCTTGCTGGAATGGTCAAAAAATATTTCAAAGGAATAGAAATACAATTACACCATCCTTAATGGTTCCCTTCAAAGAAAAAAGGAGGAGGCTAAATAGAATACCTTGTCATATGTGAACCAACACCTTGTGGTGGATGGTGTGAAGTGAGGAACTGAGTTCCTAATTAATTTGAGTAATTGCATGGTGTGTTAGATGATATAGGTAGGGTTCTCCCTAACTGTAAAGTATGTAAGTGTAGCACACTTTTGAAGATCCGCTTGATCTTTAATCAGATTTATCAGTAGGATAAAAGCAGACAAGGAGTGTGACACTGAAAAATAGGTACTTAGCGATATACTGGGCCCCCCTTCTTCGATTCAGTGATAAGTCACTCCTGGAGACTGATAATAATAGAATATCTCCTTATATACAGTGTAATTTCTTGAAAGATACTATATTTAAAACCCAAATAAGAAGTGGATGACTCAAAAAGAGGATAATCAATCTACCCCCTTTTTCTTTGTTCTTCCATTTAACAGCTTTGTGTCACAGTACCTTGTTTCCAGCACCGCAGCTTCAGTGACGCTCGGCATCTTTCCATGCGTCATCTGCAGGCAAGAGGCTTCAAGCATGCTGCAGGCCTCTGTTTTATGCGTGTTTGTTTCCTGTAGTCTCCACCCACCTACTTCCTCCCTCTAGCTGCTCCTCCTACCTACTTCCTGTGGAGGGGTTTAAAGGGCAGACTGAGTCCTGACTCAGTCACCCTTACGTTATTGTTCTGAGCAGTTCATTTTCTGGTATTCCTGATTCCTGTGAATGATCCGGCTTGTCTGTCCATCCATTCTGGTGTTGACCTGTGGCTCTGTCTGACTATTCATCTTGGCATTCCGATTTGGCTCAAATATCCTTTCTGGTGCACACCTGTGGCTCTGGCTGACTACCCACTCTGTGTATGACCAAGGTATGTCTGACTACCCACTCTGGTGTTGACCTGGGACTCTATCCACTGCGCATCCAGTATATATACACTCCAGTGGATATCCTATCTGGTGCAAACCTGTGGCTCTATCACAGTGCCTGTGATCCTCCTCTGTCACTCTCGCTTGTGGTGTGCTCTGATTTGCTGAGTCGGTTTGGCCCGCCCCTGGGAACCCTTTTATGCCTGCCCGTGACACCTGTCAGGTGCCCTTTCATGGTGTTTCAGAGCCAGTATTGCTGTTGCTGTGTTCCTGTGTTCTTGATTCCTGTGTACCGATTTGGCCTGTTCTGACTACGCTCCTGTGCTCCTGCTCATGATTGACCCTTCTTGTCTGAGTACCACCTCCGTGATCTGACCCGGCTTGGCTGACGTTCCTGCTCCTGACTGACCCGGCTGGTAAACAGGAATAGGAAAAGGGTTGAACTAGATGGACGCAAGTCTTTTTTCAACCTAAATTACTATGTTACTATGTTACTATGTCTGAGAACCACCTCCGTGATCCGACCCGGCCTGGCTGACTTCCTGCTCCGTGACCTGAACCGGCTTGTTCCAGTGACCTGCTTTGTTCCTGCTACCTGCTCCTGTTGTCGCCGTAGCGACATTCTGACTTCCTCTTTGCCTGCCTACCGGGCTGATCGTGTAACCTCCTTAACTCTTGCAGTGCTTAGTGTCCAGTGCTGAGTCTCCGTGCTCACTTGCAGAGCTGTACTTCCGATACTGAGCCCTCCTTTGTACTTGCAGAGCTATTCTTCTAATACCGAGCCTTCGATCCTAAAAGCTGCAATTTAACCCTTGCCGTGATGCCGCCTCCTCAGCTAAGCCTTCTCATACCTGTACCGAGCCTACGCTAGTATATCGCTACTTCTATTGAGCCACGTATATGCCTGGTCTGGTTGGCGGCTCACCCTGTCAACCTCAGAGTAGTTGAGTTCGTTAATGCGCCCGGTGAGGCGCTATTGGCTCTTACGCTAATGCTGGGTTCTCCAGTTTACGCCAGTGGGGGCTATTGACTCAAGCTATTGCAGGTTGTCTCCGGTATACTCCCGTGGGAGCTATTGGCTCAAACTATCCCTGTGCAGTTGGTCTCCGTTATTACGCCCGTGGGGGCTATTTGCAAGCTCTTGCAGTGCAAGCTACTACCGTTGTTACGCCCGTGGGGGCTACCGACTGTGCAACTTTTCTGCTGGTTCTACCTGGTTAAGTACTGCCTAGCAGCTTCCCAGCCTTTAGAACTTTAGGTGTTACACCATCTACACCTATAGCTGCTTCATCACCATCTTGGGCATGCCAAACACCATAACAGAGACGGACTATTATTGCATTTAACCCTTGATTTGTTTCACTACTGTGTGCCTGTCCTGAGACAGTATATGTGATAACTCTGTTTCTGTATACTGGGCCTGTGGGGGCATATCTGTCTATATTTCGCTATTATTTCGTGTTGCCTGTAGAGGGCGATCTTTTATCTTAATTTTCATTTAATAAAACTGTGTTTTATTCTCCCAGCTAGTCTGAGTGTCTTAAAAAACTGTTACAGTACGAAAGGGCCAAGACCTCAGACAGTAAAGGTGAAAGTAACACACAAAACATCCACTGGAGAATGGATGTTCAAAAGCAGCGCCTAGACCAATTGGCACTGGCATTATAAACCTTACTTGAGCGTACGGTACACCTTGACAAACCTAATCAGAATCCGGTGGTCTCCCCAGTTCCGACACCGGATAATCTGCCTGTAGTCCATACTACACATACCAGAGGCTTAACGGCGGCGGCGCTGTTACCATTGAGATATGATGGCGAACCTTCACAATGCAGGGGCTTTATTAATCAATTGGAGATATTTTTGGAGCTTACGCCTCAGGCATTTCCTAACGACCGGAGTAAGGTCGGATTTATGATATCGCTATTGACGGGCAAGGCACTGGCATGGGCGAACCCCCTGTGGGAGAATGCCAAACCCTGCACTCTGAACTTTAATGAGTTTGTAAGGAAGTTCCGCAGAGTGTTTGAGGTCCCTGGCAGGGCTGCCTCTGCTGCCAAAAGGTTAATGGAGATACTGCAGGGCGATCGTACTCTGGGCGACTATGCCATTGAATTTCGGACCTTGGCAGCAGAGGTGGGATGGAACAATGAGGCATTAGTTGCAGCCTTTGCTCAGGGTCTGTCCGAATCCATTAAGGATGAAATAGTGCCTGAGATGTACCTAGTGGTCTGGATGAGTACATTGACTATGTCATGCTTATTGACTCCCGCGTTCATGAGAGACGGTTGGCAAAAAGGGCGAGATGCAGAAACTATGGTCATGGCAGTCTTTTAAACCCACCCTCACCACCCATTCCTCTTGAAAGTTCACCTGAGTTTGGAGAGCCAATCCAGCTTGGGTTCACCAGACTTACTAAGGAGGAGAGGGCACACCGTAGGAAGCAAGGCCTATGCTTATACTGTGGTAAACCTGGGCACCTTTTACGCACATGTCCGGTACGGCCGGGAAACGGACGCACCTAGGGTACCTTGGGGGACAGGCCCTAGGTGGTGTGCAGCAGTCCCTAGATTCAAGTACAATGAAACCCACCATCCAGGTGGTATTCTTTTGGGCAGACTTGTTCGTGGAGGTCATGGCACTAGTGGACTCCGGTGCAGCTGGGTACTTTATGGACCAATCCTTTGCCGAATTGCACAGAATTCCGTTAAGTAAAAGAGAATCTCCCTTGGCTATTGAAGCCATTGATGGCAGACCCTTGGAACCAGCATTTATTATTACCATGGAAACGATTCCTATCACTATGTCGGTTGGGGCTCTCCATAAAGAGGAGGTACGTTTCCAAATAATTCGATCTCCTCATCATGCAGTCAGTCTGGGATTTCCATGGCTACTCTTACATAATCCTCAGTTTGACTGGCAGAGATATGAGGTTAAATCATGGTCTGTCTATCACACCCTGTTAAGATTTTGTGTACCTCTCCCTCTGTGCTAGCTGAATATAGTGAATTCAGTGACATATTCAGCAAGGGAGAGGCCAGCACATTGCCTGAGCACAGACCCTATGATTGCGCTATTGATCTGCCCTCGGGTGTGGTGCCCCCTAGGGGTCGTACTTATCCACTGTTGTGTGATGAAAACAAGGCTATGGAGGACTACATTGAGGACGCCCTCAAGAGAGGGATTATTCACAAGTCTACCTCTCCGGCTGGTGCCGGGTTCTTCTTTGTAAAGAAGAAAAATGGCGAACTTAGACCATGTATTGATTACCGGGGGCTGAATAAGCTGATGCCTAAGAATGCCTACCCTATTCCACTCATTACTGAATTATTTGACAGGTTAAAGGGCTCTTCCATCCTCACTAAACTTAATTTGCGGGCTGCATATAAGCTGATCAGTATTAAGGCTGGAGATGAGTGGAAGACGGCATTTAATACCAGAACAGGGAACTACGAATATCTGGTAATGCCATTTGGCCTATGCAATGCACCTGCGGTGTTCCAGGAATTTATTAATGACTGCTATTGTCTCCCCAACGAGACTGGCTGATCTTAATCCACTCCTTTGGGCTTCCCTTAACCTCACTTTGGGATAATTCTGGAGTTCTTTTCAGTTCTCCAAAAGTATCCCGATGAGTCATGTATGGGTTACAAAGTACTGCAATTTGTCAATCCAGTTCTGACTGTCAGTCAGAATGTGATTGCTAAAATGACCAACTGGAAATATCTACTGAATGGAAGCTGCCCATTCAGCAAATATTTGCAGCTTAATTTGAATCTTGCCCTTTATTTGATTACTATGGTATGGTTGTTTTGCAGAATTTCTCTACTTTTCTCTTTGCAAATGGCTTTAAGGGGTGTTGGAGTGCTAGCTGTTGGGAACTAATGTGTACTTTCTAGTTTGGGATAATGGAAATTGTAGTCCCCAAAAGCTGGAGGTCCACCAACTGACTACTCATGCTCGAAGTTAACACCTTTTCAAACTACATTGTTCAACAGTAGGTTGGATTTAAAAAGCACATCTATCAATGGATTTTATCTAAAACACTACTTTAACCCCTTCAGTGCCTGAGGCTTGGGGAATTCTTTGCACTCTGCTGGGAGGGCACATTTTCAGCATTTTTGGTATCTACCTGTTTAGGTATGATTTCCATTGGTAAATTTGTAATTATATATGATAAACTACATATTGTTTTTTGTTTAGAACAAGTTCAGCTTTTTCGTGACAAGCTATGATGTAACAAATGCAAAAAACTATATATAAAAATGTATATTGGTAGTGAAAAACCCAATTATTTTTAAAAGCCTAGAACCCCCTGAGTACAAAAATAAGAAATAAGCACAGTTTTGCCTACACGCATGGCCTGCGCAGACCCCTAATTAACAGAAGTGCAAATAGGCATTTCCACCACTTTAAATATATTTAAATCTGTGACAACTATGGAATTTCCTACTATATTCATCAGCTACTGTTTTTAAAAGAAAAATTGCACCCCGTTGCTATGAGTTGACATAGATGGTAGAGGATACCAGAAGCACATGACTCACATGTACTAAAACTGTTCTACCAACTACAGAATTGAAGACAAAGCGCACAATTTTGGAAAAAAGATTACCCACCACATCAAATGAAGGATTACCTGCCTTTCTATCCCTAACCTGATGTGCACAAATGTTTCCAGAATATGAAGCTAATGGAAAACAAAAGGCATTTTTATATTTCCATCCTTTCAGATGTACTACAATATTTGAAAATTATGTAATTTCTTACTAGATTCATTAGCTTCTACCTCCCCAGTTAAAATGTAACACCCTTAGTTTGGGTTGACATAGGCACAAAACTACACCAATCTGTTTTCTTTTTTTAAATAGGCTACCTGCACTAAAATAAAGGCATACCATTATGGAAAGAAGACATTCATCTACATTGAATAAAAGTATTTTTTCCTTTCAACCCCAGGATGGTGTACATATTTACATAAGGTGACAATGTAGAGAATTTTTTCTTTTTTTAGATTTCCCTCACTTAAAAGATACTAAAATCTTTGTACACCATGGAATTTCCTACTGTATTCAGTACTTTCTACAAACTCAAGATAAATGCTTCCCCATTGGTTTGAATTGACATACCACAGGGGTGCCAGAAGCACTAACTCCTACAGATTTTTTTTTATACCAGCCTACACTAAAATGGTAATAAGCATTAGATCAGTGATTCTCAACCAGGGTGTTGTGTCATTTTGCTGTGCCAAGGACATCAACTTAGGGTGCCCTGTGTTCTCTATAAAGACTAACAACAATGAACTTTTAAATAAAGATTTTTAGAAATTGTTATGCACAATATGTTTAGTTTTCTTATTATGATTGTAAGACCTAATAACTGTATATTTATATATTGTACCCTTCATTATGCCCTTGATAAATTACATAAAATATTTTAGGGGTGCCCCAAATGAATGAATATGTTTATTTATTAAGCGCCACAAGTGTACGCAGTGCTTTACAATTTAAGGGTTTAAACAATGCAGGGTTACAGGTGCTTTGTAGAGTGAAACATTGGGTGGGAGGTCCCTGCCCGAAAGCTAATAATCTAATCTCCTAGATTACATGTTAGGGGTGTCCTGAGCAAAATAAAGATTGAGAACCACTGCATTAGATTTATGAAGAACAGGTCAGTAAGGCATACCATTTTGGAAAGTTGACATTCACCCGCATCAAATGAGGGCCAATTGCCGTTTTACCCAGAATGTGTTGCTATAGGAAAATAGAACACCTATTTTTTACACTTTAGTCACTTCAAATCTACTAAGATATTTCAACACCATGGAATTATCAGTACCTAATGCCAGCTTGATAAAAATGTTACCCCATTAGTATTGGTTGACATACTGTAGTGGTTGCCAGGTACATGGCTACTGGGAGCAGGCAGTATATGTATGCAATTCCATATCTACCAGTGGACCAAGGCTGGGGGGTGTATGTAGAGGTCTGTAACTAATAGGGTTAGTGTAACCAGGCTGGGGGGTGGTTCTGAAAGTATGTGGGGACATGTGACTTCCAGTGGGCAGTAGAACCAGGCTTGGGATCTTACAGTATATGTGGAGAGTGGGACATGTAATGGAACCAGACAGGGGAGTCAGAGAGTGTGAGCATGTGAGGGGGCTGTTACTACCAGTGAACAGTGGATCAGAGGGCTGGGAGGGGGCTATGTGAGCTCCAAAACAATGTATTGGACACCCCTCTGTCACACATTTTCCATTTTTATTATTATTATTATTATTATTATTATTCATTTATTTGATTTTAATGTATTTTTGTCTTTGAGTGTCAGAGAAGTATTCAATGCAATGCATTAGATACCACCCTGTTGCTCAAAGGGTTACATTCAGAACTCATGAGGGCACCAGAATGACTCCTGTTGCCCCCCCAGCTGCTGATCTCCCAGCTGATTCAGTTGGAAGATCAGTAATGCGACACAGGAGAGCTCCATTGCTTCCATACTACCCAAACTACCTGGCTGGAGTGGGTGGGATTGGGGAAAGCCTTCCTTATCACCAGTGACATGTTGTGGAACGTTTTCCCCGATCCCTCCCACTCCTACTTGGAAATTTGGATAGGATGTAACCAGTGCAACCATGCTGCTCTCCTGCATCTCCATTATTGATTTCCCAGCTAAATAGGTTGGGAGATCAATAATGGAGGGATGTCAGGAGGAATCCTAATGCCCCCCATGAGTTCTCCTTGTTTCTTTTTGTTTGTTTGTTTGTTTTTGGTCACTAAAAGCAGGTTATACCGCCTTATGCAGTGGCTGCATTTCAGCCATACAATGTATGGACTTGGCAGAGTAGGAACAGCTGGCCAAGCCTGTACATTACATTGCAATGGCACTCTAAGTGTTAATAGTCTTTGCTAATGTGAAGCTAAAAATTGTGAAAGAATGTATGCTAATGCATATTTACTGTGAAAATGTATGGTTTGGATGTTGTTCACTTAAAGATGTTTGACACCCATGAGAACCTGAACACATACAATGAAATGGGGATACACATTTAGAGGAGAATTAATACCTAATAAAAACACCAAGGTACCTTACTATGGCCTGAAAACGCTAATGGTCCCCTGTGAAGTTTGCTCTTGTGCTCTTGTTCAAGAGATAATATTTTTATCAACCAGTCCTGGATGTTGTGTCCATAGAAGCAGTACCACATGGGAAAAACTGTAATCTCTGCACATGGTATTCTTAACCATTTAAGGGTTTGAGGCATGTGCAAAGCATTGCTTCAACAAATGGGAATCCCAAAAGCTACTTTGAAGCACAAACACAATGTGAAAAATAATCACACGCTAATGGATGTATAGTGATAATCAAAGGGTCGATGCAACTGGTCTAAAATTCCACAGTAAACCCATACAAAGATACATGAACCTTCACAAATCAAAATCACTGTCAAAATCACTGTTAGGTTGCCATTTGTGAAGTGATTTTGACAGGACTGGCCAGGAGGACAAAGCTTTCTAGCCATTCCTGCAAAGATCACTATTCTGTTGCCGTCTTTGCAGGGATTTTGACAGGACTGGCCAGGGGACTTCACCCCCCCCCTTGGCCATCCCTATCACAATCAAATCCCTATTCCTGTAGCTCTTGGAGAGAGAGTATAGAAGAGATTAGCATGGATGTAGGTAGTGTACAGTTGATTGGCACGGCACAGACAGGAGATTTTCTGTCACATGACAATCTTCTCTTTTATAGATATAAATATTCACTGAGTATCCAGTTGTGACAAAGAAACAAAGCAACATAGGGAAATATTGTAAAAGCAGATAAGTTCCCTTAACATAGAGCAAACTCTTTATTCAGAATCATAATCTTCATAAGTAAACTGTTCAAAATACTTGGGGGTAAATCACTGCAGAGATCTTCCTTCAAGATATAAGAAAATGCACACGTATTGTATTTCACCAAATATATTGTACTTACATAAGTCCATAGCATTAAGGACACTTAAGGAATCATGTCCAGCACTTTCTTGATCCTCCCTGTTGGTGATATCACAAGAGCTTTCAGTGCCCAGTTACTAAATCTACTCACCCCGAACAATGTTTGATGTAGAGAGGTTCTACTTTGGTGCTGTGGAAATCCCAAAGACCTTCCTGTAATCCACCCAACATATTTCAGCAGGGTCACACTTTTTCAAGGGTATTGTAGTACTTAACAGAGCTTCCGTTTAATTATCACCATTGCCCAATCATTATCCAATGCACTGCACATGCCTTTGGTCCTTAATGGGATAGTAATGTTTCATAATAAAAGCAGCTCTAATTAATCTTCATTGTATTTGGGTCTTGGAGAGTGTTATTTCAGTTCTGTCAGAGTTGTAGTTCAAGAGTAATTAAATGATAAAGTATCCCCCTCCCGACCCTTCTACTGATGTAACACTGCTCAGCTTAGAGCAGCAGGGAGTGTCCAGGTAGATTGCGGAGAAGGACAATCTTCAATTAAGATAAGGGAAAAAGCTGAAAAACCTGTCAAGGGGGTCAGGGTTTTCATTGTTCTCACACTAAGAATATAGACCCTTGATGTGAGCTGTCTGGTCTATGGACTGGATTCCACATCTGAGGAGTGGGGGTTTACACTAGGTGAAAGGGGCAGGAGGGGGAAACTTTATCATTCAATTACTCTTGAACTACAATGCTCACAGTAATGAACTAACACTCTCTATGGCTCAAATACTATGAAGATTAATTGGCGCTGCTGTTTTTGTGAAATGTTACTATTACTTTAAATGCTCATGTACTCTGCCTACTCCAGTTTTATAAAACTGCCAGCAACACCTCTCACTGTTTTCCAAAGTCAACTTCATGAATCCAATCTACTTTACATTACGATTACTTCAAAAGGAGCATATTTTACTTAATTTGACATTGCCATAATTAACTATATAAATTATTATAGTGTTATGTTTAAATAAAATATGTTGTTTTATCTGCCTTTAATGAACAGATGCCAGAGTCTGAAGCAGGTGGTCCTGTTGCAACTCCCAGGTAAGCATATTGTGACCTTGGGCAGGCCCATGATCAATGAAAGTGCTACAGGGAAGAGCTATGCCTAAAAATGACCTTGACTGTATCACAAATTTGCAACAATCATTTAAATTAATCAAATATATTTAATTCCTGGCAAATCCACGTACCATAATTTGAGGCAACTGTACACCCACCTTCAGGTCAAGCATGACAACGTGGGTCGTAGGCTGATAGCCACTTTAGATGCGTCGAAAGCTTTCGATTCGGTTGAGTGGCAATATCTCTGGGGCATCCTCGAAAGGTTTGGCTTTGGTCCTATCTTCATTAAATGGGTTTGCACACTATATCATGCACCTAGGGCTAGAGTGATTGCAGGGGGACTAACTTTGAGAGACTTTATACTAGTTAGAGGGACGAAGCAGGGATGCCCTTTGTCTCCGGGCTTATTTGCTCTGGCAATAGAACCGCTTGCGGCACAGATACGAGCTGATTGTAACATACAAGGATTTTGCATAGGTAACAGGGAGGAAAATATAGCTTTATATGCGGATGATGTCTTGCTTTTTCTGGGGGATCCAGATACTTCACTTACTAGACTCCTCACTGTTGTGAATATGTTTGGGGATTTTTCGGGTCTGCGAATTAATTGGTCCAAATCCTTCCTTATGCCAATTGATGAACCAGTTCAACAGGCGAGACTTCTTGGCACTCGAATGAAATATGTACAGGTCTGTGACTATCTTGGAATAAAGGTGACGGTGGAGCCTAGATAATTTATTGAATACAACTTGGTTCCTCTTGTGGCCAGACTGAGAGATAGAGTCGCATCCTGGCAGACATTGCCTCTTAATGTAATCGGTAGATCAAATTTATTTAAAATGATCTTCCTTCCCAGTTTTCTTTATGTATTTCGGAATTCCCCGACTCTCATTCCTAGTTCTTATTTTAAACAAATTGATAGTATCTTAATGTTTTTCTTATGGGGAGGAGGACGTCCCAGGATTAAGAGGACGATGCTTACTCAGAACTCCAGGCAGGGGGGCATAGCTCTTCCACATATGCACAGATACTACTTAGCTGCGCAGGGTCAGTACGCATTGGCTTATTTAGATCCCCTGACGTCCCATCAGTCCCCGTTATGGGGCCCGGCTGGCTTAGCTCCACTACACACGCTAGACTTTGGCCAATTATGGACGAACTATGGAATAACAACAATAGGTCACCTCTATGCTAACAATCTACTGAAATCTTTCGAACAATTGCACTTAGAGTTTAATATTCCTAATTCCTTATTTTATTCGTTCTTATGCCTCCGACACACCTACAGGCGTATTGGCGTGGCCGCAATGTATTGATTTCTTCATTTCCCCTACAGCTACTGTTGTCTGACAAAAGGCCTGTGAAACCTCTGTCTTTTCTTTATAATTGGATGCAGACTGGAGTTGGGTGTGCTGGTGCCTCGCTTAGGACCTCTTGGGAGGTTGATGTAGGGAAATTGACGGATTGGGAATGGGAGACGGCAAAAATGGGCCCAAAACAAGTGGCTATGAGCACACGTCACCAACCTATACAACTGAAAATTTTACATAGATCATATATCACACCCCTCTCAGAATATTTAAAATGGGTAGATTGGGATCGTCGGATTGTCTAAGGTGTGCTGGAGTTGAGGGTTCATTTATGCATCTTATGTGGGACTGCCCCCTGGTGCGGAAATTTTGGGTGGAAGTGATCGGAGTCCTTTCGGAGGTGTTGGGGGTGAAGCCTTCCCACATCTCCAAGATTGTGTGTCCTTTCATTACTCCCCGAGGATATCCATAGAGCTGACGATAGGACTTTACTTAGGGAGCTATTGGTCATGGCTCGTAAGGTGGTGGCTATGTGTTGGATGTCTGTTAGGGCTCCTGAGAAGCGTACTTGGATTAATTTGGTTACTTCCAATATCCCCCACTATAAACTGGTTCATATACATAGGGGATCGGAATCTAAGTTTGTGCGAATCTGGAGCAAGTGGTTCCAAAAGTTTAGGACTGCGTGATCAATGCAATTAGTGAGGTGGGAATATCATTCCATGTTCGCACTATTTTCTTTTACTGGGATCACATGCTCTGCTTTTTGCGGGGGGTGGGAGTCTCTTGGGGGGGGGGAGAGTGCCTTGGGGGGAGTTGAGCTGGGGGGAGGTTCCGTTTTGGGGAATTTGGTTTATTTTATATTGAAAAACTGCAAATGGATTGTATTACGCTGCTATTATATAACTTACTATGTATATGTACTGTCCCTTTCTGTATCATCCTTTTTGTATACATGCTAACGATGTGAAAGTACAGTGTAACCTTTTTACAGTCCATTTGTCAATAAATACATTTAAAAAAATAAATAAATAAATAATCAAATATATACATGAATGTTTGTTAAAATTATTTCAGTGTTGCTTCACTGTATTTCTGTTAGAAATGTGTTGCTATTTTTGGCAGAACACTAATTTCACGTATAATACATTTATTTTGAAATTAGGGGCCATTTGGTTACTTTCTCCAAATGAGAAAACCCTGACCTTAACCCTGTGACCTTATTGTTGCCATGTACCTTCTGCTTCTACAATTTCCATGATTTCCATTTGGAATCTTTGACATATTTGGGTTAATTAAATGCAGCCTAGTGGATTTAAATGTTGTACTAATATTCAGTTTTACAGCTATGTGAAGTATTAGAAACTAATTCATAGATTGTTCTTAAACAATACTTGGAAGTTCTTAATTTTTTTTATTGGAAATCAGAATAGCACCTAAAATGCCATAGAGTATTTTGTTACAATGCACTAGAAACATCTCTTTCATCTAATAGCTTTTTAAATAATTGTAATTATAACTATACATTAGAGCTTTGCTTATTTACTAAGCATTTATGTTAAGATGTGCGTTAAAAATGGCCACATTACCATTCAACATTCCCTTTTGCAAGCTTCACATCACATTATGCACCTTTATGTCTCTTGTGGTTTGCAAACTCTGGAGTGCTGTATACAGTTACAAGTGAATATGATTAATTGAACTCACAAGCACTGATATTTTTATCAGTTTCTGGTTTGTTGCAACAACATTTCCAGTTTTCTGTACAGTCATAAGGGACTAGAAAGAAAATAATTTTCTTATTTCAATCAATAAAACAATGTGTTGATGTTAATTAGTTCATACAGAGTGGTAAGGGAAATTATGATATCAAAACAAAAGTGCAGTATTTGTGTGCACTTCATGTGGGTATTTATTAAATACAGCTTGAGGTTTAAACCACTGAGTTCTAGAGGAGTTTACAAAGCATTGCTCTGCAATGCATTCTGTGCCCCTCTAGTGCTGGATGGGGTAACCTTTTGAGTGCCAGAGGGGTACGCAGCACATTGCAAAGCAATGCATTGCATACCCCTCTGGTACTCAGAGGGTTGAAGAACAGAAATCTAACAAGCAACCAATCCTATGGTAAGTTTTATTTATTTTAATTCTTATTATAGCAAATGGAATAGACATTATTAATGGGATATTGAGGAATAGCACATGAAACCACTGGGTTAATCTGAGCCATAAATTCTATCAACATTGTCTTCAGCAATAAAATGTTTATGAAAAAATATGTTATAGGTTTTTCCTGCTAAGTAAAGAAAAAGGGTACTAATACTGCTGTAAAATCCCTTTCTCACTTATTCAACCTCTTTCTGACAACCTGCCCCTTTGCATCCTCCTTCAAACATGCAGTTATCATACCTGCCTTAAGGGGATAGTAATGTTTCAAAATAAAGCAGCTCCAATTAATCTTGATAGTATTCGGGCCATGGAGAGTGTTATTTCAATACTGTCCGAGTTGAAGTTCAAGAGTAATTGAATGATAAAATATCCCCCTCCCTCCCCTTTTACTGCAGCAAGATGGATCGCAGAGAGAGACAATCTTCAGTGACCATAAGGAAAAACCTGTCAAGGGGGGCAGGGTTTTCCTTATGCTCACAGTAAGAAGATTGTCCCTTTCTGTGAGCTGTCTGGTCCCAGAACCAGATTATACATCTGAGAAGAAGTGGCTTACAGTAAGTAAAAGGCACGGGAGAGGGATACTTTATCATTCATACTCTTGAACTGCTACTCTGACAGTATTGAAATAACACTATCCATGGCCCAAATACTATGAGGATTAATTGGAGCTGCTGTTTTTGTGATATATTACTATCCCATTAGAGAAATCCTCTCTGGACCTAAACTCACTCTCTAAGTACCAGTCCACTTCTCTTCTACCATTCCCCTCCAAGCTCCTGGCATGTGTTGTATACATCAGTCCCACAAATTCATCTCCTGTCAGTCCCTGTTAGACCCCTTGCAGTCTGAACTGCACATTCATCACTCTACTGAGAAAGCCCTAAATAAATTGACCAATGGTTTGTTATCTGATAAGTCAAAAGACCACTACAAGCTACTCTTTCTCCTGGACCTGTCAGCTGATTTTGATACAGTGGATGATCTGCTCCTCCAAAACCTCCACTTTCTAGGCCTTTGTGACATATTCCACTCCTTTTTCAAATCTGACATCTAAAGTCACTGTTTTCTACTCTGGCCTCACTTCTTCATCACTACCACTGTCTATTGGAGTACTACAAGTTTCTGTCCTGGGGGTGCTTGTTGTTTCAATCTACCCCTCCTCCCTTGGGAAACAAATACACTTCTTTGGATTTCACCATCATCTCTATGCCGATGACACCCAAGTCTGTCTTTCCACCCCAGACCTCCCCCCTTCTTTCCTGTCCCATTTAACTCTCTCTGCTATGTCCACTTGGATGTCCTCCTTCCAACTAAAACTTAACCTAATTAAAACCAAAGTCAATAATAATCCCTCCCCACTTCAACCAGCCTTTCTCCTGATATTTACATCACTGTTAACATTGCCATCATTACATTAAGCTTCAAAGAATGCTTCCTGGGGTTCATCTTTGACTCTAACTGAATGTGGGGGATGAAGGATAGGGCAATCTCTAACATGTCACCTCAATCTAAATAATATCTGTAGAACATTTTCTAACCCAAAAAGACCATGAACATTTTAATCCAAACACTCATCATATACCATCTCGACTAATGCAACTCACTCCTAATTAGCCTTCCCCACACCTGACTAACCCCACTACAGACTATAATGGACTCTTAATTGTTAGTTCCTACATTGGCAAAACATATCTTTTGGAATTTAATTCAAAGTACTGGTGTTAACTTACAGAGCCCTTACTAACACCACAACTCCCTTAATTGCATCTCTTGTTTCCATATACAAGCCAACTCTTCTTCTCTTTGCATAACTTATTACATTCTCCCATTCTCACCTTCTCCTGCACTGCACCTGACTTCTGGAACTCCCTTCCCCCATCCCTACCAACTCTCCCCCAGCTTTCAGATATTCCAACACTCCCTGAATACTCACCACTTCAGGGAAGCTAATCAGCTACCCCATAACCATTATGAGGAAGGCCAGATCAACCGCCCGTACAACCTCTACCCACTCTTGTTGCCTTTCTACATCACTCTCCACCAGAACTCCATGAGGACCTCATTGTGCACACAAACCTTTTTGTCCCACTGCTTGTCTGGACTAATGCACTGAAAAGCACTTTTATCTCCCACCCGCTGACCAACAGTTCATGTCACAGGAGGAACTTACACCCTATGGTACTTACACCTTCTATGTCCCAAACAACATTCCTCTAGACTGTAAGCTTTCATGTATGTATGTATCTTTATTTATATAGCGCCATACATGTACACAGCGCTTAACAGAAGTTGAAATAATACAATACAAAAATGACAGAACTGGGGTTAAGAGCATTAAGGTTAAGTACAATCATTACATTATTTGTGAGGGAAAGTGCAGCAAGGGAATCATACACTAGGAAAGGGACCCTGCCCCAAGGAGCTTACAATCTAGGCTGAATTCATATTGACAAACAGAGACACTAGGAGGAGTATTATAAGTGCAGGTACAAGGTGTGGTGAAAGAAGTGCAGAAGGATTCTGATGTGACTGTCAGTGTGCAGGAGGACATCGCTATTGAGATGCCTCCCTGAGCAAGTGGGTTTTGAGGAGTTGCTTGAAAGTGGTGATTGTGGATGATTGGCGAACAGTGATGGGGAGGGCATTCCAGAGTCGAGGAGCAGCCAGTGAGAAAGATTGTAGTCGAGAGATGGCTCGTGTTGTGTAGGGAGAGGACAGGAAGAACCCTTGAGAAGACCGTAGGGGACGGGAAGGGGTGTAGCGGGAGATAAGGGCAGAAATGTGAGAGGGTGCTGAAGAACAGAGTGACTTACAGGAGAGGAGGAGAATCTTGTAAGAAATACGATACTTTATAGGTAGCCAATTGAGGGATTTCAGGAGGAGATGAGATGGAAGGTATCTGGGAGCAAATGTGGTGATTCTTGCGGCTGAATTGATAACAGATTGAAGTGGAGAGAGATGAGAAGCAGGAAGACCAGAGAGTAGAATGTTGCAGTAGTCAAGTCTAGAGAGAATGAGTGCCTGAGATAGAGTTTTAGCTGTTGATAGGCAGAGGAATTGACGTATTTTTGCAATATTTTTTAGGAAGAAGTGACAAGTTCTAGTGACAGCTTGGATATGGGGGGAGAAGGTTAATTTAGAATCAAGTATGACCCCAAGACAGCGTGCTTTGGATGCTGAGTGTATAACACAGTTTCCTATTGTGATGGAGAAGGGGGTTGGTGGATGGGTTTTAGGAGGAAACACCACCAGCCCTGTCTTAGCCATATTAAGTTTAAGGTGGCGGTGGGCCATCCATGATGAAATGGCTGAGAGACATTGAATGACTCGAGACTGCACAGCTGGAGTGAGGTCAGGGACAGAGAGATAGATTAGTGTGTCATCTGCATACAGATGGTAATTAAATCCAAGAGATGAGATGAAGTCACCAAGTGAGAGTGTGTAGAGTGAAAAAAGAAGTGGTCCCAGGACTGATCCCTGAGGTACACCTACCGAGAGGTCGAGGGGAGACGAGAAAGTGTTAGAAAAAGAAACACTGAAAGTACGTTTAGAGAGATAGGAGGAAATCCATTTTAGAGGTGTGTCACGGATGCCAAGTGTATGAAGTGTGTCCAGTAGGAGTGCATGGTCAACAGTGTCGAAAGCAGCAGATAGATCTAGTAGGATTAGTATACTAAAGTGTCCTTTGTCCCTTGCTGTGTGTAGATCATTTGTGATTTTTGTTAGAGCTGTCTCGGTAGAATAGTTGGAACGGAAACCTGACTGTAAAGGGTCGAGAAGAGAGTTCCTATTGAGAAAGGAGATCAAGCGGGAGAATACCAGGCGTTCCAAGATCTTAGATGTAAAGGGGAGGAGAGAAACCGGACGGTAATTTGAAAGGCAGGTGGGGTCGAGTGAGGGCTTTTTGAGTATAGGTCTGACTATTGCATGTTTGAATGAGGATGGAAAAGTTCCGGTAGAGAGAGAGGAGTTAAAGATATTAGTAAGGCTGGGAGCAAGAGTACTTGCAAGAGCCTTAAGAAGGTGAGAGGGCATGGGATCTGAGGGGCAGGTAGTGGGTGGAGAGGAGGATAGTAAAAGAGATACCAGGGCTCCTTTTTCCTTTCAGGTACTATGTTCTGTTTGTACTGTTTTATATACCTGTATGTTTATTGTACAGCGCTGCAAAATAAGCACTATAAATTATGATAATAATAATATAGGGGACTTTGCTAGAGTCCATCTTCCTGGCTCACCACATTCAAGGAAAACTGCTTCTCCCTTGAGCCAAAGGGCCTTTCCTGTTTTCCCCTCTAAAAAGGTATTTTATCCGCTTTTCATTACTCAAGGGTCTGCCACGTATAAACTGATATTTTTGATACACATATGTGAAAATAAACTATAGTTTTTTGTATATAGCAAGATAAATAATTGATTTGTTTATCGTTATCTTAAATCATACAAGAAACAGAGCTAATAACATTTAAATATACATCATGTTTTTACTGGTTTTGGGAGGGGTGGATGGCTGTATCATGTAAAAATACATCATATAGCAAAGCACATCATAACCCACCCAAGTATGGAATAATGCATGTTACAATTTTCAAATGCTTACTTATGCCAAATCACAAAGGGAAAAATGGCACATGCACAAAATTATTTGCCAAAATAAACAAGCAAACCTAACAAGAGATACAGTCAGCTCTGTGTAGAAAGATTCATAACAATACAATGAGTGCATTCAGTTCCATTATAAGTATATGTAAAGAAAAGCCAAAATATAGTTATTGCTATTGAAACTATTTTAATCCACAAAGTATCCATAATACATCCCATATCTTCAGATTATTAAATCTTTCATGTATGACAGTGCACCCGCTAAACACAAAAGTCATCCCTCATAAATATCTTTCAATAATGCAGATACACTGCATTATTATTCTAGCTATATATGTAATTTACCTGTATACTGATATTGCAGAACAACAGAGTGATGTACAAATGCTAGATTGCACTAAGATAGGCAGAGAGGTCACTTTTTATGTGCTTCGCCTGCCTAACTCTATAAACTCTTTAGTCCAAATTGTGTTCTCTTTATGAGCTTGCCCCACAGGGTAGACATACCATTCCTCTGCACCTGTTTAGCAATATGTACTAACAAGGAGCAGAGGAAACCCAAGTACAATCTTCCATTTGAATGCTCATGCTATAGGAGAGGTGGCAAAAGCTTGTTAATGTAAGAGGCTTGATCTGCAGAGCAGTGCACTGGTATTCACTAACGGCATTTGCGCATAAGCATAGGTGTAGGAACTGCAATGGAGGATTCAAATATTCCACCACTGAATCAGAAGGCTATATTCTTTGGACTACACAGTGTGTAATACACTTCTAAGAGGAGCCTATAACAATTGTTCCCCTTATAAATGCCAGTTCCATCAATTACCTACTGGAAATCTAGAGAAGTATGTTTAGAGAGCTTTCCACCATTCATCTGCAGTACATGAATGTATGTATGGATCTTTATTTATATAGCACCATACATGTATACAGCACTTTACAGAAGTTGAAATAGTACAATACAATACAAAAAATATAGAACTGGGTTAAGATCATTAGGCTAAAGTGCGATCATTGCATTATTTGTGGAGGAAAGTGCAGCAAGGGAATCATACAATGGGAAAGGGACCCTGCCCCAAGGAGCTTACAATCTAATTAGTAATCATGAAGACATACAGAGACAGTAGGAGGAGGATCATAAGTGCTAGTACAAGGCAAGTACATGCCAAATGTTATATTTAGAAAGACTCCTAAATACTATTTTGAAGATTTTTTTTGTTATATTTATTAATACATTTCTATTACAATAAAAAAGTAAAAAAAATATATAGTTGGAAACATCATTTAATCCCTTAAAGATCTGTGCGGTGTGCAATGCATTGCTTTCAGCTTACAAAGATTAATATAAGTGCATTTTAATTTTGTAATATACTTTGCCTAATATTTTATTTACAAGTAAAATAAAATACTTTGTATTCAGTGCAAATTCCTTTACATAGTTATTTTTATTTTAACGTTCTAGCCTTGTTACAGTTTAAGACGAGGATCAGTGCTGGATCTATTTTAGGTTATCTAGCCAGTTTTCCAGATGTTGTCTCTTATTTAGTCATAGGGAGCAATACAACGGTTTACTGTTTTACTCTGTTAGAATTTTGTAATTAATTGACTCGCCATGTTGGTCACTACTGATTCTGAAGCACATTGTTGCACACTGACTGTATGATCAATTCTTTTGCAGTTTATGTACATTATTGCAGGGAAAGCTAAATGTATACTCTCCATTTCCACTGTCTACTCTTTTACATCTACCGGACATGTTAAGTACTTTTTTCCCCCCCTACCATGTAGCATGCTTGTCTTTACATACCCGCCCCCAGCTGTGACAGGATGTCTTAAGCATATATAGAATCCAGCAAAAGTTCTTGAGGGAAATATTTACGGGTTAGAGAAAAGGATACATTTTAGGGGATTTCTTTGTGCGGGGATTTCAGCTGAAAAAGTGGCAAATGTTTGGTTACATGACTTTTTCCCCATCTCTAGGTAAGTAGTATATAGCCAATCCAATTATATGAAAATACGAGACATGTGGTGCGATGCAAGAAACTTGCGCAATCACTATTTCCTGTGTGAAAACCAGTAGGGAATAGGTTTGCACATGATTTTGTGGAATTGCGCATGAAAAAAATCAAGATTAGCGAACAGCTGCTCATATTTTTGTGGGCGTGGCCTAATGCAGGAAGTGCTATTGAGAATGAATTTATACATCTGTGTAGTGTTGTTGTAAAAAGGATTTTTTTTATGCGCAATTCAAGAAGCGTTCGTTATTCAGCTTCCTGGATTAGAACATGAGTAAAATCTATCTGTGCACAAAAATGCCTTTAGCAGATGTGAACATTTCTTGCATCGTGCCATTGATTCTCCCCTAGTAATAAGTTTACTCATACGGACACTGAGTACTGTTTGTACCCTATATATCTCCTACAGAAATATTGCACTAAGAGCGCCCCCTGTTTTGTTTCTTCTCTAAAAACACCAGTAGGCATTCACAATTTAAGAGGACCAGTGACCAGTGAAAAGCTAAATTAACCTTTTTAATCATAGTGAAAAGAACTTTCAATATTAAATGTATGGATATATTTTCATAGAAATATGTTGTGCTGTTTATGTGTTATTGACATTTACCATACAATCAACTACATACAGCCAGCCAATTGTATCCCATGCTGGCAAATAAGTTAATTCTTAATTAGTCAGTGCCATGACAGCTGGTATTGCAAGATTTAATTGAAAGAATTAATGGTAATGCCAGAAATCTCTCATAATAAGGATGCAGCTGTAGCACATGAGAGCTGGTTATTGGTAATTAAGTATGTAAATGACTGGACTCGTTATTAGGAGAGAATTGTATCTTATTTTGCTTTAATCAATGACAGTATGAAATATACATTACCTTTTTTCGGTTTTAGGTTGTATTAAAGGGCAACTGTTTCTCAAGAATAAGTGTCTCTTAAAAGAAAATCAACACCTAAAAATTTAATTGGTTACTTTATTATGTTTGCCTAAGTCTGCTTAGATGAGGTACACTGGGGACTACACTGTGCAGACCAAAAAGAGATTCTATTGGCCGTTCGGAGGAAGGCAGAAAACTACCCCCTACATTTGGGATGCAGCCCTGAAGTATGCAGTTTCAGTTACAAGCTTTGTAGGTTGTGTATGAAGTAAGGTAAACCTTCTATTTTCAAGAACATCAGTCTTAACAGCTAGTTTAGAGGGTCTATGGAGACATGTGTAGGACACTTTTTGAATAGTGAAACTTGCAGTTCAGACCTATATTCTGCTCCTCCATTGGTCAACAGGGGTTCAAAATGCAGCCAGGGAGCAGATCTGCCAACAGGACCCTATCAGAGTGATAGCTGCCCTTTAACTGTACTGGAAATGTATTGTGATTAGTGTCCCTTTACAGACAATCCTGGACAATCACTTAAACACCTATCAAGAATGTTATTGAACTTGGAACCCTGTTAAAGACTGGAATAGCTGCTCCATCAGAGTATAAGTAAGACCTGATCTAAGACTATGAGAAACAAATATGGAAGTTTTACAGAAGCTAACATGAAGTACAGTGAAGATAGGTCCATATAACCATAGTTATTATATAAAGTGTTCCTTTAATTTTTCAACAGAATGATTTGAGTAAAAGTCCTCCATACAGCAATCAGTTACATTTTTTTTTTGCATCTGTTCTCTCTTGTAGTATGATTTCTACTGCTATTAAGTTTATAATCTGATAAGGACAAACCTGATAATGACTTTTGACTTTATGATACATTCAAGTCTACTGAAGCCCACAGGACGTGTGATCTAGAGGTAGATGTCAACAAAGATAAACTGTACATATAATGTAATAAAATATATGTTAACCCTTTCAGGACTCGAGGGATTCATAACACATTGATAAGCAATGCACTGCACATGTCTATAGTCCTTAAAGGGATAAACACATGAAGAACCACGTATTCCTTGGATAAAGTTTCCCTTTAATAGTCATGAGGTCATGTAGAGAAGAAAAAGATTGTGGAGAAAACAATTATACCAGAGGGGACAAATGAAAATGTTCATTGATTTAAAGAGATAGTAACACTTACTATGTAAAAATATGTATCTTGTAGAGTTTATCCTCCTAACTAAAACAGGGGTATTCCAACTTCTGAGAGGTGTTTTATTCATAAGCTAGCGCAGCTTAAACCTGAATTATCTAGGTGCAATATCTCAATGGCCTGAAATTGTGCAGTGGCGCTGTTGCTACATCATCCTATAAAGGTTTATAGTCAACTGACCAGAGCTGTCCATAGGATGGTGTAACAACAGCGCCTCTGTAACATTTCAGGCCATTGAGATACTGCACATAAACAATTAAAGTATGAGTTGCAATCATTTTTGAATAAAAACACTTCTCAGCAGTGGGAGTACCGAAGCCATGCAGATGGATTGCTCCAGAATTACTAATCTTTTGCTTTTTGTGTGTATGGTCCTAAATATGATTAATGATGTAGTGATTTTATTTAACATTTAATAGGTTGATAAAGTGTTCAATATTTAAACAAACAATGCAATTGTTTCTAATAATTTCCATTTTTAACTTAGGCCATATTGTACAGGTTCATTCTAACCTTCTTCCCAATCATACCACTCCATATGTCCATATTTGATGTTCACTAGCAAGGCTGTTGCCCAGATTACCCAAAAGGATTGTGTCATTTTCCGGGCCCAAACGAGAAGCTTCTTGGCATCACATTTATGCTGAAGCTGTGCTCTCCTTCTTTCAGAATGTCCCATTTGATGACACTCCAGACCTCATTTTCACCTTCGTTTGCATGTCTTCTGATTGGCTTGGCACAAGCAACATCTCCAACATTAGACTGCCTGAATGTGATCAGACATAAATCAAAAATTAAGAAGAAAAGGCATAGAAATGTTAAAACTATTTAACCCTTTGAGTGCCAGAGTTGTCTGCAAAGCATTGCAGAGTGGCACACTGTACATTACCCATCATTCTGGTCCTTAACCCTTTGAGTGCCAGAGGGGTACGCGGCGTATTGCAGAACAATGCGTTGCCCACCCCTCTGGCACTCAAAGGGTTAAGGAACAGAAGGGTGTGCAGTGCATTACTGCGCAGTGCATTGCTCAGCGCCGGTACTTAAGTGGTTAGGTTTTAAACAGCAGTGCCTCCTAGGATGACACTGAGCTAAGTGTGGTAGCACACAAAGAGGAGAAAATAAATTAGATCTGTGTTAATATTTTGTTCTCATATCTCGTATTCACAAAAATATATTACCCTTCAAGAAAGTTTCCTTGGGAGCACACAAATTACGTAGATTCTGATGGATTTCCTTATGTGGAATGTAATGCTCATTTGGCTTGTGTTTGACTTTCATCCATTTACACACTTTACTTTTAGCATTGTTAGAAGGTTCAGATAAAACTTTATTGTACCATCTCATTTATTACCGTGCACAATAAAGCAACTCCTTTCAGCACCAGCCTAATACAATGTTGATATGAAACTATACTTTCTTTTGGGCAGCCATCTTTATCTATTTAAATATTTCATCTGCAGTTGCTTGTACTTGCTAATTCCCATTTCATGTTTGCATTTTTTCCACACTTCCAAGGTTTATCAGTCTAAGAGAAAGTTATGTCCCTACCTCACCCTGTCCCTTCACAATTCATTCTGGACCACTTGACCACAAACCCTAGTCAATGCACATGGTAATTGTTATCTTTTAACCATTTCAGTGCCATAGCAATGCATTGCATACCCTTTTCTCACTCAAAGGGTTAACAACCAGTGGGGTGTGCGATACATTGCTAAACAATGCATTACACATCTCTCTTTCCTTAGAGGGTTAATACGTTCATACCTGCTTCAGTATGAAATAAGTGTCAATAATTGTCATGCCCATCTCCAAGGACATGACATCCAGGAAGATGTTACTTTGCGAACAAAGGTACAAGGGCAAATTTCATAAGGGACATTGGAATTTTCATACTATAGTAAGGTAATTGTGGGGTTATTAGTATGTGTGGGTTCTCCTTTAAAAGCCCTATTTTAATCAATGGTAATTTGAAGAATTTGTATTTGTGTTTGCGTATATATGTGTGTGTATATGCATCTATGTGTGTGTGTCGGTGTGCATATGTGTGTGTATGTGTGTGTGTGCATATATGTTATGTTCATATGTGTGTGTGTGTACATTTGTGTTACATGTGTGTGTGTGTGCATCTGTGTTTGCATATGTGTGCATATGTATGTGTGTATGTGCGTGTGTACACATACTTGTGTGGGTGTGTATGCATATGTGTGTGTCTGTGTGTGCACATATTTGTGATGATATGTACACATATGTGTGTGCATCTGTTTGTGCACATTGGTGTGTGGGTGCATCTGTGTGTGCACATATGTGTATGTGGGTGTGTGCATACGTGTGTCCATCTGTATGCACGTATTTGGGTGGCGTAACTATAGGGGTAGCACCTGTGACGGGCCCATCACTCCAGGGGACTGGCTGCCCCCTGCGACCCCTCCTCCTGGTGCCCGCAATCTCCCTCCGGCACTCTAGTACTGAAGAGGACCGCGCAGGAGCTCAACCCGCGTAGAGGTCTCTCCTGCCACTCCACTGGACCACCAGGGAGGTAGGCGATGGGTCATTGGGGAGATTGAGGGGCAATGTGGAGGGGGCCAATGTGGTCGAGGGGGCAAATATGGTCGGGTGGGGTCCATAACACTTCATGCACCAGGGCCCGCAGGCTTCTAGTTACGCCTCTGCTTATTTGTGTGTGTATATGTGTGTGTGTTGGGTAGAAGCATTAATGCAATGCTCTGTTACTCATGAAGATAATCCCAAGTATTACATATGTTACTGTTGCCCAGATGTGTTGCACAGGAAAAAAATACAATTTTAGGAAAACAAGTATTGGTTTCCAAGCAACACTATTTAAACAAAGAAAAGTAAAGTACCACAAAAACAAAACCATATGATGATTCCTAGCACTGTAGTTTTCATAAGAAATTTGCAAATACAATGAAAAAAGTAGTATATTTTACATGTGTGGAGAGTGTTCATATATCAATTGTTTCCAGATTTTACTTATCTAAAACAGGTTGAGAGTGCTGTTTATTTCTGTCTGGAAAAAACTGATATCTTGATGGCGGGTAATTAATCTTGTATAATGAACTTCACAGAATGCTTACATTGGGGCCTTTGCTTGTAATATAAGATGTCCTCCTGTGGTTCAAAAGGGGAAATGAAGAGAGAGCAATATAACAACACACCGATTATGAAACACCCTTAGATATTCACAATAAAGGGACAATTTCTCCCATGGTGATTTTGAAAGATCTTTCAAAATAACCTAAATACTGTTTAGCCATTTTTTATTTAGAAAAAAATAGATTTTGAACTATATATTTATATACAGTAGATCATGCTAAATAAGGTATGCTACGCAGGCACTTCTGTCTTAACTATACATTACCTCCCCGACTTGCAGACAGTGATCAGCTATGAATTGCCCACCTCTCCTAGCAATGAAAGTGTTAAATGTCAGTGAGTGGAGAAGGAAATGTAGGAAGTCCTAGCATGGCATGCCTTAACCCTTTGGGCACTGCATACCCCTTGGCAGTCAAAGGATTAAATAGCATCTAAATAAAAGTTTTTTCTAAATAAAAAATGGCTAACACAACATATTATTATCCCTTTAAAATATATTAGATGGGTCAGTTATCAGTGTAAATAGCTAAGTGCCTATTCTTTAGGAAGGCACAATACACAAAAAGGGTTACCTGAGCCTATTTTAGGGAGGAATCATATTTGTATCGCCCCCCCCCCCCGTTATTTATGCGTAATTACAGCATTGACTTCTGTATGCAGAGTGCAACCTGATACAGTGAAAATGTACCATGATTCTAATCACAGCCACATCCAATAACCCTGAGTAAAGAAAACATGGTAGTATATATATGCAAACAGAATTCACATCAACTCATATGAACAGTAGACTTCAGATAGCCTACATCAGCAGATATCTAAAATAATTTATGATTTCTCTTGAGGAAAGAAGAGCAAGGTAACAGAACAGCACAATCCGAGTCAAAGAACATAGCCAAAGAGTCTGATTCTGTGCCAGAATGACTGCCACTAAGGATCCTGTTAGTGATTTATATCATTTGCTTTCCAATACAATATATACCTCTTCCAAATGTGTCTCCCTGTCGTCTGCTAGCACAATTTCAACAGCACTCATGGCTTGCTGTAGTAACACTTTATATCCCCAGAGCATATTTCATTGTGTATCTGGAACAGATGTAGGATGGCATCCTACTCCCAGGCCTCCTAGATAAACTCAATATTGTTCACAAGCTCTGCCAGCAGGTATTCCTTAAGATCTGTACTCAATTTCATTTCATTTTTGAGAGTTGCTGACATCTACAGGGTAAAAGCTAACCTATCATCTTGATTTCTTTTACATATTTGAAAACTTAATTCATAACTGTCTGTGTGTCATGTTAATCAAATGTCCAACAGATGTATACTTTAGGAAATATTCACACTTTTATTTCTGGCAAAAGTGAAAGTGCAAGTTTCCTGGTGCAGCACAGTGTTTAATTAGCATATGAAATGTCATTGAAAAGGCTTCATTAGCATATGAAACATCAGTGAAAAGATGAATTTAAATATGAAATATCCCTGTTACAGCATTGTTACCACAATTATCATACATTGGCATATGTTACAGTATCTCTCTTACATTTTTAATGATGTTTTCAAATATGCAAACTTTAATCAAGGTGACAGGTCCAATGTATGCATTTGCTCATCCTTGTAACTCCCCTTATGCCAGGATACCAATGGTAAAAACACAGGCTAATTATTAATTCACTTGCAACTCAAGAAAAGACACAAGATAATGGCTCTGCTAATCTGCCATGGAACTTTATGAACAGAATGCAGATCCTTAGTCACCATTATGATTGTATTAGCATTTAGAATGTTGAGTATATTATATTTTTATACAATAACTTAGTTTTTTTTGTGATACCTACATAATGATCATGGAGGCAGATCTCTCCATAAAACAAACTGTAATACATTAGGTATTTTAGTGGCAAACCAACATTCTGGAGTGTCTCATTCACATATATTGAGATTAAAATTTTGAAGCAGAGTGATTTTTCAATCAACCAGTGCTAATTAAAAAAAAGTATACAGATGTATTGTTACCTATCTATTAATATATATGCATATTTATGTATGCAAGTTATGGAATCTGATAAATAAAACCTATATCTGGTTGAATAAAAATCAGAACCAGTATATACTAATATAACACAGGGATTAAGCATAAATAAATCCTAAATCCTGTTTAGAGAAGAGTCCCAGCTTTAAAGTGATAGTAATGTTTCACAATAAAAGCAGCTCCAATTAATCTTCATAGCATTTTGGCCATGGAGAGTGTTATTTCAATACTGTCAGAGTTGTAGTTCAAGAGTAATTGAATGATAAAGTATCCCCCTCCCACCTCTCTTACCTTGTGTAAGCGGCCTACCCTCAGATGTGGAATCTGGTCTCTTGACCGGACAGGTCACAGCAAGGGACAATCTTTTTACTGTGAACATAAGGAAGACCCTGCCCCCTTTGACAGGTTTTTCAGGTTTTTCCTTATGCTCACTGAAATTTATCCCTATTAGTGATGAGCGAGCACCCCAATGCTCGGGTGTTCGGGTGCTCTTACCGAGCACCCCCTGAGGCTCGAGTGCTCGGCCGAGCACCCGAGCCCCATTGAAGTCAATGGGAGGACTCGAGCATTACACCAGGCACCCCCTGCTCTGATGAGGGGAGGGTGCCTGGTCCATAGGAAAATGGCAGAAAAGGATGGAAACACCACAGAAATGGTTCAGGGACAGCATAGGAAGGATGTCTGGATGCATCTTGGACTCCAACATCGCTGCTGGGAACGATCTTTCGCACGTAGTACGCCATTTTTACAGACTGACCATAAAACACACAAAAAGGAAAATAAAAACGACTTTAGGCGAAAAATTGTTACCAAACAATATTTGCTGTATATTTACTTGTATATCATCTGCAAATTCTCCCAAAAATTTCCTTGGTTTTCTGAAGTGAGGCCATGATTAAGAGGGAAACGTGCGCAGAGGCAAATTCTCCCAAAAATTTCCTTGATTTTCAGAACTGAGGCCATGATTAAGAGGGAAACGTGCGCAGAGGCAAATTCTCCCAAAAATTTCCTTGATTTTCAGAACTGAGGCCATGATTAAGAGGGAAACGTGCGCAGAGGCAAATTCTCCCAAAAATTTCCTTGATTTTCAGAACTGAGGCCATGATTAAGAGGGAAACGTGCGCAGAGGCAAATTCTCCCAAAAATTTCCTTGATTTTCAGAACTGGGGCCATGATTAAGAGGGAAACGTGCGCAGAGGCAAATTCTCCCAAAAATTTCCTTGATTTTCAGAACTGAGGCCATGATTAAGAGGGAAACGTGCGCTGAGCTGACCATCTAAAACATTATGGGTGAGGGTCTGCTGCAGAGCTGACCATCCTAAACATTATATGCGAAGGCCCGCTAGTGAGCTGACGCTATAAAACATTATATGAGAGGGCCCGCTAGAGAGCTGACCCAATAAAACATTATATGAGAAGGCCCGCTGGTGAGCTGACCTATACAAAAATTGTCAAACAGGGCCCGCTGGTGAGCTGGCCCTATATAAAAATTATATCACAGGGCCCGCTGGTGAGCTGGCCCTATATAAAAATTATATCACAGGGCCCGCTGGTGAGCTGGCCCTATATAAAAATTATATCACAGGGCCCGCTGGTGAGCTGGCCCTATATAAAAATTATAGCACAGGGCATATGGAAGAGGAGGATGAGAAGATTAAGAGTCAACCATATACCCGTTTTTTGGGTGGAAGGGGTGAATTGGAATACAGAGTATTCCCATCATTGTAAATAACATATATAAAGTGAGTTTATGTTCCCCCGGGGCTTTCCTCCAGTGGAGTGGAGAAGTCAGGGGAAATCCAGGCCTTGTTCATTTTTATAAGTGTCAACCTATCAGCATTGTCGGTGGAAAGGCGGATACGCTTATCTGTTATGATGCCACCAGCAGCACTAAATACCCGCTCAGACAGAACGCTGGCGGCAGGGCAGGCCAGCACCTCCAAGGCGTAGAGTGCCAGTTCATACCACGTGTCCAGCTTGGACACCCAGTAGTTGTAAGGCACAGAGGGATCATTGAGGACGCTGACACGGTCTGCTACGTACTCCTTCACCATCTTCCAAAACTTTTCCCTCCTTGTGACACTAGGCTGCGCATCAGGGTGAGGGTGCTGGCGGGGTGTCATGAAGGTGTCCCACGCCTTGGAGAGTGTTGCCCTGCCTTTCTCGGAACTGCTGTGTGCTCCCCTTTTCTCCCCTTCTCTGTTGGCCAAGGTAGCACGTACTCTGCCGCCAGCGTTGTCAGATGGAAAATTTTGGAGCAATTTTTCAACAAGAACCTTCTGGTATTGCACCATTTTGCTTGTCCTCTCCACCGGAGGAATGAGAGATGAGAAATTCTCTTTGTAGCGGGGGTCCAGAAGGGTGAACACCCAGTAATCCGTGTTGTTTAAAATGCGTATAACGCGTGGGTCACGGGAAAGGCAGCCTAACATAAAGTCAGCCATGTGTGCCAGAGTACCAACAGTCAAGATTTCGCTGTCCTCACCAGGAGGATGACTCTCAATATCCTCATCCTCTTCCTCCTCTTCTGCCCACCCACGCTGAAGAGATGGAACTAAAGTTCCATGGCTACCCTCTGTAGCGGAGGCAACCGTGTCTTCCTCCTCCTCCTCCTCCTACTCCTCCTCCGCCTCCTCCAATTGTCGCTGAGAAGACGAAGTGAGGGTGCTCTGGCTATCACCTTGTGTAAGCTCTTCCTCCCCCATTTCCACCTCTTCCACATGCAAAGCGTCGGTTTTAATTGTGAGCAGCGAGCGTTTCAGTAGACACAGAAGTGGGATGGTGACACTGATAATAGCGTTATCGCCGCTCACCATCTGTGTCGATTCCTCAAAATTGCGTAAAACCTCGCAGAGGTCTGACATCCATTCCCACTCCTCACTTCTGATTACAGGAAGTTGAACGGAGAGGCGACGACCGTGTAACAGCTGGTACTCCACTACTGCCCTCTGCTGCTCACAAAGCCGGGCCAACATGTGGAAGGTGGAGTTCCAGCGCGTGCTCACGTCACACAGCAGCCGGTGAGCTGGCAATTGTAAGCGCTGCTGCAGCTTCAACAGGCCGGCCGAAGCTGTAGATGACTTACGGAAATGTGCACACACGCGGCGCACCTTGGTCAAGAGATCATGCACATTGGGGTAGGTTTTTAGAAATCGCTGCACCACTAAATTAAATACATGCGCTAGGCATGGTACGTGTGTGAGCTTGCCGAGCTCCAAAGCCGCCACCAAGTTACGCCCATTATCACACACAACCATGCCTGGTTGCAGGTTGAGTGGCGAGAGCCACTGCTCGGTCTGGTGACTAATCCCCTGCAACAGCTCTGAGGCCGTGTGCTGTTTGTCCCCAAGGCAGATCAGCTTCAGCACGGCCTGTTGACGCTTCCCCACTGCAGTGCTACACTGCTTCCAGCTACTGGCTGATGGGGGAGTGGCGCTGCGTGTAGAGAATTCGGAGGTGGAAACGGAGGAGGAGGAGCCAATAACGTAGGTGCTGGCGGAAACCCTGATGGAGGTAGGGCCCGCAATCCTCGGCGTGGGTAGCACCCGTGCCATCCCAGGGTCCGAGTCGCTCCCAGCCTCCACGACATTCACCCAGTGTGCCGTCAGGGAAATGTAGCGTCCCTGGCCACAAGCACTTGTCCATGTGTCAGTCGTTAAGTGGACCTTCCCAGTAACTGCGTTGGTCAGGGCACGGGTGATGTTACGGGACACATGGTGGTGTAATGCGGGGATGGCACACCGGGAAAAGTAGTGGCGGCTGGGGACCGCGTACCGAGGGACAGCTGCTGCCATCAGGCTGCGGAAGGACTCAGTGTCCACAAGCCTAAATGGCAGCATTTCGATGGCCAGTAATTTGGAAAGGTGTGAGGTTAGTGCTATGGCCTGTGGGTGGGTGGCTGGGTACTTTCTCTTGCGCTCAAATGCCTGGGGTAACGACATTTGGACGCTGCGCTGGGACAGGGAAGTGGATGTGGTCGCTGATGGTGCTTCAGATGGTACAGGTGCAGGGCGGGAGGTATGCGGGCCTGCGCCTTCGACAGGCGATTGGCCGGCAACGAAAACAGGGGAAGAGGAGGCAGTGGTGTGGCCTGCAGACACAGATGGGCGATCCAGGCGTTCCTCCCACTTACTACGGTGCTTGGATGCCATGTGTCGGATCATGCTGGTGGTGGTGAGGTTTCTAGTGTTCATGCCTCGGCTCATTCTGGTGTGGCACAGGTTGCAAACTACAATTCTTTTGTCGTCCGCACTTTCCTTAAAAAAACGCCATACCGCGGAACACCTACCCTTTGGCAAGGTAGATTTACACAAGGGGGTGCTCCGTGGAACATTTGCGGGCCGGTTTGGTGCGGTCCGCCTTCTTTCTGTAGCCACACCACTGCCTCTTCCAGCCTGTTGCGGTGCTGCAGATGGCTCACCCTCAGGACTGCTGTCATCGCTCGGCTCTACACCTTCCCAGGTGGGGTCAGTCACCTCATCGTCCACCAAGTCCTCCTCCACTTCCTCACTCTGATCATCCTCCTCAAGTCTTGATCCCACCACATACTCAGTCATTGACAACTGTATAACATTCTCCTCAACAAGGTCTTGAGACGGAAATAGTGGTTGATTTAATGGCAACTGTGTCTCATCATCATCATCATCATCCACTACTTCCTTTGACCTTAAATGCCGTTCACATCTGTCATCTTCGTGTGATTGGGTAGCCTCTAGAGGTTGTGAATCAGGGCACAAGATGTCATGTTCCTCTGCAAGCGTGCTTGGAGAGAGGGTCAAATGAAGGATTGGTGATGAGACGAGCTCCTCACTATATCCCAGTGTGGGATCACTTCTTTGACCAGACCGTGTATGGTGGGAGGAAGGATGATCAGAGTGAGGATTATGTTGACCAGACTCTTGGCTACTGAGAGTGGACTTGGTGGAAGACAGGGTGGTGCTTAACCGACTGGAAGCAGTATCAGCTGTCATCCAACCGACCACCTGTTCGCAGTGGTCGGACCTCGAGAGTGATGTCCTGCGACGCCCTGTAAAATTAGACATGAAGCTAGGTATGGTGGATGTCTTTCTTTCTTGTGCTCTGGCACCAGGCACAGTTTCTCCGCGTCCTGACCCGCGCCCTGAACTATCAGGATCACGTCCACTTCCCCGTCCCTTTTTACCCGCCTTCTTCATCTTACACGGAATATGTGACTTTAATATTTGAGTTTGAAAACTTAACAGTATTTCTTACTATTCTGCAACTGTGCAGAGTACACAGAATAGGCTGCTAAACTGCGGTGACACACACTGAATGGAAAATGTGACTTTAATATTTGAGTTTGAAAACTTAACAGTATTTCTTCCTATTCTGCAACTGTGCAGAGTACACAGAATAGGCTGCTAAACGGCGGTGACACACACTGAATGGAATATGTGACTTTAATATTTGAGTTTGAAAACTTAACAGTATTTCTTCCTAGTCTGCAACTGTGCAGAGTACACAGAATAGGCTGCTAAACGGCGGTGACACACACTGAATGGAATATGTGACTTTAATATTTGAGTTTGAAAACTTAACAGTATTTCTTCCTAGTCTGCAACGGTGCAGAGTACACAGAATAGGCTGCTAAACGGCGGTGACACACACTGAATGGAATATGTGACTTTAATATTTGAGTTTGAAAACTTAACAGTATTTCTTCCTATTCTGCAACTGTGCAGAGTACACAGAATAGGCTGCTAAACGGCGGTGACACACACTGAATGGAATATGTGACTTTAATATTTGAGTTTGAAAACTTAACAGTATTTCTTCCTAGTCTGCAACTATGCAGAGTACACAGAATAGGCTGCTAAACGGCGGTGACACACACTGAATGGAATATGTGACTTTAATATTTGAGTTTGAAAACTTAACAGTATTTCTTCCTAGTCTGCAACTGTGCAGAGTACACAGAATAGGCTGCTAAACGGCGGTGACACACACTGAATGGAATATGTGACTTTAATATTTGAGTTTGAAAACTTAACAGTATTTCTTCCTATTCTGCAACTGTGCAGAGTACACAGAATAGGCTGCTAAACGGCGGTGACACACACTGAATGGAATATGTGACTTTGATATTTTAGTTTGAAGACTTAACAGTATTTCTTCCTATTCTGCAACTCTGCACAGTACACAGAATGTGCTGTTAAACTGCGGCGAAGCACACTGAATGGAATATGTGACTTTGATATTTTAGTTTGAAGACTTAACAGTATTTCTTCCTATTCTGCAACTCTGCACAGTACACAGAATGTGCTGCTAAACTGCGGCGAAGCACACTGAATGGAATATGTGACTTTGATATTTTAGTTTGAAGACTTAACAGTATTTCTTCCTATTCTGCAACTCTGCACAGTACACAGAATGTGCTGCTAAACTGCGGCGAAGCACACTGAATGGAATATGTGACTTTGATATTTTAGTTTGAAGACTTAACAGTATTTCTTCCTATTCTGCAACTTTGCACAGTACACAGAATGTGCTGCTAAACTGCGGCGAAGCACACTGAATGGAATATGTGACTTTGATATTTTAGTTTGAAGACTTAACAGTATTTCTTCCTATTCTGCAACTCTGCACAGTACACAGAATGTGCTGCTAAACTGCGGCGAAGCACACTGAATGGAATATGTGACTTTGATATTTTAGTTTGAAGACTTAACAGTATTTCTTCCTATTCTGCAACTCTGCACAGTACACAGAATGTGCTGCTAAACTGCGGCGACGCACACTGAATGGAATATGTGACTTTGATATTTTAGTTTGAAGACTTAACAGAATGTGCTCTAATCTGCAACTTTGCACACTAAACAGAATGTGCTCTAATCTGCAACTTTGCACACTAAACAGAATGTGCTCTAATCTGCAACTTTGCACACTAAACAGAATGTGCTCTAATCTGCAACTGTGCACACTAAACAGAATGTGCTCTAATCTGCAACTTTGCACACTAAACAGAATATATATTTTTTTTTTTTTTTTTTCCCCCCCACACAAAATAACCTGCTGCCCCCACACACAGTAGTCCTAAAAAGGACTTTTGGTTCTTTTTTTTCACAATTTTGCTTGTTTTCCTCCCTACACTGCCTTTCCCTTCCTATCCTCAGCTCTCCCTGGCTAAGACTGAGCCGAACTCGATGGTCAGGTGCTATACAGCACCCGACCACGGGTTCTGGCCAGCCAATCAGTGTAATGCCAGCAGCCAACATGGCTGCTGGCATTACACCGATGTCAGAGCCTCCCTGCACGTTTATTGGCTGCGCAGCAGCCGCAAAACGTGCGGGGAGGAGACCCGAACATGGCGGGCGAGCACATGCGGTACTCGTACGAGTACCGCCATGTGCCGAGCAGAGCGATGCTCGAGCCGATCCGAGCATCGGCCGAGCATGCTCGCTCAACACTAATCCCTATCCATCTGGACAGTCTTGCTGCTCTGAGGTGAGCAGTGTTACATCAGTAAAAGGGGCAGGGGCAGTAATCATTCAATTACTCTTGAACTACAACTCGGACAATAATGATATAACACTCTCCATGGCCCAAATACTATGAAGATTAATTGGGGCTGCTTTCATTTTGAAACATTATTATCCCTTTAACTTAATCTCTGGGAGAAAGTATGGATCAATGATGTGAGTGGATATGATATGGATTGAAAATGAATGATGATGGATGGATAGATGAACAAAATTTATTCTATGGAAGCGATTCCCTTTTGTGATGCATGATCTTCTGATCCCCAGGATACCAAGGTACAATTAAACATGAAAAAAAAGAAAAAATGGAACAGAGCAACCAAAGGTAATTTAAATGTAGAAAAAAAATTGAAAAAATATAAAAGCATTAAGAAAATAACACATTTATTAATATAAAAAATACAAGATTCAAAATAAAAATGTATGATTCAAAGTAAAATAAAAAATAAAAATCATATTAGCTTATGTAATCTAGATAAAGGCAATCTTATATAATAATTTGCTAAAACGTGCATAACGACGAAGCCATGCGCAGTAAAGACTGCTGCCCGTGCTGCAGTCATGCGCAGTAGTGTGTATCAGCCACAGCGCGGTCAGTCTCTACTGCGCATGACTGCCCCGCGACCGGCTGGCAGTGGCACTGTGGCCTGTGTAACGGGCTCTTCAACTACTATATAATATAAAAAGTGAATACAAAATTCCAATAAGAGGTATATGAATATGTGAATGCCTTGTTCTGCCAATGATACTCAAATAACTTGTATGAAGAAAAGTATAAAAATTAACCTCCAAATGATGAACTGCATTGAATCTATCACATGGGATATGTCCTCCTTAAATAACAGAACAGAGTCAGTGGGGAAAAAATTATATATATATATATATATATATATATATATATATATATATATATATATATATAGTGAATATCCTTAGAATATATATAGCATTGTAACACCACTTCCTACTGGAGGGCCAGCCCCAATGAAGTAACATAATATATCAAAAAAATATACAAGGATGACAATGTTATGCCCTTACATCCAATTGATATATAGCGTGCCCATCAGACAAATATACAGTTTATCGGATGTGTGCTAGTTCAATAAATTTGTATTATTTTACAACATATAGCAGAGTACTAAGAAAAGTAGTGAAATTCTGGAGCAAACTATCTGCACTATAAGTGACAAATTCACATTGCCAGAATTCCAATTTACTAAATGAGACATTTAACCCCTTGAAATCTAAAGAAGACTCTAACGCATTGCAAACCAATCTGTTGGAGTCCCCTCTAGCGATCAAGGGGTTAAATGCATCATTTAAATCAATGGGAATTTTGAATATATTCCCTATGATGCAGTTGTTTTACTCCAGAACTGCACAATTTTTACTTAGTACACAAATCTTAATATGTCACAATATGCAAACAATGTTAGCTGGAAATCACCTACAAAATAGACCCTATGTTTCCCAGTATGTTCCAAAGATTACAACTCAGAAGATGTTATTGTTTTAACAATTGGAAGTATTTGACACTGGAATGTTTACTCAGTACCTTGTGCAAGTTTCTGGTTTATGTTTAACTATTTAACTAGAAGCACCTAAGGTCTATGCAATATTGATATAACAGGTTTTAGAAAAAAATAATAATAACATGGCTATCCCAAAGACTAGAAAATTATATCATTAATTTCAATTGTGCATTGAACAAAATATGACAAATTCAATTAAAGTTTTGTTATATTGAAAACGCAGTGTGAAAATTAGAGTAAAATGATACAGGACAATGCTTACATTGCCAATAAATTTATATTAAATACTAGTTACAAAGCCCGTATAAACGCACTGATCCGAAGCGGGGAGCTCCGGATGGCTCACAGCCTGTCTGGGCTCCTGGCTCCGGGCCAGCAGCGGAGGCTCTGGGTGACAGTTTGTCACCCAGCCGCCTCCGCTGCTGCCCCAGAGCCGGGAGCACAGACAGGCTGTCAGCCTTCCGGAGCTCTCCTGTCCGGATAAGCCCTTTCTGCGAGTCCCCATTGTGCATGTGTGGTTATGCACACAGTGAGTGAAGCATTCTAAGACTTTATGTTATAGGATATCAAAATGTTCTATTTTTTAATTAAATTGTGAACTTAAGGGTTAAAGGCCCATTTGGAATTTTACTCCAGTTTCATCTAAAAACTAATTAGTTGTCCATATTTTATACTGATTTAATTTCTGTTCTTACTTTTTGAATGTTATCAGTCATAACAGACAGGTAAATACAACAATGAGCACATTGCAATGTTTTTCTTTAAAAGAAAAAGGAGTTACGGGACCAGCAAAGATGTAAGAGATACATATTACAAAAGCCAAGGGCCAAGTGTCCCATAGAAAAAAATCAAATGTGAGGGGATACATTGGAAAGAATGGACAGTAGAAAAGAAAGGAAAAGAAAAGAAAAAAGAAAAAGACGAGAAAGATAGCAATAAGAAAAATCCGACACTGCACCTCCATGGGCCATGCAAAAAGCAGAAAAATTTAATTAAAGTATTCAGGATACTTTAACTTCAAAGTGTAAACCAGAAGTACACGTCAATCTTCATCAGACAAGTTTGTTAGAAGGCATATGCTTAAACACTGACAACACAATCACTTGTTTTTCTGATTATGAACATTTTATAAAGATGGCAGAATCCACAGATATGATTATATATATAGGGATGGGTGAAAATGTTCACCTCAAAACAAAATAGAGTAAAAATTGCACTTCCCACCTAGAGGACAGTTTTTTTCACTTTTTTTGGCCTACCTCATTGCCTTGAAATCAATGGAAAGGCTGAATTTACACACAATAATGCATAGCACATTTTATTTTATTTCTCACAGACATAAAAAAGGAGTCTGAGGGTGCATGTGTTGGTGGCATCCGGGCAAAGAATCAGTTGAACAGGAATTTTTTTTGAGGGGGGTTATTGACTGGGAGACAGAGACAGAAACAGGGACCCATCTGACATAAGCTGTAACTGGTTTCAGACTGATATTTGATGGAATAGAGTATTTTGTAGAGGATTATTTGTAGGAGTTAAACTTGATGATTTGTAGGACATAGACTTGTTAGGCACAAGCCCTAAGGAAACATTAATTTGTAGCACTTAGGCTTGTTAGGCACAGGCCCTGGGGAATATTTATTTTTAGGACTTACACTTGTTAGGCTGAAACCCTGAGGAAACATTGATTTGTAGAACTTAGACTTGTTAGAGGCCGAAGCCTTGAGGAATCATTGATTTGTAGGACTTAGACTTTTTATGCATAAGCCTTGAGGAAACATTGATTTGTAAGACTTGGACTTGTTGTTAGAAGCAGAAGCCCTGATGAAACATTGATTGTAGGACTTAGACTTGTTTGGCATAAGCCCTGAGGAAACATTTATTTATAAGACTTAATCTTATTAGACCTAAGCCCTGAAGAAACATTGATTTTTTCAGACTTAGACTTATAACCAAGACCCGAGGAAACATTGATTTGTAGTACTTTAACTTGTTAGGCTGAAGTCCTGAGGAAACATTGATTTGTAGGACTTAGACTCGTTAGGCACAGGCCCTGAGGACATATTGATTTGTAGGACTTATACTTGTTTAGCCAAAGCCCCAATTAAACATTGATTAGTTATAGGACGTTAGACCTGTGTTAGGCCAAGCCCTGTGGAAACCTTGATTTGTAGGACTTAGACTTGTTGCTAGAGGCCAAAGCCCTGAGAAAACATTGATTTCTAGGACTTAGACTTGTTGTTAGAGGCTCAAGCCCTGAGGAATCATTTATTCATAGGACTTAGACTTGTTAGGCATAAGCCCTGAAGAAACATTGATTTGTAGGACTCACACTTGTTTGGCACAAGCCCTGAGGAAACATTGGTTTGTAGGACTTATTCTTATTAGTCCCAAGCCTTGAAGAAACACTGATTTATAGAACTTAGACTTGTTGTTAAAGGCCCAGGCCCTGAGGAAACATTGCAGGACTTTGACTTGCTAGAGGCACTAAGGAATCAGTTATGATTGGTTAGAGTCAAATTTGTTAGGGGCACAAGCCTGGAGGAATCAGTGATTTATTGGACTCGGGATTGTTAGAGGCATAAGCCCTGAGGAATCAGATTTTTTTTGGAATTAGGATTGTCAGAGGCACAAGCCTTGAGGAATCAGGGATTTATTTAGACCCGGGTTTGTTAGAAGAACAAGCCCTGAGGAATCAGTGATTTTTGGACTTAGACTTGTTAAAAACAAACCCTCAAAAATTGGTTTCTATAGGTCTCTTTGGTATATTTTAATAACAAGTCCTGAGTAAAAAATATATATCCCACTGAACTAGTGCCAGAAGGTCATGTTATGGTAGTCAGTGGCCACTGGCCATTGGCAAATGCCACAGTGTAATTAATTGAGGCATTTGCGACTGCTGTTCTTGCTGAGTTGGTTAACCAGCAGGATGATTAAGCAGCTTCAAGGGAATGGGATCAACAACAGTGATATGGGTGATGATGATCATGGTTCCACTTCTCACTAGCTCCAGATATGCATCTGAGGAAGTAGCAGCACCACAGCTAGCCCCCATCACTTCAGGTATATCTAGAGAAAAGAAGTTTGCCTATAATTCTTCTCCTCCTGCACCTTCTCCAAAATGATGGGTGTGTTAGAATATAGGAGCTGTGCCTCTCATCAGCAGCTGTTTGTGTAGGAAATAGGGGGAAGACTGGGAACAATGGACATATCTGCACTCATCAAACAACTGGCACAATTGAAAGCAAACACCTTGGTGCTTATGGTCCACAAAGTCAAATCTTCCCCCCAGAAACCAAGTACTGCTGCTGTCACTATGTCCCTTGTCCTCTCCACTAAGGACACGTGACAACTTGCAGTCTTAATAACAGTAGAGCTCCGCTTCCGCAGCGGTATGATGGGGACCCAGGTCTCTTTTGTGGGTTTCTAAACCAAGTGGGTATACACATGGAGATGGTACCGCATAGCTTTTCCAACGAGCACAGTAAGGTGGCATTTCTGATCTCACTCTTGTCTGGCAAGGCCTTTGCTTGGGCCAATCCGCTATGGGAGATGGATAAGCCAATTATATATATAACTTTACGGAATTTGCGGGCGCTTTCCGTAGAGTTTTTGACATACCAGGGCGTCAGGTCTCAGCCTCCAAACACTTTATGACCATTCGCCAGGGTGCTCGAACTGTGGCCGAGTACACAATAGAATTTCGTACTTTGGCGGCGGAGGTGGGTTAGAATAACAAGGCCTTGGTGGCAGCCTTCTCCCAAGGTCTGTGTGATATGATCAAAGATGAGATTGCTACATGTGACTTGCCTAGAGATTTGGACAATCTCATCTCTTTTACTATCCTGATTGACACACACGGATTTGGGAGAGACACTCGTTCAAGGAACGCCTGCGTAGGCTTCCATCTCGATTGGCACCCAGCTTTACTCACCCACCCATTCCTCCCTCGCCTCCCACACCTCCTGGACTTGACTCCTCCGGCAGTGAACCCATGCAGTTGGGGACCACTCGCCTTACCAGGGAGGAGAGAGCCTTTTGGAGGAGGGAGGACCTCTGTTTGTACTATGGGAAACCTGGTCACCTCTTATGGTCATGTCCAGTGCGTCCGAGAAACGCCCGCACCTAGGATCCTGTCGGGGACAGATCTTAGGTGGAATTACTCAGTCCCCGGAGATGGTAAAGGGTAAGCCTATGCTGGAAAAGAAATAGGAAAAAGCGCACACCATCTGAGAGTAATCCACGTGATATGATGAGGAGAAATAAGCAAATGATTTTACTTACAAGATACTTTCTTGCAAGTAATGCCCATATGTCACAGTGTTGGATTATTCAATTCTTAATCTTGGAGTTCCACTTGTAACCTCTTGAGATAGATATCTACAGAAAGTAGAGAGAGAAAGAAGCTTCCTCTAAGAGTAACTCTGTATAACAGAGATCCCCAGATCGGCCCCTAGTATCAAGAGAAACTCACCGGATGAAGATGCACACTGTGTAAAAGAAGCCCGACCCGGCTTGATGTGAGTAATCACACGAAGTGTAATGGAGTCAATAAGAATTCCTTTATTTACGATATATTTCCCTACGCGTTTCGTGAATATAGCTTCACTTCATCAGGGGATCTTTATGTTGCTTAGTAGGTGACTACCATGTATTTATACTTAAAAAACATAATCATCTTACCGTAATGGTTCGGAGCCGCCCGCCCGTCCCCGCGCTTCAATCAGAGTGAGGCTAAAGCTGCACGCACCGATACCAGACCCATGCCTCACTCCGGTTCGCCCATGTGCGTCTCAGTATACAAGTCAGAGCGAGGCTAAGGCTGAGCGCACTGGTGCAGATATTACGCCTCACCCTGATCCAGCAAGTGCTTACTAGATGTTACTATAATGACTGGCATGCCGCTCCGTTCCATTAAATGAATGCAAATGATAAAATGTTGAAACCTTTTGCTCAAGACAATATAGGGAATAATATAAAAAATAATAAAAACAGTAGTTTTATACAATGTTAATAACACACAGTAAATATAGCATACAATAAATATTGCACATATATAAAAAATAATAAATAATAAAAAAATAAAAAATATATAAAAAATATATTCTCTCTAAATTCTCAAATTATATTATATCTGGAGGAAATTACTAACCTCTAATTCCTCATTTAACCCTTTTGGTGTTAAAGTTTCTAGTGTAAAGATCCAATAAGCTTCCCTTTTGCACAGAGTGGAAAATCTACATGGATTAGAAGCTGGAATATGTTCTATTCCAGTAATTTTAAAATTACCAAGGCCTCCTTTATCACAAGTATTAAAGTGTCTTGCGATTTTTTACTAATAAGATATCGATGTTCACGTCCTCTATCTCTTAGAGATCTAGTAGTTCTCCCTACATATTGTAATCCACACCCGCACGTAATCATATATATTACGAAATTAGTCTCACAAGTAATTAAATATTTTATTTCATATGTTTTACTTGTGTTATAGCTGGTAATGTTAGTTATTTTATTAGTAATATATCTACAATTCGTGCATCTGCTATGTAGACACTTGAAATTCCCCACAGGAGCATTGCAATTAAATATACCTTTCTGATCTTTCTTTTTTTCTAGAGTTTTAGGTCTACTATTGGCAACATATCCTCGCATATTTTTTGCTTTTCTGTATGTTACTATAGCATTACTGGGTAAGATATCATTCAATAAGGGGTCCTGTTTAAGGATATCCCAATGTTTCCTGATGATTTTGGATACCATATGTGAGGAACCATTGTATTGGGTTATGATCGTTGGTGGTCTTCTTTTTCTATCTTTCTTTCTTTCTTCTTTCTCCTTACCTTTCAGAATTTCCTCTCTCCTTAAATTCAGAGCCCGTTTTTGTGCTGATTCTACCACAGAAATTTTATGACCCCTTTCCAACAGCTGTTGTTTGAGACCTTCACCTTTTTCCATAAAGTCTTGTGTGTTACTACAATTCCGTCTCAATCTATGGAATTGTCCAAATGGGATATTAGATATCCACTTGGGATGGTGACAGCTGTCTGCTCTTAGAAATTGATTTCTAGATACTTCCTTTTTATATATAGAGCTGACAATTTTTTCTTTTGGATATCCCTTTAGTTGTAAATCCAAGAAATTAATTTGATGGTGGTCTATTTCTGAGGTGAATTTTAATCCCATATTATTAACATTAATTTTCTGTATCATATGCTTTAATTCCTCCATAGTTCCTCCCCAAATTATCAAGATATCATCTATGAATCTTCCATAGTAGACCAGGTCTCCCCCCCATCTCTCCATGGGCCAGATGTTGATATCTTCCCAAAGACCCATGAAGAGATTAGCATATGAGGGGGCAAACCTGGTCCCCATAGCTGTACCTTTCGTTTGAAGATAGAATTCCTCTTGAAAGGAGAAATAATTATGGTTTAGAATAAATGCAACACATTTCACCAGAAAATCTATTTGCTGTTGGGGCATAATTGAACCTATCTCTAGAAAATATTTTACTGCCTGTAGGCCTAGAATGTGGTCTATGCAGGTGTAGAGAGCAGAGACATCCATGGTAGCCCAAATGTATTTTTCCTCCCAGGTGATATCAGAAAGAGTATTTAGGACGTGCTGTGAGTCTCTGATATATGAGGGTAAATTAATTACAAATTTTTGTAGGAAGAAATCTATGTAAGCTGATAAATTGGAGGTGAAAGAATTGATCCCCGAAATAATAGGTCTTCCTGGGCGGTTCGTCTTATCTTTATGTAATTTTGGAATATGGTAGAAAAAAGGAGTATCAGCATATGGTAAAAAGATATATTCTGCCTCTTGTTTAGTCAGAACTCCTTTTTCTATCCCTTCCTCCAAAAGATTTTTCAAAAGATCATTATACACATTCAATGGATTATATGTGAGTTTTAGATAAGAATCTGTATCTGAAAGGAGCCTATGACCCTCCTTTAAATATGCTGTAGTGTCTTGCACAACAATTGCTCCTCCCTTATCTGCTTCTCGTATAGTGATGGCCTTATTTTTAGATAGTTCATTTAAAGCCTTTCTTTCTTTTGAATTCAAGTTGTTTTTGTTGTTGGAATATTTACAGCCTTTTATATTCTTTCTGTATTCCTGCATGACTATATTGAAAAAGGTATCTACATATGGACCTTTATATTGTGAAGGAAAAAAGTTGGATCGTTTTTTAAAATTAGTATGAAGAACACGTTTGTCAATTTCTTGATCACTAGTTGTTGTATATAAAGGATCCTCCTTGTATGTGTCTTCATTTTCCCTTAACAATGATTCCAATAGTAACAGGTGTTGGTTATCTTCTTCTGTTAATCCTGTTTGGTTTTCTTTCTCTTCTTTAGATTTTTTGATGTTAAAATATCTATGCAGAGCTAGTTCTCTTGTGAACCTCTTGAGATCCAAAAAGAAAGTGAATTCATCAGGTTTAGAGGTAGGTGCAAACTTGAGGCCCTTTTCCAATAGTGATCTTTCTTCATTGGTAAGGATTTACGTGGATTACTCTCAGATGGTGTGCGCTTTTTCCTATTTCTTTTCTATTTAGTTTTGTGTCCAATGAAAAGGTGCTACTGGAGACACCTGGAAATACAGCTGCCGCCTTGGAGAGAGGTCCTGCACTACCAGTGGTGTTTTATCTTGTTTTTTGGACTCATTTGATTATATATATAACTTTGGATTTGTAAACTTTTAAGTGTGGAGCGCTACTAAGTACATATATATGTTCTTTTTTTTACTATTTGTGATCCCAGTACATGTACAGCAGCCCACGTATTAATTAATTAATTTCTTGTGATTTATTCACTGTTTGCAAATTGTTTTATATTAGGGATTATCCTTATATTGGGTATTTGTTACAATTTGTCTACATCCATTTCTATTGGTATAAATGGCAAGTGTAGCTATTTCAGCTAGAATGGATAGGAAGAAAAATTTAGAACAAATGTTTAAGGATAACCAACTACCAGAAAACAAAGTAAAAATTCAGGAGAAAAGACCTGTAGATGTATTAAAAAAGATCTTCCACAACTTGGAAGACCTTTTATGCCAAGAGCTTAGACAATGGTGGAACATATTGTTTTTACAACAGTATGTAGATAACAATATTATTCCACGAGGATTAAGGATCATTAAAACATGTGGATTCAGTGATGATTCCTTTTGCGAAGAATGGGAAAAAATTCTTAATAATTGCTCAATTCAACTTATGAAGCATATTATACAATACAGAGAAAAAAGATTATATTCAATTGAAAAAGATATTGAAGAAACACACAAAATATTGGAACAATATAGCAATAATCCTTCATTTAGAGAGTTAGATCTGAAAGCAAATAAAAAAGTAGAAAATTTAGAAAAGGAATTAAAAGAACGTAAAGCTAAAAAGTTAAATAGAGATAAGCAGGATTATACTCAAAATCAAGTTAAATCATGGTCCAATAATGGAAAAGGTAGGGGAAATGGTTTTAAAAAGACACAGCAACATAAATTCCTGATAAATAAAAATATTAATCATACAAATGATCCCAAGACCAATCAGATAAAGAGCAATCAAGATCCTAAAGGTCATACTTCAACACAACCAACATCTCTAAAAAACAAAAATACTACACAGATAAGAGCAGATACTGCAATAGCATCAACTTCAAAGGATTCATTACCTCTTAAAAATTCATTTGAAATCTTACAAACCAATTTTATAGATAATGATGTATCCAGTCAAGAAATTATCAATCATCAGGGCTCTTTTTTAGTACTAGATCCAAAATCCAGGGAAAAGGAAAAGGAGGAAAGAAACCCAAGGAGAAAAAGAGATTCCATAGAGGCACACGAGGAGGAAAAGGGAGAAAACTCCAAAAGATTAAAGAACTAAATATATTAGTAACAAATATATCTCCATGTAATACATCTTTGAATAATTTAACATTAAACAACAAAGAGCCAATGGAAGAAAAAGGCTCTATCTTTAATCTTTCCAGTAAAATCCTTACCAATGAAGAAAGATCACTATTGGAAAAGGGCCTCAAGTTTGCACCTACCTCTAAACCTGATGAATTCATTTTCTTTTTGGATCTCAAGAGGTTCACAAGAGAACTAGCTCTGCATAGATATTTTAACATCAAAAAATCTAAAGAAGAGAAAGAAAACCAAACAGGATTAACAGAAGAAGATAACCAACACCTGTTACTATTGGAATCATTGTTAAGGGAAAATGAAGACACATACAAGGAGGATCCTTTATATACAACAACTAGTGATCAAGAAATTGACAAACGTGTTCTTCATACTAATTTTAAAAAACGATCCAACTTTTTTCCTTCACAATATAAAGGTCCATATGTAGATACCTTTTTCAATATAGTCATGCAGGAATACAGAAAGAATATAAAAGGCTGTAAATATTCCAACAACAAAAACAACTTGAATTCAAAAGAAAGAAAGGCTTTAAATGAACTATCTAAAAATAAGGCCATCACTATACGAGAAGCAGATAAGGGAGGAGCAATTGTTGTGCAAGACACTACAGCATATTTAAAGGAGGGTCATAGGCTCCTTTCAGATACAGATTCTTATCAAAAACTCACATATAATCCATTGAATGTGTATAATGATCTTTTGAAAAATCTTTTGGAGGAAGGGATAGAAAAAGGAGTTCTGACTAAACAAGAGGCAGAATATATCTTTTTACCATATGCTGATACTCCTTTTTTCTACCATATTCCAAAATTACATAAAGATAAGACGAACCCCCCAGGAAGACCTATTATTTCGGGGATCAATTCTTTCACCTCCAATTTATCAGCTTACATAGATTTCTTCCTACAAAAATTTTTAATTAATTTACCCTCATATATCAGAGACTCACAGCACGTCCTAAATACTCTTTCTGATATCACCTGGGAGGAAAAATACATTTGGGCTACCTTGGATGTCTCTGCTCTCTACACCTGCATAGACCACATTCTAGGCCTACAGGCAGTAAAATATTTTCTAGAGATAGGTTCAATTATGCCCCAACAGCAAATAGATTTTCTGGTGAAATGTGTTGCATTTATTCTAAACCATAATTATTTCTCCTTTCAAGAGGAATTCTATCTTCAAACGAAAGGTACAGCTATGGGGACAAGGTTTGCCCCCTCATATGCTAATCTCTTCATGGGTCTTTGGGAAGATATCAACATCTGGCCCATGGAGAGAGGGGGGGGAGACCTGGTCTACTATGGAAGATTCATAGATGATATCTTGATAATTTGGGGAGGAACTATGGAGGAATTAAAGCATATGATACAGAAAATTAATGTTAATAATATGGGATTAAAATTCACCTCAGAAATAGACCACCATCAAATTAATTTCTTGGATTTACAACTAAAGGGATATCCAAAAGAAAAAATTGTCAGCTCTATATATAAAAAGGAAGTATCTAGAAATCAATTTCTAAGAGCAGACAGCCGTCACCATCCCAAGTGGATATCTAATATCCCATTTGGACAATTCCATAGATTGAGACGGAATTGTAGTAACACACAAGACTTTATGGAAAAAGGTGAAGGTCTCAAACAACAGCCGTTGGAAAGGGGTCATAAAATTTCTGTGGTAGAATCAGCACAAAAACGGGCTCTGAATTTAAGGAGAGAGGAAATTCTGAAAGGTAAGGAGAAAGAAGAAAGAAAGAAAGATAGAAAAAGAAGACCACCAACGATCATAACCCAATACAATGGTTCCTCACATATGGTATCCAAAATCATCAGGAAACATTGGGATATCCTTAAACAGGACCCCTTATTGAATGATATCTTACCCAGTAATGCTATAGTAACATACAGAAAAGCAAAAAATATGCGAGGATATGTTGCCAATAGTAGACCTAAAACTCTAGAAAAAAAGAAAGATCAGAAAGGTATATTTAATTGCAATGCTCCTGTGGGGAATTTCAAGTGTCTACATAGCAGATGCACGAATTGTAGATATATTACTATTAAAATAACTAACATTACCAGCTATAACACAAGTAAAACATATGAAATAAAATATTTAATTACTTGTGAGACTAATTTCGTAATATATATGATTACGTGCGGGTGTGGATTACAATATGTAGGGAGAACTACTAGATCTCTAAGAGATAGAGGACGTGAACATCGATATCTTATTAGTAAAAAATCGCAAGATCATACTATACCAAGACACTTTAATACTTGTGATAAAGGAGGCCTTGGTAATTTTAAAATTACTGGAATAGAACATATTCCAGCTTCTAATCCATGTAGATTTTCCACTCTGTGCAAAAGGGAAGCTTATTGGATCTTTACACTAGAAACTTTAACACCAAAAGGGTTAAATGAGGAATTAGAGGTTAGTAATTTCCTCCAGATATAATATAATTTGAGAATTTAGAGAGAATATATTTTTTATATATTTTTTATTTTTTTATTATTTATTATTTTTTATATATGTGCAATATTTATTGTATGCTATATTTACTGTGTGTTATTAACATTGTATAAAACTACTGTTTTTATTATTTTTTATATTATTCCCTATATTGTCTTGAGCAAAAGGTTTCAACATTTTATCATTTGCATTCATTTAATGGAACGGAGCGGCATGCCAGTCATTATAGTAACATCTAGTAAGCACTTGCTGGATCAGGGTGAGGCGTAATATCTGCACCAGTGCGCTCAGCCTTAGCCTCGCTCTGACTTGTATACTGAGACGCACATGGGCGAACCGGAGTGAGGCATGGGTCTGGTATCGGTGCGTGCAGCTTTAGCCTCACTCTGATTGAAGCGCGGGGACGGGCGGGCGGCTCCGAACCATTACGGTAAGATGATTATGTTTTTTAAGTATAAATACATGGTAGTCACCTACTAAGCAACATAAAGATCCCCTGATGAAGTGAAGCTATATTCACGAAACGCGTAGGGAAATATATCGTAAATAAAGGAATTCTTATTGACTCCATTACACTTCGTGTGATTACTCACATCAAGCCGGGTCGGGCTTCTTTTACACAGTGTGCATCTTCATCCGGTGAGTTTCTCTTGATACTAGGGGCCGATCTGGGGATCTCTGTTATACAGAGTTACTCTTAGAGGAAGCTTCTTTCTCTCTCTACTTTCTGTAGATATCTATCTCAAGAGGTTACAAGTGGAACTCCAAGATTAAGAATTGAATAATCCAACACTGTGACATATGGGCATTACTTGCAAGAAAGTATCTTGTAAGTAAAATCATTTGCTTATTTCTCCTCATCATATCACGTGGATTACTCTCAGATGGTGTGCGCTTTTTCCTATTTCTTTTCTATTTAGTTTTGTGTCCAATGAAAAGGTGCTACTGGAGACACCTGGAAATACAGCTGCCGCCTTGGAGAGAGGTCTTGCACTACCAGTGGTGTTTTATCTTGTTTTTGGACTCATTTGATTATATATATAACTTTGGATTTGTAAACTTTTAAGTGTGGAGCGCTACTAAGTACATATATATGTTCTTTTTTTTAAGCCTATGCTGGAGGTTATCCTATTGTGGGCCAACTCTTCTGTGAGATTAACTTGATTCCAGGAGCTACTCTTCCCAAGGGCCGTGTATATCCACTATCAGTGGAGGAGACGAGGGTCATGGAGGAGTATGTGTCCGATGCTCTCTCCAGAGGTATAATCCATAAGTCTACATCACCGGCTGGTGCAGGGTTCTTTTTTGTTAAAAAAGAAAGATGAGGAGCTGCACCCCTGTATTGACTTTTGCGGACTGAATAAATTGACAAAAAATGCCTACCCGATATCCTTAATCACTGAGCTCTTCGATAGATTAAAGGGTTCTAAGGTATTTAACAAGCTGGACTTAAGGGCAGCATATAACTTGGTCCGTATGAAGGAAGGACATGAATGGAAGACAGCATTTAACACCCGGAGCGGTCATTATGAATATCTAGGCTCAGCTCCGGGAGAAGATTTCCTTCCCTGTGGATATTTTTCTAAGAAATTATCCAAGGCTGAGCAGGTTTATGACATAGGCGATAGAGAATTGCTGGCTATAATTTTGGCTGTGAAAGAATGGCGCTACCTTCTAGAAGGAACTAGTGCACCGATTCTGATCCTTACGGATCATAAAAATTTGACCTACTTGTCAGAGGCCAAACGTTTGTCTGCTCGTCAGGCCAGATGGGCACTGTTCCTTTCCAAATTTCACTTTGTCATTTCTTACCTTCCGGGCTCTAAAAACATCAGAGTGAATGTTCTATCTCACCAATATTGTTCTGATTCTAGGGAAGAGTCCCCTCCTTCCCCGATCATTCCAGCTGATTGTATTCTGGCCACTATTCAAACTAGTATCACTATTTTGGATTCCCGGAGAGTTAGGGGACGATTATAGTATTTGGTGCACTGGAAAGGTTACGGTCCTGAGGAACACTCTTGGGTTTCCTCTGAAGATTTGCATGCTCCCATCCTGATTAGAAAGTTTCACTCCCGCTTTCCTGATAGACCACGCCCCGGTCCGCGAGGGAAGTGTCTTTAAGGGGGGGAGTACTGTTACAGTACCTTTGCGGCAGCTGCTCGAGCCGACCGCATCGCTTATCCAGCGGCTCCGGCCGCATCTTGTGCTGGATCTCTGCCATTTGTTCTCAGTCACGGCTTGGCCACATCTTGTATCCTGGCGGCACACCCGCCTACTGGGTTCATGCACGGCTCTAGCCCGTCCTGCTGTCGGCATTCCGGCATGCAGGTGACGTCATCATTTGGGCACATGTCCAAGGGCATGGACGTGCGCTCCATTTAAAGGGACAGCCACCTGTTGGCTACTGTTCCTCTTACTGTAACTTTACTATTTAAACTGCCTGGACACAGGGTTCAGTCGCCCTTTCATTGGTGTCCAGTGCAGTTTTATATTTTGACTTTCTGTGCATTATCTGGCTTGTCTGACTACCCGACCTGGTGCTGACCTGTGGCTCTATCTGACTATCCGCTCTGTGTATGACCCTTGGCTTTGTCAGATAACTATTCTGGTGCAGACCTGTGGCTCTGGCTGACTACTCTTTCTGTGTTTGACTCCTGGCTTGTCTGACTACCTGTTCTGGTGTTGACCTGGGACTCTGTCCACTGCGTATCCAGCATACCAACGCTTCAGTGGATATCCTATCTGGTGCAAACCTGTGGCTCTGACTACCCGCTCCGTGCATGACCCTGGCTTGTCTGACTACCCATTCTGGCACTGACCTGTGACTCTATCTAACTATCCTCTAGTGTGGCCTTCAGTGAAGTTAAATATCCAATCTGGTGTGGGCCTGTGGCTCTGTCAGACTTACTACTGGTTGCCTTCCTATTTTGTCTGGCTTCTCTCAGGTGCAGACCTGTGGCATTGCAGGCTACTCCTTGTTCCATCGCTGGGACCTATCTCAAGAGAATCACACGGAAGCAGTCTTCTATTTCTGGTAGTTGTTGCTTGTTCCATTGTGCGATTCTCTTTATTACCATCTATTGTGATATTTCTGTTTCATTGTTGCTGCCTAACAAAGTTGGTGTTACCTTTTAGTACTTGTCCTGTGTTTTCTTGCCGAACTGTGACATGGTGTCCATATTTCATGTGTGTTATCAAGACAGTTGTGCCAAGGTATGTTCCCTCCTTTCACCTTTTCACTGGTTTATCAAATATAGTGAACAGTGGCATCACTGATGACTGCACTGTGCCTGACCCAAGAGAAAAATAGTCTCACAAACCATGACCTCAGGGGGGAAAGGAAAGGTGGAGACGAATGGCCTCTTTCTTCTTCTCTACAATCCTCTTCACTGGCTGGAGCAGAGGATACTGCTGCTGCCTCAGAAATCAGCACTACAACTAGGGCCAGGAGTATTGCTGGCAAGAAGAACCTGTCTTAGTCCCACATCAGTACTACTGCTGGATTCCATTCCCACAGTGGCCATGGTAGTGTGCGGCACACTAGCTGCTCCTCATCAGCTTGCTGCCCTAGCAAATCAACAGCAGCAAACTCTGCAATCTCACTGTTGATAGTGGTGGTGATGCCCATTCCCATTTGCATATCTTTCTCCCATTCCTTCTCACTTTCAGCTAAAAAGGCCATTAATATCTCTTCCACCTCCAGCTGCTCCTCCATCATCCTCATCCCAACCACTACCAGTCCCTCCATGCTGCTGCTTTATGAGAGTTGCACTGGTTGGTGATGATAATAAGTGTGACAGATGGTCCCCTACTGTCACACTTGCCATTTCTTGTGGTGAAGAAGGCAGATTGGTAGCATTACCAGCAGGATAGGCAGCTGATCTGTGCTGATGGTATTATTGCTAGTCAGTTCTGCCTTCCTCAGCATTAGATCCCAGAAACACAGTGCTGGGTGAAGGAGAATCACAGGGTCATAGGGATGTTGTGGGTTCTCTTGACTACTAGTCTGGCTGCTCGACATCACTTCCCCTTTCACCTCAGCAGGAAGATCTACAGTGGTCATGCTAGTCCCACCACTAGCTGCTTCATTACCATTACCTTCACTATCACCCCCTCCCTCACACTCAACAATCTCTTGCTGCTGCATGGTAGTAGTGGGACTGCTTGGGGAAGACAAGTGTAACTTAGAGTTCACTGAGTATCAGAAGTCACACCGGCAGAACTAGCAGCAGACACAAGTAGTTGACTTGTCCTGCTCACACAGCTACCCACTTCTTCTTGTGCCTTTGATGATGATGAAGACACTGTTTTCCCCAAGAACCTAGGGACAATATGGGGGGACTAGGCATCATTGGGTGTTGCGAATCTGGGCTCCCAGACCATTCCATGCTGGTGGTGGTTACTTCCTCCTCCTCTGACTCACTGGACACAGCACGGTTCTTCCAGCTTCTGCTTTTTTTTAAGATGGCTGTTCATCCTTTTAGCCAACAGTCAGCCTATGTTGCCCTTATTTTACTGTAAATCACAGCAAAATTGCCTAGCACACTGTCTATTTCTCTAGGTGCCTGGTGTTGTGTTTCACTTCCTTGACTCGAAAACTCGAAGTACACATAAGTAAAGGGAAGGAAAGTTTGTAGCCATTGAAAAGAATAGCGAAAACATTTTGACAGTAGGTGAAAAAGGTCGGGCTTTTAAGGAGTTTGTTTAAGGCGGATCTTCCCATGAAAAATCAGACAATCATGTCGTTGTCACTGATTATTTCATAGGAACACAACAGGTCCTTCCACCCACCCCTGTATATATGCATATATAGGCATGTACACATTTTACATGGCACAAAACAAGCAAAAATTATTTAAATGTGACCCACTATGCTATTCAGTTTTTTGTACTGCCTTAGAGAACTAAAGAGCCTTTCTATAACATGCTGTATTGCAACTAGGATTGCGTGAAAGTTTTCATCTCAACAGCGAAACATGCAAAAAAATGTCAGTTTCTGTCTTCTGCAGGAATTCCCATAAAAAGTACAGTTTTCCACATTTTTCTTTGTATTGAAATCAATGATAATGATGTAATTTCCATTTGCTTGAGGTGTTTCCCCCTCTATTCCCACCTTACTAACACACCAGTATCAAAGGAAGGTGTCTGTGTACTCCATGTTGTCAGTCTGTGCTTGGGAGAAAGAATGAAAGCTGCTGAAATTTTGACTCTAGATAGTGTAGGCAGACAGTCCAAGATAGGGAGTTTGTTTTATGGAGTACCTGTGGTAGCCAGTTGTTTAAATCCTGGGTTTGGGAATATTTAATTGGGACAGACACTATGCAGTTATCAGCAACTACAATGTACGTAGTATGAAAATGTTGTGAAGAGAGAGAGAAGGAGAGATCAGACTTTGGCATGTCTACTCTAATTAAGCACATTCAATATAACCACAACAAGGTTTAAGTTGACAATGTTAAACCGTCAACCCAAGAAATCAGATGATGTCACTATGCCCTTTTCCACCCCCTACAATGATAACAACATTCCCCCAGAATTCCAGACTGAAATTTCTCTTCGGGCAAACCTCCGACCATCACAGTACAACTATGATATTATTAACTGTGCTGTCCTCTACTAGGGTGAGGTGCTGGTATAGTAGCCCCCCAGTAATCGCAGAGTCCATCCCAGAACTGACACTGCCTTTACCAGTACCACCAGCAGACAACAGTTTTGCAGATGTGAGACTGCAGCAGTGTCTTTACAAATTGCACATTGTGTGGTGCAATAACCATACATGGCAATGTGGTGGAGACTATTAGGACGTAGGTCGTAAGTGAATGTCTAAAGACCATCCATTCTGTAGAGCATGACTGGCTCACTGCAGGGAGAGTCAGGTATTTTTATTAATTGATTTGTAGTTAGTCATGATCAGTAGGATGTCAGTTATCCACCACCACCAGTCATTTGTTGTCATTTGTCAGTCCCCCATGCTACCACAACCAGGAGTAAAAAAAAATAATAATAGGCCTCAGCCTTGAAAAAATGTGTTCACATGCCCCACAGCAAGGTAAACCTGAACCTGTGACATTTGTTGATCAAACTTGGCAGAAACTAAATTAGCAAACACCATAATGTAATTGCTGGTGATAAACATTCCCATATGAAGATCTCTCTCCCAAGTATTATTTTTTCTGAGCTAAGAAAGCTCTCATTTCACTATCATAATCATGAGCACCACCCTGAATATAATTAGCACCACAGACACATTCTTCTTTCTTGATGATGACATAGGTGGCACCAGCAACCTGGGGGAAATTAAAGTTCTTCTTTTTGGAAACATATCCATCCCCAGGTCTCTGAGGGTGTTGTGGCAGCAGTGTTTGACAAAGACTCTCATTACTACTACCACCATTGCTGGTTGTGACTTTCCCTACGTCAGTAGCAGTCCATCAACTCCTCTTATTTATTTAAAATGAGTCAAGCAAGTAAAAGCAGCAACTGGCACTGTGGCAGGAAATCTTTGTGGCCATAAAAGCACAGGCACAAATTGTCAAGTTCACCCGAATTTAATTGATAATAATGAGAAGGTGGAATTTGTAACGGACTTTCTATTCACGGGAATTTCCATGAAAGAGAATTGTGTTTTTTTTCTATGACAATTCACCTGCCTGGAACCATTCTACTTTTTATCCCAGAGATTCTCAGCTCCAGTCCTCAAGGCAAAGAAAGGGGCATGTGTTCAGGATATCCCTAATTTAGCTTAGATCAAACCTTGGAGGTACTCTTATGGGAAAGATGTTCTATCCTGTAGAGGTTTTTGTGCAATATATATGTTATTTGTTCCATTGGGTGCTGGGCTTGCAAGTGGCTTCATATCAAGATGAAGTAACCCTGAGATGATGATGAGGGAATAGGACATATGCACAGCCAAAACTGTAGTGAGCTCTCTGGTACCGGTATCTGTGTATTCTATAGCAGCCATAAACAAATGAAAACTAAAAAAAAAAAGAACAGAAACAAGAAACACAAACATTTTACTAAAATTGAAAAATGGTAAAAAAAAAAGTGTAAGAGAACAGGAGATAGTTAAGTTTACAAAATCCAGACCTTAATTATCAGTAAATTGGAGACAGATTCTTCCAGGGTTGCAGTTAAAATCCCATGTGGATAAAGAGCATTCTCTCAAGAATAACAGAAATCACATATCTAGGTTAGTTCAATACAAGGTTCCCTCAGTTGCTCCTCAGAAATATCTCTAAAAGTTGATACAGCACTATCAATTTATATAGCTCTAATACAGAGCTGAATGCAATCAAACAAGATACAATTAATATTTAACAGGCTGTATACGAGAGGAAAACGGCAACTAATAAAAACTAAAACACAGTCTCGGAAGTTAACAGTTTAGTGGATAATATAGAAAAAGAAAACATATCAGACATGAACAGAATATGGAAAATCTGTGACAGAGATGGGGGGATATCTTATTATTATTATTATTATTATCCTTCATTTACATAGTGCCAACTTATACTGCAGTGCTGAACAATAGGGAATAGACACACAGACATAAAACAGTACAAATGAAACATAGAAAACAAAAGAATCAGAGGGCCCTGCTCGTGAGAGTTGAATATATTGAACCTTTAAAGAGCAATAAAAAAGAAAAGATAACTCAACTACACATGAAAATGGTTCAGATATTTAATATGTAGATATCAATTGAATAAACATAAATGCCATGCAAATGGGCTACGTACACACTATAACAAGGCTGAAATATATACATGATGTTTTGCGTGCCTGGTTAGTTGAGATCATTGTTTCACAATGTGTAGGGCACTCCTCTGGTCTGAAAGTTAAACCTTACATTAAAATCCCTTTATAAGTTATCACACTGAGTATGTACCAAGGTGTGATAAAGTTGTGAAGAGGAGATATATAGAATAACATAGGAAAAGGAAGGTTTCTCACTAAAGAAGTCTCCACTCATTCCTTTATCTCATGTGACATTAGTGCACCTCTCCCTCTGAAATACAGGCACATCTTCCAAACATCTTTGGCCAGACATATTCTTTAAATTGTTTGTTAGAGGTATGTACTGAAAAATTGCAATTCCTGGGGAGATATACACTAAGATGTGATAAAGAAGAGATAACTTATCCAATGTGTTTAACTCTCCAGGTCACATATTAGCATAAGAACTGGAAAGTTTATCATACGTTTTCCCACTATTGTGATTAACCCTCCTGAAATTCTCAATCAATTTTTTGGGGACAATGGCAAGCAACAAGGTGCTCTGTGTAATGCTTCCTATACATATCCAACACCACTGAGGAACTTTTTTTTTTTCTTCACTGAGATTTTCCTTTTTTACTTCACTAAGAGGGTAGTAGATAAGTGACATAGCCTACCAGCAGAAGTGGTAGATGTTAATACAGTGACAGAATTTAAGCATGCATGGGATAGGCATAAGGCTGTCCTTAACATAAGAAAAGACCAAGGACAAAAAAAGGTTTGAGGTTTTTTATAGTAGGAAAATGGGCAGACTATATGGGCTGAATGGTTCTTATCTGCTGTCAAATTGTATGTTTCTATGTAACTTGAACAACAATATCAGTTTATTTCCATGCCACATAGAACTCAGTCTTGAGTTCTGTCTGATCTTTGTACATCAACTGCAAGTGGACAGCATTGGAGGCACAGATAATGCACACTGGGATATTGGGAGAGTGGAGAAGGCGAGGGCTAACCAACGCATAGATCTTCCTAAGTATGTACCCACAAATGCAACTCGAAAAGCAATAAATATAATATCGCAATAATGTTACAAATGGGTTTTATTCCACTGGTGGCATTGGAGTACTAAAAATTAAAGAGCTGTTACAAAAAGTCTTAACACTTTGAGTGCAAAGCAATGTGTTCCGTTCCCCTCTGGCACTCAAATGGTTAAAACATAATTGAAACCTTTTGTTTGCCAATTCTGTTGATTTGTGATGATTTATGAGTAAAACAGGTCCACCGTTAAAACCAAGCAATATTTAATAAATTTTTTTCTACCACCTCTAAACCAAAGCTTCTTTTTAGACTATCAAAATAAACAAGCTAGTGAAAACCTACAGCTTTTCTACTCAATCCCTTTTCTGAGTGACACAGTCTGCTGTACCATCATTGGCCTGAGGAGAAAGAAAAAACACTCACCAAATGATGACCATCCATGGGCAAAGACAGAAATAAAATCACATGTACTGAAGCTGCTGACAGAGACTGACCTGTTGTCTAGCAATGGTCCATTAAAATAAGTGCTTCTGGCAACTGGCATATAACCACTTATGCTTTTTAAGATGAACTACTCTGTGACACTTTTCAATATCTCTCCTATTCCTGGTAACATCCCTTATATAACCTCTGCAAAGCTATGCAATACCACTCTTTTATTGATATCTGCTGGTTCTCTAGTAATAATGGTCACCTCACTTGAACTATTGGTCTCAGATGGGTAACTCCTTGGGGGAGATGCACTAATGTTCTATGCTGTGGCAATATGTGTTTAGCAATGTATGGGAAGCACATCACCTTGGCAATGTAGACACACATCCCCATATAACAAAGAATTAGGGATGCAATGGGAGGGGGTGAACAGAGGCGTAACTAGAAGCCTCCGGGCCCTGGTGCAAGAAGTGCCACGGGCCCCACCACCACCACCACATTGGCCCCCCTCGACCACACTGACCCCCTCTACAATGCCCCTCAATCTTCACAATGCCCCCATCTCCTACCTCCCTGGAGCTCCTGCGCAGTCCTCTTAGTAATGCAGAGCACTGGGAGATGATGTCATCTCCCAGTGCTCGCTCTGCATTACTATAGCGCCAGAGGGAGATTGCAGGCAACCAGGCGGAAGGGCAGAAGCATTGTGCTGTTGTCCGTCAGAGTCTCCTCTTACCTTCCTTTACCCTACATGCACTTGCAGTGTGGCTGTTCCCACACAGACTGTAAATGCATGCGGGCCCAGAGCAGGGTAAAGGAAGGCAAGAGGAGACTCCAGCACTGAGCAACAACAGCAGCTGATGCTGGTAGGAGATAATCTGGTAACAGTGTTCTGTGCTACTCTGAAAAGTCAATACCACCACAGCAGAGGAAGCATCCACAGTGTCCGCAGTGCTATGTGCACTCTGACTTTACTCTCCCTCTTATGACTTAGCCCTTCCTACCATTACCCGCTGTCCCCAGTATGTGTGAGATCAAGCATTAAACTATTATATCTAGCGATGCCTATCCGGGAGATGATAATTACAGGTATATACTTAACCCTTTGGTACTAATATTACATGCCTTTTATTTTTGGCCCACACACAGGTTATAATAGACCTGCTTAACCCTTTAAGGGGCAGAAGGGTATGCAAAGCATTGCTTTGCAATGCTTCACATACCCCCCTGACACTGAAAGGGTTAAAGCCATTATGCTTCCCTGTCACTGATTGTTAAGAACATGATAGTGAGTGCAGATGGCTCTCTGGCACTCAAAGAGTTCTTAAAGAAATGAAGAGCGACTGTTTTGTATGGTACAATTTCCACTTAGCGATTACATCATATACTGCATATTACATGTACGCTTCAAATTCTACTATGTACCATACGAATAAGTCTCTCTTCATTCTTTAACAACCCTTTCACTACCAGAGAGACACCTCCACTCCAGAATCTATTCAACCCAGAGACAGATGGGGCCACTTGGATATGTGGACCAAAGTGAAAACTGCACTCTCTGCATCACTTGTACAAATGCCCCTGCTTACATTACATCTGCAGCAAATTAATACCATGGGAATACAATACATACAAGCTGCTGCAGTTACTTCTAAACATACTGGGCTAAGAAACACACATTTGGGGACTACAATTTTCTAGTCGTCTCCCCCTCCAGCTCGGCCTTAATAAAATAATACTGAATTGCCAATACTAATCACTGCTATTAACCCTTTCAGAGCCAGAGGGGTGTGTAATGCATTACACAGCAATGTGTTATGTGTCCCTCTCTCCCTCAAAAGGCTAAGCCTATGTTCATATGGGTGATTTGAATGTGCCTTTGCTGATACTGCATTCAACTCACCCATTTCACTAGCTGCCTTCCCATAAATGTGCCCTTTGGCTCATTAACATTATTTGGAGTTTTAATAATACTAGTGCAAAGACAAATGTGGAACAATTTTAGACAAAACAGTTGCGCTATGGGGAGAAGTACATATTTTTAATATTTATTCAATGGGGCTTTTAACCTTTTGTGTGCTAGAGAGATCTCCAACACGGTACGTAGCAATGCATCTGAGACCTCTCTAGCATGCAAGGGGTTAAAAGATGATAGGAATAAAAACAATTATTTGGATGATAAAATGAAAGGGAATACAAAACAAGCTTCTGTTACTGTATGAAAAATACAGTGATTTACACACTGTGCATATACTAGATAATGTCAGGCTGTTATGTTGAAACTTTATGTTTATAAACTGATAATAAGCATGATTTAGGTCAAATTAAGGCACAGTTTGGCTTGGGTGTGAAAATAAAGGGTGATTAAAAGTGAGAAGAAAGATGTGAACTTAACATTCTCTTCCCTTAAATTGGGGCTTTTCTTTCACACTTGGATACAAGTGAATGTGTGCAAGAGACACACACAAGCACAAGTCTGTAGTGAACAAACCGCAAGGATTAATAAGCATCCACTTTTATCCCCTTGAATGCTTTTCTGATACTTTAAAATTACACTTTATATTTATAAGTACTAAGATACAAAAAGAGACATGCAACACTGCCCCAATCTGCCAGTATATTATAAATCTGTTCTCCTATTTGTGTGGAGGCAGCTGTTTATAACCATTTGTCCTCTGTTTTTTTATAGTGAAAAAGGCAAGTATAGCATGATTCAAATAAACAAGTAAGATATAAGAGTTTCACTGAGCTTTGTGGGTTATAATAGCAAAACAAGTATCACTGCTAATGGAAGTTATTTATGCAATAGTTTTCTTCCTAAAAAGAAGATGTTATTATTTTGTTCTAAAGAATGACTTATCTAGGTAAGTATCCTCCATACAGCAGTCAGATATAGTTATATAATTTTTTTGAGCATTTGATTTCTTGTAGTAAACTGCTGGCAGAAAAATAACACAAAATGCAGACTCCCCCTGTAAACTGTACAAATTGCACTTCCCCCATGCCTGTCTCAATTAAGCCCTGCCCCCATTAATCCCCACCCCAATCAAGAAGATTAAAAAAAAAACACATCAGAACATGAACATGGGATAATATAATATTTATCCCTGTATCCATGCACTGGACAACAGTGAGTTGCTCAGCCCTCTGGCACGCAAAGGCTTTCATATTACTGAGCTCCATTCCAAACTCAAAAAAATGAGGGAGAAGCAGCCATAGTCCCTTTTCACCCTGCCCTTTTGTATCACTATAAATGTATGGGCATAATAGCAGCCTAAGGGGTTATCCAGGTACAAAAATACATATTCCACTTTCCTGAATTAACTATTGGGTGCTAGAAAAATCTCAAAGCTCAGTTTTTTTAATTAGTAGAGATGTATTTAAAAAAGTATCGGCCAGCAGAGGTGGGCAATCCGGGTAATGTTAACCCTTTGAGTGTCAGAGGGGTACACAATGCATTGCTTCACAATGCGTTGTGTACCTCTCTGGCACTCAAAGGATTAAGCAGCCACTACCTCACTGCTCCATGCGATGCAGTCTTGCGTCCCCTCACACATGTGATGCAATCATGTGCAGTAGAGACTGCCCAATGTGCGCAGTCTCTACTGCGCATGACGGCTTCTGACAAACATCCTAGCTAATTATTATATATGATGATATACATCAGATGTGTATACTCGCTGCATGTATTTATATATGGCTTAGTAGATAGATATGTTTAAGACAAAATATTGGCATGGTCAGGGGTGGGCAATCATAAAAACAACATTTCTGCACTAACATATACTTTATAGTATATTGGTGTATATCTTAGTGCAGAAATGAAATTATTATGATAGCCCAACCTTGGCCATGCATTTTTTTTCTTTTTACCAACAAAAGCATAAGCTTAATAGGATAATTGTATCAAAGCTGGCTCAAAGTGTGGGTTACGGTTAAAATATATGCACAATGCATATTTTAAAACCCTATCTATGACTTTGAATCAGTTTTGATAAAATTATCATGTAAAGCTTATGTTTTTGTTGGTAAAAAGGGAAACATCTTGGCCAGGGTTCGGCAAACATTAAAATCTAATTTCTGCACTAACATAATGTTAGTGCAGAAATGAGATTCTTTTGATTGCCCAACAATGTCCAAGAATTTTTTTTTTATTATTTTTCGCAACAAAAACATAAGCTTTGCATGAAAATTGTTTCAAAACTGGTTAAAAATCAGGGATAGGGTTTTAAAATATTCAGTGTGCATATATTTAAACAGTAATCCTGACTTTGAAACACTTTGGATAAAAATATCTTGTTAAATCTAGTGTGCTTTTTTATGTTTATTTTTTAGTGATGTTTTTCCTTCTAAACGTTTTTGGTTTTTTTGATATGTGTTTTACCTCTTCTATGGTCCGGTACAGTAATGCAGGCTAGACAGCAAGAACAAACACTCAGGATCTCATACTCAGGCAGAGAAATTTGGCAAAAGCAGGAGGAGGAGAGTAGGGGATCACTGAAGTAACAGCACACCAGCTACATACCATAAATGCAACGTCTAGCTGGTATGTGGTGTCTGCAAATTTTAAGCAGCCCACACACCTCAAAAATGCAATCACATCACTCCCTTCTCCAGGATTTTAACTGATATGTCTTCAGCAGAGCATGAGCAGAAGAGACATCAGATGAGCACTGCTCTGCCTCTGTTCACTACAGAGCCAGCACTGCAGCCAGCAGGGAGAAAGTCATTTGTGAGAAGGTAAGCCGGCCCGACTGACCTCTTCTCACCCAATCACTATTAGTTCAGGCCAACTGGAGGGCCTCCTTACAATTCAATTCATGTGTTACTGGGGGCACTATGTCTGGTGGGCCTCCAATAGAATATGCAAGCAAAACTTTCCGGCCCCCCCCAATACCAGAGGAGCCCCCTCACTCTGCAGGTACTGCTGGGGCCTCTGCTATACCTCTGACCACTAGTTGTTCCTGTTTCAAATCTGAAAAAGACTTGCTCTCCTTACAGTCCAGTTCTTCTGAAACATGTTTAGTGTGCGGAGTTGTGCCTAGAGACAAACTTAAATAGAGATCACTATAAACAGGACACTACAGTAATAAAGCAAAAATATAGATATACTTGACTGCTGTATAAAGGATATGTACCAATGTAAATTAATCTGTTAAACAGATTATGAGCCACTTATTATCACTACAGTCTAGTTCACTTTTAAAATGCAGTATACTGATCCACAGCTATCTGTTTTCCATCTACATGTTAAAGTAAGTACACATTAACTAGTTCTGATTTACCTGATAATGAATAACCCACTGAGTAAAAGTCTTGATTATATCTTAACAGCTCAGTAGGCAGCTAGAATGTCACCATGAAATTGGTTTTAGTGGCAGCTTGATAAAGAAAAGTAGCAACTTACAGACAAATTACACTTCGTCTAGGACACACTACATCAAAAATAAAACAAATAGAGAAAAAGAAAGCAAAAAACACCACTTACATTATCACAAAAGAAGAAAAATAAAAACATATTTTACCCTGACAAAGACATCATGATTTTTCATTATGATTCTCAAGACAGTTACTGAATGATTTAAGAGTGAGCTTTTCCATATGGTCATCGTTACATTGCATCCTGCTAGTTACTCAAAGTTCAAGAAAAGCTCCTTTTTGGTGAGCCATTCGAGTAAAGAAGAAATGATTAAAATTAAAACTGAACAACCTCTAATCATGGAGAAGGAATGCATTGTTCATCTCCTTATCAAATGGCTTAACATTGGTGAGTTTCTTCATGGTTTTCTCTGCATTTAACAAACAATTGAAGAATGCATTCTTGTCTACTAACATGCTGTCCAATTACAGTTTATGTTTAGACAATTTAATGACATTCAGAAGAGAGAGCTGTTTTTTGATTACAGTTTGGTGGATTATAAAGTTTATAGTGTTAACATAATAACCTGTTTATACTAAAGTAATATAAAGTATTTAACTCCATGTTTATACTGAACTACAACTACAACTACAAAAGGTCTGTAACTAATGTATCTCGAAATTAACATTTGTTTTAAATAAAATCTCATCAAGAAAATTAATCAGGGGAATAAAATATGGAATAATGCAGAACTATGACATAATCTAACAAACAGCAAGTTTCTGTTGTGTTTGGGGTAACCGAAGAAGCCCAGATATAAAGTCTTGGTGGTGGCAGCAAATTGTAGTGCTGGGGAGATAGTGCAGGAGGGATTTCAATGGTTAATGTGGTGGTTGCTAGGAATAGTAACAGATAATGAGGGGTCTGGTATTGTTAACCCTTTCACTCTCCCCACTGTCTCAGCGGGGCCTATAGCCTTCGCTTGTGACAACTGGATATGTTGTACATCAGTCTGAATCAGTAAGAAACAAGCTAACTATTGCACATAGAATCTGTGCACATTTTAGCAAATCCTACAGTGTGCATACTATCTTGTGTGTCTTGCATGAGCATGACCATTTGCCACATCACCAGTTTAAATTGGAGGTGGAATTCCACATTGAACATTTTGATGAGCCTGTATGAACAATACAAAACCATCAATGAGTACACAATACTTCACCATAAAACTTTGGACAGGGCTTCTTTGTCACTGGGCCAATGGCAGTTAATGTGTAATTTGTGTGAGTTTTTGAAGCTATTTGTGGAGTCCACCTTTCTGATGATTTATACTAGCACAGGACTAGATAAAATCCTTCCACTAATTCATTTACTGAAGAAACAATTCAAACACAAAATGTGTGCATTTATGCCAAAGGTGGAGCAGCAGCAGCACTTGGAAATTTTTGTGAAGGGATACATAAAAATCCTTGTCCAACGAGTCCAAGATTGCACTAGCTGATATATTAAAAATTAAGTTGGCCAAAGAGTTTTTCCCTTATCAATAACTCAACAGTTGGCATCAGACACAATGGCACTGACAGCGAGAAATTAATACGTTATTATGTTTCAGAGGGGCAGTATGTCATTTGTGGTGATGGTGGTGATGGCACTGGTAGCGATGTTGGTGGGGACAGGTTGGGTACGTGTCTATGGGACTTGTTGCCTCAATATGGCTTGGTGACTGATGCATCTGAGTATCATTTACCTGCAACGAGTGGTCCTGCTGCATTAGATATGGTTAAACATACATGCAGGACAATTATTGTTCTTGGCCATAACAATGAACTTTTAGAGTACTGACAGACAAACAGTGTGTCTGACCTTGTGTGTAGTTCTGTTGAAAGTCTTTGTAGCCTACCAGAAAGTGTGCAGTTAGAGCATGTTTTTAGTGCAGCAGTTTTCACTTTTAATGAGCATAGGACACATCTATACAATATACAAGTAATATGCAGAGGCTTACATTCATAAAAATGAACCAGCATCTAATTCCAAAGGACTTTGTAGCATAGGTGGAAAGTTCTTCCTACTACCACCACCACCACCACAGGGAATTGAATGACATATGTAGTGGAGTAAAAGATAAGACATCTCTCACCAAACATTATATTAGTCATATTGATCTGTTGTTGATATATTTAAAATAAAATTAGAGAAAGGTATAAGGAGGAAAAGTTGCTGCTTGGATAAAGTGGTGGTGATATGAACTGGTCATATGAAATTCCAGATGTGTATGATAATGTGCTAAATAGCATAATCCCAAAATAAGATCTAAAAGCAGTTCAAGTGATCACACCCTTTCCTTTACAGGTGTAAAGTAAAATATATAACAATATAATAACTTAAGGGTTAACCATCTCCTTGGCCTCTTAAAAACAATTATTAATAGAACCTGACAATGAAAAAATAAAGAATATAATAATACGAAGAATGATAAATATGCATTAAACAATTATAAAACAATTTTGAGGCCCCAAGATAAATACTTGGGGCTATATAACAAAAACCCCTAACCTTCGTACACTGCTTATATTAAACTAAAACCATAAATAGTTTCTGGAATTTGCACATAAGATACACTATAGTTACATGAAGAGAGACAATTAATAGATCATCGATGTCCAGATGCTTAGACAAACAATAAGTCATGCTGGACAATCCTAATTAATACTATGTGTCAAAGGTCTCCAAATAGTAAATGATCGGTCCAGTTCCAAAATGATTTGCACCAAATTCTATATATAAATATTAATTTGAAGTAACAATTAATAAACCTGTGCAAAGCATTCTTAAAGACATTCAAAAAACACAACTCCTCCTCAGACAGCATACTCCTTGTTTGCCATTCTTCAACATATGTAAAAAGCCAGTAAAAAATCATCATAATCTGGACCAGGCTTGGAAAATTTGCAATTCTTTAACTTATTACCTTTTTAACATATTTATTATAAATAATGAGAGCTAAAAAATGAAGTATATATCGCCAACCCAAAAGATCAGCGTCCAATAATTCTTAAAAGAACAGAGGATACATATGATAATGTCCTAATGTTTAAATAATTCGTATCTCAATCAAGAAAATAAACTTATATGTCTAAAAAATCTTGTAATCTAAATAGATCATTGACATTCACAATATAAAACAATACCTCCTAAAGCATATACAATCTGTTGTCTCGGATAACAATCCGTGAGCTCCCAATCAATTCCCAGCAGCGGATGTATGCAGCAGAGGTTTCCACTGCGCTAAAGTCATTCCAAATAACATCCAAATAAAGGTAGTAGTAGTAGGGTCAGTGTGTCAGTGCCTGCTGCTGCTAGGCCTCGTAATGCTAAAAAGTAAAAGGAAGGGGAGATGAGTCATTGCTGTGAGTTGTAATAGCACAGTACTCAATGAGATCCTTATACTAATTTTTTTACTGCTTTATTGTAAGAACCCAGCCCAGAAAGTCCTATTCCACTATTATTTGCAGCTCCCCCTGTTTTTCTGTACACACCTGCTCCACTAGTCCAGCTCTGATACTATCTGTCTTCCAGTCTGATTTCCAGGACACATCCACTGAGGCCTGTAATAAGCAGCCTCACAGACACTTCAGTGCAGCTGTATATTGCCTTACTAAAGTTTTTTAGACATTACTAACACTTTAAAACCAATGAGGGATACATTATTTGTCCTTTTATGGACCCTTGATTTAAATACAAAATTGGTGAATTTTTGCCAAGGCATGAGCAACAGAACATGGAGTATTGCGTGAAGGAATACACAACTCTCCTTTTTTAGTGAGTGGAAGATTGCATTGAGGAGGAAGAGAGTCAAATGTAGGGGATCTAGCAGAAATATTGAAAATGAATTAGGCCAAAGGCTTTTACTCTGGACAGTAACTCAACAGTTGACAGCATACAAAGTGACACTGACATTAAAGGGATAGTAATGTTTAATAATAAAAGCAGCTATAATTAATTATCATAGTATTTGGACTTTGGAGAGTGTTATTTCAATTCTGTCAGAGTTGTAGCTCAAGAGTAATTCAATGACAAAGTATCCTCCTCCAGCCCCTTTTACTGATGTAACAATGCTCAGCCAGAGCAGAAGGGAGGTGCCCAGTTAGATTGCAGAAAGGGACAATCTTCAATTAAGATAAGGGAAAAACCTGAAAACCTTGTCAAGGGGGGCAGGGCTTTCATTGTTCTCATAGGAAGAAGATTGTCCCCTGCTGTTATCTGTCTGGTCTATGGACTGCATTCCACATCTGAGAAGAGATGGCTTACACTAGGTAAAAGGGTCGGGAGGGGAAACTTTGATTGTGGATATCTCTCAAACCATAAGGGTTTGAGAGATAACACTTATATCGTTATTCATATTTTTTTTAATGCTTTGGAGACCTTAGTGCATGGGCTCTATAGAATAACATAGAAACTGGGTAAGTGATATCACTGGAGATGTCTTCTCCACTTTATCATCTCTTTATAACTCCTTAGTGCATAACCCCAATATGTCTCAGCAGGGGGCAGGCTGCTATTTGTGGCTCTGTGGTGGTGGTGCTGATGATGGTGCCTTGTGTGATGCCATTGGTGGTGGTGACTGGTGACAGGCTGGACAGTGGCCACATTTCTATGGTACTTGCGCCATGAACACTGAAACATGGTGAACACTAACAGGACGCAGGGTATATTACAGAATATCTAAGAAGAGGCGTGCACCCTTCCTGAACCCCATTTACCTCAAAGGCAGACAAAACAGAATGTCTGGCCTGCACAGGAGTGGAAAACTTTAGCTGTCAATGCTCACCAGCAAGTGTGCAGTCAGAATCAGAGAGTGTTTTTAGTGCAGCAGATTTCATTTTGGATCAACATTGGTAGGACACATCTATTCAGCAGCAGCAATGTGAGAAAGGCTTACAGTCATTAAAGATTAACCAGCATTTAATACAACAGGAGCACTTTCTAGCAGTAGCATGGATAGAAATTAATCAGGAAATTGCATGGAACTAACTAACAATACTGAGGAGGAGTAAGCCCTTTCTCTGTTCCAAGGACATAATAAATCATAAAATTGGCCATACTATAAATAAGTTTAGAAACATATTATGTTTAAATAATGGCCTACACAATGGTAATCTAAGAAACATTATTTGAAGGTGGAAACGTACAATGAAATAAATGTAAAACAAAAATGTAAACAATATGACAATTCAGCAACTCAGCAGCAGCACATTCACACAAATTAATTAAAATAAATCACCCTCTGCGCTAACAGCCTCTCACATTGTACAGGATATAAGGTTCTTAGGTGTTATGTTATATTCTGAATCCCGTTTGTCTCCACCACATCACTGTGTATAGTTATTGCTCCACAAGGGGTGCAATGTGTGGACATGCAGTTTCATATTCCTGCCCATTTTCAGGAACCTGCCCCTCTTCTTTGCAACTCATAACCAGAACCTGCCCATCTTCCTACCCACTCACAGGAACCTGCCCCTCTTCCTGCCTGCTCAAAGACAGAACCTGCTCCCTCACAGGAACTTGCACCTCTTCTCCATGGCCACTGCTAGGAACCTTCACAATAGCCTTCTGTTTCCCACTCACAAGAGAATCCGTACTATTCCTGCTTGTAGTATATCGTCTTTCTCATCATCATTACACCATTCTAGTCTCTCTCTGTGCCACTATATGCTCGTCTTGTGAAGTAAATGATAAATAAATGACAAACTCTAGGTTATTTGCTTTAATCAGGATACCAGGGATTTAAAGAGAACCTGTCACTTTTCTAAATCCACTCTTCAGTGGGAGCTTCCATTTTGAAAGAATGTCCATGATTGTTCCTCCCATTCATTTATTTCAGCTCTATGGTGGAAACTGATAGGTTCTAACAGCTGTAGAAGATGGAGAGAAATAATTTATTTTCTGGACAACTGAGTAATTAATTATGTGGTTTTATCTGACCTTGTCAAAGAACAAAACTCTGCATTTAGTTTCTCAAACTACTAAACAAAGTATCTCTACAAACAATATTAAAACATTGTTAAAAAAACAGAAGCTATAGACAGTTTAAATAGATAATTCAACCCTTTTGTGCCAGAGAGAGATTCAACAGATTGCAAAGCAATGCTATGGCTACCTTTCTGGCATTCAAAGTGGGCTTATGAGACTAAAAGCTGTGTAGGTAACAGGTCCACTTTAAGGATCCGTCAGCCACTTCCTAGAAATGCCTCTGAGAATGGGACAATGTGTTTATGACATACTCTTTCCATAAACGAGGCCTGCAAGTACATCAAGTTGTCCCTGATTCCAGTAACTCTTTGTAGTCAATATCAGCAATGTACTTAATTAAAACTATTCTAACAGAAAGATTATACATTGCAGGATTGTAACATTAAAGATTTCTTTTAAGATTTCTGCAGTCTTAAAACCTTTAAGGGGAACTATCATCCCTATACATAGAGCGACTAGCTGGAATATTGGAGTATTTTTTTTTTTGTCCCTCAAAGGGTTAATGTTGAAAACTGATGTGTACACTTGTGAAACTATATAAAAACATATACAGGACAGATTACTTTGATGAAGAGATGTATTGGTCCATTAGTAGGCATCATGGTACTCTAAACAGATTAAACTCTTGGATATTAGTAGGCTTTCTGCTTCCATAGTCCCAACCAAGTGCATGAACCCCACTTCAAACACATTTTGCTACACCCTCACAGGCCACACACCTTTCCTTAAAGTTACAGAAGCATAAATATCAAACTGGAGGCAATATTTTTATGAGGCTAAAGGTTAAATACAAATATCATTCAAGGAATAAAGGAGTACTTGATTTATGAAGAAAGGCATTTAGGGGTATATTAAGGAGAGAAGTTTCTAAGAGGAGGCTAAGAGCTTTGAGTGGTAGAGTTGTGCATTTCTGAGCAGTGCCTTTTCTTTAGAAAATGTACTGTATATAGAGGTTTCCACTGCATTGTAAAGCAATTTGTTGGAGACCACAATAGATTCCACAAGACTAATCTTAAACCCAGATAGGTATGAACCACTTCTTCAATGTTCCATAACTACAAAACTAATCTATATATACTGAATATTGAATATTTGCTAACAAACACAAGAAAATAACTAAATTTGAAGATTAATTTTCATAATTTTATTTTCATCCTACCATAAATTGTACTGCATAGTTATACAGATGTCACAGGCTCGGCTTCCAAAAAAATAATTCAGCATCCAGAACTGCAGGTCTTCATTCATGCCTGGGTCACCCACTGGGGTTGTGCCCCAGAGTTTGAAAGACTACGGGGACTTATACAGGAATAACATAAGAATTCTAATAAAGATTTCAGAATTCAAGGAGAAGCTTTTGGTTTTTTAGATCTAAGCTGGTAGGACTGCTTGGCAGCTGTACTTCTCTTTCTCTCTTTAACTCCCTTTGTCTCTCCCCTACCATTTTTATTCTCTGTCACTCTTCTACCATACCGTCTCTCGCCTTTTCCATCTCTCACCTTCTCATTCCTATTATCCATAGCCATGTCCCTTCTCTCACCTGAGCTCTCAGCCTCCTCTCTCTGCAATGCTCCCACTTCCATCTCCAGTATTTCCCACATTCTCCAGCACTCCTGCCCCCAACCACTTCTTGAACATTTCCTTAATGCTTCTAGCCCCTCTCCTTCCAACTGTTTGTAAGCAATTAATTTTAAATATATTCAGATATATCAAAATATTTCTTTGTATCCAAAAAGTCAGTTTGCAAAATGAATCACTGATGTTCCACTCTTCTCTACACAGGAGCACTTGAAGTAATCTGTAAGCAGAAAACAAGTATAGTGAAATGGAGAAGAATTTCTATTACCAGAGGCAAAGACTAAGATGTAAACAGGCTGAGCAGGAATCACTGCAAGAAGAGTAGAGCAGCCGTAGTCTTATAACTATGATTAGATGTAGTCAAGCTGTGAGGAGTTGTAATGAGAAATGAAGAGTGAGCATACTCAAACACAACAGAAGTCTTTTTATCAGGAAGCAGAAAGCAGCAACAGTCAAGTCAAGTTGGGTTCAGTACACAGAAAACAATCAGGAGCACAACATTTGGAAGATTAGATGACTGATATTAACCACAATAATCTAGCTAACTGGAAGTTCACAAGACTGACTTATAAAGGAAATAAGGGTGGAACCAGGAGGTTCTGGTGGCTGTTAGACTGCAGAATATCCCAGTACTCATCAGGATAACATTACCCTGACAAAAAAAGACATCTACCAACCATCATAATGTAGTAAGCAGAGCAACGGCCTCCCACCTGTATAGAAAGGAATAATACTCTGAGATTTATTTTGTTTTAAAGTGTGTAATAGAGAGCAGGTTACTCCATGCCTGCAGAATTTTATAGGAGAAAAAGAAAGAAGAGAAACTGTACTTTTCAAGGGAAATACAGCAGATAAAAATTGATGTTTTTTTGTTTGTTTGTTTGTTTTTTTACTTTTCACTTTTTGGGCAAACATTTTTTCATATCCCTAGTAAGTACACAGAGACCAAAGTGGCATAATTAATTGTACAAAGTGCTGAGTTTAAAGAGATGTATTTTGTAGGTGAAGAATAAGCTCCTATACATGCTGGTATAGGTACCAATCATGATAACTTTAAGAGAGTACATTTTGCTTAAAATAGAGAAATAAAAAATGATAGTAAAGTCATGATAAGTGTAAGAAAACTATCCAATTTATGATTAGCATGTATATATGGTACAAACATTTTTATCACATTTCTTCAATATATTCTTAAAGGGATAGTAATACTTCGTTTTAACTTTATTTTATTTTGTAGGCATTAAAAAAAATGAAGAATGATATAAGTCTTATCTCTCAAACCTTTATGGTTTATGAGATATTCACAAGCAAAGTTTCCCCCTCCTGCCCCTTTTACCTACTGTAAACAATCTCTTCTCAGATGTGGAATGCAGTCTATAGACCAGACAGATAACAGAAGGGGACACTCTTATTCCTATGAAAACAATGAAATCCCTGCCCCCCTTGACAAGCTTTTCAGGTTTTTCCCTTATCTTAATTGAAGATTGTCCCTCTCTGCAGTCTACCTGGGCAGCTCCCTTCTGCCCTGGCTGAAAAGTGTTACATCAGTAAAAGGGGCGGGAGGGGGACACTTTGCTTGTGAATATATCTTAAACCATAAAGGTTTGAGAGATAAGACTTATATCATTCTTCATGTTTTTTTAATGCCTACAAAATAAAATAAAGTTAAAACGAAGTATTACTATCCCTTTAATATTCCTCTGCCTGTACTGGGTGATATTATGATACTGAACATCGATCCAGTACACAAGATCAAAGATAAGGGAATCTGCATCACCTTGATTTGCAAGATGATTCACCAAAGAACATGTAAATTAGGGGTTTGATGAACAGATTTATAATGAACTGTGATTAGGTGGAGTGGAGAGAGAAATCAAGTGTGAATCACCTACGAGACACCAGAATAAGAATAAAATGTTTGTTATTTGCATAGGACTATTAACATAAATTATATAATCATGTATTACAGTAGTATTTTTAGGAGGTACATATGCACTGTAAACATGTAATATTACAGCCACCTTGAAACAAGAGTAGAACAATCTGAGCACTATATCTATCAGTCCACAGAATATTTTTTTCAATCAAAATCCCCTTGTTCATTTTATAAAATGCTATAAAGTGGCATAAAATGATTAACATTCTGATAAAATGGTTAATAAGAAAATATATATATATATATATATATATATATATAAAGCATGCAAGTGTTTATTAATATGCTAGCTTCAGCATCACAAATCTCAAATAAAATATACTAGCAATACTGGCACAGTGTTGCCCATGAGGTTAATGAAACAATGATTGCCTTAATGAGTGGCTTGTTGAATTTTCAGTGCTTAGCCATTTGAGGTGTAAAAATGTATACATGCTTTGAAACGCACTGGGTTATACAACTATCCGTCAGTGAACATGTGTGTGTGAGCATTTGCATCTGTGTGTTTGCATGAGCATGTGTGTAAGTGTGTGCGGGAGGGTGTTTAACTGTACATAACTCACATAGTAGTGACAGACATAAAGACAAACTCCTCTGCCGATGCCAGAGCAGCATGTGGAAAAATAGACAGAGTCGAGGGGGGAGGTTGTGAGCTGGCTGTGCCTCCTTATTAGTGGTAGTAATTACAGGACCAACCTCCTTATGCAGTTCCTATTAATAAATAAAAGGAGCAGGCACAGCTACTAAGATAGTAAAATACTCTTCCGGCGCTTCTACCAGTGATTATAAATGACAACACCAATAATTCCTTAACTTATCTCAAAGTTTTATAGCTGTAGGTTACCACAAAATACTTTAAATAGACATTTATCTTTATTGTAAAACTACAGAACTGACCTCAGACCCCCCCCACACACACACACACACACACACACACTGTAAGAGGTTTCCGATCAGAAACAATCAAATTCAAATGATCATAATAACTCTCTACTATAAATGTTGGAAATTCTAGTGACATCAACGGACACTATAGAATGTCAGTGATGCCCTACTCCCAATATTTAGTTATTTATTCTTTTTTATTTATTTATTTTTATTTATAAAAATAACTCTGTTGTCCTATCACAGTCTGTCCAAAAAAAATTATAACTGAAAACAAAACCAACAACTTCTTTCCCCAGACTTCCCCACCCAGCACAGAGACAATATCAGCAAGATCAGCAAGCAAATAGGTCCCTAGCTACTTGTGTCTTGCCAGTCAGTCACATGGAATATTGGAGTATTTGGGGGTCAACCTCCTTCCTCCCTTCTTAATCCCTAGAGTATCCCCAGACTCCCCTAATACAGAGAACAAATGTCCTACCTCTTCCTCAACTAAGCTTCAATTCCCCTTTATTTGCCTATCTTCTCTAGCTCAAATACATGCTGCTCTCTCCTCTCACAAACACAGAGTGGTTGCTGTGAGAGCCTGACAGCCTTTTATATGGCTGTAGAAAACTTTCATGTGGTGGAGAAATATTTTTCTTACCATGGATTTCAAAGGTGGGAAAAAGCGGAAAAAAAACTGTACTTTTCACAGGAAATTATTCGTGCCATTTTCCTCTGTAACGGATCCCGGCCGTTACTCCAGGAAAATATGTTAAAGCTCACTTCAGACACTTTTCCCCTCAAAGGAACTGCTAATCACGGGAAAGGGGTAGGGGAACCCGCAATTTGGATTTCTAGGGTCGGCCAGATTCCCATTGGCCAATCCGAGTTAAAGGGACGCCATTGACTTAACATGGGGAAAAGTAGGCACCCCTCGGATTGGCCACAGGTTTCAATGGACTGAAGGGCAATACCTTCGGCAACCAGTAGGTGTCATTCTATCTGCACAAAGGCAAAGACTCAATACTATGTCGAACATTATGGTGCTTGGACAGTAGGCAGCTCTGTTGACCCCCATCCTGGAAAGCTGTTTGGAGGGACAGACCGGGAAAAACAGCTACAGGCAGCCGTCATCTAGAGAGAGGTAGTCGGCAGAACGAGCACCGTCCATACGAGGACTTAGGATCTCGTTACATTCGCTAATTTCAGTTTGAGATGAAAATTTTCGCCCATCCCTAACCAAGTGGAGCAGAAGGTCTAAGGCACGATAGGTGTGCAACTGCATTAGAGAGACTGTAGAAGGCTGGAGGTTCATTTGGGGAATAATTATATTTTGTCCATAACGTACTAACACAGCCTTTATGTTTTAACTGTATATTTTTTTAGATTAAACATTGGGAGAAGGGCATCACTGACACTCTATAGAGAGTTATTATGATCATTTGAATTTGATTGTTTCTGATCAGAGACCTCTTACAGTGTGGGGGGTCTGAGGTCAGTTCTGTAGTTTTATAATAAAGATAAATGTCTATTTAAAGTATTTTGTGGTGACCTTCAGCTATAAAACTTTGCAATAAGTTAAGGAATTATTGGTGTTGTCATTTCACCAGAATAGCATTTTAATATTTTTGTATTTTGAAGTTCCAGTAGCAGGGAATTTTTTCTTCCTGGCTGCAGCCACTGAGTGATATAACATTTCTTCCATTATAGCGCCACCTTTTTTATACATTTTTTCTACAGCTCCTAAGATACCCCCTACTCCACTGGCATTAATGGATTTCAGAAAGCCGAACAGTGCAACACCAAAATGGCATATATAAGGTGCTAATAATAGCTAAATGGAATGTGCTCAGTCTAATTTGTGTTACAGAAACAAAAACAAAATTAATCCTATAATGGCACCAAACCCACCCTTAAACTGACTGATATGGGCACATATGTGTAGGTGAAAATATATAGAGTGGAACAAAAGTAAAAATAGTTAAAACCTAACCATTTGTGATAAATTAAAAACAACAAAATCCCTGTCCAAATGACCTACGTACCGATCTTAAGAATATGGACTAAGCACTCTATTATTGCCCAGGTGCATAGACACTATATAGGAGAGGACAACTTGCTACCTCTCTATAAATTAAACCCAAAATTATAGCTAATCTGTTACCTATGTAATATTGATTGTATCGGCATATAGAGCTATGGGGTATAATCTCCGTTGCAAATCTTTGGTACAATATCACCTAAATATGTATGGCTTAAGTATGAGGGACAAATGAGCTCCAAGAGTCATACTGACAATAAATGTCAGTAATAATTTGTCCCAGAGACAAAGAAACTTGTTACATAATTGCCTGAAGTAAAAAAGTACAGATTTACAGCCGCATTCAATAGTATGGAGTACTAGCTGCTGTGGTAATAAGACATTCATTGGGCACTAATGTAATCAGGTTCAAAGTAATTAATATATACATATATATATACAATAACAGAGATTATTTGTCTCAAGCACAACCGACACAGCGCCACAAAAGATAATCACTTAAAAAGTAGATGACTTAGATAACATGGTCCTCAAAAATCATTTTGTAATGGATGTTATCAAGCAAGTGATCCATATAGGCACGGTCGTATAAATATACAGATCATCATTAGGAACAGAGAATGTTTATCCCTGACATACATTTCAACGAATGACAGCTTTCTCAAAGGGTAAAAGAGTCGGATCTGTTATGCTGGCTTTATACTTAAAGTGTTAGTAATGTCTAAAAAAAAAACTTTTTGCATTTAGAAGAGCTTAAAAAGCTGATCTGAAAGCAAAAAAACGTATCTCTCAAACCGCTATGGTTTAAGAGATACGGGCATTTAAAGTTTGGTTTCTCCTACTGACAGCTGTAAAGCTGTCAGCAGGAGATCCGTGTCGGTCAACACGGAGGGGCTTGAGAAGTGCCGAGATCTCGTTACTTACACGGAATCCCTTCATTGGAATGGTCTAAAACGTGTGCCTAGTGTTCAGTAAGTAACGAGATCTCGGCACTTCTCAAGCGCCACCGTGTCGACCGGATCTCCTGCTGACAGCTTTACAGCTGTCAGTAGGAGAAATCAAATTTTAAACGCCCGTATCTCTTAAACCATAGCGGTTTGAGAGATACCGTTTTTTGGCATTTAGATCAGCTTTTTAAGCTCTTCTAAATGCAAAAAAGTTTTTTTAGACATTGCTAACACTTTAATACTCCACCCATCATAGAGGTGAAGCGACCTCTCATTAGACCAAATCATAAGGACTGACAATGTCAATCAGAGACAGTAGCCGACCTACCAAATTTTTGAGGACCATGTTATCTAAGCCGTCTACTTTTTAAGTGTTTACCTTGTGCAGCATTGTGTCGGTTGCGCTTGAGACAAATAATCTCTGTTAATGTATATATGTATATATTAATTACGTTGAACCTGATTACAATAGTGCCCAATGTACGTCTTATTACCACAGCAGCTAGTACTCCTTACTATTGAATGTTGCTGTAGACAGCTTGGTACAAGCTCTGGTTACGCACAGTAAATGTAGCTACATAGTTAATTACAATTCAGTGATCACGGTTCTTACTTGCTACAATATTGTGGAGATATATTATCAACCAGGGGTGGATTGTCCTATCAGGGGATCGGGCATCCCCCGGTGGGCCGCCCAGTCATGGTCCGGTAGGGAGATCATATGATGACACCTCTCCAGTCCACAGGTCTGTAGATGTGAGGGACAACTCACTCACCCGAGCGGTGCAGTATTGAAGAGAAGAGACCGAGTCCTGTGCTCTGTAATTATCCCGCCCCCAAGGCTGACTTAGCCGGCCCTGCTCTGCCTGCAGTGTGTGTCCTGTGCAGTGCAGGGTTAGCAAGCAGAGCTTGAGTCCCAAATGCCTAGCAGTTTAAACCGGTATGATTTAATTCTTCTTAACTGTACACATTTTTAGAGAGGCTTAGTTTATCATCTTTTAACCCCTTAACGATCAGCGGTCCTGGGACGTTTCCGTCCCATAATGACCGCATAAGACCACTTGGACGCGCCGGTACACGTGACCTGTCGCGTGTATCGGCGCGTCACTATGGGGCCTGATAGAGATCGCTCTGATGTTGGAGCGGTCAATTTCAGGCCCTATTTTTACTTACAGCGCTCCCAGTAGAGCGCTGTAAGTAAAAAGTATGTGATGTACTATGACCGTCATCGGTCCTTGAGTATTTAAAGGACCGTGACGGTCATAGTACGTCACATGTCGTTAAGGGGTTAATCCTTTAAACCCCTTTAACCCCCTGTATGCTTTAGGTAAGTATAAATCATCAGTTATTAACCCTTTGCATTCCAGAGAGCAAAGAGTTATTAACCCTTTGCATTCCAGAGAGCAAAGGGTTATATATTACAGCAATATTCTGTTATTAACCCATTGGATTCCTCATGTGTGCCAGAGAGGCATAATTCATCAGTAACTGACCCCTTGTATGCCACAAAAGTGAATAAAGGTGTTAGTTATTGATGAATTATGCCTTTTTAGCACACAAAGGGTTACGCATTGAGGTACAAATTCCTGTGCAATGTGTTATGTACCTATGAGACATTCAATGGGTTAATGGCAGAACACATTACTGTACACCTCCCTGGCATAAAAGGGGTTTATAACTGATAATGTATTGCATACAGTAGGTTAAGGGGTTAATATATAAGCATTTATGCCTCTTTAGAAAAGTGGTGTGTGTGGGGGGGGAGTAATAGGCTGGAGCAGGAGGACAGAGTGTGGAAAAACAGTTGTATTTAACCCTCTGAGTGCCAGAGGGTTGCACGGCACATTATTATTATTATTATTATTCTTTATTTATATAGCGCCAACTAATTCCGCAGCGCTGTACAATTGGAAATAGACATACAGAGGTATTAAATAGTACAATCAGATGTGGAGAACAGGAGGATCTGAGCAATGCACTGTGTAAACCCACAACCACCCCCCCGGCATTTGAGGAATTTTATTATATGCATATAGAAAAATACCAGCTAGTGTGCCAGTTAATTAAAAAAAAATCCCCCGGGCTGGTACTGCACCATAAGTCATCCCTGTTATCAACATAGCAGTGAGCACTTTATAGTATCAGATGTGGAAGTAGACCACCTTGGATTAAGCTTTAGGCATGTCTAGTTAATATAGCAAGTGAGACATAAATCAATGATTACAACTTATACTGCTATAATACTAGAGTTTGCCTTGTGCATGATGGCAGAGCTGTGCTGAATACCGTTGTGTTGGTTACATCTGCCTAATTAAATTAGCTCTTTTTGACTTCAGGCACTTATGTAACAGGTTTCTTTGTCACTGGGACAAGTCATTACTGACATTTATAGCCAATACGACTCTGGGTGCTCATTTGCTCCTCATACTTATGACATATATATTTAGGTGATATAGTGCAATGTAGATTATACCCCATAGCTCTATATGCCGATACACTCAATACTACATTGGCAATAGATTAGCTATAATTCAGGGTTTAATTTATTGAGAGGTAGCAAGTTGTCCCCTCCTATATACTGCTATGCACATAGGTAATAATAGAGTGCTTAGTGCATATACTTAAGATTGGTAAGTTAATCATATGGACAGGGATTTTGTTGTTTTTAATTCACCAGCTGTTTTCAATTTAGCAATAAAGGTTAGGTTTTAACTATTTTTGTATTTGTTCCATACAAATATTTTCACCTACACATATGTGCCCAAATCAGTCAGTGTAAAGGTGGGTTTGGTGCCATTATAGGATTACTTTTGTCCATTGGCATTAATCCTTTGAGTGCCCAAGGGGTATGCAATGCATTGTGATACCCCTCTGGTACTCAAAGGGTTAATACATGGTTATGCAGAGCATATTAAGAAGACTTGGACAGTAAAATAGAAGCAATGGAAGAAGTACTTTGTCTTTGTCCAAAAAGGAAGTCGAGCCATACAGAGTGAGACAGTATAAGCTGAACGTCTGCCACTGGTACATAGAGGATCTCTGCCCCTTGACCAATGCCGTGGTGTCCCAATTTGAAGCAGCACCTTTATGTGTATCATGGCCACATATGGTGACAAGATACACATACAGATTCCACTTTGCACCGGGACAGCACTGCACTGCTTAAATACAACACATGCCATTTGTTAATTCTAGCAACACAAGGACACCAGAAAGGCTGTTTTCTTAGAGGCCACTGGGAGTCAGTGAGTGACAGTGTGTGTATGTGTGTGTATGTATGTATGCATGCATGTGTGTGTATGTGCCCACTTCTGTCAAAATCACTCCCTCCAGTATCTCCAGGACAGGCAGTATAGAGGAGATTTGGGTGTGTGCGTCCATGAACCCAGACTTTTGGTCACATGATGCTTCCTCTTTGAGCTATATATATATATATATATATATATATATATCCCTATAACCAAACAAACATATGTGATCACAGCGCTCTGTTTGTCCATTGGTCAACCAAAATTTAAAAAATGCACTAATATATTATAAACAACAATACACAATGCTTCTATCCTCAGACTCTTCAGTAGGTAGAGTCAAATATATCCCAAAAGAGCATACACAATATCAGGAGAGCACAATCTATTGTCGTCAAAATACAAATATATTAAAATCACAGTAAAAAATACCTAGATACAAAAGTCTAATAATATCTAAATACAAGCCCTTGTATATTACTTATAATAAAGTGCTCAGGAGCAATAATAAGTCTACATAAAATAAGCAATATACTGAAAGTATCTCTATTGCTGATGTAACTTGTGAATCTGATAATAATAAAATACAGTTATATGTCGCTATGAGGAGACAATGTTATTCTCTTAGGCACTGTAGAGGTCTTCAGGGCTAGAAACTTGAACCCTTTATCTTTCTTATGGCAAGTCAATAAGACGGATAATAAGATGAATAGTGTTGGCTAATATTATCTTCGTGCTTAGCGGGCAGGTGTGCTGTATATGGTAGTTTTGGGGCGAGATCTGGTGTACACTGTGGTGTGTATGATAGGCAAAGTAGCTGTTACCTCAGGTCCGTGACTTGATATTACTGCAGTAGTCCCAAACCCCTCTGGTTCATATCAGAGGAAGATATCTTTTTACAATCTTGCGGTTTCACCCGATATGGTGTCAATGTACACATCACATCTCCTCAGTGGTTCACCTTCTCCACCTCCACCTCCCGTCTTCTTAAAGCACCCACTCCTTAAAGGGATAGTAATACTTCGTTTTAACGTTATGTTATTTTGTAGGCATTAAAAAAACATGAAGAATGATATAAGTCTTATCTCTCAAACCTTTATGGTTTAAGAGATATTCACAAGCAAAGGTTCCCCCTCCCGCCCCTTTTAATGATGTAACACTTCTCAGCCAGGGCAGAAGGGAGCTGCCCAGGTAGACTGCAGAGAGGGACAATCTTCAATTAAGATAAGGGAAAAAGCTGAAAAGCTTGTCAAGGGGGGCAGGGATTTCATTGTTTTCATAGGAATAAGAGTGTCCCCTTCTGTTATCTGTCCAGTCTATGGACTGCATTCCACATCTGAGAAGAGATTGTTTACAGTAGGTAAAAGGGGCGGGAGGGGGAAACTTTGCTTGTGAATATCTCATAAACCATAAAGGTTTGAGAGATAAGACTTGTATCATTCTTCATGTTTTTTTAATGCCTACAAAATAAAATAAAGTTAAAACGAAGTATTACTATCCCTTTAACCTTCCAACTAACCAGCTGGTCACACCTTTAAAGTGCCGACCTCACATCTTTCCACTGACTCACTAGCAGTACTTTATCAGTGCCGACTTGTTTTCTTCTCACAGCAACACGTTATTTCAAGTCGATAATTCACTTGAATCAGAAACAGTTTTTGTCTGGAGACTCTCAATAGAATAGAATAGCGCTATAACTGGTGAGGAATCTCCAACATGTTTCATACCCCTTCGGTACTTCCTCAGGGAATATAATGAGATTATTCTTAGCATCCTTCTATTTATCAGCGCCATTTTAGCACCCTCCTGACGTCATCTCTAAGTTCTTCTTTAACTTGGTTTCCATTACCCCATTCAGAAACATCATCACATAGTAACTAGTAACAATATCTTTAACCCTATCCTCACTGAATAATACTAATGAAACTACTAATAAATCTAAACTCTACTTTAACCACCTGAGTGCCAGATAATCAAGCTACGCACAACGAAACAATGCATCACGTACCCATCCAGCACCCACGATATCATTATCCATCCCTTTAAGACACAGGAAATTGCTAATAACTAATATATATAAAAATAAATATGTACAATGAAGACTATCAAATAACTGCTTCCTACTGTCTAGTAAAGATCAGTACAATTTGTAAAATGCTTAGTTGATGCATCTCCACACTATTAAACCTAGATCCAAATAAGATTCTGATACATTTATGCCTTACAGAAAGTATTCCATATAAAAGACAATCAAAAGCATCCAGCCCAGTGACCTTTAAGTTTTAATATATATGAAGAGCGAAATAAAATGGATATGTACTACACTCATATCCTGTGAAAGGTGCAAAAAATGGTGTTTTTCCATCATGAATTATGACCATAATCACAATATAAGCTACAGTATTACAAAGCATTCACTTACATAAATACAATATTTAAAGTGACAGTCCAAATGTAAAATCCTCCAACAGAACAGCGCTACATGAGCATGTACTTAATGATATTTTTAGTTATGTATTGCATTTAAGGAGATAGTCAAGTTTGCCTAAGACTTTAGCTAATTCAGGTTAGCAACTCTAGAGTGACCGATCTAAGTAAGACTGAGGAAACACTATATTTGACTAGTTATTTAATCCTTCCCTACCTTTTTTCTTTTTTTGCCATATCTGCTCCTTTTTCTTGGAAGGGACTGGCCCATCAAGTGACCAGTGGAGCTGAGGTTGTCAATAGCAAACCTGCATGGTGATCTATCAGATGAGACACTTTTAAGTTTGTTAGTATTCTAAACAATACCTGAGCACTAGCTTAAGAATGAATAAAATTGTACCAATTTTGGCGCTTATGAATCCAAATAACAGCCAGCTGGAAGCTTCCGCTCTTGCTCTCTCTTCCTTTGTTTCCATTTGGTGTTAAAGAACTAGTGCGTTCCACCTTTGGACCGCACTCGTGACAGGCATAACCTCACTTACAATATATAAGGTTGGATAGCGGTCATCATCATACAATATATCAGGTCAGATAGAGGTCATCATCATACAATATATCAGGTTGGATCATCATAAACGGCTTTTAAATGTCCCTTTCGGACAGTTTAATAAACTGCACCAAAACTGCAGTCCTCTGAAGGACTTTGAAAGAGATGGTGAAGTTCTAAAACAACAATTTAAAGACAAGGGTTAAAGAGACAAATTATTACATTCATATGGAATTCAAATTTAAGAATACTGAAAAAACACTGGAACGTTTTGTTACAAGATCCTATTTTAAAAGACATAATTGGTAGGGATGGGCAAAAATTTTCGCCTCAAACTGAAATTGGTGAATAATGGCACTTTCCGCTTAGCGAATAATTTTCCACAAAAAGTGACGATTTTCCACTTTTTCCCACCTTTTCCGCCCATTGAAATGAATGGGAAGAAAAGTTTTCTACAGCCATATAAAAGGCTGTCAGGCTTTCACAGCTTGCCATTTTGTGTTTGTGAAAGGAGAGAGCAGCACCTTGTTTGAGCTAGACAAGACAGAGAGGGGAATTGAATTTTAGTTTAGGGAATCTTTTAGTAGGACATTTGTTCTGTGTAAGTGTTTATTAGTAGAGTCAGTGAGGCACGCTGGGGAGAAGAAAGGAGGAAAGAGGTTGACCCCAAATACTCCAAAATTCCATATGAGTGCGTGGCAAGACACAGGCAGCTAGGGATCTATTTTTTTGCTGATCTTGCTGTAATTGTCTCTGTGCTGGGTGGGGAATTCTGGGGAAAGACTTTGTTGGTTTTTGTTTTTCAGTTAGAATTTTTTTTTGACACACTTTAATAAAACAATAGGGTGGACAACTTAAAAAAAATAAAAAAAAATAAATAAAAAAGAATAAAGAACTAAATATATTAGGTGACAGTGACAGACAGCTGACTGGACTTAGGCAAGGCATCATACAGCTCCATCAGTTGTGTTGTGTACCCGTACAGTAAAAAAAACATAAGGGGAAGGGGGAGAGGTGGAGCAGTGCAGGGACGTGAGAGTAAAGTAGTAGTTCAAAAACTGACTGCAGCAATGGTTGTTGCAGTGTGTGCAACATAGTAACATGGTAACATAGTAGATAAGGCTAAAAAAAGACATGCGTCCATCAAGTCCAGCCCATGCCAAAAACACCCCTGTTGATCCAGAGGAAGGCAAAAAAACCCTCTGGAGCCATTTCCAATCTAGTCCCAAGTGTGTGTGTGTAGGGTGTAATTATTCCTTCCTGACTACAACTGGTAGTCAAATAGTTCCCCGGATCAATATCCTATTTGCTTTGAAGCCATCTGTCATAATTGTCAATTTTGTTCTATGCTAGATAGGCATCCATTGCTTTTTTGAATGCAGTTGCATTATCTGCAAGCACAACATCCCGAGGCAAAGAATTCTGTAGCCTTACCGCCCTTACTGTAAAGAATCCCTGCCTTTGTTTTAGTCAAAAGCGCCTTTTGTCTAGTCTTAATGGATGACCTCTTGTTCTTAGCTCAGCTCTTTGCATAAATAATTCATTGGATAGTTCTTTGTATTGACCTTGAATGTATTTGTAAATGGTAATCATATCACCCCTTAGACATCTCTTCTCTAATATAAACAAACCCAGTTTGGCTAGTCTCTCTTTGTAACTCAGATCCTCCAGTCCATTTATCAGTTTTGTTGCACGTCTCTGCACCTTTTCCAGTTCAGTAATGTCTTTTTTTAGAACAGGCGCCCAAAATTGTGCTCCATATTCTAGATGAGGACTAACCAAGGATTTATACGGAGGTAGGATAAAATTAGCATCCCTTGCTTCTACACATCTTTTGATGCAGGCTAGTACTCTATTTGGTCTTGCAGCAGCTGAGTGACTCTGCACACTGATGTGAAGTCTATTGTCTAACAGTACTCCTAAATCTTTGTCTAATGAGGATTTCCCAAGTTGTTTCCCATTTAGAGTATATGTAGCAAGTTTGTAACTACAGCCCAAATGCATAACCTTACATTTATCTACATTAAATGACATCTGCCACTTTTCTGCCCATTTATCTAAATCCTTCTGTAGTGATGATGATGATCCCTCTACTCCAAGGGAGGATGCAGTTTGTCAAGGTCTCAGCAAAACTAGTTCCAGCACCACCAGTGCCAGTAGAAATAAAGATGCAAATAAGAAGAACACTGAACAAGTTCCATTGAAGTGTTGATGATGCTGGCAATAGCATAATAGAGGAAGGTGTAGCAGCTGAACCGCCTGCTGCATCAGATGGTGAGACAAACAAGCACCAAAACACCCATCCTCAAAGTAGTAGTACTAGTGAACTTTGTTACAGTAAAAGTAAAAAGCAATTGTTTGAGACCTCCAAAAGCTTAGGGGAATATAAGGGTAGTAGTGGGCAAACTGGGCAAGAAGTGGCAGGTGAGGCTGATGCTGCTGAGGATGACCTAATGATGACTGATGATGATGTAGATCTACAAAATATCCCTCCATCATCCTTGTTTTGTTCAGATACAGATGAAGTTGAGCGTGAGGATGATGACAGGGCTATAAGGTTAGCAGAAAGTCAAAGTCTGAATCTTACACCACTTTTAAAGAGCACTGTGTCTGACTATGAACTGTTTGAGAAAGCCATTGGAAAGTCTGACCCTGGACAAGCACAGATGTCAAAAAGCACACAGTCACCCTACCAGTCATCGTCAGCATCATCGCCTCTTCAGAGTCCCACTCATCCACACACAACTGTTTTGAGCACCCAGCAATAACAACACAGGTTAACATTCACAATGTTAGATATGACGAGTGCCTCTGCTGCTGCTGTAAGTGCTGTACCTTTGATACCTAGTAGTAGTGTCAGTAGAATTGCATCAACATCTATCCCCAGTAGTAGTAGTAGCAGCAGCAGCACCACCTCAAGAACCCCTCATTCCACAGTATGGAGATACTTCACTCAGAATTCTCAAGGTAAGCATTTTGCTGTCTGTTGTCTATGCAAAAAGCCAGTGAGCAGGGGGGAAGCAGGCTCACACCTAGGCACCTCCCCTATGAAGTCCCACCTGAAGCACAATCACAGGTCTGACTGGGAGACACACTGTCAGTAGGCCAAAGGTGTCACAACTAGCAGCAGCAGAAACACTTTAAAATGTTCCCAGGGCACCAGGGCAGAAAAAAGAAATAGTGAAGTTATTTATATGTCAGAGAGTGTGCTACTGCCAGTGCCAACAGTTAGTTCAGTCCAAATAACAACTATGGCTCCTTCTGCAGAGGAGTATGATGATTCTGGCTTTGCTGTATGAGATGGCAAGAGTCATAGACTGCCCACACATGCTGCATCTTTTGCCACCACCTCCTCTAGTAATGTTAAAGCAATAAAGTTTCAGGGTTCTTCAGCCATGTCCTGCCAACCCACACTGACTGATTTTCTGAGAAGGAGACAAAAACTTTATGAAAACAATCCCAAAGTACACCTTTGGAGTGGCAAGGTTGCCAAGATGTTGGCAGTGGACATGCTGCTGTATTCTTTTGTAGAAAACCAAGGTTTCAGAGAACTGTGTAGCTCCACGCTGGAATATTCCAAGCCACAGTTATTTTTCCAGGACAGCTGTGCCGGAATTGTACAAGCAGGTGGTTAGTGTGGTGGGCAAAGCACTTAAAAGTGCATATGGCAAGAAAATCCACCTGACAACAGATATGTGGACAAGTGGGCAGAGCACTTGTCCACATATCTACTGTATGTACATATGTACATATGACTGTGACTGCTCCCTCCCAGCACCAACAGTGGACAACACTAGCCTAGAACATCAGGTGAAAGCCAGTAATTATGCTTCTGGTTGTGGCACTGTGATTAAAAGGCGGCAGCAGCAGGATAGCCCATACCATCGTCACGCCACCTTGTACATGCAGAGTTTTGAGAGACAATCTCACAAAGCTGTAGATGTTCTGAGTAAGCTAGAGAAAGTGATAGAGGAATGGCTTGTACCAAGTTCCTTAAAAGCTGTTTTTTTGTCTGCTGATAACAGCTCCAACATAATCGCTGCTTTGAGAATTGGTGGTATGGTGAATGTGTTCTGCTTTTCCCATGTGCTAAATTTAGTTGTGACCAGATTCCTGGCAGAATCCGAGACCCTCATATAGATTCTTACTATTGCCCACAAAATCTGTGCCCATTTTAGTTGCTCCTACAGTGCATGCAACGCTCTATATTCCATACAAGAGCGTAACAACCTGCCCCATCACCAGCTGAAATTGGAGGTCCCTACCAGGTTGAATTCCACCATGTACATGCTAGAGTGTTTGTACGAGCAGAATAAGGCCATTAGTGAGTACACCATGAAAACTTGGAAGGCTTTGGAGGGAGCCTCTTTGTCACCTGGCCAATATGCGATGTATGTGAGCTACTGAAACCCTTTGAGGAGGCAACCATGCTGGTGAGTCGCATTGGAGCAGGAATTAATGAAATTCTACCACCGATACTTTTATTGCAGAAAAAAATGAGGAGCATGGCTGAGGATTCTTACCAGAATGACAACACAGACATGCACCAGTTGGTAAAGGACATGTTAGAGTGCTTTGAACAAGATTGTCACATAGTTTCCATTAAAAGCAATGAGAAATACATTCTTGCCACTTTGCTGGACCCCAGCTTTAAACACAACATTTCAGAATTTCTGCCAAAGGGCCATTAGAGGTTTGTCACAACAAGGAGTCATGGCGATCAGCAGCAACTCTCTGAGGAACTGGATTCTGTCAAGGAATATCGTGACGTGCTTATTGATTGAGTGGAAGGTTGCATTGTGAAGGATGAGAGGGAGAAAGTGAGGGCATAACAAACATCTAGGCAGTATAGTGAAAAGGAAGGCAGCAAAGCATTTGAACCAGCAGAAGCGGCTACATCATCAACCAGAATATCCCATTCGGAGCACAGGGCAATTCATGAGTCTCAGCAGAGGCAGCAAAAACCCAGCATCGGTAGTGGTGATGGTGGTGGCAGCACATCTCTTTGGGACTTGCTCCCTGAGAATGGGTTGGTAACTGACACACAGGAACACCGTGTAGCTCCTAAAAGTGGTCGCAATGCATGTGAGATGGCTTCTGCATACTTGCAGGATAGCTATGTTTTAGGCAGAAACAATGACCCCATGGATGACTGGCAAACAAAGAAATGTGTGCGGCCAGCATTTACACGTACTGCAGTGGAAAGCCTCAGTTGTCCTCCAGCAAGCATTGAGTCTGAGAGGGTTTTCAGTGCGGCTGGTTGTATTGTCAATGACCACAGGACACAACTACCAAGCAGAAATGTTGGGAGACTAACATTCTTAAAAATGAACCAACATCTCATACCATCTGAGTATCAGGTAACAGAAACCATATATGATGACAGACAAAGCCAGGACAAATATATTAACAGCAGCACAGATGAGGAGGTGGACAAGGGCTGTGAAGAAGGGTTGCCACTATTTTCTACACTTGAGACCAGTCCACTGCTATGACCGATAAATTATGTGTGTCAATAAGCTGAGAAGGAGGATAGCATGTGACAATAGTAAAAATACATACACAAATCACACCATGACACTACCCCACCACCACCACTACCATACACATCTGCCACATTGTAGGTTGTATTTTATTTATTTTTTTATTACTTAACATCATGAATATGTGACAGTGTCACTTAAGCAGGAAGTTAGTGTTGTGGGCAAAGGACAAATGCATTCTGCATGCTAACACATTTTTCAAGGCATATGTTGCTGTAGGACTCACAACTTTGACCACTTTCAGCCACTTATTTCTAAACTTCAGCCCTCAGAAGAAGTAATATTACAGTAGGAAATGTAGTACCTAGTGGAAATATAGGTGAAAAATATGTTAAATAGGTGGAACATTTGTTAAAATAGGCAAAAAGGAGGACATTTTTGCATAGGCGGAAAGATGAACATTTCTGCGGGAAAAGCAAAAAATCGGCATGGTTTCACGAAATTTTTTGCGGGAAATTTTTCACACTTTTCGCCCACCCCTAATAATTGGGAAACATCCAACTGTCACTTTTCGAAAGAATAGAAGTTTTAGATTATATGTGGTGCCCAGTAGACTCCAAACTTTAAAAGACAGATATAAATGAAAAACCAAACCATGGGGAACGTATAAATGTTACCACCCGAGATGTATGACAGGGAAACATTTGATACATGGGAGTACTACTTTTCCTAATGCAGAGAACAACAAGGTACATAAAATTAAGCAACATATAAATTGAAATACAACCTTTTTTGTCTACCTCCTATTATGCGGATGTGTAGCAAAATATGTGGGCAGAACAATATGCCCCCTTAAAATCCGCATAAATGAACATAGGGGCAAAATTAGAAGAAAAGACAACAACCATGGTGTCCCAAGACATTTTAATGAATGCAAATTAGGGGGTCTAAAACATTAAAAATAACAGTGAAAATACAGCAGATACAGCAAGCCATTTAAAAGATAATTATTTTTGTTATGATTCAGACCTATGACTGAGTGGGTGCCCTCCCACGAAACACGTTGGGTGAGTCATCACCAGTGACATGTTATGACCTTCCATGTATATTGCTAAATTCTTTTAAAGATGGCTTTAATAAAGTGAAATTTTAACTCTATGGAAGTTTCCCGATTGGTCTAATAAGCTATGGCAAGTCCGTGTAGCGCTCCTTACCTGTGTCTTCCCATTTTGGATCTATACCCTGAAACCAATGTGTGCAGGTGGCCTTAATGCCGAATTAGACATGGCATCTTCCCTATGAGTCTTACATTATAGATATGCTTCAGTGATATACTTGTTACAGCATTCTGCCTTCCTTCATGTGGTGAAGACATGCACGGCTTCCTTACTCACTTTATTACATCCAGTATATACCTTGGACTGTTAAGATGGGCTTCCATTTCACCTAGATGGATGAGTGCATAGTAGTTGAACGCACTAGTTCTTTAACACCAAACAGAAGCAAAGGAGGAGATCACAAGAGCGGAAGCTTCCAGTTGGCTTCTGTTTGGAGTCATAGGCTCCAAAATCGGAACATATAAACAGAGTAATGGAGGTACAGTTTTATCAATTCTTAAGCTCCTGACAAAGTAACATTGATATTGTGATAGTCACGAAACTTGAACTGATCACCTGGTCTTGGCCATGGTATCTTTTACTACTATTATTATTGTTTCTTTATACCAGTGGTGTGGTTTATATGCAATACTTGTATATTTTTTTTAGTTTATTTCTTCTTTTTTATCAGTCATACCGCCTTTACGGATAATCTCTCCCATATATATGAATATACCTATTTGGTTTTATCGGCCACATATTATTGTAATTTTATAGTACTATTATTAAAATATAGCTTTTATTGTTCCTTTTTCTCATGTCCTGCGTATACTCATTTATACATTAGGATCCATTCCCCCAGTATATAGTCCCTATATATTTCTATATATTTGATCTTTCATGTACATTTTTTATGGCAATTACATTCCTTTGTATGGTGAATGTTGAGGATCCATAGTTACCATAGTTGATAGCCAACTTTACTTGGAGGCAGGGGAAGCCTCCCCAGCAAGTGAATAGGACTACGTGGGAAAGGGGCAGAGATATATTTTGCTATATTTTTACAGTACTACTACACTTAGAAGAGTGTCTTTGTGCTGTTCTTCTTTCTTTTGTGAAAATAAGAGGTAAGCATTTTAAATCCCCACGCCAAACTGTTAGTAACAGTGCCAACCAGTAACCAAAATTTGAGGTATAATACATTTTGAAAAATGTATATGAGGCGCAAATGGTGGTGTTTTAAAGTCCAATCGGAAATCAGCAGCCAAATCAAAACCACACTCCCAATGATTAAAAAGACATATACATAGAAAAAGAAAAAGATCAGCGCTTGAGAATCCTACAAGAACAAAGGATACAGTGAAGTAACATAAAAGTGATTCAATAATTCACAAGTACATGATATAGAAATACTAAAAAAAATCCAATCTATTAAAACTAGATAACTAATAATCCACCTTTTAACATTACACAATTAAAATGCAATATATAATAAAAATTCACATAACTTGATGTTCAAGAGGACAAAATGGTGAACAAGCAAATCGATCCCCCAGTCGCAGGTATGAAGCCAAGGGAGCTCTGTCTATCCTGCGCCAGATCAATGATCTACACAGATACATTTACCCAAAGATCTCCACTACATAGAGGATCAATGTGGCAACTCCTTATGTCATTCGAACCTCAATATAGTCCAGCAGTGGCAGTACTTGGTTTTGGGTGTCATGGTGTTTGGATACAGTTGTGCCCCCAGATGTTATTTAACACACACACACACTGTGCACTTTGAGATTGCTAATGAGAGCTACAGTTCCTACTCTCAAGGGAAAAATGTATATTCTAATAACAACACACCCATGATTTTGGAGGAGGGGCAGGTGGAGAAGAATGATTGGCCAACTTCTTCTTTTCTCCACATAGACTGGGTGCTACTTATTGTGTTGCTACTGCCTCAGGTGCATCAATGGAACTAGTCATCATCATCCATCATCACCCATGTTACTGCTAATGTTGATCCCATTCCCTTTCAGCTGCCTAATCATCCTGATGCTTAAACAACTCAGCAGCAGCAGTACGAACATCACTTGCAACTCAGGACTCAGTAGGACATTTGACAGTGGCCACTGGCCAACATGACCTGCTGGCATTAGGCCAGTAGGGCATTTTTATTTTTTCTCAGGGCTTGTGTTTTGAAAAAAAAAAAAAAAAAAAAAAAAATAGCCCTACATAAAAATAAACTATTTTTGGGTGGTTTGTATCTAACAAGCCTAAGTCCTACAAATCAATGTTTCCTTAGGGCTTGTGCCACACTAGCTTAAGTCCTAAAATCAATGTTTTTCAGGGCTTGGGCCTCTAATAAGTCTAAGTTCTACAAAGGCCTCTAACAACAAATCATCCTCTACAAAATACTCTATCAAGTCAAGTATCAGTCCACCCCAGTGGCAGCTTATGTCAGGGGGTTCTTTTCTCTATCACTTTAAATACAAATTTCTTATTTTACTTATTTTATATTAACTGTCCCCCCAATAGCAGTCAAGAAAGCCCCCCAAAACAAATTCCCTGTTCAAATGATTCATTAATTCACAAACACAGGCACCCCCCTCAGGCCCCTTTATACCATGTCTTATGTTTTTTTTATTTTATTTTATTTTATTTAGGATTTATTTTTTTAACTGCCCCCCCAATCCCAGTAAACAACCGCCCAAAAATCAGCCCCTGTTCAACTGATTCTTTCCCCACACCCCACCAACACAGGCACCCTCATGCTCCTTTTATACAATGCCTTTGGGAAATAAAATATTATTTGTAATGCGTTGTGTGTAACTTCTATGTTCCCATTGATTTCAATGGGCGGAAAAAGCAGAAAATCAGCACTTTTCGCGGGAAATTTTTCACCAAGCGGAAAGTGCCATTTTTTGCCGATTTCAGTTTGAGGTGGAAAGTTTCGCCCATCCCTACAAATATTCCTGCAAACTCTTTAAGATACCATTGTGGGCTGTACACCGGTATTACTAATATTGTGAGTACCAACATTTTTACTTTGAATATGTGTATTTAAGAGCTTTTATGGCAGTAAAGCTATTGGCATTCATTTTCAAAGAAACTGCTCTTCTGATACATTTCAGCTTCACTGAACATTACTTTTCCCAGAGTTTAGAACTTTAAGATGCAGTATGAATATTTAAAAAAAACACCCACACAAAGAAAGTGATTCCAGTTGGCTGCTGCTTTCCTGTATGGGCAGAAGACCACTTTTCTAGAGCAGCAGTTTCCTTACTCATTTGTTCAGCCCTGGGGTTCTCCTCTTCCACAGCTTTGTCCTGGATGCAAGAGTCAAATGGAACAGACACTACACTCCAAATACAGAAATCAGTCTAACATACAGAAACAACATGGCTAGCAGGCTCAGATTTAGTCAAGCTATCTTATACAGATTATGTGACACGTATGGAAAAGTTGTCACATACTGTTTCAATAGTAATAATAGATTTAGCATTGAGAAGAGAGGCTGATGTAGTAAGACATTTCTGGAGAAAAGCAAATGTAATGCATTGGAGACCTTCTTGGCAGATATTAAAACAGATTTAAAACAATAGGTATTTTTTATTTGATACCCATGGTGCAACTGGTTTGCCTCAGAAGTGTTCCATTTCTTCTGACTAAATCAGCTTCAGTGTGTTTTGGCTGTTTTACAGGTATTAAACAACTTGTCAAAGATGAGGAGCACTGGCGGGACTTTTACATGTTGCACAAACTTCATGAATTTTATCAATGTTCCTATTGTCTCTGAAACCTTTTCAAGGCACACATTAAAGCAGATCTAACATCTCCTCATAATAATCTTCCATTTACCTTACTGTCGCCACAAAATCCTAATGGTCTCTAGGAATTCTTCTCTTGTGCCTTTGCTCAGGTTATGACTTCTTCAATCAGGGAATGATGTCATTTTATTAAGTACACCAACAATAGTATCCACTCACTTTAAAATCTTTGCCTTGATTCCTCTTTTCCTCACCCTCCACAATAACGTTTTCACCAAAAATGGATTCTGTAAATAGGAGGAAACAGACAATTACTATATTATTCCCCAACAACAAACAAATGAAAATATCCACTCACTTTATCAGAATGTTATATCCAGTGTGGGGTGATCTCAAAGGGTAGTAGTGCAAACAATACTGAATCCTGCACCTTTCTTATCAGATAATCTCAAGGTAAAATCAAGTGCTCAGGGTTAGTTAAGGTCAAATATTATGATTACCTTAAACACAATTCATACTTACGTCTCAACTGGATATTATAGGTGTCTCCACTATGTAGCGGACACCAATCAAGGCTGTCAATAGTACCGAAAAACTTGCAGCACATATTGAGTATACTAAATTTATCAATAAGAACAATATTATATACACTCTAACTCTAACCTCTATGAATAAAGGGATTCTCAGCAAAAACAGAGTAGATAAAACACCTGCTATGCTTCCATTTCCATGTTCATTTTATACACGGGCTATCAGTATGATGTAAGTTCCCGCTGGCACAATTAACCATTTCAATCAATTTGAAATCACGAAAACTTTATGCAACAACAAACTGATGGAACAACTTCCACAGTAAATACCCTCATATAAGGTTCTCATTCTTCCAAACCTCCATAATTCAATGTCTACACTAAAATCACAAACATAATAAATACATTCATCCAATCCATTTTCTCAAGACAATTTAAAACAATAGGTTGTATTAACATTCTTAACTTACAGATCCACTCTTTGACATTAATTCCTTCAGCAAACAATTCAAATCAATTCTGATGTTTCAACCTAAAGGAGTTAAAGTCTTAAACTTGTAAATCCTCTCAGTTTCTTCTTTAGAAACCGCGTTGACCATATCCCCTCCTCTCCAATTTACATGTGCTTGATCTATTGCTGTAAATTATTATTATTAAATCTAGCAAAGTGTTCTGAGACACTATGGCCTTGATTCAATTGTGTCTGACAAAACTGCCATTAAGGCAAAAAAGGGCAATGTTCAGTAATAATATATGAATTAAGTTGAATTCAATGTACAGTCTACAAGAATGCTAACGAGCATAGGCCCAACAAATCCACATAACTCAAAAACTTGCATTGCACCTTTTTTCACAACACCGTGCGTCCCAATCATCAGATAATTAAAGTACAATATGTCTAATGACAAGTAAAAAAGAGAACAGTCAACGTTATCTAGCGACCCTGATTGTTGTCAAGACAAGTTCAAACTCATAGCCAATCTCAACACACCAAACTAGCAAGAAAATTCAAATACACCTATATATACCCCAAAATAACTGACATGCCTTGTCTGTGTTTTGAGTTTTGTGGAGAGCTAGAGCACGGGACCCAGTAGTGGAGGTGCCAACATGTAAAAACCTCAGACTCATTTCATGCTACTAGTCTAGCACTTCCCTGATGAAGTGCTAGATTAGTAGTACGAAATGCGTCAGTGTTTGGTTTTAGCGAACTCGCTACACTAACGAGTTCAGGAGATTGTAGCGATATTTTGTGCTGTATATATAAGCAGAGAAACGTCCACTAGTCTTTTCAGCGATGTGATCAAAATAATTTGTGTGACTATATATATATATATATATATATATATATATATATATAATAAAATACAGGGCTCAAAATTTCCACTTGCCACTAGCCAATGGTGAGTGAAAATTTAGCTCTGGCGAGTAGAAATTCAGCCCTAGTGGGTATGTTTTGGCTTGCAGTGACGAGTAACTTTTCAGGTCTGGCTAGTAGCAAAGGACTTAAAATTATAAGTCCTATATATATATATATAAATATATATATATATATATATATATATATATATATACATACATATATATGAAAAAATGAGGCAGCACCCGTGGTAAGTCTTGATAAAGGACCAGGCTTGGACCGAAAAGTTGGCCATTCAATAAAAGCTAGTGCTCTATTAAAAGTCCCACGGGTGCTGTCCTCATTTTTTCTTGTATGCTGCTACATGGAATTGTGCACCTGGGCCAGTTTTCTTAGATGAGTGAGTGCTCTCACCCACAAAAACTTTGTCTTTATATATATATATATATATATATATATATATATATATATATATACAGAGGATTTAAAAAGTCTACACACTCTTGTTAAAATGCCAGGTTCTTGTGATGTTAAATAATGAGACAAAGATAAATCATGTCTGAACTTTTTCCACCTTTAATGTGACCTATAATGTGAACAATTCAACTGCAAAACAAACTGAAATCGTTGAGAGGGAAAAATAAAAAACTCACAATAACATGGTTGCATAGGTGTGCACACACTTAAACTAATACTTTGTTGAAGCACCTTTTGATTTTATTACAGCAATCAGTCTTTTTAGGTAGGAGTTTATTAGCATGGCACATCTTGACGTGGCAATATTTGCCCACTCTTCTTTGCAAAAGTGCTCCAAATCTGTCAGATTGCGAGGACATCTCCTGTGCACAGCTCTCTTCAGATCATCCCACAGATCTTCAATTGGATTCAGGTCTGGGCTCTGGCTGGGCCATTCCAAAATGTTAATCTTCTTCTGGTGAAGCCATGCTTTTGTGGATTTGTATGTGTGCTTTGGGTCATTGTCATGCTGAAAGGTGAACTTCTAATGGACGCCTGAAGGTTTTGTCCCAAAATTGCCTAGTATTTGGAACTTTTCCTAACTTGCTCCACCCTGACTAAGGCCCCGGTTCCAGCTGAGAAAAAATAAGCCCCAAAGCATGATGCTGCCACCACCATGCTTCACTGTGGGTATGGTGTTCTTTAGGTGATGTGCAGTGTTGTTTTTGCGCCAAACATACCTTTTGGAATTATGGCCAAAAAGTTCAGCCTTGGTTTCATCAGACCATAACACATTTTCCCACGTGCTTTTGGGGGACTGTCACTATACCCCTTGTCCAGACCCCACTAAGGACATATGTCAACTTGCTGACAGTTTAATAGTAATGATGAACCCTTCCTGCCAAAATGCTAGAATATTCTGTGGGATGGAATCTCCTCAGATGCCATCTGATGACCTGGTATTGATTCTCCTCCACCACACTGGTGGAGCCTTGGTTTCATCAGACCATAACACATTTTCCCACGTGATTTTGGGGGACTTGATGTTTGTTATTGCAGATTTTCTGCTTTTTTCGCCTAGCTCATTCCATTGAAATCAATGGGAACATAGAAGTTACACACAACACATAGCAAATATTGTCTTATTTCCCAAAGGCATAGTATAAAAGGGCATGAGGGTACCTGTGTTGATGGGGTGTGGGGAAAGAATCAGTTGAACAGGGGATTATTTTTGGGGGTTGTTTACTGGGATTGGGGGGCAGTTAATAAAAAATAGATCCTAAAAATTAAAATAGAAACCATAAGACATGGTATAAAGGGGTCTGAGGAGGGTGCCTGTGTTGGTGAATGAATTAATCATTTGAACAGGGAATTTGTTTTGGGGGGTTTCTTGACTGCTATTGGGGGGGACAGTTAATAAATAAATAAATAAATAAAATAAAATAAGAAATGTGTAAAGTAAAGTTATAGAGACAGGAACCCCTTGACATAAGCTGCCACTGGGCTGGACTGATAGTTGACTTGATAGAGTATTTTGTAGAGGATGATTTGTTTGCTTTGTTGTTAGAGGCCTTTGTAGGACTTATTAGAGGCCCAAGCCTTGAAGAAACATAGATTTGTAGGACTTAAGCTTGTTTGGCACAAGCCCTAAGGAACTATTGATTTGTAGGACTTAGGCTTGTTAGAAACAAACCCCCAAAAACTGTTTATTTTTTTGTAGGACTAGGTTTTTTTTATTTATTTATTTATTTATTTATTTTCAAAACACAAGCCCTGAGAAAAAAATACAAATGCCCTACTGGCCTAATGCCAGCAGGTCATGTTGGCCAGTGGCCACTGTCAAATGTCCTCCTGAGTCCTGAGTTATAACTGCTATTCGCACTGCTGCTGCTGAGTTGTTTAAGGAGCAACATGATTAGGCAGTTGAAAGGGAATGGGATCAACAATAGCAGTAACATGGAAGATGGATGATGAAGTTTCCACTTGCCACGACTATCTGCAGTGATGCGCCTGAGGCAGTAGCAGCACAGTAAGTAGTCCCCAGTGTATGTGGAGAAAAGAAGAAGTTGGCCAATAATTCTTCTTCACCTGCCCCTCCTTCAAAATCATGGGTGTGTTCTTATTAGAGTAGAAATTTTCCCTTGAGAGCAGGAACTGTGGCTCTCATCAGCAACTGCAATGTGCACAGTGTGTATGTGGTAAATAACCCCTGGGGGCACAACTGTATCCTAACACCATGACACCAGAACCCAAGTACTGCCGCTGTCACTATACCCCTTGTCCAGACCCCACTAAGGACACATGACAACTTGCTGACAGTTTAATAGTAATGATGAACCCTCCCTGCCAAAATACTAGAATATTCTGCAGGATGGAATCTCCTCAGATGCCATCTGATGACCTGGTATTGATTCTCCTCCACCACACTGGCATGTGTGATCAGTGCACCACACAGTGTGCAATAGGTAGAGATGTACTGCCATATCTTAACATTAACAGAGTGGCTATCATTTGGTGGGGGAGGTAACAATGAAAGAGGTGGATTGGCAGGAGATGTACCAGTTACCCTAGACGAAGAAGATGATTTTGAAGGCAAGCTAATTGTTTCGCTCATCACAGAACTTCCAGTGTCTATCTGGGTTTCTTTATTCTTCCTCCTTTTTGATCTCCACCTCGCCTCTTGGTGCCTTTCTGGAGAGTCAGGGGGTACAGTAACAGCGGTGCTAGATTTCTGTAATGGGTGTTTGGCTTTAACATGTTTGACATAAATGTCATTGAGTCTGTGTTTCATGTATGATATCAGGGAGGTTGTGCAAAGGTGTGTTCCCTCCTTTCCCCTTTTTACTAACTTGTCACAAATTTTGCACTGTACCATTGTTGATGATGTCTGCACTGTGCCTGCCAGAAGATAATAATAGTCCTACACCCATGACATCTGGGGGGATGGATAGGGAACAGGTGGAGAAGAATGGCCTCTTTCTTCTTGTCCTCCACATTCCCCTTCATTTTCTGAGGCAGCAGATAATGTTGCTGTTACTGCCTCAGATGTAGCACTGCAACTAGGACCAGGAGTATTGCTGGCGCTGGCAAGTGGAACCTGTCCTAGTCACATATCACTTGTTGACCCCATTCCCACTGTGTGCACTGTGGTCTGTGGCACACCAGCTTGCTCCTCAGCATCTCGCTGCCCTTGCATCTCAGCAGCAGTAGGAATTAGAGCAGTTGCAAATTCTGCAAATTCCAAAAGCTGCTTGCTAGTGGTGGTGGTGATGCCCATCCTCATGCCTGTTTCCCATTCCTTCTCACATTCTGATAAAAAGGCCATCAATATCACTTCCACCCCAGCTTCTCCAACACCACCACCACCACCACTAGTCCCTACATGCTGCTGCTCTATTACAGGCATCTCACTGATGCTTGGAGGAGGTGACAAGCAATGTGACAGAGGATCCCCTGCTGTCACATTTGGCATCCCCCCCAGAGTACTACAAGAAACACTAGCAGCAGGAAAAGTATTGGTGGCATCAGGTTAAGCACTGGCAGCAGGGACAACACAAGTGGCAGTGCATCTGGCAGCAGGTACAACACTAGTGGCTGCAGGTACAGCAATGGTGGCACTAGCAGCAGGAGCAGCACATCTTGCAGCAGGCACAGGCAGCTGACCTGTCCTGCTATCACTAGTACTACCCATTTCTACCCCTTCCTATTCCCTTTTCTCCCTTCCTTCCCATTGACTTTGCTCCCTCCCTTCCCATTAAATTCCCCAAGATCCCTTGGGGTGATTTAGGGGGACTGGACAGCATTGGTTCAGTAGGGGTCCCTTCCTCCTCCTCCTCAAACTCAGTGGACACATAAGGGTCCTTCCAGCTCCTTCAGTGATTATTTTTCACCTTGCTCATAGTGATAGCAGTCACTATGAGCCTCTCCTGCCTCAATTTTTCCAAAATAACACAGCGGAACAGCACAGCACATCTATCTCACTCTGTAACTGCTTCTATTGTGTCTGCCTTCAGGAAAACGTTGTAAATCAATGGGTGGAAACTTTCTAGCCATTGAAAAAATGGCGAAAGGTTTTGGCCAATGGTCAAAAGATGCCAAAATTTTAAGCACTAGTTTTAAAGTAGATTTTCCCACAAAAAACGGATAACTGTGTGGTTTTCACAACATTTCTTGCGGGAACACGGCGACAACTTTTGCCCATCCCTAGTCCCTACCTGTCTCTGCTCTATTACAGACATCTCACTGCTGCTTGGAGGAGGTGACAAGCAGTGTGACAGAGGATCCCCTAATGTCACACTTGGCATTTCTTTTTGACCTGAAGAAGGCAGACTGGCAGCAGTAGCAGCAGAAACAGGCAGCTGACCTATGCTCCTGGTGGGGGTGGTGGTGGTATTAATTCTGCACCTGCTCTCCCCCAACACCAGTTCTGGCCTCTTCAGGATCATGTTTCACTTGGATACTGTGGTGAAGGGAAGGGGAGGACTCCCAGAGCCAGAGGAATGGTGTGTGCTCCCTTGACCGCTAGTCTGGATGCTCTCAAATGTTTCCCCTACCTCTCCGGCTGCTTCACCATTACTGCTACTACTACTAACACCAACCACATCATGTTCAGCTGCAGAGTCATCCTCCTCAGTCTCACAGTCACTAGTAATACGAGGATATTGTTGATTACCCCCTTCTTCACACCTAAAGCTAACAAGCTGCTGGACCTTAGTTGCATTAGTACTAGCACTGGCGGGACTAGTTGGGAATGGCAAGTGTGACTTAGGGTCCCTTGCTGTCACACTTGGCATCATCTTATCCTCCCCCCCGAGTACTACAAGACACACTAGCAGCAGGCAAAGTATTGGTGGCAGCAGATTCAGCACTGGAAGCAGGCACAGCACTGGTTGCAGCAGAGGCAGCACTGGTAGCAGGCACAGCACTGGTGGCAGCAGGGGCAGCACGTCTGACAGCAGGTACAGCAATGTTGGTAGCACTAGCATGGGCAGCACGTCTGACAGCAGGCACAGCACTAGTGGCAGCAGGGACAGCACGTCTGGCAGCAGGTACAGCAATGGTGGCAGCAGGAACAGCAATGGTGGCAGCAGGATCAGCACGTCTTGCATCAGGCATCACTAGTACTACCCTTCTTTTCCTCTCTTGCCATTAATTTCACCAATATCTTTTGTGTTGATTTAGGAGGGCTGGACAGCATTGGTTCAGTACTACTCACTTCCTCCTCCTCTTCAGACTCAGGGGACACATAATAAGGGACCTTCACTATGAGCCTCTCCTGCCTCAAATTAAAAAACAATTCACAGCAGAACAGCACAGCATGTCTACCTCGTTCTGTAGCTGCTACTATTGTGTTTGACTTCTGCAAATATGTCACGTTTTTATAGCGAAAAGGCAAAAACCATGTAAATCAATGGGTAGGAACTTTCTAGCCACTGAAAAATTAGAGGGGAATTTTGGCCAATGAGCAAAAATCGCGAAGATTTTACTCGCTGTTTTAAAAGCAGATTTTCACGCAAAAAAAAGCGGACAATAATGTGGTTCATATGACAGAGATCAGTGTCAACACTTGTTTCAAGCCTAGAACAGGTACTCCAAGTTTTTATCCATAAACTGAAATAGATGAGCATAGTTTATGAAGGTTTATGGCAGGGTTACCATTACATCTTTAGTGAAAAACAATAGCTATTTACAAATTCTTTTGAGCATGCAGTTCAACATATATTAACATATTGCACTGTGATATCTTAAAATCATTCCACCTTCAGTACCCCAAACATCCAAATAGGGAACAATAAACATTGATCATATTTGTTGATTGATTTGGTATGTGTGTTAGCCAGCAAAGAAATGTAAAATATGCTATGTGTTCGTGCAAAAGTAGGAAATGTTTAAGTCATGCACATTGTGGAAACTTTGCCCTACTTTAACAATGAAACATTTTGTATTCCAAAGATTTTTACCAACCAGCAAAACACACATAAAGGGTTGTTGAGAGGGCTGAAGTACAGAGATTTTCAGATATTGAGATAGTATGCTTAAAGGAGTACTGAAGACAGCTAATAAGAAACCCTCACTTACCTCAATCTGGGTAGAAAATTCTAATGGACACTTTGAATCAATTATATATATAGATCGGTTCTCCAAAATGAGTATTTAATTTTGCTGAAGATCCTGTCCACAGAGACAGATGTTTTTGTTTGTTGTAGGGTTCTTGGAAGCCAAAGTCCTGTCACTGAAGGCTTCCTAAATAAACTTCGATGGGAGGTGTTGCGTCCAGGAGTCCTGAAACAAAGAAATACGGGGGAGATGTATAAAACTGGAGTTATAAATATCTGTAAAATTGCCAAAAAGAGACATAAGAATACAAATAAACATACAATAAGAAGGTTTTTAAACATCTCCTCCCATGTCTCTCTATGGTGCTAACATAAAAACAATCCCAGGTGGTTGCTCTGTACTCCGTTATGGCTCCACATTTTAAAAACAATGTTGAGGTTGGTAAAACAAATCTGACTAGTCCCTACTCACCTTGGTGGTAGAGAGACACACAGGTAGCACAAATCTACAGCTACCAGCCACATATTCTACTTTGTAACAAACTAGTGTCAACTAACATACATGCTCAAGGCCAACAAACCCATAAAATAGGGGTACTGAATCATCACATCCAGGCCACAGTCAAAATCATCATTTTTGGAGAACCAGTGGGAACATTTATCTACTAGAGGAAATTAAAAACAAATGTTGAAAGAATAAAATATGCTAGCAGGGTTAAGTGAAAGAGGGATAGGAAGAAAGACAGGGTGAAACAGAGGGTGAAAAAGAGGGATTGCTCAAGTCAAGATTGTAAAAAAAAAAACCTCTCTATGGTTTTGTGTATTCCTGAAAAGTTTATTTTTAACCAACATTAAATGGAAAGTATAATATGTATATACAGGTAAAGTTACAAACAGAAAATCAACAATATTCACTTAAAGGGGCAATATGCTGAACAATAAATATTTATCTTTAAATAATATTTAGATTCTCCTGATATCATTATATTTTGTGGGACTGTCTGTAATAGTTATGATTTTCAACATGATCAGATAAACACATATTGGGGGCTTCCACTGATATTTCAGTTGAGACATAGAAGAGAGAAATGTAGACTTAGTATTATGAAGCAAGAAATAAATTACTTATAAATACACACTACTGCTAAAGAGCATTAAAATTGGTGGAATGGACTGTTCTTGAGACCTACCTTGCATCATATTTATACTTTTGCAATGTAAAATGATGTTGAGATTGAAAAAAAAAGTTATACACATAAACAAGCTTATTAACAAAAATTATGTATTAAGCAACAATAATGGGAATAATTAATTAAAATACCAATTTCTAAATTGTACAGTATTGCATGGTGCCTGTTTCATGAAAAAAAAACATTTAAGTATTGCATAATCAGCCAAATTATTGATTTATTGCCATAACTCCTTAGGCTACATGGGTTTCACGTGCAATGAGGCCTGACTTTCTAGCTGGCCTGCTATCTCTGCATTTTTCTCAGAATTATAGTATGTACAAGCTAACTTATGTGGCTGCTTTGTGAGATAAAAGCATGTGCAGACTGATAACTTTGAATCTGACATTCCAGCGCCCGAGATTTTCAGCACCCAAAAATACATCAGGGTATCATCCTTGATTCTAAGTCGTGTATACCTGTATGTAGACCATGACACAGGCATGGTCATTGCCATAATGTTACTCCATCTTACTTGTATTCCTCCTCCATCAGCCTCCCATTGGTCATCTTCGCTTTAAGTGCCTGCCTAGTGCTCAGATCCATGCTCGATCTCCCCTCCTAGTTCTTGAGAGTCATTGTTACCTCAAGTCCTGCATTACCTGATCTCGATTCCTGTGCTCCAACCTTTGCTTGTTTCCTGACCTTGCTACGTGTCTGCTGATTCCAGTCTTCATCTGTTTCTGGCTCTCAACCCCGCTTTCTCTCCTATATGATTTCCGTCTCATCCTCTGCTTATACATTGTCCAACCAGTACTGACCTTGGCCTGTTCCTGACTATCCTTCTGTCTTCTGTGTCTCCGACTTCATCTCAGCCCCTCCAGGTGCTGGTAGACATCACAGATAGGTGCTCCCAGATGTCACGGACCTACCTACTAGTTGAAGCCTTCTTCCTGTATATTCTGACAATCGCACCTTAGGCATCCTGACTTGTTGTGGGAGTTGTTGGTCGATAACCTATGACTAACTGCCTCTGGAGTTCCAACTTGTCAAGAGTGTGATTGCTGATAGCCTACTACTACAGCCTCTACCCTACTGACTTGTCGAGGGCGTTGTTGGTCGGTAACCTACAGCTCAGTGGTGATGATGAAAAGAGGGTTGGAAACAGCAGTAATGTAAAAATAATGGCAAGATGAGTTAATAGAGGCAAAGTTTCCCCTGTCTCTTTTAGGTTTGCTCTCTATCTCCCATTTTCCACTCTCTATATTCTCTCTTATCTCACATTATTGTTCCTCAGTCTCATTATCAATGTAATAGGTGCTGGTGATAACTATGTACACTAATACAGTATTATTATAATTCATAAGCTCTACTGGACAGTTCTCTGTTGATTGCAGGCTCCCTGGGTATTATTAAAGGGATAGTAAATCCCTGAAACAAATGCAGCTCTAATTGATCCTCCTATAAAGAAATCATGTAACGCTTTATTTCAATATGCTCCATATTGTAGTTCAAAAGAAATTCACTGTTAAAGGATTCCCCCTTTGCCCCTTTTACAGCCTGCAAGCCACCTCCCCTTAGATGTGGAATCTGGTCTTGGGACTGGACAGTGCGCAGCGAGGGACAATCTTCATTCACAGAGTATAAGGAAAACCCTGCCCCCTTTATGAAGGAGGACAGGATTCCATATGCTCAGTGAAGATTGTCCCTCACTGAGCTCCATCTGGCCAGCTGAAAGAAGCAGCGTGACATGGGTAAAAGGGGAGGGAGGGGGAATCCTTTAGCAGTGAGTTCATTTTAAACTGCAACACAGAGCATACAGAAATAAAGCGGTACACGATCCTCTTTATAGGAGGATCAATCGGAGCAGTGTTTGTTTCAAGGTATTACTATCCCTTTATTTACTGACTGTAAACCTTATGGGTTTATTTTCCTGTAGACTGGAAAATGTGGGAATCAGTTTTCATAAAAATTACAAATGAATGAATGAATATGTTTATTTATATAGCACCACGCGTGTACTAAGCACTACAATTTAATTGTTTAGACAATACAGGGTTGCAAGTGCTTTGCAAAGTGAAACACTGGAAGTGAGGTCCCTGAGTGAAAGCTTACAATCTGAAGTGGTAATGGGAGACATACAGAGTACGTAAGGTTTAGGGCTGAATACAGTGTTATAGCTACAAGCTCTGTTGGTCAGTTTCTCAAACTCTTTTGACTGGTTTCTCTGAAGATGCAGACACTATGAGCCAGTTTCATGTAACTAAGAACTTATTTTGTCTAGTTGATGAGTCCATTTCTCTGAATGTACGGTCTATGTATCAGGTTCACTGTATACTGCAAGCACGGTGAGATGGTTCCACTGTAGATATGAAACATTGTATAATTTTACATTTTGTTTCCAAGTTCTTCTGGTCATTTTAAATGTTCACTGCAAGATCTGAGGATATGTTCCATTTGCAGATTGTATATTCAGTGGTCAGGACAGCATATTTGAACATTATGAAAACCATTTTAGTACAGCTAGATCACTGGCAGCTTACTCAAACACATATATAACAGAAATCTTCTCAATTTTTTGTAACGGAATATAGGGTTTCTCAAAACAAACGATGAGCAATTCTGGAATGGAACAATTGTTCTATATTTAGCAAAGAAAAACTACTCTGAATATATTATGAGTTTTTTAATATAAATATTTTGCGGTTATTTTCATTTCAGAAATCCTCCACTTTTGGTTTGATAAAAGAGATGCATAATGTTTACCTTACCTTATTCCATCATACTGTTGATGAAAATAACAGATTGTATTAAAATACAATTATACCAGTAATATTTGAAAACTGTATGGGATCTATTGGGTTTGGGAACTTAGTGTAGGTGTCGCAACATTATATAACTGTTTTTGCTTAATGATGCTAGCCTAATCTACATAATGAAAAACACAAGAGAGGAGAAAAAAATGGGAGTGCCCCTTGTATTGAATCTTCAAGACATACCAACACCACCACAAATCACCCATTGGTGATTTACTCACAAAATAATTGGCTGAGGAATTAAATATATATAATCCCCAGCAAAAGAGTTTATAATGATGATAAAACATCTTCTTTATAGATCGTAGTTGTAGGGCAGCACCTCCAAATACTCTGCTCCTACCACAGTTGGAATATGCATATACAAAAAAGAATGTGCCCTATAGTGTAATATGTCAACAATAACTCAAGTTGAATAGAAAAATTAATAGTTGTACTCACAAATGTGTTGGTTGCAGTAATATCCGTGACATAACCAACATGTGGAGATAAAACCCTATCTCTACTCAGGGTCCCAAGTCTACAGTAATAAAGAAGCTGCACAAGTTTGCACTTTATAATTAATATATTTTAATCTCCAAATTATAAATTATATAATGCATATAAAATACAATACAAATGGCATAAAAATGGCCCACTGACGCATTTCGCTGCCGGAACATCACTTTATCAAAGCTTCTGGCCACAAAAAAATCTACAAGAAACCAAAAAAAAAAACCCAACTTTTTTTTCCCCTTTTTATCTTGTAGATTTTATTGTGGCCATAAGCTTTGACAAAGTGGCATTTCAGCCTGCTTCAACAGGCCATTTTTATGCTATTTGTATTGTATTTTATACTAGTGTACAAGCCTGTGTACACGGGCCAGCATTCTGTGCTTTCCAGCAGTCTCTACTGCGTATGACTGCAAAAGACCGTGCACACAGGCCAGCATTTTGCTCGTTCAGGCAGTCTGTACTGTGCATGACTGCATCTGCAGTCTCTACTCCGCATGACTGCATCGGACAAACACACATCTGTCCTTTTATATTATAGGACTAGTTTAAAAGTCCGTGTACATGGGTAATAGTGCCACCCAGCAGCCTCGGCTGGTGCCCAGAGCCTCTATGGTCACTGCCTAAGGTGCAGTCATGCACAGTATAGACTGCCCAAACACGTTGCGGCTGATACGGAGCGGGGCACTCCGAATTTGGACCGTAGTCCTCTCTGTGCACCTTCCTGGGACCAAGTGTACCAAGAAGGTGCGCAGAGAGGACTCCAGTCCAAATTCGGAGTGCCCTGCTCCATATCAGCCACAATGCTTTCGGGCAGTCTGTACTGCGCATGACTGCAGCACGCGCACTCTACTGTGCATGACTGCAGCAAGAGCAGTCTCTACTGTGCATGACGGCTTCTGACAAACATCCTAGCGAATTATTATATAGGATATGTTGTATACTTTGGAGATAAAAATGTATTGATTATAATGTACAAATGTGAGCAGCTTCTTCATTCCTGGAGACCTGAGGCCCTGAGTGGAGACAGGGTTTGATCTCAACTTGCTGATTATGTCAGGGATGTTACTCTGACCACCATAATTGTGAGTACAACTATTTATTTTCTATTCAACTGGAGTTATTGTTGACATATTACACTATTACGTGCCCTCTTTTTTTCTTTCTGTATGCATAAACTATATAATGAAGAAGAACAAAAATACTGCCTACAGACTGAATTCACAATGAAAAAAGTTAGTGGGGACTTGTTAAAGGGATAGTAATACTTCATTTTAACTTTATTTTATTTTGTAGGCATTAAAAAAACATGAAGAATGATATGTCTTATCTCTCAAACCTTTATGGTTTAAGAGATATTCACAAGCAAAGTTTCCCCCTCCCGCCCCTTTTTCCTAGTGTAAGCCATCTCTTCTCAGATGTGAATCTGGTTGTATGACAGGACAGATAACAGCAGGGGACATTCTTCTCTGAATGAAAACAATGAAAGCCCTCCCCCCTTGACAAGTTTTTCAGCTTTTTCCCTTATCTTAATTGAAGGTTGTCCCTCTCTGCAGTCTACCTGGACACCTCCCTTCTGCTCTAGCTGAACGGGGGGGGGGGGGGGATACCTTGCTTGTGAATATCTCTTAAACCATAAAGCAGTGATTCTCAACCAGGGTGCCGTGGCACTTTAGTGTGCCACGGACATCAGTTTAGGGTGCCCCATGTTTTCTATGAAGACTAACAAAAATAGACTTTTAAATAAAGATTTATAGAAATTGTTATGCACAATATATTTAGTTTTGTTAATATGATTATAAAACATAATAATAACTGTATATTTATGTATTGTACCCTTCTTATGCCCTTGATAATGTACATTAAATATGTTAGGGGTGCCCCAAATGTTCTAGATTACGTGTTAGGGGTGCCCTGAACAAAAAAAGATTGAGAACCACTGCCATAAAGGTTTGAGAGATAAGACTTATATCATTCTTCATGTTTTTTAATGCCTACAAAATAAAATAAAGATAAAACGAAGTATTACTATCCCTTTAAGAAGTATGTGTTCCCTTAACTGCTGTACATAGGATACAACCTAAGTAAATCCTTCTCTCAAACACTATGAGACTGATGTACTAAGACAATGGCCTAACTCTGGAGCAAACCAACTGCACCACTGGGGACAAATAAAATGTAGCAAATGCCCATTGACTTAAATGGTGTTTTTAACCCCTTGAGTACTAGAAGTGACCTCCCTAGCATGCAAGGGGTTACACAATTTAAATCAATTGATATTTATATTTTTCCCCTTTTGGCATGTTAATTTGCCCCAGAATTACTCCAGTTCTTTACTGTACATCATTATCTGTAAGATCCATGTATTTCAATAGATGTAGTTTCCCTTTAACTTCAGCCCGTTCTCTTTATTAACATTTCAATTCCATTATTCACCCCACAGTGCATTTCAAATATAACCTCAGAAAGAAGACAAAACCACAGGACATCGTGCTTTCCTTGAAGGAGAGCGAAAGAGAGAGAGAAGTAAGGGATTAGCTCTGCTTTCTGCCTATTTCCTAGACATATTCTGCACTTCCTTGAGTTTGGGGGCGGTGTGTTTTCTGAAGATATGTTAATACAGCTAGACTTATTCTGGCTGCAGGCAGAGTCCTCCTGTCCTGCTCTCACCCTTGTCTGCGGGACTGTGGCTGCCGCTGCTCTCTCATGACAAACGCAAACAATAGAGACAAGGGGTTGACAGAGAGAAAAGCCATGCGTCTGCTTTTGTGACAGCCCCCACTTAAGCCTTTAAGTGGACTAGTTCTGTTGTGTGATATAAAGAAAAAACTCTGCGGGGGGAAGACATGCGTTTGGTATAATGGAGATAAAGGATTCAGGCAGCGTGGTCCTGACTGGATATCATTCATACACTCCATCCAGATCGCCAATAGAGAAGCAGAGTTTTATGCCAGAGATGCCAACAAATCAGTCTCCTCTGATCAGGTAATGATTTTGTTCAACGTGTGGCTCTCCAGCTGCTAGGACTCCCGTCATAATCAGTATGTGTGTTCGCAGCTGAGGATGATGGGAATTAAAGTCCAACAACAGCTGAAGACAGATTGGTTGACAAACCCACATGTATTATAGGTTGTGTTCTCTTTTCTATTTGTTGAACATGGAGATGGATACTTTTATGGAGGAAGATAGGAACTGTAGTCTAACAACTGCTAGGGAGCCAGAGGTTACCAAACCCTTCTATATATGTTATGCTGCTACTTTCTTTATTTATTGAATCTGAAGATGGAGACTTATTTTGAATGCATAGTGGTATATTTCAACAGACAGCAACGGCTAAATGGATACCATGTAACAATTTGTGTAAGTAATTATTTGGATGATTGACGCCATGAGATTGCATCGGACTGCTGATAACTACTGATTACACGATCTGTACGAATAATTTATCTCCCACTCTATGATTCATTCGTGATACAGTGACTTTATGAACTCTGTACTTAATAAAATGCAAAACCAACAGCTCTCGCTCTAAAAACCCTGCTGCTTTACCATAAGGAATTGCATTGTAATGTGTCCAGTAAAGTGTCATTTTATTGTCCTTAACTAAATAACGTTTATGATAAGAAGTAAAAGTGTGTGTGAGTACAGAACACACAAGCATGGACACATAAACATATATAACTGGACATATAATTAGGATTCATTAGTCGGAGAACAAAGTACTAGTCAAAAGGGGAACCATGATTGTTGACCCAATATTTAACATAAATAATAGGATAGTTTTTAATAGTCTATTGGTCTTTTTTACTAATCACAGACTACAAGGTATATTGAATAGATAAAGCACTACACAGGACATGTATTGGTGCAAAATGCAGATCAATAAAACATGGAGAGCTCTAGGTTTTTGGGGGCCCTAAGTGAAAAATTCAGATGAGGCTCCCATTTACTCCCACTTTGGTATTTCTAATAAGACATTGCCATCTGATTTTGTTTACATATGGTGGCGGTGCTGTATAAGTACTTTGGAGCCCTCTTGCCAAGTAGAGGCCCTAAGCAGCTGCTTATTCTTCTTATATTGTAGGATTTCTAATTCAGCAAAAGTACTGCACCCATTAAAGTCATACAATGTAGATTTACAATTGTTTATGTACCCAGACTATTAAGACTATTAATCGCATGTGATTTGAGAGTATATATATATATATATATATATACACATAAACAAAGGAATAGAGCTCCTAATCTCTAAAAAGAATGTTAAAAAAAACTTTAATAAAAATAATAACAAATTAACAAAATAGCAGCACAAAGCATAAAGCTGTAGGGCACGCTGTCTGCTTAACAATATACCTGCAGCTGACATACGGTTATACCAGCAAACAGTCATCACTACAGAGGACCTCACCTTGAATGGGAGAGTGAGCCTCTCCTATGTCCCTATCAAGCACCAAAACAGGAGGTGTTTCAATGTCCAGAAAACTCTTTATTATAGTGTATAGCAGGAATACAAAGTAATTATATGAGGCTAACAAACATTTCCTACTACATAGATGAAGAGCATGAGTTAGTTGTAATTTTCAGTTTATATCATTTATATATCTAGTTTTGATGATGTATGTATTTCAGGAGAGCTGGTTAGTGCTTTGACTAGAAACATTTTTTGCAAACCTTTCACATTAGTAAAAAAAAAAATGCCTGTTGAATAGAGGCCACAAAACTGTCTCCAGTTTCTAATCTTAACCCACAACAGCTGCCCTAAACCAATGGATAGAACTTGCCATATGTGCTATTAAAAACAGCATCCATGCTCCCAAACATGCTTCACACAGAGTTTATGAGCTCAGCATGCGGCCCTTTGGAATGCAAAACACATGTACAGAATTACACTCTATATTTCATCAAATATTCTCAGATATGCACCAAGGCAAATCTGACTTTGATCACTAGTGCCAGGCTTTTAAGAAACCATGGACTGGATCCAGTAAGCAATTATGGAGTAAACCAAATGAACAACAGGGGACAAACCAAAATTCCCCCAAGTGGCTAAATATTTGAATGGAGTTTTTAACCCCTTAAATGCTAGAAAGGTCTACATCATGTTGCGAAGTGATGCTTTGGAGACCACTTTAGCTCTTAAGGGGTTAAAGACTCCATTTAAATCATAGTGGATTTACATGTATTCTCTACAGTGCTGTTCGTATGCTACTTTAGCCTACTGAGTATGATCCTCTATATTTTTGGATAAGAAGCACAAATACTGAAGGAGTTCCTGAAAGAAACATGACAATACTGAAAATGGGATAGCAATACTTAATATGTAAAAAAATATATATTGTAGTGTTTATCCCCCTGAGCAAAAAAAGTACTCTCACTGCTAACAGGTGTTTTATTCAATAGTTATTCCAGCACAAACTTTTTTTTTAGGTGCAGTATCACAGTGACCTGAAATTGTAGAGTGGTGCTGTCTCTACATCATCCTATAGACAGCTCTGGTCCATTGACCATAAATCTCCATAGGATGGTATTGCAATAGTGCCACTGTACAATTCCAGGTCACTGTGATGCTGGATCTAAAAAAATAAAGTTTGAGCTGTAATACATTTTGAATAAAACACCTTTTAGCAGCGTGGAGTAGTCTTGTTTTACTCAGGGGGATAAACCCTACTACTTTTTTTTTAAATTTTAAGTTTTACTATCCCTTTGAATTAGTATGAGGTTTTATACAGTTTACTCAAAATAATACAGATGTAACCCTTTGAATGCTGGAGACAACATTCACATTGAGCAGTAGCCATCTCTAGCCATCTTTAGTATCCAGTGGTTTAAAGGGATGTATCACCTAAAAATAAAAATTGCCCATAGGTTTGGTTATTAAAGTATTAATAGGAAAGCTGTTTGGTTTTGTTTAAATATAACTAATTTTGCAGATATTTACTGCGCTGTGTTGTGCACGTCCACATAATGGCACACAGCACAGATTGTCTTCTCCTCCCACCTCCCTCCCAGTTGCCCCAGAGAGCGCGTTCACGCTTTCCTTCGGAGTGCTGTCAATGTTGCCTATCGTTATAGCAAGCTCCGGTAAGCGTTATATTGAGGTTGCAACCTCAGTATAATGCTTACCGCAGCTTGCTATAATGATAGGAGACATTGACAGCACACCGAAGGGAAGTGTGAATGCGCTCCCTGGGGCAGCTGGGAGGGAGGTGGGAGGAGAATTAAGCAGTCAAATAGAGCCGTGCAAAACTAATTACATTTAAAAAAGCAAACAAACAGATTCCCTAGTAATACTTTATTAACCAAACCTATGGACCTTTGGTGATACATCCCCTTTAAAGGAAAACTACAGGCCTTATGTGATACTAGTCTAAGCCAGATGCAGGAATATATGTTATTGTCCTATGGCTGCCAATTGCCAATATAGTAAGCTGCTTATACTTCTCCTCTCAAAGTGTTAGTAATGTCCCTGAAAAAATCTTTTAACATTTTGTAGTGCTTAAAAATTAATCTATAGGCAACAAATCCTATCTCTCAGACCGCTATGGTTCGAGAGATATTCATATTCAAAATCCCCCCCTCCCCTTTCCCTGACATCAGCGCTGTGCTGACTGCAGGGGAATCTTGTACGGGGACCAACTGGTGGCTCTGCAGCAGAGCCGCAATCATGTTATTTAAAACAAATTACTTCATTGGAAAAGTCAACAAACTATGCAAGCAAACTCTGTAGACCATTCCAATGAAGTAATTCATTTTAAATAACGAGATTGTGGCTCTGCTGAAGCACTTCCTCCTGTCGGCTGACAGAGACCTCCTGCTGGGTAAATTGTAGCAGAGGATATCTCTCAATCCATAGCGGTTTGAGAGATAGGATTTGTTGCATATAGTTGCACTTTTTAAGCACTACAAAACTGTAAAGATTTTTTCAGGAACATTTCTAACATTTTAACACCCCTTGTGCCATACAGAGGGCAGTGGGGAGGAATATGGGCATTTTGGCATATTTGTTTTGTCTGCTCCTTGATGTATTTGATGTACTAAAGAGGCATAGAGGAAATTGTCATACTGCTACTCAGTTTTCCAGGGAAGAGGTCAAAACCACAGCTCTTGTGAATCTCACTTCAGGGATTTTTAACGGACTAGCTAGGGCACTTAGCCCCCCTGGCCACTTCTGTCAAAATCACTGCTCTGTGGCAATTTGCTGCTGTGCAGCAGCATTCCGTCCCCTGCCACCCCTAGGAGGGGTGGAGAACGAACCAGAAACAGTGTAATTTTTATGTATAGAGAAAGAACTAAGTGGTTAAACTGCTGGGGCGCCTTTATAAACTGGATGTTGGGTCTTAAAGAGGAAGAGTATGAATAACTGGTTCTTTATTTGTTTAACAAAAGGACATATCTACACAGTTATGCTTCAAACAGCAGCAAGTATAGTCATACCTTTTTATTTGCATTTGATAGCTGTTTTAGTCTAATGCTAATTGTTGAAGTTTGTAATCTAATAAAGACAAGTGACCCTTTCTGGACACTCAGGACTGTTGACACCTTTCATTTGTTCTGTGGACTTGTGAACTAAATTATGCAGGGTATTTAATTCAGAACAGGATATTTGCTCTCTACAGAGGGATCTACATACAATAGCAGATTGGGCAACCAAATGGAATATGAAGTTTAATGTGGGAAAGTGTAAAGTCATGCATTTGTGAAGAAAAAACCCAAATGCTACTTATAAACTTAATGGGATCATTTTAGGGGATTCGTTGCTAGCGAAAACCTGGGAGTTATTGTAAATTACAAATGTGGAAACAGTGACCAGTGTCAATTAGCAGTAGAAAAAGCAAACAAAGTTCTATCTTGCATAAAAAGAGGTATTGAAGCAGGTGTGGATAACATAATTTCGCCACTGTACAAATCATTGGTAAGACCTCACCTCGAATATGCAGTGCAGTTTTGGGCACCAATTCTTAAAAAGGATATTCTAGAACTGGAGGGGGTATAGCAAAGAGCAACAAATTTAATTAAGGGAATGAAGGACTTGACGTATGAGGAATGACTACCCAAACTTTTTTTATTTACTCTAGAGAAAAGACGAATAAGAGGAGATCTTATCACGTTGTACAAGTATATGAGAGGTCAATACAGGATCTCTGTGGTGAGATATTCATTCGAAGACCTGATCAATGACCAGGGATCACCCTTTGAGATTATAGGAAAAGAGGTTTAGACTTCAGCAGAGGAATGGGTTTTTTACAGTAAGGTCTGTTAAATTATGGAATTCCTTGCCCAAGGATCTGGTTTTGGCATATTCAATGGATACAGTTAATAGAATATTAGATACATTTCTGTCAAAAGGGAACATACAGAGTTATACTGTTTATTAGTAGGCAGAACAGGAAAGTCTGATAAAGACTAACTTATTTGGTAGCAGGAAAGCTATAAAATTCTCATGTCACTGGGTTATGAGGCAAGGGTTGAACTTTTTTTTTTTGCGAAAGCATTTTCGCAGGAAGAATTCACTGAGATTATCTCTCATTTTCAAGTATGTCCTGGACTCATTTTATCTACCTCAGAAGGGTGAAAGGCTGAGCTGACCTTGCTGGGACTAGAAACTGCAACCTTGCGGTTTGAACAGATTGTATAGCTGGTGTATTTGTGTCTTTTTTCAACCTAATTTACTATGTTTTACTATGTAAGACTTTAACAGAAATTGTAATAAAAAGGAACACACACATATATTTTATATGTCTGTGCGCGTGTGTGTGTGTGTGTGTTATACAGATTTTCTTGACTACTGTGTAAATGACACCTAAGTCAATCTGTTAAACAAATTAAGAACAACTTGTTCCTTGGGTACACTTCTCCTTTAAAGGGTAAGAAACTGCCCTTACAGATACCACCACTGTAGGATGGTAACTGACAGATCTTTTACTGAGGTGAGCATCTGTACTAAAAACTATAAGGACTAATTCACCCTGCCACGGAACTGTAATAATTCAAAATCATGGAAAAAAAATGAAACTGATATTGGGACATATGAGACTTTTCACGCTGCTGAAAAGTTGTTTACTTTTCATTGCATTGATTTCAGTTGTTTCACATCAAATGTTATGGTGATTACTGTGCAATTTGAAGTTGCATTATGGGTTGAAATGTAGAGATATATGTGATTCAAAATGCAGTGAGAAATCCATGAAAATCTATTGAACTGCACAGAATTCAGATGCATATTTTTATTTGCTTTTGCATACAATTTCGCTTTTATATAAAATTTCAGTGCATCAAATAAGCAAATAACGTGCACTAAGCCTCAGTTTCAGCAAACTAATTTTCTCTATAAGATATGCACCTATTATTAGGCAGCTGCAACTGCTTTGATTAATTTTCAGTGAATTAAAAAATTAAAGTGATAGTAATGTTTCACAAAAACAGCAGCTCCAATTAATCTTCATAGTATCTGAGCCATAGAGAGCGTTATTTCATTACTGTGAGAGTTGTAGTTCAAGAGTAATTGAACGATAAAGTGTCCTCCTCCCACCCCTTTTACCTAGTGTAAGCCCCCACTCCTCAGATGTGTAATCCAGTCCGTAGAAAAGACAGCTCACATCAAGGGTCAGTTTTCTTACTGTGAGAACAATTAAAACCCTGCCCCCTTGACATTTTTTTTCAACATTTTCCCTTATCTAATTGAAGATTGTCCCTCTCTGCAATCTACCTGGACACTCCCTGCTGCTCTAAGCTGAGCAGTGTTACATCAGTAAAAGGGGCAGGAGGGGGGTACTTTATCATTCAATTACTCTTGAACTACAACTCTGACAGAATTGAAATGACACTCTCCAAGGCCCAAATACTATGATGACTAATTAGAGCTGCTTTTATTATGAAACATTACTATCCCTTTAACGTCTTAGAAAGGATATTAATTAGAAATGTCACCCATTGACTCTTCAGACAGAGAGACTGATGAATGAATCAGAATTGGAGTAATTCAGTTGCAAACCATTTGCACCATAGTGGAGAAATAAAATCTCAGAATTCTCATTTATTTAAATGGGCTCCTAACCTCTTGAATGCCTGAGAGGCCTCCACACATCTAGTGGTTAACCCTTTGAGTGGCAGAGGGGTACGCAACTCAAAGCAAAGTAATGCATTGCCTACCCCTCAAAGGGTTAAATGCCCCATAAACTGAATGTGAATTGTTATTTCTCCCTTATGGTTCAGCTGAGTCATCCAGATTCCCTCCAGTTCTTACAAGTACATCAGCTTCAAACTGTGAAGCAGGCAAGGAAACTTATTTTAATTCCCATGTCAACACCTTGTCTGTTGATCTGCCAGTGCTTCACTCACCAAAATGTGATCATAAGCTCTATGGGTAAGGGTTTAATTGTCTCTTGAAATTCTGTGTACAGTGCACCATACGCTGGCGGTACTTCAGAAAAAAGAAATGTTTATCTGATTGTACAGTGTTTACAAATGAAAGAAAGACAAATCAAATCAGTTCCAGGTTACATTCCCCCTATTGTTCCTGTAAGGAATATGTTACTCTGCTTATTACGGTTATTTCTTTGTACCATTTAACTGGATGTTTTGTAAGATTTAAAATAAACTTTAAGGGTCAGAGGGGTGCACAAAACATTAGACACAATGTGTTGCATACCCATCTGGTAGTTAAAGGGTTAAAGACAAAAGGTAATCAACTGTCATAGACATCTGTTAACTTGGTTTCTAGACTGAGAACACCTGCCTCATTATATATTATCTACCAAGACTGGCAGGGGACCATTTTGTGCAGGACGTCCTAACTTCTTTTATCTACCGAGACTGGCTGGGGACCATTTTGTGCAGGACAGCCTAACTTCTATTATCTACCGAGACTGACAGGGGACCATTTTGTGCAGGACAGCCTAACTTCTATTATCTACGGAGACTGGCAGGGGACCATTTTGTGCAGGACAGCCTAACTTCTATTATCTACCTAGACTGGCAGGGGACCATTTTGTGTAGGACATCCTAACTTCTTTTATCTACCAAGACTGGCAGGGGACCATTTTGTGCAGGACAGCCTAACTTCTATTATCTACGGAGACTGGCAGGGGACCATTTTGTGTAGGACATCCTAACTTCTGTTATATACCGAGACTGGCTGGGGACCATTTTGTGCAGGACAGCCTAACTTCTATTATCTACCGAGACTGGCTGGGGACCATTTTGTGCAGGACAGCCTAACTTCTATTATCTACCGAGACTGGCAGGGGACCATTTTGTGCAGGACAGCCTAACTTCTATTATCTACCTAGACTGGCAGGGGACCATTTTGTGTAGGACATCCTAACTTCTGTTATATACCAAGACTGGCTGGGGACCATTTTGTGCAGGACATCCTAACTTCTATTATCTACCAAGATTGGCAGGGGACCATTTTGTGCAGGACATCCTAACTTCTATTATGTACCGAGACTGGCAGGGGACCATTTTGTGCAGGACATCCTAACTTCTATTATCTACCGAGACTGGCAGGGGACCATTTTGTGCATGACAGCTTAACTTCTATTATCTACCGAGACTGGCAGGGGACCATTTTGTGCAGGACATCCTAACTTCTATTATCTACCGAGACTGGCAGGGGACCATTTTGTGCAGGACATCCTAACTTCTATTATCTACCGAGACTGGCAGGGGACCATTTTGTGCATGGCAGCTTAACGTAACTAACAGCTTTCTGGAGATGGAGGTTGATCCCAGGCTTGGGGAGTTTCCTCTCCTTCTTTCTCACTGGTTCAACCCACTCTCTGCCCCAATTCCACTCACTCTTTTGCCATGTTAAACTTGAACAGCCCTTAATCCCCGTAATCCTGCCAGGCTTGAGTAAGTCCTACCACTTTATGACTTAAATTGCATCATTTGACAGTCTCAGCTACAGACCTTACTCTAGGGACGTGGGGCAAGAGGATTCTCAGGTTATACTTATTTTGCCCTCAGGTTAAAAGGCCTAGTCACAACTGCACACTTTGTACCCCCTGTAGTTACACCTCTGCTAGTATCCCTATAAATATCAGCAGGGTATGCAACAAATTGCTAAGCAATGCATTGCACACCTCTATGATCCTTAAAGGGTTAAAGGCTTGGCAAAATATACAGCCTTTTTCGAATACAAGAGCAGTTTGTACTAATCTCAATGTATTAGCTGCTTTAGCTCTTATTTAACATATAAGAACATATTTGTCCAAGCATGGGCACCAAGTTGTAACAAAAGTTTGTACCCTACCCCACTAGAAACTCATAGACCAATGGGTACACAACAGCCCAAGGCCAAAACCCAGACAGAGCATCACACAGGCTACTGGTTTCCACACTGGTTCCCTCAGTTTATAAACCTTATCACCTTATCAATGTTTCTGTCTGGCAAGGGCATAACTTCTAGACTGTGACAAAGTAACTACAATCAATAAAAATAGAAAATATCACAGAGTTGTAGGGAGGGATGCTGCTCTCTGCGCTTGTGTTCCCCCAAAATAGTAGACAGTGACTTCCTTTTCTAGCCACCTCCCTCTACTAATGTCTCCTATCCACCAAATAAATCAGATCCTCCCCCTAGACATGGCTCCCCTATGCTTTGCAGTCCATATCTTGCTCCAGGGGATTCATACGTTAAAAAAAGTAAATATTAGTATTTTATTTTAGGGATCTAGCATATTTTACAGATGCTACTTGTAAATACATGATATTTAAAAATATTTCAAACAATTTCAATTTTAAGTGTTAGTTTTACTTTAAGTGGGGTAGGCCTGACTGAGAGACTATATAAAGGTTTATTTTATGTGTTGAAAGCAGAAAAATGCACAAAATACTGCTCCTGTATTTAACATTTCATTCATGTTTGGAATGTATAAGATTGTTTATTATTTAGATTAGTTTTATTTTGTGTAACTCTTCTTGCATTTTCTCACATTTGCTGTCCAATCAGCAATATGCTAATTGCTAGGATCTAATGAATTGCTTTTAGTGTAGCTTTTCTTCACTTGCATGTATGCTTTCTCCTCATAAAATAGAACCTGACAGGAAGGGGCCTTGATTAATCACTAGGCAGAAACTGCAAATAATCAACATTTTCCACAAAACCTTTACTTCCTAAAGATCAATGTTTCCTATAGGACTGCCCATGATTGTATTATTTTTTTTCAGCTGTTTAACCCTTTGAGTGCCAGAGAGGTATGCAATGTATACACTCAAAGTGTTAAGGTTAAAAGAAACCTAATACCGCCTAATAATAACCCCAACACAAACTTACTTTTCTATGGCCAAATTATCCTAATGGCCTCTATGAATGTTTCCGTTGTTCCTTCTTTCAGTAGATAATATCATCCTGCATGTCACGTCCATGAAGGTTGCTGACTGTTTTTTTCAAACTGTATATTTGCAGAATTATTACTGTTTAACCTTTTGAAAGTCTGAGATGTTTCCACCTCATTGAAATACAATGTGTCTGAGACCTCTCTGGCATTCAAAGGGTTAAATGGATGCATTTTTTTTCTTTGTTTAGTTTTTTTTTTTTTTTTTTGGTTTTCTTTTTTTTTTTTTACATTAGCAGTGCCCTCTGCTGATCATATTTCAGACAGTTACTCATTACATTTTATGTGAGAGGTGAGTCACTGATAGTAGTTCTCCGGAGAATGTTATTGTAACGGCTTTATCACTTCTAGTCAGTTTGAATTTTCAAGTGATAGTAATGTTTCACAAAAACAGCAGCCCCAATTAATCTTCATAGTATTTGAGCCATAGAGAGTGCTATTTCAATACTGTCAGAGTTGTAGTTCAAGAGTAATTGAATGATAAAGTTTCCCTCTCCCGACCCTTTTACCTAGTACAAGTCCCCACTCCTCAGATGTGGAATCTAGTCCATAGACCAGACATCTCACATCAAGGGTCAAAATTCTTACCATGAGAACAATGAAATCCCTGCCCCCCTTGACTTGTTTTTCAGCTTTTTCCCTTATCTTAATTGAAGATTGTCCCTCTCTGCAATCTACCTGGACACTCCCTGCTGCTCTGAGCTGAGCAGTGTTAGATCAGTAGAAGGGGCAGGAGGAGGAAACATTATCATTCAATTACTCTTGAACTACAACTCTGGCAGAATTTAAATAACACTTTCCAAGGCCCAAATACTATGAAGATTAATTAGAGCTGCTTTTATTATGAAACATTACTATCCCTTTCAGGAAGTAATGAAGTTGTTATTGCCTGACAGTTTGAACTGTATGACTTTTTGAATGAAACCGCTTCCATCAGTGGGAGTACACTTGTTTTGCTGACTGATTATATGAAATTTGGAATAAAACATTAATTAAACACTTGGTAACTAGAGTAGCACACATTGCATTTCTAAGCAATATGTTGCATACTTCTCTGGTCATCAAGAGGTTGAAACCACGCCAAAGTCCATTCATAAATAGTTGCTGAAAGGATTCCCCATTTTTGCCCTTAGACATTTTTCAAGAGTCATACTTACTTTTAATATCTGTCATTATTGCCTACATGAGATCTCCTTCTGTTTTAGGCAATAAAACCACATTTGTTTAATACCATTCCTGTGATACAGTGTTTGAGGAAATTAAGTCCTTGAATATTAAAAACAGTAACCTGGCTATTATTGATCTAATCTCCCTAAGTACCATTGGATGTTTGCCATCTGGGTCCTGTGCTTACATTCACCTTAACTTTATCCAGTCATTTTTGGATTTCTTCCAGAGCCATCAAATGATATGTTAAGGGGCAGGTTGGGTGTACACTGAATGGATATAACTAAAAATATCTCAGGGGAGTTGCCTGAATTCAGAACAGACAGGAAAAGGGTGCTAACCAGCTATCCAGTAAGTGTTGGATGATCCCAATAGCAGTGTGCTCAGTAAAACAGGGGGTAGGCAATCAGGCTGGCTTATTTTTATCACGTAGGGATAACCTCTTGCCCCCAGGGGTTGAGACACTAGGTTTGTGAGGCCATCAGTGGACACAGAAGAGTGTAAAATGCAAAATACCATTGAAATAGTAGTCAGAGTACAGATCCAAGGGTCAGGATAGGTGTCAAAGATCCTCGCCATAAGGTCAGAGTCACTGAATTATAGTCCTTGAAACAAACTGAGGTCAGCAACAGGTGATCAGGAACAGAAATATTGACAAATGTCAAATGAAGACATTGGAACAAATTAGCACTGATTGCTCATGAAGGCTGGTTTAAATAACCTTTAAACAGGCATCAGGTGACAGTGATTGTACATTAAGAAGCTACAGATCTTTCCAAATGCAGGTGAGCAAATAGCAGATACACAGACAAGATTCTATAGAAAAATCTGCAATACCAGTTCTCTCTAGTGGCAGACCAGCAGTTGTAATGTTGGCAGTTCAAGCCCAGCCAAGAAAGTGACCCTGACATTTCGCCTTCCCTTGAGGATCACTCACTAGTAGCAGGTCACTGTTGGTGACAATGATGAAAACAGCAAACCAGATCAGGAGCATGAACAGCTGAGGCAGGTTCTCTGGCCCAAAACCTTGCTAGGCAACATAGTACCTAATTGATACCAGGAATCAAGAGTTTATTAGACCCATATTCATTTTGTCTGTTGATCTGCATGTAGGTATTGAAGATTACTGATTTTCTATGGCTGGTTCAAGAAGGGGAAACATTGAATAAATCATGGATATGGTATCTTGACAGTAGATGAAGTTTGTAGGCCACTGGGTTCATTTGTCAGGATACACTGGAAGGGGCAACAAATTGAGAACCAAGCTTTTTGGAAGCTAAGGTCAGTGTGAGGCTTCCAATGGAAAGCCAAATTCTATTTCCATCTGGAAGCTCTAGGGATTATTATTATTATTTATTTATGTAGCGCCAACTAATTCCGCAGCGCTGTACAACTGGGAATAGACATACAGAGGTATTAAATAGTACAATCAAATGTGGAGAACAGAAGAATCAGAGGGCCCTGCTCGTGAGAGCTTACAGTCTACAGGAATGGTTGATCTAATTGATCTACTGTTCTCTTGCAAGAATCATGGGCTTTGTGCATAGTATCTTGATGCTATCTTTAATGAGGGTGAGACAAGCAGAAATCTCAAGAATTGGGGATGCCATCTGAAATCAGTTAAAGGGATAGTAATACTTCGTTTTAACTTTACTTTATTTTGTAGGTATTAAAAAAACATGAAGAATGATATAAGTCTTATCTCTCAAACCTTTATGGTTTAAGAGATATTCACAAACAAAGTATCCCCCCCTGTTCAACTAGATCAGAAGGGATATGCCCAGGTAGACTGCAGAGAGGGACAATCTTCAATTAAGATAAGGGAAAAACCTGAAAAACTTGTCAAGGGGGGAAGGGCTTTCATTGTTTTCATACAAAGAAAATTGTCCCCTTCTGTTATCTGTCTGGTCATACAACCAGATTCACATCTGAGAAGAGATGGCTTACATTAGGAAAAAGGGGAGGGAGGGGAAACTTTGCTTGTGAATATCTCATAAACCATAAAGGTTTGAGAGATAAGACTTATATCATTCTTCATGTTTTTTTAATGCCTACAAAATAAAATAAAGTTAAAACGAAGTGTTACTATCCCTTTAAAGCTGGAATGTGAAGTATATAGTTAAGATAGAATGAAGACAGGCTAGTTGAAGTGTGATGGTAATTATTGTATGCAAATCTGTACTGGGACTGAACCAGGTATCTTGAAAATAAGGCATGTACCAGCAAAGTTTGATTGTCACATTCAGTTTGTCTTTTGGATTGTGGCTGAAAGGTACAGGTGGATTGGATTGGGATCTTACTGCAAAAAGTCATACAGAATATGGAAGAAAATTGAGTCCCTCGATCAGTGTTCATACGGGATATCCTTGATGAAAATCATTGCAGTCCCAGTAGCTGTAGGGAGGTGTTTACTGGAGATGAAATGTGCCATCATATTCAACTGACTAGTCTAGGAAACAGGTCAAGGTCAGCAGCAGGTAATCAGGAACCAAGAAAATACCAAGTACCAAATGTAAACAAATAAACAACTGAGTACTGAGCGCTCAGGGAGTCTTATTTAAATAACATCTAAACAGGTGACTGTGGTTTACCAATATGAAGCTAAATAACTTTTCAGATGTATGTGAAGAAATAGCAGGTACACATGCAAGACTGCTACGGAAAGTCTGGCATACCAGATATCCCTAGTGGCAGACCAGAGCACAGGACTGGCAGCTGAATGGTTGTCAGTTAAAGCCTGGGCAGGCATGCAACTCTGATATGGGTGTATAAACCTATGCACTTTGATTAAAGCATTGAAATCATGTGCCCCACAACCTGGTATGTACTACAGTGTATGGTCACCTTAATACATACTGGTGTACAAACACCATTGTCATTAACACTTCAAAGCAAGCAAGCCAGAACATCTCTCCTATAGAATTAGCACGAAAACGCCAGTTTCCTCAATGTATTGTTATGAAAGAAATGGTCATGCATGCCTCACTGACCTCCCCTTGGTGCAAGAGGCATACAAAGGACAATTTTTGGTGCAAGTAGCTTTCTAAATTGGCGTTAGGCCAGAGCAGCACTAAACAGTCAGTTACTCTGCCAATTTTAGAGTGGAATCGTATTAGTACATCTCCACCTTCTGTGTTGTCCTTGTCTTCACTAATTAATTTCCACTTCTTGTAATTGCAGTCTATTTATTGGGCAACTTTAGGCATTTATATAGACTCTGTGTTTTTGTGAAAAGAGCTAGAGATTGGTGAATATGGAAGAAAATGGTTAACCCCAATGTATCACAAAGGTCCACTTCAGTGACCTTTAATGAAAATCGCCCCCACAGTAGCAGTATCCTTGTTTTACTCTGTGGGGAAAACACTAGATTGTGTATTTTTGTATAAACCAAAAGTTTTCTGCTCCTTTAAATACTGTGAGGGGTTAGAAGGGGGTATGTGCATATTGCTTTATGGCAGCCTATTTTTCCATCTGTGCTTCTTCTTTTCAGTGACAATTTCATACCGGACCATTTACTTGTCTTTACTAAATTAAACCAGCAATTTCATAATGGTGGTTGCCCAAATGTTTCCTCACATGAGTGCTGGGCTCTGGATCAGCATTATTTGATATCATTGGATCTAATAAACCTCATTTCTATTTGGCTCTTCCATGACCTGAGATTTGCAGTTGTCCTTCAGCACATTAAAAAAAAATCCCTATCCCACAAGTCTCATTTCACCAGTCATTTTCCAAATAGTTTAAACCCCCCCTTTACTAACCCTTTGAGTGTCAGAGATGTAGCCAGTGCATATGCTCCTAAATTAATGGCAGTGTTAGCACCTTCTCCTAAATTAACCCTTTGAGTGCCAGAGGGGTACACAATGCATTGCTTTGCAATGCATTGCATACCCCTCTGGCACTCAAATGGTTAATGAAGTTAGCCAGACATATGAAAATGTGTGCTAACTGCTTTGCTGAATTAGATGCAATTGCTAATCCTTTCTGACATTTTAGTCATGCCCATTTTATTTACTTTTTGAAATGTATTCAATAAAAAAAGCACAAACATTTGCTAATTTATATAAAACGTGCAATTCAGTAGCATCTGACTCTAACCACTCTTCTATCAAAATTACATTGTAAATAGTAATTGCACATATTCCTTGCATTCGGCCCTTAGTGCAGATTTCCTCAGCACCTTGTTAACCCCTTAAGGACAGGTGTGCGTGCGTGACTGCCACTTAAGGACCATGGAGCTTTTTTTTGCAGGATCATGTTCAGGGCTCCAAGAACGGCATGCAAGTTCACCCATGATGGTCCTTGGATGTCATGGGTCCTTAAAGGGTTAATAAATTGTGTAAAACAAGGCCAGATGAATGAAAAACACCAAAATGTCCATACACACCCACATTCACAAGTGGCACAAAGCAGCCATTTTTGGTGTAAAACATTTTGTATGTAGGCATTCGGCAGGTGCAGAACACAAAGCAGGTCCTTTGTGCCTGTTATAGCATGTAATCACAATTGTTAATTTTCTCACAAAGCATTATTTAAAAAAACTGTATTCAGTAAATAAAATCCCTGAAATAAAATAAGCATTATGTGTGGAAGGGACTTTTCTTCTGAGAGTTTAAAGAGTAGGCAGTTCCGTGTTTGTTATAATACTGTATTTTGACAGTTATGTTTAGAAGGACAAGGACACAATCTCTGTTACAGACCTGATAGTGCAAGGCTTGGTTTCCTGTTTTGGAGTCAGGAATTGAACTATCCAATTATAAGCAGTAAATCTTGACCTTTAAAGAAGTAAGCACATTTGTGAGCTCAGAGTAGATAAATAGCTTGCAAATCCATGCCCCCTCATCCACATGGCAACAATCAGTATCCTCAGAAATAATTCCGCCCTTGGGTCATTTACCATGTAGCGTTTTATATTACAAGCAAACCATGCATTGGTTTCTGTTCTTAATTATAGTTAGATGCAAGTTTCTTTAAAGTTGCTTTTTTTGTCTCTCTGAATGGACTTGGAGTCTGCATAAATCCATTATGTAGTCTAATTCAGTGATATTGGTAAGAGGTACATGTGTGGGCTAGGTACTGAATCTCAGGACTTGACTTAGATCCTTATGTTCAAAAGAAAAGAGGAAGAATTCCTGTGAAACCAAGTGCACCAGTGAGGAGAATTAAACATTCCCAATTTCCCATTGATTTAAATGGGGCTTTTGATCCCTTGAATATTATAAAGATCTTCACTTCATTTCTTCTCAGCAAGTTGGAACTTCTCTATAAATGGTTAAAATCCCCATTTAAATCAGTTAGATTTTTATGAATGTCTATTTTATGGTGAATTTGGTGTAGCCCAGAATTTCACTTTTCTTTTGGAAATTTGGCCTCTAGAGCCCTATATTCAAAGGGAAAGTGGCGGTATGCTGGGAGAAACCAACTGCATCATAGGGGGAAAATAAAAATAAAAAAAATCCCATTGATTTAAATGTGGTTTAACCCTTTGAATACTAGAGAGGTCTCGTGCTGGAGATCTTTCTAGCATAAATGGGATTAAAATCCCCATTTAAATCAGTGGGCATTTCTGTTATCTCCTATAGTGCAGTTGGTTTGCCCCAGAATTCCTCCATTTTTCTTTTGAACATGTGGCCCTTAGTGTCAAATTTGGGGTGACTGTACTTTTGCAATTTTGGGGAAAACCAACTGTACCATAGAAAGGAAATAAAATGATCTATATATCTGTCTGTGTATCTATCTATCTGTTTTATTATTATTATTCTTTATTTATATAGCGCCAACTAATTCCGCAGCGCTGTACAATAAGGAATAGACATACAGAGATATTAAATATTACAAATCAAATGTGGAGAGTAGAAGGGTTAGAGGGCCCTGCTCGTTAGAGCTTACAATCTAGAGGAAGGTAGGTTGGACACAGAAGGAGTAAATGCTGTTGGGTGTAAGTGCCTCCTGCCACATGAACTGCCAGTCAGTCAGTAGGAGAGAGAAGTGCTGTTGAGTGCAGTGGTCCAAGGAAGGGGTGGTTCTTGATGATAATGTTTATGGAGGCAGTTGATAGGCTTCCCTGAAGAGGTGAGTTTTCAGGGAGCGTCTGAAGATCTGAAGTATGGGAGAGAGTCTGATTGGGCGGGGGAGAGGAGAAGTCCTGTAGGCGGGAGTGGGAGGATGTGATGAGAGCTGTGGAGAGGAGAAGGTCATGTGCAGAGTGAAGATGGCAAGTGTATTTGGAAATAAGAGATGAAATATAGGGGGGTGCGGTGTTAGGGCTATATAAGTTAGCACCAGAATTTTGAATTTAATTCTGTATGCTATTGGGAGCCAGTTGTGGGACTGACAGAGGGGTGTGGTGTTAGAGAAGTGATGAGTGAGGTAGATTAGTCTTGCAGCAGAGTTCATTATGGACTGTAGTGGGGTTAGTTGGGTGAGAGGAAGGCCAATTAGTAATGAGTTATTCCGATGTTCGCCAATTCTTATGTTATTGTATTAACAGTATTTGAAAGTGAGAGAAATCTCAATGTATTCGTCCTGGTAAAACAATTTCTAAATAAATAAATAAGGTTTCTCCAACTTGAAAAATCTTAATGCATAGGCTCACAAAACACAGAGATTGGAGAGTTTATCTCACTGGAGAAGTTATCTCCTGTTTATAACGTCTTTATCAAACCTTCTTGCATCTCCCCAGGGGTGGTGGGTTGTAGCTTTTTTCTGACCTTCAAAATGAATATTAGGGCTCTTTCAAATGGGCAGCTTCTGTGGCTCAAATGTTTTGTAGCACAAGTTTTTTGTAATAACTGAAAATGTTGGTGTGTTTTTAGTGCTTTTTCACACACGATTTGTAGCACAACTTTTTTGTACTGCGATATTTTGTAGCATGTCTTTTTTTGTAGCAGATGAAAATGTTAGTCTGTTTTTAATGCTACAGTGTTGCAAGTTTTTCCCCGCATCACATTCTCTCAATAGAAACAGAAGTCATAAAAACACAGGGAAAAATCAGCCAGCAACAGTTGTGCTATTTCAAAGTTATTCCATTGAAGTCTATCCTACAAATTTGCAGTTGCATTATTGCACTGTCTGGGGAAAATTGTAGCATGCTGTGTTTCTCAAAGACAATTGCAGTACATGTTGCCTGTGTGAAATGTCCCATTGTATACAATGCTTCACAACTCATCCTGTTTTCTTCACAATTTTCTGGTCATTGTAATACCTCCCAACATTTCATACTACCAAAAAGGGACACTTTTTGCTTTAGGGGGCGTTGTTGGGGGAGAAGCAGGAGGGCAGGGCATTGCTGAGAATTTTTAGGTTATTTTATGACCTACTGACTCCTCTGTGTGTAACGAAATAAATGATTTAGTGCAAGAACAAATTATTTTATTTTATTCAGAAAATGTTATACCAGGAAGAATACATTGTATACATTTAGTGGAACTACATTATAATATTATCTATCGTTGGTATTTGGTGCCAGTAAAATAACATAAAATATATAGTACACACTCACCACTGTGTTGGAGATGTTTAGAGGAGTGTGAACTATTGGAACAACTGAAATTAAATGTATCTAGATTGATTAATTATCTATTTGCGAGAGAAATAGATTTAACTCCACAATTGTTTCTTTTTTATGTGATTTCCATCAATAAATAAATGTCATAAACGTGATGATTCATATCTTCTTAGCTGCTAAAATTTGTATAGCTAGAAACTGGAAAAAACAATGGGGGATAGGCTGGTGGGAAGTAATAGATCAAATTGATTATCAATATAAGATGGAGAAACATTTTTGTTTAACAGAAGTGAGATTTGAACAATATATTAAAATTTGGTCAAAATGGTCAGTTTACATTAGATCTGGGGATTTTTCTAATTTGATTCTGTCAAAGGAGGAACTATGATCTTTTTACTAGTTGTTGCTCAGAAGGCCCTAGGCGGCTCTCTTCGATATAAGATGGGAATTATCTTATAATAGAACTAAAATTTCTCACTTGTTCTGGAATCTGTCCGTCTCCCCCTTACGTGTGCATATGAATGTAAGAGTTTATGAAGGATAGGATGTTTTAGTATTATACTGATTTTAATATGTATAAGAATAAATTAATGATCGTCAGTGTCACAAGCGAAGGCTATAGGCCTTGCTGAGACAGTGGGGAGAGTGTGGGAGTGAAAGGATTAACAATACCAGACCCCTGAAATCCCTCCTGCACTATCTCCCCAGTACTACAATTACTGGTATTTTGAGAGTCCTTGGGAACTTCAGATGCTATATCCCCCTTCCGTTGTAACAAATAAATTCCCTGTTTTATCCAGAAAACACATATTACATTGTTTCCACAGTTCCTTCTAAGAGGCCAACCCCCTTCAGTTGTTACCTGGGGGGATCAGGGGTTTGGCTTGACTGTTTACAGCCCACTCAATCAAACCTGTCAGATCTTACTGGAGACTTGTACCTGAAAAGTCATAAGGCTTCCCAAAACATGCAACACACAGAACACCTTTATAATGTTATAATAATCGTATTCCTCATATTTGTGTGAATATTAGGATACCAAACATGCTGGGTCTAACTGTTTGCAAAGTGGCTGTTCTTGTAACTCATAGCAGGAACACCTCCCCCTGGCATGTCTTGTACCCACCAAAAGGGTAGAACCTGGGCATTCTGAATATATATTTGTATTGAACCATTTTACACTGTATATACATGTTCCCCCTATTTCATTATATTTGACTGTCCTTTGGGTGAACTTCCATCAGAGCAAAGGGTCCAGTATAGTTTATGACACTCTGTTCTGCTCTGGCGATGCTCATTCAGTTTCTGGTGATGTTATCTACTTAGCTAATTTTATGGCCTAGGACTGGTACACTTTGAATAACAAACAAACAAAGTATACAACCCAGAGGGCCAACTCATGCCTTGGCAAGACAGTCAGTTTAATGTACTTATGTCTTGTTTTCAAGTATGCCATATATAGTTTGCAGTAAAGGGTTACACATTAACAGAAATAGAAAAACATTATATGTACATTTACACATAAACATGCATACATATTAACAATTATATACAGTTCCATACTGTTTTTAGATATAAAGAAGCATTTATTTTTAAGCATTTCAGACTGGTAGAAGATCTGATTTTTGCAGGCAGGTAATTCAAGGTTTTTGGAGCTCTGAAGAAAAAGGCAGATAGACTGGCTTCTTTCTTGTGTTGTGGTATACGCAGTGAGTTGTTAGTAGTGGAGCAGAGGTTATAGTTTGTATGGAGAGCTGGAGTGAGTATACTGCCCAGTTAGTCTGGTAGATTTCCAGAGCAGTGTTTATAAACTAAGCAAGAAAGGTGAAGGGCATGTCTCGATTCCAGTGTTAACCAAATTAGATCTTTAAGCATATCACATTGATCAATAGTGTAATTACATTTTGAGTATAAAGCCACATAATGAATTATATAGTGTCAAGTTTACTAAGATGGATTTGTGGTGCAGAAGCATTTACTGTGTCCCCATAGTCTATGACTGGCAGTAACATCTGTTGTACAATATGTTTTCTTACCAAGGGACTTAAACAGGATTTGTTTCTAAACAGACTACTTATTTTAGGATATTCCACATACTAAGTTATAAACATACATACTGAAGTTTAACCAAACATTAATATGAATTTCATTTCTGTGGAGAAATGTAATACACTTATATACACATCGCATAGCCTGATTGTCTAAAAAGAGGGACACCAGGGTGGGAAAGAGGGACAGAGGGATTTGGGTTTCCAATGAGGAGCTGTCCTTCCTAAAGAGGGACACTTGGGAGAAATGCACTGTCATACCTCCCAACATTTCAAATTGCCAAAGAGGGACACTTGTGTTTTAGGGGGTGTTGCTGGGGGCATGGCTGGTGGGTGGGGCATTACCGATAATTTTCAGGCTATTTCATGACCTATTGACTCCTCCTTTTGTTACCTAATAAATGACATAACAAAACCAAGCTATTTTATTTACACACACTAAACACATATACTGATATTTAAACAAACAATAATGTGGGTTTTATTGCTGTAGAACAATATGATACTCTTATATACACATACCATGCAATCTGATCTCCAAAAAAGAGGGACATCAGGGTGCGAAATAGAGACAGAGGGATTTGGGTCTAAAAGAGGGACTGTCCCTCCTAAAGAGGGACACTTGGGAGGTATGCACTGTGACAGTGTCATCGGTGTGAAAGAGGCTTTAGTGTTAGAGCAAGGATTTCTCAGTATTGCTCTCCCTCAATATAAACACAAGTGACAACATTGCAGGGAAAACACAACTACTTGCGATAATGGACCAATTTCAATACGATTCTTCTGAAACCTTTACTACAAATTTGTAGCTGTGTTATTGCACATTTGGAAGGTAAGTGCACATGCTGTGTCTCTCTGTGACAATCACAGAGGCTGTGTGAAATTCTCCATAGGATACAATTATTCACTACTCGTGGTTCTTTTCATGCACTGCTGTCACTGTTACAGGTTTGCTGGTTTGAAAAGGGGCCTTAGTAGCCATGGTTCAAATTTTGCTATTTTGTTAGTTTAAACAATGAGGCTGATGTAGTGGAGCAAACCAACTGCACCATAGGAACAAATACAATTCACAAAATTACTATTGATTTAATTGGATCTTTCAACCCCTTGAATGCTGTAGAGATCTCCAAACATTGATTTACAATGGGTTGGAAACTTTTCTAACATTCAAAGTATAAAAGTTCCGCCCAAAGGGCAATTATCAGATTTTGCTAGGTTTGCTATTATGGGAGCAGACTATCCTAGGGCTGTACTGTGCAGTCCCAAAATGGCTTCCATTAGCTGTTTGAGGGAGAGCATAAAACTAACTCCCATAGTGGAACTGTGTGTGTAGCCTGCATAGAAACTCACTTTTGGGTTTTCAAGGCCAAGTGCATGGACACTAGACTGAAATTCCTGTGATGGACAGGAGACTGAACTTCCTGTGATGGACAAGAGACTGAACTTCGAGAGTTCAGTCTCTTCTTGCATGATAAGTGAGGGAACACTGGAGGTTTTCTTTTCAGACCCACATTCTGCTCCCCCATTAGTCCACTGGGACTCACAATAAAACCCATCTTCATTGACAGGTCTGTTTCCATGGGAGCAAATCTGCTGATGGGGCACTATCCAGGTAAAAAGTTTCCCTTTAAATGAATTATTATCTTTATTAGTTCCCCATGGATTAGTTAGTTTGCCCTAGAATTGATCCACTTACGCCCTTGTCCACATAACCCAGTACTGGTGAGAATGATCAATGGGCAAAGTTTCTTGTGCTTTGTGTAGTCAAGCAGTAATCCAAATGTAGGCCAGACAGCTGATATTGAATTGTGTTTTACACCTTTCTTGCTCCCAAGGGTTACAAATATATATGAGGTAACATTTATTAGGGACCTCTGGTGCTAAGAGGATCAGAAAAGACCCTTTCACCTGTCAGCAGCCTAATTATGATGTAAAAATGTCTTTTGGGAGTTAGGGTGTCTGATTTCTTTTTAGTGTGGTGCATTTGCTGGTGTCAGAGGTTCCTGCACAGGAAGACTTGATAGAAAACATCAGGCATAGCTTTGATCATGTTGTTTGTTGAATGTTTGGCCAGCTGCCCCATCTATTTCGACTGAGTCAGTTATAGCTGATTAGAAAATGGTTGGAGTTACCCACAAATATGTGCAAGTCTGACTAAGATGCCTCTGCCCTCCATCGAAGAATCCCAGTTATTTAAAAGATAAAATAAAAAACTGCTGGCTAAAATAAAGAAAATGTGCTATAATGATATTTGAAGCACTTTAACTGTGTGCATGCCAGAGAAGTATGTTAACATTTTCTCTTTCTCTCTCTTAATGCTAAAACATTATTTAGGTGTTAATATCCATGATATTATTTCAGTAAATAATTTCAAAAGCTCTGTGGCTAACTTCAAGGAGAAGTAATGCCTTTTAATATTTATAACCTCTGATTACCTTATGATGGTCAGAAATCCTAATGGCCTTTATGAATTTTGTCCTTGTGACTTTAGTCAAGAGGTTAAATCTTCAGTCAGTTATGGATGCCATGTCCATGTAAGCATGCAAAAGGCACATATAAACAAATGGTACACCCTTCTGTAAAATAGGTAAAAAGTACATTGTAAGCTATAGCCAATTGGCCTCTTTCATATATAGATGGTCACTATGTTTGACAAACATGCTCAGGTAGGAGATACTGCTGCCCAACACTTAGGTAACTATTGTGATGTCAAACCTGGTTCTCTAAATCCTGCTGCTACCTCAGTATAACGACTGTATCTCTTATGCTGCAAAAAAGAGAAAAGATAAAGACAAGTTACACATGTCAACTTTTCTATTTATCATGGCAAAGTCTACAACACTCATTAGGTAGGATCAATCGCTTCTCACCCAATAACCCTGCTTATCCCAGGAAACAGAAATCCATATAGGGCTCCACAAAAGGCTTGTATAGAAATCTACGAGGGGATGTAACCCAGAGGTCTCCTAATGAAATGGCTGTTTGAAAGTCAGGAAAAGCGTTGGGATGTATTGCCAATTTTTTTTTTATTTTAATAAATAGTGAATCTCATCCCTTTGCCAATTTCTATACAAGCGATTTGTGGAGTCCTATACGGATCTCCCATTTGCTGAGGTGCCTGAGAGGGATCTGACCTGTGGCACTTTCCCGTCAGCTACATACCCAGAGTCAGTCCCTTTCAGAGAACACTGTGGGTATATTGGATGAGTAGAGATTGATCTGGTCCCAATGTATGGAATGTTGCAGAGTTTCCCATTGTATATAGAGAAGTGGATACACGCATCCTGTCTTTTTTTCTTTCTCTTTGTCCATGGAGGCAGACATGACAGTTGCTAGCAGGTCTACAGGACACAAACTCTGCCCACTGCACATGATAATCGTAACACTTTAAGGGCCTGCGGGATGTTTAGCTTGGAATCATATTAGTACATCCCCCTAGAGAAACAGAGTCTCATTCATATTTACATTTTGCATTCTGAATACGAAAATAAGTCTTAACACTGTAAGCACCAGAAGGGCGTGTAACACATTGTGCTGCTCCCCTCTCTAAAGGGCTAAGTAATGGATTCCACTGTTACTTTAAAGTAATACTTATATCTTGTAAAGACTCAGACACTGTTTTACATATTAATAGTAATGGTTTTTGCAGATAAAATGCAGGGCCCCTTATAAAAACAAACAGTTATGACATAGGTTAATCCTGACATTATTCCTGGCAGTTACCCAGTTTATAAGCAGTTTTTTCTGTTTGACATCAGGGAAAGGGAGAAAGAAAAGGACATATATTAAATGTGGATCAAATTAAAGTATTTTGCTGCCAGAAAGGAGAATTATTACAAGACTAGCAAGTTGGTCATGCATCTGTTTTGTGTGATACCGTTTTATCACAGAATGTTTTCATTTAATTAGTTTTTCATAGAGCTGTAGTCATCAGTGGAAAGAAAATACTTTGGATTAGCCATATGTCATCCTGTATAAACACATTTTGCCATTTGCTGGTTGTCCCCAATTAGAATACAGTGGATCAGCGGGATTCATTAACATATTACATTTGAAGTTTTATGTTCCTTGTAGTATCTGCGAAAAGGCTTAACTCCTTCAGGGGAATGTGCAAATGTGCTAGGGACCTGTTTATTTGTGCTGCACCTTACCAACTCCTATGTGCAACATTTTTAAGCCAAAAACATGGCTAGTTAATGCCACCTGCACTAAGGGGGCAGACAGTGTGGCAGTGTATGGATATTTTTGAATGTTCCTCTGTGCCTTGTTTCACACAGTGTATTTACACTATGAATGCCACAGGGACATACTTGGGAACTTCATCCTGTAGAGCACCCGGAGAGGGCTCATGGCTTGCGACCAGGCATATATTTAATGACACGATTCACATCATAAAGAGGAGGGGCTTAATTGAGTGGGTGGGGCTTACTGTCATTGTGCCGGGGAGGTGGGCAGAAAGGGGGCAGAACAATGTTGGAGGAAGGAGAATTGGGTGGAAAGTGGGCAGAACAGGGTGCGAATGGGGAGAAGTGGGCGGAGTTACTCAGGTAACTCACTACTGCCAAAGAATCAGTCAGTGTTCCCAGAGACCCAGTCTCCTAGACAGATGGGAAAAGTTCCCAGGTATGCTGAGGGGTGTGCAATGTGTTGCATTGCAATGCATTTTGTAGCCCACTGGTATTCAAAGGATTAACAAAACACTTCAATTTTCATGCTACCTCTCTGGTGTTCAAAGGGTTTAGGCTGGCACTGGCAGAGTTGTGTGCATCCATGTGCATTAACCCTTTGCTTTACAATGCGTTGCATACTTCTCTGGCACTCAAAGGGTTAAGTGCAGAAAAAATAGAGAACAGCGCAGCAAACAACACACTTCTAAGCATAGTAGTTGTAATAAGCTCAGTGAAACAAGTCCCTTGTTCCCCAAAAGAAAGCTACTCACATGACTGGGAGGCTTCCCCTGCCTCTCAGTATATAGGCCCGCACTGGATTTTGTGACGCGTGGTTTGGCGCCGTACTCTCCTGGGGGGGTGGCGGGATCGCCGGGCCGGTTGGTTTGGTCCTCCGGCTTGTGCTTCACTGACGCATGGTTTGGCGCCGTTCTCTCCTGGGGGGGTGGCGGGATCGCTGGGTAGGATGGTCAGAACTCTATTTAAAAGGTGAGTGAGACATCTCTTCTAAAAATTGCTCACAGCGGCACAAACTCATACACACTTTGGTTAAACATCTACGCTTAATTTTCGCCATATCACTCATGGACTAAGCGCATCACTGTACTATTCTTACTCAAAGGGTTAAAGCCATTTGTACATTAGCATAGGTGAAGGTATGGGATTTTCAAGTGTTAAATTAGCACAACAGATGGGCTTCACTGGCAGACAAGAGAATTCCTTTGCTTATTTGCTAAAAAGGTATCCAGTACATTGTGAAGCAAGGTGTTGAAGACCTCTCCAGAATATGTGGGGATAATATATGGAATAAGTAAGGAATTATAACTATAACATTATCTCCTCCCATGCTATTCATTTAATTCAGCTGTTTAACTTAAATCGACCTTTTGAAATCACCCCGCTGTTACCCTCCTCAAAATGAACTTGCAGAGTTGTAATAGGCATAATGTTTGAAAATGCTTTTTTTCTTTTTTTTTAGAAATATTTATTTTTTCGTCCCTACCTTATGTTATGTCACTTCTCCTCTCTGCATGGAACTGTATGTAAATAAGCTTCTTTTCTTCCAGTGTCAAGCTGTAAGGAAAATGACATCACCAAAAGGGGTTAGGGAAAGGTATACACACAACCCCATGTGACTGCAAGTCATAGACTTCCAGCTTATGTTCCACGCAAGGGGATCAGTTTTATTACCTCCCAACTGACTAATAGGAGCCACCTTGGGGCAGCAAAGAACAGTCTTGTTTTTTTTTTGGTTTTATTAAGCTTACTAAGTAAATCATAATAACTGTCCTTTAACCATTCCCATTCCTAATTTCCCCTTTTTTTTCATCAGCCACTCCCCCCCCACACACACACACCAATCTCTCTTTGCCTTTTCCCTCAGGCACAGTAGTTCTCTTCTCCAAACTATTCTAATTTTTCACTGCGTTTCCTTCTACCCTCTCATGCCTCTCCCTTTCCTTCTCAATCCTTTATTTTTCTCTCTTCCATTTTCCGTATCTTATGTATTTATTTCCACTTCATCCTGTTTAAGACAAAAACCAAAACAAAAAAAAAACAACAAAACTAACCCAGTAGCAAGCAATGTACTAAGAAGAATGGATTGTACTGTGTACAAGAACTGGAACAAATCTGGTCAAACCAACCTCAATGTGGGGACATATAAAACATTTCTATCATTTCCATTGATTTAAAGGAACACTAACACCTAAACATTACATTTGTTGATATAACCTTAAAGGGATAGTAATGCTTTGTTTTAACTTTATTTTATTTTGTAGGCATTAAAAAAACATGAAGAATGATATAAGTCTTATCTCTCAATCCTTTATGGTTTATGAGATATTCACAAGCAAAGTTTCCCCTCCCGCCCCTTTTTCCTAGTGTAAGCCATCTCTTCTCAGATGTGAATCTGGTTGTATGACCAGACAGATAACAGAAGGGGACAATTTTCTTTGTATGAAAACAATGAAAGCCCTTCCCCCCTTGACAAGTTTTTCAGCTTTTTCCCTTATCTTAATTGAAGATTGTCCCTCTCTGCAGTCTACCTGGGCACCTCCCTTCTGATCTGGTTGAACAGGGGGGGGATACTTTGTTTGTGAATATCTCATAAACCATAAAGGTTTGAGAGATAAGACTTATATCATTCTTCATGTTTTTTTAATGCCTACAAAATAAAATAAAGTTAAAACGAAGTATTACTATCCCTTTAAATATCACATACTTGCAGTTAGCATAAGTAAGTATTAATTATTCGTATATAACATCTGTAAAATATAATCTTAGACTTCCTTTTTATACATGTATAAACTGTCCTATTCAGAAAGCATTTTTTAGTTTTGTTTCTGCTATTTATATTTAGAGATTAGTTAATTCATTGGTTTATTATGACCAGTGCCCTCTGCTGTAGTAGTTATAAGGGCTGTTACAACATATTTACATGCTATACTAAACAATCACCTCAAGATTGTTGTGGTACTTGGAGCTTTAGAAAAGACAGGAATGGCTGCTCCCTCGGAGCGTATGTAAGATTAGATTTTAGGCAGCAGAAAATAAACAAAGGAGTTTTACAGATCATAGCATTCAGTACAGGGGATTTACAATTAGATACCCCCAACTATTACCTTTATTAATATCATTAATTTGTAAATCACCAGCATATTCTACAGAGCTGTACATTTAGAGAATCCATTACAAACACATGACATGTTTAACAGATGGGTACAAATGGTGGTGGGGACCCTGCTCTTGAGAGCTTATGTCACGGAATGCTGGCAAAAGAAGGACAGACACAATTGTATAAAATATAACCAACTTTATTTATAATGTACAGCAATAATAGTATAGCCGACACAACCCCAGAGAAGCAGATATGACCCAAGGTCCCTCCAGAGCTGCACATTGTGCTATGCACTGCACTGCTTAAGATCTCGAGACTAGGGAAGCTGCTCAAGTTGGACAACAGAGAATGGTAGAATATGTGTAAGTCACCACTTGGTCTGCGAACAGAGGCAACAGAGAGCAAAAGCAGACCAGAGCCAGGAGGCACCGAGACTACAGGTCAGGAATGCAGGTAGTGTAGGGAGCTTGTAGGCAGTCAGCGTCAGAGATCAGACAAGCCGGGGACTAGACGGAGCGAGAGTAACCAGGCCACTGGTCAGGCAACCAGAGACTATGCTGAACGAGTAGGAGCCAGGGCCTCTGGTCAGGCAAACCAAGGACTACAAGGACCGAAAGTAACTAGGCCCACAGGGAAGGCAACCGGAGGCTACACTGAGCATGTAGTAGCCAGAGTGACAGGTCAGAACCGATGTGGGTAGTCAGACAAGCTGGGGTCATACACGAAGCAAGTAGTCAGCCAGAGCCACAGGTCAGAACCAAGGTGGGTAGTCAGACAAGCTGGGGTCATACACAGAGCGGACTCTCAGGTAAGTCACAGGTCACAACGAAGCACAAGACACAATAGTAGAAACACCACATAAGGGCAATGACTTCCAGGCCCAGGGAGGTTTATAAAGGAGCAGAAGGAGGCAGGATCCAATTAGGCCACCCAGAATAGGCCCATAAACATGTGTCAGTGCTAGTGCACATGATAACCCAAGGGGAATGTGATAGTACCCCCCCTTAACAACTTCTTCCCCACGGAAGAGAACCAGCACTAGAGGAGGTGCGGGAGTGGAATTCACGGAGAAGATCTGGTGCATATAGATCTCTCTTAGCTACCCAGGAACGCTCCTCAGGTCCATATCCTTTCCAATGAACTAGATATTGTACCTGGCCTCTGACCATGCGAGTGTCCAAAATACTTTGAACCTCCTACTCCTCATGGTCCCCCACTTGGACAGGTCTTGGATGGATAGGAGCAGTAGTATTTCTGTTACAGACCAATGGTTTCAGTAGCAACACATGGAAAGCATTAGAGATGCGCATATTAGCATGGAGTTCAAGGGCATAGATTACGGGGTTAATCCTACTGAGAACCTGAAAGGGACCCAAAATCGGGGAGCCAGCTGGAGATGGTAGCTGTCTACATTCTGCTTGTCTCTTATATTGCAACGTGGAACTCTGCAGGGATCTCTGAACCCATACCCATGTGGAGCGAAGTGCCTTCAAGTGCAGCTCCAGAGCAGGAATATTCTGAGCTGCGAAAGACCCTGGCAGCAGTGAAGTGTGGAACCCGTAGTTAATCAGAAAGGGTGAGTTCCAAGAGAAGGAATTGACTGCACTATTTTTGTCAAGCTCTTCCCACAGTAACAGGTTCGCCCAATTATCATGATGGTTGGAGATAAAACAACAGAGAAACTGTTCCAGTGCCTGATTGGACGCTCTGCAGCACCGTTAGACTGTGGGTGGTAGGCTGAGGAGAACGAGAGCTGGATACCCATCTGTCCGCAAAAAGCTCTCCAAAAACGCAACACAAACTGGCTCCCACGATCGGAGACCACCACTTTGGGTATACCATGGAGGCAGACCACCTCCTTGGCAAAGATCTCGGCCAACTGCTTGGAGAAGGGGAATCCCCTCAGTGGCACAAAATGGGCCATTTTGGAAAATCTATCTACAATCATGCGGATGACTGTGTACCCCTCTGAGACAGGCAACTCCACCATAAAGTCAATGGATAGGTGTGACCATGGACGTTCCCCATCAGGAATGGGTTGCAGGAGACCAACCGGAAGATGTCTAGGAGTCTTAGTCCGAGTACAAGTGGAACATGGGGCAACAAATGTGGCGCAATCCATCCTTAGTTTGAACCACCTAAAGAGTCTAGTCATAGACCATATCAGTTGGTCTCTACCAACGTGCCCTGCTGCCTTCGAGGAATGGTATGTCTCCAGCAGTCTGGGACAGAGGGATTTGGGCACAAAATACTTCCCATTAGGCTTGTCCGTCGAGGCGGAAGCTTGAGCAGCCAAAATCTCCTCTGCCAATGGAGATGTAATCTGGTAAGTATTGTAGCCAAGCAGCAGTTAGGAGGAATAATAGGTACTGGAGGTGACTCTTCCTGGTATTCGGCCCCAAATTGTCAAGAAAGAGCACCTGCTCTAATGTTTTTAGTAACAGGGAGGTAGGAGACCACAGAATTAAACCTCGAGAGGAATAGGGCCTATCTGGCCTGACGTGGAGACAACCTCTTGACCTCTGACAGATTTATTAGGTTCTTGTGATCTGTCAGTATCAGGATAGGGACTGTAGTACCCTCCAACAGACATCTCCATTCTTTCAGAGCCTACATCGTATAAACTCTCAGTCTTTGATAGTTTCTTAGAGAAGAAACTGCACAGAATCAATGGTTTCCCAGGGCCTGTGCTCTGGGACAACAATGTGCCTACTCCAGATTCTGAGATGTCAACCTCCAGGGTGAAAGGTAGGGTGGGATTTGGGTGCTCCTTTATAAACCTCCCTGGGCCTGGGAGTCATTTCCCTTACATGGTGTTTTGGCCCATAAACAGGCATCCGTGGTAGTGCCTGTTACCTGATGCCGTCTGGCAGCCATACAGAGGTAAGGAAGCACAGGATAACCCAAGGGAGACTGTGATAGCTTACAATGTAGAGGGAGAAGCAGAATAAGTGAAACAAAAGATAAATTAAGATGAGTTTCCATTCAGTTAGAGAGAAGGGAAAGGTTTAGGCAAACTGCATAGTTGGACTCCTAGATGAGTTGGAAAGGGGGAGGAAAATAAGAAACTGCTATAGTGGCAGCTTTGGGACAGTTAGAGGAATGAGGTATAAGCCTCTTTAAATAAATATTTTTGAGGGAGAGTTTAAATGAGTGAAAGCTAGGGAAAAGTCTGATGGACAGTAGCAGTGAGTTCCAGAGAAAAGGAGCTGCTGTGGTATAATATAGTGTGGTATAATCATAGAGAGGTCATTCTAAGGGAGGAACAAAGCTGAAGATCATTTAGTGAGTATAATGGTTGGTTAGGTGTGCATTTAGAGATGAGTATGATTATTTATAAGGGAGGGCTATTGTGGAGGTCTCCATAGGCGAGTGATAAGATTTTAAATTGAATCCTTATGGATGGCAGAATGAGGATGCCTACACAGCAAGTGTGACAGGTTAGATGAATTAACCTAGCTGCAGTGTTCATGATGGACTAACCTGGTGACAGTCTTACAAGAGGAAGGCTAGTTTTTGCAATAACTGAGCGAAAACATGATGAGGGAGTAGACTAGGTTTTTGGTAGTCTCATGAAAGAGAAGGCCTGATTTTTAGAGATGTTTTGGAGGAGAATATCTGAGGAGTGAAGGAGAGAGCAGAGTTAAAAATGACCCCTAGGCAGCCAACTTCAGAAGTAGGAGTTATAGTGGAGCTGTTCACATAAATGGTTATATCAGGAATGGGTACGGTAACACGAAGGAGGGATATTATAAGCTCTGTTTTTGAAAAGTTTAGTTTTAGGTGACCTTGTGACATCCAGGATGAAACTGAAGATAAATATTTTGTGATATGAGAAAGTATGGCGGACTTTAGGTTGGGAGAGGTATGTGTGTATTTGTGTGTCATAAGCATAAAGTTTACATTGAAGGCCATAGGAGGTTATCAGATTCTCAAGGAAGGAGGCATAGATGTATAATAAGAAAGGACCTAGGATTGATCTTTGGGTGAAATTCAACTAAAAGAGGCAAAGGAGTGGAAGAAGGCAGTGAAAGGAGATAAGGAGCCATTAGTTAGGTAGAAGGTAAACCATAGGGCAAAGCTACGAATACTATAAAAGAAGAGAGTTATTGGGAAGTGGAAGTGGTCTACTGTGTCAAACGCTGCAGATAGGTCGAGAAGCATTCATGAGGACTCTAACATATGTGAAAGCACTCCACTGCAGACCTCTTTAGCATTCAGTGAGTTAAAAAAGAAATCTATGGGAATGTATTTGTGTTCCCTGTGGTTCAGTTGGTTTGCTCCAGAATTACTCCAGTTTTTAGTACTACGGCCTCTGAAACCAGGACCGTGTAACAGTCTCTTTATCTTTATTTATTTAGAAGAAATTATTTGGAACCACTACCATTCAGAGGTTAAAAAGACTCATTTATATTGATTGAGATTTTTACTTCTCCTCTCTGGAACAGTTGTTTTGCCCTAGATTAGATCCAGTTCTTACTACATCAGCCTCTCTGGCACTCAGAGGTTTAAATCTTGAAGATCATGCCAGTTCCAGAGCAGAGCCTATACCCTTGAGTAAAGTGTGTTGTGGGCAGCACTTCCCATTTGGTTGCTGAATTCTATTTTTAGCAGATCACATTTGCTTAGGTCAAATGTCAAATCTAAAGTATTGGCCCTGCCTGTGCCTCAGGGAACACATTAGAGACCTCTGGTTGAGAGTGCACTAAAACATACATATCTTTGTTTACTTTGTAAACAACTGAAAACTGAAGAGGCAGAAATACGAGAGTATAGCAAAACCTTTCACATTTATCATCTATTATGAAAGGGGTATCACCTCCAAACTGCCTTGTAGTCAGGTCTGCGCCCCTGGGCTGAAAAGTGCAGCGAAGTTGGTGTAAAATGTTTCCATCTTCCTGTGCATGCTATAGGGTGGTATTTGTCCCTGCTCTCCTTAACCCTTTGAGTGCCAGAGGGGTATTCATTGCATTGCAAAGCAATGCCCTCTGGCACTCAAAGGGTTAAAAGAGTTGCTTGCATACTAAAGCTTTCGAACATAAGCATAAGTGCAAACTCAAAGCATTTGTATGTAAGCTAACCTATAAACTGATAAAATAAGCTGCACTGGTGTATTCATATATCCCCCTTTGTTTATTATAAATTGTAATCTGTACAGCAACTCTGTACTCACCCAGGGAAAACTGCATAATCTCGATCTGTTTGTAAGGAGTATCAGCAGTAGCTACAATAAAGAGCTCCTCCAAAGGGATTTGATGGTGGGAGGATAGACATTTGGATGGAGAAAGGTGTCTGATGTAGTAAGAATTGGAGCAATTCTGGACCAATCAACTGCACCACTGGAGACATAAAATCTAATCAATTCCCATTGATTTAAACAAGGCTTTTCAATGCTTTGGAGATATCTCTGTTATTCATGGGGTTAAATGATCCATTTAAATAATTGTGGTTGTTTATCTGTCCCTTGTGGTGCAGCTGGTTTGCTCTAAAATGAACATCAGTAGAGAAGCATATCTGTGAATGTATTTATTTTTGTAACATTTGTTTCATCAGCTAAGTGAGAACTATCAAAGCATGTGTTACATTTTGTTTGAGCTGTTTGTAATGAGGTATAAGACACGTGATAAGTGCCCACTGTTCTTGCATTCAGAAAGGCAGTTATGTTAGCCCATTTACAGGCAATTGAGGGCAATCACCTTATATTTTGTACTGGGAGCCTTGGAGGAGGCATTAATTGCTGCTTCCGTAGAGCATATGGATGGAATTTAGGCCTCAGAAAACAAAAAAGCATATTTGCAGATGGTTCATGAACTACTGGGGATTTATGTGTAAATAACACCAGATCATATAAGGTATTAGTGTTGCTTTAATGATATAGGGATCATCAAGATCAGTTATAAACCATATTTCTTCATGTCATAAGTTGAGTGGTACATAGAAATACTCACATTGCACTACAGGTTACTTTTATTGCTGGTAGAATTTCTAACATATAGTTTAATATTTTAGGTGTCAAAAAAATTGAAATAATGCATTTAAATGTGTGTGCCCTTTCTGATTATACTGAGACATTTACCAAGTGTATTACATTATGTACTTCTGTACTATACATAAAGAATATATTGAGGGACACTGCCGTGGTACACAGGTAGCTCAATTTGCATGATCTCAGGATCACCTTGTTCTGAAAGTCACAAGGTATGGACATTATCCAGCCCTTCAGATCACTGGGATCTGCAAGGAAAACTTATGAACAATCCATTTGGAGCTAAGGGAACTCAGTGGCCTTTGCTCTTGGGACACAGCCAGTGATTTAAAAGGGTCTTGTATACATTTTAACATACTGAATACAGTGCATTGGTCTTGTCTACAATTTGTACAGGGCATTGGGTGCATATTGGGCTCTTCACACAGGCAATTATGCTGTAAGTCACACAGCCCAAATGCAGCTTTTCTGAAACATTCTTATGTTTAACAGAGAACAAATAGAGCAGATTTACACATATGCCTATGGAGCCACCTTGTTCACATGGATGATGGATTCTTGCAATGTGCACCAGTCAGTGGCAGCCCAGTCATGTTTTGCTGAAGTCTACAGGGTCTGGCCATTATACATGCCACATACCCAGTGACAGGATGACTGGGGGAAAGCATGAACAATAAAGGAAAGGGAGATAGCTGTGCTGCATGGCTGCATTGTTCTTGACAAAAGTGCCAACTTAGCTCTGCCTGTGTCTATGAACTCATCAGTGGAATGTACAATATGATACTGTGATAATAAGCTTAGGAGCTGAATTTTTTGCTACTTCTACCTAATGCTGTTTACCAAGCTATTTAAAACGTCAGTTATCTTCTTTATGCTGCTTGCAGAAGGGATTGGCATTATGGGAGTTTATGGACAGTTCTTGGCATTCTGTCCCTCTGATCTTTGTTCCTTTCCCTGTACTAACAAGGTGCAAAGGAAATCTGCTTTAAATGTTTCCTTTTTCCTGGGAGGTGGTCAGGGCTTCCTCACATTAAAGTCAGTAGTGTGTGTGTGTGGGAGGGTGCACCGGTATACTCTATAGAGTTTGTACATACTCATTGGCGCAGGTGCAGAATTTTTTGTGCAAAAAATGAGCTGTGCTGTTGGATTCATAAATTGCCCCTTTGTATGTTGAAACAGTGCATATTAACCTCTTGTGTACTTTGCCTATGTGTGTAATACCCATCTAGTAGACATGGAGTTAATACACATGCAGCATCTGAGGCAATAACACTCTAGCATACCTCCAGCACACATCTTACCCTTGCGAGCACCTAACCATTTTTTAGCTAGTTATTTATACATTGATTACTGCTCAGCTGTACTAACACTTAGGGCTGACAGGGTGCATTCTTATTTGTGTGTGTAAACTGCTGAATTAGATTAAATTACTACAACCATTTGACCTATGCTTCACTTGCAACCGTCACTGAGACAGATATATTACTAATCTGCACTGAGATTCCTGGGCAGCGCAACTGTTTACATTTGTGCTTGTCAGACTCAGTAGTCAGACTCAGTAGAAATCAGGGGAGGGCTGGCAACTTGTGGCCTGCGGGGCAAATACAATCTACTGGCCCATTTCTTCAGTCTTTCCAGCCCAGTGTCCAGCCCATCCCCTTTAGTTACTTTTAATATTGGTATTAATGCTGTTAAGTAAGGTAAACGAGACCACATAGCTTACAGCTGAAATGCGGCTTCTCTAGTGATACCATAGAGCTTACAATTCAAGTACAGCAACATGATTGATACCATAGAGCTTACAAGGGAAATGATTTATGCTGTTAGTGTAGCTCTATTTGGATTGTAGCTCTGTGGTATCATTTATGTAGTTCCATTTCAATTGTAAGCTCTGTAGTATCACTAGTGTAGCTCCATTTACAGCAATAATTGGGAGACTGAGTGATGCAGTGGCCCACTGGCCCAGACATGTGACCAGCCCAGGGGGCAATTGCCCCTCTGCCCCCCAGGCCAGCCCTCCCCTGGTAGAAATAACTCTCCAGAGCAGGAGTTGGCAACAGTGGCTCTCCAGCTATTGTTGAATTAGATTTACAATCTGAGAAGAAAGCGATGGGAGTTGTAGTCCAACCACAACTTGTGGACGGGTCTGTCAATTCTCTCACTTTTCTAGGAATATCCCTTGGATTTGAATTATTGTCTCAGGATTCTGCTGTATCAGCTTTTGCTTCTGCTTTTAAAATGTAATACTAACCCCCATATAAAAAATGGTCAGATTCCCCATTGAGTCATTTAAGGAACAGAGTGTTGGTCATTGCATTGTAAAGCGATGTGTTGCACACCACCTTGGTCTTAAAAGGGTTCAGGATGATCTTGAAAAATACATATTTTGTTCGACGCATCCATACAGTAGCCATTTTTCATAAGTATCCAGAGTTATAAGGGGATGGCCTGGCAATCCTAAATGTACTGGGTAATAGACTGTAGATCTGAATATAATAATACTATTTTCCCTGAAAGGTATAGTTTTAATACTTTTTACAAGAGAAATCTAAAGAAAAGAAAAGAGAAATAGTTCAGTCTCCCACAGAAACACAAAAACACACTGTCTGTCACTCCAGTCTTTTTCCACCATTACTAGAATTTGTTTGGTGAAAACCCTGGTACTTATTCAGGGAGCCCGGACTGTCCTAGAGTAAGCTGACCAGACCTCCCCATTAACCATACCTCCCATCATTTCTAATTGCTGTATTGTTGTAGGTGGTGTTGCTGGGCGCTGTGGCTGGTGAGAAGGTCATTACTGAGATACTTTAGGTTATTTCATGATCTATTGACACTTCTTTGTAAAACTCAATAAATGATTTAGAGCAAGACCAAAGTATTTTATTTACTCACACTAGTTTATAATCATATATTCTGAGGATTAAACAAACATTCATGTGAGTTTTATTGCTGTTGAGCAATATGATACACTTATATACACACCACACAGTCTGATCTCATAAAAAAGATGGACAGCAGGATGAGAAAGAGGAACAGAGGGATTTGGGTCTCAAAGAGCTACTGTCCCTCCTAAAGAGGGACACTTTTGAGGTGTACCTTTAACTGCAGACACATGTGAAATATGTAAATGTCAGGGATTCTCTGAAATCAGTGCATCCACAAGATTATTTTTTCCTATGTTTCCCCATTAAATGGTGAGGTTTGACCAGCCTATCCCAGTGCATAGGGAGACTGTGAGGATTCAGAACTGTTTTAGGATAAGCATAGTTTCATCTTGACTGTGAAGATGCAAGTGCCCACTTTTGCCTATTGTTGAAATGCGCCTGGAATAGATCATTAATGTATCATTATGTGTGTCCTGAACCTTCTTGCATTACTTTGTGTGAATTATTGTATCAGATTAGCATGCAGTTATATTTGTGTGACCAGCTTCATTCATATCTTGTTTTTGTTCACATTCTATATATTTAACCCTTTGGATGCTAAAGACATATCCACCACATTACTATGCAACGCACTGGATATGTCTGTAGTTTCTATGGGGTTAAACATAAATGTGTGGCCGAAAAGACATTTTGTAACTTCATTTGGACATCCTGATACAAACCTATCTGTAAATCTTTAGTTCTAACCAGTAACATAATTACCTTAATCAATCACTTACCATAAATTTTGTTTACATGCCGCCCCATTCCTTTTTTATTGCTTAACTCTAATTGTTCCTTTAGGAAGTTAATTAACACGTGTTACGCATTTCAGTAAATTAGTTCTTACACATTTACTGCTTAATCCTGCACACATCATTATTTGACAAATACATTTGTGGGATAAATGTTTCTGGGCATTAAAATAAGTCCTGTGTTAAAAATTGGAACAAACATTGTGCTAAATCCTAATGTAAACCAAAAGCAACATTTACTCTTGAAGGTAATTAATAACTTCCTCTTCTAGTGTATTTACTAGTAAGTAAGGAGGAGTCCACTTTTATTGGAACAACAGGTTGTTCACAGGTTAAAAGGTTGCAAACTAGCACAAATTGTTTACCAGGCAGAAAAACCTGATAGCTAAAAGGTACACTCACACACGTCCTAATACTGTATTAACCCTTCGAGTGCCATACCTATCAACATTTCAAATGGCCAAAGAGGGACACTTTTTTGTTTTATGTGGTATTGCTGGGGGCATGGCTGGTGAGCGGGGCATTATCACAAATCGTTAGGTTATTTCATGGCCTATTGACACTTCTTTCTGTAACTGAATAAATGATTTAAAATATGACCAAATTGTTTTATTTAAACGCTTATTTATAAACACATACACTGAAGATTAAACAAAAATGAACGTGAGTTTTATTGCTGTGGAGCAAAGTGATACACTTACATACACGCCATACAGTCTAATCTCCTAAAATGTGGGACATCAGGGTAGGAAAGAGGGGCAGAGGGATTTGGGTCTCAAAGAGGGATTGTCCCTCCTAAAGAGAGGCACTTGAGAGGTATGGGGGTATCCAAACCACTGCAATGTGTTGAATGCCCTGCTGGCACTCATAGGGTCAAAGCATGCATAGTATGCTTTAGTACTGTGCTTGTACAACTGTTTTTCTTTTTGGGAGGTAGGATGATCAACCAATTGAACCAAACGCATCTGAAAAATGAATGCTACATATCTACATTACAATCCAGCAGTATTCACTGCATTCCTACTACATGCATATATCATAAGTGTTCACGTTTAAATGGATGAAGATGCTATAGGAATTCTCTGCAGTACATCCCTTTGATAGCATGGACCTTTGTCCTGCCAAGTCATCTTTAACTGATTTTGTAGGTGTGTTTTGATAGTAGATAAACTCCTATCGGGTCAAAGGATGCTCCACGCCATATCATGTATGCTACAGAGGTACCATGCTGGAGCAAGCAAACTAAGCTACAGTGGAAAAATAAACATTTTCAAGGTTATAAATGATCATACCTGGGAACTTCCACTCCTTGAGCCCACAGAGAGGGCTCATGTGCTGCTGGCCAAGGGGATGCAAATGGCTTGAATCATATCATGAAGAGGTGGTACTAAACTGGGAGGGTGGGTCTTACTGTACTTGTGTCATAAAGTAGGTCAGAAGTGGGTGGGAAGTGGTAGAACAGAATTGCTCATTTGTAGCTTACTGTATGTGACCTGTAATCTGGACTGATATTAACATTTTCACAAGGGTGTATTTTTTCAGAAGTGGGACTCCAAAAAGCCAATTATTCTGTTCTCATCATTGTATTGCCATGTTGTTCCATTCATGGATTCTAGAGACCTCAATAGAAAATATCAAATGTCTGTTCCACACTGAGGCCGACATTCATCATACTGAAGGAAAAGCTACATATCAAATAGGCTTTTCTCTTCCAGATTTTCGACATTATCATGAACCATCATATTTCCTTAACTTGTGGTGTAAATATCACTACTACTGACAGATAGAATTGGTGGATCTATTTGGCCGTCACTCATTGATGAATATGAGATGGACAGAAATGTTCTGACCATTGCTGAACAGGTAAATGGCTAATTCTCTGGTTTCCTTGTGCATTAAGTTGTTCACTGTTATTTTGACCTGAGTAATGCCTCTTGTACTATTTGATTTGTTCCCATAATTTAACTGAACATACTCAGCAAATGCATCAGACAGGTGGAAGGATCTACAATTTGACCTCTAGAGTTGCTTTCAGCGATATACCAAGCACAGAAAAAAGTAATAACAAACCTAAAATAGTTTTGTGTATTCTTGAATCCAAAATCCATTTCAGTTCATTTTGAATAGGCCAGGAGAGGGAAATCCTTGCTAAACTAAAATTAGCAGTTGGTTAGATAGATACGTTGGTTAATGCACTAGCTGTAGGATCTCTTCCAACCTCAGGGTGGCAGTTTATAGCCCTGGCAGGGTCAACTCAGCCTTTTATCCTTCCGTAATATTTTGATATCATTAAGCTTTTTAATTATTATTATTCTTAGTATTTTCATCATCCTCAGTTGGCCACTGGCTTGCTGAAGATGGTAATTGTAATCCAACAACAGCCTGAGTTTTACAGATTACCCATCACTAATATACACATAAGCACAAAAGCAAATATTTCTCTTCGGAGTACCAAATATTTCTGTTTCTCTGGTTTAATAGGGACAAAATAGTGCAGGGGGATCTGGGGAAATAAAATCTCCCTCTTTGTTTGCTGCTGATGCATGTGGAAATTCAAAGTCCCTTTATATAGCAGTTTGACTGTGGGTTCAATAAGTACCTACTACGCATTTTATTTTACAATACAGAGGCTTCTGTACTAGAAAGGCTAGAGCAAACCAACTGTACCATAGGGTTCAAATCAAAATGTTCATTGACATAAATGGGGCATTTAATGATTTGATTGTTCGAGAGGTTTATGACTCGTTACTTTGCAATATGTTGGGGCTTTTCTAACATTCAGGGGGTTCAAAGCCCATTTAAAAATGTTGGAATGTTGGCAAATTTCTATTCATCCTCTTTATTTTATTTGCTCCCTTTGCCCCATAATTGCTTCAGTTATTTTCAGTATTTCACAGTCTAATGAGTCTTGTTTGAAACCAATGCATCCAAACAATTACTTTTTCCTATGTGTCCCCATTAAATGCTGAGGTTTGACCAGCCTATCACAGTGCATAGGAATTCAGAACTGTTTTAGGACAGGCATAGTTTAATCTTGACTGTAAAGATACAAGTGCCCACTTTTTGACTGTTTCTTGTCATCTACAACAATGGCTGGCAGACCTGTCTTTAACCCCTTAATTACCCATGACATGCCAGGACCATCAAACGGCCCCTGCACTTAAGGACCGGTGACGTTCTTGGCAAGTCATGGAATTCTGGGATGGCAAAACACTGCTCTGCCATCCCAGAATAGTAGGCAGAAAAAAAAAGAAAGCTTTGTGGTCCTTAATGGCCAGATCGGGCTGTCATTAAGGGGTTAAGTACCAGTGGTCCAGGGGTTTTCTGCACTGGAGGGCCATTATTTTTTGTATGTCTGGAGAGCAGGAACGTGTGGGCTGTGTGAGAGGCTGAAACTGACTGCTCTGGTCTTGGAGCAGTCAGTTTTAGACTCCCCTCATGATCACTGCATACCTGCAGGCACGCTTTGATCAAAGAAATTAATGACATGCCTGGACCGTCACCGGTCCTTAATGCATGGACAGTCATGATGTACCTGGCACGTCATTGGTCATTAATGGGTTAAAGACCACTAACAAGCCATGTCTTGCTGATTTCCCTGGTGGGGCACTGGTGACTGAATTAAAATGATTGAGCCTCTGATTATCTCACCTGTGCTCAAACAGGGAAATCCTCAACTCCTCTCTTTTGGTTGTCCCTGAGGACAGGTTTGAGAAACTGTCCTACAAGGCAATCCTTTTCACAGACAGGTTTTTCTTTTGCTCTTCCCTATAAATCAGTTCCTTTTTATATTATTGGTTACTCATGCATTGGAGATTATTAAAGATTTTGTTTGTTAGGGTTCCATTGGTATTTTATATGGAACAAAACGTTTTTGCCACTTTAAAAAGTTAGAAAACCTCTTCTCAATACAATATACTTTTTCCAATGTTCCATATACTTGCAGTGAAAGAACTGGATGTAAACAGATCTGTCAAAGGATGCACACTATGGGCAAGATGTTCAGAAAGTGGTGGTAACCGAAATCTTAATCAGAATAAAATAGTCTTGACACCATGGTCCGACAGTTCTCAGACATGTTTCCATCATTTTTTACATCCAAATTCTCCATCTCCGTCAAAGGAAAAAGCCATCTTAAAAGTGGGCGTGGTTTAATCTATCATCATATTCGTTTCAATGTCACTTTTTTTGTCTGATTAACGTCATTTTTTCACAACAAAATAAAAATGGTCTTAACTTGGAGAAGACAAAGTAAGGAACTGTTAGTAGGAGTGAGAAGCAACTTGTTGTTTCAAAGATAAAATCAAAGACATTTTTAACAACAGAATATTTTAAAGGTAATGTTCTTGAAGATCTTGTTACCGTCATTTTTAATTCTTTAGATGCATTTTCAAACATGACGGATTTAGTTCTGAAAATATTGTCCTTCTTTTAGCACCAACTCATGATCCGGCAATTTTTTCATTATGACTACTTTTTGAACATCTCGCTGGGATTCCTGCACAGAAGAAATGGAGTAATTCTAGGACAAACCAAGGGAATTACAGAGGATGCATAAAAATGGCTACTTTAAATGTGGCATTTCACCCTTTGATTGCTAGAGTGGCCTCCAGTGCATTGCTTCACAGTGGAAATTTGGGGGATTTTTATGTGCTCAATATGGGTCACTTGTTTTGCTCCAAATTTGCCCCAATTTGGAGAACATTAGCCTTAACCATATATCTAATGGCTCATGAACATTACATACCAATCTTTAGCCTGGTTTAGATTCCAGTGGGAATCTTTTACATAAAACCAGTGCTCACTTATAAGTTACAATGTAATACAGGCCTTTGATACTGTCTATAAATCTAAATAATAGGAAAATGTGAATATGTCTTGTTTCATTTAACTCTTTGAGTGCCAGAGGGGTACGCAATGCATCGTGTTGCGTACCCCTCTGGCACTCAAAGGGTTAATGATGAGAATTGAAATGTGGGTGCCAGATGGGTACATTGGATACCCATTTGGCATTCAAATGGTTAAATGTGATGAAGAGCTTCCCCAAAAGTGTGTTTATTTATATTTGTTGCATTTATTTGCTTTTATTTATAAAGCTACCAGCATAATCTGATTCACTGTACAATGGAAAAACTGCTTATGTTGACATACCGATACAAGATGTATTTTACAAGTCAAGTTCCTATAGCTAATCCTTCAGTTTCACTATTATTGTTACCTTGTTGATATAACATTCTATACAGAAATAATAGTACACTCCAAGCATGCAATGCAACAAGTAGACACATACAAAACTGGTGCAGTCATGTTATATAGACTAAATAAACAGGTATAAATAGAAGCAACATACCACAGTATAATCCTGCCCAGAAAATAGCACCCGGTTCATTGGGAAACAAAAGACTACTCATACTTATCCTTCAAAAATGCTTTGGTGTCATGTTGCACTTATCAATAACTAAATGTAACTAATGTACACTGGAGAGTGAAAGCAAACCGGTTACAAAGGGCACTCACTGTTCATCATACTCTTCTTAACCACTTAAAGTATATTAATGATGCTACAAACATCTCCAACACACTGTTGCTAGAAATATCTCCAGCACATTGCAAAGTGGTTAATACATAACCTGGAAATGCTCTTACAAAGCAATGTGTTGCACATCTCTGTCGTCCTTAACCCCTAGAGTGCCACTGTGGTACAATATACAGACTTGGCCAACTGTTCCCACTGTGCCAAGCCAATATGTTGTATGGCTGAAATGTGGCCACTGTATAATCTGGTATAAACAGGACTCAGTGGATCCATTAAGAAAAAAAAATAGACCCCGTAGAGACATCAGGACCCCTTCTGATGCCCCTCCACTCAATTATTTATCTCCATGACAGCTTAGATTCGAGATCAATAAATTTGATTAAGAGAGCTGCATGGCTTCCCTGCTTCCATTCTACCCAAACTTCTAGGTAGGAGTGGAAGGGATCAAGATAAACCTTACATGTCATGTCAGCAGTGATAAGGAAGTTTTCTCTGATCCTGCCCACTCCTACCCAGTACCTCACTGGCTGGAAGTATGGGAGCCATGCTTCTTTCCTGCATCACCTTTATTGATCTCCCAGCCAACTTGACTGGGAGATCAGTAGCTGGGAGGGCATTACGCGGGGTTCTTATGCCCTCATGAGGTCTGGATTTAACCCTTTGAATGCCAGAGAAGTATTTCAACACATACTAATAGGGTACCATGTTTCTTGGGCCTAGAAATAGGTACTAGATAGACTAGGAAATCCCATTGTGTTGAAAGGTTTTAGTATGTTTGAAGTGACCGAATTGTAAAAAAAGTATGCTTTTTTCTATAGCACTATATTCTGGAAAGATTTGTGCACATTAGCCTATGGCTAAAAAGTTACGTGGCCCCTCATTTGATGCAGGAGAATGTCTGCTTTTCAAAATGGTATGCCTTACTGACCTTTTCTTCATATCTGTAGTGGTTATGACTGTTTTAGTGTAGGCAGGTCATTTTACAAAAGAAAGGTGGCAGGTGTAGTTTTGTGCTTCTGGCACCCCCTACGATATGTCAGCCTTTACCAATGGGGTACCATTTTTCTTGTGCTATTACAAAGTACTGAATACAGCAGGTAATTCCATAGTTTACAAAGATTTTAGTATCTTTGAAGTGGTGGAAATATATACATATTTCCCTATACTGCCACGATATGGAAATAATTGTGCACACTATCCTTGGTGTAGAAAGACAAACAACCCCTCATTTGATGCAGGCGAATGTCTATGTTCCAAAATGATATGATTTGTGTACCTTTCATTCATATCTCTAATAGCCAAGTTAAAAAAAGAAAATAAGTAGCCATAGTTTTGTTCTTCTAGGTCCCCTACAGTGTGTCAACCCATACCATCGGGATACCATTTTTCTTGGGCAAGCAGTATCTAATAAATGCAGTAGGGCATTCTATAGTCTTCAAAGATTTTAGTACATTTGGAGGGGTAGAAATGTAAAAAAAAAAAAGTGCCAATTTTTAACTTTAGCACCACTTTCTGGAAACATTTCTGTGCATCAGGTAAGTGACCCCCTATTAAATTTGATGGGTTATCTTCTTTCTAAAATAGTGTGCTTTGTCTACCTTGACTTCGTTATAGGCAAATCATATTTGAAATATTGTGTTTCTGGTATCACTTACAGTATGTGAACTCATACCAATGAGGTGCCATTTTTCTCGTAAGAGCAATAGCTACTGAGTACAGTAGGGAATTCCACAGTTTTCAAAGATTTCAGTACATTCCTTTAACACCTACCTTCTGGAAACATTTATGCGCACCAAACACCAGGCTATAGGTAGAAAGACACATGACTCCTTGTTTGATCGAATGGGATATCTTCTTTATGAAATATTTTTTAAGGTGCTGTAAAAACTATATATATTTTTGTATTTTTGTACTTGGAGGGATTGAATGCTTTTAAAAGTAACTGACATTTTCGGTAGCAACATAAATTATTTTGATGGATGTATAGATATCAAGCCGCTGGTACTGAAGAGATTGAATGGTTAAAAGGTAGGCTTTATTTACTGTAACCAAATGACTGCTGAAGTGATCTTCCACAAATTGCTTTATCATGTTTTGTAGACCACCATAGCATCTAGAGGGTTAAAGCATTTTGAGACTTTCCTCCCACCATTGTTTTTCCTGTGCACTTTTACTATATTCAATTCTTATGCGGAAATCAACTTTATTTTAAGTTAATTAACATTTCCTTAATTTTGGAGAGCTTTCCCTGTAACCCCTTAATGACCAGCAGTTCAGGGAGTGGATTCCCCTTAAAGGGACAGAAATGTCCCATAAAAATTGCTTCTAGTTTTGTAGACATTAAAATAATAAACTTAAGTGCTACAAACCCTATCTCTCAAACGGCTATGGTTTGAGATATATAGGCATTGAAAGCTCCCCCCTCCCTCCCCTTCTCCTGATGTCAGCTGTAAAGCTCACAGCAGGATATTCGAGTTGTACGACTCAAGGGGGCTCTGCAGTAGAGCCGAAATCACATTATTTAAAAAGAACTACTTAATTGGAAAGGACTACAAAGTGTACCTGGTTTGCAAGCACACTTTGTAGACCTTTCCAGTGAAGTAATTCTTTTTAAATAACATGTTTTTGGCTCTGCTGCAGAGCCGCCTGCTGGTCCCCGGACCGGGATCTCCTTCTGTCACTAGACGCTGAGATCAGGAGAAGGGGAGGGAGGAGACAATATCTCTCAAACAATAGTGGTTTGAGAGATAGGGTTTGTAGCACTTAGTTTATTATTTTGTGCTCTACAAAACTAGAAACAATTTTTATGGGACATTAGTGTCCCTTTAAGGAATGCTTTTGATGTCAGTTGGCGAGCCAGCACACGTCACTGATCACGTGTGCCAGCTCACCGAACGGGGGTCTGATAGTGACTGCTCTGTTCTTGGAGGAGTCAGTTTCAGACCCCACTAGTGGGCCTAGCATGTCACCTTAAGAGAAATGTTGTTTATTTTAACCATTTGAGTGCCAGAGAGGTATGGATACCTCTCAGACACTCAAAGGATTAAAGATAATTCAAAACTGCCCACATGTTGTACTAGTCATTTGTCGTTATATTAATACATTTACAGAGATGAATCTGTATTTGTTGGTGGCACATTGTGGCACTTTATACTAATTATTGTATGTAAGGAGCCAATATTGCTACACACTGAGACTGATGTATTAAATAGAACTGGAGCAATTCTGGAGATTTTCAAGTGTAGCGTAGGGGAGAAATAAAAATGCCAATTGATTTAAAAAACTTGAATGCTAGAGAGATCTCAAGTGCATTTCAAAGCAATGAGTTGGAGAGCTCTCTAGCTGTCAAGGCTGTTAAAGTCCTGTTTAAATGAATGGGGATTTGGGTAGTGCTTATTTGTCCCATATGGTGCATTTGTTTTAATCCATAATTGTACAGTTCTTCTGAATGCATCAATCTCACTATGTATTAATTTAGGACAGTTAATTAGCATACTGTGTAGGAAATTAGCATAAAGTGCCACACTGTGTATCACTAAAACATAAAGCTGAACTACCACCCATGACTAAATCTGGTCCAAATAAATACCCATCTGTTGACTAGCTGCTCAGTAGCGCTAGCTGCCAGAAATATTACCTGGTTTTAGAGAAATGTACACTGTTCCCGGACTGACAATAAATAACTTCACTGGAATGGTCTAAAACGCGCACTTGCAAACCAAGCACACATTTTAGACCATTCCAATAAAGTAATTAGTTGTCAATAACGCGATTGCGGCTCTGCTGCAGAGCCTCCGTGTCGGCCGACACGGATCTCCTGATGACAGCTTTACAGTTGACAGCAGCAAATCACAGACTTTAAACTCATGTATCTCTCAAACCATAGTAGTTTGAGAGATACATTTTTTGCATTCAAGCCAACTTTTTAACCTCTTCAAAATGAAGAATAGTTTTTTTTAGACATTACTAACCCTTTATGGACAGGTGCTGGTGCTAGCTTGTCATGGAATTTCATCATCCCAATGATCGCAGTGCACCTACACAGCACGCTGTGATCACTGAACAGGCCGGGGAAAAAAAATGTGTGCATGGTTCTTAAGTGGTTAAACAAATTCTAAAATACAATGTCCAGTTTTATGAAGGTGTATATAGCATTCACAATTTTTATGTTTTAAAAGCAAAAAGTTGTGTTAATAAATACATTATAGAAGGATTAAGTTTATATATATTTAATTTATTGTAGCCCCACCCTTTGTGATGTTCCCACACTACCTCTTCTGTGTATGCAACGCAGATTGTTTACATACAGTGCCATGTAGAAAAAGGAAGTGCCATTACTACAAAAGAATAAATAATCAAAATAACCCATTAGATAGATTGAAAACTAAACATTTGCTAGTGTTTAGGCTAGTGTAAGTTATAAATAGCTTTGTTGTAGATTCAAAATATGCAAAATATGGGTTACTGTAAATGAACACTATCGCCCGAAACAACATTGTTGATCACCTATATATTAGGTATTATTTTTTATTTGAAAAACTAGTTTTTGAGTTAATTAGATTAAATACCTCCCTCACTGCCCTAGCACTAAATGAGTGAAATATCAGTAAGTGGGGGAAAGAATGCAGGACTAAGACAGGAAGTGTCTACACTGCACGCTCTGATTAGCATTTATAGATTATGCTAATATTTTACTCAGTGCTAGGGGAGTGAGGGAGATAGTTTAGGATTTAGACAGAAAATGCTTGCATTGTATGCCTTAATTCATATAATATTTAAATCTAAATAACTATTTTCATACCTGGGAACACTCTGAATCTGCCCCAAAGACTTCGATTTTTAGAATAAATTATCGGGTCCCCAGAGACAGAGACTGATTCTCCAGCTGTGGTGAAAAACTCTGCTCATTTCACCTCCTTTCCACCCTGTTCTGCCTACTTCCTCCCCACTACTCCTCCTTCCCACCCTATTCCTCACCCTTCCTGACCACTTTTCTTCCTTCCCACCCTGTTCTGTCCAATTCCCACCCCCTTTATTACACAATGATGATAAGTGCCCTGCCAACTCAATGAAGCCCCACCCTCTGTATGACGTAAATCACATCATTTACATCCCCCTGGTCAGTAGCACATGAGCCCTCTCTGGGACTCAGGAAGAGGTATTATAGCCCCAGGTATTACAATTTTTCTAAATACAAATGATTAATACAACAAATAGAATTTTTCAAAACTACAAAAGCTCTTTTTAGGTGATCGTGTTCCTTTATGATATAAGAAATTACTTGTGCTGTTTTTCAAGAAGATTGGGGGAGGCATTTTACTTGTACTCATCATTTCCTGCTGTGTCTCACCCTACTAATGAAAAGGATAAAGTGCAATGACACAGACACACACACTGTATACATTAACCTGTGAATGTTATTTCGTTTAGTAGCAAAAGTTCTTTTCTTAACCATTTGAATGCTGAAGGGATATGCAACACATTGCTAAGCAATGTGTTGCACACCCCTCTGGCTCTCAAAGGGTTAAGTCTTTCAATGAAAAATTGGTCTTAAAGGAATAGTAATGTTTCAAAATAAAAGCAGCTCCAATTAATCTTCACAGTATTTGGACCCTGGAGGGAGTTATTTCAGAGTTGTGTCAGAGTTGTCGTTCAAGGGTAATTGAACGAAAAATATCCCCCTCCCTCCCCTTTTACTGATGTAACATTGCTCACCTCAGAGCAGCAAGACTGTCCGAATGCAACACAGAGAGGGACAATCTTCAGTGAGCATAAGGAAAAACCTGAAAAACCTGTCAAGGGGGGCGGGCAGGGTTTTCCATATGCTCACAGTAAAAAGATTGTCCCTTGCTGTGATCTGTCCGGTCAAGAGACCAGTTTCCACATCTGAGGGGAGGTGGCTTATACTAGGTTAAAGTGACAGGCGGGGATGCTTTCTCATTCAGTTCTTGTTGAACTACAACTCTGTACAACTCTGACAGAATTGTAATAACACTCTCCATGAAGATTAATTGGAGCTGCTGTTTTTTGAACCATTACTATACCTTTAAACACGTTGCTTCTCTATGCATTAGAAACTTTTCAGCACCTAAGGGGTTAATTTCATCAATTTGGTCATGGTTGGTTTATGTAAACAGCCTATTAGAGTACAATACCTTATAAATATACCAGCTGTCCTTGTAAACATATAATCATAAGCAACTGATGAAACTAACTCAGGGATTTGCTTATTTACTGAGCTCACCATTGTAGCTTATGGAAATAAGGAAGTAAGTGATAAGGAAGCATCTGCCTTCTGCTTATAAATAGCCTAAGGACAAGGTCTGGGCAATGCTTTTCTTATTTTGCTTCCTTTTCTAAACCACTTGTACACCAGTGTTTACTTTACAAAATAGTAAATTATGTACATCCAATTGAAGAATATTGATTGAGGAAGCATTTGGTATCCCAAGGGTAATGTGTACATTATACTGTTTGCTCTGTCCACATTAACAAAATTGTACTAGGTGGTTTTTCTCTTCCACTGGGAATATTCTTAATAGCATTAATAGGATTGCCTTTATCTTATTGACATATCACTTATCTGTATTCATTTTTCTGGAGGGCAAATGTATAGCAATTGGAATAGCAATATTATTTAACTGATGTAATGGTCCTATATGATTGATTGGTTAAATGTCCATAAGTAAATAATGTTTTCTTTTGTTCTCTGTCAGATAATTATGTTCACATTGTTAGTTAAAATGATAAACAAACACATCCTTTATAATAATTTGCTAAATGTATGTTTGTCAGAAGCTGTCATGCGCAGTACAGACTGCCCGCGCCGCTGCTGATAACTGAGTGGGGCGCTCCAAATTCAGAGTCGGTGCGCAGAGAAGACTACTGTCTGAATTCGGAGTGCCCCGCTCCTTATCAGCCGCGGCGCGGGCAGTCTCTACAGTGCATGCCTGCACAGTGGCTGTTGCTGGGAGGCACTGTGGCCCGTGTACACGAGTCTTCAACTAGTATATATATGGGCAGTATGTTAACCTCTTAAGGACTCTTCACTGTCCTGGCACATCATGGGGCGGCGAACTGTAAGGACCCATGAAGTGCCAGGACCATCACGGATGCGCAAAAAAAAAAAAAAAAGTCAGTGCGCCTTAAGTGCCAGCCACATGCGCGATCGGCTGGTCCTTAAGGGGTTAAAAAATGTGGAGAGTTAAACATTTCCATTGAATTAAAAGTGGATTTTAACCACTTGAATCCATGAATTGCTTTCCAATGCATTGGAGACATATCTAGCAATCACGGGGTTAAAATCGCCATTTAAATCAATGGGAATTTGTGGATTTTTCAGGTCCTCCCTGTAGTGTCATAGGTTTACCCCAGAATTCCTCCACTTTTCGTATGAGCAAAAGTCCCATAGCTGTGAAGTGTGAAAGGGAGAGTATCGCAACTTTATTGTTAGACTATTAAATTTAACCCCTTTCCCTGCTAGAAACATGTCTAACACATGGTGATGTTATGAATAGGAGATCACTCTAGCAGCCAAGGAGTTAAACCACATCCTTTAATAGTTTAGTATTTATTAGGTTAAATGCATGGTAATACTTAAAATATCTTAACATATTATGGTAAGGTTTATTCTCCTAAGTAAAACTGTAGCTACACCATCCTATTGACAGCTCTGGTCAGTTGAACATAAACTTCCATAGGATGGTGTAGTAACAGCACCGCTATACATTTTCAGGCCATGGAGTTATTGTACCTAAAAAGTTCAAGTTTAAGCTGCAATAACTTTTGAATAAAACACCTTTTAATATATATTAAATGTTATTATACTATTACTATAGGTGCCAGCTTCCATAACATAGTCATAGCTGGGAACCTCGTTCTGTGGAGCCCTGGAGAGGGCTCTTGGGCTGCGACTAGGCTTAAGTTAATTACACGATTCATGTCATAAAGTGGATGGGGCTAATTGGGCACTGCTTAACCAGGATTAGGCTGGGAAGTGGGCGGAACAGGGTAGGAAGTAGGAAGGAAGGAGAAGTGGGCAGAGTTACTCAGGAAACTCACCACAGCCGGATACCTGGTAATTAACACTAAAAACCGGGACAGAGTTCCCAGGAACATAGTTTTTGAATATTTGCTTGTGTTTAATTTTCTAATATCTGCCTTCACATTAGTACGGTAACTGTCTTGTGCTCAGTGCTTCTGCCAGTGATTTTTCCAGTGATTTGAAAACTCCCCCTTAAGTTCTGAGCACTAGCTTTATTGTAGCTAGTGCTCAAGGCTTGTTTACAATAATCAGACATGGTAAGTGTCTCAATCGACACATCACTGTGAAAGGTTGTCATGGAAACACCAGCTGTGGGGATTGATCAACCATAAAGGGAGAGGGATAATAAAATCTCCTTCTCTGATTGCTCTGCAAATCTCCATAATCTACAGTGATAGTTAATGTCAGCTTCTCACGCTGCTCTTTTGGGAGAGCAAGCAACATCCCTATCCTCTTTACTAAAGCCCTGGGTTGGAGAACTTGAAGACAGTTGGCTTGAAGAGTGAGGACAGAAATCTCCCATAAACACTGATGGAAGTTGATTAACCACTTACGGACAATGGAGATCTGCAGGGCAAGTAGAAATGTAATTGGGGAGTTTTAAGATAGTAATACTTCGTTTTATCTTTATTTTATTTTGTAGGCATTAAAAAAACATGAAGAACTATATAAGTCTTATCTTTCAAACCTTTATGGTTTAAGAGATATTCACAAGCAAAGTTTCCCCTCCCGCCCCTTTTACCTAGTGTAAGCCATCTCTTCTCTGATGTGGAATGCAGTCCATAGAACAGACAGATAACAGAAGGGGACAATCTTTCTATTAGAAAAATGAAGGCCCTGCCCCCCTTGACAAGTTTTTCAGGTTTTTCCCTTATCTTTATTGAAGATTGTCCCTCTCTGCAGTCTACCTGGGCACCTCCCTTCTGATCTGGCTCAACAGTGTTACATCAGTAAAAGGGGCGGGAGGGGAATACTTTGTCATTGAATTACTCTTGAACTACAACTCTGACAGAATTGAAATAACACTCTCCAAAGTCCAAATACTATAATGATTAATTAGAGCCGCTTTTATCTTGAAACATTAGTATCCCTTTAAGATACTGGATATAGGTTCCCATCACTGTCAAGTCACTATTTATAATTACAAAGCCCTTTACCCTTACTGTTTACTGTCCATATAAGAGTGTGACTTAGATTAGTCACACTATTAAAGGAGAACTATACCCAAAGATCTGTTGGCTGTTATTTTACTTATCAGGACAATGTACCTAGGTCTCTGTCTTCCACACAGTATTCCATTATTTCTATTTACTATTTGCATTCTCAGTAAAATTACAGTGGTCCAAGTAGCTGTTTTTTTTAAATGAAATTGTATAATCTGTTTGAAAATGCAGTACTTATATATATACTTAATCAGCCTCTATGGCAGGAGTAATAAATCTTTGGAACTCCAGCTAATGGAGACTACAACCCCCATCCTCATTTCCCAGAAGGGAATTGTACTCTCCAGCAACTAGAAGTTCTTTGACAATCTCTGCATTAAATTATTACTTTCCCAGTTTGTAACAATATAATATGCTGGTTACCCTCTGCACATTTAGAGCCAAACTTTTGGTTATGCTATCAATTAATCACAGCAAGCATGAATTTATGGCCTTTCACAGTGGCATATAATGGATATATACAACTTCTCAGTATCATTCTTGCATCATAATATCATATAATAAAGGAATATCGTGTTTAAAACTTTCTCAAGTGTTTCACACACATGATATTTCATGTCTGCATAGTCTGCATGCTGAATTCATTATCTTCTTTTATAAAATCTGAAAGCCCTGATGTTGATCTGCTAGTCTTTCAGACCCTACACAGTGAATGTATTCATGAGGAAAACATATACCGGTACTTTATATAATTAAGGAGGATCTATCAAGTTACCAAACCTCCATTATATGCAGAACTATTATATTTTGATCCTATTAAAGGGGAATATTGACCTAAAATAGAAATCTGACCATGTGTTTTAATCATTAAAACAAGATTAGCGCTGTTTTTTTTTCAAACTCACCTACTAGTGGAGACATGAAGCCTTCAAAACGGGCACTTCCGATCTCTGTGGCACCCTGTATATCCCGCATGATGCCTCAGGTCTTCCCAGCTGCCCCAGGGAGCTTGTTCACGCTCCCCTTCGTAGCTGTACTTCTGTGGGCTAATGTTACAGCAAACTCCATTTACCATGCTACTGAGGTTGCAACCTCAATAGCATTGTAAACGGAGCCTGCTGTAACATTAGCCCACAAACATACAGCCATGAAGGGAGGAGTGAACGAGCTCCCTGGGGCAGCTGGGAAGTCCTGCAGAGTCTGCGACACACACAGGGTGCCGCAGAACGCAGAAGTGCCTGATTTGAAGGCTTCATATCTCCACTAGAAGGTGAGTTCGAAAAAAACCCCCAAAAAACAACAGCGCTAATCTTGTTTTAATGATTAAAACACATGGTCAAATTTTTATTTTAGGTGAATGTTCCCCTTTAACATAATGATGTCACAGATTTCAGGCCTTTAAGGACCAGTGTCAGTCCTGGGACTGTGCACTGTGCACTGTGATCATGCCGGGGAGGCTGAAACTGACTGCTCCAAGACCTGAGCAGTTAGTTTCATCCTTTCTTTGCCTAACTGGTACATGTGAACGCTCACTTGCTGGCTTAGCGAATGAAATGGTTCTGGTCCTTGTATAAAAAAAAACCCTGGTGCTTAAGGGGTTACAGGGATGACAAACTATAACCAGATGGCTACTCTGTGTAATTAATTTGACAAAACAGCAATTATTAAAGTGGACCTTACTCCTTAACCCCTTAAGTACCATTGACGTGGCAGGACCGTCATGCTGGTCCGGCACTTAAGTACCAGTGACGGTCCTGCCACATCACGTACCAGGCACTGAAGTTGATCGCTCCAAGACCGGAGCGATCTCTTCCAGTTCCCCGTTTGACGTGCCACCCCACGTGATCAGTCACGTGGGACGGCACGTCAAAGTTTCCTATGTGGTCCTTAAGGGATGGCACGTCCCGGGACCGCTGGTCCTTAAGGGGTTAATACAAGTTGGCATATTTGAAAACTGCATTAAAAACTGCCTTTATGCCATGTTAGCAAAAAGATCAGGAAATGTACAGTTAAAGAAATATTCACAATTGTTGCCATATTGTAATGTATGCTAATTGTGGTACCCGTGCGGTACCAGTGATGTGTCATATACTAATTAATTTTTTCAATGAAGCCTTTTCAGTGATGTTTCATATACAAATTAGTTTTTTCAGCAAAGCCTTTTCAGTGACGTTTCATATACTAATTAATTTTCCAGTGATGTTTCATATGCTAATTAAGCTTTGTGCTATACCAGGACATTTTTACAAGTTTACAAGTTTTTCCAGAAATAAAAATGCGATTATCTCATAAACTAAACAGTACATCTTCTGGACCTTTGGTTAATATGACACATAGGAGGTTTTGAATTCAAGTTGATTGGTCCACATTAAGTAACATGATAAGCTGATTGTTTAATTCATTATGTATATATAATATTTTAGTGTAAGATTTATGCAGTTTAAAATTATAATTTTGCAATTATAGTAAAATGAACACTAAAAACCTAATAATAAAACAATTAGGATAGAAATATCAAATCTATGGGAATTTGGTTCCCCAGAAATATTCTTTAATAAGTACTGGATATCATGTCCATGGAGGCAGACGTGATTCACAGTTGCTGGACTGCAGGACCCCTAAATCACAGTGAAGATTTTGCGGAACATGTCGGTGGGCTATATTTGGGGTTTAGGAGTCATGCAAAAATAATTTTATCTGTCTTCATGGACATGACATATAGTAGCAATGAATGATTACTTGTTTAGAAGCAGTCCACAGAACTGATTCATAGGAACCATTCGGAATTTCTGCCCAGAAATTAATTTGGTCCATCTGCCATCAGGTTTCCTTGCTATGTAGCCTGCCCAGTTCTATTTCAGGCGCTTTACTCTTTCAGTGATGTCATAGACCTTTGTTTGTTGATGAATCCATGCACATGTTCTTCGGACTCTTTTTGTTATGTTTAGAATTTGCTGTACCTTACTTCTCTATGTAACCTTATGTTTTTGTATGTCTTTGGTATTCGATGTCCATGTTTCATAGCCATACGTAAGGACCGGGAGGACACATTGGTCAAAAACCTTTCAATTGAGGCAGAGTGGTAAATGTCTTAAAGACAGTACTACAAAGTTTTCCAAATGCGTGCTGTCATAAGCGAAGGTTATAGGCCCTGCTGAGACAGTGGGGAGAATGTGGGAGTGAAAAGGTTAACAATACCAGACCCCTGGTTACCTGTTACTATTCCTAGCAACCACCAAATTAACCCCTGAAATCCCTCCTGAACTGTCACCCCAGTACTACAATTCACTTCCACCACCAAGACTTTATATCTGGGTGTCTTAGGTTACCCCAAACACAACAGAATTACAGTATAAAATCACCTTAATAATCAGACATAGAATTAACCCTTTAGTAATGTGTGCTACCTGAGCTTCCTTCAGAGTAGTGAGTTCATATTAGAGAACAGAGACAAGAGCTGATTAACTGAACATTTAATGTGAAAAAAGGCTTCACAGTGCAGGTACAAAAATACAGAAATAAAGGACATACAGAAATATAGATTACACATTGGCAAAACAGTCCATAAAATAAAATGGGAGAAACACAAGAAATCCTTAAATACAACTACATATATTTTAAGAGTCCTTGGGAACTTATGATGGTATATCCCCCTTCAGTTGTTACAAAGAAATTCCCTGTTTTCATCCAAAAACCCATATTAAATATGAGTCCACAGTTGCTTCTAAGAGGCCAAACCTCCTGGGTCAGGGCCGGATTTACATCTCAGGAGCCTGTAGGCACAGAAATCTGAAGCGCCCCCCCATTGACCATCTCCACTGGACACCTCCACAATGCTCCTAGTCTCCACATTGCCCCCATCGTCTCCATATTGCCCTCACATTGCCCCATCAGCTCCAACTTGCCCCCCATCATCTCCATATTGCCCTCACATTGCCTCCACCATCTCCAACTTGCCTCCATCAGCTCCACATTTCCCCCACCATCTCCATATTGCCCTCACATTGCCCCCCATCAGCTCCAACTTGCCCCCCATCAGCTCTATGTTACCCTCACATTGCCCTCCATCAGCTCTTCAATGCGTTCTTGCAGTTCTTCATAATAATGGATTCCCATCCATTTAAATGCAGTGAAGAGCCACCCAATCATTAAAGGGGTTTAAAAATGTTAGCTGTAAGGGAGTTTACTTTATTTTGATTACAATTAAAAAAAATGGGAGTTGCTAGGTACCCAAATAACCCGGATCTTAGGCCATCCTAATGCATTATTAATGCACTACAGCTGAATTACACTATTACTAGTAGGGGGAGTAGCACCATGATTTGTCTCAATCTGACAAAAAGATGCTGGGGGGTGGGGGGGAGAGGTGCTATAGGATGTTATAATGAGGAAATCACTGATAAACTCTCCAGTTCCTACTTTATTCTATGGAGCCTATGTAGTAAGATTTCTCAAGTTGAAGAGATCTTAGTGTAAGGGTGGGCAACCTGAGACCCTCCAGCTCTTGCACACTACAATTCACTCCAGACAATGGCTGACGGAGGATGATGGGAGTTGTAGTCCTGAAGAGCCAGAGAGCTTCAGGTTGCCCATCCCTGTTTTAGTACATAGGCTCTAATAACACAGAATTGGAGAATTTATCACAGAAGAGAAGTTATCTCTTTTTTAGCACACCTTAATGCATAACCTTCCTGAGCTTTAAGCATGGGACCTGGGGCTATATTCATCCCAACAACTACCTAGCAATGACCCTGATGATGAAGCTCAATAAATAAGAGTCGATTGCTTTGATATGAAAAACGTTTATGAGACTTTGATGACAAACGGCTACGATTTCTGCTATTGCAGTTAGTGGACAATAAATACTGCCACCGTATATAGTAGAATGGTGACACTACGAAATTTAGAGCTCAGACAGTCTAGACTCACTAATAATATCTGGTGTTATTTTGTAAAATATGAGGCTAGGATTACTTTATAAGTAATTGACGTACCTTATTTTCATAACTGTTACATACAGAGGAAGAAGTACTAAAGAACTGGAACAATTATGGAGGAACCCAACTGCACCATAGAGGATAAATAAAATGTCCCATTGATTCAAGTGGGGAGTTTAACCCTTTAGATGCTAGTTAGGTCTCTAACAAATGGCAAAGAAATTTGTTGGAGACCTCTCTTGCATTTAATGATTTAAAAGCCCCATTTAAATAACTGAGAATACATCAGCTTCATTGAATCTTAAGTACATCTCATTCCATGCACCGAAGTTCCTTTTCCATCTCCAGGAAGGTCTGTCAGAGATCACCTCTTGTTTCCATACTAGATGTCACTCTTGCAGTATGTTTTATTGCCTTTATATTCCCTTCAAAATAAAGTGCTGTTTTAAGAGCTGTCTATACTATTGGTTCTTTACGTTCTGATCATACATTGTCTTGGCTTAATCTTGATCTGAAATACGTTTCTATATTTGGATAAAACAGTGGAAAGTCTATTTGAAAGTTACTGTGGGATAGCACTCATAGATACATTTTAACATGTAGTTTATATTTGGGATTCAAATGGACTTAGAGAAACAACAACTGTGTAATATTTATGATATCAGCTAATTGGATACTAAAGATGTCTTCAAAGTATTAAACATCAATTATGTGGCTAACAGTGGAAAATGCTGGAGAGTGGCATTGAACACAGCTAACAGCAAGACATGGTGGCGGGGGGCATTATATATGATTGTATGGAAAACCTTGAGACATGGAGGAAGGTGGCATTGTATGTGATTGTATGGCTAACAGCGAGACATGGTGGTGGGTGGCATTATATGTGATTGTATCGCTAATAGTGAGACATGGAGGAGGCATTTTATGTGATTGTATGGCTAACAGTGGTACATGAAGGAGGATGACATTGTGATTGTATGGAGGAGGCATTTTATGTGATTGCATGGCTAACAGTGGGACATGGCAGGGGAACTGTATGTGACAAAACTGTGTGTCAAAATGTGTATGTTGAGGAGGGTGTTTGTGTGTTGAGAGGAATGTGTTCTGGGGCACTATGGCACGAGGGGTTCAAGCAGGGAAACGGGAAGGGTCATTCCCTGACTGCCCCTGCAAGATATAGAGATACGTGTATACGTGTAAAGATTTCTGATTCTCTACACCTATGTATAATCACCAGTGTGCCTGAGTCCAGATGCATGCTGGTGATGTCAGCTTACGGGCCGGTGAGATAGCTCAGTGGTGAATTCCCGTGACTATGGAGACTATGTAAACCTCAAGGTTGCAGGTTCAAATCCCTGCAGGGTCAACCCAACCCTTCATCCTTCCAAGGTCGATAAAATGAGTACCATTGATTGGCAAATAACAACATCTGTTGTTTCAGCTCTGATTTGGTTAATTCTGAGAGTGTGCACTGAAAGCACCTTGGGTCCCACTGGGAGAAAGGCGCTATATAAATACTAGTTATTATTATTATATGTGGTTTTGAGGCTAGCAGTGACACAGTAGTACTGGGCAGGGGTGTCAAACAGTGTTTGTGGGTAGAGAAGTGTCCGGGACCCCTTCCTTGTGCTTTTTTTTAAATTAAAATGGGGACTTTGATCCCCATATTTTTTTCTTGTTGTTTCTTTCTTCCATTGAATTAATATAGGATACATGGACTCCATGTTAATTTATTTTGGTTCAAGTAATACTTTCACCCCAGCTAAATCTAATATTAATATATCCATTTATTAAAATGCAGTATACATTTTTTTATTTATTTTTTTACCAAATCATTATATATTGAGAGATATTTCAGGTTAAAAATTACCTCATGACGCTCTGTGCAATCTCCATGCGTTAAAAGTTAATATTACGTCCTCTCCCTCCAATAAAAAAATATAAGGGACAAACTTCATCAACCAGGGTCCCACAGGAGAAGGGAGAGCGATGCCAATCAACATTAACATCATGAACATGGCTGCGCTCTCCCTAGTTCAGTCTCACAGCTACAAAGGTAATATTTCAACTTGACTAATATTGTAGATTAATTTGTATATATTTTTTGTTAATGATCTGGTGGGATATCATTTGGCGCGGACAATTGCATATGTGAAAGATCCACTTTAAATCTGCTTAAAATATAGGGTTAATGTATTTTTTTAAATGAAAGGTAATTAAAGTGCCCTCCCTAAAAAACTAAACTAAAAAATATGATATGTGGTCCCAGGACCCCATATTATTCTAAACACACTCTCCATGCTTATTTGATATGGAGGGGTTGAGGAGGGTGTTTGTGTGTTGAGAGGTATGTGTTCTGGGGCACTATGGCACGAGGGGTTCATGCATGGAAATGGGAAAGGTCATTCCCTGACTGCCCCTGCTAGATATAGAGATGCGTGTAAAGATTTCTGATTCTCTACACCTATGTATAATCACCAGTGTGCCTGAGTCCAGATGCATGCTGGTGATGTCAGCTTACCTTAGCATGCACACCTGTCCAAAAGAGTAACAGACAGGTGTGAAGCTTTCACAGAGATGCAACCCACTTTGTGCCCAGGTGCAGGCCAGTCCATCCACAATTCGCTGGAGAATGGCTTAGTACATAACGCCCTGTGTGTGGAACATTAATCACAGGCCACGGTTGAACTAAGCACATAGGATGGGACTTAAAAGGGATGGCAATAAAATGTCAAATATTGTATTAACTCCTTCACTTTCAGAGGCAAGTGGAAGACATTGCATTGCAATGTTTTGTACCTCTCTGGCATGAAAGGTTTAAGCTTTTTCTTCATCCCAACTTTGCTCAACAGCAGCTCTGTCCTCATTGTCATATTACGCTATTTTTCTAGCTTGAAAGGAAGTGAAGACTAGATAAATCAGCAGCTGTTCATTTAATCTTGACTGAGACTGTTAGTTGTATATCTGCTCAGGAGAAGCAGCAGCCCTATCTAGTGGGTAGCTTAAAAGTGATCATAGTCAGCAGCCACTGCAGAGGGTAGATTTGACACTTGAGAGGGCTCATTGCAGACATTGCAGATGGTAGAAGATTCAAAGTTTGCCTGCTCCTGTGTTCCATCTGACTAGGGTCACATAATTGCACAAAAGGTGTAAACTAACCCCTGCCTCTCCTATCCCCATCTCTCTCTTTCTCCTTCTTCCCCCCTCTATCTCTTCACATTTCTCTCTCTTCCCATCCCCCTGCTGTCCCTGTATCTGTCTCCTCCCCCTCTCCCCATCTTACTCTGTCACCTTGTCATCACCATAGCTGGGAACTCTCCGGATTTTCCCCTGGAGACTCCAATTTTTGCTGCTAATTACTGGGTCTTCCGGGCAGAGGCTGATTCTCCAGATGTGGGGCATTTTGTATCCAAATTCTGCCTACTTCTCCTCCTTCCCAGTCTGTTCCTCCCACTACCGCCCACTTTTTCCCCAGCTTATTCCAACTACTTTGGCCACTTATGCTCAGCCCCACTCCTGCAACACAGTGTTACCTTGCAACACAGATTCATTTTTCAAAACTGTGAACATTCCAATATGGTACAATAATACCTCCATGGCCTGAAATCACAGAGTATTGCTCTTGGTACTATATCCTATGGAGGCTCATGGTCAGCTCAACAAAGCTGTCTATAGACTTGTGGCAGCAGCTCAGCTGTAAAATTTAAGGGAATTACTGTACTATAACCGAAAAATGCAAGTATGAGCTGCAGTAACTTTTGAATAAGCCATCTCTCAGTAGTGGGAGTGCCCATATAAAACTCAGCTGGAAAAACCGTGCAGTATGTATTTTCCCAAAATTCTTTTAAAGAATGTTTTTTTTATTCTTATTTCAAATGATACGTTAGTAATCCTTCATAACTGAGCTCTCTTGGTATACTGTTCTTATGCCTATTTCTTGGATGAAATACAGTTTTGACTTTATACTCAAGAATGTAATGCATTTTGTAGGTGATCCTATGGACAGCTCTGGTCCCGGGACCATAAATCTCCATGGGATGGTGTAGCAACAGCGCCACTGTACAATTTCAGGCCACTGTGATATTGCACCTAAAAAATTCAACTTTGAAAATTAATAACTTTTGAATGAAATGCCTTTCGCAGTGGGAGTACTCTTGTTTTACTCAGGGAGATAAACCCTACAACATATTTTTTTTTACATTTTAAGTATTACTATACCTTTATCATCATAGTATTTGGACTTTGGAGAGTGTTATTTCAATTCTGTCAGACTTGTAGTTCAAGAGTAATTCAATGACAAAGTATCCCCCTCCCACCCCTTTTACTGATGTAACACTGTTCAGCCAGATCAGAATGGAGGTGCCCAGGTAGATTGCAGAGAGGGACAATCTTCAATAAAGATAAGGCAAAAACATGAAAAACTTGTAAAGGGGGGCAGGGCTTTCATTGTTATCATAGGAAGAAGATTGTCCCCTTGCTGTTACCTGTCTGGTCTATGGACTGCATTCCACATCTGAGAAGAGATTGCTTACACTAGGTAAAAGGGGCGGGAGGGGAAACGTTGCTTGTGAATATCTCTCAAACCATAAAGGTTTGAGAGATAAGACTTATATCATTCTTCATGTTTTTTTAATGCCTACAAAATAGAATAAAGCTAAAACAAAGTATTACTATCCCTTTAAAGTTTATTTTACAGTATTTCTGATGTGCTCATACCCATATGTATTACTGAAGTAGTTATCCCAAATAAAGATACATACATACAACTGTGTTATGCTAAATAGCTATATGTCTGAGATGAGATCAGTTAATCAAGTGTCACATGCTTACTAACCAAGGACTTTGTAGCCCAAGTATTCAATAGGGATTATAATGTTTTATATTCAAATAAATTACCTTAAATGAAATCCTAGGACAACGGCATTATAAAAATAATTACCAAATGAGTTTTGCTTCTGGAAACTCAAGCAAGCAGATGATTTAGTAATTATCTTTTTATATTTCACTTCACAAGCAAATGAAAATAGACACGCAATGTCACATTACCTAATGTGTATGTGACACCTTTGAAATCTATTTTATGGTCTCAAAAGTATAATTACTTCAGAGAATCTTATAATTAGCATGTATATTAATATCTACATACATTTGATTTCCAATATAAATTAATATATGTCAAAAACTGAGGGTTTTGTTGCAAGCATTTTAAACATTCCTTTATTAAAAGATTCAGCAACTTGCATAGGCCTGGAGCATGGTCTGATAAATGCCAGTGTTAAAGTGGATGTGTCACCTCAATATAATGTAGCATAAACAGTTAGCTTTATTTGTTGTAAATTTAAGTTATAAAGTTGGTCCTGCGGCTACTTCCGCATAGACTGCGGTTACCTGCTCTGTAACCGTAGTCTGTCGCTCTGCCTCTGCTCTCCTCCCTTTAGCCAGCCTCCTCCAATGACGGAGGCTTCTGTCTGTAAGCTAGAGCAGTCTCATTGGCAGAGATCGATATCTAGCCAATGAGATCTCTCCAGCTTACAGACAGAAGCCTCCTTCATCGGAGGAGGCTGGTAGAGGGAGGGGAGCAGAGGCAGAGTGACGGACTGCAGTCTTTACAGAAGTGGCTGCAGGACCAACTTTATAAATTAAATTTACAACAAATAAAGCTAAAAAAAAATTAAGACAGTTTAAGTAATATTTGCTATATAGCCTAACTATTTATGCTATGTTATATTGAGGTGACACATCCACGTAAACAGCCCCATACAACATAATGCTATTATTGCTGCTCAGAGGATATCTACATGAACAAGACATATGAGTGTTTGTCTGTGTTTATTACTTTCTCTAACTGATACTGTGGGTGACTTGTGTATATTTAACTTAATTTGTTTGCATTGTGAATAATAGTTTATTATTAATTTACCAGACCAATAGATAGCAGATCATATTTAGTTTTCTTATTTTGGTTATTGCATAATTATTTGTCCTTTGAAATATGCATCTGCATTTCAGCTTTTGATTTTTAAATATTATTTTCCTTGACTGCTCAAAGGCACATAATCCATATAGCCATTTTAAGCCCTACTTCACACCTGCCAATATTTAAAATGATCAAAGATGGACACTTTGGTTTTAGGTGGTGTTGCTGGGGACCTGACTAGTGGGTGGGGTGGAATTACTGAGAATTTTTAGGTTATTTCATGACCTATTGACAACTGTTTGTGCAACTGAATAAATGATTTAGAACAAAGCCAGAGTATGTTATTTAAATAAACTAATGTATAAACACATAAACTGAAGTTCAAACAAACATTAATGTGAGGTTTATTGCTGTGGAGTAATATGAGACACTGATGTACACACCACAGGTCTGGTCTCCTAAAAAAGAGGGACACAAGGGTAGGAAAAAGGGACAGAGGGATTTGGGTCTTCCAAAGAGGTACCCTTGGGAGGTCCACCGAACGGCTGCTTATAATGCAATCCTGTCCACTGAATCATTCACATGTGTAGCATGATTAAAATATTTTACTACAAATAAACATACTTTTTTTAACCATTTGGTTACTAGAAGTGTCCCCAGCACTTTGTAAAGAAGTGCATTGGAGACATCTCTACCAGCCAACAGGTTAAATTCTGTTTCCATTTTTAAAATCTTTTTGTGTCTGCAGTACATATCTTGAATGAATAAATAAATACATATGTAAAAAAGAGTAGACAGGATATGTGTGTATTGGTATATTGTACCTTTCTAACCCTTTGCGTTCTAAGGGTTGAGCAATGCACATCCCTATGGCACTCAAAGTGGTAAGGGAGTGATGCTGTTTGTGGTGCTGAAGCCAGAGAAGATCCTCTCCACTCAACCGCTAAGGAAGTGTGGAAGCAGAGAGGATGTTCTCAGAGTTCAGGGTTGTCAAACTGCCGGTGATATTTAAGGAACGCCATCCCTTCCACATCTCCGGCAGTTCAACAACCCTGTATGCTAAGTCTGTCTCCTCCCCTTGCATACTTAATTCTTAGTGCATATGGTGAATGTATGTCTCCATCATCAAAGCGATGTGCTTGCCTCACATCGTCACAGCATTGAACCTTACTGTATCTCCCCCATGGTGAACTATCTGGACACCAGGGGGTTATAGACTAAGGAGCGTTAAAGAGGTGATAACGTGGAGATGACTTCTCCAGTGATATCACTTCTCCGGTTCCTATGTTATTCTATGGAGCCTATGCACTAAGAGCTCCAAAGCTGGAGAAATCATAGTGCATTGGCCCATAGAATAACACAGGATTTGGAGAAGTCATATCACTGGAGAAGTCATCTCCACTTTATCACCTTCATATGATACATTAGTGCATCTTCCCCCAGGTGTCATTGTTAAGACTATAATAACCATAATAGCTTTTCAATTAAACAATTTACAGTAGTGGGATTTCCCTTGTTTTACACTGGATGAAAAGCCAAATATTTTCTTATAATAAACAATTACTACTACTTTAAATGGCTTTTAGTGGCTTTTTACCCCGTAAGGACCCTTGACGGTCCTGGCACATCATGTTGCGTGACATAAGGACCCATGACGTGCCAGGACGTTATGGGTTTCAGGGCTCCCCGCACAGCTGCACACCGTTTGGGGAGCCCTGATTCAGATCAGTAAATAAAAAAAAAAGTCCATGGTCCTAAAGTGCCTTCCGCGTCCGCTCGTGGCCGGTCCTTAAGCATTATAGTTGACATCATATGTTGAGAAGAGCTGTACAACTGTTAATGATGTTTACATTTTTTTAAAAATATTTTTATAGACACACAAGCTTGCTAGCTATATCATGAATAAGTATTATACTGAAATCTATTATAAAAACAGTGTGGTATTGTAACCCTTTGAGTGCCTGAAGGGTATGCAACTCATTGCTTTGCAATGTGTTGCGTACCCCTGTGGCACTCAAAGGGGTTAATCTTGTAAGTGCAGTGACCCTTTAAAGCCTTAAGGCTACAGCTGTGTCTTAGGCATTACTAAGGGGTAAAAAAGACTATCATTTCTGAATTTACCTTAATAAAGTATTTACTAGTCAAATGCCAAGGTGACCTTCACAGTGGGCAATTATTTGAGATAAAGAACATTGGTTTTGCTTGATTATGAAAACCCTCTAGATAAGTACGTTAAAATGTTAGTATAATCAAATTCCTATTGCATAACTGCTATTTTGAAAAAGATAAACATTGATTTCCCCGAGCTTTCACCACAAATACTGGACACAGAGTCATCTTTGTACAAAAGCTGTGTCCTTAGAACTTTCCGTTTAGCATGACTGACTCTTTTATTAGAAATATTGTAGTCCAACTGTGTACAATAAAAATATGTTTGTGCATAAAATAGCAATAATAATTTAATACACCCCTTCAGGAACAATATAACCAGTGTATTATACATGTGATGCAGTAAACAAGGTAATACAGTCAACCAAAGGGCTAGTTTATGATATTATTATCCACTTATTTACCTGAGCAATATGCAATAACAGTAGTGTGACTGTTTTTATGATAGCAACATAATATGAGTAGCCATCACATTTAGCAATAAAAATATTCACGTACAGGCAAGATCCAGGGAAGATCCAATATAACTGGATATTAAAGGGATAGTAATGTTTCGAAATAAAAGCAGCTCAAATTAATCTTCATAGTATTTGGGCCATGGAGAGTATTTTTTTAATACTGTCAGAGTTGTAGTTCAAGACTAATTGAATGATAAAGTAGCTCCCTCATGCCCCTTTTACTGATATAACACTGCTCACCTCAGGACAGAGGAGTGTTGTCCAAATGGCTTCCATTAGTGTAAGGGAAAAACCTGATAAACCTGTCAAGGGGGGGGCAGGTTTTTCATTGTTCTCACAGTAAGAACGTTGTCCCTTGCTGTGAGCTGTCTGGTCTTAAAACCAGATTACACATCTGAGGTCGCAGTGTTACATTAGGTAAAAGGGGTGGGAGGGGAATACTTTATCATTCAATTACTCTTGAACTACAACTCTGACAGTGTTGAAATAACACTCGCCATGGCCCAAATACTATGAAGATTAATTGGAGCTGCTTTTATTGTGAAACATTACTATCCCTTTAAGAACATTTTAAAATACATTTCAAACCAAATGACACGTAATAGTGGGGATGGACTGATACATTTCTGTAATAAACTTTGAACTGCAACTGATTTCTTAGTGTTACACGTGCCTGGACCATATGGGAGTTTTAAAGCATTCCTTTACTCTTCAACTTGGTTTTATGTTATGTACTAACAAGGAACAGAGGAAATTGGTGTAACTTTACTGCTGCTTCTCTATGTATGCTGCTGGGAGAGTGAGATCTGCTGGCATTAAAGTCTTAATGAAAGCAGAGTGTTCGTGCCTATATGCAGTAAAGCCATCATATGTTTTAATGCCTACCCAGGAGTGCAGTAAATAGGAAGCCAAGCACAGAATATGAGCTATGCTGGCAGATTTGTACACACACACACACACACACACACACACACACACACACACACACACACACACACACACACACACACACACACACACACACACACACACACACACACACACACACACATATGAATCCTAATGCCCTTTCCTGTGCATCATTTTACTGTGTATTATTAGTCACTGATGTTACTATGCTGGTCATGCCCACTTTAACAAGTTGTGACTGTCAATCCTTCCTGCACCAGGCACCCACTCCTGGTTTATATTGGATGGTATATTAATCAGTCTATATATGCAGTAATATATAGTTTCTATATGGATTTGGTTGTTTATCTATTTCTATACTAGTCATATTATTTAATACCCTTTTTTCTGTATGCTATAAATGAATAGTAATTTATATGTCAGGTAAGTGTGGATGGGTCTGGAAGATCATGTGAGAAGGTCTACCAGAATGTCTTTCTTAGTAGAACTTGAGATGTACAACCGGCCCTGAGGCACTACAACTTCAATATTTAAACTCAGAAGGAGGAAAGTGGTGGGACACCGGGGATCCATGGCCTCACCAGTTTACAGCCAGTGTTCCCTCTAATCCAGGGATGTGCAGTATATGGTCTCTAGATGTTCTTGGACTACCATTCCAGTCATCATTAGCTGCCCATTGGATGGATTCAGATAAAGGAAGTTGCAGTCAAACAACAGCTGGAGGTAGTTCACCCCTGCTTTAACACCTTAAGGACCAGCAGTCCCAGGGTCCTTTAAAGACCAGATAGTGAAGTTTGATGTGCCAGCACACATGACTGATCACATCTGCCGGCAGGCCTGATGGGTGACTGATAGTGATCGATCCGGTCTTGGAGCTGTCAATTTCAGCCCCTGCTACTACTCACAGCGCTCCCGCAGGAGCACCGAGTAAAACCTATGTGACGTGCCAGGACTGCCACTGGTCCTTTAGGGAAAAACAGCGGTGATGGTCCTGACATGTCACTGGACGTTAAGGGGAAAAGCTATTGCATGACTGCTCAGTGGTGGTTGTTTGTTTGTTTATTCATTTGTTTTGTTCTGTTTTGTCTTCTTCAGCCAAAATATGTTCCTGGGACTCATTCTAATCTTCTTGGTTTTGAAAAACAACTGCAGACACATTTGTGCCAGTGCTTAACCCTTTGGACACTAGAAATGTCTGTATGCAAGGGGTTAAATGGAATAGGTAATATGTTCTCATGAGAATAGGCTTTGGTTTATTCATAATGAAGTGTAGCTATGAATGAAATGACTCCCAGTTAGCTGTACTTCACTTCCATTTCCCTGAAGCAAACACTGGGATTTGCATAACATCTTTCATTCTTTCCATTGTGTCCTCATGGTCAGTTATTCGCACTTCATTAAACAGGACAGATTATTTTTTACTTATTTTATGGCAGTTTGCTTGGGCAATGTACATCATACCAAATCCTGGCATGATCCTTTTGTTATACTCTACTATTGGGATGTTTGTGGTTTTTTTTCCTTCTTTTGTGTGGATTCCCATTCTTTTTGACACTGATGAGTCAGAAACAGGCTTTAATCTTTTTTTCTTAGGAAGGACATTAAAAGTTTAATCCTGCCGCAAACAGGAAAACACTATTGTCATTTGTCCTGCGGTCTCTGGCTCTTTAAATAGCCAGTGAGGAGGTGTTGTACTGTTTCCCATGCATCATAAGTTACGTTTTTCATTGTCTTTTGTTGGCGAATCTATACACTAGCATTTCACTCCCTTCTCCAGATTCTTTGGATATTGGTACAGAAAAGGACTGTGTTTGTGCAGAAATCATCAGGAATATAAAATGATGTTACAAATACTTATTTAGTATGTCTGAACCTTTTGTTTACGCTTCACTGACTATAACAGGAAGACAACAGAGCTGTAGAGGTAAGTGCATTTGATGCCACTGGGCATCTCAGTGGGGCAAATAGATAATGGCAAAAATGGGACAAGGCTGGGGTGAACCAACTGCACAATCGGGAGCTAATAATATCGACATGAGTACCAGAGGGGTGTGCAACCACAGGGTTAATTGGTTGTCCCATTATTGTTCCTCCTTTATACGAATGAGTGAGTGAGAAGTTGATGTACTTACAAGACCAGGGGGAGATTCACTAAGCGGTGATAAAGAGGTGATAAAGTAGAGATGACTTTTCCAGTTTATCACTTCTCTAATTCCTATGTTATTCTATGGTGCCTATGTAGGCTTTGGAGTGCATAGGCTCCATAGAATAACATAGGAACTGGAGAAGTGATATCACTGGATAAGTTTTCTCCACTTTATTATCTTTTTATATCACAATTTAGTGAATAACCCCCCCCCCAGAAATAAGCCAACTGCGTCACAGACTACGTAATACAGCTTCCTTCTTATTTAAATTAGACTTTTAGCCCATTGAGGTCTCAGACACATTACTTTGCAATATGTTGAAGACCTCCCAAGTGTTCAAGGGTATCAAATCCATATTTAATCCTTTAAGGACTACAGAGAGGTGATATGCAGTGGTTTCATTAGGTACATAGGTAAATTATACATTGGCGCACATTTATCAAGATGAAAGTGCAGCAATTCTAGAGCAAAGCAAATGCACCATATTTAGTAAGGAGAATTCCCATTGCTTTTAAAAGTGGTTTTCTTTGATAAATATGGAGCAGCTGCTTTTCTACAGAATTATGCCATTCTTAGATTCATGAATGTGACCCATTGTGTCCTCTGCTACCTTCGTGAATGAGTACAGCACTTGAATCAGGAGCACTTACTGTACACCTGAAGGGACTTTAAACATTAGGTCTGCCACATTTACTTGCTCTTGTAAAATATTCTTCTAACTCAAACTGTATGTTTTGTTAACCTACAGTTATCTTAATGTTCCCAGTTCTAAGATGGCCTCCTCATTATTATCTTCTATATAGCCGAGGGTAGCAGTATTCACACTGCTCTTTCAGAGTCTCATGAGGACCAAATCAGGGTGTGGGATGTAATCACCCAAACACACACAGTCACTTCCAACTGTCTCTGTACCTTTGCAGCCCCCTTAAGTTTTATCTTTTTCTGCCCATGCTTATTCATAAACATATTAAATCCATGATTATCTTAACCCTTTGAGTGCCAGAGGGGGACGACGACACTGCATTACTTTAGTAATGCTGTATGCTTCCCTCTGCCACTCAAAGGGTTAATGCATATATCCCAGTTCATCTTATAGCTTGGAACCAATGGATTGGCTGAATCCTGTAGGTAACAGTGAAAACTCAGGGAAAACACTGCTTACAGAAAATAGAGAATGTGAAACGTAAACTATTAGGGTTCCACTGGGAAAATGCCTAGTGACCAGTCTGACCATCAGGGGGCCTGTTTGACATAGGGGCCCCCACCCCATACTGCGGGTTCTGTGGTGGCTGCTGTAACACCCCCACCTAGGAGATGAATTGTGATATGAAGGACACTAGATCACTGGGGGATCTTTCTTGATATGGAGGACACATAGAACAGATAGGAATAGTACAAATACTCGGATGATGGTGAGAATGGAGTAGGGAAACCTAATTAAACCTTTCATTGACATGTGATCTCCAACTCATTTTGTAGCAATGCTTTAGAAACCATGTTGGCACTCAAAGAGTTAACATGGGGAGCAACCTAAATCAGTGTGTCTCCAGTGTTAACCCTCTTAATGCCATAGGGGTATCCAAAGCATTGCTCAAAAATGTGTTACTCCATGCCAGCGAAAGAGTTAGTGAGTTTTTCTTTCTCTGTTCTCAGCATCCCCTGTGTATTTGTACTGCTCCCTGACTGTTATGTGTCTTCTCCACCTGCTGTTTGATGGACATGTGAGGAGGAGTACAGCTGTATATCAGTGCTATATGTGATGGAACGGTGTGAGAAAATGGGACATGACAGGTCTGAGCGAGGGGCCTGTAAACAGATATATGGGTGTGTGTCAGTGTTAGGGTACATGTGGTGTGGCAGGGGGTAGAACAGGAAGTTAGTAGTGAATGGAGTGGAATCCTGCCCACATCACCAACCCCAACCATATCTGTTCTGAGATTTGACTGGGGAGGAGGCTGTGTCCTGCAAATGACATTAGTGAGTAATTTACTTAACTCCTCCCTACTGTCACCCCTTGGTGTGCTTAGCAGGGAAGCAGGCATCAGATCACATGGCTTTCTCTTGATTAATTTGAAAGGATAGTTATCAATGAACTGTTTGTGAAATGTGTAAGCTATATATATATTTTTTAAATGTTCCAAAGTAAAATTCTGTGAATGTGGTAAAAGTGAGAAGAATTTCCTGGGGGCTGGAGGAACAGATAGATGCATGAGAGAGTGATCTGAGGTATGTGGTGACTATCAGTAGGGCATGATCTGGAGACATATGGAAACAGGGAGTCCAGAGGCATTTGGATTACATATAGCAGACCAACTCTGTAGGACCAGGAGTCTCGAAGTACATAGAAGAGGTATAGCAGAGCACAGTGTGACATGGATTTTTTAGGAACATGCCTTGTAGTAAGGGAGAGTCTTGAGAGGCGGTAATAGTCATGCAGGGATTTGAACATGAGTGCAAGGGGGGGCTTGGCCACCCCCAAGTACTCATGCCTAAATCGCTTCTCATGTCACTTTTAGGGAATAGAAAGTCTGGAAGAACATGGATGCATATGGTGAAGCAGAGTCAGCCTGGGGAATGTGGAGGAATGTAGATGATGTTTGTCAGACACATATTAGTGCAGCAGGTTTTCTGAAGCCAGGGAGTTCTGAGGAACATGCATGACATATTACAGAGAATAGTTGGCAGTGATTTGGACATGAGTAAGGGAAGGGGGTCTGAAGCTAGGAGGCATAGTCATGCAATGATTTGGACATGAGTGCACAGGGGGACATGAGTACACAGGGGGGCTTTTCCCCCATGCACTCATACCACCTGTAGCCAACAATAACCGTGGAGGTTGCAGCAGTGATTTTGACTCTCCTATCAAAATCAGTGCCCCCAGTCGTGGGATTGGAGGGTGTAGAGAGGAATTTATATCACTGTAGCCTTTTATATCTATATAGATATAGAAACCTGGTAGTGAAAATGTTAAATAACTCAAAAATACAAACAAACTTCTTTCTAAGAAAAACTGAAGAATGTTTATAAAATGTCTGGTTATGTTCGCAGTGACTCTTGCATTTACATTTTTTATATTATGTTTCCTGTTCGGCCACATTTTTCAGAATTTCAATTCATCAATACTGTCATTTTTCATATCATACCTGTTACAAAGAACATATCTTAAAATGCTTTTACATGTGTTCATTGTTGGGACTAATGGCTACTTTTCCAGAGTTATAACAATATAATGAGTGCATACATGATGCTGTGGCATAAGGAGTGTTCTGATGCTGTCTATTCGTTTTCTTACAATCACAGAAATATAGATTTTTATGGTTTAACCCTTTGAGTGCCAGAGGGGTATGGAACACATTGCAAAGCAATGCGTTCTGTAGTTCTCTGGCACTCAAGGGGTTAAAATATCCATCTGGCCCATCCAGTCTGCCCATTTCCCTATCTAATAAAATCCACAGTCTTACATACTTCTCAAAATATAATTATGTCTATCCCCTTTTTGAATTCCCTAAAAGTATTTGTCCCAACCACCTCTGCTTGGAGGCAGAGCTATGAGTCTATCACCTTTTCTGAAAAGTAGTGCTTGTGAACATTGTTGCAATCGCCCCTACTCCAAGCATGCACATGGCTTGGTGGGCGGTGAAAGGGTTAAACATTCAATATCTGTCTGCCCTAGACTGGAAATAATTATAAAAAATCCCCTTTAACACCACCCACACTTTATTATAATGATATAACTAATATCATGACGCTGCCACCACCAGACAATCTATAAATGCATAAAAAAGACGGGGGTGTCTGGGTCCCCCACGCAATTTAGACTAAAAACACCACAAAATATGTTTTAACACAATATCTATGTGATTTCAAATTACCAATAAATTAGTCTATTCAGGTAACAGGATTCTTTACCAGACAAAGGCCAAACTTAATAAAGGAATATTTATTATGAATAAACAATAATCACAGTGCATAATGAAACAGATGACACATTATTTACACCAAACAGATAAAAATAAAAAGGAGAAAATAACAGAAATCCTACCTTACTCACTTGCATGGTAAAGTAATTGTATTTTCTGTCCGAAGGGGCTCCGGCAAGGAAAGATGGCCACTTACTCAAAATTAGATCTTGTCCCCTAGTAATCACACCAGATATTTTTTTATCCCGAGATTTATACAATTTCAGTTTATCTCAGGTTTCCAAGCCGGTAATTATGGGAGGAGACAGAGACGAGTACAATAAGTCACCTCCCTTGTGTGTTGGGGAAACCAAAATTCAGATATCAAATTCAGACAGTAATTTTTCTCCTGTACCTGACACCAAGATAATTCTTGTATATATTAATTTGTTGCAATTTATGGAGTCCGTACATAGGTCACACTTGCTACTTATCACTCAGCCTTATAGACTTCATAATTTCTCGCCCACCACTGTATTGGCGCTAGTCATGTTGATACTCATATTGCAGAATGTGCTTTCCCCATTCCAAATATGTACACCAGGAGGCTGGATTGTCAATCTGTTAGATATTATTAAGGTATATTTTAGATATGACCCAGACGATAGTGTCTCTTGACTGCTAAAGTCAATTAGCACATCCAACGAATTAGTTATCTGTGTAGGGATGCTGCCAAATGGTACCTTAGCCAGTTAATTTAGATTAAAGCCAGACTTGAGAGGCATTTTAGCAGTGACATTTCACACTTTGAAGAGGGGTCCCAGCTTGAAAAGGAATGTAAAACCTTCCAATATCATCTTCCTATGCAATCAAATTAACCCCTCTCATACTGAAGTAGGCTATACCACCTCTACCCAGAAGTGGATGAATGTATGCACTACACATTGTTATGACACACATTACTTTTGGATTTCCCACCTTCTAACTTTAAATAATGACCTCTTGTTCTAATATTCCTCTTAAAGGGGATCTATCACCCCTAAATAAGTTTTCTTAATATGTACTTTATATAGTGATTATGTGTAATATTGCATTCATTTTGTTGTTTAGATCATTATTTGGGTGAAATCTAAGAAATAAATACTGCCCTGAGCCCTACTTCTGGACAGACTATGGGTAGAGCTCTGTACCCACAGTCTATCACTCTGCCTCTGCTCCCCTCCCTCTATCCAGCCTCCTCCAATGATGGAGGCTTTCTGCCTGTAAGGTGGAGCTCTCTCATTGGCTAGATATCGATCTCTGCCAATGAGACTGCTCCAGCTTACAGGCAGAAAGCCTCTGTCATCGGAGGGGAGCAGAGGCAGAGTGATAGACTTAGATTTGCCTCAAATAATGATCTAAACAAAAAATGAATGCAATATTACACATAATCGCTATATAAAATACATATTAAGACAAACTTATTTAGGGGTGATAGACCCCCTTTAAAAATATTTCCTCCTGAATTATATTAAATCCCTTAATATAGTTAAAGGTTTCTATCATATCACCTCCCTCCTTATCCTTTCAAAGCTGTACATATTAAGTTGTTTGAATCTATTTTGATTCCTTCAAAAAGAAGAAGGTAAACCCTAACATCTTCCTCCCGTACTCTGTGTAAAAGCACACACTTGAAAGATGATCCTACTTCCTCATTCATTCTGTAGATCACTGTAGATCAGATGTACACTAACTTGCACCCCCCAATAGTACAGTTTTCAGGAAATTCTCAAACAAAATTAAATGTCAGTAACACAGACAAATCATTCAGAATGCATGAGTCACTGATAGATTAATCTGTGTTCGTACAAGATGATCAAAGCACATAGGTTGTTGATTCAGGGAGCTGACTACCATTTGAAGTCAGGAAGGATTTTTCCTAATTAGAAATGGCTTCAATGGGATTTTTTTGCCTTCCTCTGGATCAACAGGGTGATTTGGCATGGGCTGGACTTGATGAACACGTCTTTTTTCAGCCTCTTCAACTATGTTACTCTGAAGCACTGCAGTGTTGATGGGCTTGAGGAGATATTTCAGTATGCTCTAGAGCAAGGGTAGCCAACCGTGGTCCTCCAAGAGTGCAGGCTTTCAAAATATCCCAAAATGAGCACGGGATGACCAATTTAAAGAGGAACTACCACCCAGTAATAAGATAGCATCACATCATTGCCCATCTGGCGACTAGCTGCTCAGTACCGCTAGTCACCAGAATTCTTACCGGATTAATTGTAATAATGCAATCAAGGCATGTGTAATGCAAAATTACTGCATTAATATTATATTCAATCTATTAGGCAGTGCCAGCGCTGTCAGTCCCAGCCGGGTCTAGGAGACATTGCTAGGAGCCATTTGGCTCCGGCTGGGACTGACAGCGTAGGCGCGTGGACGTCGCTAGGGCAAGATGTCCGCTCTCCGTCTTGCTGTCAGTCCATGAAGAACAGAGATTTCTCTTTAATCCGGTAAGAATTCTGGCGACTAGCGCTATTGAGCAGCTAGTCTCCAGATGGGCAATGATGTGATACTATCTTATTATTGGGTGGTAGTTCCACTTTAAGTGAATAATCCACTAATTAGTCCACATGTGCTCTGGTATGAAAAACATTCACTGTTGGTAGTTCTTGAGGACCAGAGTTAGCTATGCCTACTCTAGAGTATCCAACCTAATGTAGTATGTTATTTGCACTGCCTAATAGATTGAATATAATATTAATGCAGTAATTTTGCATTACACTTGCCTTGACTGCGTTATTATAATATGACACTGATACATCTTGTACCATTTTACTAGGTGTGTGTGTGTGTTTTCGTTTTTGTCTGGAGGGACAGTTTCCAACTGTAGTTTCATTTAGGCTGTATGACTGTATGAATGAAAGAATGCATTAAGAATCTGTGAATTTGTGAAAGAAGTGGCCATGTTAATTAAGTATTGATTTCTGGGAGTTATCAGTATAGCTTGATTTTCTTTTAAGTTGTTGATATAGCTCTCCCCAAGGCAGTTTATGAAGCTGTATTATTGATACAGAGGTTAATTAACTCCTTGCAAAGCTGTATGTTGATAAAATCTAAACCATCCAAGGCAAAAAAAACTTGCTTGGAAAATTACATTGTGGATTCCTATTAGAGAGTCAGTTACGCACATTCAGAATAATTTTGCCAGATATCAGAAATCAGATATGAATATTATACTTTGTAATCTAATCATATTGATGTTTTAATCATAGCTAAATAGTTGACAAGGTTGAAAACAGACAGGCTTTCATCAAGTTCAGCCTTTTTCATTATGTCTTTTTTGATCCAAAGGAAGGCAAATAAGCAAAACAAAACACATTGAAACCATTTCCATTTAGGCCCAAAGTTGGTAAAAATCCTTCTAGCCTGACTCCAAATGGCAATCAATCAAGATTGTTATTTGCATTTGTCTTGAATATATTTACAAACAGTAATAAACATTTCTTCTATAATATAAATAAATTCAGTCTGGCTGGCCTTTCTTTATAACTAAAATATTCCAATCCCCCTATCGCTCGTGTTGTGTGTCTCTCTGTACTTTTTACAATCCATAATGTGCTTTTTAAGAAATGGTGCCAGAACTCTACTTCATGGGTGTCCATCTTGTGGCCCATGGGACAAATGCAGCTTGCCTGACCCCAAGATGTGGCCCACCTGATATTTGTAAAAAAAAAAAAAAATAATTAAAAAAAAAAAAAAAAAAAAATATATATATATATATATATTTTTTTTTTTTTACCTAATTAAAGGAACAGTAATGTCCCAGAAAAATGTTTTGTTGTTTTATAGATTTCAAAAAAATAAATAGTTACGCAAATCCTATCTGGTTCACATCTAAAGTTCCCTCTCTCCTGATGTCAGCTGTAAAGCTGACAGAAAGAGATCCGTGTTGGCCTACATGAGTCGTCTCTTCAGCAGAGCTGAAATAGCGATATTGGAAAATAATTACTTATTTGGAACGATCTACAAAGTGTGCTTGCAAACCAGGCACACTTTGTAGACTGTTCCAAAGAAGTAATTATTTTCAAGTATCGCTATTTCGGCTCTGCTGCAGAGCCGCTGGCTGGTCCCAGGACCGGGATCTCCTGCTGTCAGCAGAGTTCTAATGTCAGGAGAAGGGGAGGGAGGGGTAACTTTAGATGCAAATAGCTCTCAAACCATAAACGTTTGAGACATGGGATTTGTATCTCATAATTTATTTTTTAAACTGTACAAAACAAGAAAAACATTTTATGGGACATTAGTGTCCCTTTAACTAGAACATATGAACTAGTAGGTCAGTAAGGCCTAACTAACCATCTGCCAGAATAATAGAGTTCAAGAATAGTTGTCTATTAAATATCAGTATTGTCATTGACTTGATTAACAACTTAACTACCAGTGACGTGCCAGGACCGTCACGACTGTCTGGTCGTTAATGATCGATGAAGGACCTGGCACATCAAGGAAGTTTGTGATCACATCGCGGCTGCACGCCACAATGTGATCACAGAACATGTTGGTGAAAAAAAAATACCATGGTCCTCTAGAGCACACCACCTCTGGACCGTGCGGTCTTCAAGTAGTTAATAAATAAATACATATTTTTGAATAACTGACACGCTATATAATGTGGCCCTCATACATATGGCTTTCTGATCATGTAGCCCACGATTGAAAAAACACGGACACCCCTGAAGTCTTACTAAGGATTTATAAAGAAAGAAAGAGAAAGCATTTATACCTTTTTTTGATATGTGATGGTACTCCTATCAGCAGGTTAGTAATACAGCATACTGTTGTGAAATCTATTGTCTATCAATACTCCCAAATACTTCTCAGATAAGTACTCTCCAAATTTCCCATTGAGCATATATGTAGCTCGCTAGTTTCTGCATCCCAAATGAATAACCTAACAGTTATTTATATTAAACCTACTCTGTCACTTATACTTCTGTTTATCTATATGTTTTAGCAAGTAAAAGCATCCTGCTCATTGTGTATTTCCTTCATCAGCAACAATTCAATATCTACTTTAAGATCATTAATAAACACATTAAAAGCACTGTACACAGGACCAAACCCTGAGGCCTTTTACTTAGAAATTTAGACCAGTATGAAAATATAAAATGTACATAAACTCTTCATTCTGTCATTAAACTGGTTTTCTGGCCGTGCATACAACTGAAGTACTTCAATTGAAGTACAGGCTTTTGCAAAAATTCAAATGTACTACATCTACAGCAATACTACAGTAATACCCTTGTACAAGTTACCACATACTCTTTTACTGAATGAAGGTAAATTTGATTGATGAAGACATCTTGACTCTTGCTAATAATATTGTTGGTCATCACATAACCCTGAATACTATTCTTTAGTAACCTTTCTAATGCCTTATCCACTATGGAAGTCAATATTCCAAGTTTAACTATTGCCCCCTGTTGAATAATGGTACTATATCTGCTTTCCTCCAATCACAGGGCACAATGCCTGATTAGAGTAAATTAACAAAGATTAATCATAATGAGATTGCTATTACTGAACTAAACCTAGAACCTTAGCGTGTGTGACATTAGGTCCAGGTGTTTTATTCTCCTTAGCCTGTTGCAGTCTCTTTTGAACTTTGTCCACAATAAGCTATGCACACAATAGAGAAAACGCTGTGATTCTCTCTGTTTACCCAAAGCCTGTCATTGTTGCTTCCATCATATATACAGAACACAATAATTTATTTAAGTATTTATCCTCATGATTTAATTTACCTCTCTCAATTTTAAGAGGGCCAATTTTCTATTTATTTGCTTATAGAATGTTTAGGATATGTCTTTATGTCTTTTGAAATTCCATTTTTAATTTCAGTTTTTTTGCAGTCTTTATTTTTTAACTTCCGCTTCTGAACCTTCTGACATAATCTAAAAGCCTTCTTCTTCCATGTTGTTTTGCTACATCAGTCTTAATGTATTCGTCTTGCATTTGTTCCACAATTGGTCTATACTTATGAGTTTATTTATCCAAAAGCAATTTCAATAGATTTTATCTTGCTTCTGTATATTTATCTTTGACGATTGTATCACATTCAATCACCTCTAGCACTTAGGGTTGCCACCCAGCTGGTATTTTACCGGCAGGCCGGTAAAAAATTGGCTTTTCTCCAATGTTAAGTCTATGGAGGGAATGCCATGGCCGGTATTTTTTTGAAGAAAAGGTGGCAACCCTACTAGCACTGCCTCTAACATTGTAAAATTAGCCTTTTTATGGTTGAACATTTTAGATCATACATTAAACCATTTAACCCCTTAATGACCGGGGAATCCGGACCCGGACGCGACTGAATGACAACGGAGCAATATTTTCTTATTGCTTATTTCTTATTGCTCCGTTGCATTCCGGACTCCCTGAATGTCGCGCAGCCACGGGGGGAGCCCGGAATTCGATGACGGTCATAGTACGTCATCAGTCGTTCAGTCAAATCGACCCTTGACGTACTATGACCGTCAAGGGTTGCTAAGGGGTTAAAGGACACAATATTGTGGTTACTGCTACCTAAATGCTCCCTTCCCTATATACTGAACATTTTAATATAATTTGAGATCTCTAGGTCCAGAAAAGCTACATTCCTAGTTGGCTTTTTAAGTTGTCCTTAAAGGGATAGTAACACTTCGTTTTAACTTTATTTTATTTTGTAGGCATTAAAAAAACATGAAGAATGATATAAGTCTTATCTCTCAAACCTTTATGGTTTATGAGATATTCACAAGAAAAGTTCCCCTCCCCGCCCCTTTTTCCTAGTGTAAGCCATCTCTTCTCAGATGTGGATCAGGTTGTATGACAGTACAGATAACAGAAGGGGACAATTTTCTTTGTATGAAAACAATGAAAGCCCTTCCCCCCTTGAAAAGTTTTTCAGCTTTTTCCATTATCTTAATTGAAGATTGTCCCTCTCTGCAGTCTACCTGGGCATCTCCCTTCTTATCTGGTTGAACAGGGGGGGGATACTTTGTTTGTGAATATCTCTTAAACCATAAAGGTTTCAGAGATAAGACTTATATCATTCTTCATGTTTTTTTAATGCCTACAAAATAAAATAAAGTTAAAATGAAGTATTACTATCCCTTTAAGCATGCCTGTACAATGAATTTCCTTTGTTGTGCTGGAAGCCTCATTTCTTCAGTTAATTTTAGGGTACCGTAAAATCTCAGGTATAATACGCACCTGTGTGTAATATACTGGTGTCCATTATACCCAAGATTTTAGGGGAAAACAAGAGGGTTTATGTATAATACGCACCCTTGCTTTTACCTGTCACACTAAAAAAAATGTATATTGCCGCACTGCTTCCCTTCTTTCTCCCCGCTTACCCTGATTCTCCTCTCCCCCTCTGTAGTCCATTCTGGTGCTATGCGCATTGGATCTATGGAATTACCCTGCAAGGACCTTGCGGTCCTTGCAAGACATTACCATTGGCTTGAAAGGAGAGCTCCTGACAGGGCAATGTTGGAAGCGGGTGGCAGATGCAAGCATGCCACGCGCTGGGACCCTGTGAGGCTGCCAGATTGGACTACAGAGGGGGAGAGGAGGATCATAGTAAGCGGGGAGGGAGGGAAGCAGCGCAGCAATATACATTTTTTTATATTTTTTTCTTTGTGTATAATACACCCCCCCCACTTCACATAAGGTGAAGAGGGGTAAAGTTGTGCGTATTATACACAAGATTTTACAATAGTTAAAGTTGAATTTTCACCTTAATTCAAGTCTGCATATTTGAAAACTGCATTAAACAGAACCTACATGTCATGTGAGCCAAAAGTCCAGCAGATGTATAGTTTAGAAGATATCCACACTCTTATTTCTGGGAAAAGTGAAACTAAACATTTCCGGTTACTGCACACAGCTTCATTAGCATATGACATGTCAATGAAATGTTCATTAGCATATGACACTTCACTGAAAATACTTAATTAGCATATGAAATTTAATTGACAAGCTTAAATAGCTTATGAAAACATCACTGTTACTGCACGGGTACCACAATTAGCATACATTAGCATATGAAAGAAGTGTGAATATCTCCTGAACTGTATAGTTGCTGGTCTTTTGGCTAACATGACACATAGGCAGTTTTTAAAGGGATAGTAATACTTTGATATTACTAATCCCCATAGTGTAGCTCTTTAAAAAATAATTCAATTACTCCCAGGATCATCTCTCAAACCTTTATGGTTTGAGATAAAACCGTAAGCAAAGTTCCCCCCTCCATCCCCATTCCCTGAAGTCAGCGTTGTACTGAGGGATATCCGGTTTTATTTTTCATCAGGCGGCTCTGCAGCTGAGCCAAGATCGCGTTAGTAAAAAATAATTATTTCATTGAAATAGTCTTCTACAAGTGCTTGCAAACCAAGCCCATGTAGAAGACCGTTTCAGTGAAATAATTATTTTTCACTAACGCGATCTCGGCTCAGCTGCGGAGCTGCAAGCCTGTTGTACGATAGACTTCCCAAGCAGTCAGTACAATGCTGACTTCAGGAAAGGGGGAGGGAGGGGGGAACTTTGCTTACGGTTTTCTCTCAAACCATAAAGGTTTGAGAGATGAACCTGGGGGCAATTGAATTATGGGGGATTTGGGGATTAGTAATATTAAAGTATTACTATCCCTTTAAAACTTGAGTTAAGTTCCACTTTAAAAGCTCCCATTATGATAACATTTTCTAATTCAAAATGCTTTTTCCCTTGCAGTAGCAATTGAACACTAAATTCTCCACTGACTATCTTTTAAAACTATAATATTAACTATTTTTTAAAGCCTTAGAAATGTATTTTTTCTTTTTAGATTGCAGAAAAGAGATTACCATTGCTTAGGCTAAAACGTGTTAACTGAGGAGATAGGGTTGCCACCCAGCCGGTATTTTACTGGAAGGCCGGTAAAAAATTGGCTTCTGTCCAATGTTAAGTCTATGGAAGGAATGCCATGGCCGGTATTTTTTTGAAGAAAAGGTAGCAACCCTATGAGGAGATAATAAGGCAAAAAGTTAAGTGACTTTTCCCATCTGAAGGTTACTAACTTGCCATCATCTAAAAGTTACTTTGTCCTTCTGTGACATTTAGAAAATGATATTTTTGACACAATAATGTAGAAATGTTTCCCATTGTTCCCCAGATATAACACATTCTTTGCTTGGTCACTTGTTTTTATATTTTGAAGTGTATCTCTTTTTCTTCAAAGTCTTCATAAAATGAAAGATGAAAACGTATTACATAAGCCTGTATTGTTTGCCTTACAATCACAATTAGCATAAAATATGGGCAATAATAATATAATAATAATAATAATCATAATTTTAAATCTCTTTTCTCCCTGTGAGACTCCAAGCACTTTAAAAATATATAAACAGACATAAAAATTAAGAGTTCCTTAGTGAGTTGTTCCTTAGCGAGTTGACCGAATGCCTGATAAAAGAGATGGGTCTTTAGCTTTTTTTTTAAGTCTGTAATGATGGTGCCTCTCTGATTGAGGATGGTAAAGAGTTCCAGAACGTGGGTGCAGCGTGGCTGAATGCCCTGGAACCTGAGGTTGTCTTTATTCTGGGTACTGACATCAGGGATGTGTTGGCTGAGTGAGTGAGTGGGATTGGATATAGGGTGTCAGGATCTCTTTCAGGTACTGTGGGCCTTGATTATTTAAGGCTTTGAAGGTCAGCAGGACAATTTTAAAATATGTTTGTCATTTAATTGGAAGCCAATGCAGGGAGTAGAGAACAGGTGTTATGTGACATGAATGAGTGTGACAATCACAGATAGGTAACATAATAAAATAAGCCCTTTACACCGAGTTACCAGTCTTTACACCAATTAACTTTCATCTAGGAAGAGTGAAAATATGTAATTTAAATATAATCATATCTCTACTGAAAATCCATATGAAGAGAAAGTCAGTTTACTTCATTAAGCGCTGATATTCAAAGAATTATTATAAAATGTAACCTACATTGCATACACCAAAATAAATATATATATATACCAAGTCTGGTTAACACAGCTGATAAAAAAATATTTGGATAAATATAATTTGTATGCCAATATATAAACATAGAAAATGAACTGTGTGGGCAGATTCATATATTCCCCTATTTATCTTGAAGTTCAAAGACAAGCTGTGCTTGTAAAATTTTCAATAATACCAACACAATCAGAATCATTTTAAAAGGTCTGCAGTGCACTAAAGGGAGGCACATTTTTGAAGATAGAGGGATGCATGGAACCCACCTCTAATAACATATTTGACATGCCTACCATAGTTGTACTGTTTGAAAACTTGAAGCTTTGAAACTTGCAGTTTTCTCTCAGATAATCCAGTTAAATATGTTACCTGTACTGATGTTAGGTCCAGCTATCTACCCCATCTAACTGCTTCAAAATTACGAACTTTGGGAATTAATTATTATTCCTGATCTCAGTGCAAGCATTTAGTCTGAAACCCCTTAGTAAAAGTGTTGACCCCTATGGAATAAGTTTAGAAGTGAGTCCATTTCTGAGTTTATCTGAGCAAAGAGGAGATAAAGCTAGATGATGGATGTAGGAGAAAAGGCCTTAAAGGGATAGTAATGTTACACAAATACAGCAGCTCCAATTAATCTTCATAGGATTTGGGCCAGGGAGAGTGTTATTTCAATACTGTCAGACTTGTAGTTCAAGAGTAATTGAATGATAAAATATCCCCCTCCCCCCTTTTACCTAGTGTAAGCCGCCTCCCCTTAGATGTGGAATCTGGTCTTAAGACCAGACAGCTCACAGCAAGGGACAATCTTCTTATTGTGAACATAAGGAAAACCCTGCCTTCCTTGATAGGATTTTCAGGTTTTTCCTTATGCTCAATGAAGATTGTCCCTCTCTGTGATCCATCCGGACAGTCTTGCTGCTCTGAGGTGAGCAGTGTTACATCAGTAAAAAGGGCGGAAGGGGGATACTTTATTATTCAATTACTCTTGTACTACAACTCTGACAGTATTGAAATAACACTCTCCATGTCTCCAATACTATGAAGAATAATTGGAGCTGCTTTTATTGTGAAACGTTACTATCCTTTTAAAGAGGTAATAATGTTTCACAAAAAAAAAAACAGCTCTGTTTAATCTTCATCGTATTTGGGACATGGAGAGTGTTATTTCAATACTGTCAGAGTTGTAGTTCAGTAGTAATTGAATGATAAAGTATCCCCTCCCGCCCTTTTTACCTAGTGTAAGCTGCCTCCCCTCAGATGTGGAATCTGGTCCCTTGACTGGACAGATCACAGCAAGGGACAATCTTCTTACTGTGAGCATAAGGAAAACCCTGCCCCCCTTGACGGGTTTTTCAGGTTTTTCCTTATGCTCACTGAAGATTGTCCCTCACTGCGGGAGTCTTGCTGCTCTGAGGTGAGCAGTGTTATATCAGTAAAAGGGGTGGTAATCATGCAAATACTCTTGAACTGCAACTCTGACAGTATTGAAATAACACTCTCCTTGGCCCAAATGCTATGAAGATTAATTGGAGCTGCTTTTATTGTGAAACATTACTATCCCTTTAAATCACATTTAGAACATGTTAGAGTTTTACAGTGTAATTGAATTAAGGAGCTGTTGACTAATGTATAACTATTCTATAGTCCACTAGAGGACAATCATAATGTTTAGTTTGTGTAGGTGCTTGCCTTTATGTGGCTCTGGGAAAGTTGCTAAGATAATTAAATATTATAATATGTAATTACAATATAATTAGCTAACTGCTTTACAAAAATCATGTATACTTTAAAGTGTTAATATTGTTAACACCTGTTGTGTAATCCTGTATACCACAATGGTCATTTGCCAGCTCTTTGGGTCCCAGAATAATGTGGTGATAACTAACCTCAAAGTGTCCATCTACATTTTGTAATTAAATATGGGCTTTTGCAGAATCCGAAATAGTTACTCATTATGGCTGAGAACTGCAGAAATTGGTGTACAAATTAACTGTACCATAGTAGACAAATAAAACTATCTATTGCGTTATTTAGTATTTCTAACCCTTCACTTACCGCAGCAGTCTCCAATGAATGCAACGTTTGGGAATTTGGACTATTCCGTGTAGACAACTGGGTTGCCCTGGAGCTACTGCAGGTCTTAGTACATTACCCACTATGGCTCATATTTATATAAACAAATCCAGTTATTCTGGACCATAGGTAACAAATACAAATTCCTGAACTGCTAAATTCCTATGCACTAGATGTTTTTAACCCTTTGAATTGCTTCTCAGTGGAGTGCATGCTGTAGTAGAGACATTGTTTTCTGCTGCAGGGATACTGTGCCATTGTTTTAACCTAGTCTATGTATGTATGTATGTATTTATTTATGTACTTATTATACTGACAGTGAACTCACTGAAATTCAATTTCCAAGGAGTTTTCTGTCAGGAACTTTAAAAGCAGACAGAGTAAAACAATGTTGATTACATTTTTTCTCTCTCTTTAAAGTGGAACTAACACTGCTAACAAACGTTGGCTGTAATAATTCCCTATCTGGCGACTAGCTGCTTAGTAGCGCTAGTCGCCAGAATTATTACCTCTTCATGAAGAAATTTGAAGTGATCCTCGGCTGACAGGCAGGACGGAGGGCGGATATCTTGCCCTAGTGACGTCCGCGCGCCTGCGCTGTCAGTCCCTTCCGGAGCCGAATGGCTCCTAGCAACGCCTCCTACAGCCATCTGGGAATGACAGCGCAGGCGTGCGGACGTCACTAGGGCAAGATATCCGGGCTCCGTCCTGCCTGTCAGCCGAGGATCACTTCAAATTTCTTCATGAAAAGGTAATAATTCTGGCGACTAGCGCTACAAAGCAGCTAGTCGCCAGATAGGGAATTATTACAGCTAATGTTTGTTAGCGGTGTTAGTTCCCCTTTAAACACAAAAAAAACTCTTTGGATGCCAGAGAGGTCTGCATTTCATTCCATCACAATGCGGTATTCTAACTTGTAAATGGACTGATCAATTTAGTATATGTAAACTGTTAAATAAACCATCCATCATAATGAGAATCTGATGTCTGGTGCAATGGCATTGGGATTGCTCTACTAACATACACATCCTACTTTTCCTAATGGGAAGACCATCCATGAAACTGGGTTGTACACTGATCTAGTATTAAAGGAATAAGTTCACACTATGTTTTTCTCCGGATGATTTAGGCTGCATTAAGCTCTCTAAAAGACTGAATACTCTTTCTTATTGGTCTATTCACATAGTTGATTTTCACAAATTTCACGCAGCCCAAAAGCAGCATGCTGAAACCTTCAATGAACAATGCATGAAAGTATCAACAGAGTACATGTGTTTTCTGTCCAATGCAAATCTTGCACATGGATGATAGCGCATTTCATCATAACAATCCATTTAATGGCAAACAGGGGTGTTAGCCAGTCATTTTATCTGTCATCCACAGCTGATCATACTTTCCATTCCCCTGACTAATGTGATTGTTGTGGAACACAGGTATTGTGCAAGAAAGTCAAATGGGCCTCTTCAACAGGGCTGCAATACAAAGATATTAAAGACGCTTTTGTAAACATAGCCTAACAATTTCAACACTGTTGAATTGCAGCACATAGATTGGATTGTTAAAATATTTCTACATATTTTCAAAACTTTTCTATACAAATATATGACTGCTTACCACAAACAGCATGTTTTACTTCTGTAACATGATAAGGGAAATGCACTAAGACATGATAAATGCACTAAATTTCTCTAGCTTTGGAGATCTGCATAGGCTCTATAGAGTAACATAAGAACTGGAGAAGTCATCTCCACTTTATCACCTCTTTATCACATCTTAGCGATTTACCCAGGTTGAATACCATTAGTTATATCTAGTAATAAACAGTAATAACTGCTGTGTAATAATAAAAGTAACAACCGTTTGAATGCCAGAGGGGTACGAAATGAAATGTGAAAAAAAACTGTTTAATTAAGAATCCCTGGGAACTTGATTCCTTTCCAAAAGTATTAAAATGATAGACAGCAGTTAATAGGGATATTCTTTATGTCTGTTTTCTGAATGTAATTTTTTTATTTCATCACAGCTGAGTTTTCATTTGGCTTTTGTGACTGTGTTGGTGCAAATCTTTTTTTTTTTAAATTGGCCCTGTCACCTTAACCCCTTAATGACCAGCCAACGCACCGCAAAGCTGGCAGTTAAGGACCACTGATTTCTTTTTTGTTGTTGCAACGGAATTTGGGGTCGGGATCTTGGAATTCAATGACGTGCCAGGACTGTCACTGGTCTTTAAGTGCCGAAACGGCCCTGATGTCCTGGAATGTCTAGGGTCATTAAGAATTAAAAAAAATGCATTTATGTTGCACTAGCCATTTGTTTGCAGTATAATTTGTCTGAGAAATCAGCCTTTACTTGTTGGTGGCCCACTATGCTAACTTGTTTCTGTGCTGGGACAATATTACCACATTCTGTGCTATGAATGAACCTAAGAAGAGCCCACACACTGGGGCCTTTCTGATAACAGCAATATGCTGTGTATTAGCATAAAGTGTCATACTCTGCCACAGACATAGGTTATTTTCTCAAAAACTATTTATTTAGAATAAAAATGGACCGTTCAATTTTGATTCTCCGTAAAACAAAAAAAATTGTCATAAGGTAACAGGTCCACTTAATACAAACCTTTAGAAAAAAAAATGGCTACAACTATTGCTTTCTTTCAAAATTGGTTTTGCAGAGGAGGACAGATGAAGAACAAAAATAGTCCAAGATTTATTTTTTCTTAGTTTCTAGAGCAGGGGTGGTCAAAATGAACCAATACCAGATGTTGTGGACTGCGAGTTCCATCATCCTCAGCAAGCCAGTGGCATCAAGAGCTGGAGGATCTCAGGTTGCCTATACCTGTTATACTGTGTCAACAATCTCTGAATATTCTTGGTCATTAAATTCATCACTGGTAAAATCAGTCATGAAACGCACACACTGCTAAGAACAGTGTCATCTGGCTTTGTGGCCACCACGTTTAATATGGCTTTGGCCTCAGCGAAGGATTGGTTGTTGTATCAGTAAACCAAGTGGGTTTTCAGTTACCAAAAACTCTTTTGCACATATCAGAAGACACAGAGACCTAGCTTTAGTACACCACATAGTGAGACTTTTACACTGCTGTTGTTTGTATGTGTGACTATAGCATGTTCATCCCCTTCAATCCCTATTGCTGTTGAACTACAATTCCTATCACCTTCAACCAGTCAATGGCTTGCTGAGTATGATGGAAATTGTAATCAAACATGGAATAAGGCAACAGGGCTGCCCTCTCTCTGTCTATGCTCAGAAAACTACAATGGATTTTAGCTACAGAATTGCAGAAACCAAATTATGTGTATTGTTATTCCAAACTTATTTTGGAGCAGTGGAAGTCTATGTAGGGGCTTATTCATGGATGAGGATGGGGTCACTTAGGGTGCCGTCTGTAGAGGAGCCAGATATGCCAGACAAGGTCGGTCGTAATTTGTAGAAATGTTAAAAATCACTCATATTAGCCAGTTGCATGAATATTTTTCGCAGGATAATCTAAGTGATAGCACTTTGCATTTTAACATACACTCTACATTCTTAACCCTTTAATGAGCAGAGGATTGTGCAACACATTGCATTGGAAATCATTGTGCACCCCTCTGGTTCTTAAAGGGTTATACTCAGATTACAGTGTGTTTCTGCTTGGATTTGAAACATCAGGGTTTTTTCTATAAATGTATTTTGCAATGCTGACATGAGTTTAATAAGAAACAGATGGTTAAATATCACTACCTAGTATTTAAAGGCTCCAGAGGTTGCATTCTTACTTGGTGATGCAAAGAAATCAGAAGGCGGATAAGGAAATGAGGGAAAGAACTATTTCTTCATGCAGATATGATTATTCAAGCATGGTTTCATGTTGACACAATGGCCCTAAGGTTTTCTTTTTTTTTATCCTAATCCAAGAATGTCCTTGTTTCACCATTAATTATATAGCCTTTATTTCTTTGTGTAATAATTAGTAAAAAACTGATATAATCTTAACCCCTTAGTTGGTAGAGACATTTCTAGTATCAAAATGGTCAAACCTTATATTTTATATTACCTTTTTGCTAACCACAAGAAATGTCATGCAAGAATGTTACTGGTTTCTATCTGTGCCAAAGTTTTCCCTGGGGGGAGGGGGTTGTTTGCAGACTGGACAAGGGTGGTTCTGTGGCTACCACTGCAGTGAGACAAGGCCAGGTCTTAGAGATCAGTATGTGTGGTTCTATAGTTACCAATGCTGTGGGACATGACTAGGGGTGATCAGTATGTGTAGTTCTGTGACCAGAGGCATAGGAACCCCCACAAATCTGGGGGGGATAGCATTTGTGTGTGCCACTTTGTGCCCTCCCTCAGCCCCCCTGTGTGTCACTTTGCCAGCCCCCCTGTACCTTCTGTGTAGCATGGCTGAGTGGACCGCTGTAGAGGAGCTTCTGATCCTCTACCTGGTCTGACAGGAAGCTGCTCGACTCTGAGAGCAGCTTCCTGTCAGACCGGGGAAGAGGATACAGAAACTCCTCTACCCACGTGGTCCGCTCTGCTAGGACACGCTACAAGGAGGTGAACAGCAGGAGGGAGCACTGTGCAGTGCGCTCCCCTTCTGCAGGTCACCCAGAGCCTGTTCCCATTGGTTGCTGTGCAGACCTTCCTTACTGCAACTTTACTGATTTTCTATGGGAATGCAGTAAAGTTGCAACAGACTGGACTATGGTGTGATCGACGTGAAGTGATAATGGCCCATGTGATAGGCACCATAGTCCTTCATAATACCTCTTTCCAGAGGGGACAAAATGCTGCAACGCTGTGTTCGTTTTGTCACTTTTGAAAGGGCCTAATCTTGAAAACACATTATTAACCCTTTGAATGCCAGAAGGGTATGCAACACATGGCTACGCAATACATTGCACACCCCTCTGGCACTTAAAGCGTTAAACATTAAAAAAATATGAAAAATAAAAATACCCCCATATAAAGTAAAACTTAAAAATTAAAGGTACTGAAATCAGCAAATTGGTGTTCATTGAGCATTTAATACATTTTATATATTGTTTGTTCGATGCTTTGTAGACTTCTTTAGTATTCAAGAGGTTTATTGTGTCCCCTATCTCCATATCTAGGAACTCTCTGGATCTGCTCTGGAAGCTCTGGTTTTTAGAGTTAATTACCGGGTCTCTGGAGACAGAGGCTGATTCTCCAGTGGTGGGGAGGTTCTTCTGAAACTCTGTGCACTTTTCCTCCTTCTCACTCTGTTCCTCCCACTTCCCACCCACTTAGTAACATAGTAACATAGTAAATTTGGTTGAAAAAAGACACAAGTCCATCAAGTTCAACCTTCGCCTCATACCTCAGTAACTGAGATTTTATAGCTTTCCTGCTACCAATTAAATTAGTCTTTATCAGACCTTCCTGATCAGCTTACTTCTCACAAAGTTCTTCCCACTTCCCACCCACTTCTCCTCCTTCTCACCTAGTTCTTCCCACTTCCCACCCACTTCTCCTCCTTCTCACCCAGTTCTTCCCACTTCCCACCCACTTCTCCTCCTTCTCACCCAGTTCTTCCCACTTCCCACCCACTTCTCCTCCTTCTCACCCAGTTCTTCCCACTTCCCACCCACTTCTCCTCCTTCTCACCCAGTTCTTCCCACTTCCCACCCAAAATGACAATAAACCCCAACAACCCTATTACTCACCAGCCCCTGTATGATGCAAGTCGCATCATTTACAAACTCCTGGCTGAAGCACATGAGCCCTGGGCTCAAGAAGATTAACCTCTGGTGCGCCATGAGGGCTTGCAATTTATTGCTTTGCAATGCGTTGCCTACCGCTCTGGCATTCAAAGGGTTAAGTTCCAAGTTATGCCTATTGTGCAGTTGTTTTTCTCTAGAATTGCTCCAATCTTTTATGTTCCTCTTTTTCCAGTATAAACGCAAGCTTCAGAATACACTGGACACAAGAACAAACAGACAAAGCTCACCTGTTGGAAACAAAACTAAAATGAAAGGGAATTACTTGGGTCTTATGCACTAAAGCAAATGGATAGTGTTGAGCGAGCACCCCGATGCTCGGGTGCTCGGGTGCTCTGACCGAGCACCCCCTGAGGCTCGAGTGCTCGGCCGAGCACCCGAGCCCCATTCAAATGAATGGGGCGACACGAGCATTACACCAGGCACCCCCTGCTCTGATGAGGGGAGGGTGCCTGGTCAATGCCCCCCTTCATCTCCGCTATGCCCCCTTCATCTCCGCAATGTCCCCCTTCATCTCCGCTATGCCCCTCTTCCACAATGTCCCCCTTCATCTCCGCTATGCCCCTCTTCCACAATGTCCCCCTTCATCTCCGCTATGCCCCTCTTCCACAATGTCCCCCTTCATCTCCGCTATGCCCCTCTTCCACAATGTCCCCCTTCATCTCCTCTATGGCATAGAGGAGATGAAGGGGGACATTGTGTAAGAGGGGCATAGCAGAGATGAAGGGGGACATTGTGGAAGAGGGGCATAGCGGAGATGAAGGGGGACATTGTGGAAGAGGGGCATAGCGGAGATGAAGGGGGACATTGTGGAAGAGGGGCATAGCGGAGATGAAGGGGGACATTGTGGAAGAGGGGCATAGAGTCTATGCCCCTCTTCCACAATGTCCCCCTTCATCTCCGCAATGCCCCCTTCATCTCCGCAATGCCCCCGTACCTCCAGTCCCTGGTGGTCCAGCGGAGCGTCTTCTGATCTGTGCCTCTTCCGGCACAGATCCCTGCCACCCGAACATGGCGGGAGAGCACATGGCGGTACTCGACGAGTACCGCCATGTGCCGAGCAGAGCGATGCTCGAGCCGATCCGAGCATCGGCCGAGCACGCTCACTCAACACTACAAATGGAGCAATTGTGGAGCAAACCAAATATACCATGGTGGGGGGGACATAGATTCCTAATGATTTTAGTGAAGACTTACTGAATGCTAGAGAGCTCTACAGCACATTACAAAGCTCACTTTAAGTCAACTGGATACCCCTTGGGCACTCAAAGGGTTAATCACACAAAAATGTAAATATTTCCCTCATACTAGTAATCCTAAAGGACCTTTCACACAGGTGATATAACTAGGTGACCCCTGCTACAGTTCTTTTGTCCAAGTTCTTTCACTCATCTTCCTCTGCATTCCACTGCCAATCCAGACGCAGGAAGGGAATGTCTCATGGGCAGCCTGTGTGAGCGGAAGCAAATATTAATGGCTGGTGACCATGTGGAGTATCACAACCTCCAACAACACTCGTGTGAAAGGTCTGCCAGTGGCTCTACAGGCCGCAGTGCAGACCTTCCTTTCTGCATCTTTATCACATTCCTGTGTGATCTCAGTAAAGGTGCAGTATGCTGGAGTTTTGTTTATTCAACAAGGCAATAATCTCCCATGTGAAAGGCACCATAGCCCAGCACAGAACCTTTTACAACAGGTGACATACATTGTTGCTTCTTTGGCATCACCCATATGAAAGCGACCTAAGAAAGATCATTTAACTGAGCCATTATTATTTGAATGACTAAATACACCTTTAATTTATCCATTATGTTTTTCACAGTCTGTCCTGGATTCCACTGCAGCTGATAACTTTATCATGGGTTCTATCTATAAGTTTCCCCATACACTTAAAAGGGAATCTGTTAGCTAAGACCATTTAATAACACTTTTCAGCTGCAATGGAATCCAGGCCTATGACTGAGTCATCTTTAGTGTTTAATCTTTTCAGTGCCAGAGGGGCACTCAACACATTGCAGAGGCATGCATTCTGGACCCGTCTGGCACTGAAAGGGTTAAGGTATTGATGTTTGGTCATTTCTTCTTTGAGGCTGGAGTAATTCGGAAGCAAACCAACTGCACCACAGGTGATCAATAAAAAATCACCAAGCTCCCAATTAACCCTTTGAGTGCCAGAGGGGTACACAACACATTGCAATGCATTGCGTCCCCCTCTGGCACTCAAAGGGTTAACCCCTTGAATGCTAGAGAGGTTTTGCAATGCACTTGAGACTGTTTAGTATTCAACAGATAAAATGCCTGATTTAAATTAAAGGGACATTTCCTTTGCTCCCTATGCTGCAGTTGGCTTGCTCCCATAATTATTATAGTTCTACTACACTGCAGCTACTGAGGATACAGCTCCCATCATACCAACAGATGGTGTGCTAAAGGTTGCCTATCCCTGCTCTGTTTCTTTTCAGTACACCAGCCTCTGTTTATTTCTTATAACAAGCAAGTGAGATTGGTGATTTTTTTTTACTTTTATAATGAGTATAAATTCACATTTTTCATTCTAGAAAATCTCACTCCCGGAGAATCAACAGAATGCTTTCAAATGAATCTTTACACACCCCATTATTCAATCGGTCCATCTCAGAAGTGTCCATGGACAGCTCATCAATGGAAGACTTTTGGTGTGAAGTTAATAACATCAAGGAAAGCAGTGAAGAAGGGCAGGAGGATAGTCTGTTAATGGAAGTGAAACCAGTGGATGGTAAGGCATTCAGTTATATAGAGAATCAGATTGCCATTGGAGCTCTCAAATAATAATGCTTAAATGGGCATTATGAAAAAAAATGTAGTATTGGAAAAAACTTTTTCAGTTATTTTTTTCTTGTTTGTGTGGGATTTTGTGAATTGCATCTGCTTCTTCTTGATAATAAAAGTTTCAGTCTTATTATTTTATTCACTGGATTCCTCTCTGGCACTCAAAGGGTTAATCAGATGGTCATTCACCTTTGCCTAAGAAGGGGAATCCATAACACTTTGAGTGACAGTAGTGTGTTTAATGCATAAACTGAGTGAATCAAAATGACAGAACCTCATCTGTTCCATTCTCTGGCAGTCACAAATACAGTGGGAATGTCCTGAAATGGGGACAAAGTCCCACCATCTTTGGCTGCCCCATCTCTGTCCTGACTTCCAAGACGGAGCCCTGTACTATGACTGCATTGACCTGAGAATATGAGAAATTCTATGGATTAGTTCTCCTGTAGGTTTCATGCTTAGAGAGTCAGTTTAGCTGCAGAATCCAAGTTCTGTGATTCAGTTTATATATACTGTAATCTCAGGGTCAGTTCTCCTATAGATTGCATGCTTATTCCCATGCATACTACCACTGGTAGTATGCTGTTCCACTTATGTACCACCCTCTCAGTGAATTAAAACCCTTTTACATTACATCTAAGCCTCTGTTCCTCTTGTTTTATACTATAACCTCTTGTCCTAGCATGCCTACTCCTTGGAAATGTAATTCCCTCCTATACTTTCTGGAATCCCTTTATATATTTGAATATTTCTATCATATCCCCTGTCTCTCCTTTCTCCTCCAGGCTATACATATTTAGATCATTTAGTGTATCCTGATATTTCTTATCCTGTAAACTATTTACCATTTAGTAGCCCTTCTCTGAATTCTCTCTAGAGTACCTCTGTCCTTCTGGATATGAGTTCTCCAGTACTGTACACAATACTCTAGGTGAAGTCTAACCAGAGATCTGTAGAGCGACATTAGATTTGTAGGGCGCCACTTTATATTAGATCTGTAGAGTGGCATTACCACTTCCTTTTTTCTGCTACTAATGCCCCTAGCTGTACAACCTAGCACCCTGCTTGCAATCCCTTCCTCTGCTGTCTCTAACAGCATGTACCCTTAAAACTAAAGTCTGCCTTTGGATTTTTGTATCCAAGTTCATTATATTACATTTATCCACATTAAAATGCATCTGTGACACTCTTGTTCATTCTTCTAATTTATCTAAATCATTTGTCATTTGGCTTATTCATCCAGAAATGTCTACCCTGTTGCAGATCTTTGTATCATCTGAAAAAAAGGCATACCTTACCTTGAAGACCTCTTCCAATATAATTAATGAAAGTATTCAAGTGAATGCATTTACAATGTGTTGTATTCTTTTGAATGAAAAATAGTTAGTGCCAAACTCTAAATGAATTACATGTGTTTATGAATTAGAAATCTTCTGTGCTATTTTTCATGAATGCATTTCAATATGTGAATGTGGTTAAAATGTCTGTCATTTGTGAGAGGATTTGTGATTGGTCCTAATTCAACAAAGCAGTTACAGCACATTTTCATATGTCCGGCTAACTGTGTTTTTGTTTTATGAATGTGTGCTAATTGTGCCCTAAGGGCAGAATGTAAGAAAATGGAGCATTAGCTATGTTTTGAAAGCCTTAAATTTATGTGCTATTTACAATTGCTCATGTTTTGATGCAAGAAACATAATGACACCTTGATGCTGAATAGCACATTCTCGTAAATTAATGGTACAGTTAGCACATGAAAATGTGTTCTGCTTTCCTGAATAAGGTGCAACTGCTAATCCTCTCAGAAAGAGGTGAATATATGAACCACACTCCCTTTTTTAAATGTATTTCCTAAAAACAACAAATGTTCGTTGAGCCATTAAAAAAATGCGTAATTCAGTAACTTTTTGTCTTTAATACATTTTCCATCAAAAGTACACTGAAAATAGCAGTTGTGCATATTTAATGTATTCTGCCCTTATTTCCTTCTAGGTTTGATAACAGAATATACTCTAAAACTGTTCTAACTATTGGTTGGATTCCATTACAGGTGAAAATTCTATCATAGTTTGTATCTCTAAATTTCCCCATAGGCCTCTTTCACATGGGTGACATTGTTGCAGTGACAGCAAAACACAAAAATAATGGATTGTGCATCATTGTATCATGCAGGGGGATTTTTGGTTGATACAGCGGAGCTGTACCACAAAAAACATGTGCTGCATAAGTCACCTTTGTGAAAGAGCCCAAAGATGTAATTTGTGAGATAAAAACCAGTGATAACATTTATCATCTATAGTAGGATCCAGTCCTCTTTAGGACAAGATGTATTGTCCAAGAGATCATTGTATATGCTCATTTTAGGCCTCTTGCATATGGAAAAAATATGTTGCCGGTTTTCTTTACTTCCCCTTCTCCTGCATTTCTCAGAAGTTCAATATGTCCGAGAGGTATGGAATATAGAGGCATACTGGAGCATTAACCGAATATTACTGTCTGGTGTCCATGTGGGTTGGCCATTCATTAGTGGTTGCAATGAACATTGCATCCTCCAACACAGCTTGTGTGAAAGATCTGTCGGCTGCCCCATAGGCTGCTGTGCAGATCTGCCATGCTGGATCATTGCGACATCCTGTGTGAGCACAGTAAAGATGCAACATGTTGGACCCTGGTGCATTCACATGAGTCAGTAGTCACCAGTGGGAAAGACAACATAGTCAAGCATGTTACCTTTCACCACAGATTACATAAAAAGCGCAACACTGTGTGAATGGGGCCTTATTCCACACCTCTATTTTTTTTTTTTTATTTACCTGTCCTTTTTATTCTCTATCACCTCTTGGCCCAATTCCATCTTATGTGATAAAACCTTTAGTACATTCCATAAATTTTACCTACATAAGTAATTCTTTTCTTAGCACTGTTGACTTTTCTACATACATCATACATGGAGTAGCTACACCTATTCTCAAGCAAGCATACTTGACTCCACTTGTCTTTCTAATTATTTATCCTGGCTTTTTTCTTTGAATGCTTTGTATTCTGTAATAATCCAGTTCCCCACCTCTCTTTCTTTAATTTTCTAGACAAATAATAAATGATATCACATATAACAAATTCCATTGGATCCATTGGGACAGATGTACTAGGTGAGATAAAGGTCATATAACTTCTTCAGTATTATAAACTCCTATGTTATTCTATGGATCCTATGCACAAAGATCTCACAAGTTGTAGAGATCTTAGTGCACAGACACAATAGGGCATGTCAAACTCAAATACAGTAGAGGGCTGCATACTCAGCATTGCCCCCCAAGGTGGGCCACAACAGTGGCTGCTAGAGTTTTCATGTGTGTGTACATATATGTGTACATACATGCACACGCACATATTAATCTCTGAATCTTTGGCACAATGATACTGTCTGACACCCCATCCTTGGTCGACTGGCATCCACAGAACCACCCATACACTGTTTGCTCTCTCTCTTTTATTGGGGCACACACGTAGATCAATTACAGTGATGGAGAAAAAAATCCCACTGATCTAATTGAGGCTTTTAACCCCTTGATGCTGGGCCGCAGGGCATTTAATACTTTTTTTTTCTGAATGGAGGGCCTCACAGTGCGAGCCAAGAGGCTCTCCTGTGGACATCATGTGGTCCTCAGGCTGCATATTTGACATGCTTGCCATAGAACAACATTGGAATTAGAGAGTTTGTCATACTGTAGAGTTTATCTCACCTTTATCACAGCTTTATCTCACCTTAGTATATAACACTGCCCCTACCCCATATGTTATTAGTGATGGGCAAAAGAGACGTTTTGTGAATAAACAAAGGGCCCACAAATACAATTCTCTGCATAACTTAGAATGGCAGCACATTGGTTACACATGCTGCACTCACTTCCTATTAATCCCTTTAATGCTTCATTTGTGTTTAGCCTGTTTTATCATCATGATTGCTGGGTAGGATGTGACTGCTGCTCCCTCACCACCCACATCTGAACTTCTCTGTGTGTGGGAGAAGGGATACAGAGGCCTATTGAATGATCGTCATTGTCTGAGTTCTCTTTGTGTCTGCACTGTGTTTCTCATTAGGCTTTGTGTGATTTTGTGTTTCATGGCCATATGCACAAAAAGAGGAGAAGAATTTCTGGAGCAAATTAACTGCACCTTAGGGAACAAATGAAAATTCCCACTCATTTAACCATGTGAGTACCAAAAGGGTATCAAACCCATAAGCCTCTGGCACTCAATGGGTTAAGGCTTTTAACCCTTCCAGTACAATGCGATGAAATTGAGATCTCTCTATATTATTTAAGAATTTAAAAACTCCTTCTAAATTTTGGGGAATTTGGCAATTTTCTTTGTCCTTTGTCTCTGTGGTGCAGTTAGCTTGCTGCAGAATTTCTCCTCTTTTATTTCCACGAACAACCCTTAGTGTCTGTGTGTGTTTCGTACCATTACCTGCACTTCACCCACTTTATTGCATTCCCTTTCCAGCCCTCCCTGCTCTCTCACACACTTCCAATCTCATTGGCCCCCGACAGCAATTGTTTCTACTTTCTTGATCTGCTCTGCTGCATATTATTGCTTTTGTTTCATGTTGTGGGCAGCTTGTGGTACCAATGTAGCCATCCACTGTCTTGTGGGGATGAATGTACAAATATAAAAGCAAATCTCCACTCACATTAGCCTCCAGTGTCAGTGGTTGCACTTTAGGGTATGTATTAGAGGATATAAATCACTCTGCCGAAGTACACACTCCTCCACTCAGCCTGCACCATATAATATGTAGGAAAATGGTGTAAAATCACCCAATTTCCTCTGCACTGTTAAATACTGAGGTGTTCAGGACACCCAGACATGCCTATACACTATCCCATTGCACCCGTCCTTGGTACAAGCAGTGGTAAGATGGGAATTTTTGGTGTAAGTCACTTAGTACATTGGCGTTAGACAGGCTTAGGGCTGATAAACTGTTTCCAGAGCTTGACTTAGCATGGAATTGTATTTATACACTTATTCCCTGGTCACTGCAATAAGTTATAGGGATAAAAACATAAATACATTTAAGTCTTCTCTATGGGTTAATCTGCCTTTTCAACCCATATTTTCAATTTTAAACTATAACATGTAGCCATTTATGGGTCTTGAAGACCACACTTTGTCTCTTGACTGTCACTGTTTGACACTGTTGAAATCTATACGTCTCGGATTACCTTTGTTTACAATATTTGAAGTACTTCATAAGACTGATATGCTGGAATTCTAGTTTATTGCACTCTATATTAGAACATTTTGTTCCTCCTGAAAATACCTTCCAAGTTACTGAATGAAATGTACATTTTTCACAGAAGGAGAACTGGAAGCTGAATGGTTGCAGGAAGTGGGACTGTCCACACTCATATCCGGCACACAGGAGCATGATGGACAGGCTCTCTTGTCTACTCTTACCCGAACTCAAGCAGCCGCTGTACAAAAAAGATATAACACCTATACTCAGACTATGAGGAAGAAGAACAAACACACTGTGAGGGATGTACGGGATATCTTTGGGATTAATGATTCCTCGGTAAGTAAGAAGGATTGATTTGGTTAAATTTTTACTGTAAGAGTGGAAAGCAAAATGTGTCATTGTAGAACAACCATTATTACTACCTTGCATCTTAGAGATAACTCTAACACCTTCCCTTGATATCATTATTACTACCTTGCATCTTGGCGATAACTCTAACACCTTCCTTTGATACCATTATTACTACTTTGCATCATAGAGATAACTCTAACACCTTCCCTTGATACCATTATTACTACCTTGCATCTTGGAGATAACTCTAACACCCTCCTTTGATACCATTATTACTACTTTGCATCATAGAGATAACTCTAACACCTTCCCTTGATACCATTATTACTTCCTTGCATCTTGGAGATAACTCTCACACCTTCCTTTGATACCATTATTACTACTTTGCATCATAGAGATAACTCTAACACCTTCCCTTGATACCATTATTACTACCTTGCATCATAGAGATAACTCTAACACCTTCCCTTGATACCATTATTACTACCTTGCATCATAGAGATAACTCTAACACGTTCCCTTGATACCATTATTACATTGCGAAATGTAAAGTAATGGAAACTATTTCCTAGAAACTTATTTACAGGAGGAGTTAACTAGGTAGATTTCTTTTATACTAAAATCAGTCAAACCTATACAGTTCTTTAAGAAATATTTTTTTATCAACACCTTATATAACGTATAGGACAAGGAACACTAAAGTAAGTATATTAGATAAAGCATCTTCAGATCTTCAGCCAGATCACCAACTAGATAATCTGCACTAGTAGGAAGAGTCCATTCTGCTTATCCCCTCACAACTGGATGTGCTCTAAGCACCATCCTATTTCTGCTCCAGTTGCTATTGTTTTTTTTATGTTATTCAACTTCCTGTTTTGGTACAATACCTTGCAAATAAATACATGAGTATTGCAAAGGGTAAGCAACAGGGACACTTCCTTCGTGTACTCTACCTTTAGTTGCTTTCCTGGCTTTCTGATAAAAGCATAGTCTGTGACACATACTACAAGGAGTGTTTCAGCACACTCTAGCTCATATTAAGTTTCAAAGACTTGTTTCCTGGTGATACTTTCCTTTGAACTTTTAGCTCTCGTAAGCAACCAGTACCTTCAACATTACAGATACATTTCTTCTGTTGTACAACTTAAAAAAGAACAAAACTTAAAAAAAGAACAAAACTTTAGGTGCAAACAGCCTGGTATCTGATGTGTTTTGTACTGCAGTGTGTGTATGTGCGCGTTCGAGTGTGTTTTGTGTGTGCCTGGGGAGGGAGGGCTCAAGATTTCCATTATTAGTTGTACAGGTGTGAGTTCCTGGCACAGGAGTAGGAAATTGTTATGGAAGGTGGAAATACAGTTTGGAGGAGAAGGACTCTATATGAGTATTCTGTACTGTTTTGTAGATAGAACACAAGCCTCATTTCCAGTTTGTGTAGTATGTATTTATTTATATCTTTAGTTATATGATGCCACTCAGTGTACGCAGTGCCTTACAGATGTATGTTACAATATATAAATAAAAGAGGATAAAATAAGTGTCACATTCATAGAAACAATAGGAGAGAGGTCCCTGTCCTAAGGAGCTTACAGTCTAAATGGATACTAGGAAACAAACAACAGGGTAAGAGGGTGTCCAGTGCTGAGATTATAAGTGCTGAGTTTGGCCAAAGGTAGTGCATGGTCCTAGTGCTCCAGAAGATAAGATTTAAGTGTAGACTTAAAGACAGAGGGGGAATATTAAATAAGTAGGGAGAGGGCTGTGGAGTTCCATAGGTAGGGAGTGGAAGGTGAGAAAGGTTTGAGATGGGAGAGGGCAGAGGGTGTGGATAGTGCAAACAAAAAGGGCAGTGTGTGCTGAGCGATGGAGGAGGCCAGGAACATAAGAAGGGATGAAACGTAAGGAGGAGTATCAGTGTGGAGAATATTAAAAGGGAACTATCACCCCTAATAATTGCCTAATAAGGAACTATATATAGCGACTAGCTTGAATACTTGCATATTTTTTATTTTTATTTTTAATCATGGTATGGCGAAAATTAAAGAATTAAAAATTATCCGTGGCCTTACTTCCTGACAGACTGTGGGTACACCCCTGCACCACAGTCTGTCACTCCTTCTCTGCTCCCCTCTCACGTAGTATCTCGATCCAGCCTCCTCTGATGACAGAGGATTTCTCCTTGTAAGCTGGAGCTCTATCTGGCCAATGACAGCACTCCTACTTACAAGGAGAAATCCTCCAATGTAGGAGGAGGCCGGATTGAGACGGTACTTGGGAGGGGAGCAGAGGAAGAGTGACAGACTGCGGTGCAGAGGTGTACCCACAGTCTGTCAGAAAGTAAGGCCATGGATCATTTTTAATCCTTTAATTATAGCTATACCATGCATTAAAAAAAAATATATATACAAGTATTCAAGCTATTAGCTATATTTAGTTCATTATTAGGGAAACTTGTATGAGCTGATACTTCCCCTTTAAAGGTGAGAAGAAGGACTTTAAAAGCGATGCATTGGCTGAATAGTGAGCCATGTCAGATGTCTAAGAATGATGTGAGAAGGTTCAGTTATTGGAGAGAGTGTGGTGATTCATTCAGCTGAGTTTAAAACAGATTGCATAGGGGAAAGATGTGTGGTAAGGAGTCCAGTTAGCAGTTTATCCATGGTTTCCATATTGACTTGAATGGGTGTTTTTTTTCCTTCTTTATATATAAAACTAGCAAGAGACTAGTGGTTTTGAGGCAGGAATGAGAGAGATATATTCCACGGTCCACTGGCTGCACAGAATCATACACCACTGTCTGCCAGCCCAGCATTTTGCTATACTGTCTGAACCATCCTGTCCACTCATAGTCACAGACGCCAACATTGACTCCCTGACACCACAGCTTGATTTCACTGCCCATTTGTACTCACATATCTCCACATATACTCTTTGACCCCCAGCATTATCCATTGGTAGTCCCAGTTCCCAATATACACTGTATGACCCCCAGCCTTACACTAGTAGTCACAGATTTCCACATATACGTTACGACCCCCTCCCCCCACCTGGTGCCATTGCCAGCTAGTAATAGCAGATCTCCGTATACACTAACGGACCCCCTGCTTGGTTTCACTGCCCACTGGTAGTTCCAGAATCCCACATATATTTTTTTACCCTGGTTCCATTGCCCACTGGTAGTTATCCCAGTCAACTGGTGTGCATTCTGCTCCAAATGCCTTCTGCTCTCGGCCCTATTCAACTCTGTGTGAGGTGGACAGAGTGTGTGCTACAGTCTGATCTCTCCACCAGAAGCAACATCATTTAATAGCACGCTCCGTAATATACACTCTCCCCTCCTCACTCACAGTAGCATCTGGTGGAAAGCCAAAGGCACTGGGAGTAGAGCACACAGTGAGCGGGCAGCTTCATCATGATTGAAAGACAGGACTCCAGCAGGAGGGGCACTAAGAGTCATTAAGTGGCCAGGTTGGAGATATGATGTGTATTTGATACAATTACATATCAATGTGTACATCTCGATATGTTATAGCATCTTTGCCAGTTTGACTTGATGCCAATGGGGAAGGGGGTGCACTGCAAAAGCTCTGGTGCTGACTCTCTGGCATTAAATAGGTAAATTAAAAAAAAATACATAAGGGGCATGGTGCATTGGTGTCTAACATTTGTCACACGTTCAGTGCCAAAGGGATATTCAGTGCACATCTCTATGGCACTGAAAGGGTTATTGAACAATGGTGGCATATGCGGTGCCGAAATTTGAGCACATCCTCTCTGCTCCACTAGTTGCCCTCCCTAAACACATGCAACAGCCCTACATGCAGATGATTACATTTTCTCCCCCTCCCCTTCCATAACAAATGTTAGTCCATTTGGTGGTGTGTTGTATTCTTCATGGCAATGTGATTGCCACACATCTCCAGACTCACTTTACCACAGCATCGCTCCTTAGTGCATCTCCCACCAGGGGAAGAAAAAACGTGTGGGTGTAGGACTCTACAGAATGGGGTAACTCTGGTGGCTGTTTAAGCATTTGAGTACTTGAATGTGGCCAAGCACTAAAAAATTTAAGTCAGAACACATAGGTGTGAGTGAAGTGGAGGTGAGAGTCAGAATACAGTAGCATTAAAGAGAAACTGTTGGTCACATTGCAGAGAGGGCACAATCTGGTAGTGTAGAGGGGAGACAAAACATCACAGGGCTGGGGGGTGAGTTTGGCAGAATATGGTGTGTTGGAGGGGAGACAGTGAATCACAGTGCAGGGGGTAGGTTGAGGTGTGGTGTGTGTGGAGGACACATATAGGGTTACAGTGCAGGAAAGTGTACACAAGACACTGCAATGGGGTGGGTGGACAGAGGGCGGAGGGCAGAACACAGATGGGGTGCTGTTTCTGCAAAAAATGTAGGCAAAGAGGTTTGTCTCCTTCCCTACTGATCACCCCAGCCATCACTATTTTGAGACCTGGCTGCTTTTTTGACAGCATTAGTGAAGAATTTAGTTTGCATAACTCCTCCCTACTGCCATCCCAGGGGTACAACCAGAACGAACCCAAAAACATTTTTTGTGTCAAAAGAGGGTGGGACTTAATCAAGAATGGGTGGGGCTTAACGGAAGAGCCACAAAAGTGGTTGGAAAGTGGGAGGAACTGGGTGGAGAAGGAGGAGAAGAGCACAGGAAATGGGAGGAACAAAGTATGGTCCAGGTATAGTCACTGAGGTACATGTATAAAGAGAACAGTGTAGTAATTCTGGGACAAGCGAACTGCTCCACAGGGAACAAATAAAATAAATGGGAATGTTGTGTTTATGTCCCACGGTGTAGTTTCTTTGAGTGATGGCACACGTTCTGCCTTTCATTCCATACTTGCCAGTAACATTCTTTTCAAAGGTCAAGAATTTAAAAAAAAAAAAATCTGTTTGTTAATGTAACAGGAATCACAGTCAGCTCGGAGGAAATTCAAAGAATGAGGTGCTTGAGAATAAAGGTTTGCTTCCTCCAAAGTTTCTAGACTAATGACACAAAAATCACCTCTTCTTTTAAACAGTTTTGGATTGATAGATCAACATTCTAAGGGACGTGTGTTCAAAAGACAAGTGGAGTAACTCTGGAATAAATTGGGATTTTAATGCATGGAACACTAGATTGGAGACCTCTGTACAATTAAAGGGGTTATTCAAGGGGCTAACCCTTTGACCGCCAGAGGGCTGCGCAACGCATTGCTCTGCAATGCCTTGTGTACCTCTCTGGCACTCAAAGGGTTAAAATCCCCATTTAAATCAATGAAAAATGTTAGTTCTCACCTATTTTCATTGGAACATACAGCCTTAAGTATTATTTCCAAACAAAAGGACATGAGAGAACAGATTACATCATTGTGCAGTATTACAGTTTGACTGTTTCTTTTGGCTACAGAACAATATTGTTTCTGCCATTTATGTTTTCACCGTTACTTTATCAAATCCCTCAGTTATCATTAAGTGTCAATGTGATGTAAGTGTTGTCAATAATGAAAATGTTAGAAAAACTTGAAAATGTTGTGTTTACCTTACAATGGTTGTTTTAATCTAAAAATATTTCAAAGTTATCAAATATTGAAAATCCCTTTTGACATGTACTGCTTCTATGGTCAGCAGTAAATGCGTCAAGACCAAGACCCAAAGATAAATCTGGTGCAGTTGTAGTGCAACAATGAGATACATTAAGCGGCTCTAGGATACTCTGTCTCATTATTAACCATATTAAGTGCCAAAAATATTAGGACTGTCCATGTACATGTACCTTCCCAAGTCTGATATCAACCAGAAACAAGAGAAGTTCGCAGCTCATTCAGATAACTCACGACCTCAAATGGCTGAAGAAAAGAAGATTGCATCATCAATGCGTTTCGTGTGAACACCGCTTATTCATGATGACTTGTGGTGCAAACCAGCAGCAGCGTAGGAGACAAATACAAATTCCCCAGATCCCCTTTGATTTAAATGATGCTTTTAACCCCTTGAATTATAGGTCTCCAACACATTGCAAAATAATGCAATGGAGTCCTCTCTAACATTCATGGGTTTAAATGCCCCATTTAAATAAATTATAATTGCTGTTTGTTCTCTATGATGCATTTGGTTTGACCATGAATTGCTCCACTTTTGGTACATATGATATGAAATGAAGCTCTAGGACCAAGTAGTGTTAGTAGGAGCTTCCTAGCAAGCCCTCTGGATGATCTTCTCCCACCCACATGCACCTGTTTTCCAGGTAACTAATCCCTGAAGTATTAAAAAAAATGAGTACACCAATACTCTCTTTTAAATGTATTAATTACAAAGTAATAAAAACCTGTCATAGGAGTACAAAAAAATTTAATGTGATATTAGGTCAATCTGGGCTACTGAGAGAATAAAACTATGGAACACAGACATGTAAACACACAGCTTACACCCAGTCTTAGACACTTGCTTTTTATTTTATTTTTTTTTTGTATTTTTCACAAATAAGATTTCAAATGGCCATTTTTTTGTTGGCATATATCGTCATTAGTTTAAATGAAATGGTAGAATAGGAACATTTTAGGAAAACAAGGAGCGTGAGGGGTGGCATCAGACTTAGACTCACCTCTGAGTAGTTATTTAAAGTTAGTTATCCAGAGAACATATCCACAGTATAGATATGCCTGGCTATACCTCAGCTACATTATGTAAACTGAGCCACTGTCCCATCTTGCATAAGTTTGCTGAGGAACAGCTCATTACATCAAAATGGTGAACAGGTCCACACTTTGCAAAACAGTGTAATTTTTTTCAGTTGGAACTTCTGGAAAAATCCATAATTTTCTTCTTTTTCACAAAAATTCCAGGGATTACCATTATAATTTTGGGCTTTTTTCAACATTCAGCCAATTTACATTCAGTTACTGACTATGCATTCTATTGCAGTGAGAATTCCTGCTACTACTGTTGATGAGTACAGAAGTGGAAAAATCCATAGTTAAAAGTAAAAGTTGTTAGCAGTCTGAGTTCTATGATACCATAAGCCTTGAAACTACTGCTAGCAGACCAGGGCCTACAGCAACATACATAAGCATTCAAAAATGTTAGCAGGCTATATCTCACAGTAACATGAGCATTAAATAAATTGTTAGCATGCTGTTAGGGATCTCCATTGTAAGCCAATGATGGGGCAGGTGATTATGCTCTTTCAAGGAATATAAATCACTGTTAGCAGGCTGAAGCATATAGCAACATAAGCCCTGTACACCAACACACCCCACTCATGACATGTCCAGAACAACCTACCACCACCAATAGTCCTATCAAGTAACTTCAGCTCCCTTTTTTACTGTCTGCCTCTACACTAACTAGCAACAAATATTCAACTCTCTCTCTCCCTCTCTCTCTGACTGTCACAGATGGACAGCGTGTGGGATTCTGTCACCACCCTCTTATAGCTAGCAAGGCAGGAATACATGGGGAAACTCTCTACCTGATGGATCAACTACATATTTGCAAGAATTTCAATGAGCTGAAGAACATGGGAAAAGTAGAAAATCAACCCTTTTCTCAGGAATTCCTGCAGAAGAAGGGAAATGCCTTTTTCACATGTTTTAGTTCTGAGACATAAAGTTTCATCCATCTCTTCCCCATGGTTTTAGAAACGCTGCTCTTATTATAAAATGAATTAACTGTAGAATGAAAATGAAGAAAGGTGGGAGTCTTTATCTGAGGCATCATATTTAACGTGCACAGTAGCTAGTGTCCAACAATACATTGTTTAATAATGTGTTGCAGGTACCTTGTGTCTCCTAGGCATTAATTGGGATAATGTGGTTTGTGAAAGTGTTTGTTTAGGGCACTGGAGGGCTTAGGATATGTTTAACCACTACAGTGCTACCATGATAATAATATTAAATATTAAATAATAATAAATATTATTTATTTTTTTATCAGGGGGCAAGGTTATTGAATCTCAGGTAGAAGTTATTACATAGCCTTGGCTACTAATTTAAAACTAAAGTTGTCCCTATTCTTTTCGAGGAGTTGCCCTTTGGGCAAGTACTTGAATCTTAGTTGTGCTATCATAATCATCTCCACAGCAAGAAGATGTACTTTTGTAGCTATTCCCTTGACCCTTTCTGTCACTTATTGTATTTTTGTTTGGAAGATCTCTGTCACATAGGTGAATCAGAGTTTGAGATTCTCCCTGAATCAACATGGGGATAGTCTGCATGCTGGAGAACTCTGACACCGTTGTTCAGTACAACACAAAATTTGTCATGCATGAGATCAGCATTGCACTATTGCAAGGGGTCTTTGGCATTAATATGGCAGACTGAAAGTAACACTTCATTTCAACATTGGAAGGTAGAAGCAGAGATGCATGCTGCCAGTATATGTGGACACTACTGGGTGATTAAAACTGTCATGGACATAGTGATATATTGAAATCTAATTTGTCCCTGTGTTAGTAAGCATAAGCTTAACTCCATAACTCCACATTATGAACTGCATAGTGATTTCATTACCTCGTTGTGGCTATTGATTGATATTTTTTGAGTTTCACATTGAATATATTGTGTGATCTTGTACATCATTTAGTGCACTGCTGCTATTGAGTCCAAATGAAATGGATCATTAAGCAAACTGCATCACATTACATGACATGCAGAATCCTCAATTGTCCTTCCTATCTGTCAACATTCCACCCAGCAAAGTTCCCCTCTTGTTCAATTTATACATAAACACAAAGACACAGATATGGGTAAAAATGGCCACAGCCTTTTATTTCCAATGAATAAATAAATAAAGAGGACCTTGCCAGTACTACATATACTGAAGAATAAATTCCATAACCAGCATTCAATGAGAGTACCCTACTATGCCGTGCCGTCCTCCTTTGAATATTTTTGACTGCTGCTGCCACCAGGTGAGGGCAGCACCGATAAGAGTGGATCAAAACATGCAGTAATCTAGCACGGGCAGTAGCAGCGTCTCTCCCAATCATTCCATCTTTTATAAGCGGGGGATACCCTCCTTACTCACCCCGTCAAACTGATCTTACATGCATTTCTCTGGCAAGGTCCTCCCGCGACTGTGACAATAAACAGCATTCCATTAAGTTAAGAGACAAATTAAGCCACTGGACACACCAAGACCCATCCTTCAGCACTCAGGAGAGGAAAAACCCCCTGTGGAGGAAACCTCTGGGGAACCATGGCTGAGAGGATTGCCCATTCCCCTAGGCATTAAGATGTGAATGCAGATAATAAAACAGACTATGCTTTGTCCTTTATACACACAATTTACTAGAATAAATCATATATGCACAGACATATATATAAATATGCATACACACAAACATATATACGTATACAGACATTGTGAAATACACATGTGCAGGTTACACATAATGATGACACCTGGACAAATAAATTATAACATTTCAAGCAAAAATTCAAAAGGAAGGCAATACAAATTACAGGAAACAAGAGAAAGGGAAGATGCAGACACATCCCAACTGTGGTAGTGAAAGAGGAGAAGAATGCATAAAATGGGTTAGGAAGGATTTGAGAGTGATTAAACCAACCTGCCCCACAATCAAAACCTACGCCCTCCACCCATACCTATCCCCCATAACAGCAACTCCCAACCTACACCTCGTCATATTATCCCAGGATGAAATAAAAAATTGCATAAGGGGACCCTCAAGCCAGGAACAAAGCTCCCATTGCCTATCCATAAGTGGCTACATAACAGTGGGAATGACATTCTATAAAGGAAGTAACATGGAATTCAGTTAGCAAGTTACATATCAAAGATTGCTTTTTTGCCCCTTCTACCTATCCTGTATAAGAAAATTATAAACAGGGCGGGAGGGTGGGTGTTACCACTTGCTCAGGCCCAGGAAGACTGAAGTATCTTCACTTCTTCTAAGCCATTTCCTGCCATAGCTCCACCCCACACAGCCAGCAGGCTTCTTACTTAACCCTTTGCTTCCCAAATCCATGTGTAGTTACTTTTTCAGTTATAGCCCACTAATCTTAATCTATAAGACCTGGTTACAGGACATTCGATCTGCTGTCATGTGCCCTTACGCTTATGGCTCCTGGGCTTACTTCTCCATCCATGTTTAACCAACTATTCAGCATCATTTCATATTTTCATTTAATTCCATAAAATAATTCAATATATTTACTTCTTCCATTATGTGTTCATTCAGTACTCAGTACTACTAAAACAAACAGTGATATTGACTAATAAGTGCACCAGTTGTTTAAAATTTTGAACATACCATCTTGCATACGTTTATTGTTTATTCTGGAATATGTATACTTTTGACCATCGCCCTTGATATTACTGTTAAGGTTGCAATGGGTGGGGCTTGGAACCTGACTGGAGGGAAGACTTGTACAGTAGGGGGTTTGTGTTCACTGTGTTTCAGAGGCACAACGCTAATGTATGCATTAATAGATGATGGGAAGATTTGGGGATTCATAGTACACTGTTGAATTATATTGATTTGATTCTAAGTTCAAAGATTGGTACAGTGCTCCCTGCACATGTTAGTGGAGACATGCAACTTAGAGGGTAATCATGATTTTAGTACAAGTGGGTTTACTGCATGTGATGCTATTTGTTGTATGTTGCTTATCTGGCCTTTGTATTTTTAGATGAAACAAGTTATTATATATATATATAGCCAATGGCGAGTGAAAATTTAGCCCTCGCGAGTAGAAATCCAGCCCTGGTGGGTATGTTATGGCTGGCAGTGGCGAGTAACTTTTCAGGTCTGGCTAGTAGCAAAGGACTTCAAATTTTAAGCCCTGTACATACATATATATATATATATATATATATATATATATATATACACAAACACATGCATTTTGGCTGTCTGTATAGATTCCTTCCATGCACTTGAACTGGTGTTTAATAGTGGTATCTCCATTGACCCAGTACTGAGACTTTTTTTTATCTTTGTTGTATATAGAGTTTAATCCGTTGAGTGCCAGAGGGGTATGCAACGCATTGCAAGGCAATGCATTGTGTATCCCTCTGGCACTCAAAGGTGAAAGGGATACATTGAATTTTAAAATAGAAGGGGGGATGTGAGAAGCAGGAATGGTTTTCTTTGTGTAATAGAGTAGAATTAAAATGCTAGAGCAGTGCTCAGTAGACACTGACACTGTATTGCTTGCAGATTCACACTTTCAGAAAAACTGAGAAATTCTGGCACAAACTAAATAAGAAATGTTATGTTATTTTAAATGTGGTCTTATTAGGTGATGACTGATGTATAGAAATCACCAGGATGTTCAAAATGTATTTGCCATTTAAATATGCATTAATTGTTAGTAACTTGTAATAAAATGTTTGTGACGCAGTAGATGAGAGTTGGTACCGTGTTAGCCGTAGAAATACAGGATGCAAAATTTTTTGTAAAGTTGATACCTTTATTGGCTAACTAAACAGATTTAAAATGCAAGCTTTCAAGACTTCTTAGGTCTCTTCCTCAGGCATGTTATACAGATAAATATGAAAACTTCTCTCTTAAATACAAGTACACATTACATTGTTTATAATGGAAATCAGATAAGGTATCTGGACTAACGTTCTTTTCTGATTTCCATTATAAACAATGTAATGTGTACTTGTATTTAAGAGAGAAGTTTTCATATTTATCTGTATAACATGCCTGAGGAAGAGACCTAAGAAGTCTTGAAAGCTTGCATTTTAAATCTGTTTAGTTAGCCAATAAAGGTATCAACTTTACAAAAAATTTTGCATCCTGTGACTCAATAGTCATGTTGTTATAATAAATGCTGCTGCCTCTTCACCCCATCTAATGTCTAAGAGAGGTTAAGAAAGGGAAGAAGGTAAGACAGGGAGGTGTGTTTTTAAGGCTACTGATTTGACAATTCCAATGTCAAAGGCATTTATCACATTTTACCAATTCTGCAGTCAGTAAAATGCCTGGAGCTTCACTGTGTGACCCCAAAATAACTAACAGGAATTGGGGGAAGAAGAAAACTGACTTTCTCATCTGAAATCAACCAGGAAGTATGAGGCTCTCAGCAGCAACATTGTAGTTTTAACCATTTGAGTGCCAGAGGAGTATCTAGCGCATTGCAAAGCAATGCCCTGGATACCCCTCTGGCACTCAAATGGTTAAGAACTCCTGACACCCCAAGCATAATTTTGAATGGAGGTTCCCCCAAATCTAGGTTAACATTTAGGATCCCTAAAGGGGAGCCATCACCCCAAATAAGTTTACCCCCAACAATGTGAAATCCTAATTCTGTTGAAACTGATGGCCAGGCAACAGCGCTTTAAAAGAATCTGCGTGCCTGCACCATCAGTCTCTTCTGGTACCTAAAGGTACCATGCAACACCTCCTAGATTAGACCGGGACTGATAGCGTAGGTGCACAGACGTGTCTAAACAAAGATGTCTGTGCTGTTACCTGGAGGTCAGTCTCGGCACAAGTAGGATTTCTAACTAAAACAGTTATTATGTTGGAGAATACTACTATTGTTAAGCTAGGTGCTAGATGGGTAAATGTTGGGGGAACTTTATTTGGGGTGATAGTTCCCTTTTAAGTTTATTTGTAGCATTCCTCTTCTTTTATTCTGACTTGTGGGAAAATCATCCACATTTACGTGTTGTGCATCCAGAACAGCTTCACATCTCACTGGCCATCTGAACAAAGAATTAAATTGGTTCCTTTCTGTAAAAACTGGACTACTGGAAGCCCAAGGGGAGGCCCCCTGAGACTGGAGGCCCCTGGTGAATTCCCAGGTATACCATGCATTAACATGCCCTTAAGCAGCAAACATGTGGATTGGATGCACAATCCCCCATAGACCTGCTGAATTCTGGTGAGGTGACTCACAGGACAAGAAGGTGCCCTGTCTGATGCAGCATTGTTGCACTAGAGGAATGTTGGGGGTCTGTTTTCAGACCTGAGCTATACTCCCTCCATTTTTCCACTGTGGCTCACATTGCAGCTTTGCTTAATCAACAGGTCTACTCCCAATGCAGAAGATTTGCTGATTAGGAATTAGAAGATGATAGCTGCCCATTAAATTCAAGTCTGCATTTTTTAAAACCGCTGAGGTACATAACTGGGAACTTTGTCATCTTGAGTCCCCAGAGGGGCTCATGTGGTGTCACTGGGAGATATAAATTACAGGATTTGCATCACAAAGTGGTGGAGCTTAATAGTGGACAGGGTGGAGCTTAATGGTCTATGTCATAAAGTGCATGGGAAGTGGGTGGGAAATGGACAGAGCAGGGTGGGGAGTAGAAGTAGGTTGGAAGTGGGAGGAACAGGAGGATCAGCCTCTGTTACCTACAAAATCTGAAGTCTCCGGGGCAGATCCAGCGATTTCCCAGGTATTCTGATGTATCATCTTAGCTAGCCTAAAAGATCAGCAAATATATAGATTAGGAGATGTTTAAACTTTTATTTCTGAAAAATAAAAGTCTCTTGCACCATATGGTAATTTAACTGCATGGATAACTTAATTAGCATAAGGTGCTGCACTCAGAGAGATCACTTTCCAAAATATAATAATAAATATCTTTTAAACCAAATATCTACTCGTCTTTGGACTAGTATGATACATAGACAATTATGGTATAGGTAAACTTGAATTCAAAGTGACAGGTCCACTTTAAAAGCCTTAAAGGGATAGTAACCCCCCCCAGAACAACGTGATGCCAAAAGACAGCAATCGTACAAACATACTGAACTCCCTTAGTCCCATCTCTCAAACCTTTATGGTTTGAGAGATGTAAGGCAAGACAGACCTCTGCTCCCTCCCCCATCTGCCTGACGAGTTGTAAAGCTGTCAGAGGTAGAATCCGGTTGGCCGACTTTCGGCGGTTCTGCAGGAGCTCTGACATCTAGATATCTCCGTATAATTACTTCATCGAAATGGTCTACAACATGTGCTTGCAAGCCAGGCACACATTTTAGACCATACCCATGAAGTAATAATACAGAGATATCTAGATGACAGCGCTCCTGCAGAGCCGCCGTCTGGTGCTGGAAGCCGGATCTCATGATGTCCGCTGTACAGTGGACATATGAGAAGGGGGAGGGAGCGGAGGTCTGTCTTGCCTTACATCTCTCAAACCATAAAGGTTTGAGAGATGGGACTAAGGGAGTTAAGTATGTTTGTACGATTGCTGTTTTTTTGCGTCACGTTGTTTGGGGGGGTTACTATCCCTTTAAACTCCTCATTTAAGTTAATGGATATTTCTAATTCCCATTAGGGTGCAGATGGTTTGCTCCTGAATTTTTGTCTGTCTCTTTCAGCAAAATTCTTCACATTTTTTGTTTCCCATTCATATTCTCCAGGTCCTTTCTGCTTCAGATAGCGTAACTCTAACCCTCTTCCAGGGATTCCCATACCAGGGAGCTCTCCAGATCACAAGGTCCCCGGCACAGAGGCTGAGCCTCCTCTTTCCCATCCTGTTCCTCCCACTTCCCATCCACTTCTCCTCCTTCCCATCCTGTTCGGTCCACTTCCCATCCACTTTATGACACAAGGATGATAAGCCCCACCTGCCCGATTAAGCCCCCCCCATTTATGATGCAAATTGCATCATTTACATCCTCCCTGATGGGCAGCTCATGAGCCCTCTCCAGGGGGCTCAAGAGGAGAAAGTTCCCAGGTATGCTGATCACTCTAATTTTGTTTGGCCCAAGTTACTTACTATTGATATTATAGGAGCAGGTTTTTGTTTGACCCATGCTTCATACATTGTTTCACATTCACTACTCTTAATAGCTTTTTTGTTTTTAATTAAAACTCTAACAGTAAAGCTCTGTGAAAAATGTACTCACTTTTGATTGCTCTTTCTGTATAACAATTTAAATCAATTTTCTCATTGTTCTTTCTGTAATTCCTTCTCATTTTCTCTTCTACTAATGTGCATATTAAAGTACTAGGAATGAATATGAGCTTTTGATTACACTTGAGTGAAGTACAGAACAACCCAATTACATCACAGTTTCATTTATTTTCATAATAAAAACTTAGAATTACAAAAATGTGCTGAGTAATTTATGCTAAAAATATTTCCACTGCTGTGATTGTGAAGTGTGTTTTGGTTCAAATAAGATACAGGTACATTGTATTGGCTGCAGGAATGATCAGTCACACTGTATGAATCAGTGTGCAGCTGATGTGTACTTCTTAAGACTAATGGTTCCTCTTTCCGGTGGTGTGTTAGAAACCACTAGCCAAACAGATGAGTTTTTGCAGAGTCCCATTGGAGAAGAAAATCAGTCCAAGCTATATGAACATGCAGTCTGTTTTTACAACAACCAATAATAGGTTCCCTGCAATAAATTTGAACCACTCCTCTCTCTTAGCTTCTGCCAGTGTGACGAATGGAGACATATAAGATCCTGACTTTTGGCATTGGACACATTGTAGTGAGAAAGGAGCTACAGTCACTGTGCGAACACATCAGCAGTTCTCTCCAAGATATAGATAAACATAGTTACAAATCTGGTAAAAGTTGAGAGAAAACTAAAAATGTTTTTGAAATTTAAATTAATTCACCTGTACTCTAGAGTAACTCATGCCAAATGGCAGCATGGGTACATTTTTCTGAAATAGAGAGGTATGGGCCACATCATACCACCATCCTAAGAGAATATTACTATCCTCCTATATACTTGGAGCTTTAAAGGGAACATTAATGCCAAAACATGGACTGGGGTTATATAAACTTAAATACCCTTAACTCAATGCTAACATCTGTAAAACTTACCTATGTGTTTTCTGAAGCCTAAACTATAGTATTGCATATGCTCCGAGGGAGCAGCCGTTATGTGTGAATTGTCTGTAAATGGGTAAGAAAATGGCCTTTATGCAAGAACAATGGACTCTAACAGTAAATTAAATTTAGTTCTTATTTCTAACAAATTTAAATAAATGCTTCCTGAAAAGGAAGTTTTACAAAATTGTAACATAGAAATAATTACATTTATACATATGCTAGCTTTAGCTACATGATATTTTAAAGTTATATCAACCTGTTTAATTTTTAGATATTAGTATTCCATTAAAACAGCTATGGAATGCTCAAGCATCAATTATATCAATTACTTATGAAAAACAGACAGAAATTAAGAAACTATCAAAATAATAATATCAATGGATATTGGAAGCATTTTGAGTTGTGCATATACACATTACAAATAACATAGATTGTATTCACAATGAGTCCACGCAAATGTATTTCCCTGTACTTTGATGAATGTCAATACATTTTAAACACATCTTTTTACTTGTTTATATAAATCTAATGTTTATACCTTTTTCATTACAGCCATCCTTTGAACCCAAATCAGTTTCACCTATATCATCCAATGGGATTCAGCTCCCAATAAAGAAGCCCATTTGGAAACCTATTACCAGTAAGTAGCATATCACTTCTTAATAAATAGTAGAAGACTAGTAGAGTAAAAATGATACATTTATTGACTAACTGAATGTCTTTTTGATGAAAGCTTTCAAGACACTAGGGGCTGGATTCTATTGCAGGTGATAAATGTTACCTCCCGTTTTATCAAAAAGTTCCTATTGAAGTCTATAGGGAAACTTTGAGATAAAAGCAGACATAAAATTAGCACCTGCAATTGTATCCAGCCCTAGGTCTCTCCTTCAGGCATAATAAGAATGAAGGATGAATACCCAATACTTGACAGGTTGAACGCTTATGCAAATAATTTGTAACATTTAAATTTCACTGTCAGTGAATATTCATATCAATAATGTATCTAACATATTCTCTAGGCTCCAGCAGAGTCTCTTCGTAGATTTGTAGATGTATTACCTATTTGATACTCCAGTGAAAATAACTATATGTAAGTGAGACAGGACAAACCCTTAAAAAGAATTCATTGTCATAGGTCCAGTGTGAACAACAATCTAGACATTTTTACAAATCTGATAATAGCATTAAATATCTCGAAGTGACTGTACTAAAAGGAAGATTTTAGGACACAGAGGAACAGAAAGATCAGGAAATATAAATCGTTAACCAAGTTTTCATTCTGAACTGTGGCTTGAACTGTTACAAGGAATTTATGTCAGATCATCCCACATAATAAACATATTCTGGGCCCCCTGGCTTCCAGAAAGCTGCACAGGTCATTGCAAATAATGGGTTGTGCACCCCTCTGGCACTTGAAGGATTAACCTATACATTAGCCATCTCTGTGTAAAGGCTAAAATTCACTGAAGCATTTTCCCCTGGCATATGTGTTAATTCCATTCCCGCAGATTCCCAGAGTGTTGAGGAAAGGTAGGATGGTGAGGGATCATGCTATTCTGGTTACTCCATTCTATCCGCACCAGGCCTGGTTTTCATTTTTTTTTCTTATTATAATTGTGGCAGAGCCGTTTTGTCTTCCTCTGCTATCAGACCTCTTGGCTCAGGATCTTCTGTGTCATCCAGAGGTGGAGAAATTGGCTTTGATGGTTTGCCTCTTGAAGCCAGTATCCTGAGGAAGAAGGAGAGTTTCTCTGACTCTGTCATTGTAAATATAATGAAGACTTGCAAGTTGGTTTCATCCAAGGTGTACCACAGGATATGTTCTTTGTTTTTTAAGTGGGATGAAGGCCAGGGGTCATGGCCACATCCCTTTTGTCTTCCAATTGTCTTAGCCTTTGTTCAGGATGATCTTCAGATAGGGTTTTGCCTTTTTTCTTTCAAGATTTATAGTGCATCTCTCTCTGTGCTTTTCCAAAGATGTATTGCCCTATTGACAAATGTAATAACATTTGTACAAGGGGTGACTCATGGCTACCTAGTCTTTCAGGATCCCATTTCTCCATGGGACTTGAATTTGGTTGAGGGAGTGCTTTAGAAGGCTCCAGTCAAACCTATGTCTTCAGTTTCTATGTGGTTATTGACTTTTAAGACAGCTTTACTGTTGGAGATCATGTTGGTTTTGAGGACCTCTGTTGGATATTTCCCTAAAGTTGTCTCTTGAGTTTCACATCAGCCAGGAAATTGTTCTTACTTCTTTCTGTCCTTCTCCATCTAACAGACAGGAGCAGGAGCTTCATCTTGTATATGTATTTAGTTGCTTAAAGTACTACACTCATTGTATGCAGCCTTCCAAAAGTCTAATTCACTTTTTTCAATTCCTGAGGGCCCTTGTGTATTCCAGACTGCGCCTTCCATTGATTAGGCATATGTTCTCAGGAAGAAGCCCAGCTGATTCAACCAGATTGGTGGGTACCTTTTGTCCATACAAGAACAAGGCTTCTGCAGAGCAGCTATTTAAGGCAGCCATGTGGTCATCTCTTTACATGCTTGTCAAATACCACCGTGTTATTGTTCAGCTGTTTTTCAGTTTTGGTTGGAAGGTCCTACAGGCTGCTGTCCTTCCGGGTTTCTTTTCCTAGTACCCTGTTGGTTTCCACTTTCTTTGTTTGCAGTGTTGGTGTCATGTTTGTCTCTGTTAGGACTGGTCTGTGTTTTGAGGGTTTTTTCTCTTTCCCCCCTGGAATCTTGGAGGATGACTTTGGTATATCCTCAACATTCCTGTGTTCAGTATTGGACGAGAGAGAGAAAGGGGGACTTTTATGTAATTACAGATATATTATTTTCTCTTTGTCTAGCTGTTTGAGTTCCAGGCAGGGAGGATCCTTTTTGGGTTCTCTGGTTCTAGCCTCTGTTCTGTTTTCTTCTTTGCTAAACTGAGCTTGGTTGGTGGGGGTAAAGTGGAGTTTGGAGTTTCCACCTCCAGAGTGCCTTTTAAAGTGATAGTAATACTTCAATTCAATCTTATTTTATATTGTACCCATTAGAAAAACATTAAAAACTATATAAGTCTTATCTCTCAAACCTTTATGGTTTGAAAGATATTTTTCAAGTAAAGTTTCCCCCTGACTGGCTGTATCGGTCAAGTCTGCCATCTAGCTGACAGACTTGGAATCCAGTCTGCAGACCAGCCGGCAGCTCTTCAGCAAGATATAAAAATAAGTAATTCATTGGAACAATTTACAAAGCGTGCTTGCAAACCAGGCACACTTTGTAGACCATTCCAATGAAGTAGTTATTTTTATATTATGTGATCTCGACTCTGCTGAAGAGCTGCCGGCTGGACTGCAGACCGGATTACAAATCTGTCAGCTAGATCTCTGACGTCAGTCGGGGGAAACTTTACTTGCGAATATCTCTCAAACCATAAAGGTCTGAGAGATAAGACTTGTATCATTTTAATGCTTTTTTAATGGCTACAATATAAAATAAAACTAAATTGAAGTATTACTGTCACTTTAAAGCAAGTGCCCTGCCCTCCTGGCCTGAGGATAACTTACCTTATAACTCCTGTGTTACACATTGACTAAAAGAAAAATCCACTTATTTTGACTTACATATTCTTCAAGAACATATGTACAGTTAAATTACTTATACTTTTCTATTTTCTTTTTTTTTATCGTCACCTATTTTTTATATTTTTATGTCCTTGACATAGAGTTCCCTGGACCTGTTTGCAGAGTGCTTTCTGGACCATGAAAGCGGGTCTAGTGATACAATGTAAAAAATGATACAGTGTAAACAAGATAGCACACATCGTTCAGTGTTGCAGGGAGAGTGTAACATTGAATGGAATCCTGCTTTTATGGTTTATCATGTAGAACACTCTTTGTCAACTGAAATCGAGGGAGGGACATAAAGGGACATAAATCTGTTATTAGGCAATTTGAATGTATATATTTTGTACTTTTGGGAATATGTATATATATATATATATATATATATATATATATATATATATATATATATGTGTGTGTACTCAGCCTGAAGCAGAAGAGACAGCACTCGACATATCTTCCAAAAAGAGCAGATTTATAACATCAGAGTTTCCATAACACCAAACATTTTTGGTCCCATAAAAGGAAACTATGATGTAATAAACTTGCTCTTTTTGGAAGATTTGTTGAGCGCTGTCTCTTCTGCTCTAGTTCATGCTGAGTACACCTCTGTATATACCATATGGGACGTGCACCGGTATTTATATTTACAATATCTGTATTTGCTTCATTTAAGCATGCCACTGCCAGCTCTTTCTGTGTGTGTGTTTGTGTGTGTGTGTGTATATATATATATATATATATATATATATATATATATATAAATATAAATAAAGTAAGAAGTTACTATTCCTTTAAAGGGAAAAAACAGCAGCTCCAATAAACTCTGACAGTATTGAAATAATACTCTCCATGGCCCAAATACTATGAAGATTAATTGGAACGGCTTTTATTGTGAAACATTACTATCCCTTTAAGGTGATATTTCCTGTTATGTATTGCTTTAAGTAATGGTTTCACAAATACGGATATATGTTAGTGTACCTCTCTTCTTGCTTTCTTAATAAATGTGTTGTACAGTAATATTGGACATCCACACAGTAGAGAATACAGTGGTTATCCATTATCATCTTTCACAAAATGAACCCCCACTGAATTTAAAAATAAGAACACAGATTGATGATTGTGTTCATATTTATGACTAGTTGCTAAAATAATGATCATGAATATCATCAATAATGCTCATGAATAGCAATAGTAGTCACATTGCTCCATGGAGTATCATGGAACCTAGATTATTTAATACTGTGATGTAAAATGTTTAGTTTTTAACACTTTGGCTGCCATGTATATGCCAGTATATGTTTTTTATTTAATTAAATGAACATGTATTTTGGAGCACAAAATGGTCAATGCCCAGGCAATCAAAGGGATAAGAAAGGTACAGTAGAACAGGCTTCCTCTTTATAGTATCCTAAGTTAGGTTCCTTGCTTTGAATCATATACATTCTTATTGTAAGTAGATATCAGAGATTCTACTGTGCATGTGAACACAGTTTGTAGTGTGGAAGTTTTTATGCTGTTGTTCCATAAAATCATGCTGAAGTTCCTTGTTTTTGTGTTTATTAGTTCCTGTCTGAGGTTTGGTGGTTGTCTGACTGCAGGTTTGCAAGCCAGGAGATAATGTAGTTTTTTTGTGTCATTTCCCATGATTTGTTTTACAGATCTGTAATGGGAAAATATTATATTTGTTATTATCCTATTTACTGTAACCCTTTGAGTGTCAGAGGGGTACTCAAGCAATGCGTTGTGAACCTCTGTGGCACTCAAAGGGTTAAAGAGTTATTGGAGTAGTAGAGTTTTTATTTAAAAAAAATATATGTATTGTACAAATGTTTCTGCTGAGTAAACCAGTGGAACATCCACTGTGGGAAAATGCTTAATTTGTGAGTTATTACATAGAACCTTGGTTCATAATTAACTATAGAAGCCCTATCAGACTACTGTTATTTGATGGTTAAAAGGATAATGTTTAAAGATAACTTATCATCATTTTCAACCATGCAGAGCATTATTACAATGCTGTAAGATGTCTGGTTCATAGGAAATTATGTTACTAAGTGTCCCCACCTGCCCCTTTTACATAAGTAACACTGCCTCTCCTCAGTGCAGCATGACTAGGGACAATCTTCTGCTAGCATAAGGAAAAAACAGCAATCCTTCACCAAGAGGGGCAAGGTTTTCCTTGTACTGACAGCCAGAAGATTGTCCCTTGTTGCGATCTGTCTGGTCTGATGGCTGGATTCCAGATCTGACTGGAGGCAACGTTACGTATGTAAAAGGGGCAGCAGGGGGACACTTTATAACGTAATTACACATGAATTAGACAGCATACAGCATTGTAATAATGCTCTGCAAGGTTCAAAAACTATGATGAATGATCAAAGCTTAATTTATCTAGAAATATTGCTATCTCTTTAAAGTAAATCTCTCTTGATCAGAAACAAAAATATATCTTATACCATGATATACTGTAGAGTTTTTCAAATTGTGTAAAATAACTCTATTTGACAGCTAAGCTCTATTCAAGCAGGATGAAGGTAATCTGATAGCTTTCTGTCTTTCTCTTGCCTAATGATATTAAATATTGTGTTACTTACAGACTGTTGTGTTAATATATATATATATATATATATATATATTATATATATATATATATATATATATATATATATATACACACACACACACACACTTATTTGTATTCTTTTTTACAAAATTATCTGTTCTTGTTATATATTAGCTAACAACTGCACCTTAGAAAAAGCCAGCACTTCCGTAGCAGAAGAACTTTCTTTTGAAGTATCCTTCTCAGAAGCCATTGTTATTGATGATAAAGAAAAGGAAAGTCAAAAGAACCAAAGAATCAAAAAGGATGATTCTGCTTTGCCGGTAAGCTATATTAGAAGAGAATTATATATATATATATATATATATATATATATATATATATATATATATATATATATAAGTATTTATTTACACACACATATACACTGCTCAAAAAAATAAAGGGAACACTAAGATTACACATCCCACTGCTCCACAAAATAAAGGGAACACTAAGATTACACATCCTAGATCTGAATGAATGAACTGACAACAAAATCACACAAAAATTCTCAATGGAAATCAAATTTATCAACCCATGGAGGTCTGGATATGGAGTCACACTCAAAATCAAAATGGAAAACCACACTACAGGCTGATCCAACTTTGATGTAATGTCCTTAAAACAAGTCAAAATGAGGCTCAGTAGTGTGTGTGGCCTCCACGTGCCCGTATGACCTCCCTACAACGCCTGGGCTTGCTCCTGATGAGGTTGCGGATGGTCTCCTGAGGGATGACCTCCCAGACCTGGACTAAAGCATCCGCCAACTCCTGGACAGTCTGTGGTGCAACGTGGCGTTGGTGGATGGAGCAAGACATGATGTCCCAGATGTGCTCAATCGGATTCAGGTCTGGGGAACGGGCGGGCCACTCCATAGCATCAATGCCTTCCTCTTGTAGGAACTGCTGACACACTCCAGCCACAAGACGTCTAGCATTGTCTTGCATTAGGAGGAACCCAGGGCCAACCGCACCAGCATATGGTCTCAAAAGGGGTCTGAGGATCTCATCTCGGTACCTAATGGCAGTCAGGCTACCTCTGGCAAGCACATGGAGGGCTGTGTGGCCCCCCAAAGAAATGCCACCCCACACCATTACTGACCCACCACCAAACCGGTCATGCTGGAGGATGTTGCAGGCAGCAGAACGTTCTCCACGGCATCTCCAGACTCTGTCACGTCTGTCACATGTGCTCAGTGTGAACCTGCTTTCATCTGTGAAGAGCACAGGGCGCCAGTGGCGTATTTGCCAACCTTGGTGTTCTCTGGCAAATGCCAAACGTCCTGCACGGTGTTGGGCTGTAAGCACAACCCCCACCTGTGGACGTTGGGCCCCCATACCACCCTCATGGAGTCTGTTTCTGGCCGTTTGAGTGGACACATGTACATTTGTGGCCTGCTGGAGGTCATTTTGCAGGGCTCTGGCAGTGCTCCTCCTGCTCCTCCTTGCACAAAGGCGGAGATAGTGGTCCTGCTGCTGGGTTGTTGCCCTCCTACGGCCTCCTCCACGTCTCCTGATGTACTGGCCTGTCTCCTGGTAGCGCCTCCATGCTCTGGACACTAAGCTGACAGACACAGCAAACCTTCTTGCCACAGCTCGCATTGATGTGCCATCCTGGATGAGCTGCACTACCTGAGCCACTTGTGTGGGTTGTAGACTCTGTCTCATGCTACCACTAGAGTGAAAGCACCGCCAGCATTCAAAAGTGACCAAAACATCAGCCAGGAAGCATAGGAACTGAGAAGTGGTCTGTGGTCACCACCTGCAGAACCACTCCTTTATTGGGGGTGTCTTGCTAATTGCCTATAATTTCCACCTGTTGTCTGTTCCATTTGCACAACAGCATGTGGAATTGATTGTCAGTCAGTGTTGCTTCCTGAGTGGACAGTGTGATTTCACAGAAGTGTGATTGACTTTGAGTTACATTGTGTTGTTTAAGTGTTCCCTTTATTTTTTTGAGCAGTTTATATTTGACTGAAACCCTCATGGATAAACCAGTTATTGTTGTAGGTTGAGATAAGCATCACAACCTCCAATATCTTTTGTTTAACATTCTGCATGGTGGCCCCCAGGACAAGTGTGTTGCAACCTGCCTGCGCTCTGCTTTGAACAGTATCAAATTGTAGCATGATGCATTAGGCTGTGTCATACAGGGTAGTAGGCTTTCATGTGAACATAGTCTTAATATGATTTGTTTTGTTTAATATGCATTTGATTCCCAGAAAGTGTCTTTCTCTGAATACTTAGCTATATCAACAATTCTATTTTTCTGTTATATTCTACTCTATTGAATCATTTTGCTTTGTGTACTTTTATCTAAACAATAAAGATTTGTTCCCCAAAAATACTTTGAATATAAACAAAAAAGTAATGTGGAAGAGTATCTGATATAGACAAACTGGATTTGTTTACATTAGAGAAGAATTGTCTAAGGGGTGATATGATTACCAGTAGGAAAATGGGTAGACTAGATGGACCGAATGGTTCATATCTGCTGTCAAATTCTATGTTTGTATTTCTCTGTCGTCCAATACAGGTTACTGGTAACTTTGGGTAGGCGATCCGCCCCTTTAATTGTAAGCAGGAACAATTCTAGAATTGTATGCAGGGGGTGGAGCCTATCTTCCCTCCTTGGCTGCAGCTAGCCAACTAGCTACAGAAAGATTTGTTCCTTGGTGAAGACACAGGCAAGAGAACAGTTCTGCTATAGTTTTAGAATTTTTTTTTATTTTTCTGTTAGAAATGGAATACTACCATTAGGCGTATTACTATAACTGACAATGCCCTTAGATGTGGCCAGCTCAGTAACCAGGTGCTTTTTGTGGACCTTAAGCCCTGGGGGGAAAATCTTGGCTACAAGTTCTTTCCTCAGGAGTTGCCCACCAAGGCTTCTTCTTACTACATGGTAATCTGAAGACAGAAGATCTGCAGGAAAGGTGAGCAACCCTTTGAGTGCTGCAGGTCCACATGTCCCACAGTGCCCCTCCGCACAGGGGTTTACCTTTGGAGTTCCTATTGCACACTCCTGCACTCATTGGGTCTATCTGTATGTCTGTTGGGTGTTTTGGAGCAGGTTTATGTGGTACTTTAACCCTTTAGCTGCTGGTTTTGCATCTTTTGGGGGGGGGGGTCTGACACTTTTCCTACTGGTTCAGTGTTTTTGGGTATTCTAACATATTCTAGTAATGTTTTATGCATTTTTATTTTACTGTTTCAATTTTGTAAAATTTGAGTTCCAAAGGCGCGCTATACCGCATAGGTGCCATTGCTCCGTTCACTCCTATGGGACTGTACAGTTTGGGACATATCTCTGCAACAGCTTAACCTAGCGACTTCAGAGATGCTCTATCATCTGGTTCATGTTTCCAGTGTGTTGGGGGGGCTCAGGGGGCTTCGGGAACTGTTTGGGTACTTTTTCTGGGAAAACTACATTTCCCATGAGCGCTTGCTTTGTGTGCTCATTTCTGATTGGCCCCCGCCGCAGCAGCCATTTTGTGCCATTTCCAGAATGAGTCTCCTATGCAGGGCTTGGACTCTCCTTCTCTCCTCTGCTGATTAACCCTTCTCCTGCCAGATAAGTCTATTTTAGCGATTTTTGGGGTGAAACCTTAATCCTACACAGTGTACTTGGGTGATTTCTTATACTGTAAGGTTATTTGAGAATATCTATACCGTTGGAGCTTGGGGCCAGACCTAAGACTAAGGATGCTGGGGTCTCTGTATCCCCTATTGCACATTGCTCTTCCTGTCATTCAGAATTACCTAGAGATTTCTTAGGTCATTTATGCCCAGCATGTTCTGATGTCCCTGAGAGACTCCCAGGGACTTCCAACCATGCATTAGAGACAGTTTGGGTGCAAGAGTTCAAAGCTGCTACCAGGGACCTTAGGTCTGCACTGCAACTCTTTCCCATCCCAGTTACAGGGGGTCTTCCATTCATGGCAAACCCCCTCCTCCATCAAGTCTTCCCTGCCAAAACCTCAGGGAGTACCTGATGTATCAGATTCCTCTGAGGAGGAACTGCTGGTAGATTCAGATGTTGAGGAATGTTCTGCTGTGGGCTCCTCTCAGTTTTTTGGGGATCCTTTTGAGGCTGATCCTGAGCCCTCGGCTAAGAGCCTGATCAGGGCTGTTTTGCATACCCTTAACATTCCCTTACTTCAGGAGGTTCCTTCTGATACCTCTGATGTGTTTCAGGAGCCTAAAAAGCCCCTTACTTGCTTTACACTTAACCCCAATCTTGACCACCTTGTGTCTGAAGAGTGGAAATCTCCAGACAAGAAACCTTCTGTGTCCAAGAAATTTGCCAAGCTTTATCCCTTCTCTGAGGCAGCACTTGCTCAGTGGGTTCATACTCCCACAGTGGATGCTCCTGTCTCCAGGCTATCTAAGTCTACTGCCTTGCCAGTTTCTGATGGGTCCTCTCTGAAGGACTGGACTGACAAGAAACTTGAGGTCTCCCTCAAGTCCATTATTGTCCCTGCTGGTACTGCCATGTGTCCAGCATTCGCTGCAGCATGGGTGAACCGGGCCATTGTGGTCTGGACTGAACAGCTCGCCCTGGCTGTCCATCAAGGTGCTCCTACTTTGGATATGTTGTGCCTTCTTTCCAACATTTCTGAGGCACAGCACTATGTTTTTGCTGCCTTATTTGATACCATCTGTTTAGTGGCTAGGGTTTGCACCATGTCTGTGGTTGCCAGACGGGCTCTTTGGCTCAAGATATGGTCTGCTGACACTGCTTCCAAGAAAGCATTGCTCTCCTTACCTTTTCAAGGTACTTCTTTGCTTGGGCCAGATCTTAAAGATCTGATCAGTGATCTCACAGGGGGTAAGAGTACACCTCTACCCTTGGTCCCCAGGAAGAAAATGCTGCTTAAGTATAATCAGTATTTTCATTCCTTTCAGACTGAGACACGTCCGGCGAACCAGATGGTTCCCTCAGCTCCACGTGCCTCCTCCAAGCCCAAACAGCAATGAAAGCCCAAGGTCTCTTCCAAGCCTTCTTTGGCATGATTCACAGAACCCAGGTCCCCACTCTGCTGTGGGTGGTCGTCTGTGCCACTACCACAGCATCTGGGAGAATTCAGTGGTGGACCCATGGGTTTTACAGGTGGTGACGGAAGGGTACAGGATCCCTTTTGTCTCTCTTCCTCCCTTTCGCTTCTTTCCTTCTCATACACCTCAGGACGCGGAGAAACACCGGCTGTTCTACGGTGCGGTTCAGGCTCTTCTGGACAAGGATGTTCTAGAGCCAGTTCCTGTTCAAGACAGAGGTATGGGTTTTTACTCAAACCTCTTTGTGGTCTCCAAAAAGGACAGCGGTTGTCGCCTCATTTTGGATTTGAAGGATCTCAGTTCTTTTGTGATCCTGACCCATTATAACCAGGAGTCTCTACGGATAGTGATTGCTGCTATGTCCCCGGGGGAATTCCTTGCATCTCTGGATCTTCAGGATGCGTATTTACACATCGCCATTCATCCAGAGAGCCGGCAGTATCTCAGATTTGCCTGAGACCGAGGGCATTATCAGTTTTCAGCTCTTCCCTTTGGTCTGACTACAGCTCCTCAGGTTTTCAACCGTGTCCTGGGCACCTTAGTGTCTGTCCTCCACCAAGACGGCATCAGAGTTACTCCATACATGGATGACCTGCTTCTGAAAGCCCCCTCTGTGAACTTCTTCGTCAGCAGGTTCAGCAATGCATTCACATTCTCACCCATCACGGGTGGGTCATCAACATGGACAAGTCAGATCTTGTCCCATGCCAGCATCTGGTCTTCCTGGGCCTTCTCTTTGACACTCAGCAGAGCATGGTGTTTCTCACGGACGAGGTAGCTCACCAGATCGCCCACAGGGTTTCTGCGGTTCTAGTTCAAGATCCTGTTCCAGCTAAGAAGGTGTCCTCCCTAGACAGGAAATTCATCTCCACCATAGAAGCGGTCCTGTTTGCCATGGCGCCCACTAGGGAACTCCAGAGATTTGTGATCCAGGTGTGCAGGGGTCAGCCGGACCTTCAGAAGATGTCAGTGTCCCTCCCTCTTCATGTGGAACTGAGTTTGTCATGGTGGCTCGGCCTCTCCAATCAGCTGAAAGGCAAGTCCTTCCTGGTATCCTCCTGGTCTACGGTGACAATGGATGCCAGCCTCTCCAGCTGGGGAGCGGTCCTGGATCACCAGAGTGCTCAGGGTCGGTGGTCTCCGGAGGAATCTTTCCTTCCCATCAATGTTCATGCCCTTCGTCATTGGACATCTCAGCTGGAAGACTGTCCAGTCTGGGTACAGTCCAACAACGCCACAACCGTGGCTTACATCAACAAGCAGGGCTGAACAAGAAGTCTTGACACTTGGTTAGAAGTCAAGGCTATTTTGTCCTGGGCAGAAGAACACATTCCTGCCATATCCGCAGTGCACATTCCTGGCGTAGACAACGTCATGGCAGACTTCCTCAGTTGACACACAGTGGACATGGGAGAGTGGGAGCTGCACCCAGAGGTGTTCACCCTCATTGTTCAAAAGTGGGGTCTTCCTTACATTGACCTGATGGCAACAAGACACAACAGGAAGGTTCCGAGGTTCTGCTCTCGGTGGAGGGACCCTCTAGCCCTGGCGGTGGATGCCATGTCCATTCCTTGGTTATTTCCTCTGGCCTACATCTTTCCTCCCCTCTCAATGTTGCACAGGGTGTTACGGAAATTGCGACTGGAACACTGTCCAGTCATTCTGATTGCTCCGTACTGGCCTCGCCAAGCTTGGTTTCAGGAGCTTCTGGATCTGTCAGTGCTGTACCTGTGGAAGGAGGATGTTCATCGGCTAACTTTGACAGCTTGGAAATTGAATCCTCAATATTGAAGAAGAAAGTTTTTCTTCTGGGGTGGTGGCTACTTTGCTCAGTGCAGAGGTGCTTTGCCATCCTTCCTAATGTCAAGGTTTTCTTCCAGGGCGTTGCTCATACTCGTCCAGCCTTCAAGAATCCCGTTCCTCCGTGGTATCTTAACTTGGTTTTGGGCGTTCTTCAGCGCCCTCCATTTGAGTCTTTGGCTACTATTCCTCTGCGCCTGTTGACATGGAAAATGGCCTTTCGTCTGGCGATCATGTCTGTTCGCCGTGTCGCGGAGTTACATGCTCTGTCCTGTAAGCCACCCTATTTGGTGTTTCACAAGGACAAGGCGGTGCTTCGCACTTCTCAGAAGTTTCTCCCGAAGGTGGTTTCGGAGTTCCATATCAATCAGGAGATTGTGGTGCCTTCTTTCTGCCCTGACCCCACCTCTGACAAGGAGAGGGATCTCTGTCTCAAGTTTTATGTACATCGCACTGAGTCTATCAGGCAATCTGACATGCTGTTCATCATTCCCGAGGGTCCCAGGGCAGGAAGACCTGCATCCAAAGTAACTGTTTCTTCTTGGATCAAGTCCACTATTTGTAAGGCTTACAAGCTGAGGAAGAAGCCTGTCCCCTTTTCAGGTCACGGCTCATTCTACAAGATCTATTGGGGCTTTTTGGGCTTACAGGAATCAGGCCTCCACTGATCAGTTGTGCAAGGCTGCCACTTGGTCGTCGGTGCACACCTTTTCGAAGCACTACCGTGTTGATGTGCTGACATCGGCTGATGCCAGCTTTTGGAGGAAAATCCTGGAGGCAGTTTTGCCTGTCTAGGATCTTCTTTGGTTCTTGGTGCTTCCTTCACTTTTGAGCCCTGTTGGCTTTAGTTCAGCATTCTGTGTAACAGTTTGGGGTGTTGTTACCCCTGTTTAGTGTCCATTGACACTTCATTGTTCTGTTGGGCTATCTCTGATCTGATGGTTCATATCTGCTCTGGTGACTTTGGGGGCCTTGTGCCTGGTCCTTGCCTTACTTCCCGCCTCTGGGAAACTCAATGGTTGGACATACCAAAGTTACCAGTAACCTTTATTGGACGACAGAGAAAAGAGGGTTTTAGTCTTACCTATTAAATCCTTTTCTCTTAGTCCATACAGGGTACTGGTCTCCCACGCTGTCAAGGGACCGTGCTTGGCTCTTCTGTGGCAGACCGTGGGGGTCTTCTTTCCCTTCCACTATCTTGTCAATAGTTAGTGTCTCAAATCTTTCTGGAGCTGGTTGGCTAGCTGCAGCCAATGAGGGAAGGTAGGCTCCACCCCCCGCACACAATTTTACAATTAAAGGGGCGGATCGCCTACCCAAAGTTACCAGTAACCTGAATGGACTAAGATAAAAGGATTTAACAAGTAAGACTAAAATCCTCTTGTTTCAAATTCTATGACTAAAACAATGGCAGGGATTCTTTACAGTAAGGGCGTTTAAGATATAGAATTCTTTGCCTCGGCATGTTGTACTTGCAGGTAATGCAACTGCTTTCAAAAAAGCAATGGATGCCTATCTAGCACAGAACAATATTGAAAATTATGGCAGATGGCTTCAAAGCAGATAGGATGTTGATCCAGGCAAATATCTGACTGCCATTTGGAGTCAGGAAGGAATTTTTTTACCCACCTGAGGCATAATTTGAAATGGCTTCAATTATTTTATTTTTTGCCTTCCTCTGGATATGGCATGGGCTGAACTTGATGGACGCATGTCCTTTTTTTAGCATCATCAACTATGTTACTATAAATAGTAAAAGAGTGAGAGAGAGAGGGAGGGAGAGGGAGAGTTGAACTTGTCTAACAGATATATTTTTTGAATTACAATAAATATGTAACTGTGCAACATTTTTGGTTTGTTCCCTGCTTCACCTTGTTTGTAGTCTTCATCTATTTTCTAGAATGATTCAAGTAGTACACAACAGATTCTGCGCTGCAAACCTCTCTGGTACCCAAAGTACCTTTTATTTATTAGCTTGTTTGAACATAGAAAGAAATCACAATTTTGTACATAAAGATTTAATGAAGCAAAATGTGATATACACAGTTATATGTAACTAGTCACCATTAAATAACAAAATAAATATTATTTGACCATACTTGTTAAGATAATTTTTTTGTTTTTTCCAGAAATTTATTGTCTGGAAAAGCAGGTTTGGTTTAACAGAAGTAGGAGACTTATCTCTGGAAGATATGAAGAAAATCCGATATCTGTCTCTGATTGAATTAACTGCTTTCTATGATGCTCTGGGCATTGAACTAAAGAGAAACAGAATAGTAAGAGTCAAAGGAAGAGGTATAATAAAGACATATTTATTCACCTTATAATACATAGTTTTAGTTCATTATAATTGTATTGTAATGCCATTGCACTTCTTGTTTTTTTTCTGTCAGAAAGTGGTCTGTTTGGAGTTCCCCTGACAACGTTGTTGGAAAATGATCAGAAAAAAGTCCCTGGCACAAAAGTCCCATTGATTTTTCAGAAGGTGAGTATATGTAGATAATGCATGTAAGCACACATGAATTTCATACTCAGATACCTGGGATTTAAGAGCATAACTACAGGGCTTACATGGTGCAGTTGTGCCAAGGCCCAGAATGCAAGGGGGCCCATTTGCCCCATGGACAATAGTTTCTAGTTATGCATATGTAAAAATATATTTGTGCTAGGGGGCCAAAAAAGAGTCTGAATCAGGGCTCTTGGTTGAATAGTTACTGCACTGCTGGGATTTATTTTATCTTGAGGTGTTTCATGACACTTGCCCAGAGAAGCAATAGCACCTCAAGTAACTGACTTTGCTATATGAAAATTGGGTTTTAATTTGACCTAGACTCTATTCTGGTCTATATTTAGACAAAGTTAAGGATGTAGTACCGTTCAAGGCCCCTCATATGGTTGCCTCTGTCTCAGCCATATCTCAACTCCCACTTTTAAAAAAATAATGTAAAATGATATCTTTAATGACAATTTGAATGGTGAGAAGTTTCAAGTATTCAACAAATTGAGTTTTCTACAGTATTAATTAGGGATGGGTGAAATATTTGCTTCAAATGTGAAACATGGGAAAACCATCACTCCACGCTGAAAATTTTCCACAGAAAGTTATTTTTTTCCCCTTATTTTTCCATCTTTTTCATTACGTTGAAAAAATGATAATAATACATTTCCCCCAATTTGAAGAGTTTTCCTTTGTATTTGCATATATAAAATGATTGTCAGTTTCCTGCATGTTGTCAGACTGTGTTTGAGAGACAGCATCTGAATTTTGATGCAGAGGAGCTGGAGTTACTTGATAGGGTATGAAGGGAGAAAGGAGAGTTAAAAAAATATGTATGGCCCTGGCCCTGATGTGGGTCCCGATGGGTCCATGGGACCCAGTCGACACTTTGACAGGGGTGGCAATTGGCCGCCCCAAGACAGAGCCGAATCACCGGGTGAAGTGTTAAGGAGCCTGCCCATGCCCACCATGCCAGAATGCTGCCCTGCCATTAACAGGACTCAGTGAGCTTCTTCTTGGGTGCTCTGCCTCTTCCTCTATCCTGCTCCTGATGCGTAGACCGCAATGAAGGGAAGCTAGTTCCCTGACTGCTCATGCCTGCGCGATCTTGTGGTCTGAGCGCAATGTGCAGGATATGAGCATAGAAGCAGAGCTCCCAAGAAGAACAGAGAAGCCATCTGGCCGCGCATGTGGAGGTGTACAAGTGGGACACTGTTAAGGTGAACAATGTGGACGTGAATAATGGGGGGGGCAATGTGGAGGTGGACAGTGGATGACAATGTTGATAGGGTGTGGAGGTGGATAGACTGTGGGGTTGGAAAGGGTGTGGAACGAAGATGGACAGTGTGTGGGGTTGGACAGTGTGTGGAGTTGGAGAGTGTATGGAGGTGAACAGTGTGCGAAGGTGGGTAATATGGGCAGTGTGGAGATGGACAATGAGGGCAGTGTGGAGGAGGACAGGGTGGGAAGTGTGGATTTGGACAGGGTGGAGGTGGACAGTATGTGGAGAAGGACAGGGTGGACAATATCTGGAGAAGGACAGGGTTGGACAGTGTCTGGAGAAGGACAGGGTTGGACAATGTCTGGAGTAGGACAGGGTGGATAGGGTGTGGAGGTGGACATTGTCTAGACTCTGATATTAATAATTTAAGCCTCATGATGTAAATCAGCAGAAAGGTAATAACTTCCATTTCAAATAGAACCATATATGCTCACTGGACTTAGAATTTCATCATTTTTGAAATTCTATGTTCACTAAGCACATATTGTTATATTTTAAACAGTTGATATTAACCCTTAATGTTGTCAATCAATGAGAAAAGCATGTTTAGTTAATGTGATAAATCTGAAAACATTCATAAAACATGCTTCTATCATTGACATTAAGGGTTAATTAATATTGATTTATCTTTAGAAGTTAGATATATGTGCTCAGTGTGGTGAAATTAACTTAGAAATGGGAGGTTAGGCTCTCGCGTGGGTGTGGGTGTGTTTTGATAGGCGTGTTTTTTTTGTTTGTTTGTTTTTTTTGGGGGGGCAGCATTTCATCCTTGGACCCAGGCAGCACAATGTCTTGCGCCGGCCCTGTTGTATATATCCTAAATAATAATTTGCTAGGATGTCACAATGCAGTCATGCTCAGTAGAGACTGCCCGCTTTCGTGCAGTCTCTACTGCGCATGATTGCATCGCGTGAGTGAGGCGGCGCAAGACTGCATCGCGTGGAGCAGTGAGGTAGCAGCCTCTTAACCCCTGGAGTGCCACAGTTGCATACCCCTCTGGCACTCAAAAGGTTAACATTACCCAGACCTTGGCCCGTGTACACTGGCTTTTACACTAGTATATATATATATATATATATATATATATATATATATATACACACCTATTTTGGCAGATAACTGACAATAACAGTTTCTGTTTCCTACTTGAAATGGCTGAGCCTCAAATGAACTTGAAACACCCCTGGGCTATCAGATATAACTTACTTGACATACAGTATACTAAGGTGTGGAGGTGCTGCACAACTGCAACAGCTGCTGTGCTGCATTATTCATTTATTTATTTATTTTGCAAGTTGCTGTTTCCAGGCATAACTTGTCTATCCTCATTATGTAATTTGCTTTAAAAATTTAATTAGCAGTCAAGTAAGGATAGAAATCTGCTACTGCTGAAATGTGGACACTGTGGTGTGTAGGGGCAGCATGAGAGGGGATGGAAAAGTGACACAGTTCTTTGGGGCCTGTTCAATATGTTTAACATGCATCTCAGTGTGGTTATACAGCATGCGTTTATTAGAGCAGATGTGCCAAGCTGTGACATCTCCTTCCCCATGTTCACAGCCTTATCACACAGTGTGTACGTTGTGGTAATGACAATTGCACAGTCCCTGTCCTGGAAGAAAAAGAATCCCAGATCTGTGATTTCATGGCAGGGGGAGCTGGAAAAGGATGTTGTGGACTAGATGTACCTGCAGAAGCTTGTGCTATTGCTGCTGCCTTAGCTTTAGTACTAGGAGGAGTACTAGGAACCATGTCCACCACTGTTTTTGTTATATCCCCATCACATCTAGTATCACCACCACCACCACTACTAGTACTCAAGGGCAAGGTGAACACACAAGATTAATGATCCTGCTGTGACAAACAATGTTCAGATTCTGACACCTGAGTAGCAGGCTGTAAATTGGCAAACACCAAAATGGTGGTGGTTATATGTATCCCATCTGCATCTCTCCCATTTTTCATTGTCTTGAGGCAAGAAAGCTCTTCTTTTTAACCTTCAGAGTCAACGCCAACACCAGTCTCTTCCTCTTGTCTTGGTGATGACATGAAATAGTGGCCACTGGAGTCACATTTGTCACCATCACAGACATAGCAGCAGCAGGCTCCGGTACTGACAAGTTCACTTTGCTGCAACTGCACACAACTACATCTAATATTTAAAATATTACCCCAGCTCCCTGGGATTGTTGTGGGGATGGCAGCACTATTTGCTGGGATGAGTACGCTCCCACAACTGCAGCATCCCTCCAACTTCTCCTGCTCATTATCCAGCAGTAATGAAACCTTATTTTTGTTCTCTCTCTCATTTTCAATCATGTCTGCCTGTGCCTATCATTAATCTGCAACCACGCAGCATGGCCAGAATTTCTAAGTGTTTATAGTAAGGCAGCAGGAATGCATACAGCCATAGAAAGCATAGGTGGAAAATGTCAAAGTTCTTGCAGGAAAATCATTGGCGTTAGTGAAAAGGTAAAAAAATGTGATTTCTTTTCTATGTGCAGGAATTCGCACTCAAGAAAGAAGCAAATTTACATTTGCATTGAAATTCTGGCAAAAAAAACAAAAACAAAACAAAAACAGAATTTGTCGCCCATCTCTAGTCTAAATTAAGTTTACAGATAATACTGTAACTGTAAAGTATATTATGTATAGGATTTTGTGACAGAAAAATATAGGCAATGCAAGAAAAAAAATAGATTACGTTATACCTTTTGAGGGAGGTCTCTAACATCCAGTGAGTTAACCAGCAGTGGTGCAAATAAGAAGAAAACAGTGTAACTGGATCACTTCAGAGGTCTTCTGTGTTACATTGTATTCCTACAAAAGACAGGATCATCAGATACTCTGTCAAACTGACTGTGTTTTCGGAGATTTATTACATGATAGTAACTCATAAATCCTGACATGAGGTTCAGAGTGTCAAATGTTCTCTTCAGATGTGCGATTTCTAAATTGTATTTCCTCGGTTATTAAGTTCTCTTTGAGAATTGCTAGATTCATGTCTCTCTGGCTGTGATAAGTACTCAAGATGTCAGGAGTTTCACTTTAAGTGACAGTTGATTATGTATGTCTTCTCCATTTGTTATATGTCAGAGCTTCCAGTGCACGCTATTTGTTTCACAGGTGACTGAACCATACATTTTGTAATAACTTTGTTGAGTTTATCTTCTTTATGCTGAGGATATACTGCATGAACATGTCATATGTATTTTGTCCCAGGGAGTGTTTCTGTTTTTGCTGTTTGGATAGTGGGGCTTTTAACAATGCATTTCTTGAGATTAAGAGCTCATACCTCCCAAGTGTCCCTCTTTAGGAGGGACAGTCCCTCTTTTAGACCCAAATCCCTTTGTCCCTCTTTCTCACCCTAATGTCCCTCTTTTTAGGAGATCAGACTGTGTGGTGTGTATATAAATGTATCACATTGCTCCACAGCTATAAAACTCACATTAATGTTTGTTTAAATATCAGTATATGTGTTTATAAATTAGTCGGTGTAAATAAAATACTTTGGTGTTGTTATAAGTCATTTATTAGGTTACACAAGGAGGTGTCAATAGGTCATGAAATAGCCTACATTTCAGTAATGTCCTGCCCACCAGCCACTCCCACAGCAACACCCCTTAAAACACAAGTGTCCCTCATTGGCAGTTTGAAATGTTGGGAGGTATGGGAGCTTGTTTCTTGAGGAGAACAGGAAATATATATTTCAATTGACTTTGATTATGAAGGGTTGGTTGCAACTCCTTGATGCTGTTGTACAAAAGAAGAACTAGAGCAATACTTAGGCAAACCAACTGTATAATAGAGGAATAATGAAAAAGTCCCACACTTTCCACTGAGACCAACAATTTAAACTGGTTTATATAATTTTAAATACCATGTGCTTCCAACTAGCATCTGTAAAATGTAGATAGTTTATGTTAGATTTATAAACTGTAATCTGAAACTTTCAATTTTAATGCTTGTGATGCATTTTGCTTAATTATTTGTACATAAATAATACCGTTAGTGTACTGAGATTAGCAACTTCAGAAAGGTTGTTACTTTATCTCAGCTCAGTTAAAGACAATGCAGAACAATCACTTCTTAGACACCCTAGAAATGACTATGGTAACGGGAGCCCTGTAAAATGCAGAAGTGGGAGCCCATCAGAGCATATGTAAGAGTACATTTTAGATTTGTTTCACTGAGGCAACTATGAAATACAGGGTATTTAATTGTGTATGACTCCAGATAATTGTTAGGTGTTAGTGTTCCTTTAAATTCAGGTTCTAACCCCTGGAATGTCTGATAGGTAATTGTATTTGCCCCTGTGGTGCAGCTGATTTGCCCTAGAATTGCTCCAGTTTGTCTTTGTTCATCTGCCTTCTTGTGTTTACGTGGGGATTGTATATGACAATAAGGGATACCCAACTGGTTTTCATGTAGTTTTGCCTTTGTCTTGAAAGGTCTATCTAAGCATTTTTATAGTGTTAATAATTTTTAGACCAAATGCAGAAAGTAAATGCTTACAAGCTTATTAGGGAATTGAAATGCTAATTTCTGTCTGTAATGATAGAATCAACACAGTTAGAACCCACAAGGGTGTGCAATGCATTGTGAAGCAATGTGTTCCACATCCTTCTGGTCCTTAAAGGGCTAGGATTACCATGTGCAATGGGCAGAGTTTGTGTTTTGTTCATGGGGCAAGCAGGATTTCTGGGCCATAATAAAGTAAATGGGGGTTATTATTAGGAGGCTTTACTTTAATACCATAGTATATTCATGCCAGACATACACCAGCTATGATTTTTTACTTAGTAATATCCATGTCTCACAGCTTCCAAAAGATGTGAAAACTGAGGTTCCCCACCCACTGAAGCTATAAATGTTCCCAGCCCCTTTTTCTGCACAAGTGAGGGTACATCCTCTGGTTTGTTCACCTTTCCCACTGTGGCATCACATTATGCACATTAATAATTATGCCATAGGCTCAACAAAAGTCCTGTGTAAGTCAATGAATATTGCATATCATACCTTAAGCTCGTGCCACTTTATAATGTGTAACATTTTATAATAAAGGTCTGTTTATCTGTATACAGTATTATGAAGAATAATTATAAACACTTCCTGAAACTGTCTGTCTGATTTTTCAGCTTTTGCTGAGGCTTGAGGAGACAGGTTTAGAAACAGAAGGTATACTACGGGTACCAGGATCTGCTTCTCGAGTTAAGGTATGTTTTATTTATCCACCCTTTATCAATGTATCATACTGCCTCTTCTTGATATGTGCAATATATAGGATTTCAGTTATTACCATATCAATGTATATTGAATAACCAGTCCTCCAAATGTAATGGTTGTAACTTAGACAGGAAGTACATACGAGTGGAGGAGAGTGTTGGATATACTGGCTAGGTAGAACATATATATCCAGTGTACTTACAGCAAACACTCCAAGGCTGAGATGCACTAAAGGTCGATGCTGTTGTGATATGATTTTGTTGATGTGTTCAAAGCATTTTGACTTTTCAGTGTAGACACACATTGCCATATGCACTAAAATTTAGGGGTGGAAGCGCAGGGGAGGAGAAGGCCCCCATTAGCATACAAGGTTGTAGGACTGCTGGTGTGGAAGTGATGGCCTCCCTTGCACATCGCCATCAGTATGTTAATCCTGAGTCATTCTCTCTGCTGCCCCACTTGCTCAGTAGGGAAGTGAAGAGGATGTACCACAAAACACATCACTCCCTTAACCCTTTGAGTGTCATAGGGATGTGCATTATGCACTGTGCACTCCCATGGGAACAAGGGTGGGGGTCAGGTAGCATCTATGGGGATTTGTAGCTACCAGCTGCCCCCCAACCTTGTTCCCTTGTCCATTTTATAGCCATATAACCCATGTACACTGCCTGGCCCTCAGACATGTTAACTTGCCCACTGATAGCCATAGATCCCCATGTATACAGTCTAACCTCCACAGCCTTGTTCCCTTGCCTACTGGTAGCCACAAATCCCCATGGAAACTGCCTGGACAAGGAAACAAGGCTGGGGGTGTCAGGAAGTGTATGGTGGGCTAACACACTATGGTGATGTTCCACATGCTGCCCCACACAGTTAAGATTTGACATGCTGCACCATACATTTAAGATGCAAATGCTGCCCCAGCTAAGATTTAACATGCTGTCCTAAACTATTAATATTCCACGTACTGTCCCAGTTGATATTCAACATGCTGCCCCACAAAATTAATATTCCACATGCTGCCACTGTTAAGATTTGAAATGCTGCCCCACACAATAATATTGTACATGCTGCCCCACACAATTAATATTCCACATGCTGCCACTGTTAGGATTCAACATGCTGCCCCACACAATAATATTCTACATGCTGCCCCACACAATTAATATTCCACATGCTGCCACTGTTAGGATTCAACATGCTGCCCCACACAATAATATTCTACATGCTACCCCACACAATAATATTCTACATGCTACCTCACACAATTAATATTCCACATGCTGCCCCATTCTGGAACTTTGCCATGTACACGATCGCTTCCATTTGCATGGTAGCTATTGTATGCTTATATTAGAAAAATGCACATAACGCAGGACCTTTAATCCTGCACTATGTGCATTTTTTTTATTTTTTTGTTTGTTTGTTTCAAGAAAATCAGACCTCACAGGGAAATCAGGACTCTTCCCCATGTCCCCCTGGCATTGATCACCTATCCAATAGGATAGGTGATCAAAGCAGTGACCAGAGGCTATCAGTGCCTTCCCCTCTCTCTTCTTCTTCAACCTGGCATTCTATGAGTCACGGGTTAAGTAGGAGGATCCTCAAGACTTAAGTGGGCTGCTAGTGATGTGTGGTGATTTGTGGTGATGTGATGTATGAGGGAGAGCATCCCTCTGCCAGCAGTCCAACAACCCTCCATGCTTCTGATTGATGAGGGCTGTTACTGCATAGAGAACTACAGGGGGATCCCAAATTCACCAGCCTCAGGAAGATGAAGTTTTGAGACTGTGAACTCCATCAACAGAGGCTGCTATCGGAGTTTACTGCATGTGGTGAAGTGCCACATTAACAAACAAACAAACACACTGCCGTGATTATGATGATGGCTCATTATCCTGCATTTCCATAGGGAAATGGCTCATTATGCTGTGTTTCCATATAGAAATAGGCCATTGCTGATGTGATGAGTGAAAATTTGTAAACCATTTGAAGGCATGACGGATTGATGTTGATGTGGGCAGATTTGTGTCAGATTGATGGGGATATGATGTCAAAGTCACTATAGTGCATGCTGTCATTGTGCCTTCAACACTGCTCTGACAGGACATCGACATTATGAGCCCTCTTCAACCTTTAGTGCATCTCCTCTTGGGTAATGATGCAGTGATAATGATGAAGTGGTGTTTCTTGATCCACATCTTGGATTTTTCTCAGCTTGCTACCATATGGATTTCTTCTGGATTGAAATTCAACAGAAATTCACTTCAAAGTTGAAGCTGCTGCTGTCAAATATTTGCCTTGTCAGATTAATAGAAGTTTCTTTTATTGTTTGTGCATTTATGCGTTACTTCCTATTGATGTTGTATTTACACAGTCAAATTGCTGATGTCTTTATCTGACCTCCACTTTTGAATTGAATCGAAGATAGGCAAGTGGGGCATAAGAAAACTCAGAGCTAGAAATAGTTTTTTTAACCTGATACATAATAGTAAATACAGGAATCTCTGCAGAAAACACAGTTTCCAATTATGGCAATTACTAGAGATGACAGGAACTTCCACTATTCATTTTGAAGACTGATTTGCAGGATACTGCCAAATTGGTCTTGAAAGAATATACACTCACATACACACATGCACATAAATATTAATTGTAACTATACTAAATGCTTTTGTTTGGGTCTTAAGAAACAGGAGATTTTGTATGAATATCAAAGTTAAGGAACTGATTTGCTAAATCCTTGCTATTACTAGAGATCTGAACCATGAGATAAGCGGTTCACATTGAAAATGTTGCACACAAAATAGCGTACAACTTAACGGTGCATTAACCATGTCAACGGTGATGAAAAGGGCGGCATCAGAATCTCATAGTGATGAAAAGGGTGACATGAGAATCCCACCCTGTATTAAAAGCGAGATTCTCATGTTGCAGCATTAAACGTTGCTTGAACCCAGAGCAACGTTTAAAAATCAGATTGAGGTACATTTTTAATTAATTGCTGGTTGGGGGAGTTTTGGTATAAGATTTGGCAGCCAATGGGTTAACGACAGCAGTAAAGTGGTCAGATGAAGCTTGGTTATGGTCATTTTACCATGCTGCCCTGTCAGTATAGGATTCTCACATTACACAACTATTCTGTCACTTTGCAATTCATATTGAGAGTCCCATATATAAACTCCACAATGGAGCACTATAGGAGACGAATCTCAATAAATCCTATTGAGATGAATGGGTTCTTTAACCCCTTTATGCATGTTAGGTCCCTAGTGCATTGGTTTGAAATGAATTGGAGAGCCCTATAGCATTTAAAGGGCTTAAAGGGATAGTAACACTTCGTTTTAACTTTATTTTATTTTGTAGGCATTAAAAAAACATGAAGAATGATATAAGTCTTATCTCTCAAACCTTTATGGTTTATGAGATATTCACAAGCAAAGTTCCCCCTCCCGCCCCTTTTTCCTAGTGTAAGCCATCTCTTCTCAGATGTGAATCTGGTTGTATGACCAGACAGATAACAGAAGGGGACAATTTTCTTTGTATGAAAACAATGAAAGCCCTTTCCCCCTTGACAAGTTTTTCAGCTTTTTCCCTTATCTTAATTGAAGATTGTCCCTCTCTGCAGTCTACCTGGGCACCTCCCTTCTGATCTGGTTGAAGAGGGGGGGATACTTTGTTTGTGAATATCTCATAAACCATAAAGGTTTGAGAGATAAGACTTATATCGTTCTTCATGTTTTTTTAATGCCTACAAAATAAAATAAAGTTAAAACGAAGTATTACTATCCCTTTAAAAGACCCCTCTAGCATGTAAAGGGCTTAAAAGACCCAGTTATCTCAATGGGAATGTGGGAGAATTTGCATTTGTTCCTTATGGACCATCCAAATTGTCCCAGAAATTCTAAATATTTCTCATTGTGCATCATCCACAATCGTGGAGCAAAAAGTGGGGCTCTATGTGGAGAACAAAAATCTTCTTTTATTTAAATGGGGCTTTATGTGACTAAAATGCTGGAGAGGCCTCTATTACATTTCCTTGCGTTTTGTTGATGATCTGGCTAGAGTTTAAAAGTCCCATTTCAATGTATTTAGAAAATATTTTACCAGGAAGAATACATTGAGATTTCTCAAAGTTTCAGGCATGTCATTGGGAATGTCCATCTCCCTTTTATGGTGCTGTTAATATGTTCCAGAATTGCTAAAATATTGTTTTTTTTCCTAAGGTCCAGTGTGTGTTCTGTTACAAGTTTTCAGTATATACAGGAACCAAAGAATTAGCCAGCTCAGAATACAGTACTTAGAAAACTGGAGCAGTTCTGGGGCTTATTGTTAACCACCCAGTGCACTGCAGTGTAATACTTTGGAGGTCTTTTCATGCATGTGGTTACAAAGCCCAGTTTAAACTTATGGTGCAGATGTCTTGCTCCTGAATTGCTCCAAATCTTAGTACATCAATTCAGAAGCAAACCAACATCCCTCTAAATAGATTGTATTAGGAGAGACAATATTCTCAGTAGATCATTGTGCCCAAGATGTGTTTGTACCCATGTATATTTATGTTTGACAAATTGCTGGCAATATATCAGTAATATAAAAAGTGCTGATGACATTTATATTCAGAGATCAGCCATGTGTAGCTGCAATACATTGAATTTCACTTAAATATATTCAGATCTTTGTAGATAAAAATGTCTCTCTGCTCTGTATTCAATGATCAATTACATTCCAACTGCTGCTATTGAAAAGATCAGGTTTAAAGGGATAGTAATACTTAAAGGGATAGTAATGCTTCACAAAAACAGCAGCTCCAATTAATCTTCATAGTATTTGAGCCATAGAGAGTGTTATTTCAATACTGTCAGAGTTGTACTTCAAGACTAATTGAATGATAAAGTATCCCCTCCCACCCCTTTTACCTAGTGTAACACTGCTCACCTCAGATGTGGAATCTGGTTGATTGACCAGACAGATAACAGCAAGGGACAATCTTCTTACTGTGAGAACAATGAAAATCCTGCCCCCATTGACAGGTTTTTCAGCCTATTCCCTTATCTTAATTGAAGATTGTCCCTCTCTGCAAACTACCTGGGCACCTCCCTGCTGCTCTGAGCTGAGCAGTTACATCAGTGAAAGGGGCGGGAGGGGGATACTTTATCATTCAATTACTCTTGAACTACAACTCTGACAGAATTGAAATAACACTGTTCAAGGGCCAAATACTATGATGATTAATTAGAGCTGCTTTTTTTATGAAACATTACTATCCCTTTAAAGCGGAACTTTCAGCATATGGAAAGTTGCCTTTCAATAATTAGGCAGGTGGCGACTAGCCAGTCCCGGTCCCCATTGAGACACATTGCAGTGGTAACTGGAAGGGACTGATGGCACAAGCGCACAGACTGCACTAACCTGGCCGTCAGTCTCGGAAGATTAAATTCTAAGTGGTAAGAAAACTATTATTAAGCCAGTTGCCACCTGCCTAATTATTGCAGGCCAACTTTAGCTATGCTGAAAGTTCCACTTTAATATGTAAAAAAAAATATTGTAGGGTTTATTCCCCTGAGTAAAACAAGGGAGCTAACAGTGCTGAAAAGTGGTTTATTCAAAAGATATTGCAGCTCAAACTAGAATTTTTTTAAATACAGTATCACAGTGACCTGAAATTGTACAGTGGCACTGTTGCTACACCATCCTATGGACAGATCTGGTCAATAGACCATAAATCACCATAGGATCATGTAGCAACAGCGCCATTGTACCATTTCAGGCCACTGTGATACTGCACCTAAAAATGTCAAGTTTGAGCTGCAATAACTTTTGAATAAAACTCCGTTCAGTAGTGTGAGTTCCCTTATTTTACTTTGGGGGATAAACCTCACAACATAATATTTTTTTACATTTTAAGTATTTCTATGCCTTTAAGCCAAAATGTGTTTTTCATACCTTTATAAGGACTAGAGGGGTGCACAACTCTTCTGGTCCTTAAGTCCTTAATTGTTTAATTAATACCCTTCCTCTCAGGAATCTCATGCTACTGGAATATGCTATGCTATTGATCTGTGTGGATCTTTTAAAGGACATCCACCGTTGGAAAACATAGGTTTAGCTTCAGCATTCTGTTCTCTCGTTGTTGGATTGCAACTCTCCTTAGCTGACCTGAGCTCCATATATAGATTGACTCAGTGTGCCTTTTATCCTATAAAACAGTGGTTGTTAACATGTGACTCTCCAGCTACTACTGGATCACATCACCTGTTTGGTCTGCACTGTGTGGGAAAGACTGACAGCTCGCTGCAGAATGGTGGATTCCTAACTAGCACATCCTATATAATAATTTGCTAAATTGTGTGTAATGCCGCGACATGCGCAGTAGACACTGCTGCACGTGCTGCAGTCATGCGCAGTAGAGACTGCCCGCGCTGCGGCTGATACAGAGCTGAGCACCCAACTCTGTATCAGTCGTGGCGCGGGCAGTCTCTACTGCGCGTGACTGGCCTGCGAGAGGGTGGCAGTGGCACTGTGGCCCGTGTAACGGGCTGTTCAACTAGTTCTTTATAACTGGACTAATTACAGGCAATGAGGGGAACCATTCTGTAAAACACAAGGAAACAGACACTTTATACCAGTTTATCGAATTGTATGCACAAAAAAGGCAAAGCAGCTCTCTGCGTGTTCCCCTCCTCCCTGTCATTCTGCAGGCAGAGAAGGGGGTGAGAGAGCAACATTTAAAAATCACATTGAGGTACATGTTTAATTAATTGCTGCTGGGGTAGTTTTGGTATAAAGTTAAGTGCCTGGGGATTACGCTGGACTCTACACCCCGGTGATTTCAACCTTTTACCCCTTAAGGAATGGCTGGATTCAGCGTGGCCAGCAATTAAGGACCACAGGGCTTTTATTCCCCCCATTTGATTCAGGGGTCCCTGAGCAGTGGGCAGCCGCGAGGGGACCTCTGAATTCCATGTTGTGCCAGAACCATCACTTGTCCTTAAGTGCAGGACAGCCGTGATGGTTCTGGCAAGTGAGTGGTTCTTAAGGGGTTGACCAGTGCAATACAATAAACCGGACATCCCCCCTGGGTTGAAGAGTTGAAGCAACGTTTAATTGAATCTCATGCATTTCATGTATATATATATTTATATATATAACCAAGTAGAAAATCCATGCACTCTGCTGATGTGAACAGGACAATAACCTGGGTGTCAGGTCCCATAGGGTATACATACGAGGGTAGTAGGGAGGCGGAGTGCACCTGGGGCCATCAAATCACCGCGGGCAGTGATTTTGTCAGGAATGGCTAGAAGGCCCCCTGGCCACTCCTGGCAAACTCACTGCTGCGAGATTCGCAGGAGCAGCTGGCCTCCATGGCTACTCCTGGGAAAATCCCTGCAGCAACACTCCCCACCATCAACGTCGAGAAGTTCCCTGATGTGCATGGCATGCTGAATCCAGCTGTTGGTTCTAACAACAATTCATATAGTTACAGCACATAAAAATCAGTTTAAAGTGTTAGTAATGTCTGAAAAAACTTTTTTGCATTTAGAAGAGCTTAAAAAGCTGATCTAAATGCAAAAAAACGTATCTCTCAAACAGCTATGGTTTAAGAGATACGGGCGTTTAAAGTTTGATTTCTCCTACTGACAGCTGTAAAGCTGTCAGCAGGAGATCCGTGTCGGTCGACACGCTGGCACTTGAGAAGTGCCGGGATCTTGTTACTTACTTGGAATCCCTTCATTGGAATGGTCTAAAACGTGTGCCTAGTGTTCAGGCACACGTTTTATACCATTCCAATGAAGGGATTCCATGTAAGTAAAGAGAACTCGGCACTTCTCAAGCGCCAGCGTGTCGACCGACACGGATCTCCCGCTGACAGCTTTACAGCTGTCAGTAGGAGAAATCAAACTATAAGCGCCCGTATCTCTTAAACAATAATGGTTTGAGAGATACGTTTTTTTGCATTTAGATCAGCTTTTTAAGCTCTTCTAAATGCAAAAAAAGTTTTTTTCAGACATTACTAACACTTTAAGCACTTGTCTCCTTTAAATAGCATTTCTAAAACAAAATAATCCTGCTCCCTTGATTAGTTTTCCACAAATGTAACACATTTTCTCTCTGGATTGTGTTATCAACAGACCTGTATAGTGGCTGCTTCCTGCTCCTACAGTCAGATATAGCGTTGTTTCAGCCGGTGCTGAGTGAAACAACAGGATGTTTGGCTTCAGGGCAGGAAGCAGCCACTCAGGTTGGTTGATTACATGATGCAAGGAGAACATCTCCCTGCATCTTAACATCTAAAATGAACATGTTACCTACACAGTTTTAGTCCCATGTATTTATTTAGACATCCTACACATTGTGCTTTTTTATGTTGCAAACTGGGTAGTTTGTAGATATTTTTGACTATAAGGAACAAATAAAAATTCAAGTTGATTCAAGTGGGACTGTTAACCACTTCAGTACTAGAGAGGTCTCCAACGCATTTCTCTATCTTGAAAAGGGTTAAAAGGCTCATTTAAATCAGATGGATGTTTTATTTGTCCCTATGGTACAGCAGGTTTGTCCTGGACTTGCTCTGCTTTCGCCTTTCTGCATATGAACATAAATGTTTATACATTTGGAAAAAGTTAATAGGGGAGCAATTCTGGGGAAATCCACATCCACCTCCGCCATGGGGCACAAATAAAAACTCCTGCTAAATAAATGCATTGGAGCCCTCTGTAGTACTAAAGGAGTTAACCCTTTGAGTGCCAGAGGGGTACGGAACCTATGTTAAAGTAGACCTGTTACGTACAAGCTTTTATGGCAGAATGCAAAAAGTGGATCATTCGATTTGTTTTTGTTTTTTTAAAGCCATAAATGTATGCATTACATTTCAGCCATGCCTGCTTTTTGAAATGTATTCACAAAAATAAGTGCAAACATTCACTAATTTTGAAAAATCATTTGCAATTCAGTAACATTTTGGAGCTAATCATTTTACCATCAAAAGTATGTAAATAGTGATTGTGAACATTTCTTGCCTTCCACCTTAAGTCTCTTAAAATATATCTATTTAACCCCTTAGTGATGGTTGACAAGCCAGGACCATCACAGGAATCCATCCTTTAAAGGGGAACTACCACCCCGCAATAACTTAAGCTTCACTGATTGCTCATCTGGCGACTAGCTGCTTAGTAGTGCTAGTCGCCAGAAATATTACCCGGTTCTGCAGATATCTGCGTTTTACCGATGGTGACAGGAGCAGGAAGCACGGACGTCTCTTCACAGTGACGTCCGTGCGCCTGCGCTGTCAGTCCCTTTTGAACCGCGCGGTTCAAAAGGGACTGACAGCGCAGGTGCACGGACATCACTGTGAAGAGACGTCCGTGCTTCCTGCTCCTGTCACCATCGGTAAAACGCCGATATCTGCAGAACCGGGTAATATTTCTGGCGACTAGCGCTACTAAGCAGCTAGTCGCCAGATGAGCAATCAGTGAAGCTTAAGTTATTGTGGGGTGGTAGTTCCCGTTTAAGGACAGGTGATGTCCTGGAACATCAAGACTTTCATGATCACAGGGTGCCTCAGAGTGCACTATGATCACACCTGGAGAGACTGTAACTGACTGATCTAGTCAGTTCAACCTTTCCCCAGTGGCTACGCACGTCTGATCCTGCTACAGAGATCACATGCTCTGGGGGACCACATGACAAAGGCAAAATAAATATACATTGCCTTTGTCAGTGTTCTCTACAGATAAGCAGAGAACATACACCACCGCAGGGGAACTGGCCAAAATGGTGGACACTTTTAATTTAATTTTAGGTGATGGGGGCAGAACTAGGGTTAAAGCAGGTATGGTCTCTTGATGAACTACTGTCACCTCTTTGTGTTACTAAATAAATGATTTAGAGTAACACCAAATGATTTTATTTACCCAGACAAATATTACAAAACATATTGAAGTTGAAATAAACATTATGTGAGTTTATTACTGTGGAACAATGCGATATATTTATATACACACCGCACAGTCTGCTCACCTAAAAGAGGGACATCAATGAGGGAAAGAGGGGCATAGGGATTTTCATTTCATAGGGACAGTACCCCCCTAAAAATGAACATTTGGGAGCTATCCAGTACTAATTGAACACAAATGATCATAGGAAATCCTATGAAAAGTTGTATTTTATTTTTCATTTTTTGTCATTTTTATTATCATTATCAAATGAAATGGTGGATTATACACAGAAATGTGGTATCATAAGAAGGCCCTAATTATGCTTAAAAACAATATATAATTTGTGTGGGTGAACTAAATGAATTAGAGGAAAAACATGGTTGAAGAAAGGCATACTAAAAAGGCCAAAATTGCTTTAGTCCTCTAGTGTCAAAAAGCCCTCAACATAAAGGGATATTCTGGTTGTGCTTGTTTATTTTCCAAGCATAGTTTTGGAGAGTTTTGGTTGAATAGTGGGAGAATCTAATTTCAGCAGAGCTTTGTTCTTTGACTAAGAAGAACTAACAAACTAACAAACTAAGAACTAACATCTCCTCCTTCTTAGACTGCTAAACCTTTCAGGTTTCTGCCTGAAAGGACGGACTAAATTGATAAGGATGCATAATCATACAAATCCTTTCAAGATGGAAGCTCTCAGTGGAAGTGATACTTGGGAAGGGGATACACTCTCTTTAACCCTTTGCATTGCATATCCCTCTAGCATTCAAAGAGTTAAAAAGTGTGCATCTTAGAAAAAGTACAAAAACTTATTTACTTTACTCTCTAAAACTGTTTTTAAAGTGATAAATATTCTTTAAATCTCTGCTGAGCGTAAACCCATGGCGGTGTATAATAAATGGCAGTAAAGTCATAGTAAATAATGTTCAGAAGCTCATTTGTACAACTTTATCATAGCACCAATTTTTTCTCTGGTGTCACAAGCCTGGAGTGACGGAAAAAATTGATCCAGTGCAGGCGATTACACCAAGAGGCAGGAAGACCTCTAACTAATGTGAGGGAATGTAAGAAGGGGGCATAAAGAGGGTTAATCAATAATATCTTGAAATACTACGCTTAGAGTCAGATATTGCGCTGATTTTCTGTTTTCTTGTTTAACAAAAAAGAAGGTCAATATAAAAACAAATACCAAATTCAATAAACCAACTATCTCCTCTTCAATTATATACCAATCCTCCTCTTTTGATATACCAATCAGCCATTTCTGTTCATGCATCTGCATATTGGCCCTAACATACCTTTCCTAGGGCTTTAAGACCCCCTTTCAGTCTATCCATATACGACAGCTTCCTTGAAACTCTAGATTTTTTCCCTGCCCAAATCTTTACAACAAAACCTGCATATGAAATATCATATTTTTAGGCAATGTAATTGGGCTCATTCTTAACAAATACAACCATTTTGGAATTATATAAGACTTCACAACATTCATTTTTCCCATCCACGAAAGAAAGAGACCTTTACATTCCCCAATTTGCCTGTATACTTCTTGAATTAGTGATGAAACATTTAATTTAATCAAATACTCTATTTTACTCTGAATCACTAGACCCAAGTAATTTATTCCATTATATACCCATTGAAAGGCAAATCTGTCTCTTAAGGCAGACAATGTATCCCTTTCTAATGAGATCCCCATGGCCTGAGTTTTCCCCAGATTCAATCTATAATTAGAAAGTACTCCATATTCCTGTGTTTCATTAAATATTGCATTCAAGGAAATAACTGGTTCACTCACTGTTAACAGTACATCTTACAATTTACCAACGCTCACCCCTTTTATGACCTTATTGTTGCGAATCCTTTTGGCCAGAGGTTAGTGTCACGGTTCCCCAAAGATGTTCAGGAGTCAGAACGGTATAGTTAAATGCAATTTATTATAATATAAGAAAGGTAGTACACAAGTAATACAACAGGAACAAGCAGAGGGTTACAAGCCAGCAAGCACTGCTATCAGGAATAGTAGGCTGCCAAGCTTGACCACACTGCTGGAGACTAGGCCTCAGCCACTGGTAGTCTCTTCAGGAACGAGGAACAGGAACACAGGATCTTGATATATTGCCTGTATTTGATTGATGCTGCATGTTTGATCATTTTCCGCAATTCTAGTGTCATTTTTTTCACAGTACACATTAGAAAAAAGGAAGGTATTCTATATCAGGTCCTCACCTTCAGGTTTCAGATCTAGACTTTTTAAAGGTTTTAAGGGTTTTCTTCTTCAGGCTAAATACTTAGATCTTTCAAAAGTGTCTGTACATCTTTGTACGTTCAGTTAAAATTTGCCTGATACATCACTATTTTAAATATTATAATGGTAGGGGACACACGCTGGTGAGAGCCACATATAACACCTTTTGGTAATATTTGTATATTGCATATATGGTATAACTAAATTATCATAATTTATGCATCGAAATAAGCCAGAAACTAAATTTAAAAAGGCTAATATAACAAAATCATTATTTTAAAAGCTCTTTTAAAATCACCAAAGTTGTTTTTAATTGATAGTGCTCTTTAAAACTTTTTGAGTGCCAGGGATGTATCTAATGCATTGTGTTAAAATGTGTTATATACCTTTCTGGCACTCAAAGGGTTAAGTTTGTGCAAGTTAGTCCATCTTTGTATCAGGCCGTAACAAGGCACTGCTGTGAAGGGCAGGGTAGTCAGTGATGTTGTTAGGTGGAATATATTTTACTTGCAGTGTTTTATAAAATATTGTAAGTTTTTGTCAATAAAATCTGTCATGGCAGGCGGATTGGGCATCTTTCCACCTCCTCACTTTGCCAGCTTCCTGTAATGTGGATCTCGGGAAAGTGCATGCTGATCTGGCTTGATTTATACTCCCCAAAGGGCCTTTAGACTGGTGACGGCTGGAGTATCATGGTTTATGTTTATGGTTTCATTTCTTTATGTGGTTTAATTAAAGTGGGACTTTTATGCCATTAATATTGAGCCCCAAAATATAAGTACAATATCGATATGTATAGACTTACTTGTAGTTTCACGTATAATTGTGGCATTAGTGAGAAATAGACATTTCTAGGCAGACAGGCACTGGCAGGGATCTTGCAGTAGGTGTTCTCTGTGCCTGTGCTGTCAGTCCCTTTTCGGTGCCTTAAGGCACAGTGGCATTCAACTCACCAATAGTGGAGTTGAAGGGGACGGGCAGCACAGACTCAGAGATGCTGGCTCTGAAAGATGTCTGCACTGTTCCCAGCTGCCTGTCTGCTTACAAAGGGCTATTTCTCGCTAATGCTGCAATTATACTTGAAACTACAAGTACTTATATTTTGGAGCTCAATATTAATGGCATGAAAGTTCCGCTTTAAGTTAGTGGTGTGTTTTTCAGGTTAGAATTAGAGAGAGTTCTCAACCAACCGTGGCCAATACGTCCACTTCTGTGTCATGTTATTTTGTGGGTTGTTTATGTGAAGAGGTTGTGGCTTGAAAACCCATCTTACAGTAATTACTTTTAAATATGAGCACAAAGGGAATTAACATGACATACCTCCCAACATTTCAAATGGCCAAAGAGGGACACTTGTGTTTTAGGTGGTGTTTCTGGGGGCGTGGCTTGTGAACAGGACATTACTGAGAAATTTTAGGTTACTGTGTGACCTATTGACCCTGCTTTTGTAACTGAATAAAGGATTTAGAGCAAGACCAAAGTATTTTATTTACACAGATTCATTTACAAAAACATATACTGACGATTAACTAAACATTTATGTGAGTTTCATTGCTGTGGAGCAATGTGATGGACTAATATACACACTACTCACTCTGATGTCCTAAAAAGAGGGACACCAGGGTAGAAAAGAGGGACAGGGGGATTTGGGTCTCAGATTGGGACTGTCCCTCCTAAAGATGGACACTTGGGAGGTATGACATGATTACAGTTTCACAGAGAATTAGGGCCTTTTGCAGGAAGCTGAATAGGTACAATTCTAGAACATACCAACTACACTGTAAGAGACAAATAATAATTCCCAAAATGCCCACTGATATAAATGGGTTTTTGAATTTGCTCACTAATTACACATCTTTAGCGTCCTGCATAATGCCTTCATTCCTTCTTTTATTGTTTACATTGCATGGGGAATTAAATCTTGCTCTCTGCCAGTGGATGATTTGTTCAGAATAAAAGTAGTATTTTAGTTTTTATGGTATATTATAGATCTATCAATTTGCACATATGTACCTTCAGTGAACAAATGGGGTAATGATATGTCGTACCTGGAGGATTGCTTGAAATTATTCCGGCTGTTGTTACATGATGAAATTAATTCTACAGGATGAATGCTGTCATGCCTATGATTTAAGCATAAAATTCTATATATTTTTAAACAAATCCAGATTTAAACAAAAATTATGTTTGGGTTATCCAAGTTTTGCACACATTCCAAAACTGTTGGATAATGTATGAAGCATATGGTTTTGGTTAAATAGGCCATTTTCTAAGCACAGAATATAAACCTTTGTTGGTTTTGGAAGTGAGATAGAAATCCAGAATGCAAAATCCAGAATATGATATCTACATATATTAAATATCCTATTAACTTATACCTTTACTGTATATATAGAATTAAATACCACTAATCATGAAAAAAAAATCTTTATCGAGGCTAATATGCTAAGGGGAACAGGCATAATTCTGATGCAAAGTGAGTGTACCACAGAGGATCTATAGCAATTTCCATAATTCCCTTTAATTTAAATGGGGCTTCACAATTCATTGATGACCTTACTAGCAATCAAAGAGTTAACAGCACCATTTAAAACAACGGTAATATCTATTTCTCCCCATGGTTCAGTTGGCTTATTTCAGAAGTTCTTAGTACATCAGCCTCTCTGCCATTTCATGACTATAGTACATCTTTATATAACTTTGTCATGCATCAAAATAACGTCACATTTTTTCTAAGATATAGTAACATAGTAACATAGTAGATAAGGCTGAAAAAAGACATGCATCCATCATGTCCAGCCCATGCCAATAACACCCCTGTTGATCCAGAGGAAGGCAACAAAAAAGCCCTCTGGAGCAATTTCCAATGTAGGTGTGTGATGTAGGTGTGTGTGTGTGTGTGTGTGTGTGTGTGTGTGTGTGTGTGTGTGTGTGTGTGTGTGTGTGTGTGTGTGTGTGTGTGTGTGTGTGTGTGTGTGTGTGTGTGTCAAATAGTTCCCCGGATCAATAAATATGTTTTTAATTTTACCTTTTTTTTTTACACAGAAGTCAAAGGAGAACTAACTCCTCTTAATACTAACCCCCACTTGCATTACTTTTGGGTAGAAAATCCTAATGTCCCCTAGAAATTTTACCAATGTAACTTTGTTCAGTAGATAACATCTCCAGTCAGTCCTGCATGTCAAGTCCATGGAGGTAGAGATAGTGGAATTTTTTTCAAACTGAAGTAGGCAGAGTGCATAAGCCTACTTAACCCTTTAAGCAGGGCTTATAATTTTAAGTCCTTTGCTAATAGCCAGACCTGAAAAGTTACTCGCCACTGCAAGCCATAACATACCCACCAGGGCTGAATTTCTACTCGCCAAGGCTAAATTTTCACTCGCCATTGGCTAGTGGCGAGTGGAAATTTTGAGCCCTGCTTTAAGTACCAGAGAGATGTGCAGCTCATTGTGAAGCAATGCTTTGTACACCCCTATGGCCATTCAAAGGTTAGGATTACCATGTGCAGTGAGCAGAGTCTGAGGGCCTGTGGTCTTGGTAGCAACAGACATATCTGCCTTCATGAACATGACATCCAGGACTGACTGAAAATAATTAATAGGATTTTATATAGAGAATATATGTTCCTATATTATGATAAATTAATGTGTGTGGGGGTGGGGAATAATTACTAGGAAGTTGTTAATTTTCCTTTAAAAATTAACAATTTTCAAATGACCACTAATAATTCTCCAAAAATCAAGTTCTAACATTCCCTGAATTAAGCCGTTTGGCTCACAAAGCCATAAGAACATGTAATTAAACCATATCTATTATTCAGTTGCAACCTTAAAGATTAGCAAGATGTCTATAATTTATTTTACAGTGTGATTATATGGGCCATTTGTACAGAGAGAGTGAAACCCACCGCACAGTAGGGAATACAAATTCCCATTGACATAACCTTTTGAGTGCCAAAGGGATTTGCAATGCATTGCACACACCACTAAGACTCAAAGGTTTAAATGGGGCATTAAATGCTAGACGGTCTCCAACACGTTATCTAGCATTCAAGAGGTTAAAAGCCCCATTTAATTCAATGGGAAATTTTAATTCCCCCTTACGACGTAGTTGACTTGTGCCACATCCATCCCTCTTTTGTGCATATGACACAGAAAGTCCTACTCTGAACTCCTAGAGAAAATGTACACATATATTATATATACCTGGGAAAGCTCCGGATTTGCCCTATAGACTCTGGTTTTGAGAGTGCATTAACGGGTCTCTGGGAAAGAGGCTGATTCTCCGGATGTGCGGTGTTTTCTTTAAAACTCTGCCCACTTCCTTCCCACCCAGTTCCTCTCACTTTTCCTCCTTCCCCACCCAGTTCATCCCACTTCCTGCCCACTTGTGTGATGCCCCAAAACAGTGGTGTAACTATAGGGGTCACAGGGGTCGCACCGGGCCCATGCACTCCAGGGGCCCAGCCTCCCCCTGCGACCCCTCCACCTGGCACCCGCAATCTCCCGCCAGTGCTCTAGTAATGCAGAGTGTTGGGAGATGACATCATCTCCCAGTGTTTTGCATTACTAAGAGGACCGCGTGGGAGCTGCAGGTAGGAGATTGGGGCATTGTGGAGGGGGTCAATGTGGTCAGGGGGGCCAAAATGGTGGGAGGAGGGGGCCTGTGGCACTTCTTGTACCAGGGCCAGGAGGCTTCTAGTTATGCCACTGCCCCAGAAAGCTCCACCCCCACTCAGGTAAAACTCTCCCATTTTTTTCTGTGATTTGCAGCAATTATACTCCCCAGTGGCATCAGAGGAGTCTCTCCGGGAACTCCACAAATGAAACGTCCCAGGTATATATATATATATATATATATATATATATATATATATATATAGCACTGTAAGTGTACCACTGAGTACCATAGGATATACTAGCCAGGACTAGTTGTATGAAAAAGTAATTTAACATAATATACTATAGAAATAACCCCACGTGTACTAATAAATATGCAGATGTCTAATTCACAGTGATATAATCATATTCCCTTGGACATTAGCCGTTCATCTTCACTAAATATACTCCTAACAGCCATATGCACAAAGAGGTAGAGGAAATTATTTGACAAACCAGCTACAACATAGTTATCAAATACAACTTCCCATTGATTTAAAACTGGTACCTCACTGGCACTCAATGGGTTGAATAGAAATTTGAAGCCCTTCAAAAAAACAGATGTGCATTGGGGACATTTCCAACATTCAAGGAGTTAAAAACTGCATTTAACTCAGAGGGAATTTGGGGAGTTATATGTATTCCCTATAGTTGTTAGTTTGTGTTGGAATTCTTCCACTTTGTTGTACCTGAAGTATCCTTCAGTAAGGAGAAAATAGCTTTTATAGGGCTTAGCCTTGCTCCTGGTGGAAGTTAAGCTATGAAACCTTTAAAACACTCTTGTTTGAAACAAAGCTTTGCCCCTGCAGCTTACATACCTAATTTGGAGTATCAGCTACCCAATTTCTGGGCCTAGATGCACTAAGGGTTGATGTAGTGTCAGTATGATATTGTCAATGTTTTCAAATCACTCAGATAATTTGATCTGCACACACATCGACATAGTCACAAAAATTGTCAGATGGAAGGGGAGGGTTGGAGAAGGTCCCTGTTAGCATACAGGATTTTCGAAGTGCTGTTGGTGTGGAAGGGATCTCCTCCCCTCACACATCACCAACACTACGACAATTCTGAACAGCATTCTCTGTGCTTCCCTACCCAGCCAGTAGGGGAACACAGAGAAGGCTTTCAGCACCATGGACAGTATTGAATGCCATAGAGATGTGTATTGCTCACCCCTGTGGCATTCAATGGGTTAAGAGCCAGCTTCCGTTTGTCCACTTTAGGTAGAGAAAGCATTAGGACCTCTATTCTATTACCTGCGCTAAAAATAAAACAAGCGTTTTTTTAAGTCAGTTTTTGCTATCCTATTACCTGACTTGTGAAAACAAAACCAGCGGTAATTATACTTACCGCCAGTCTAAAAAAAGCCCATAGGAAACAACTAAAAACAATGTGAAATTATTATCCTATTACTCACGCTCAGTATTAGCGCCTGTTTTGTGGTTACATTTAAGTTGGAAATTCTGCGCCTCAGAGGTTGAGGCATAGAAGCCATAACAACAGTTTCAAAACCATCGTTGTTCAAACAAAAGCAGTGCAGAATACAGTGTACAGCATAGAAATCCGACATAAAGTGAGTAAGAGGATACTAATTGCACATTGTTTTTTGTTTCCTATGGGCTTTTTTTTTGACTGACGGTAAGTATAATTACCGCTGGTTTTGTTTTCACAAGTAGGGTAATATGATACTAAAACCTGACTTAAAAAACAACAAGGCATGTTTTATTTTTAGCGCTGGTAATAGAATCGAGTCCACAATATTAGAGCAATTATTTGCTTTTATTCTTAACAAGCCCTACAGTTCACATTCAAAAACATACAAGATGCCTAATGCTTTGTCTACCTAAAGTGGACAAACTGCAGCTGGCTCTTAACCCTTTGAATGCCACAGGAGTGAGCAATGCACATCCCTATGGCATTCAGTGCTGTCCATGGTGCTGAAAGCCTTCTGTGCGTTCCTCTGCTGGCTGGGTAGGGAAGCACAGAGAATTCTGTTCAGACTGTCGTAGCTCTCCCTGCTGTTACTCCATAGGAGAGTAAAGGGGAGATCCCAGCTAAGACAGCCTGTGGCAGGTGAAGTGAACTCCAACAGTAGAGGCTGCTATCGGAGTTTCCTGAATGAGTCGAAGTGTCACGTTATAATGTCAACACACCCCCTTACATACAAATGTATCTGATTATGCTTCATTTCCATATGGAAATGAGCAATTGTTGATTCAAAGAATACAAATTCATAGACATGGTGAAGGCATGTTGGAATGATGTCAATGTGGGTATTTTTTGTCGGAGTTCTGGTGAAGTGATGTCATTGACACTTTGTGAATACTGAGGATGTGCCTATGACACTACTCCGACAGAACATCGACATTCATAGCCCTCTTTGACCTTTAGTGCATCTAGGCCCTGGTGTCCAGATGTAAGAGTGTACATCTACCATTAATTCAGTAAAGCAAGTGTATGGACTATCAAAAAAGTTTTCATTGATGTCTCTATGACAGTGGTTCTCAATCTTACCCACTCTTACTTTTTCTGGGCACCACTAACAGGTCATCTGAAATGTTTGAAAACTATAGATTTTACAAGTATATTCATTAGCTACTACTCGTATAAGAAGAATGGCACCCCACTGGAATGAGTTGCCATACTGTAGCAGGTGCCAAAAGCACAAAAGTACACCAACTGTAAGCTCTCATTTTTCTTACATTTTTTGAAACATGACTTGCTGGTATTAAAATAATTCTACCAACTAAAGAAATAAAAAAATATAAACAAAGCACATCATTTCAGAAAGAAGATAACCAGCTACATCAAATGTGATGTCACTTGCCATTCTTCCCCAAACTGGGGTGCACACATTTTTCCAGAAGGTGGCGCTAAAGGAAAAAATAAGCATATTTTACATTTCCACCTCTTCAAAAGTACTACTACTCGTATAAGAAGAATGGCACCCCACTGGAATGAGTTGCCATACTGTAGCAGGTGCCAAAAGCACAAAAGTACACCAACTATAAGCTCTCATTTTTCTTACATTTTTTGAAACATGACTTGCTGGTATTAAAATAATTCTACCAACTAAAGAAATAAAAAAATATAAACAAAGCACATCATTTCAGAAAGAAGATAACCAGCTACATCAAATGAGATGTCACTTGCCATTCTTCCCCAAACTGGGGTGCACACATTTTTCCAGAAGGTGGCGCTAAAGGAAAAAATAAGCATATTTTACATTTCCACCTCTTCAAAAGTACTAGCATCTTCAAAGGAATAGTAAACCCCCAAAAAACGGTAAGCCAAATGATAGGAGTAATAAAAACATACTTAACACCCTCATTACCGTCTCTCAAACCGTTATGGTTTGAGAGATGTAAGAAAATAAAGACCTTTTCTCTTGTGAAATGATCTGCCTGCACTAACATTTTCATAGATTACAGATATGAAAGTCATTAAAGCTTACCATTTTATATAGTAAACATTCACCCCCATCAAATGCCACTTGCCTATTTTCTTTTAGACTAGTGTGTATGCACAAATCTTTACAGTCTGAGGTGCTATGGAAAAAAACATACTTTTTAACTTCAAAGATAGTAAAATATTTCAACACCATGGAATTTCTTGGAATTTTCAGTGCCAGCCTGAGAAAAATGGTACCCCCATTGGTATGACCTAACATAGTGTAGGAGTGGCCAGGAGCATTGCTACTTGACGGGGAGAAGGAAGTATATGTGCAGTTCCAGTGGAAGAAGGCTGGGGTGGGATTAGAGTATGTGTTCAGGGGGTGGGATTAATAGTGGCCAATGGAACCAAACTGGGCCTGGGGATAGAGAGTGTATTTGCAAATCTATGAGCGCCAGTGGGCAGTAGAACCAGGATTGGGGGCCTGACAGTGTATGTGGGTATCTGTAGTGGAACCAAGCAGGGGGCCAGATAGTGTATGTGAGGAGGCTGTTATTACCAGTGAAGCAGAGGGCTTTTGGGGGTGGTTGATATGTGTGGTTCCAAAGGGGTGTCCAATACATTGCGTGGACACCCATCTGGTACACTTTTTAATTTTCTTCATTTTAAATGTTTTTCATTTTTGATTTATTTTTCATGTATTTTGAAATGCATTGGTTATCTCACAGGCACTCAAAGGGTTAAATTCAGACCTCACTGGGGGGCATCGGGACCCCTCCTAATGCCTCCCTCAGCACTGATTTCCCAGCTGGTAGGTGAATAAAGGCGACACACAGGAGCAGCGTGACTTCCCTGCTTCTATCCTACCCGGACTGCTGAGTAGGAATGGGAGGAATCGGGGAAAACTTACCTTATCACCAATGAAATGATGTGGTAGGCTTTCCCCAATCACTCCCACTCCTACCCTGAAGTTCGTGTAGGATGGAAACAGGTGAGACATGCTTCTCCCCTCCTTCCTCTATACTGATCTCTGAGTCGAATCAGCTGGGAGATCAATAGCTGAGGCTTACCCTTTGTTTTTTTGTTTTTTTTGTGTATTGAGGAGACCATATTCTGCTAATACCAGCTTATTGTGACTGCAATTCGGATGTACAGTCTTGGCACAACAGAAACATCTGTCTAAGCCCATACATTGTAACGCCTTGCACTCTAGAGAAGTGGACAGAGTGTTTTTTCTTATGGTCCTGCTTGCAACCATCACTTCTGCCTCCATGGACATGACATTCAGGAGTGACTGACGATCTTAAGTCTTGAATCAAGGAGCAGTGAAAAAAATTCAGATGGGTCATTAAGATTTTCTGCACATAGTAAAGTAAGTGGGGGTTATTATTAGGAGGTGCCACTTCCTCTTTAAGGCAGTCCAAAATGCCACTGCATCCTGGTGGAGAACCACTGGCCTACAGGGAGTCTGCACCTGGTTTCTAGCATGGCAAGACACCAAACAGTCTCATGCACATAATACAGCACGGGACTAACCACAACCAGAGCAACCAGAGTGATCATAGTTTTGACCTTCAAAAGTGTCTTTAGAAGCTTTACACCTGCAGAAAATATACTGACTGTGGAAATGCTAAATATGATTGTAGCAAACCAGTCAGCTGACATAACTCTGTGACCAATCTGAACTAGCAGCTGTCAGACAAAAATAGAAGAAGAAGAATGTGGAGACATAAAATGGTAAATTAAAATGTCTAAATATACATATACATATTTTTCAAAATTACTAAATCGCTTGCCAGACATGTAGCTTTGAAACACTTTAAAACGTATACATAACTGCTTATATGTACTAGTTACACATACCTAGCTGTGATTTCTCAATAAATATTTGTTTTAAAATCTTAGTTATAATTCAGATCGTCTCCTAACCATCCATCTAGGATTGTGTGTTTTATGGGAGGATCGGGGAACAGTGCATCACGTCCTGCTGGGGACTTGTGCAAGGCCAGATTTACATTTCTGGGGTGGCAAGGAAAGGTGCCCAAAACGTCCTTAGCCCCACCTATGACCACATCTCCACTCAACATGACCCCATCTTAGGCACATCCCTTACTTTCAAAATATCCTTATCCTATAACAATAAAACAAAAAAAAGGCTTTTAACCCCTTGCCACCTAGAGACATCTCCAACCCATTGCTACACAACTCGTTGGAGATCTCTCTAGCATCCAAGGGGGTTAAATAATTGCCAGTAAGTGACATGGTAACAATTGTGCAAACTGGACTCCAAAAATCAGTAGTGTATTCTGAGGCATTTTGATTACCCTAATAACACCCACAACTCAGACTAGGGGATTGTCCAGCACAGCTCTAAAGATTTGTCTACTTTACTAATGGGGCATCTGGCCCTGCAGTTGTGCTTTCACAAAACCAGACATTTTGAAAACATTTTTCTGCAATCAGGAGAATACATCATTACAGAAAGCTGTCAGACACTGACTGTAATGAAACCCAGGTTAATAAATCTGCCCTAGTTCGTCATGAAGCCAAAAGAAAAATTATCTTTGAGATTAGATGAATTGTAACTGAGATTTAAAAATAAATATCTAGAAAACTACTAGTGTCAAGTAAGTGTTGAAAGGTATACACGTGCTGTTGCCAAATAAGACTAAGTTATATTATATAGACTTAACTCTTTGAATGCCAGAGGGGTATGCAACGCATTGCTCTGCAGTGTGTTATATACCCCTCTGACACTCAAGGGTTAAGGACAAGAGGGGTGTGCAGTTGCATTGGGAAGGAATGCATTGTATACCTCTCTTTTCCATAAACGGTTAATGAGATGTATGTATGAACAGACATTTACTCAAAAATAACTGCAAGAGACTGCTTTTATGTGCTGAGCCTGCATAATTCCTATGTCCAAACTTTCTAAATGAAAAAATGGCCGCTTTGCAGCACTTGCTCAGTGATTAAGGCACTCAGGAAATTGGCACCAAATTCTGCCCTTTCTTGTGCAAGCTATAGGGGTTGCATCAAGATTGTGTTCACATTACAGCCATGCCCTGGTGGAGTAGCACGTTCCTCTATGTACTAAAGGCAAGTCTTTATATAACTGTGGCAAATGAGCTGCATTTGCAGATTTGTACAAACCCCCCCCCCCCAATAATTTTTTGTGTGGCTTTTTCAGAATTTGTTGGTGCTTTATAAATCATAATAATATAAGAAATAAAGTCAGTGTTGTACAATGTATTTATAACTGGTTTGTCATCTTATTTTTATAGAGCCTACGTGAGGAGCTTGAATCAAAATTTCATGAAGGCACTTTTGACTGGGACAAAGTTCGCAATAATGATGCTGCAGGTCTTTTAAAAATGTTCATTAGAGAGCTGCCTACTCCTCTGTTTACAATGGAGTATCTTCCTGCCTTTACCACCTTAGTGGAAAGTAAGTAAATACACTTATTTCAGTATTCACTGAGGCTGATGAACTAAGACGAACTGCAGTAATCGAGGCAAACCAACTGCACCGCAGAGGAGAAAGGAACATTTCCATTGGTTTAAATGAGACTTTGAACACTTTTAATGTTCAGAAGGTCTTCAACGCATTGTGAAGTATCTCTAACATCCAAGGATTTAAAGTGTTAGTATTGTCTATATCAGGGCTCAAAATTTCCACTCGCCACTAGCCAATGGCGAGTGAAAATTCAGCCCTGGCGAGTAGAAATTCAGCCCTGGTGGGTATGTTATGGCTTGCAGTGGCGAGTAACTTTTCAGGTCTGGCTAGTAGCAAAGGACTTCACATTTTAAGCCGTGGTCTATATTTTATAAACACTAATATTGCAGCTATTAGAAAATGAAGTTAAACCCCGGTCCCATCTCTCAAACTTTTATGGTTTGAGAGATATAAAAGGCTCCACCCTCGCTCTGCTTTCCGGAGATTCGAGTTGGCTGACTCGAGGCAGCTCTTCAGCAGAGCCGAAATAGCAAAATGTAAAAAGAAATACTTCGTCGGGATGGTCCACAAAGTGTGCCTGGTTTGCAGGCACACTTTGTAGACCATTCCAACAAAGTATTTCTTTTTACATTTTGCTATTTCGGCTCTGCTGAAGAGCTGCTTGCTTGTCCTGGAACTAGGATATCCTGGTGTCAGCTTACATCTGACATCAGGGAAAGCTGAGAGAGCGGGGAACTTTAGCCTTCTATAGCTCTCAAATCATAAAGGTTTGAGCAATGGTACTGTGGTTGTTTAATTTCATTTTATAATAGCTGCAATATTAGCGTGTATAATATATAGACATTACTAACACTTTAAGGCTGCATGCAAATCAATGGGAATGTGGGGAATATTTATTTGCAGCTTGTGGTGCAATTCATATGCTTAAGAATTGTTCCAGTTCTACTTAGTGCATCATTTTCAATGTATGATCTTTAATAATAGCCAGTGACAGTGATATTGCTTAACCCCTTAGGCACCCATGACAGACTTGGCACATCATAAAATTCAGGGACTCCTGAATTTTGTATTGTATATTATTGTATATTTTTATTTTTATAGCGGCAACCAGTATACTTGGCACTTTGCAGTTTACATTTAATATAGAAGGGGTACAATAAGTGCGGTGATTAAGTACTTATAAAGACAATCATTAAACCCTTTGAGTGCCAGAGAGGTAATGCCTTTGGTACCTCTCTGGCACTTAAAAGGGTTAAAGAGCGTATAAACTTAATAGGACCAGTTGAAAAAAAATCCATACAAAATATTGATGGGTTAACCCTTTTGTTGCTCAAGAGGCCTTCAAATAATTACTTCGCATTTCACTAGAGGCATTTTTAGCATCCTAGGGTTTAATGTCTCTGACCTTTGAAAACATATCATATACAGAATTGTGTGATTGTTTGACAGTTCTCGAAAGGACATGGAAGATTGTGAAGCAAAAGAATAGGCCCCTGAGTCAGTAAGAATTCCACTCTTTCCAGGCAACGATTAACATCCAGTTCTGCCAAAGGAATTTCCTGGAAATGTTTTTAATGTATAGCATAAGCTTTACTGAGGGGATAGAAAATACATGTTGCATTTTTGTTGTCACAAGAGGCCAGTTGTTACTCTACATTAGCTGTAGTAACCAAATCAACTTTAGTTACATAGTTTAGGGATTGGATGCCTCTCTTGAACCTAATCATCGAATGTGTATTGTATCATGGATAGTTTATTTTTATTAATTGCATTTGCTCCAAGATATTTTACTTAGAAGAAGGAACATATTGGATCAGTATACATAAACCATGCCACTAACCATGGGTCATTTTCTATTTAAACAGATTAACAGATGATTTACTGATGTTTATTTTACATTTTTATTTACGAGGCATTGAGGGTACATGTAAATTATGTAGAACTAGTGTAAAAGCCCATGTACACGGGACAAGGTCCGGGTAATGTTAATCCTTTGAGTGCCAGAAGGGTACGTAACTCATTGCTTTGCAATGTGTTGTGTACCCCTCTGGCATGCAAAGGGTTAAGCGTCTGCTACCTTACTGCTCCACGTGATGCAGTCTTGTGTTGCCTTACTTACATGATGCAATCATGCGCAGTAGAGACTGACCGAACGTGCACAGTCTCTACTGAGCATGACAGCTTCTGACAAACATCCTAGTGAATTATTATATAGGATAATCTTGGGAAGAATCTGGCTCATGGGCTAGATCTTGCCTCCAACTGATTGGCTTTTGCCTGCAAAGTCTAGCAGATGCTCTTGGTGCTCTTGGCACATTACACTTAGTGCTCTGTGGTCAAAAGTAAACTTCTGAAATTCTAGAGCCAACCAAATGAAAGTACCCCTAATCCCTATTGATTTAACCCCTTAATGACAGGGTTGTTTTTTTTTCCATTATAGCGAATGACTTCCTGGACTTACCAGGTAAGTCGTCTGTCACTAAGGGGTTAAATAGGGTTTTAAGCTCTTGAATGCTAGAGCAGTCTCCAACACATTGCTTCACAAAGTGATGGAGAATTTTCTACCAAAAAGGATGAAAAGCTCCATTTAAATCAGTCGGGTTTTAATTTCTCTCTTATGGTGTAGTTGATTTGACCCAGAATTACTCTAGTTTTCTTTTGAACGTCAGTCCCTTACATCACTTCTGGCAATCTCTGCACATGAAGAGTGGTACGTTTTAGCACAAAACACAAAGCTTATATAATTTATCAGTCTGCAGAGAGAGGTAGAGAGAAGCACTTGGGATAATATTTTGTCTTACTCACTCAAAACACATCTGTCTTACTTTTAATTATTAGTGGGGCACAGCATTACAAGTTGGCAAGGGTAATATTAGTTAGGCAGGGTCTGGCAACAACTGCATTGTATAATATATATTTTCACATAGAGGGGAATGTAAAGAGACATTTTTTGTGAATGATCCTGTGCCCACTAATGAATAAAGGTAAAATGGCCACTTGTCCATGTGCACCGATGGGTGGGCAGTGTGCAAGTGTATGGATATTTCTGTTGTCTGGTGCAGGTTATCTACAAACGTTTTGCAGAGGAGATAACCACACAATTCTTCCTTTTCCTTATGCCAGCTATAGCAGAGGCAATAAGGAGTAGTGCAATGGAGGAGCTGTGCACGGAATTGTACCAAGAAGCAGTAGGCATTTCTAAGGATGAGAGAAAAGTCATTTTTTTTTGCAGGCAATCCTCATAAAAAAACTTAATTTTCCTGTTTTGCCAAAATTCCCACAGAGAAAAAAAGCATTGAAAGTTCTACCTTTTTGCTAAAGCTCTTTGTCAATTTTTGTCCAATTTATGTATGTGACTTCAATGACAGCAATAATTTCACCTTCAATATTACTGCTGTTGAGCACTGAAGTGGAGAAATCAACAGCTGAAAGTAAGTCTTTCCTATGACAATGTATATAAGCCCTGAAAAAATTGTTACCAGGTTGAGTCTGACAGCAACATAAGCCTTGAATACATTTTTAGCATGCTGGTAGATAGCTCCAAACTGGTGATGGGGCAAGCGGTTACACTTTTGTTAGGAATGCAATACATTATTAGCAGGCTGAGACTAAAAACTTGTGAGCAGTTTGTGCCTGACAGCAACATAAACCTTGAATAAATTGTTAGCAGGCTGGTAGAGGCATCCATTTTAAGCTGGTGATGGTGCAGGTGGTTACAGTGTTGTATTCCGTATAATACCTTGTGAGCACTATAGGACCAGCTAAGATGTGCACAGATTGTGTGGACGATATTTAGCATTTCTTTGAGGATTTAAGATTCTGAGAGGAATCAAGTAACAATTATATTTAAGACATGGGCAAAGCAGGGTACATGTAACATATCTACTGTTCCCAAAGCAATGATATTGGAACCTTGTCAGCAAACACAAAGCCAGCTTTCAAGAAGCAGGGTACAATTCATTCATCTATGACCTGTAGTTTCTTTAACACATCTGCAGCTTTGTGGGATAATTTTTCAAAGCTCAGTATGCAAAAAGCTCCATGCTGATGGTATGCTCTTAGCCTCTACTACTAGTGCCAGAGCCAGAGGCAACATTGGTGGTCACCTGCTGCTGTTGCATGCTGCTGCCCACTGATGGAAAATATATAAATCATATTGTCACTTCTAATCATGTAGCAGTGACAATCATATTGTCTGTATTCTGGCCACTTCTTGCTTTATGATGTTTCCATCCCATTGATCACAATACCAAACACAGCTTATACAACTCTGGCCAGCCATCCCTGAAAAATAACCACATGAAGTTAGTTCTTTCAAACTCTCTTTTCAATAAAAGAATAAGGCAGCATGTCATCTTCCAAAATGTTGACAAGTTTGTCATTCCACAAGTACATAGTTATATTATTTGTGTGCAGTTTTTCACTCCTTTCTAAGAACTCAGTAAGTGGGGAAAGGCAGATCACATAAGAATTGTGTAACAATTGTTTTAATATGGTTGTGGTGGCTGTGGGAATGGCATTATGATTTTTGACACCTCCAATTAACTCCATCATCCTTTTCTGTGTTTTGCATTTGCACAATAGCAGTAGGAGGCACAGGTTCTCCCAATCAGTCCTGGGGTTGTGTTTCTGGTGGGATAACAGTGAAGATGAGCTTAGATGTGATTGTGTTTTCCCCCTTCTCACATTTTTACAGAGACAACAGAAAATAATTTCAGCTTTGGATCTTGAATCTCCATACGGTAGATTTCAACTACTGAGTGGTTCCTGAAAGACTAATGGGAGTTACATTTTGCAGTAGTACTAGTAGTCAGTGTTTGTGGTGCTTCGATTCCGATAGCACAAGGACTCTTAGCTAGGGTTGTGGGCTTTGACCTGTGTTGTTGCTAAATCAATAATAATGTGACACAGTAGCACCTGTGCTACTCCCATGACCAATTTAAGCCATTTGTGAACAGGGGGAAAAGTACAACATATAGCAGGCTCTCAGTAACAGCTGGTGATGAACACATTAAGTAGTAACTCGTAGACTTCTCTAGCAACAATGGGATTAAGTTATAATTACACCTGTTTCTCCTTTGTGCTAAAACTTGTAACAACTCAACAAGTCAACTTCATAAATGTTAAGTTCACACCTGGGTTCACGCAATGATAAGCACTTATGTTTACCATGGCTTGTGAAAATAATGAGGTTTCACACCTATTTGCATATAATGCTGGGTTTTCACACCTGAAGAAACATTGTACTGGATATCCCAGATCACAGGGGAGTAGGGCAGTGGGCTCCAAATTGTGATGTATGAGAATCTGAGTTTCTTATTGTGGTGCAGGGGGACTCCCTTCATTGGGCTCTTGGAAAGCTACCCGATCTTCCCTCTTGTTAAAATGTCCCTGACTACTCTATTGAGAAGGTGGGATAAGACAATCCATTGAGAGAAATCTTTACAATTTCTATATTATTCTGTGAGCCTCAGTTTCAGGTTGGAGAGATTATATAGTAACATTGTAGATGAATACCTTACTGGAGTGACTTTTCACACCTTTCTCTCACCTTAGCTCAAACGCCATATTTCAGTATACAATCCCAAGAGTGTCTTTGTGATCTTTTCCCTTACATGTATAAGCCTGAGTAAATAACTGCCATTAGCTTTAAGTGATATAACATTCCATGGAAGTTAACAGTCATTATAACTGTACAAGTTATTGTCATAAATGCTTTCTGATATGACAACTATGTGTGTAATTATTAGATAATGATGTCAAAAGGCAAGTTTTATTACATCATGCATATTTTGTTACAAGGTAAAAAGAAAATATGATTACATTCTACATAAATCCTTTCACCTTCAGTTTTATCCCTTTAATTTACAGAAGGGCATCCAACACGTTACTCCACAATGAGTTGAACACCCCTCTGTAACTCAAACGTTAAATTCTGTAATGTAGTATTGTTTCAGGTTTCATGAGACTGCCACTAGAATTCTAGTGGATTTATGTATGAAGACATAGTGGAGCAATTCTAGGGCGAACCAACTAGGGGACAAATAGATATTTCCATTAATTAAAATGGGTAGTTTGTCCCACTGAAAGTAGAGATGTCTCCAATGCACAGTGAAGCAATTTGTTACTGACCTCTCTTTAGCATTCAATGGGGGTTATGCACTAAGGCATGATAAAGGGGTTATAATGCGGAGATAACAGGGGAGATTCACTAAGCAGTGATAAAGAGGTGATAAAGTGGAGATGACTTCTCCAGTTCCTATGTTATTCTATAAAGTCTATGCACTAAGAGCTCCAAAGTTGAAGAAATCTTAGTGCATAGGCTCCATAGAATAACATAGGAATTGGAGAAGTGCTGTCACCTCTTTATCCAGCCTTAGTGCATAACCCCCAATAAGTTAAAGGATCCATTTAAATCAATGAGAATTTGGGGAATTATTATTTGTCCCATTTGGCGCAGCTGGCCCTTCCCAAGAACTGTTCTTTGTTGCCTACGTCCATAATATCCTATGGCTTTTTTATTGTTATTTGCTTTTGTTTACTGTTCGTATTTCACAAACCAGTGGTTCCCAATCTTTTTTTGGTCAAGGCACACCTAACATTTTTTATATCTCTTGTCAAGCACCTAATGAAAGGGACAGATGCATAAATATATAGTTTGTTTTAGGTCTCGTAGTTAAAATAACAATACAAATACACGATGCATAACAATTTCCATAAAGTTATAAATGAAACCCAAATTTAACATTTTTGTCAAAGTTTTTAGAGAAAAGAAGGGCCACCCTAAGTGTATGTATGTGGTGCACCAAAGTACCACAGGACCCTGAATGAGAACCACTGTCCTAAAATCTACCAAGTAAAGGACTCATTTTACTACATATATGTAAATAATAGAATACCTGGATCTTCTCCATACAGATTTTTTTGTGAGAGAGGGACTATGTGGGGCTACAGAAAAAACTCATAATCAACAAGCCTAGGAGAACATAAAGCCCATTTCACACAGGTACCACCAATGCTGCAAAGGTGCATTGGTGAAGTCTCCCATGCTGAAAGGTAAACTGCTGGGCTATGATGCATTTCATATAGGCAAACATAACCTGACATGAATGCATCACATATTAACATGCTGCAACTTTACTGTGTTCACTCAGTCCAAATGCAGCTGGGGAGACACATAATTCTAGCAATGTTGAAGGTCACAATTCTCATCACAATCTCAAATAAATAATCAACCCACATGAAAGTCAAGCAGTAGTATGTGGATGGTTTTGACATGGACTGACTGACCTTCTCACCCCCAAAACACAGAACTTTAGCGGTGAGCTGCTACAGCCAGTGGGAAAGAACCCTAAGTGTTATTGATGCTTGGCCAATAACTTCCACAGTAAATAAGTTAACCTCTTGGATGCTAGATATGATGCCAACATATTGTATGCTTTAATCTCTGTCTCTATGTTTGTTCTTTATTTAGGACAATCCCATCAGTATAATATAAACTATTGCATTCAGCCTGAACTCTCTGTACTGTAAAAGGAAATCTATTTGGTGTTTTCCTCAACAAGAATGATGCATTATGGAGAAATGGAGCAAGTCTTGAGCAAACCAATTGCGCCTGGGGTGTTGCTAGGTCCCCAAAAAATCTGGGGATTAGGCCAGTATAATGTTTTATTAGCGCACTTTGCAAGCCAAATATACAATTACTAATAGGGGAATAAGCAATATCACATGCTCCAAACTGGCAACAAGACCTGGGAATTTAGCCCTTTGAGTTCCAAAGGAATACACAATACATTTCTTCACAATGCTTTGAGCAGCACTTTGGTAGTCATAGGGTTAAATATGAGACTTTTTGCTTTGTCCTCCTCAACCATTACTAGGTAACATCGCTGAGCTGCACCATAGAGGACAGGTCATTCCCCAAATTACTTTAATTTAAATGGCCTTCTAACCCTTTGAGTGCCCGAGGGGTATTCAATGCATTGGATACCCCTCTGTCACTCAAAGGGTTAACCCACTGAATACTAGAACAGTCACCAAATTGAGAATCATTTGTTGATGTTTTGTTGAATGCATATGGCACTATATGCTTAAAAGATTATTTTTACTTTACATATCTTGCAAGTGAATAGTAAGTAAATTTAGATTTCCTATACATTTTTTATTTACATATGTGTCCTACCTGGATCTGTTTGCAGAGAGCTCTGAACATGAAAGAGAGGCTAGTTATACACTATAAAAAGGAACCATATAAACCAGTGGTTCTCAACTCCTGTCCTCAGGACCCACTAACAGGCCAGGATTTGATGATTTCCTTGTTAGAGCACAGGTGAGTTAATCAATGTGAATGAGCGTCTGATCACCACACCTGTGCTCTAGCAGAGAAATCCCTAAGTCCTGGCCTGTTAGTGGGTCCTGAGGGCAGGAGTTGAGAACCACTGGTATAAACAATATAGCATGCAGAGGATTCAGTGCTGCGTCCTTTAACCCCTTAAGGACCGGAGGTTAAGGGACATTTCCGTCCCATAACGTCCGCATAGGGGCACTTTGACGAGCCGGTACACGTGACCTGTCACGTGTATCGGCGCATCACTGTGGGGCTTGAAACAGATCGCTCCGATCTTGGAGCGGTCTATTTCATGCCCTATTTTTACTTACAGCGCTCCCGGTAGAGCGCTGTAAGTAAAAAGTACGTGACGACCGTCAAGGGTCGTTCGAGCAAATTTACCCTTGACGGTCCTGGTATGTCAAGGGTCCCTAAGGGGTTAAGAGGTACAATTCTGGAGCAAAGCAATTGCAACAGAAGGGATAAATAACCCTTTCAACATTCCAATTACTTTAAATGTTACATTTAACCCCTGAATACTAGATCAGTCCCCAAATCATTTCAAAGAAATGCTTTGGAGACTCTCTGGCACTGAAGGGGGGGGATTCAGTAAGAGGTGATAAAGTGGTGATGACTTCTCCAGGGATATCACTTCTCCAGTTCCTATGTTATTTTTATAGATCCTGTTCACTAAGATCTACAATGTTGAAGAAATCTTAGTGAATAGGCTCCATAGAATAACATAGGAATTGGAGAAGTGATAAACTGCAGAATTCATCTCCACTTTCTCACCTCTTTATCACTGCTTAGTGAATCTCCCCCATGAGTTAATGTCCCATTAAATCAATGCTAAATGTTATTTGTCCCTTATGGTGCCGTTGATGTGCACCTCTTTAGGGAACTGAATACAGCCCTAGGCACAACAGTTATGGAAGCCAGCATGTGATCTCTCAGCAGAAGATGTTTAACCCTTTACGGAGGGGTGTACATCTCATTTCTTTTAATGCTTTTACACCCCCTCTGACCCTCAAAGTGTTAAAGTCTTCCATTTCACTTGATTGTGGAACAGCATGTTTCAGTGTTGTGAATCTAATCACCCACAGATATATAATACATTTAAATGTTATCCTGTCAGATGCTAGAGAGATCACCAATGCATTTCTTCCATCCATTGGGTTAACGATTAACGATGACAGCTAGGGCCAAGCGCCAGTGATTCTTATGCTCCTCTAGCCATTTGCCTTCTTTGTCAAGTGGAAACTTCATTTCAGCTTCTCAGTTATCCAGCCTCAGATGTTATAATAATTGCATAAAGCTAATCAAATTTTGAACATACCGAGCTGTTAATTGACCTTCAAATTCAATTGTTAAGCTGGTGAAGCTAATAACATCAGCCCAGTTTTTGACAGTGTGTTTCAGGCCACTAATCCACAATTATTTCAATATTCGGTATAAAGGTTTCTAGGCACACAACAATTACAAAGATCTAATCAGATTTTTTTTATGCCATTTTCTATTTCATGTAGTCAAAAATTGCTGTTTTCTATCATTTTGAATGTATTAATAACAGAATATGGTTATAATATTTTCAGTCATCTTTCTCTTTATTGAAGGCAAATGACAAATTATTTAGGTAAATTAAAAGAATGGTCAAGAGTGTGGCAGATGAAGTTTAAAGTTGATAAATGTAAAATAATGCACTTGGGACATAAAAATCCAAAGGAAAAATATACTATTAAGGGTACTGTACTGTCAGAGACAACAGAGGAAAGGGATTTGGGAGTAATTATCTCTAATGACTTAAAGGTAGGCAGGCAATGTTATAAAGCGGTGGGGAATGCAAGCAAGGTACTGGGTTGTATAGCTAGGGGCATTAGTAGCAGAAAAAGGGAAGTGGTCTTGCCACTCTACAGATCTCTAGTTAGACCTCACCTAGAGTATTGTGTACAGTAATGGAGACCACATCTCCAGAAGTATATAGGTACTCTAGAGAAAATTCAAAGAAGGGCTACTAAAATGGTGACTGGTTTACAGGAAAAGAAATATCAGGATAGACTAAATGATCTGAACATGTATAGCTTGGAGGAGAGAAGAGAGAGAGGGGATATGACTGAAACATTCAAGGGATTCAACAAAGTGCAGGATGGAGGTATATTTCAAAAGAGTAAAAATGTTAGGACGAGAGGCCATACTCTAAAAATAGAGGGACACAGGTTTAGATGTAATGTAAGAAAGTTTTACTTCACTGAGAGGGTAGTAGATAAGTGGAACAGCCTACCAGCAGAAGTGGTAGAAGTTAATACAGTGACAGAATTTAAGCATGCATGGGATAGGCATAAGGCTGTCCTTAACTTAAGAAAGAGGACCAAAAAGATTTGAGGTTTTTACAATAGGAAAATGGGCAGACTAGATGGGCCGAAATGGTTCTTATCTGCCGTCAAATTCTGTGTTTCTATATTTATAATTTTTGTATCAGCACCAAATTTCTGAGGATTTTTGAGTATGCCTAACAACCTCTCCTAAGAAAGCAGATATCCCTCACTTGATTAGGGGCGTTCCCCAATAGCACTGATGTTCACTTCATATAAGAATTATTTTTCAAGTTATATTTTTCATTTCTTCAGAAATCTCCAAGATCAAATTGCAGCTACAAGCCCTTCATCTATTAATCATGCTGTTACCAGATGCCAACAGAGATACTGCCAAGGTAAATGAAATTAGAGACAGTTTCACTAAATATTTGGATTCTACTCCTTTTAGGACATAGCTCTGAATTTTCATGATAATCACTTATCATATTTATGTTAAACATATGGTGTTTTTCCAAAAAGAAAATCCAAATATTTTACTTGCCAAGCCATATGATTATAATTCAGAATAATTCTGCTAGCAATTTACAGTACAAATGAAAACAATAGTATGATATGCCTAAAAGTTTAACCCATTGAATTCTAGAGTGGTCTTCAGTATATTGCTTCATAGTGCATTGGAGACCTTTATAGCATCAAGGGGTTAAAAAAATCACATAGTTTAAAAACATATTTACTGCACTATTTGAAAACTAGGAAAGAGAAAATTGGCAAGATTTGCTTTATATTGCTGGATACTGTCTGTATCTCTTTAACACTTTATGGATCATGGGGATGTGCAACACATTGATAACAATGCACTGTATATCTCCCTTTTCCTTAAAGGGATAGTAATGTTTCATAATAAAAGCAGCTCTAATTAATCATCGTAGTTTTTGGACCTTGGAGAGTGTGATTTCAATTCTGTCAGAGTTGTAGTTCAAGAGTAATTCAATGACAAAGTATCCCCCTACCGTACCTTTTACTGATGTAACACTGCTCAGACAGAGCAGAAGAGAGGTGCCCAGGTAGACTGCAGAGAGGGACAATTTTCGATTAAGATAAGGGAAAAACCTGAAAAATGTGTCAAGGGGGGCAGGGCTTTCATTGTTTTCATATAAAGAAGATTGTCCCCTTCTGTTATCTGCCTGGTCTATGGACTGGATTCCACATCTGAGAAGAGATGGCTTACACTAGGTAAAAGGGGCGGGAGGGGAAACTTTGCTTGTGAATATCTCTCAAACCATAAAGGTACTTTGCGGTCACTTAAGGACAACATTTTTTTGTTGTTGTTGTTTTTGCGCGATCCGATTCCAGACTCCCCATACGGCGTGCAGCCGCGCGGGGAGCCCGGAATTCCTTGACGGTCCAGGACCGTCATGGGTCCTTAAGGGGTTAAAGGGTTAAGACAATCTCAGACCTCTAGACAGCATCCAGTGATATATGGTACCATGGGACAGCCACTCAGATTCCAAGCAGACAATGCAAATGTTGCTTCCCATCGCAACATGTTGGGCAGCATTTCCTATAACAGTGGTTTTCAAACTGGATGCAACAGAACACTAATTGCGGAATGCAAGAAACTTTTGCAAGAGCTAAACATGAAATAATGATTTTAACCTGCATAAATGACTATTGTGCAAGTTGTAATCCAGGAAGCTGTTTACCGAAAGAATCTTGAATTGCACATCAGTTTCCTAGATTTGAGCACAAAATATAGCCTTTGCAACACCACCAAACAGACATATAAAATCGTTCGCAATATCGCTTCCTGCATTAGCCGCATACGCTACTCCGCTCAGACAGATTCGCTAATCCTAACCACGTCCACACGACCACACCCACACACACAAAATGTGCGCAGCAATTCGGTATTTTAGATTTTTCATTCTCAGTTCAATAAAATCATGCGTAAATATGTTCACTTTCATCTTTCACTCACAGCTTAGCTCTTGCTCGGTTTTCTTGCATTCTGCAACAAGATACAAGGGGTTTTATTGCGTGTGAAAGAAATTCAAGCAGTGGCAGGCAAGCTAAGTGTGGAGTGGCAGATGGACATGTGGAAACATTTCAGACAGTTTTGTGTTCTGGTAGATTTTATTTCTAAAAACTACTTTTCTAATATCTGATATCTATTTTGTTTTCATTTTCCACATGCATCCTGTCAACACTAAGGGCCATATGTTCAAATAAGTAGCAAAATAGCTTTGTAACGACTTTTCAAAGTACAGTGTAGTTGGGATCATTAATATTTTCAGAGAGTGTCAGTTGTGATTGGAAATATGTTGTTTGTCCTGACTGAAATTGTCATATGGAACGACAAAAAAATGTCTTAACTAACGACAAAAATGTCTTTAAAAATGTCTTAACAAACAACAAAAATGTCTTAACTAAAGACAAAAATTCTCACATTCAGAACACATTCCCTCCACTTTTTTCTTAACGTACAAATTTTATCTTTTGAAAGACATTTTTTTGTTGTTAGTTACGACAAATTTTCTTTTCCTCTATATGACACTGCAGAATAGTATAGACCCGACCTTACCCCGCCCCTTTGCCCATCAATTCTGGAGTTGTGTCGTACACAATGGATATTACTAGTTTTTTGTTGTATACTCTATAGAACAGTGGTTCTCAACCTTTTTTCATTCAAGGCACCCCTACACACTGTTCGGAATTCCCGGGGCACCCCTAACTTCTCAAAAGTTGTATAAGAGTGTGTAATGAAGAAGATATGTATAAGAATAGTTACTTTTACCTCCCAAATTCAGAATAACATAATGGAGCATAGCAAATATTAGTTATATATTGGGGATAAGTATAACAAAAAACTCCTATTGATTTAAATTGGGGTTTTTAACACTTGAATGCTAAACAGGTCTCCAAAGCATTGCAAAGCAATGCTTTGGAGACATCTTAGCATTCAAGGGGTTAAAAGCCCAGTTAAATTAACTGCAAGTTTGGGAATTTGTATTTGCCCCCCGTGCTGCAGTTGGTTTGCCCTAGATTAGATTTTTTCCAGTTTTTCTAGTATCAGAGCGAGTGAGACAGAGAGCAGGAGCAGTAATGACCAGTTCATTGTTACTTTTTTATTGATTCTTTTTTTTTTAATACTACATTTCATAAGTCCATGTGGTTCATGATGAAGGGCACTATATGAGACAGACTGTGCCCCACTGATGTCCATGAGTGGCACATTGGTAACCCACTGACTCCATCTGTAACTGATATCCCAGAGGTGTACACTGGGGCATCAGATGAGCCACTCTGGTGTCCTCTGGCCCTCCAGAAAATGGTAAGGTGGGAGAGTAAATGTGTGCGCTGGATGGGCTCATCTGATGCCTCAATGTACACCTCTTGGGCATTATAGGGGAACTGGGCTACTAATATGTTTTTTAAGGGCAACAGTGGGGCACAGTTAATATTGTTAATTGGCCATTTGAGTGAGAGGGAGACAAAGGGCAACTAAAAGAAGAGAGGAGTATTAAAATGTAAAACTATTCACCCTACCAGTTTAAAGCAGGATGCTTGCTGTCTGTGGTCTTCTTGTAGCTGCAGCTGTTGAGCAGAAACCACACTGTCCCCCGATGCTGTGTGTGTCACTCTGTCTCTGACGACAGGGACTTGCCACCAGTACAAAAAAAAGAGGCGGGAATGTGATAAGCAATCACAGCTGTCCCGTCTCCATCCAACAGCCCAATCAGGATGCGCCTCCAGCAATGGGCTGTCTTCCTTGCCGGTTTCTACCCTACACAGTTGCCTCGATGGACGCACCGTTGATTCAAAGCATCGGCGGTGCTTCAACATAAAATGCTGCACCCTAACTACATCTGCAATAGCGAGGTGTAGTTAACGCTATTAGGGCTGCAACTAACGATTATTTTGATAATCGATTAGTTGGCCGATTATTTTTTCGATTAATCGGATAAAAAACCCAATATGCTAATTTTTCATTATTTAAAATGATTTAATGAACAAACTGAGTGTTAAAAACAAACAGCAGAATAAAAAACTTTTAACATTTAACATGCGTCATTGTTATTACTTTACTATGGGGTCTATGCACCTCTATTTCTCCCCCCATGTACTCCTTTCTCCCCCATGTGCCTCTCTTTCTCCCCCATGTACTTCTTTCTCCCCCTTGTGCCTCTCTTTCTCCCCCATGTACTTCTTTCTCCCCCATGTACTTCTTTCTCCCCCTTGTGCCTCTCTTTCTCCCCCTTGTACTTCTTTCTCCCCCCTTGTACTTCTTTCTCCCCCTTGTACTTCTTTCTCCCCCCTTGTACTTCTTTCTCCCCCTTGTGCCTCTCTTTCTCCCCCTTGTACGTCTCTTTCTCCCCCTTGTACTTCTTTCTCCCCCATGTACTTCTTTCTCCCCTATGTGCCTCTCTTTCTCCCCCATGTACTTCTTTCTCCCCCTTGTGCCTCTCTTTCTCCCCCATGTACTTCTTTCTCCCCCATGTACTTCTTTCTCTCCCTTGTACTTCTTTCTCCCCCATGTACTTCTTTCTCCCCCTTGTGCCTCTCTTTCTCCCCCATGTACTTCTTTCTCCCCCATGTACTTCTTTCTCCCCCTTGTGCCTCTTTCTCCCCCTTGTACGTCTTTCTCCCCCATGTACTTCTTTCTCCCCCTTGTGCCTCTCTTTCTCCCCCATGTACTTCTTTCTCCCCCATGTGCCTCTCTTTCTCCCCCTTGTACTTCTTTCTCCCCCTTGTGCCTCTCTTTCTCCCCCATGTACTTCTTTCTCTCCCATGTGCCTCTCTTTCTCCCCCTTGTGCCTCTGTCTCCCCCTTGTGCCTCTGTCTCCCCCATGTACTTCTGTCTCCCCCCTTGTGCCTCTCTTTCTCCCCCTTGTGCCTCTCTTTCTCCCCCATGTACTTCTTTCTCCCCCATGTACTTCTTTCTTCCCCTTGTGCCTCTTTCTCCCCCTTGTACTTCTTTCTCCCCCATGTACTTCTTTCTCCCCCTTGTGCCTCTCTTTCTCCCCCATGTACTTCTTTCTCCCCCATGTGCCTCTCTTTCTCCCCCTTGTACTTCTTTCTCCCCCTTGTGCCTCTCTTTCTCCCCCATGTACTTCTTTCTCCCCCCTTGCACCTTTCTTTCTCCCCTTTGCACCTCTCTTCCTGCACTGCTGCACTTGCTGCTGTCTCTGAGTTCCCTCCTGCCCGCCCGCATCATCACGCGCCCCTGCGGGCCGTGATGACATACACACAGAGAAGAGGAAGAGGGCAGAGGCTCCGGAAGAGAAGCGCTTGCTGCCAGCAGACTGATCGTTACTGTCTGGCTGCAAGCGCTTCTCTTCCGGCACCTCTCCCCTCCTCTCTGTCTGTATGTCATCACGGCCCGCAGCCCTAAATGCTATACATTCCGCGGCACCCCTAGAGGGTGTCCGCGGCACACCAAAGTGCCGCGGCACACCGGTTGAGAAACACTGCTATAGAAAATATGTCATTCATGCATTCAATTACTTATTTTTGTCTTTCATACGACAATTTTTTGTCGTTATCCCTTTGAACATATGGCCCTTAGTGAAAATAGTTATCACATCACAGTTGATATAGATAAATGTATCTACCAATGAAGATCTGTGTTGGCTCCTTTTCAGTGGTGTGCATTAAGCTGAATTTTTCACTCACTAATTCTCCTAAAGAAAGTAGATCTCTGAAATGTTTAATATGTGAGCAAATAAGATATCATTTAAGAATCCTTTGACATTTTTCAAAGGGAACAAAATACTGGAGGTTTGAAAAATTTATAATGGAATTTTACTGTAAAACTCAGTACAGCCCGTTTATTAGAGCCTGTTGGCTCCAAAACAGAGTAAGAAAACAGCAATCGTTTTCGTGAACAGAAAATAAGTGCTGAACAAAACAGTAGAATGAATAAAAATTAATGAAAACAAACACCTTTTTTTGTATTTAGCCCTGTAGTACCAGAGGGGTGAGCAACAAAGTGCTTCCCCATTGCTTGCATTCCCGTCTTTAACTAAAGGTTTTATGGCTTACTGTATTGCAGTCCAACCTCTTCATAGGGATAGCCAGGTTTCTGTTGGAGCTACTTGGGGCTTAGTCTATAAAATAATCATACCTGAGAGCTATCTGGATTTGTTCAATAATCTAATTTTTTAATATAAAATTCACTCCATGCTCCGAGAGTTCCCTACTCACTCTGTCCAGTATTTACCCCATACCACCTATTTTCTACCTCACCCAATCTTGCCCACTCTCCTCCTCTAGTCCATCCCTTATCTGAACACCCAGTATTAACCATTTCCCAGCATCACATCATGCATATCAGTTGAACTCACCCACCCCACTGAGAGTGAAAACTATGCAGGAGTTCTCTCACTTTTACCAACTTCCATCTTTTCCTAACAGGCTCTGTTACATTTTCTCAAAAAAGTGGTTTCAAATGAAGAAAAGAACAAAATGAGTTTATGGAATGTATCCATGATTCTTGCACCAAACTTGTTCATCTGCAAAGGCAAAAGTGCAAACAAGGAGGAAATTAAGGCAGCTGCATCCACAGCACATATAGTACGACTTTTAATTAGGTACCAGGACATCCTGTGGACGGTGAGAAAGCATGAGTTTCTTATCTGACGATAAATTCTCTGTTTCTTATTTTGTTGTATATGTTGAAAGCAATTCTTATGCTAATATGTACAATGTTTTATATGAAATGGTATATTTGATAATGTTTATATATACAGTACTGTGCAAAAGTCTTAGGCAGATGTGGAGAAATGGTATAAATTAAGAATGCTTTCAAAAATAGACATGTTAATAATTTATGTTATCAATTAACAAAACGATAGCGAGGATAGCGAGCGAACAGAATAAAAATCTAAATCAATATTTGGTGTGACCACCCTTTGCCTTCAAAACAGCATCAATTTGTCTAGGTACACTTGCACACAGTTTGTTAAGGCAGGTAGGCTGTTCCAAACTAACCACAGTTCTTCTCTAGATTTAGGCAGCCTCAGTAGCTTTTTTTTCTCTTGATGTATCCCAGACAGACTTAATGATGTTGGGATAAGGGTTCTGTGGGGGCCATACCATCACTTCCAGGACTCTTTGTTTTTTTTGATGCTGAAGATAGATCTTAATGACTTTGGCTGCATTTTCGGGGTCATTGTCATGCTGCAGAATAAATTTGGGGCCAATCAGATGCCTCCTTGATGGTACTGCACGATGAATAATTATCTGCCTCTACTTCTCAGCATTGAGGAGACCATTAATTCTAACCAAATCCCCAACTCCATTGCAGAAATGCAGCCCCAAACTTGCAAGGAACCTCCAACATTCTTCACTGTTGCCTGCAGACACTCATTCTTGTACTGCTCTCCAGCCTTTGGCTAACAAACTGCCTTCTTCTACAGCCAAATATTTCAAATTTTGACTCATCAGTCCAGAGTACCTGCTGCCATTTTTCTGCACCCTGCACCCAAATTCTTGTGTTTTCATGCATAGTTGAGTCGATTGGCCTTTTTTCCACTTTGGAGGTATGGCTTTTTTGGCTGCAAGTTTTCCATGAAGACCACTTCTGACCAGACTTCTCCAGACAGTAGATGGGCATACCAGGGTCCCACTGTTTTCTGCCAATTCTGAGCTGATGGCACTGATGGACATCTTCCAACTGAAAAGAGAAGTAAGTAGGATGTGCCTTTCCTCTGCTGTACTAAGTTTCCTTGGCCAACCACTTAATATATGGTCCTCACCGTTGCTTGTGTTTTTCGAGCTTCTTCAGAAGAGCTTGGACAGCACATCTGGAAACCCCTGTCTGCCTTGAAATCTCTCCCTGAGAAAGACCTTGCTGATGCAGTATAACTACGTTTTATCTTGTTGCTGTACTGAGCGTGCCATGGTGTATGACTTTTGACATTAAACTCTCTTCAGCAACCTCACCTCGTTAGCAGAATTTTGCTGTTTTTCACCCAGTTTTATTCCTCCTACACAGCTGTTTCTGTTTCAGTTAATGATTGTTTTTCAACCCACATACTAAATTGATGATTATAGCACCCGTTTGGTATAATTGTTTAATCATACACCTGACTATATGCCTACAAAATCCTTGACTTTTTACAAGTGTACCGAGAAGAATTGATTCTGTTTTGAAGGCAAAGGGTGGTCACACCAAATATTGATTTGATTTAGATATTTCTGTTGTTCACTCACTATCATTTTATTAATTGACAAATATAAACTATTAACATGTCTATTTGTGAAGCCATTCTTACAGTATAAACGCTACACTGTATAATTCAACAATAATATTTATTACAATAAAATAGACAAATGGCATATATAGTGAAACACTATTTAGTTAAATAAAAAGTCCATAGGCGCTAATGTAGAAAAAAATTTGTAGCTCCGAAGCAAATAAAATATGTGCACAAATCAATAATACCACTAACAATATAATGGTTAAAAGATCCACTGTCTGTGAAATGTTGTTTAAAATATAGCAATTCGCTTAACCCTTTGGATGATATATCTGTGATATTAAGCTGGCAAGTCTTAAGTGCAGCTGCTGATATTTGCTGTTTTCATCTCTCTCCTCTCCTGACTGCAGACTTTTTGACCCAGCTTATCTCCCTCTATAGTGGCAAGTAATCTATGTTACTTTGGGCATTACTTGTTTATAATCCGCTTGTTCTTATTGTGGATGATTAACCCCAAACTTGTCTCCGTGAGTGGTAACTTATGTTCTATGTTACCTCGGATCTTTGCTGTTGGCTGCTTTGTTTCACTGAGGGCAGAGGGATCACATTGCTTCCAAATAGACCTCCCTTCTTCACACTGTCACAGTGTTAGCATTCAATATCACTGATCAGGAACAACTGGATACAATGGTTAAAATTGCGCAACTGGAACAGAGGGTCTCCTACGCATTTCGTACCACTTTAGGTGCATTCAAACTATCTGGTATATATCTGGCAAGCCTTATCTTGTGTGAGGAAAATGTTCAACTGTCTCCACTCAGTGTTCGTACATATGTATTCAGGATCATATCTTTCCCACTGCCCAATAATGGTGTACAAAGTTTATATTAATACTCACAGGATATGGCTTACCCATGTGGTAGCAAACCAACCAAGGGTATATGGACCTTGTGGAAGTTATTAATCCACCTCCACTCAGATGTCTCAGTCTTCCATGCACTATGGAGTTATAATACTCCAATTGTGTGGATATCTGAAACACTTTAAACAGAGTTCAATTTCTGCATTCACTATTTCTCTCTCTCTCTCACTCTCTCTGTCATATAATGGATATCCTTACTTTTACAGTATTATAACGCCATAGTATATAGAAGACAAGACAATTGCAAGAGTCTATATAAGAGGCTTATACAAGGAAGGTTCTAGAGACTTCCGAGTGGAGGAGGTTTGAGGTTGATGTACTTGTGGATATTTCTATTTATGAGAACTATGATTTTGATGGATAATTGACATTTGATTTTGGGATATACTTGTGGATATTTCTACTAGTGATTGCTAAGATTTTAATGGTCAATAGATGACTGATTTCTGGATTTTGGTTGAGAGATATACAAATTAGATACTGAGACCACCAATAATGTTATAGATGACATTTATATTACTATTTTTTTGTAGTTGTATATATAATATTGTATTACAGATCAAGCTCTGTATTTCAAATCATTTTTCTTTTTATATATTCCATATCATTATGTATTCCATATCATTATGAATTCCATATCATGCTCTTTTCATCCACTTCATCAAAATTCCATCTCCATTATTATTCATATTAATGATAATTGATACTGACTTTCATGTAAGCACATCTGTTTACATACATTTCTGTAATATATATTTATTTCTTTATATACAAACTAGTTGAACAGCCCGTTACATGGGCCACAGTGCCTCTGGCAGCCGGTCGCGGGGCAGTCACGCGCAGCACAGACTGCCCGCGCCACTGCTGATACAGAGCTGGACGATCCTTCGGAGCTGCCAGCTCTGTATCAGCCACGGCACGGGCAGTCTGTACTGCGCATGACTACCGCACGCGCAGCAGTGTCTACTGCACATGTCGAGCGTTACACACAACTAAGCGAATTATTATATAGGATATATTTTTGTGATATTTGTATTATAGTTATACTATTTTTCCATTGTATAAGCACATGGCAATCAAATATTACTTTCAATTTTATTTTGAATTAGAATAAAAATTGCTTCCCTTTATTACTTATAATTTTCTTTATTTAAGCCACTGTGTTCATAGGATTGTTGTGAGGGATAATGGCTTATCCTGTATCACAAGTAGTCACCAACACTATTATCACCCTTACCAGTTTGATTTACACGTAATAACCATATTTTTCTAGCACCAACAGTACTAGCTTTAATACATGTTTGACACAGCAAAGTGTGCATTGCTATAATGCATTTGGTACCAAACATCCGCCAAATAATTCATAGAATGGTTATGAAGCACAAATTGGAAATGCTTTGTATTTTGCTGTCATTTTCAAATTGTTGCCCATTTTTAGAGTTAGACATAAGATATTCATCAAGCTACATTTACTAATGGCTAAACTGTAACACTTCAAACCATTGCCAAGTTTTCTAACTCATTTACAATTCTCCAGTTTACCAGGGAATGGGCCACAAGCTATCTAATATTAGGGTAAGAGATAGACAAAGTATTTCCCAAGTATCCCTAACTGCATATTTTCTGTCACTGCTTGTTTACAGGTGGAACACTTAGAGAAACTGAGGCCTATAAATGTGCGTTGTTAGCAAGACTTGAGGACTGGAGTTTCCTACTCCAGAGATAATGAATAGAGAATAAATGTGGCAGTTGGTTCTTAATCTGCCATTAAATTTTGTGTTCCTTTGTTACTGTAGGTTCCATCTTTCCTGATTTCACAAGTAAGGAAAATGAATGAGGCAGCTATGGTTAATAACAAAAAGCAGCTAATTTTTGATAAAAGTGTAAGGAAGTTATTGCGAAGAAAGACCATGGAACGGGAGAGGCCTGAAAGAAGAGAGGTAATTTTTAATTAATATTTAAACATGCTTAGAATTGTATTTAGGAAGCTAAAGATGATCAGTTCTGGAAGAAACCACTTGCACCACAGGGACAATTCAAAACGCAGTCAATTTAAATGGGTCTTTTAATGCCTTGAATGCAAGGGAGGTCTTCAATGCTTTGCTTTGCAATGTTGGTGACTTCTCCCACATTCAAGGGGTTACAATCTCAATTTAAATCAGTGACATTTTTTAGAATTTTCATTGTAACCCCAATGGTGCAGTTGCTTTGACCCAGATTTGCACTGTTTTAGCTCCTGTTCTTGCATTATTTTGTATCATTGTATTTACATTTGTACTGTTTATTACTCACACTTATGAAATTCAACAGAATATATAATACCCGTACAAAGCCAATGTGAAGGCATGTTGATGGAATATGTACTATGACCCAGTGAAGCATATGTACAAATACGCTAGGACAGACCTTTTTGGATTACTGTCCACTTTTTACCTACTCATAAAGCACTTTTGGCCATCATGCAAATTAAATGGGGATTTTAACTCCTTAAATTATTCTTCACAATCTACTCGAGAACTCTCTAGCATTCAAGGAGTTAAATGCCTCTAATTTTATTTCTCCCCATGGTACAGTTAGTTTGCCTCATACTTACTCCTTATTTTTGTTTTGTGCCTAGCACTCCTAGGCTTTCCCTTAAAATCAGGGAAGCATTAGTTCTACTAGTATACTAACAGAATAAGGTGTGCCACAATAAACCTTAGCCCAAGTCTGTTATCAAATGTGCAGTTGGTCTTCCAGCAATTAACTGTAGGTAAAGGGTGGTACCATGTTAGCCTGAAGAAAAGACTTAGGGCTCGATTCAGTACCTCGGTTAGTTAACTCAAACTAAAGTCAGTAGTTTTAAAGGGATAGTAATACTTAAAATGTAAAAACATATATGTTGTAGGGTTTATCCCCCTGAGTAAAACAAGGATACTCCCACTGCTGAGAGATATTTTATTAAAAAATTATAACAGCTCAAACTTGAATTTTTTAGGTGCAATATGACGGTGGCCTGAAAATTTACAGTGGTGCTGTTGCTACACCATCCTATGGACTGCTCTGGTCTGTAGATCATAAATCTCCGTAGGATAATGTAGCAACAGCACCACTGTAAATTTTCAGGCCACTTTGATATTGCACCTAAAAATTTCAAGTTTGAATAAGAATAATCAATGAAATCCAATGCCCCAGTAAAGTCTCTCCGCTGCAGCCGCCAGAACAATAACAAATCCTCATTGCATTACCTTTCGGGCTGTTGCATGAGCAAACTGAAGGAAATTTGAACAGAGCCTTGCTTTTATATGGTCTGTTTCTGTTCAAGTTTGTTCCAATACTTCTGTTGTCTTGTGTTACGCAGGGCACAGAACATGCCCTATAGTAATCACAACTCCCAGACTATCAGCTTCTAGCTGGATGGGTCACGAATATGCATTTCATCATCCTTCCAGCTATTCAATGCTTTGCTAGCTGAAAAAAGTTAGAAATCCGCACTTTTAGTGAAAAATATGCTGCGTGGGGGAAGTGCCGTTTTTCACCTGTCTTGCTTTAGAGGTAAAAAAATATCTCCTATCTCTCAGTGTTTTGTTATTTCTTCAGATATATTCTTCTTGAAGGTGTTGTTATCCTCGTTGTAGAACTTGGTATAGGATTCAGTTGAGTGATGTGTCTGTTGTTGAAAATTACATAAATGTGACATATTTTTCAGATACATTTAGTTTATAATGAATTCCGTTCCAAAACCTTTATTTCATTAATATTTTATATTACTGCCCTAAAAAAGTATTTCAGTGCTGGCTCCTAAAACAATAACACTGACTTTAACCAAGTATACCTGCATCGGATCATGGTGTTACCTCTCACCTTGGGTATGCAGCTATATTTCCAAGCCTGTGGTACCAAAAATAAAGTAGTGACACTAGTCTATACATGTCTGTCTGTCTGTTGATTTCACTGCTGCAGGGGTAGGCTGCCTTTGGCTCTCTTGCTGTTATTAAGTCGCGTTATTCCTAACTCATCACTGGCTAGTGGGGAATGATGGAATTTGTAGCATCCAACAGCAGGAGTGGCAGTGATTGACTATCCCTGCACAATTCTCTTCAACTATGCAAAGAGGAAAAGAAATACAACTTTTCTTTTAGGTTGGGGAAAGTGGGAAAACTTCTTTTATTCTTTATGTTTTGTCCATCATTGATAAACCCTAGAAAACTGAACTTCTCTTGATATATGCAAGTCACTTTTCAAGTTATTATAGCTATATTTTGCATTTGTATTTCAGCACTGTGATGTACCTGAAGGAGTGATAAGAGTTTATGCTCCATTGCACTCAAAGGTTTCCATGGCAATCCAGCTGAACAGTCGGACAAAAGCCAAAGACATTCTGGCAAGATTTCAATGTGAAAACAGGTGCAAAAAGATAAACATTTTTTTTCTTTTAAATTTGCTTCCGGATGAAATGTGTAGATTTCTTGGCAGTAACAATTGCGATAAAACTCAGCAAATGTTAGTATTTCTAACATAAGTTTATTTCAAATAATAATGATCCACTCTATTTAGACATAGTATTTTAATTATTTTACTTGTAAAAATTATTTTATTTAAAAAAAGAAATATATAATTACATGTTTTGTTTTAATATAGTCTGCATTGTTGCAATAATATTTAAGTTCAAAAGTAAAACATATTGGCTGGTATTTGCAAAGCACAAAATATTGCATAGTAGGCTCGTTTTGTGGCTTTATGAGTGAAAATTGATTCATAGAATTCTCTTATTTACTAACATGAAAAAATGTTTTATGTGTGTACTAGTTGAAGAGCCCATTACACGGGCCACAGTGCCACTGCCAGCCAGTCGCGGGGCAGTCATGCGCAGTAGAGACTGCCCGCGCCGCGGCTGATACAGAGTTTGACTCTCCTTCGGCCTTCAGTGGCTGATGCTCGTTCAAGTATGTAACTAGGAATATGATGTTACAGAACCAATACTGAACTTTGTCATAAAGCATTTGGGGCAATGTAGCAGATTACAAAAATACAAGAAGTATTTTTTTCTACCCCTGTCATGTAGTGCCCCAATACAAATAACATAAAAGAGGGCAAGGCACTTTCATCAATTAGGACATCATTGCAGGGGCAATAACATGTAGACTTATGTACAATTCATGAGCATGTGCTAAAGAATTCTGTCATGACCACAATAAAGAGGAACCCAAGAAATGTCATTAATAATTATTCATGACAATCTAGAATTCTTGTTTCTTCCTACTTTCTGCCAAACAGAGACTGTGAATAGGTATATCAAAGGTAACATCAGTAACGTATTTAAAAATAAAAGTGTTTTTATATATTTTAGATTGCAGGGAACTTGAATGAAAGGAACAATTCTTCAATACTGTTTACTAAAAAAATGTTTCTCCTCCAATTATAGCCGTGGGACATCTGAAAATGCAAAACTACATAACCAAAGTTTATATGAAATTGGAGGAAATATAGGCAAGTACTCTATATAATTTTCATGGATAAGTTCTGGGTATTGAATTGTAGAGATTAATTCATTCTTATCTTTACTGTAAAATCACACCAACTTTTAAAGGGTTAATTGTCCTTTTATGCTTGACAACTCTTGGATATTTTCTCACTTCTGAGTCTGGGAATGTTTACATTTGTGTAGATGTCTCAGGGCAACGGGTTTCAATAATTTCAATGGAAATTCTTTTTCTGCAACAGGCTATTGAATGAGTGCATTTATGTACTTTGTCTCATGCAATGGACCATTTACAAGCATAGAACTCCCTTTTCACTTATTTTCATTCACACAAGAATATGTTCCCATTCACAAATTGGTAAATACCAGAAATTTTTACAAGTATGACTGTGTAAATTCATATTTTGGTGGCTTTTCTCTTTTTAGTAATTTTTGTGTCAGCCATTGTGTTTCATTAGTCATTACATAGTACAAGCATGGTCTCAAATGTGAATCTGAGAATTCAGTGAATAATGAGACTGGAGCAATTTTGGGCAAAATAATTGAGACATACAGTACAAAACATTTCCATTGATTTAAATTGAGCTTTTAAACCTTTTACTAACGTATTTTTAAATATTGCATTGGAGACCCCTCTAGCATTCAAGAGCTTAAAAAGTGCAATTTAAATCAATAGAATTTGGGGTGTTCATTTGTCTCCTATGGTGGGGTTAGTACAGAATTTCTTCAGTAGAAGCCATTTCAGTTAAAGTAAATAGATGTAAACAAGCACAGCTAGTTCGTTCTTTAGATGGTTATTTAGGCTTTGCTCAGCATACACTGCATTAATTAGAAAATCAGTTATGTTTGATCTGTTAGAAGATGTAAAAAATATTGGCCATCAATAATCTTAGCATCTAACTGTACTCATCTCTGTCCCTCAGTGTGTATGAGACATATTTTTTGTCCAATAAAAATATAAACAAACATAAAATCAGTCAAGTAACCACATAAATCATTCAATGCACATTCTTTATTAGCTAATACTTATAGAAACATAGAATTTGATGGCAGATGAACACTATTAAATCTATCTAGTCTGCCCATTTTTCCTACAGTTAAAACCTCAAACCTTATTTGGTCCTTGATCTTGTCTTATGTTCAGGATAGAGACAGCCTTATGCCTATCCCTTGTATTCTTAAATTCCCTCACAGTATTAACCTCAACAACTTCTGCTGGTAGGCCATTCCACTTACCACTCTCTCAGTGATGTAAAAAGCTCTTACATTACTTCTAAGCCTCTGTCTCTCTTGTTTTTGATTATGATCTCTTCTCTTAAAGCAGAACCTTCACCCCCAATGAAGTTGAGCTCAGTAGATCTAAATACTTAAAGCAACTCCAAATTGTGCAATATTTTTTTTTCAAAACAGCAGCACATATACTAAAGTTGAAACAATACAGAGAAGATTAGCATGGCCCCTGTGTAAGGATGACACGCACATTTGTGAAGAGTTTCTGCTAATTAAGATCTATATACATCCTGTATTAACCCCTTAAGGACCCATGACAGTCCTGGACCGTCATGGAATTCTGGGCTCCCCACGTGGCTGCATGCTGATTGGGGAGTCCGGAATCAGATTCCAGGAAAAAAAAAAGATCCCTGGTCCTTAAGTGACCGCACCATGTGTGCACGACCGGTCCTAAAGGGGTTAAACATAAAGTTTTGTTTTATTTTGGCTTCGGTGTTGTTTACTCCTTTGCAGCCTTCAATTTACTACTATTAACTTTTCCCAATTGAATCCCTCTTTTATATTGCATTTTTGTAGTCACAATTTTAAAAAAACAACAATTAATTAAGAATTTTATTTTATTGATATATATGTGATCCCTTTTCCTTGCACTGGTCATTACTCCTACATTATGGGAGTGCGTTCTAAGGGTAACTCTCTCTCCTTCGCTTGGGAATTTGTTGTTTTAAGACGTACTGCTCTCTAGTTGCCAGACTCTTTACTGCTACCTTTTTTGTGAATTAGTACTACCTTTGCCACCTTCCAATATTCTGGAACTAATATCAACTTATTGCATAATTTACTTAAAGATTTTGCCAGAACACTCCTAAATTTTTTTTAATAACTCTTGAGTATATACCATTTGGTCCTATTGATTTATCTGTTTTTGTCTTAGAGAGTTGAAGTAGGATCTTTTCCTATGTAAACATGCATGTTTCCCATCTGGGTTTGCCTTCTGTCTGACTTCATCCACTACATCCAAGACACATTATCAACTGGCAAGACAGATCAGCAGCCTGTTCTAAAACTGAGTTCAGCCAAGATGCCCATGTAAGCATAGCCATAGGGGTCCTGAGAATCACAACTGAGAAATTCAGCTATATATAATAATCAGTGGCTTTAAAGTAGACATGTCACTTTAAGGTTAATTTAATTTAAAAGAAAAGTAAAAACAGCATATATGTTGTGCAGATTTTGATTCTCTGTTAAACCAAGTAAATATGTTTTAGAGTGACAGGTCCACTTTAACGTACCAGGAAATAGGAACATTTTCATTTCCATGGAGTTGTATCATTTTACTCCTGTTACATCAAATACAAGATCTGCTGAATTTTTCTTTTCAAAGAAATGCACTTTGACAAAATATAGGTTTTTATCATTGTGGTCCTGATTAGGGAAAAAAATATATTCAGAGCCCATTCAGACACAAGAAAGGAAAAGTCTGTTTATGTTCATCATGGGTTTTTGTTTCTGTTTTCTAACAGAGGCCCCTTCTCTTCACCTTCCTCTGTAAAAATTGAACATAAATATTTATTGAGGTATTCAGCTGGACCTCTATCATCATTTAAGCAGGGCTCAAAATTTCCACTCGCCACTAGCCAATGGCGAGTGAAAATTTAGCCCTGGCGAGTAGAAATTCAGCCTGGTGTTTTGGCTTGCAGTGGTGAGTAACTTTTCAGGTCTGGCTAGTAGCAAAGAACTTAAAATTATAAGCCCTGATTTAAGTATCATCCAACTTTTGTCTTCAGTCTAACTATTCCTTGTTTAGTTTTTCACCTATGATATATATATATATATATATATATATATATATATATATATATATATATATATGAAAGTGTTTTGTCCCCTTTTTATACTGGACAATTTCTTCTCTGTGTGTGCTTTGGTAAATCTAATAAAGCATTTAGCCTCCTTCAGCCTAGCTTTCTGCAGATACTTATCTTGCTAATTTCCTGAATTATACTTTTTTCTCTTATACTACAGTATATATACCACTTCTACAGAGTACAACAGTAACTTCCTTGTTCTTGTACTCTTACTGACAAATCTAATGCAATGCTTTATTGCCTTTAATAAAAACCCCTTCCGATAACCCCATTTCTTCTGGACTCCATCTAAATATATCCATCTGTTAAAGACTGACCTAAATATGTTTCCATTTTAGAAATATCAATCTTTTTAAAATCTAGAACCTGTGTTTTTTTGGTGCAAATGTTCCTCTGTTCTTGTATTAAAGGGATAGTAATGTTTCATAATAAAAGCAGCTCTAATTAATCATCATAGTATTTGGACTTTGGAGAGTGTTATTTCAGTTCTGTCAGAGTTGTAGTTCCAGAGTAATTCAGTGACAAAGTATCCCCCTCCCGCCCCTTTTACTGATGTAACACTGCTCAGCCAGAGCAGAAGGGAGGTGCCCAGGTAGATTGCAGAGAGAGACAATCTTCAATTAAGATAAGGGAAAAACCTGAAAAACATGTCAAGGGGGGCAGGGCTTTCATTGTTCTCATAGGAAGAAGATTGTCCTTCTGTTATCTGTCTGGTCTATGGACTGCATTCCACATCTGAGAAGAGATGGCTTACACTAGGTAAAAGAGGCGGGTGGGAAACTTTGCTTGTGAATATCTCTCAAACCTTTATATAAGACTTATATCATTCTTCCTGTTTTTTTAATGACTACAAAATAAAGTAAAGATAAAACGAAGTATTACTATCCTTTTAAACCACACTGATTTATGATAATTGAAGCCTAAACACTCTCCTACAGATACATCCAAAACCAACACTCCATTTGTAAATAATACATCTGGTTTTGCTTCCTTCCTAATTAGCTCTTCTACTAAATGACTAAGAGATAGCACATATAAAGAATATAAGATATCTCTACTCCTGGCTAAACTTGCTGCTTATTTTTTCCCATCCACATTAGGCAGATTTAAGTCCCCCATAATTATAACCTCAACTTTCATTGTCATCTTCGTTATTTCCTTGACCAGCAGTAGATCTAACTACTCTGCTTATCCAGGGGGTCTATAGATTTATTTTAATATTCTAAAGTTATCCAAACTGTCTCTGTGTTCTCCTCCATACCTTGTATAAGATTAATCTGTAAGCTAGTTTTACATAAATGGCAACTCCTCATCCTTTTCTAGCTTTTATATGTTTTCTGAATAGAGAATACTCTGGTATTACTACATTGCAGTCATTTTTTTCATTGTACCTGGTCTCAGTAATCACCACCTGGTCCACATCCTCTCTTGTTATTCTTGCAGTGAGTTCAGGGATCGTATTCACTAAACTGTGGGTATTTGCAGACATAGTTTGAAGGATGCTGGTTTTTGAGCTATTCTTCACTGACATACCTTGTCCAAACTCATTTGCACAATGCTGTGAGAGGCAAGTGGATCTGAATTGTATTATTCCATTACCCTCTCTACTAATTGAAACACCTATTAATAAAACTTCTGAAAGGCTCATTGAGAACCTCTGATCCTTTCTAAGAAAGATGCAAACAATCTTTTTTAGCTCAGTTCCTTGTTATACCAAATAGGGCTGGGGTGCGAAACAAAACCAAATCTGTGTTCTTGGCCCCATTTCTTTAATCATGAATTAAAGCCTCTGATTCGCTGTATCCTGTAATCCTTTTCTTTATACACTAGTAGAACCTCTGAAAAAAAACAAAGGATGCAACTTGCTTCAGATCTTTACCTAGTTTATTAAAAATACATTTAATCACACTAATCTCATTACAACCCAAATTATTAGTTCCAAAATGGGCTATGCAGAAGACTAGTAGAGTAAAACTGATACCTTTATGGCAAACTGAGTGGCTCTAGGATTCAAGCTTTCACAGCAACTCAGGTCTTCTCTTCGGGCATAAAAATAATGAACACTGAATACATGATACATGATAGCTTAAATACTCATGCAAATTATATTAACAATTAAATCCACTGGCAGTGAATATTCTTATCATTTGGCTTCAAGCAATGGACCGTGCACCCCTCTGAAGCTTGGAGGGTTAACCCATACATTCTTCATAAATACCAATAATGAAATGAAACTTAGCAACATAGTCCATGGGAGGGCAAAAAACACTACTGAAGTCATGTCAAATCATGTCCAATTAAGCATGATAATCTTGTGACAGTTCATAAGGTAGCAATGATAACTTTAATAAAATCATAATTTAAAATAGATCATTAATATTTTTAATACATTTATAGTTGCCTTTTCCAGTGTTTTAGAGTAATTCTTCCTACTGAAGTCTTTTTCCTGTTATTTCTTTCTTTCTTTCTGTTTTTTTTAATTGTAATTGCTTTATCCAGACTCTTGGAATTAAACCAAACAAAGCTCAGTGAACAAAGATTTTCCAGTGTTTGCATGTGAACACCAGAGATGATAAATTATTCTGTAATTGTGCTGTAAATGTAACATCCTTTATCTGTTTTTTTTTTTACCACAGCCACAATACTTTTTAAGTATTTTATTATTTTATTGACTTTTCTTGGCACTTATTTATAAGAACCTAAACAATGGTGTTCTCTTGGGATATCTGCGAAAAATATATTATATCTAAATTAAATGTGCTTATAGCCTAATGCAAAGGGCTTACATTTGGTTAAACTTTCTATAAACACAGTGCAAGGTATTCCTGACATCTGACATAAATGTTGGAATTTAAACATAAACTATTGTGTTTTTTTGTACTGCAAAAAGACCTGTGAGTGCTTTCTTCATTTGCTATATTTGGACACAAGATTACTTATAAGATTGGCACCCAGGCATAGTGTCACATGCATGTGTGTATTTATTCATTCCCAGTGTGGCTAGTGGCTAGGTAGTGATGCTGTTTTGCTGTCAATGAAGAGATTCTGTTGGTGGCACTAAGCAGCAACATGACTTTGTCACAAATAATCTCAAATTCTCAAAAAATACATTTTTTTATCAGTATTATTTTTTAATAAAGCATACTTCAGGATTGGGATGGAGTACCTGTGTTTCATTAAAAAGAAAAGCCCTGCCAAAACATAGATAGATGGATAGATAGATTGATTGATTATATCATAATGGTTTATTTCTCCTTGCATAAACTGTGTAATTTATGCTGTATAACATATTCTTATCATTAATCTCTCACTGTTTTTATTTTAGGAGAACATTGTCTAGACCCCGACACATACATGTTGGATGTGTACCATGTAAATCCACATGCAGAATGGATTTTAAAACCAAAAGCAAGCTGAAGCTAGTGATTGTGCAGGATGCTTGCACATGATAGAACAATAAACTAAACTGATGGGATGGGATGCTTTGGATTGTATTCAAATGAAAATCTAAAGGGCTCATTATGACAGGAAGCAAAAACATTGGTACTATGTAATGAAAACACTAAACCTGTGGAAAAAGACTAGACTTTGGAAGAAGGCGTTTTTAATGCTCTTGCTCTTAATTATTTTATGCAAACAGTATCTTATGTTATCATGAAGAAAAACACTACCAGAAAACTGCCAACACGAAGGATCCTTGGCAAGGAGTCCCCAATAATGATTATTCTGATGATCTGCAAGTATTATTGCTGACTTTTGGATGCAGTGTTATACCTGTTTAACTTGCTTACTGCTGGATGGACTTGGAATATATGACCCTGTTGAAGAATGGGTGATAATATGTTTTTTTGTTATTATTTTTAAAGATGAATGTGTATGGTGACATGAACGTTTGGCTTAGTATAAAAACCTGATGGAAAGGAAAACAAAGAAAATCACTTTTGTACATTACTTTGTATATGAAACACTATCTTTGTACAGTTACAATTTTATACCTATATGTAGATATAATATGTTTTGGTTTTTTAGATGTTATGTTCTTGTTGATATTCAATTTTCTGTGAATGTAATTCACCCTGCTTTATTCAGTATTCATGTTTAAACCTTAGTGTGACAGAGGGGTGTACAACGTAACGTGGAGCAATGTGTTGCATACTTCTCTGGCACTCAACAGGTTAATCACATATTAATTTGTATGTACGAAAAGTATTCCACTCGCAAATGTGGTCAAAGTATTGCTTGTGAGAGTTATGCCTGTCTAATGTCTATGAACAACGTTTATTAGACCACAGAATAAACACGTTGCTCTGATTGTGCCAAGGAACGAGTAAAGTGGGAGTGCATACGCGTTTCACACATGCCATTCCTCTACATACTAGCACATGCTATATACAAACTGAGCACAGAGAAAATAAGTTTAGTTTTCCTTTTCTTTATGCCACCTATAGGAGAAATATTAAGGTCTTGTTCTCATAGAAGTTGTGCAGCTAAATATGCTAAATAATCTGCACATAAGCACAGGAGGCAGGCACGTGATTTATGACAAATCTATATAATCTCAAGTCATGTGCTGAAGCGCCATTTGTACAATGTCAGGTGAGTTTCATTGTACTATTGTTAGCCATAAGACAAGCAAATGTATGTATTAGAAGATATTCAGATTTTGTACTCTATGCTAATGTAGCAATGTGTGCAGTTTCATATGCTAATGATGTTTCCACTGCAGTTTCATATGGTAATTAAGCTTTTCAGTGACATTTAGTATGCTGTTTAAGCTCTGTGATGCTCTGGGAAACTTTCACTTTTTCCAGAATTTGAAGCGTGATTATGTTATAAACTATACATCTGCTGGACTTTTGACTAACATGATATATAGGCAGGTTTGAGTGAAGTTTTGAAAAATACCAAAAAAAGAAATTAATATGATAGTTCCACTTTTAAGCGCCACTTCTGTAAATGAGATTAACCAATTATCTCACCAATTTTAGGAGTTTCATTGTATTTTATCTAATTTACTGTGTGACTTTTTTGTGACTCAGTAAAGACAATGTACACCATGCTGGTAGAGAACATGATAAATACCCATATTTACTTTCCATAATGTGGTGCCTGTACTTGTTGTGCTTATGTACATATGCACTTAAATCATCCTGGCACAGAACTCCACCATCTCTATCACTGGGTAAGGGAAAGGAGGAATTTTTGCTTAATTCTTATATAGCATGTGCTTTACACAGATAAATTATAAGCCAGTAAATGCCAATACACTTCATACTACCCACTTCTTGGCGCTAGAAGCACAAGGCAGTCATTTTGTCATAATAAAAGCTCTGTAGACAAATGCAGCTGTTTATTCATATTTTTGAGCAAAATTTGCTCTGTACATGCCCCTTAGTGTACGGATATAGAGAATAAAATGTGAGGAAATTCACTATTTGATATTATGCTGTTTAGGTTCCATTGTACAATACAGCAACATGTGGCTGTATGGCATTAATGTACACGAGGTAAGCTGCATATTGAACAGATATATAGCCACACAGTGAACAAAGAGTCACCTACTCAGATATACATGAACAAAGAAAAATATTGGTACACATAAACTGGATCTAGCTGTTCTGGTACATGCCGTGTGTATGTAAACTGATTACAGTGAATGATGTGGATGGGCACAATTAGTGTTAAACTTTTATTTACATACTTTAAATTGTGAGTTACGTTTTACATGTGTAAATAAGTTGCTTTTTTATTGTGTGTATGTCTATCTTTTTGACTCACTGACATCAGTTTTGCAGTACCTACTTAGTTCTCTAGTGCTACAGACTGCAGGAAGAATCATGAAATAGGTTCAGTAATGAAACTGTATAGTGGCATCTTTATCTCATTTTAATTTAGGAGCAAAGGGAGAAATTTAAGGAATGTAATTCAGTGGTAACGTCCCTTGAATTGAAGAAGAGGTTTATAGTGCCTCCTATACAAAAAATTGTATTAACCTTTTGAGTGCCCGAGGGGTATCTAATGCATTGTGAAGCATTAAATTGGATACCCCTCTGGAACTCAAAGGTTTAAAGGCAGCATTGGGAACTTGATCCTTGACACTAAATAGTGGTGACACACCTTAGAAATGTGTAGTTTTGGGGCAAATTCAGTTTGTGTCCTCCTTACCCTCTCACCTCTTTTTTGCTCTTATTCAGGAGTGTCAAAAGTGTGGTCCTCCCTATGCTAAACCACACAGCTCCCTGCAGCCTATAATAACTGTCTGGCACCACAGCATTTTCCACTGTCCCAGAACTGCACATATACTGGCACCCAAGCCTTGTTTTGGGGAAAGGGCATTAGCATAGATGACTTACATGTACTCTCTGCTAAAGAAAAATAAACATATTTCTTCTTTAGAGGAAATCTGGCAGCGTTCCCCAGACCCTGAACTGATTTTTATCTTTGCCATTGCCTTCATCCAGATCTTGAAGCAGTGATGTGGCATCATGCTGACCTAGTTGAGATCAGGCATTAGGCTGTGGTAAAGAGAGATGCTTTTTCGGGATACACGAGGCTTCCCTTGTAAGGCAGAAATGTGTTTATTTTTTTCTTAGCTTAGTGGGAGGACATCTAAGTGCAGCCAGGCTGGTGTATCAGTGTATGTTTGGTCCTGTGGCTAGCAGTGGAACAGTGAACAAGTCCTGGGGGGTCAAATCATGTGTGTATGGTTCTCCAGCTATCACTAGACAGTGGAACAAGAACAGGGTGTCAGAGAGTGTATACATGGTTCTGTGATTATGGTTATGGTACAAGGATGGGGTATGAGATGGTGTTTGAGTGATTCTGTGAATAATAATATACATTGGAACAAGGCTGGGGTGTCAGTGTTTGTGTTGTTCTGTTGCTGGGGTGTCAGGCAGTGTATGGATCCTTCTGTGACTTGCATTAAACAGTGAACAAGGCTGGGGGTCAGACAGTATATGAGTGGTTCTGTGACAGCCGGTTGTCTGTGAAGCAAGGCTGGGATGTCACACAGTACATATGTGGTTTTGTTACTACCAGTGGACAGGGGAGCAATGCTTGGGTGTCAGACACTGTATCATAGATAGACCCTAGCAGCCACCGTTGTGGCCATCCTTGCAGGAGGACCTCCACTTCATATGAGTTTGACATTACTGCTCTAAACCTATCACTGATAAATTTGTAGGAACAACCACTAAAGGATATGTAATGCACCCACACAAGCAAGGAGGGGGCATCAGCAGCTATCACCAGAATAAAAAGGACTGAGAGATAGGACTGCCATAGCAATTCAAAAGCTGAAATGAATTGTTTTAAGTATTTTTCTGTGTATAAAAGACAAAATAAAATGGATCTATGTATGTTTTCTTTCTTAACATGTTTAGGTACTTATCAGTTTTTTCCTGGGATATACTGCCCCAAGGCTTTCAGAGAGGGGACAGTAAAGAATTTGCTATATCTCTTCATTGTCCCTTTTAATGGAAACAATGTCATGTTTTACTGACTATACCTATGACAACAGATTTAGTGAGAACCCAAAGGCTGATCTCTGAACCATAAAATTGCTACTATCAACCATTTGGGGGACAAGCAGAAAATGTACCTCCCTTGGCTCGCAAGTGGGCAAGGCTATGCATGTAAGGGGCTTAAGCTATAGGCTTCACATTCTGCACTGTTAGCCCCCCTAGACTGAAAGTGTTGGCTTTGTAAAAAAATAGCACTTCCTGTCTATGGTGACTATGAGCACAACCCATGGAGACTAAACTGGAAAATATCAATTTGTTATAGTTCATTCAGATAGAGGATTAGCTAGAGATCCATGTTGGCCAGTATTCTCTCTAACTGATGAGACAGGGTATGTCATGTAGCCTCAGATTGCGCTGCATGTGTACTCCCATTGGTACATCTCAGTAGTTAAGATTCCCATACGAAAACAGCTTCATAAGAGTAAGAAGCAGTTAGCTTTCTTAATACATTTTCCTGGTTTCAAAACCAACTTAAAACCAATGGAAGAGCTAATTGCGTGGGCAATTCATTGTTGGATCAAGGTCATGCTCTGTATCAATATCAATTGTGATCAAATTTCTTGAATTAGATTTACTCTGTAATTGTCACTTTCAAAGTAATGATTACTTTATACCAAGGGTGCTCAAATAGTACAGGTTTTCAGGATCTCCTCACAGGAGCTCAGGTGAATCAATCAGTGGTTTGATCATTCAATCTGCCTGGGTTAATGACAATCACTTGTGTTTGAGGATATCCTGAAAACATGCACTGTTGGGAGCGCTTGAGGACAGGTTTGAGTTCCCTTGCCCTACACAGCATACTCCCTATAGAATACTGTTCTAGATAGATGACAGAAACATTTAACACAGTGCTTTTTATAAGTTCTATTGACTCATAATAGCTCCATAATGGTGTAATTAATACTACTGTACCTTATTACATCACAGCCAGACCTATCCATCAATAAGGAAGCAATCATGGTGTCGGATTGAAAGTGGAAGATGCAGGAGTGAAAATGAAGTAGTAGTAGGCTCTGTCACACTCTCCTCATTACTAAACCCCCTAATGGGTTATACACCTACCTCTACATAGATTGAGTCTAATGTTAATTCCTCCTCACAGCTGTATCCTCTGCCTGTTACAAACTAAAGATGCTGAGAGTCATGGTTCAACATCTGTTGAAGAGCCTTTTGTTCCTATATTTGTCTGCTTTACATAATTATTGGGTTTATTATGATCTGTTGATGCTGATAGCAATTCTTTGTGTCGCTATTTTATTTAATCTGACCCAAATTGAAGCCAATATAAAGTTGAAAGTAGTGCCAACAGGAAATGAGCAAATGAAAGTATAACAATAACCCATAATAAAGTATTTTATCAAACAACTGTAGATTGTCTGAAATCAGGGTCATTGTTAGGGACTGGCCAAGGCAGCTAAAACCCCAGGTCTCATACTTAAATGAATATTAACACTTCAATACTATGCCCAGAAAATTCTAATGACTCCTATGAAATTTTGAACTTGTGCATTTGTTTAAGAGATAATATGTATCCTGCATATCATTGCTGTTTAGGTGGACATGACCATTTCTGACAGTTTTTAAAATGAAGCAGGAACAGTTCATGAGCCTAGTTTACTTTTTTAAAGGGATAGTAATATTTCGCAAAAAAAGCAGCTCCAATCAATCTTCATTGAATTTGGGCCATGGAGAGTGTTATTTCAATACTGTCAGAGTTGTAGTTCAAGAGTAATTGAATGATAAAGTATCCCCCTCCTGCCCCTTTTACCTATTGTAAGCCGCCTCCCTTCAGATGTAGAATCTGGTCTGTTGACCAGACAGCTCACAGCAAGGGACAATCATCTAACTGTGAGTATAAGGAAAACCCTGCCCCCTTGACAGGTCTTTCAGATTTTTCCATTATGCTGACTGAAGATTGTCCCTCTCTGAGATCCATCCGGACAGTCTTGCTGCTCTGTGGTGAGAATTGCTGCATCAGTGAAAGGGGAGGGAGGAGGATACTTTATCATTCAATTACTCTAGAACTACAACTCTGACAGTATTGAAATAACACTCTCCATGACCCAAATACTATGAAGATTAATTGGAGCTGCTTTTTTTTGTGAAACATTACTAACCCTTTAAAGACCAGAAGGGTGTGCAAGTCATTATGAAGCAATACACTGTACAACCCTATGGTCCTTAAAAAAATAGGATAATCATGTGCAATGGTAGAATTTGTGTCCTGTGATCCTGCTAGCAACAGTCATATAGTAGGTAACACAGAACTCTCTCACCCTGAGACTTTGACCCTTCACCATGAGATTTGGATCAAAACCCTTAGTCTCAGGGTCAAGCCCTGAGAGTTCCCAGGTATGTGTTTGGTGTGATAAAGGCAGTGGTGCAACAACACATTGCAGGACCCCTACCACAGAGGCATAATGAGAGCCAGTTGGACCCTAGGACAGATGTGGCCCTTTGTACGCTGGGCCTCTGTACAACTGCACCCTTTATAGTTACACCTCTGGATAGAGGTGAGATAAACTCTACAATTTCAGTTATTCTATGGAAATTGAGCAATTCTGGAGCAAACCATCTGAATCTTAGGGTTAAGATGAAAATTCTGTAAAATCACATTTATTTCAGTGGGGTGTTTAACCCCTTCAGTGCTATAGAGGTTTCCAAAGCATTGCTTTTTAATGCATTTAAAGACATTCAAGGGGTTAAAAACCCTATTTAAGTCAATGGGGCGGTGTTCATATCCCCCCTATGGTGCAGTTTGTTTGTTCCAGAATCAAACCTCTTAGTGCATAAGATCCATAGAACACCATAGGAACTGGAAGGTTTGTTGTACCTATATCACACCTTTATATTACCTTAATGCCTCCTTCCCCCAGGCATTTTATAAACTATCCATTTCTGATATCTCACTTGAGACTTTGTCACCTTTATGTGACCTCAGTGTACCAAACCCCACCTCCCCTCTTGGATGTAGATAATACATCAGATGAGATGGGAACTCCGATGTGCTTTGTAACCCTTTGTATGCCAGAGGGGTAAAACTTTTTGTTTCAAAAAGTATATATTGTAGGGCTTTTCCTGTTTTGCATAAAATAAGGGTATTCCCACTGCTGAGAGGTACATATTTCCAGCGCGATTACAGTTTAACCTGTGTTTTTTTACATTAGCAATGCCCTCTCGTGGTCACATTATAATTATTTTTTCTGTTAGATTCCAATGGAGAGGAAAGTCAGTGACGTATTGTTCTCCATAGAATGTGGTAGAAACTGCTGAGTTAGGAAGTAAACAAGAAGTAAACACACAGTAAATTAACTTCCTGATTATTTGAATTGTTATAAATGTTGAATAAAACAACTGACATCAGTTAGGGTACCCTTGTTTTACTCAGCATAAAAAGCTCTATAACATAAATGTTTTCATAAAAAAGTTTACTGCTCCTTTAATCAAGCAAAAGAAGGGAAATGCTGGAGCAAAGTGCACCAACGATTTGAAATAAAAATTCTGCAAATTCACAATTTAAATGGGGCTTTTAACCCTTTGAATGATAGTGAGGTCTCTAATGCATTGCTTCTCAATGGAATGGGAATTGTACACTTCCCCATTCTGGTGCAGTTGTTTAGCCACAGAATTGCATCTTTTCAATCTCTTCCCTATGAGTGACGTGCCAGGACCATCATACATTTCCTTCCTTTAAGAATGGGTGATAGTCCTGGCATGTCAAGACATTCATGATTGCAGTGAGCCTCAGGGAGTGTTGTGGTCATGATGGGGAGGCTATATCAGCCTTTCCCCCATTGGCTCGGCACAGATGTTCACTACTACAACAATCACACGTCAGTACAGTAACATGGCAAATGTAATGCAAACAGAGAACAGAGCTTACAGTGCCTCAAATGGACAGAAATGAGGCACTTTTGAAGTATTGGAAGCAGGACTGGTGCTGGAGCTTAGAATTAAAAAAGGCAATTACGCTTTGCCGTCTCATTATGTAAATGATCAAATGATTCAGAGCAAGACCAAAGTATTTTATTTACACAGACTCATTTATAAACATAAGTACTAAAAGCAAACATTCATGTGAGTTTTATTACTGTGAAGCAATGTGATACACATATATACACACCACACAGCCTGATCGCCTAAAAAAGGGACACCAGAGTGGGAAAGAGGGACAGATGGATTTTCATCTGAGAGGGACAGTACCCCCTAAAAAGGGACATTTGGGAGGTATGAGAGAATGTTCATACATTTTATCGAGTCCCTATTAAAAATTATCCAATTTAGCAAAAATTATCATAGGAAAGCATAAAACTTTGTGTTTTTTTATTTTCTCTAATTTTTTATTATCATATGAAATGGTGAGATATACATATAAATGTACCAAAATAAAGCCCTAATTATGCTTAAAAATTGTGTATCATTTGTGTGGGTGGACTAAATTAATCTGAGGAAAAATATGGTTGAACAAAGGCATACTAAAAAGGCCAAAATTGCCATGTCCTCCGGTATGCTTTTGAGTGGTCGCACACAAAAGAGCTTGCGACCATTTAACACTTTAACCATGTCGTCTGAATACAAATAGGGATACTATTTTTATCCAGGCGACATTGTTAAAGTGTTAAATGGTCACACACTCTTCTGCGTGCGACCTTTCAAAAGTGAACCTGTCCTCCAGTGTCAAGGGGTGTCACTAATGGGTTAAAGACCACTGAGGCTGATGCACCAAGCAGAACTGAAGAAAGTAGAGCAAACCATTTGCTCCTAAGGGGAAAAAAAAATCCCCTAATGTCCCGTTGACTTAAATGGGGCTTCTGACTCCTCTGATGCTGGAGGGTTAAGCAACATATTGCTCTGCAATGAGCTCAAGGCATTTCTAGCAATCAAGAGACTTTTAAATGTTTACTTATTCCCTATGGTACAGTTGGGTTTCCCTCAGAATTACTCAGCCTCTCAACAGTGCCAGACCTATGTAAAGATATCACAAATACAAATAAAGTTTGATCTATTAACCGTATTGAAGTAGTAAGGAAATATTTTTTTCTTCTAAATTAAAAAAGTCAGTCACGGTATGGCCTATGTTATAAAAGAAGTGGTTGATCTGAGAGCAGTTTGCTTCTATTTTTGGAATAAAGGCATTATTAAGTATTTTTAAACATTTGAGGCATTACATTCTAAACAGCTGTTGCCACCTGCCCAAGTTTTATGTTTCATTGCATTCGCACTCAGACAAGTAGTTGTATTTAAATGAGAACCATACCATATGAATAATGCTTTTAATGTAACAAAAGGACTTCTTTCTGTCAGAGATGCCTTTTTAACCCCTTAGCGACAATGGACGTACATGTACGTCCTCTGTGGCTGTCACTTAGTGACAGAGGACGTACATGTACGTCCCAGAAATCCGGATCCCCGCGCGGCTGCACGCCGTTCGGGGACTCCGGATTCCTTTGAAGAAAAAAAAAAAAATGTTAGACGGGCGTTAAGTGACGGCCGCGTCTGCACGCGGCCGTCACTAAGGGGTTAAATGTAATACAAAAATAACTGAAAAATTATGAATCTATTAAATGATACAAAATGTGCTAGTTAGTAATTTTATATATACATACCTGGGAACTTTCAAACTGAGCTGACCCTGAGATTGTTGAAATATTAACCCTTAAATCTTCCCATGATGTAGCTTTTATGCAGTATATACCTGCGTGCTTTAATCCATAGGCGATCCAGTCAGTGTGCAAGGTAACTTTAACATGTTATAATTTGCAAATCTCATATCCTAAACACAAACAAGACAATCAGGACATCTCCCCCTGCCTTTGTGGTACATATTGCACCAATTTAGAGACTAAAGAAACATTTGATAGAGGCAAATCATATAGTGGGTAACACAGAACTCTCTCATTCTGAGAATTTGGTCCTTTATCCTGACCATGAGATGTAGGTCAGAACTCTGAGTCTCAGGGTCAAACCCTGAGAGTTCCCAGGTATGCATATATATTGTGTATTTATGGAGATAAAGCTGTAGCCATTGTTAATCCACTTCAGGATGAAGGCCTCCACAGCAAGACAAGCTGAGGGTATGGACTGTAATCTGCCACACTGGTATAGTGCAGGTTGGCAGATATTTGACACTGCTGAGAAAAAAACCTGCAACCCTGAGATCTGAACAGATTCCACCGCAGTTGCATTAGCCAACTGAGCCATCTCACCGAGTGAATGGAACAGAGTATGATAAAGGTCCACTGGGGACATATGCTACCCTACTTCATATTTATATATGTATATCTATATACCAAAGTGTTGGCACTAGCTATATATAAAAGAGCAGTTTTTAGGTCGGGGCCCAAGGTGCAATGCACCTGGCCCCTAGTCGCTCTTGTCTGTCACAGTCACTCACTTCACTACTGTTGCCATCGTGTCTCTCAAACTGTCACTCAATTCTGGCTCCAGAGTCCAGCTGCTCCTTTGGTAAGTGGGTGGGGGCTCTGAGGAAGTGCAGATCGGTACTCTGTCTTGATTGGCTGAAGCTGCTCACATACTGTCTGCTAGAGAGGTAGAGAAGAGGGAGTTATTCTTTGCCATGCTTCCTGCTTTTCCACCACTCTCCTCCCCCGAAAGTGTATATGCCCAGCTCACGCTTTTCCTCTTGTGAGAGAGAGCGAGGAAGACATCTAGCAGAAGCAAGTCAGCAGGCAGGCAGTGACACATGCATCATGGCCGACTGCCACACCACAGCACAACATCACAGCACCAAGCATGAAGGCAGAAGCAACACGGGCAGGGCCACACCAATGCGAGGATTCAGTTTGGGCTCTAAGCCCAATATCAATACATCCAAAGTATGAAAAATGTGTCAGACATTAGTAGAATTAACCCTATGAGTGCCAGTGGAGTATAATTAGCCATTCATAGGGTCAACCCGACTAAGCTAAAACAAAAATCCCATTAAAAGCAACACTTACCATTAATCCTGATGTCCAGCGTAGTCCTCAGCTTCCTGGTCCTCTTCTGTCCTTACCTTCAGTTTTCTATCTTCTTTCTTCCTTCTTCATCTGGCTGTAAAATAAAACATAAATATGAATGCAAAGCGTTAACGATGACATCATTTAACCCTTTGAGTGTCGGAGAGCGGCAGTGGAGGTGGTGGCGGCAGTGCCAGAGACACTGATGAGCCACATGGGTCCTCTTCAGTCCTGCACGGGCTGATGCCTGCAGCACACTGAAGGAATTGGAAGTGAGCTTGCCTTTATATATGGGCAGTCTCACTTCCATATCCCTCACAGCCATTGACTGGGATTTTCTTATGCACATCCCAGCCAATCAGCCACTCTAATCTGATTGGTTGGGAGGTGCATAAGAACATCCCAGCCAATTGTTGTGAGGGAAATGGAAGTGAGACTGCCCATATATAAAGGCTGTCTCACTTCCAATTCCCTCAGTGTGCTGCGGGCATTGGCCCATGCAGGACTGAAGAGGACACATACGGCTCATCAGTGTCTCCACCGCCACCTCCTCCGTCACACCAAGTGGCGGTGACGTAGATTTAAGCTACATATACTTGACATTTATTCATGACATTTCTTCATGGCCTATATTTATAGTATTTCTTTATGGCGTTTCTACGTACTTGGACATTAAATGGAGACATTTACTTAACGGAATATTCATGGCACAATTATGTTTTAACCCTTTGAGTGCCAGTGAGTTTCAATGTGTTTTGAGTGCCAGTGAGTTTGAAATGCGTTGCGTAACCCCTCTGCCACTCAAAGGGTTATACAATGTCATTGTTAATGCTTTGTATTCATATTTATGTTTTATTTTACAGTCAGAAGAAAGAAGGAAGAGAAGAAGGAAGATGTAAGAGAAGGTGGAAGATAGAAGAAAGAAGAGAAGACAGAAGGAGAAGGACAGTGGATGACAAGCAAGTATAACACATATAAGTTAACGATCGGTGCTTGGCAGTATGTCAGGCACCGATTGTTAGCTTTTTTACTGTTAAGTTCCAATGCTGCCGTTATTTAGCAGCGTTTTGGGAACTTAACACAGAAAACAGACATTTGGCCACAGGACCATTTTTGTGGCCTAACGTCCATTGTGCTTTTAGATGGTAGGACATTTGAATATCGATCAAGACATTTTCTTTTTGTCAGTCGGTATCCATTTTGCCCTACTGGCTTTTTTAGCGCAAACATTTGGATCGAGCCCATAATGTCCCAAATTGATGTGCCATATGAAATTATGTGACTGAACGGCAATTAACCTGTAAGCTGAGACATATAAGGATTTCCTAGACAGCATACTACATAGCCAAATACAAATGTATCTACTATTAGACGCTCAGTAGTTAGCAGGGATCTGTCATATCTGAGGTACACCCACCCTTCATGCTTTTAATCAATTCACCATGGTTTCTTTTATATAATGTCAATAAAAGTTATATTTTATCATATTTTATATTATTATTGTGGTCAGGCTTAGGAGAGAAAGTAGTAGTAAGGTATATGTCAGATGAATATTGCCTTTTCGGAACTTAAAAATAGGTCTAAAAGTGGGCCCACCCCTGTAATCCGAGTATGAAAATAAAGGACAGAGTTAATTTAAAAAAGAGGGTATGGGTTAGGTGGGTAAACAGACCTCTATTAGTGAGCTCTCAGTGGCCGTGTGAAGTGGCTGGGACTGGTATAAGTGCCTCCAGCCAGCCCTCCCACAACTTCAGGCTAACCAATATCCTTAAATTTGTGGTCAAGCCTAGGAGAGAAAGTAGTAGTAAGGTGTATGTCAGATGAATATTGCCTTTTCCAGCCTGTGAAAGTAGGCCTAAAAGTGGGCAAAAATAACCATACAAAACATGTGATAAGCAAGGCAGTTTAATTACTTAATGTACACCAAAGATTAACTTATCAATGACTGAAAAGCCTGTTGAACCTCAGTAATTGGTTGTGGTATGTAAGTGGTGTAGCATGAGGATTTCCATCATCCTAGTTTTTTGATAATATGTACTGGTATGTGGTTTTTGGATACAGACGAGGTTGTCCCAATTCTGAAAGAATGCCCGGGGAAAGCCTTAGGGTTAAATCCCAGTCTTGAAATAAGGATCCGAATATAAAACATGAATTTTGCTGTTGTAAGTGGCTTACCATTGTAAGTGAGTAGTGGCTGGTCATGGGTTTATCTTTGATCAATGACAAATACTTATCATCCATGATTATGGGGCACCATTTGTTACAGGATGGATATAAAGTAATTTCTGAGGCTGGACCCACTTGGCTAGTCTTAGTAACAGCCAAGCGGAGAATGTAATAATCTGATTTTATAATAAGATCAGCCACCTGCAAATATGGACTGGAATCAGATTGTACCTTGAATTTCTCTGGTTTGAGGAACCCATAAAAAGCTAGGTAGATGGCCATAGATAACGTGTGGTTTATATGTGGCTTGAAAGGGGCTCATGACAGTAAGGTGGCTAACTGTCGGAACATGGCTCTGTCAATGGGAAGTCTGTTAGGTGGTTTAACCAGGGAACTTTTCTCTATCCATCTCATGATCAATTTGATGGAGTGATGTGAGAGTATAGACTTACTGTTTGGTTGTTGCATTTGGTAAAAGTGTTGGATACCAGCTATGTATGATTTTATGGTAGTATAGGATAGTTTAAAGCATAGTGACAGTGTGAAATGAAGGCTAATATGGTGTCTATGGCAAAAGGATGTATAGGACAGAACACCATGATGAATCTTTCGAAAAGAACTCTCGTCTGGTCGTATAGTCTTCTTGTATTGCTGGACAGTGTGGTATCCATCAAATTTCTGGCCCCTTTATATGACTGTGTCAATGTAGCATGAGTTCTGTCATCATGGGCGGTGGTGTGGGTAATGGGTTGGCTGATGGTTGTTGTCTGTAGAAGTCCTGAAAATGAAGTTGTGATATAGTGTCAGCCTTAGTGTTAACTGGCCCCGGAAAATACCTACATTCGATAGCAAACTTATGATACATGGATAGACAAGTGAGTTTCCTTACAAAAGGCATGATGGACAAGGGTGATGACTGATCTTTTGTCACGGTTTTCAAGACACTCAGATCAGTAGGTGAAATAAAATGCAATTTTATTAAGAACAAAATAAATGACAAAGATCGCCCCCTATAGGCAGCACTGCGTAGCAGCAGGAAGGCAATAGTATGATCAATATACAATGTGTTAGAAAATAGCACAGGCAACTGACAGACACTGAGTACTGATATACAAGGGTTAACGGAATAATCAGTCCGTCTCAGTTGTGTTGTTTGGCACGCCCAAGGTGTTAAAGGTAGTGAATGGTGGAGAAGACTCAACACCAGCAGTCTGTAATACTGAGGAAACTGTCCAGCAAAGAGGAACCTGCCACCCAGAGCCTGCTGTACTTGAATGGTAGCCCCCACGGGCGTATGAACAGAGCAAGTAGACTGCCAGAGCTAGAGCGAATAGCCCCCACGGGCGTAAGGGAGACAACTGAATTGCAAGAGCTGGAGCCACTAGCCCCCACGGGCGTAATGGCAGGAACTAGATTGCAAGAGCTTGAACCAATAGCCCCCACGGGCGTAATGGAAGCAACTGAATTGCAAGAGCTTGAGCCAATAACCCCCACGTGCGTAATGGAAGGAGCTGGATTGCAAGAGCTTGAGCCAATAGCCCCCACAAGCGTAATGGTAGTGACTGAATTGCAAGAGCTTGAACCAATAGCCCCCATGGGCGTAACCACAGAGACGTGCACAGAAGCAGCCAGAGCCGGGCACCACCGGGCGCGGTAATGAGCTACACCGGACTGCAAGGAGAGGAACGGCTCAGCACACAAGCAACTCTCTGTATAGACTGAAGGCCCAGAACCGGGACACAGCTGTGCACGGGTTAACGGCTCGATAGTTGGAACACAGCTCTGCACGGGTAAACAGCTCGATAGTTGGAGCACAGCTCTGCACGGGTTAACGGCTCGATGGTTGGAACACAGCTCTGCACGGAAAGGCAGCTCGGTAGTTGGAACACAGCTCTGCACGGGTTAACAGCTCGAAAGTAGGAACACAGCTCTGCAGGAAGCGGTTCAGAGGCAGGAACCAGCACAGGCAACCGCTGCAGCCGCTCAGGACAGCAAGTGGGACAGTCACAATGTTGCCGTGGCGACAGAGGAGGCAGGAATGTAGACTGGCCCGGAGTAACTGGTACAGGTCACGGAGCTGGAACATCAACAAGCCGGGTCGAATCACGGAGCAGGTTCTCAGACAAGCCGGATCAGGAAACGAGCAGGAACGTCAGCCAGGCTGGGTCAAATCACGGAGCAGGAACACAGGATCGTAGTCAGAGATAGCCAAGTCGGTACACCGGAAATCAGGAACGCAGGAACACAGCAAAACTGGCTCAGGAACACCACGAAAGGGCACCTGACAGGTGCCACTGGCCCAGTATAAAAAGGTCACCAGGGGCGGGCCAAACAGGCTCAACCAATCGGAGCACAGCACAAGCGAGAGTGACATGAAGAGAGACTTCACTGTGATACCTTTGTTAATAATCTGCGCTGTGGCTTGGTTGTTTGTGTAGAATAATACTGTTTGGTCTGTCCAGAGATGACCCCCATGTGGCTGCCTCCGCCACTATGGGGTAAATCTCGAACCATGATGAGGTACCTAGAAAGTCTGGTAATGTGTCTACCAAGGGGGGCCCTGCCTCTGCAATCCACTGATCCAGGTATATAACCGCATACCCCTCCGAGGCTGCGGCATCACTAACCACAAAGGGTGATTCGGCAGTAGCATTTGGAATGAACATGTTTTAAGGAAACTAGCCCACGTGGCTAAATCTGATAGAATTGATGCATCCAGCTGGATGCCCTTATGACCCTCGGTATCTTTATCCAACAGGTTAAGTAAGTGTGAAATAAACGAACGCCCTTGTGGCATGATTCTCATGCATACATGATTCTCATGTATGGAGTCATCCAATGATGTGTATAACAGAGAAAATTCCTCTGATGGTATGAGGGGGAATTTAAACTAGGTATGAAAGAGGAATGCAGGATGGACAAATCATAAATTAGACGTTTTTTATTATTGAATTTGCCTGTGGCTAGACCAATAGGATTTACTCTCTATCACTTGTAAGGGGCAAAATCAAAAGGGCCCATGATAAACCCTTGTCTAACTCTCTGGCTAGCAAATAGTAAACTGTAAATGGTTCCTTGTGTGCTGATAGTAAGTTTGTACAATCAAGAGTTTCTGATGGAAGCGCTATGAGCCCACTGTGGAATCCTGAGGTGAAACCCTGTAGCAGAAATTCTACCAAGCTAGGTGAAGGTTGGGAGTGGAGATAAGCTGCCAATATGGGTACCTGCACCCCACCTAGTCATGGTTTAGGGAATAACCTTTGGGGGCACATCATTTTGGGGTGAGCCCTATGGCATGTAATACAGACATGCGAGAGGCGGCATCTACTTAAAAGCATCCGGAAGAGTTAAAGTTGTTACAGATCTGTGACTTCCCTATGCTATTGGTCTTCCTAACCTATCTACCAGCTTGTGGACTGGAAAAAGGGGAGGTGGCCCTATGGATGCAGGATTGTGCTGGTTTGTTGAACAAGAGGGTGTGGCTGCTATGGGACACAAGTTGGTTGAATGTTCTACTGAATGACACATCGCACAGACTGGGGTTCTCAATCCCACAAAATGGAGGCAGAACAACTCATTGTACAACTTGCTGCAGTCCGTTGAGTAGTTGAGCTGTGCCTGAGCTGCTGCCTCATTTGCAGAAAATGATTGGTGGTAGTCGTAGAATGCTTGACCACCATACTTGTGTCCCAGCTCCACCATCCTAAACAAGTACAAGTCCAGTTCTTCCCTATGCTGAAAATAAACTGAACATATAATATCCCAATACAGGCTAAATGCTATTACAAATTCAGCTAAAGATAGTTTCTTGCTCAACCTATGGTCCCTCACTCTGAGTGCTACCAAGACCTGGCCGCATGAGAATGCTCTAGTCTCTATGCTGTCCTGAGAGGACACCAACAAAGACACAAGGTTAATATCCTTACCCTCTAAGATATCTCTTTTATGGAGTGCTGGAATTAAATGAGCTGGAGAGACCATAGGTTGACTGTTTACTGGGGGATAGATATTGGCCAAATGCTGAACCTCTGCTGGCTGTATTTCTTGTTGTACTGACAGTCTAGGATGGGTAGATTCCAAGCTGTTCAGCCGTGTGGAGTGAGGCCACTGATGCTGCTGCTAGGCTAGCTAAGGATGATCGTATGTCTGCTAAATCAGAGGTCCTGAAGGATGGATTAGGGCTAGGACTGCGCCTAGGGGTACTCCCTGGGGTGCGTCTGGGGTTGCACCTAGGTGTCTGAGAGAGGGTGACAAACAGCAATTTAAATAGTTCTGCCTTTCGTGCGGAAGCAGGTTAAGGAATACCTCTGCTGTGGAGTTCCGCTACTATTTTTAGTATTGTCCATGTACTATAAGTTGATGGGCCCGCTTTCAGCAACCAGGTTTGGTGATGTTGGTCCTTCCAGAATCTCCACTGGATCAGCTGTTAAGGACATTTCAAATTCCGTACCAGTGGTCCTGTAAGCATGAATATGATTCATAATTACCTGATTAATATGTATGATGCTGCTGGTCCGTAACCCTCCTATCTTAATGAAAGATAGAGAAATCATATTATACTATTGTAGGGTGACTGCTGAGTCCCTATCTAATGCCGAGCGGCTGGTGTGAGACTCTACGCATGATTTGGACCTATGGGCATATTGCCTATTTGATAGGCTGTGGGTGAGCTGGACCGAGGGAAAATGAGACGTGGGATGGGACTAAGCTATAGCTTTCTCCTACGTCTATACCAACAGATGAAACCAGCAGTCTTTGCCCAATGGCTAACCCTAATTCTACCCCGTTCGCAATGTAAAAAGGTATCAACCTGTACACTGTAGCCTGTTGATTGATGAGGATGTAATGATAAATAAGGGGTATTTTTTTTTTCATATATATGACGTACCATACTGATATACATACCTATCTAAAACATGAACATGACAGTGAGGTGTGACGCTGAGTGACGTAACGAGATCTCAGTGTGAGAAAAGACATGTGAGACTAGCTGTTTAAGCTCCTAGGTTAAAGACATACCATACTTTTTACATATCAATCACCATGAACATGACCGTGAGGTGTGACACTGGGTAACTTAACAAGATCTCAGTGAGGTTTAACCTGTGGGACTTAGTGGTAGGAGCTCCATGCTTTGGGTGTGACATGATGACATATACTGATTACATACTAACTGACGACCTGGGTTAGTAAAAGATACATACGAGCTTAAAAGGTAACAAATAGTTTGAATGGATACCTTTATACTCTGATTATTGACCCAATTTCCTGTATCCTTCATAAGTTAAGTAGGGTGATGAGCTTGCTGAAAAACACATACTAAACATGTAACACCAGTGACCGTCATATGCCCATATCCCCTAAATCAAAAAGAAAATACCTGTACTGCCCATGGAAAGTATGACTTACAGGTAATTGTCTCGTAGACCAAAGTGTACTGGAGTATGCTGAGGAGTGTGTGTGTGTGTGTGTGTGTGGGGGTAGAACAGCAATATATTAGTAACGCATGACATTCAACAAAGGCCAACCAGAGGTAAACCCAGGTTTTCTTTTTATATATATATATACTAACCTCATGGACTGCAGGGTTCCTAGGGGTTACTACTACTACTGGGGCTAGATGTTGATGCGATTGTACCACTATCGGGTATCAAAGGTGCCGCACTTGCTGCAAGAGCCCTTCTCCTAACGAAGGTTGTGGATGTTAATAAACCGTGTTGTAGCTGCTGCTGGTTATAAAACACTAGAGGTGTGTGTGTCTGAGTAGGGCTTGGAAGTGGTGATGGCATACGGAGACATGCATGTGGTAGAGCGAAGACACAAGCTGTCCCCTAGACCAGCCAGAAACTATGTGAGTGAGGGAAGAAGCAGGTGGTTTGCAGGTTAAATCTTGTTGTTTGTGACTTGCTGAAGGTGAAATACATTGGATGCCTCTCTGACACTCTAAGGAATATATATATAGCACATGATAATTACTATAGCACCATAATGATATCTTGACAGTTAAATACATACCCCATCTGCATAGTATAAGAGTGCATTTTTTCTGACATGCGTAGAAATATGCTAAGTGGGTGTGAACATAACATGTAAAGATATATAAAGATGACAATGTAAATGAAGCACTCAGCAAATATCTGTACACTAACAAAATCCAAAAAGTCCTAAATGTCAATGCTGAAGCACAATCAGTAATATACCCTAAGTATTTAATTATGTAAAATATGTAAACATAAAAATAAACTATGTACTTCCGTTTAATTATGTGTCCCTACAGAAAATATAACTGGTGCTAGGGAAATTAATGTTTAAGAGACAAAGGTAGATTATCCTAACGATATAAAAATGACCTATATAATATATAGAGAAGCACGGTAACTTATTACGCTACCCTGTGAGGATAGACTAGCAGTGATGTGGTCATCTTCCAAGTACATGTAAGGTCAGGGTCTATCCTTGGTATATGTGACAAGACTGAGATGGTAATACATATGATAGCATGTGCCAATATGGTTTAGCGTATAATATGGCATGGTAGTAGGATTTAACTGCATTTGCTTTTCAGTGCTTTATGGACGTTCTTATATTTGCACTGCTTATGCCTATTAGTCTACATGACAAAGAGTAATATTAGTAAGGATGCTGCCAGGGTACAATAGAACTACCAATAATTCTTACTTTTAAAAGATATAAACAATAGCACCAGTGTATTGTTGCTCCCGTTGTGTAGGAAAGTAAAATAAGAAATGTTCACAGTTGGAACCATCCATTAAAGGGATAGTAATACTTTGTTTTAACTTTATTTTATTTTGTAGGCATTCAAAAAACATGAAGAACGATATAAGTCTTATCTCTCAAACCTTTATGGTTTAAGAGATATTCACAAACAAAGTATCCCCCCCCGTTCAACCAGATCAGAAGGGAGGTGGGAGGTGCCCAGGTAGACTGCAGAGAGGGACAAACTTCAATTAAAATAAGGGAAAAAGCTGAAAAACTTGTCAAGCGGGGAAGGGCTTTCATTGTTTTCATACAAAGAAAAGTGTCCCCTTCTGTTATCTGTCTGGTCATACAACCTGATTCACATCTGAGAAGAGATGGCTTACACTAGGAAAAAGGGGCGGGGAGGGGAAACTTTGCTTGTGAATATCTCATAAACCATAAAGGTTTGAAAGATAAGACTTATATCGTTCTTCATGTTTTTTTAATGCCTACAAAATAAAATAAAGTCAAAATGAAGTATTACTATCCCTTTAAAAGTAGAGCCATGGCCTTATTTATTAGAACCGTAAAGAAACATCACTTAATGCCTTTAATACTGCACATCATCTAGGAAAATGCTGCACTGTAAAAATGCAGCTGATGTCACCTAACTCACCCCCATGAACATATACATGAAAAGAAAGATTACAAGCTGTGCTTAAATTTGGGCATCGTGTTCTTTAATATAAACAGTTTTAATTCTGGCTTTACTATCCTTTAAAAAAGAAAGTAATCAAAAACTAGGTGAGCCAATTCAGTCATCTTTATTAAGTGTCTTTTTATCTTTTGAGCAACAGTTTAGAAGCCATGACACTTAAAAATGAATATAAAATATTCCCTGTTTAACATGCATAGTTACCAGCCATTTTAGGAAAGGAATATTGACTGTTTTATGATGCTGTATTATTATTATGATTATTATTATTCATGGTACTTTTTACCAATATTATTTATAGCTGCATGTTTTTTATTGCCCTGTGGCTAAAATACCAGCCAAGTCATTACCCTTGATGAGTAAAAACCAGATTGTGGACCTATAGCTGTTGTTGGAATGCAACTCATAATCCCCAGGAAGATAATAAAAAGAGTATAGTACAGCAATAGCTAAATTTATAGAGGTTACCACCTGCCTTAAAGACATAGACAATTTCTTTGTATCTATATGTATTTTTGTCCTAGGTTACATTATTGTTGATAACTGGCATGAAAGTGCTTTATCTAACACAACAAATTGTGGATAAAGCCACTGATGATACTATCAGCTGTAAGGAAATCAAAGCCTTTGTGTTTCATCAACATCCTCAAATGTAGAAATCTAGATCCAATATGACTTCCATACATCAGCCAAGATTCCATTATAGCCAGAAATATTTACTGAATTTTCCTATTAGGCAGATATTTCCACCTTCTTAATACTGTCTGTCTGCTGTGTCTTCCTGGATGTCCTCCCATCAACTCAAACTTAACCTTGGCAAAACTGAACTAATTCTCTTCCCTCCATCTACAACCAGCCTTATCCCAAATGTTTCCCTCACCGTTAACAACACTTCCATCACACCAACCCCTACAGCACGCTGCCTGGGGGTCACATTTGACTCTGCCCTATCCTTCATTCCTCACATCCAGTCAATCTCCAACTCATGCCGCCTCCACCCCCGCAACATCTCTAGAATCCGACCCTTTCTCACAGAAAACACTACCAAAATTCTAATCCAAACACTCATCATGTCCCGTCTTGACTACTGTAACTCTTTACTAATTGGCCTGCCTCTCACCCGACTAACCCCGCTACAGTCCATAATGAACTCTGCTGCAAGACTAATCTACCTCACTCATCACTTCTGTAACACCACACCCCTCTGTCAGTCCCTACACTGGCTCCCGTTAGCATACAGAGTAAAATTCAAAACTCTGGTGCTAACTTATAGAGCCCTCACTAACACTGCACCCCCCTATATCTCATCTCTCATTTCCAAATATACTCCCGCCCGCCATCTTCGCTCTGCACATGACCTTCTGCTCTCCACAGCTCTTATCACATCCTCCCACTCCCGCCTACAAGACTTCTCCCGTGCTGCACCTGAGCTGTGGAATTCCCTCCCCCGCCCCATCAGACTCTCCCCCAGCCTTCAAATCTTCAGACGCTCCCTGAAGACTCACCTCTTCAGGGAGGCCTATCAACTGCCTCCATAAACATCATCACCAAGATTCACCCCTTGCACGGACTACTGCACTCAACGGCACTTCTCACTCCCACCCACTGACTGGCAGTTCATGTGGCAGGAGGCACTTAAACGCAATAGCACTTACTCCTTCTGTATCAAACCTACCTTCCTCTAGACTGTAAGCTCTCACGAGCAGGGCCCTCTGATCCTCCTTTTCTCCACATCTGATTGTACTATTTAATACCTCTGTATGTCTATTCCCAATTGTACAGCGCTGCGGAATTAGTTGGCGCTATATAAATAAAGAATAATAATAATAATAATACTGCAATCACATTCTGAGCCTGGGTTAGGACTAGACTGCCAAATTACTTTTTTTTTGTTATCCAAAAAATGCCTCAATGGAGTCCTTTTTGAGAGAGTTATCAGCCCCAATTAACACCAAAACAAGGCTAGGAAAAGTCCAGGGAAAACAGCTGACCATAAGTCTCTTTCCTTTGGCTGGATCAGGTAGGGGGAATTAGGGGGTGGGTATAATTGCCTGACACCCCATGTGTCCAAACACCCTCTGTTAACCTGCTGTTAATCCTTCTGTTGCTGCACAGCAATCTCACTGCTTTGGCAACAAAGGGCATAACCATGATAAGTGAAAAAAAAATGAATACCCCCAACCTTTCATCAACCCTTCAGTTAGCCACACTGGCCATGGAGGTGTTAATGAGTGGAAAATAAATTATGTGGCATCTAGTCACCCCATATAATTTTCAAGAGTAGAAATGCATAAAACCATAATATGGGGGTCAGAAACCCCCATATTAATTACAAAAAAAACACATAGTGTATAAACATATTCCGTACTCACTTTGTCTAAGGTCCAACAGTGTCCACATTGCTGTGGCCTAAAAAAAAGCTCAAGATGGAGAGAAGGGGAGATGAAACCCAACCAAATATGTATTTAAGGACCATTGAACCTTATGATAAACTAATGTTTTTATTTCACTAAGTTTTTGTCTAGTAAACCCCTAAGATGCCACATAAATTACAACACATTGTACAGCAATGCATTGAAAACTGCCTGGCACCAGAGGGGTTAAGGAGGATTTATATGTATGTGAGGAGGAGGCTAGGGTTCAAATGGTTACACTGGTGTATTTTTTTTTTGTCTTCTCAGCCTTTGTCGGCTGCATATTCCATTTTTCCAGGCTCAGCAGCCCTGAGGTAATGAGTCTGGGAAGGCCTATCTTTCTGGACAAAGCAGCCTTGCAACCTTACAAGGCCATTCTGCTTTTATGTAATAAAAGAACTTTCATGTGTAATGCTATTTTGAGCCATTTCTGTATAGATAATGAAAATTAAAATTCATAATACATACCAGACAGAAAGTAAGAGCCGAAGTTGGAAAAGGCTCAAAAAAGCCTTTTTCTACACTTTTGCAGGCCGAGTTTTCAGTTGTAATCGAATTGAATCTTGGCCATTGTTAGGTACACTACCATTTACAACTTTTATCTGTGCACTCACTTCACAGTCACTGGATATAGAGATAAAACATTGCAATCAATGTTCTACTTTTTTTCATTTAGATCCTTGGTATCTATTTCTCAGAATGTCTGCATGCAAAATCTTTGATGTTCCAGTTTTAATGAACCTTACTTTTAGTTCTCATATACTAGAGATTATCTGAAGCTTAACAAAAGAAGGGTACTTTTTAAAGATAAAGTCATTCTGACATGGTTATAATCATGTCTCACTAGTATTGGAAACCTTATTTTGATTTCCCTGTGCCCTTCACATAAAGCTATTTAGTTATTCATGCTTCAAATTATTCTGTTTGCCCTGTTGCAGGATTGACAACTATTGTCTTGCAAATTGTACAATGAAATATGTACAATGTGCAGAATGATACATTTTTAATTTTGTAGAGGGGATATTTTCATTTAAAACTGACAGCATTTATTGTTTCCGTCTGTTTTAAGCAAAGCAGCATTTTCCAATAATTATCATACAGTGCTAGTGAATTATTTAAAGGGACAAGTACAAATCCACCAAAGAAGGCAATTTTCTGTATTTATGTGTAAGCTTAATCCTTTGAGTGTCAGAGGGTAGTTCAGGTCGGATGGAAGCAGGGGAACCTTCTTGCTCCCCTACGTTGCCTCTATTGATCTCACAGCTGAATTGGCTGAGAGTTCAGTAGCTGGGGGGCATCAGGAGGGGTCCTGATGTCCCACAATGAGGTCTGAATTTTTTTATGATGTTGGAACAGGGGGTGTAGTGGTTGGTTTAGGAAGCAAGGGCTAAGCATAGTAAGCAGGGTGTGGGGAGGTTGGTTGAGCAAAGTGGCTAAGCGGTGGTTGGTTTATGGGCACCAGCCAGTCAGTGTTTCAATTGCTACGCCCCTTGAGAGTGAACCAGAAACACGTAGATATACATATAGATAGATAGATATATACACACACACACATGTACAGTATATATACACACACACATATCAGTTGGTCACTGTGAATACTAAGTGACAAACTGTATTTATGGAGAATTCCTCTGTCTCCTCACAGCCCTTTGATCTTTATCCAGATATTAACTCAGTGTGGCAGATCCTTGTTGAATTCTGACTTACTTCATGGAAAATAGCAAACAAACAGGCTCAAGAAGTTACGCTCAGCAGTTAAATTCCATTGCTGTATTTGGTATTGGTAGGCATATAAAACATCACTTACCTGGTGCACCATTCCACAGTGAACAATGGTATTAGTGTACTCAGTCAAGTCTGTCTTAGGTGGCTTTGGACAATGATGTGTCACACAACAGGGCTGAATCTCACTGTCAGTTTGTCTCAAGTATCGATTGCTCCAATAAAACAAGTACATAAATAAATAAACATTGTCAAACCAATTATGTTGAAGGTATCCAAAGGGTTAAAACAAGAGAACCAATCAGGTTGGATATCTTCACATAAATAGATAAATGACAATATTAAATAATTTTGAGAACTTTACACTATATTAGGTATTGACATGCTACTTCACAGTAAAGAATAGATTAAAATAATCAATCCCGCATATTTGTGCAAAAATATATATAATTTATTAAATACAATATACTATATATAAAGTGAAAACAACAATGATATAAATGAGTGATCAGCAAATACAATAGATATATAGTAACTCTAACCACAATTATCACCATTAGAATTACCAGCAATTAAAGGGTTAATCACACACAGGTATATTCAGCGGTATTAGATAATAATAATTGCACTCAGCAGCATAGAAAAGGATAATTGATCCTTACAATTAATAAAACACAGTTGGCAGCAGTGTATATGATTACCTCTGCCCCAGAAACTATATAAACTATGCCAGTCGAGGTCTAAAGTATGTTGTCAGGTGAATCAACTTTAATATGAAGCCAGGTCCTCTGTCAATTTTCCTTATATCATATATAATAATCAAATTTAGAGACTAACTGGAATAAAATCCCAACTATAGATCACTATAATTTAATAATTGATTTCAAATATTGTATACCTTCTGGACCCTCTGCAGTCTGGCTTACGGTCCACTTTCTCTACAGAAACTGCCCTTCTCAAAATAACAAACGATCTCCACACTGCAAAACCCAAAGATAATTTCTCTCTTCTTATCCTCCTAGACCTATCGGCAGGTTCTCCAATCACTTGGTGTCTGCAGCCTGGCACATTCCTGGCTTCTATCCTATCTCTCTCAACGGAATTTCTCTGTGACATACGCTAACACCTCCTCACCTCTGATCTCTCTCTCAGTAGTTGTACCCCAAGGCTCTCTTTTCTCTGTGTACACTCTCCCTGGGGCAACTTGATAAAATACTTTGGCTTTAACTACCATCTCTATGCAGACGATACACAAATATATCTCTCCACACCCTTAATATCACCTTAAATACAGCAGAGGGTCTCAGATTGCCTTACTGCTGTCTTTTCCTGGATGACTCATCGACGCTTAAAACTTAACATGTCCAAGACTGAGCTCCTTATCTTCCCTTCTAAATCCTGCACAACACCTCCATTTTCTATAACTGTTGAAGGCTCCACAATTTACCCTGTAGAAAAGGCCCGCTGCCTTGGGGTAACTTTGGACTCTTCTCTTTCCTTCTCCACCCACATTAAAGACGTTACCAAAACCTGTTGCTTCTTTCTTCAGAATATAGTAAAAATCCGGCCATTCCTCTCTCACTCTACAACAGAAACCCTCATGCATGCTCTTATCCTTTATTGCCTGGACTACTGAAACTCTTTACTTATTGGTCTTCCTACTAACCATTTTGCTCCTCTTCGATCAGTTCTTAATTCAGCCACCAGAATACTCTTCCTCTCCTCCAGGACGGTACTCACCCCACCACTCTTAAAATCACATTCAAAATCCTTCAAATCCACCTTCAAGGCTCTCCACCACTTGTCCCAGCCTTATATTTCATCTTTGATATCCCGCCATATTCCTGCACATCCACTACGCAGCACACATGGTGGACGACTCTCTGCCCCTTTAACCACTATCGCTGTTTCACGATTGAAAGCTTTCTCACTTGCTGCCCCCTACCTCTGGAACTCCCTACCACACAGTATTTGCCAAGCCTCAACCCTCAACAACTTTAAATCAAAGCTAAACAAGCACCTTTTATCTCTAGCAACAGCATAATATGGAAACATTATCATTATCAAACATTATCACCATAAGCCAAACACTGCACTTCCTCCTCTACCAGCTTGTATCTGTATGTCACCCATCCTATACTTAGATTGTAAGCTCTACGGGGCTGGGACCCCTTATCCTAATGTATACTCACCTGTTGTTCCCCTTATGACTGCCTATATAAGCACTTAATCACCGCACTTATTGTACCCTTTCTATATTAAATGTAATCTGTAAAGTGCCAAGTACACTGGTTGGCGCTATATAAATAAAAATATACAATACAATACCTTCTGAATAAAACATATACATTTCATTTAATATAGTCAATAATAGATTATACCAAGAATAGACTTAGAATCAAATCCAATAATATATGTCTAGACAGTATACCAGACTTCATGCAACAAATATGACTATAGCAGTCCTATGTAAAACCTATAGGGTACTCTAAGGGTTAAATCACTAGTAAGATATAGGATGCCACACCCAAGATGGCTAATTGTTTTGTTTAGTGAGATGTTAAAAACTTTTCACTATACAAAATTTTAGACCCAAAACATACACAAAGAAATCCAAGAAACACCTCAAAGTAAATAGACAAATAGCAGTTAAAGGGTTAATAAATGAATTCAAAGAATTCCCCAGATCAAATATTAGTTATTATAACCTTTCCAGAAACACAATATATTATTCTAGAAATACCAATAATTATATTAACTAATATGGAAACCAAGCTACTTAAATATATTACACTTATCTGGAAAAATATATCAATTTACCAATAATAAATAAATTCTGCTTAATTTCAGAGTTTCTATAGCTAATATAGCTTATTATAATTGATCCCAAATAGTTAGCCAGTCCAATTACGACAAATTATAAGAAAATTAAGTTTCTTCAAATATAGACAAAATAAATATTTGAATTTTGCCGAATTTAAATAAGGAAAGATATATAGTTACCAGTCCAATAAGTGTGGATTTCTCAGGATTTCTTTAGCAGGCGGCCAGGTATATAGCAGGAATTGAAGAGCCAGGAAAAAAAAAACAGCCAAGACTCAAGAGGAAAGACCCCTTTTCTCTTTAAACTTACATATTTATAATATGAAATTCCTCTTATCAAAATCTGCTCTGATTGGTTAAAGAGCCATCTCATTATGCAGTGACATCAGAATAAATTATGGAAAAATTCCAAAGCAATAGTAATAACACCATGTAATGTATAGATGGCGCCATTACTCTACATTAAAATTCACACCTAAAAATGATACCTGGTCTGGGTTTTGACAAAAATTTAGAATGTGAACCTTGACCCTACTTCACATAAATATGTCACCCTACTAGACTTTCCCATAGGGGAGTATGTCTCTGTTTTAGACTTTTGAGATTTTCTCATAACAAACTAATACTGCTTGAGACTTTGGTTGTCTGCAATCCTATTGTCATGCCGCCTGCCTCTGCTACTGTCACGCCGCCTACCTCCACTTCATCTCTCAGCCGGTTCTGGATTCAGGTCTTCCAGCTGTGTCTCTGTGGCCTCTTCTGGGTCTGGCTCCTCGCGCATACGCATTGCAGGTGGATCACTTGGTTCTCTCCTCTCTATGATTTGGCCGGCATCCACGCCTCATTCTCATCTCTATTTCCGGTCTTGGGCTATATAACCCTCTTCCTGGTTTTCTCTGATGCGTTATTATAGCGTCCTACTCTTGCCTGTGTATGACCCGGATTGTTGCCTGACCTTGCCTCTGCTTGCTCCTCCAGTCCAGTCTTGTCCAGCCTGTGTATAACCCGGATTTCTGCCTGACCTTTCCGCTGCCTGCTGCTTCTGTCCAGGCTTGTCCAGCCAGTGTATGACCCAGATTTCTGCTTGACCTTGCCTCTGCCTGCTCCTTCAGTCCAGCCTAGTCCAGCCTGTGTATGACCCGGATTGCTGCCTAACCTTCCTTCCGCCTGCTCCAGTAGGGGGATCCAACGTTCCAGTCTTGGGGTTCCTACCTTCTCCTTAGTTCCTGAGTGAGTACCTCTGTTCCTGTTTGGAATGTTTGCCTATTCTCTGCTGGGGATTACTTAGTATAGTTGACCTTGGGTGGGGTTATCCGGGGTCACCCAACAGCTCCTCTGTTGGGGACCACTACATCTGGCTTCGCAGCCAGCGCATATAGGTCGGCTCAGCCACAGAACAGCCCCATCTACGGCACCCCACGCACCCACGCTCAGCTCCCCAGCCTCGTACCCCAGCTTCTTGATCTGTAATCCCTTGTTGGAGGAGTCATCTGTTCCTCCACCTGGGTACTCGGGATCTACCTGCCCTCTTCGGCATAGGTGACTGACACCTATATCAATCACCATAAAAGTCTCCCAAGTATTTCCCCCCTCCACTGAGGAAGATAGGCTCATTGTCTCTGTTACATGATGTAATTTAAACACATTTTAAAACACAGATTTTTAGAGAATTTGGTTTTAAAGGAAAATTAACCATTTCCTCTCCATCATGGTAACATGTATACAAAATGTATAAAAGGCAGAATGTGTATAGCTAACTACCAATATAATACCACTCTAGACTGTTTAAAATTGTATTGAAAATATGTGCAAATATAGCTCTGATCAGAGTGTCTCTCATTTGAATCAACATGTTTTCTTAAAAGTGCATATATACCACATCCAAATATCACACAGTACCCGGGGATATATGTGTCTCTATAAATTAGTGTGTATCTTTCCCCTAGAGTACATGTACCATTGCATGAGACAAGCATATCATCAGGATTCCCTCAGTGCATGCGATAAAATGTAAAGAAGTGTGGGCAAGGAATTTTTGGCCTGCAGAAGTCAGTATTGTTAGGCTGTATACTACATCTTGCATTTATAGAAAGTCAGACATACATCCTGTTTGTACTTATTAGATGGGAGATTTAGGCAATATGGTTACAAAGGTTGTAACCATATTTACTTATATAGTTCTGATATTAAGAATTTTTTGGGGGGTGAGGTGTCCATTTAACACTGGAACATCCTTCAATGCCCATTAGGTGATCCCCTAGATTTCAGCACTAAACCATATTAAAGCAGGACTACCACCTCCACTAAAGTTGCCATGCATTACTTATGCAGGTGGCAACTAGCTTACTAATCATTATTTTACCTTTAAAAAGTGCCCACGAATAAAGTTATGCTTAAGTTTCCGAGACTGATGGCCAGGTTACTGCAGCCTGTGCGCCTGCGCCATCAGTCTCTTCCGGAGAGTGAAGAGTGTGAAGAGTGAAGAGGACTGACAGTGCAGGCGAGCATTCAAGATGTCCACATGATACCTGACTTCTGGTCTCCAAAGCTTAAGCATAACTTTATTCGTGGGCACTTTTTAAAGGCAAAATAATGATTAGTAAGCTAGTCGCCACCTGCATAAGTATTGCAGGGCAACTTTAGTGGAGGTGGTAGTTCAGGTTTAAACAGTGAAGTTCTGTAAGCTAAGAGGTTTGCCACCTAATAGGCACTGTAAGGAGGTAGGGCTGACCTTCCAGAATTGTAGGAGTTCACATGGATAAACAGACTAACCATATTAACTTCATTAGAACTGTAAGCTAAGAGGTCTGCTACCTAATAGGCACTGTAAGGAGGCAGGGCTGACCTTCCAGAATTGTAGGAGTTCACATGGATAAACAGACTAACCATATTAACTTCATTAGAACTGTAAGCTAAGAGGTCTGCTACCTAATAGGCACTGTAAGGAGGCAGGGCTGACCTTCCAGAATTGTAGGAGTTCACATGGATAAACAGACTAACCATATTAACTTCATTAGAACTGTAAGCTAAGAGGTCTGCTACCTAATAGGCACTGTAAGGAGGCAGGGCTGACCTTCCAGAATTGTAGGAGTTCACATGGATAAACAGACTAACCATATTAACTTCATTAGAACTGTAAGCTAAGAAATCTGCAACTTACTGGGCAGCCTAACCAAAACAACAGAATAAATGAGGAATACCCCAGCACTCCTCAGTAAGAATAAAACTTGATTCTTTATTCATTCCACTTAAAAGCAACCAAAAAAATTACACATTCTTGAAATGTGAATACGTGCGAAGCCTCCAATTTCACACAAATGGTCTTCCAGTGGGTTTTTAAAAATGTGCTCAAACCATTCCTCTCACATTATCAGTTAAAGGGAAATGCACACATTATTCAAAATTGAATAAATGTATCTAAGCAGACAGTATAGTACCATTACATTGATACTAAAGCTTTAGTATGTATGTAGTATGTGTTCTGTATTCTGTTTTAGAGATCCATCAACTGTGACTTGTACAGGCACACTGACAATTCATTCTTACTGTTGAAATCATTCTAAATCCTGCAATGCTGAAAATTAACCTTCTATAACCCAATTAGGAGATTGTTTCCTGTCCTGTTTCAAATACTAGTCCCACTTTCCTGTGACATATCCTCACTTTAACTGTATTTTACCTTGTACAGTAACTTTGTACTGTCCAGGACATACTTGAAAACTAGAGAAATCTCAATGTATTCTTCCTGGTAAAACATTTTCTAAATAAATAAATACCTGGCAGTAGAGTGTTGTTGTGTGTTGTACTCTATGCAGTCATGGGTTACTGGCAGCAGTGGGTCCTCCCTCTGTTTTCTGAGACAGAAACTACAACTGTCCCCCAAACCCTTTCCATTGCAACTGCTGTGTTTGTTCCTCCTTGCCTGTGCATGAGGTGCTGTTTTTGGAGCAGACATCTTGTCTCTACCTGTACAAACCCCCACATAATTGGGATTACTTGAAATGTGACACTCCCCTTTCCAATGGTACAACTCTGGAAGCCACTGCACCTATGAACTACCATACTTCTCTTTCAGTGAAGTGTTCCCCATGCTGCCTGGCACCCAGTGAGGCTGCATTTTCTGCATTGCCCTAGTTGCTTGGAGACCTCTCTATCATACAGTGGGTTAAAATTATTTTTGTAACTCTTGGTTTAGCAGTGAACTCAAATTTGTTATATGATCCTGAAAAGCATTAATATTTTCATAGCATTTCAGGGAATTAGGAGAAATTTATCTTGGCATGACTAACGTCAGCAGAACATTTCTCAAGAGAAAACTACTTGGAGACAGTTGTAGTTTTTTTCAGAAACATTTGGACTTAAAGGAGTTTAGTCATTTTTCAATCTCGTTTTCAAGTCACTTCAACTTTATAATGTAACTAAAAAAATAAGCACATTTCTTTGCACTGATTTTATTTTATTATATAGCAATACTAGGAGCAAATAAAAAGGAGCAAATAAAAAGTCCCAAAGTCACCAATAATATATACACACAAGCAGTGTTGGCACGGCTTCACCTGTGCAATGAATCTGGGAGTGGCACGGAGGAATCCAAAGCATTGAGTCGTAGATGTAATGTGTTGGATACCTGGGTTAATAAAGTTTGGGTTTAATAACTTTTTTGTTATTAATATACTTGTAGAATTGTTTAGGGTTTTTCTTGCTCTCATTTGCAATATCTCTCTCATTTTCTATTTTAGCTAGCTTATTTGCTTGTTTGCAGATTTTATTACATTCTTTATATTTTTTAAATGATGCATCTGACCCATTTGACTTAAACACTTTAAAAGCCTGCTTTTTATTTCTCATTTCCCTGCTAACCACATTATTAAGCCACACTGGTTTCACTTTACTCCTCTTGTGCTTATTCCCCAATGGTATATATTGACGTGTATATTTGCCTAAGAGTATTTTAAATACATTCCATGATTCTTGTGCATTTTTATCTTTGAAAATTACATCCCACTGGATATCCTTTAATACTTGTTTTAGCTTTGTAAAAATAGTCTTTTTAAAATGTAATGTTTTGGTTAAACCCTTGCTATTGGGTTTCTCATAACAAACTTCAAAGGATATAATATTGTGGTCACTGCTGCCCAAATGTTCCCTTACTTGTACATTGTGTATCATGTCAGAATCGTTTGAGAGCACTAGGTCAAGCAAGATCTCTTTTCTAGTTGGCTCCTCTACTAGTTGGGACATAAAATTATAATTTATCATACTTAGAAAAATATTTCCCCAGTCAATTTCAGGATAGTTGAAATCTCCCATTATAATTACCTTTGCTGAGCAAGAAGCCTTTTCCATTTGCAGTAAAAGTTGGGCTTCCTCCAACTCCCCAATATTTGGTGGCTTGTAGCATATCCCTACTAATATTTTTTTATTATGTGTGCCTCCAGTGTGTATTTCAACCCACAAGGCCTCTACTTTTTCATTGGACCCTTCATTTATATCACCCCTTAAACTAGGTTTTAAGGCCCGCTTTACATATAGGCATACCACTCCTCCCCTTTTATTAACCCTGTCCCTCCTAAAAAGTGAATAACCCTCTAGATTGACTGCTAAGTCATAAGTATCATCTAACCAGGTTTCAGACAATCTGATCAGATCATACTGCTCATGTGTTGCAATCATTTCTAGTTCCCCCATCTTACCAGCCAGACTGCGAGCATTTACATGCATACATTTTATCATTTTGCCATTCCTAAAGATTTCATTCTTTGTCAAATGTATTTGCCTTTTATCAGGCTATAACAATGGCAACTCCCTATTAGATGAACTAGCCCATTCCCCCTCTCCATCCCCATGTCCCTTTTCTAATCCCATTTCCTCAATTATACTATCTCCCACCACCTGTGTTGCAGCCCCCTACCCCCCCTTTCTAGTTTAAAGACTCCTCTAGCCCTCTAACCATCCTATCGCCCAGCACCGTGGCCCCCCTTCCGCTAAGGTGCAATCCATCACTACTATAAAGATTGCCCCCAAGGGAAAAGGCTGCCCAGTGCTCTAGGAACCCAAACCCCTCCTGCTTACACCAAGTCTTTAGCCACGCATTTATCTCCCTAATATCCCATTGTCTTTCTAATGTAGCGTGTGGCACATGTAGTATTTCAGAAAATACTACCTTAGAGGTCCTCTGCTTAAGCTTATATCCTATGTCCCTGAAATCCTTCTTAACAGACCTCCAGTTTCCACTGACTTTGTCATAAGTACCAATATATACCATGACAGCCGGGTCATGCCCAGCCCCTCCTAACAATCTATCAACCTGATCAGCCACATGTCAAACCCGAGCTCCCGGGAGACCGCAAACTGTATGATTGTGGCGATCTTGGTGACAGATTATCCTGTCTGTCTTCCTAATAATAGAATCTAATATTCTTTGACATATTAACACCCCAACTGTACTTTATGAAACAGTATAAACATTTTCTGTCTGTTAATCAGCACAGAAGGAAATGGGCACTTGTATTTATTATTCAAGTAACAGAGGGCAACTCAGGCACATGAGTAAACACAGATCACAGACAGAAAAATATGCCATGTAGAGAAAATCTCATCATTATGTGTTTGACCATTCTGTGCACACCACTGCTTTATGTGTCATGCTTAGAACTTAACATTTATCAGGTCCATCTGCTTTGCCATTTTTCATTATTGCAGCTTTTATTTCTCTATCAAAACTTCTGGCACAGCTTCAGTCTCTGGTGCTGCAGTCAGTTGTTGTCCTTCATCCTTATAAAGATATGAATTAAATTATTCCACTTGTTTTACTATTTGTTGTTGAGTTTTTGCTGTTGTACCATCTTCAAGCTGTAATGCAAACATTTGGCTCCACATGGCTTCTCCATTTTGGCTTTATTTTTGTTAAATAAATAATGACACGGTGTAATATGTCATGTGTTGCTGTTCATCAGAGGTTACATTTACTTAATTTTTAGACCTGCTAAGGAACAGATGATTGTTATTATGTCCTGATAGAATTCAAAGAGGGTGTACTTTCTTTTTCACACGACTGTATGTGTGTACCAGGGGGAACTTATTTTCACCCTAATCATGGATTTACTGGCTCTAAATGATGTGAGCCCCTAATGTATGTTTGAAGTAGTATGAGAGTAGGGCAGTTTTCTCCATCCTTACACTACTGCCAGAATGCATTAGGGTAATTTCTTCTGTACCATCACTCAATATGAGTGAGATATGTGATGTCATCTGAGGGTAGGGCCAGACATGGACTTCACTGTGCATTCCTACCCAACTCCCAATCCTTCCCACAGTGCAGAATGTTCCCACTAATGGCAGTTCACTCAGCCAAAACCACCAGATACTTTATATTTATTCATATGCTCTTCAAATGTATGATATACCTAGTATTAAAACACATTTTATGTACTTTAATATTAAGTAATTATTCTAGGATGTGTCTGTGGAGGTGGGCATATCCCTTTAATTGATACAAGCTTGAAGCACCTATAATTTTCCTCCCTTTGTTCATACAGCAAATGCAGCCCCTCCATTCCCAACAAGACCTTGAATCCTTTTGGTAATGATTTAATTGTATTGTTGTTATGTGCTATTGTTCCCAGATGAGCTTCAAGCTTTTTGTGCCAGTGTCTATGAACATCCTTTGAGTACTATGTTGATCTGCTGCTGTCTCTGATAATAAACAGTCATTAATATTTTACATTCTGTTTCATTGAAGATGCAAGAGAGCTTTTTGGAAGCAGATTAGCTGAAAAAGCTTGGGCTCATATAGTCCATCCAGCTATTGATGGACTACACCATCCACTGTCCTTGTTTATATTGGGCTTTTAACCTCATGGAATGTTAGAGGTTTCCAATGCATCGTTTAAGGAATTTTTACATTATTTCATATGGCAGGAAGTATTATTTTTTAGAAAAGCTTAGGCTCAGAATGTCTCAGAGTGTTACCCTGTGGCCTTCTAGCTGTTGTATGAATACATCATCCTCAGCTAATCAATAAATGACTATTGGAGTTAGCTCATCAACATTAACAACTGCAGTGCCACATATTACTCTTGTCTGCTCTCACTTCCTATTGATAAAAATGTATATAAAGAAAGAGTACATACAAACATTAGGTATTACCTACATACAGTTTATGTACTGTGCATAGATTCCATTCATAGCTATACTTTATAGCGTTATTCATCAAGCTAAAGAGGAGCAAACTCTAGAGCAAGCCAACTATACTACGTGTGTGTGTGTGGGGGGGGGGTATAATCTCTTATTGATTTAAATTGAGCTTTGTTTGCTTCAGTATGGGTTGCTATTTTTATCAAAGGGAATTTGCATAATTGTCATTTTAAGCCACAAACAAGGTCACTTTTACATTTTTATAAAGACAAACCTTCTTTTGCTGTGTACGCAGCACAGTTCCTGTTGGGCAAATGTAAGATATCATTTTATAACATTTGTTAACCCCTTGAGGATAAGCGAAGCATTGCATACCCCTCTGGTCCACAAGGGGTTAATAAACATTTAGAGACGTATGTGGTTTGATTTCCTCCAGCAACTATAATTTGTGCTGTATCATAGAAGAGATATACAATTAATGGTGATGAAACTCTCTAAGTGAAAGACCTTCAATTCGTATGTTATTCTACACACACTCTAGTTCAAGTTGAAGAGATTTCAGTCACTTTAATGGAACTATTTTTCAGAATTATGTGGATTACATAGGAACTAGATTGTTGTCTCTCTCACTGGAAAATTAGTAAAAACTCAATTTATCTCTCAGAGATATTTAACTCCCATCATCTATAATCCTGAACATTGCAGATGCACCTTTGGACATGCAGAATGAAAGCACTTAAGTACCATGGTCCCCTGACACAATACTTCAGCATCAGTTAGTAAGGGTCTTTCCCAGGGAGTCAACTGTCCATGTGGCACTAAAAACAAGGTAGAAGGATGGGTCCATGTATCTTCTTTCCTCATATCACCGATGTAGTGGAGTAAGAACTGAGCACGTTCTTGTATTTTTAACTTGTGTCATCAGTTCTTCAGCCCTTTTTAAAAAACCCTTGAAGGGATATTAACGCTTAAGATATATATATAGTAAAATATATATTGTAGGGTGTATCCTCCTGGGTACAACAAAGTTACTCCCACTGCTGAGAGGTGTTTTATTATAAAGTTATTGCAAGACAAACTTTATTTTTTTAGGAGCAATATCTCAATGGCCAGAAATTATACAGTGGCGCTGTTGCTACATCATCCTAGAGAGGTTTATAGTCAACTGACCAGAGCTGTCCATAGGATGATGTAGCAACAGCACCACTGTAACATTTCAGGCCACTGAGGTACTGCACCTAAATAATTCAAGTTTGAGCTGCAATAACTTTTAAATAAAACACCTCTCAACAGTGGGAATACCCTTGTTTTACTCAGGAGGGTAAACCCAACAATTATGTATTTTTTACATATACAGTGGTACTATCCCTTTAATAACCGTTTGAGTGCCAGAATGGTATCCAATGCAGGACATCTCTCTGGCACTCAAAGGGTTGAAAAAGTTAAACAAACAAAACAGTCACACATACTATATAAAAGAATTTGCACATTTTATTGTAATGGCATTTGAAAAAAAATGTAGATTTGACATCTGGTAAAATGGTTAATACTGAAAAAACAAAATCAAAATACTGTCAAGGCAGAATCCAGCAATAAGCAAATTAATAAACACTTTAAAATAACACCCATTTATTGCTATTTATATTGTACTGGAGGCATTTGTTGTATCCATGTCTCTTAGTTAAACATGATTGTAGAATTGTTTGTCTAAAACACTGTTCCTGAGTTGTAAATGTGATTATAACTGAAAAGTTCTGGAATGGCTTCACATTAACACGAGTGTAATCATCAAACAGATTAGATTTCCTCATGAGATAATATAACCTAACAATGTTAGTCTATGGTTCAGTAAACTGCTTTGTGTTTCAGACTCCAATGCAGTTTTTTTTTTCAATGTATTGGATACATCTCTGTATTACGGGGCTCACATTACTTACTTCTTTATGAGCCTGTTTCCCAGATGACATTATTGCCCACATAACATTTCTGCATCTGGACTGTGAGCTATACTACTTGTTTAATGCTACTTGAATAATGTTTTGGATTTATATTTGATACTTATAAGAGAAGTAAACTTTTATTATGAAAAATATATGTGCCATAGGGTATTACTTTCTAAGTAAGATAAGAGAAGACCCAATTTTTTCCTATACAAGTTGTCACTATATTTTTAACCCCTTAAAGAACGGCTGCGCATGCTTACAGCTGGCAATTAAGGACCACGGAGCATTTTTGTTCCCCCTATCAGATGCAGGGCTCCTTGTACAGGGTGCAGCCGCATGGAGCTCCCTAAAATCCATGATGATCCTGGCATGTCCTTATCGCATGTCCAGCCCATGACGTTCCAGGACCATCATGGGTCATGGTGATGGAGGCTTCTGTCTGTAAGCCGGAGCGGTCTCATTGGCAGAAATCGATATCTAGCCACTGAGATTGCTCCAGCCTACAGACAGAAGCCTGCGTCATCGGAGAAGGCTTGCTAGAGGGAGGGGAGTGGAGGAAGAGTGACAGACTGCAGGTATAGTGCTGTAACCGCAGTCTATACGAAGTGCAGTCTTTAAACGTTCATTTTCGGCAACAGACGATTAAAAAAAAATAATAATAATAAAAAAAAAAATATATATATATATATATATATATATTCAAGAATTTCACATAATGCCTATGTAATCTAACATTTAACAAACATATGTACTGGGGTGATAGATTCCCTTTAACATCTGAATAAAAAATATCCTAACTGTGAGATTACCTTTGTATTTATCTGCAGAAAAAAGCTCATAAACATATATTTTTCATAAAATAGTTTACTGCTCCTTTAACCCTTTGAGAGCCACAGAGGTATGCAACACATTGCAAAGTAATGCGTTGGGTACCCCTGGCACTCAAAGGGTTAAACAAGCCTCTTTCTACAACCAGGTATGGAATATACTGCTTCATTGAAATAGTATAGCATGATCTGATATTATCTTCCAAGAGAAAATCACGTTTGATGAATATTCCCCGATTAGATATAAATGCAGTGATAGATCTTCTGTTTATAGTTCTGTTCCAGGGCAGGAATGAGGAAAGACGCCACGGATATCAAAAGCTTTGCTGAAGTCGTTGGCTTCCGTCTGCATGCCTTTGACAAGTTTCATGTTTCTTATGCATCCATGAAATGAAGTCTGGGTCGTCAAACAGTTTTGCTTCACGTCAGCTGCACAGGAGTTAAAAATAAAAGACATAAAACATAATGTAAATGTTTGCTTTGCTGCTGTTGATTCTGACTGCCTTAGAATTTAAACAAAAGTATCAGCTAAAATAAATTAGACTTCCTTAATATAATTTTAAGGAATATTAGGGTGAATATATGAATTTGCCAGTCCAGCTTCACGGGCATTAGCCTTTATTGTCATTGGCTGTACCTAAGGATATGCATTATAACGTATGATCACTATCGAGACACCGGTGGAAATCTACGGCATCATTGGGACTTTAACCCTTTGAGTGCCAAAGAGGTGCCCAACGCATTATGTAGCAATGCGATGGGCACCCTCCTGGAACTCATAGGGTTAACCTTTTGAGTGCCATAGGTGTTGTGTACCCCTCTGTCACTCAAAAGGTTAATGTTGACAAGCCCCTTTCACCAGCTCCCATAGCATGAACAGAGAAATGGACTGTCAGTGGAACCACATAACAAAGGCAATGTAAAGTATACATTGCCTTTGTCACTGTTCTCTGCCTCTCTTATGAGGAAGAGAGAAGCAGAGAACACACAGGAGAAATAGACAAAATGGCTGAACTGTAGGTGCTGAGGGCAGAACTAGTTGTAGAGCAGGTATGGTCACTTGTTGACATACTCCACCTCTTTGTGATACTAAATAAATGATTTAGAGTTAAGACCAAACGATTTTATTTACACAAACTAATTTTTAGCACATATACTGACGTTTAAACATGCATGATGTGAGTTTTATTGCTGTAGAGCAATGTGATACACTTATATACACATCACACAGTCTGATCACTAAAAGCGGGATACCAGGGTGGGAAAGAGGGACAGAGGGATTTTCATCGTAGAGGGACAGTACTCCTTAAAAAGGGACACTTGGGAGGTATGAATGACAATTATTACTTTTTGTCTAGCCCCTATTAAAAATTAACAAATTGAGCACAAATTATCACAAGTATAACCTATAAAAATGTATTTTTTTCAAATTGTTTCTATTTTTATTATTATTATTATTATTATTATTATTATTATTATTATTATTATCATCAAATGAAATGGTGGGTTATCCATATAAATGTGGTATCAAAAGAAAGTTCTACTTATGCTTAACAAATTGTATATAGTTGTGTGAATGGACTAAATGAAGTAGAGGGAAAATAAGGAATACTAAGAAGGCCAACATTGCTCTTGTCCTCTAGTGTCAATAGCCCTCATCACTAAAGGGTTAATAGGGACTTTTAATTCCTTGAATATTAGAGAGGTCTCCAATGCATTGCAAAAAAAAAAGCAATGTGTTGGAGATCTCAAGCAGATATTTCAGGAATTTTCATTTGTCCCCTATGGTGCTGTTGATTAGCTCCAGAATTGCACTACTTTATCTTCCTGAATTAGGCCCAGTGGGGGAGATTCTATAAAAATCATTCTTAGTACCTTTTATAGAACTGGCCTTAAGTCATGGCAACTGGAGATAACGGCAGGTCTGATTTACAAATCAGTAAAGGTGCTTTTAAAAATATGGTGGTGATGTTAACGGCTGGAATGCTTAAAGGGATAGTAATGTTTCATAATAAAAGCAGCTCTACTTAATCATCATAGTATTTGGACTTTGGAGAGTGTTAATTCAATTCTGTCAGAGTTATAGTTCAAGAGTAATTCAATGACAAAGTATCCCCCTCCCGCCCCTTTTACTGATGTAACACTGCTCAGCCAGAGCAGAAGGGAGGTGCCCAGGTAGATTGCAGAGAGGGACAATCTTCAATTAAGATAAGGGAAAAACCTGAAAAACTTGTCAAGGGGGGCAGGGCTTTCGTTGTTCTCACTGTAAGAAGATTGTCCCCTTCTGTTATCTGTCTGGTCTTACAACCAGATTCCACATCTGAGAAGAGATGGCTTACACTAGGTAAAAGGGGCGGGAGGGGAAACTTTGCTTGTAAATATCTGTCAAACCATAGAGGTTTGAGAGATAAGACCTATATCGTTCATGTTTTTTTAATGCCTACAAAATGAAATAAAAATAAAATGAAGTATTACTATCCCTTTAAGAACAGAATATACCTGGCATTAAGATTCTGGCTACAATTGTCACAAAATTGTTGTAAATAACAACATTTCTTTATAAATCCTCTGTGCAACTTTTTACAAATGTTGCTATGCCATTAAAAAAAAAAAAAAAAAAATACTACATGGTGTACAGTCCTGGTGTAATTAATTCTATAACTATTGGAGACACTGCTACAGCCATTTTAACGCTTCTCTTCGCTTAAAGGCATAGTAATGTTAAAAAATACATCTACATACAATTGTTCAATTTAAGTTTTTAGAATGCATAGTATATTTTGAAAATCCTTTACCTTCATATTGTTCTTGAAAATCCAGTTAAAAGTTTCCTCCTCCCGCCCCTTTCCATCACGTCTTGCAGAGTTCCCTGAGATCCGAAACCAGTCCGTATGGACTGAAATGAGGGACAATACTGTGTCAGCATATACTGACATACACAACATTGTCCCTCATATGAAGGTAAAGGATTTTCAAAGGATACTATGTACTATACAAAATTAAATTGAACAATCTTATATAGATTTATTTTTTGACTATCTCTTTAACTACACTTTTATAAATCTCCCCCAATGTCCCTTTAATATGCAATCTTTCATCTGGTTGTACTTTTTGTTTCACAGAATTTTATTGGCTGCCACTTGCAGGCATCTGTGGTATTATTAGTTTATTATTAGTTCTTCCCTGTGGTACAGCTGAATTGGTCTAGTTATTCTCAGTACCTCATCCTCAATGTTTTAACTGCTATATTACTTTCTTTATTTCCTTGTGTGTGCTTGTGTTCATTATGTGTTTAATCTACTACATTTCTCTCTTCCAGCTTGCTAAATAAACCCCTGAAGACTATGGGGTCTATTCGTCAAAGTCATGAAATAATGGCTGCAAATAAATAATTGAGATACCAGAAATCTGACTGCCAGAAATTGCACTGAGTCCATCTGTTCCCAGCTCACTTCTGTCTCATCTGCTCTTGGAATCATATGATAAAAGGAAAAGAGCAGAGGGATTCTGGGGCAATCAAATTGAAGCACTATAGGGGAGAACTAAACTGGGGATTGTAGTGATCTGTATGCTAGAGAGGTCTCCGATACATTAAAAAGCAATGCTTTAGAGGCCTCTCTAGCCCTCAAGACATTGCAATCACCATGTAAATCAATGGGAGTTTTTGGAATTTTCATTTCCCCCACTATGGTGCAATAGCACCAGAATTCATCCAGTTTTCTTTTGACTATGACCTTGGTGCCACAGAAGCTGTGCTTAACCCTTTGAGTGCCAAAGGGGAAGCTAACACATTGCATTGGCTACCCCTCTAGCATTCAAAGGGTTAATGCTCCAGTATTCCCACAAATAAGGCAACTTCAAGAAAAAAAAATACAAGAGCTGGCTATTTAATATGCAATTCCACATATTAGCAAAACAGATGGTGAAAATATTCACATGATTCAGCACTTAAATATGGAGGCTTCCAGTGTGACATCACCGGTGCGTCACATGACATTGTATGATTTGCACATGCTTAATAGCAAACAAATTTTACTGTTGTATACAACTTTCACTGTGCATGAGGACGTAATTGCCTAGGAAAGGTACAAGCAAAATGCAGGATGAATATTTGCAAATTAAAAAAAAAAAAATGTTTTATATCATGACTAATTTTTAACAAGTTGATGAAGTAATAAAAACTGGAGCAATTAAGAAGCAAATCAACTGCACCTTAGGGTACAAAACTTTCTACATCTATTTACTGGAGGCCCTTATCATGGGATAGATGTCGCCATCTGTCTGTTAAAAAGCTCTGGAGACACGTTATCGTAAACTCACCAACTGTATCTTGTTGGAATGTATTGTTCCTTATTTGCTCTCTTGTACCTTATAAAACACCATGGGTGAAATTCACTAAAGAGGTGAGAAAATGGAGATATCATCTCCATTTTATCACTTCTTCAATACCTATCTAATTATATGGAGCCTATACACTAAGATTTCTTTGACTTTGGAGATCTTAGTGAATAGGCTCCATAGAAAAACATAGGAACTGGAGAAGATATCACTGGAGAAGTCATCTCCACTTTATCACCACTTAGTGAATCTCCACTAGGAGTCTTTTGTAACTTTTTTCAGCAAAGAATGGATTAAGTCCATGACTTTTCGGCTCCTGTGTGTTGTGTCTGGCCTTTAACAGATCAGTAAATAAGGAGAATGTGTGTATTAGCAGTTACATGGAGGTAGTGGAGGCATTTGTGAAATTGCAAGGTATGTGACAGAACGGATGTCAAGACATATCCCAAACAAAATGGCCCTCATGTTAAATTAATCTCTATGAGAAAGCTTTTTGATGAGCCTAATGCATTCTGAGGCTAATTTATGGAGGAAAAGTTGTGTAATTCTGGAGTAAACCAACAGCACCATAGCATCAAATAAACATTCCCAACCTTTCCACTGAAATTCCCATTCAACCACATGAATGCTTGAAAGGTTTCCAACACTTTGCTTTGGAATTCTTTGGAGACCTCCATGGGCGTCCACAGAATTTTTTCCAGGGAGAGGGGGGGCAAAGCCATAATATGCCCCCCAGGTCAGCCAGCCCAGCCCCTATGTTTCTTTGGGTTGGGGGGAACTGGGGGGACAAGTGTGTGTGTGTGTGTGTGTGGGGGCACATGTCTTCCCCCCATTGCAGACACCCATGGGGACCTCTAACTGGCTTTTGCAGTGCAGAATTTTGTGCCAAGGTTTCATTAATTTTACAACTAACATACTTGAATTAATCCCAGTGCAGACTGTTCTTTACACTTATGCTGTAATGTTCAAAAAATTGTCATAATGAAAATATTGTTGGTTTGTGGGATGGTGGTAAAATATTGACAGTATTTTCAGAAGTAAACCCAGCATGTCTGGAATTGTGTTGTATATAATTAAGAACGGAGGTAAGATCAGCTTGATGAATATAATCCTTAGAAAGTCTGACTCTTAAAATGCACTGCTTTGCAATGTGATGGACAGCTCTATAGCATACAAGGGGTTAAAATTCCTATTTAAAGCAATGTGAGTTTGTATTTGTCCCCTATGCTACAGTTTGTCTCATAATTGGTTCTCTTTTGATTTCCTGCAAAAGGCCTATTCTGTATAAAATACAAACTTAAACAAACTGAAAAATATGGGAAAATGTGCTTAAAACTACTTTATTGATATAAAAAGTGTAGCAGAAGTGTAGAACACAATCTTTTTGCAATCTTAACCCTTTGATTGCCAGAGAGGTATGCAAAGCAATGGGTTGCATACCCCTCTGGCACTCAAAGTGTTAAACTCCCATCACTTTTATTCCAGTGGCATATGACAGTTTCCTCATTTTGTTGAAACAGCCTATGGACCAAATATAGACAACTGGAAAGTGAATTATCTTCTTTTAACCCTTTGAGTGCCAAAGGGGTACCCCTCTGGCACTCAAAGGGTTAATAGTATATTCAAACCCCTTGGATTGTGAATCATGTTAGTATGGACGGCTAATGACAGATATATATTTACTAAGAAATTATCTGCCACTAATAATATGTTAATTGCTTAAAATGTAAAAACTGTATATTCCATTAAAATGCATAGTAAATTGTTCTTACCTGGGTATCCCCCAACATAAACAGGATTATTGGTGTCTGCAGAGGTAGACTGGACATTGGAGCTCTCTGCCTGCACTGTGTTCCCATCGACAGTGAGAACAATTCTATGTTTAATCTTATTGGCCTGGATCTTGTGCCATTTTCCATCACACAAGGAGTTGGTATCTTGTGGCTTGTAAATAGCTGTTATTCTACCAGCACCATTGTTTACATGGTACAAAACCTGTCGGAACAGGAAAATAATCGATGGCTTTAGGATTAGTTGAGATTTAAAATTGAACCAACACTTTATAACAACTTGAGTGATTTTTGAAAGTGCTTTCAATGTCACCTATAGTTATGTGAGCCATTATTTATTTAAAACTACAGTTTATAAAATATTTAGCTTAATTATTTGTTGCTTAATGCAAATTAGCCAATACTTACTAGTAGGAAGTGGCAGTTGGGAGGGAGATGGAGAATGGAGTGCTAATATTTGACACACCAGGCTGTCCAAGCCAGTATGACAAATTTACATAATCTGACAAACAAATTTAAATATCCCATAAAGTACAGTTTTAAAGGGATAGTAATGTTTCAAAATAAAAGCAGCTCCAATTAATCTTAATAGTATTTAGTCCATGGAGAGTGTTATTTCAATGCTGTGAGAGTTGAAGTTCAAAAGTAATTGAATGATAAAGTATCCCCCTCCCACCCCCTTTTACCTAATGTATGCCACCTCCCCTCAGAAGTGGAATCTGGTCTACAGGCCAGACAGCTCACAGCAAGGGACAATCTTCTTACTGTGAGAACAATGAAAGCCCTGCCCCCTTGACAGGTTTTTCCCTTATGCTGTTTGAATATTGTCCCTCTCTGCGATTCACTCGGACACCACCTTGCTGTTTTGAGGTGAGCAGTGTTACATCAGTAAAAGGGGCGGGATGGTGATATTTTATCATTCAATTACTCTTGAGTTACAACTCTGACAGTATTGAAATAACACTCTCCATGTTCAAAAAACTATGAAGATTAACTGGAGCTGCTTTTATTTTGAAACATTACTATCCCTTTAAGTAAAGAGTGGCTAAGATAAATATGATTTCAAAAACACTTAACCCCTTAAGGACCTTGCCGACGTGCTGGTACATTTGACCTGTTGTGTGTACCTGCGCGCCACGTTAGGATTTCAGAACCCGTTTTTACTTACAATGCTGTAAGTAAAAAGTATGTGACGTACTATGAACAGCAACGGTCCTTAATGATATAAACTCTGTGATTCTCATAGCACATCACCTGGTCCTTAAGAGGTTAAACAAAACGCCCAAGTCATTATAAAGCATTAGTTCCATTTTTACATCAGAACTGTATATATATATATATGTATCTTTATTTAAACAGCACTGCACATTTATACAGAACTTTACAGAAAGAGTAATAATACAACATAAAAATGCAGAAAAGGGATAAGAGTATCAGACTAAAGGGAGACCATTGCATTATTAGAGGATGATAGTTGCAATAAAGAAAGAAAGAACAGACAGACACGGATGGATAGATAGATAGATAGATAGATAGATAGATAGATAGATAGATAGATAGATGAAAAGAAATACTAGAGAGAATAGTCCTTTAAAGGGATAGTAATGTTTCACAAAAACAGCAGCTCCAATTAATCTTCATAGCATTTGAGCCATAGAGAGTGTTATTTCAATACTGCGAGAGTTGTGGTTCAAGAGTAATTGAATGATAAAGTATCCTCCTCCTGCCCCTTTTACTGATATAACACTGCTCACCTCAGAGCAGCAGGGAGTGTCCAGGTAGACTGCAGAGAGGAACAATCTTCAATCAAGATAAGGGAAAAAGCTGAAAAACCTGTCAAGGGGTGCAGGGTTTTCATTGTTCTCACAGTAGAATATTGATCCTTGATGTGAGATGTCTGGTTTATGGACTGGATTCCACATCTGAGGAGAGGGGGTTTACACTAGGTAAAAGGGGCAGGAGGGGGAAAATTTATCATTCAATTACTCTTGAACAACAACTCTCACAGTATTGAAGTAACACTCTATATGGCTCAGTTGCTATGAAGATTAATTGGAGCTGCTGTTTTTGTGAAATGTTACTATTACTTTAACAGGAATATACTGTATGAGGGAAATGTATCATCTGGTGGCAGGGGAGTTGCTAGGTTCCCAAGAGACATGAGGCTTGTGCTCTCCTAAAAGAATATAAGTGCACAATGCAGTCAATGGCATAATGACTAATAGGGGGATTAGCACCATCACATGCCTCAAGTTGGAAACAGGACCTGATGCTTTAAACATGAGATCTGGGGCTTTAGTCACTTCATCCAGTAACTAGTAGTGTCTCAGTCTGGTAGTGACAATTAGTGATTTTTCTTTCCAAAAGCATGTTTCATTTATCACGTAACGTTCATCATTTTCTAGCAATTGTATGTATTATAGAGGAATGCTATGTTGAACATTTCTCAGTTTTTAATATCCATCCTTCACAATTCGCTCACATCTGTATTTCCCTTTGAAAGAAGATAACATCTGCATTCTCTTTCTATTAGCATGGCAATAATAAATGTATTGCTTGCTATAAAATTTAGAAAGACTATCAAACTACAGCAATAATCATACCTTGCCATTTACAATTTCAAGGCCAATGGCATCAACTTTGGCACTACTAATTCCAAGAAGGACACCATTCATAGCTGTAGTCCGGAACTCTAGAGTTATGTCCACATCTGATCGAACTTTATAACCTTCCTTAACTGTAAAACAACAAAACATAGCAATAAAAAATTATTTCTCATAGTATATAATTGAAGAGTGTATTCTTGGTATAAATAGATATATCAGGTGGTTTCTTTTAGTCGTATGTTTCCTATCCTCCTTAATATATCTCTTTGGAGATTCAAAATGCTACTGAAACATTTGTTGTCAGTGACATCAATAAATTAGCTTGATTTGTATTTTGTCTGAAAGATTGTGGTCTGATGGATCAAAGAATTTGAGAACATTTCAGGGTACTTCGGTGCTAAATTAAAGCAGAGCTATCCTGCATATATAGGTGCCCTCCAATTAAATTTTACCATAGTGTTCAGCATATCAGTCCTTTTGTTATCCTTATTAAGTCCAGCATTATTTAGAAATCTAACTTCTTCGGAAACTCAGCGACAGGCTTCTTGCTGTAGAGGCATCTGTGAGCATGTGCTGTACGTCGCTGTCTGTGCCTTAACGAAGCCTACGCGATACGCGTTGGGATGGGTAGTGGCTCGTAACCGGGATCTCCAGCTACCTCATGTTCTTCAAAAGCCCGTCTATCCGGAAGCCTGGAACTTATTACTATATATTGATAAGTACCTATAGTCACGCTTTTTTTTTGTTTTGATTCTTTGCACATTTATGTTTGTTCACTTCACAGTATTTATATTATTGACACATTATATTTACCACTAACAGGCACTTATTGAGAGTTCACTTCCATGTGTTTCGGTGTAGAGTGGTTATTTTGTATCTAGGCTATAAGACCTAGTGTAATATGTTCTGGGCTGTTTAGACATGTTGTGTATTCTGGATTGCCCCGTATGTGCCACAGAGTTTTTTAAATTGTTTTAAATGTTATTACGTGTCAGTTTTTGTACCCAATAAACATTCATATATATTTTTCTAATACTTATTGGCTGCTTTATTAGAGTGCATTCGATTTAAAGAGCTACTTGCTGATGGCAAGCAGGGGAGGAAGTTTTTCTTCTTCTTTTTTCCTTCTCCTGCGTCCCACCGGTTTATTTTTTAAAGTTGTTTGCTTGCTCTTGAAGTGCACCGCGCATTTCCAGTGTATATGTATGCAGCAATTCCACACTGACTAGTGCCTATCTGCTCCATTGTCTAGTTAACGTACAGTGCAACTCCCCATAGCCAATCCGTGAGGAGATAGGGACGGACAGCGCAGGAGCACAGATGCCTCTTTGGCATGATGATGTATCTGTGCTGTCGCCTGCTGGTGAGTCTCCGTATACATGACAGCATTTTATATAGTTATTTGATTCAAACAACCTATGTAGACCTATGTCATCATCACATCTTTTTAGTAACCATATTTATCATCAGAGTTTATAAAACTGTGAAACAGTGCACTTTCCCTGCTTGCACAAACACAGTGAGATCAGAATTAAAATGGACTAGCTCACACATGAGTTCTTATAGATATGCATCATAGTAAATGCTTTACTTGTGTTCTTTGGCTAATAATTAAAGAAGTGATTGGAATACTGATATTGGCCTAAATAAACTTCAAAAGATAAATGTCATTGCGCCTGTGATGTAAACCTTAAGAAGCGTTTATACATAAATGATCTCAGAGTGAATGAAAAAAAAAGTGATTTTCTTTCTTTTGGTGTGATTTACCTAAGGCAGCAAATCCAGTTCCATCAAAGTACGTTCCCTGTTGTGCCGAGGCATAACATTTACTCACAGCATGGATGGCGATGGCATTTTCCTTATTAAGCTGTTTGTTGTTAATCATAATGTTGCTGATACATGCTGGAATACTGTGTGTGACCTAACAAGAGACAAAAATACACCTCATTATAATCAGTACATGTACACTACTAACATTATAAATTAACCCCTTGAAAGCTAGAAAGGTCTCCAAAGAATTGTGGTGCAATGTAATGGAGACCACTTTAGGATCCAGTGGTTTGTTTGTGGACTAGGACTTTGTTCATTTATTTAGATCTACACAATGGTGAACACAAGGGAGTGATAAAGAGGTGATACCATGAAGATGACTTCTCCAGTGATATCACTTCTCTAGTTCCTATTTTATTCTATCGAGTCAATGCACAAAGAGCTTGAAAGGTGGAGCACTGTAAGCACAAAGTACATGACGTGCCAGGACGTTCACCGGTCCTCCAGGGGAAAAAAAGGTGACATCCTGACACGTCACCAGTCATTAAGGGGTTAATTACCTTTTTCACTCTCCAGTGAAATTGACAAGAGATGTCTAGGTTAAAATAATGTAAGTGTTAACTCCCCCACACGCCAGAGGGGTTCACAACCCATTGCTTACAATGAGATGTGCAGCCCCCTGGCATTCAAAGGGACCAAAAATATTTTTATTAGCTCTCTGGTGCATGAACTAATGATGCAATGACTCACACCTGACCAAGAAACACTTGAGCATCTGTCCAATTACTTTTGGTCTCCTACAGTGGAGGGGCTATATTTATATGGTTTAAGGATGTAAATTCTCTCAAATTAAAGCCGTCAGTTTGCACTTTAGCCTCTAATTTATTGTTTCATTTCAAATCCGATGTGCTGGAACACAGTGCCAAAACAACAAAACTTGTGTCACTGTCCAAATGCTTATGCACTGAATGTACGCACATATTACTGAGTAAAACTGCATACTTCTATTGTTGCATTGTATTGTTCTTCCAAATACATCTTTTCACTTGAACACACCTGATAAATATATAATTTATACAAAAAGGAAAGCCTATGCATCAGATCCTGACATTTACTACACACATATGTAACTATTAGAACACTATTAGTAAAATCTATTTGCACTCGCCAGGAACCTGTATATTTTTTGTATGTATTATGGGAGATTCCTGCTCTTCCTCTGTTGGTTGGTAGCTCCCTAAACCAGCTCATACCTGTCAGGGAAGGTATAAATACCTTCCTTATTTCCCTCATAAGGGTTTTGTTCACTGTAGAAGTAAGGTGGTATCAAATACATGTTCACAGACTGGAGGCAGATAGGGACTTGTCTAAATCTGGGGTGCCTCGAAGGGGCAGGCAAGCTTTTCATGCCTTTGGCCAAAAACATGTAACTAAATCCCCACTGTTTATTATTTATAGTAAGTCATAGGTTATTAATTTGAAAATGTCAGGATCTGATGTGCAGACTTTCCTTTTAGTTTATTTTGTATATGTAGACAAGATATAATTCTTGCTGCTCTCCTGACTACACACATATGTAACTATTTAAACACTGTTAATAAAGGTATTCTGAGCTCACCAGGAACCTGAATATATAAAATATATAAATGTGCCAGAAAATCAGAGGTCACACATTAGTACAACATGTTACTTACATTTCCAATGTTCTTAGCTGTGTAATCTAGAGGAAGCCCACCAAGGTAAAGCTTCCCTTCCACATCCAGAGTGTTGCTGTCACCTGGAGCACTGACTGATGGTGATTCTTGTCCATCGATGGTGATGGTACCTTTTCTCTTTACATATTCAGTTGTTACCTGTGAAAGAAGATGAGAAGGGTCAGGTACATTCTGAGAAAATCCTCATATTCTTAGTATTTCAGTCCTGCATAAACAGAAGCTGTGCTATCACCTTGTATGAAAACAAAGTTAGATTGCACAATTTGTCCTCCATTAACATCTCAGATGCTAGTGAGGTCTCCAATGCATTGAAGATGTCTGTAGCATTTGGGGGTTAAAAGCGGAGAATAAGAAATCTTCCTTTAACCCCTTAAGGACCAGGCGGACCAGGGGTACTTTTACCCTTAAAGACCAGATAGAGTACATTTGGGGAGCTGGCACATTTGAATGATCACTTGTACTGGCTTGCCAAAAGAGAGGCTGAAACTGACTGTTCCAGTCTTGGAGCAGTCAGTTTTAGACTCCCCTCATGATCACAGGTGCGTTTTGAGTAAAAAACTCATGACTTGCAAGGAATGTCACCGGTCCTTAATGCAAGGCAAATTGTGACAGTCCAGGCATATCCACGGACCTTAAGGGGTAAAGTAGGTGATATCTCTAGCTCCTGGTGCTGATGTGGTAAATCAGATAAAGGGAGCCTTTCTAATTCTGTTGTGGCAATGTAGGAACAAAGTAAACCAGGAGGTGAGGCCTTTGACCACATTCTGCCCATTATCCATTAATCTTTGGAATAGAGGGGTAGATAAAACATAGCAGGGGTCATTAAAGACATCATTGCACTCACCCCATGTGTGGGGGGTGGGAGGGCACACATGTGGGGAGATGTTACTGAATTGCCCCACCAATTTTGGGTAAGGTAATTCAGTAAATGTTCTCAGCCCAGGGAATTGAAATCACATAACAGAAATGGGCGTTTGTCATCCAACCCTTTGCATGTTCAGAAAGTTTTCTACAGAGATCTACTGACACTTAGGATCAGTATGGCTATATGTGTAAACTATAAAGGGCTGACCTCTTTTGTGACAAAGCACTTAACAACACATTGTGGATCAGTGTGCACTATGCCCTTTCAATGCCTAAGTTCTTTAGCAAACAATGGGCCCCATCTGAACAGACCAGGCAGAGGCACACACATGGAGACCATACTTCAAGTATTTTATTCAGAGTTTCTTATCAAGAGATCTATTGTGGCTGTCATAAATATCACTGGAATGGTATATTTTTAAGCACATTTAAATTACATTATTAATTTGCATACTAAGGGTCTTTGTTCAAAAGAAAAGTGGAGCAATTTTGGGGTATACCAACTGTGCCATAGGCGGCATATAAAAACCCCCATTGATTTAAATGGGACTTTTATATAGAGCTTTTCAATGCTCTGGAGAGCTAACATTCATGGGGTTAAAGGGAATTTGGGAAATTTGTCCACTACTGTACAATTGGTATGCCCCATCATTTTTCCATTTTCTTCTGAACATAGCTGCTAATTGTGTATAAAATTCAAATACTACTAACAACAAATAGTTCCAATGTATTCAATATAAATGAAAATAAAAAACAACTTTAATAGCAGAAATACTAGATAAATAGTTTTCATGTTACTGCTCTAAATATTTAATTTGTTTCACATTTATATCTTTACTAACATGAAACACAATACATACTGTGTGCCATTTTCCATCGCTGATATCAGCCGGATGGACAGTCACTGTCCGTCCTTTTCCCATATCAAACAGGAAATAGAGTTTTCCTTCATGAAGCTGAAGTGCTGCATAGTCAACCTGGTTCTGATGAGCCATATAGTAAACAAGACCACTGGAGGCATATGTTCTCAGAGTCAGCTGGACAGACAACCTAGGAAAGGAACAGTGATTAAACAAGATACAATCTTCTATTTTCTAATTAATAGCAGAAATTTATGCACTACATTTGTTTTAACCCAAAGCAATGCGTTGTGTGCCCCTATGACGCTCAAATGATTAAGTTAACCCTGAGTATTACTGAGCTTTCCAGTGCATTTCTTCTTCATGCATTAGAGACCCCTCCAACATCGAAGGGTTAAAGGGGTATCTAACAATTATTATAATTGTTTTCTACAGCTGCTGTTAAAGAACAGTACTTCTACTGAAGGGAGATGCTTCCATCAAAAGATATTAAACAGCAAATATGATTTTTTTTTAAATATAGTTATCTCTTTCAGGGCACAGACATTTTCCAGGGTTAAGCATTACAGTGTAACCCTCTGAGTGCCAGATGGGGTACACAATGCATTGCAAAGTAATGGAATTCAAAGGGTTAATCTCTGCAGTTTTGGTGTGTATGATTGTGTCCAGTGGCCTACAGCTGAGTAAACTGTTATGCTATGCTCACTTTTCTGCCAAATTTTGCTGTTTCTTTAGTCTCTAAACAAGTTTTTTTTTTTCCAAACCGGGAGTTCTGTAAGCATTTTTGTGCCTTATTTGGAAAGACAAAATGCACAAATTCTGAGGCAAAAAAATGCACCATAGGGGGCACATAAAAACTTCCAAAACACACACTGATTTAAATGGAGCTTTTAACCCCTTGTATGCTACAGAGCTCTCCAACGCACTGTGAAACAATGCGTTGGAGACCTCTCTAGCATTAAAAGGGTTAAAAAAGCCATTTAAATCAACAAAATGTTTACTTGCAATTGGTTTGCATCTCAATTGGTGCAGCTTGTCTTTATACTGTTTACATAGTTTGAACCAATAGGATTGCAGGAAAATTGTTCATATGATGACAGAAACAACTAAAGACAAAATATGTGTAGCATCAATATCAGCTTGAATTGGTCCCTGTGTGGTTAGCCAGGTAGGAGTGGAGAGCTCTCTGTGTTAGTGTTTGACCTTGAAGTATGGAGGTAAAGGTCCTACCAAATTCATCTGCAATCTTTCCTTCCAGTGACTGTTCTGATCCAAATTGTTCCAAGTATTTAAACTAACCAGTCCATTGGCTATTTGTTCGTCTCCATCCAGGCCTTTGACAATAACACATGTGAATAGAATGTGTGTTTCACAATATAATACTTACTTTCTTCTGACTGAAGACTGATCAAATGGCAAGACAATATGACTTCCCTGAGTGAGTCCAAATTGATGCGCATTGGGCACATGATCTGGCAATATCTCCTGTGCACACTGTAATGGCTATAAACAAAAAATTAATTTTTAATGTATTTGTGAATATGCACTCTATATAAAATAACTGGATTACACACCATACACAAAACATTGCACCTTATGAAAGAATATTGTACGTTTTCTTGATATGGCCAGATGGTTGATTGTGTTCAGATATTATGGTCAATAAACATTATTACACTGAAATATGTGTACCCTACTTTGTTATTTGTCTTGATGGCTTTTTGTATAGATGTGGAGACAGACATTTTCCTTCCTGCAACAGGCCTGGCAGGTGTTGGAGATGGCTGCACTTCAGGCTCTTCTAGATGAACAGTGGGTCTAGGTTTCTCGGTCAGTAGGCAGCTGTCCATGTGAACGTGTTCATACTTTATTACTGTGGTGAAATCCATCTGCCTTGATTGAGAAGAAATAATGAATGAATGAATCAATCAATCTCATTTATCTTTAGTACATAATTGGATAAGTATGGCTATATATGTGTAAACTATAAAGGGCTGACCACTTTTGTGACAAAGCATCTAACAACACATTGTGGATCAGTGTGCACTATGCACTCTATATTTATAAGTTGTGCCCTTTAAATGCCCAAGTTCTTTAGCAAACAATGGGCCCCATCTGAACAGATCAGACAGAGGCACACAAAAGGAGACCGTACTGCAAGTATTTTATTCAATGTTTCTTATCAGGAGATCTATTGTAGCTGTCATAAAGTATCACTGGAATGGTGTATTTTTAAGCAGTATTTTGCCACTTGTCAAATAATTACCTATAATAAGGATCTCCTAGTGAGCACAAAATATATGTATGCGATCAATATAAATAATTAAATTTTAAGTTTATTTTTTACACTACAGTAGAAGTAAACTCTAATGAATATAATTTTTAGGTCTTTTTTGCTAAGAAAAACAAGGGTACTTCTATTGCTGGGAGATGTGTTAGTCAAGAATTATTACAATGCAAATATTCTAGGTGGTGGTGTTTATATTATTGCCTGTGAAAAGCTGAGTGTCACAGACACAAGCGTTCCACAGATGCATATACTAACAGCACCATCTGGCAACAAAACACATTGAAATCTATATATATATAAAAGAAGACTTCTGTGTGCCTTGCAAACACACCCAGGGGTGGTACTAAAGAGGAGTTACTGTTTCCATTGGATGATTCAATGGGGGCGTGATTTTCATAGGACTTGCAGTGGCCGAAGGCCACTGCTAGTCCTATGAAAATCATGCAGGGACTTGCCCTGCCCCCACTATCCATGTAATGAAAAAACAATGGCTGCCATTTGCTCTGAAACCACAGACACACACACAAGCCTCCCCACACACACACCACACACACACAAGCTAGCCTCACACAGACACTACCCACACACACACAAAAACAATAAGAATTACATGTGCCCTACACACACACACACACACTCTCTCTCTCACTTTTTTAGCAGAATCTCCTGCCCTCCCTTCATGCAGATTCCCCACCACTCCAGACTCATGCTTCATCATCATCAGCACCCTCCACAAACGCCATCACAGCCCTGATCCACCGCCACACTCTTCAATACAAACCATGTCCTGGCCAGTTGTCCTTTGGGATTCTGTAGATGCGCTTGATGGAGCTATTACTCTAAATAAATATAAAGTATGTGCTGCCAGTGCCAGGATATTCAACCCGCTCACTATATGCAATGGATTTCACATCTCTGCCACTCAAATGGTTCATATATTTAGCATGCGGCTGGAGCAGGACAGGAACTTAAACCTCCTTGGAGTCTCGGTATAATTACAAATAGTGGCAGTGTATGTTTGCATTCCTCTTGGGCTTCTGTGACCACCACAAACTTTTGAAAACTTTGAGACTGAGCATGTCTTCTCCAGCGAAGTTGCATTTTCTACCCTGCTCCGTCCACACGCTAAATATATTAACCTCTTGAGTGCCATAGATGTTTCCAATGCATCTGGCACTCAAGAGGTTAATATATGTAGCGTACAGACGGAGCAGGGTACAAAATGCAACTTCGCTGGAGAAGACACGCTCAGTCTCAAAATTTTGTGGTGGTCACAGAAGTCGAACAATGACCGGCAATTGCTCTATTGTGAGTTATACTCAGTTTGGATTGCTGCTGAAGTTAGCACCGGCCTTACGATTGGGGTTATTGGACATAGCTGGGAGTCGGCCTTTAATTGTGTTACAGGGAGCAGACAGAGCAGGGAAGAGCAGTATTACTGACACCCGCTCTGCAGTGTGTGTGTGTGTGTGTGTCTGTGTAACTGTGTTTTTCCTGTAATACTACTACTCCCATCATCCTCACCATTGGGTCGGGGGGGGGGGGCTGTGGACAGATTACCCACTGTAGTATATTTATAGGAAGGAACGGTGGTGCACTATCCAGCTGAAGCGACATTTTTATCAGGTTTTTACTGGTTGAAGCTTCTGTGTGTGTGTGTGTGTGTGTGTCTCTGTCACAACTAAAACTATGTATATATGTGTAATAGTGTTGAGCGAGCACCCCGATGCTCGGGTGCTCGGGTGCTCTGACCGAGCACCCCCTGAGGCTCGAGTGCTCGGCCGAGCACCCGAGCCCCATTGAAATGAATGGGGCAACACCAGGCACCCCCTGCTCTGATGAGGGGAAGGTGCCTGGTCAATGCCCCCTTCATCTCCGCTATGCCCCCTTCATCTCCGAATGCCCCCTTCAGCTCCGCAATGTCCCCCTTCAGCTCCGCTATGCCCGTCTTCCACAATGTGCCCCTTCATCTCCGCTATGCCCCTCTTCCACAATGTGCCCCTTCATCTCCGCTATGCCCCTCTTCCACAATGGCATAGAGGAGATGAAGGGGGACATTGTGGAAGAGGGGCATAGCGGAGATGAAGGGGCACATTGTGGAAGAGGGGCATAGCGGAGATGAAGGGGCACATTGTGGAAGACGGGCATAGCGGAGATGAAGGGGGACATTGTGGAAGAGGGGCATAGAGTCTATGCCCCTCTTCCACAATGTCCCCCTTCATCTCCGCAATGCCCCCTTCATCTCCGCAATGCCCCCGTACCTCCAGTCCCTGGTGGTCCAGCGGAGCTTCTTCGGATCTGTGCCTCTTCCGGCACAGATCCCCGCCACCCGAACATGGCGGGAGAGCACATGGCGGTACTCGACGAGTACCGCCATGTGCCGAGCAGAGCGATGCTCGAGCCGATCCGAGCATCGGCCGAGCACGCTCGCTCATCACTAATGTGTAACTGTGTGTGTGTGTGTCTCTGAGTCTGTCTGGGTGTTTGTGTTTTTCTATAACTGTGTCTGTGTGTCTTTCTATTCTCATATGATCATGCTCTATTATGGCACACTAGCCCATACAGGAGGAAAGGGCGGCAGCAGGGTGGGGGGTGAGTTTCTCCATTGGCTCTGCAGTCAGTGTATTCTGTGTGGAGGTTATGGTTGTGCTTGGTGTGACACGTTGTACTAAGTGCACAAGATTTAAAGACAGAGTTGTTATGTTGGTACTAAAAACGGAGCTGTTCTGTTTGTAGTAAAATAAATTATGACTTAGCCCTGCGTGATCGGCCAGCTGTTAACACAATGTCTGCATTTCAGGATTCAGTTAACCCCTACTTTCTGTAGCTGTTAACTAAATCCTAAAATGCAGACATTAATGTGTTAACAGCTGTCCAATCATGCAGGACTAAGTCATAATTTATGTTACTACAAACATAAGAGTTCCGTCTTTAAATCTTGTGCACTTCTGAGCTGACTATGAACACGATTTAAAGACACAGTTCCTATGTGTGCACTGCTATAACTTATGAACTACATGGGACACTTGTTAACCCATTCAACCCTGAAACTGCAGTTTCAATGAGCAACTACAGCTCCATGTGTTCTTGGGCTGGAGTCTTAGGGAAGTGACTTCTGTTAGTTATGTTAGCTGAGTGTCTGGTCCAATCACCATACCTGGGAACTCTCAGGGTCTCACCCAGTGACTCAGGCTTTTGACCCAAATCGCAGGCTGAAGGGCCAAATTCTCAGAGTGACACATCTCTATGTTACCCATTGCATGAGTAAAATAAACAGTTACGTTGTGTGACAATAACCCACTCCTCACAGCATTATCATCACTAGCGAGGGCTGGGGGCACACACACTTGCCTCACACACAGTACATTCCTACAGTCTTCACATTCTCTATGTTTATATGTAACTGTGTGTATCTGTGTCTGTGTGTGTCTCCATGTATGTGCATAATAAAATCTATGTGTGTGTGTGTGTGTGTGTATGTATGTATGAATGGCTGTATGAATGTGTCTATGTATATATGATAATGTGTGTCTCTCTATGTATGTATCTTTGTGCCAACTGTGTAACACACCCCTTCACAACACAGTTCTACAAAAAAAAGACAAAAAAAAAAAAGACAGACAACGTCGTCCCACACTGCTAGTTAAGCTATAAAAAAGATCTTAGTGATAACTTTTGGAAAAAAACAAACATCTCCCAGCATTGGAAGTACCCTTGCTTTACTCAATAAAAATATAACATATGTTTTTTCATAATTAGAGTTTACTTACTCTAAATATGTCTGAAGTTAACATAATATGGAAGACAATGTATTGGACTCTTTGTTATACTTACTCCATATTTAAAATAAGGTTGCGAATACATCCATGGAATGAATGACTTGTTTTGAGCATGGTTGCACCCATTTTGGAAGGAATTCCACCCACAAAGAAACTGGAAGCATTTATAGAGACTGATTCAACAGATTGGCCGTTCAGCTTCATTTCTGCTGGTTTTCCCTCATCCACCTGCACACTGACAAGCCTAGAAAACATGAATGACAAGATAATGAGTTGGCTAAAACCCCAGGGGCTAGATTCTATTGCAGGTGCTAATTTTATCTCTGCTTTTATCTCCAGTTTTCTCCATAGACTTCAATAGGAAAATGATTGATAAAACGGGTGTTAACATTTAGCACCTGCACTAGAATCGAGCCTCAGGTCTCATGTTTTAAACCCTGAAACTTATCGATATAATTATCTGCTGAATGGCAATGGTGCGGTTGGGTGTATTAGGTGGACTCAAGCTCAGGTGTTTGGTGACACTGTGGTCAAGAATTATGTAAAAATTAAAAGCAGAGCAATTCTTCAGCATTTCAACTGCATCATGGAGAACACACAGGAAATCCCCATGTCCCACTGATTTAAAAAGGAGCTTTTAAAACCTGAATGCTAGAGAGGTCTCCAATAAATTGCTTCACAAAGCATTCTCTGCAGCAATCAAGGGTGTAAAGGTCATATTTAAAATAGAAAGAAAAGAGGACAGAAATGAAGAGAGGGAGGCAGAGCATAATTGGGGCCAGTAATGTAGGTCCAACCCCAAGGACAGGGTATGGGATGTCTATCGGTGTCCCACTTCATTCTTTTATGTCTGTTTTGAAGTCAACACACTCTGATCACCACAGCTTATTGTTACTCAGTACTCTTCTGTCAGTACTATACCAATTACTCAGTGTAAGGTTCTTTGGTACTATATAAATGTGGTGTCTATTTTTTGCCCCTTTTGAGTGATATGTGTTGCCTCTGTTATATTACTTTTGTCTTAATTAAATCTATATTGTAAAAAAAAAAAAAATAACTTTTAAAATAATGAAAGGTGTATTTGTTCCCTGTGGTATAGTTGGCATGCTCTAGATTCACTCCAGTTTTCTTTTATATATAAGGTTCAGTTCTACTAATATTACTAATCCCCATAGTGTAGCTATTTCAAGAATAATTCAATTGCCCCCAGTGTCATCTCTCAAACCTTTATGGTTTGAGAGATAACAGTAAGCAAAGTTTCCCCCTCCCTCCCAAGTCCCTGAAGTCAGCATTGTACTGACTGTAGGGATATCCGGTTTAATTTTCATCAGGCGGCTCTGCAGCAGTGCTGAGATCGCGTTAGCAAAAAAAAAAAAAAAATATTTCACTGAAACGGTCTTCTACGTGTGATAGCAAACCAAGCATATGTAGAAGACCATTTCACTGAAATAACTATTTTTTACTAATGCAATCTCGGCTCAGCTGCAGAGCCACAAGCCTGTCGTACGACAGACTTCCCCTGCAGTCAGTACAACGCTGACTTCAAGGAAAGGGGAGGGAGGGGGGAACTCTGCTTACAGTTTTCTCTCAAACCATAAAGGTTTGAGAGATGACACTGGGGGCAAATTAATTCTTTTTTAAATAGCTACACTATGGGGATTAGTAATATTAAAGTATTACTATCCTTTTAAGGATCATAGAGATGTGCAACATATTTCTCTGCAATATGTTGTGTGTCCCTCTGGTCCTTAAAGGGATAGTAAGGTTTCATAATAAAAGCAGCTCCAATTAATCTTCATAGTATTTGGGCCATGGAGAGTGTTAGTAGAGTAATTGAATGATAAAGTATCCCCCTACCGCCCCTTTTATTGATGTAACACTGCTCACCTCAGAACAGAAAGGTGGTGTCCAGATGGCTTACACAGAGGGACAGTCTTCAATTAACATAAGGGAAAAACCTGAAAACCTGTCAATGGGGGCAGGATTTCATTGCTCTCACAGTAAGAAGATTGTCCCTTGCTGTGAGCCGTCTGGCTTGTGGACCTGATTCCACATCTGAGGGGAGGTGGCTTACACTAGGTAAAAGGGGCGGGAGGGGGATACTTTATTATTCAATTACTCTTGAAATACAACTCTGACAGTATTGAAATAACACTTTCCATGGAAAGATATATTGCTAGTCTAAAAATTAAACATGCCAGACTTATTCAAATAGATTGTGAAAATAGGCAGACCAGATGGGTCAGTTGGTTCTTATCTGATGGCCAATGCTTTATTTATATATATCGACAGGTAACTAGAACTAAGACAAAATACAATTACCTCTTATTGCGAATAACAATAACTGAATGTTCTTGTCCATCACTGTATGTACCAGTTGGTGATTTAATTATGAGTTTTCTTGTGCTAGCTCCATCCATGGGATTGATATGCATTTCAATGTGTCCATTTACCAACATTATAGCGAAGAATGGCTAAAATAATAATAGGAAAAAAGTTTATTTTATCAATTTTTATAATAAATTATACTAAAACAAAACAACAAAATCATGACTTATGGAAGTATGGTCTTGTTGGTAGGTGGTATGGACCATTCAATTATAAACACGCTTAAATAACAGATACTCTATAATAAATAAAGACTCAGTGGTTCTTCAGAGATGAAGTTGATGACTCTTTACCTTATTTACTCTATATTACTTGAGACCAGAATAGTAATACACCATTAAATCTCATTATCAGGGCAATGCACTCATAGAGTAATGGATGGTGTTTTGCAAGCTGGTCTCATGCAATGCTACACTGACCATCTGGACTCATGCAGTTTGTGTATAGTGATAACTCATAGATGCATTAAGATCAGCATGTGGGACTAATGACCTTTTAAAGTCAAGATAGAATTAACTGACCTGGTACCTTTTTTTAGAATATTTTTTTAATATTACCCATGTGGATGCCCAATGACCAAGAACCTTTTAAGCTCCAGAGAGGTTGCAATGCGTTGGATACCTCTGGCAATCAAAGGGTTCATCTTTACCATGATATTGTCAACACACATTTGACAAGTTGTCTGTCTGTCCTCTATTAAAGGGATAGTATTACTTCATTTTATCTTTATTTTATTTTGCAGGCATTAAAAAAACATGAAGAATGATATAAGTCTTATCTCTCAAACCTTTATGGTTTAAGAGATATTCACAAGCAAAGTATCCTCCCCCTATTCAGCCACATCAGAAGGGAGGTGCCCAGGTAGACTGCAGAGAGGGACAATCTTCAATTAAGATAAGGGAAAAAGCTGAAAAACTTGTCAAGGGGGGAAGGGCTTTCATTCTTTTCATACAAAGAAGATTGTCCCCTGCTGTTATCTGTCTGGTCTTACAACCAGATTCACATCTGAGAAGAGATTGCTTACACTAGGTAAAAGGGGCAGGAGGGGAAACTTTGCTTGTGAATATCTCTTAAACCATAAAGGTTTGAGAGATAAGACATATATAATTCTTCATATTTTTTTAATGCCTACAAAATAAAATAAAGTTAAAACGAAGTATTACTATCCCTTTAAGCATTTGTTTCAACTCTTTGAATGCCAGAGGCGTACGCAACGCATTGCAAAGTAATACGTTAAGCCCCCCCAGCACTCAAAGAGTTAAACCCTTAGGGAGCAACAATGATACAGAAGAAAAGTTTTAATTTTGAATATTATAAAAAAAACACTTTGGGCTGTATTCAGGAAAATATAGAGGTAAACCAGCTGCACCACAGTGAAGAAACAGAAATGTACAGATTCCACTCTGGCATTCAATGAGTTAAAAGCTCCACTGAAATTAACCCTTTGAGAACCGGGGGTGGGGTGGGGTGTGCAACGCACTGAAAAGCAAGGAGTTGAGCTCCTGTCTGACACTCAAAAGGGTTAATCGGAATTGCAGGAATTTTTATTTGCCCTCTATGGTGTAGTAGGTTTGGCCCAGTATAGTTCTTCTTTAACCCCTTGTGCACCAAAGGTGTATTTAACTCATTGCAAAGGTAATGATCTGCACACCCATTTTATCTTCCTGAATATGCTTCTTTGTTCTCCAAAGGACAAAATGGGCACCAGTGGGCACAGTTTATCTCTTGAAAAAAATAAGATTTGATGCTATGTTATAACACAGTACTGATAGATGAAATGTTTCTAAAATATAAAATAAATTAGTTTGCTTATAAAGCACCAAGATATTTTGCAGTGCTGCACTAAAAGGGAGACATAAATACAACTTATTGTGATACATACAGACAAATGGATCTATAGGTGTCATTGTGGTAAAGTCTGTAGCTGTAATTCTACTTAGCTATTCATATATATATACATGCCCTGTTCAGAGATTTATGCTAAGGTGCTTTGTACATAGGTCCAACTGCAGTAGGCCCAAGATAATCCATTCTCAGAAGTAAAAGGGTTAAACAAGATCTATATGTGAACACTGTGATTTCTATTCAGATGGTTGGTCCAAACTACTTTACATTTCTTACACAGAGGGGACAGGCTGTTGGTGAAAGCTTTTACCCCTCAAAGCAATTAAGTACAAAATAAATAAATAAATAACTTTAAATATTAAAGATATACTTGAAGGAAATGTGTGTAAAATTATCCTTAGTATTGCTAAAATATACTGAAAACCTTCACATATAGTGTGTTTCCAGAAACAGGAGAAGTAGGTTATTATAACCACACTTATTTTGAGGAAAAAGAGTTTGAATCAGGATAACACGTATTGTTATTACAGAAGCCCTACTGCTACTGCAAACGGAAAAGGCTTCTCAGCTAGGAAATGTAATCATAATGGGAGCTCTCAACTACACTGAATTTAACTGGCAAAATGAGTCTTCCAGCACAACCAAGGGAATTAACTTTATAAGTATTTTTAATGATATTGTCATGTCCAACAAGAGAGGGGTAAAATGTTTGCCACATGTGTATCATGCAAATTATTTTACTTAAACTGAATCAAACAAAAAATGGTCAGCGGGAATTCACAAGAAAACATTTTTTCACTTTTTTCATTGTATTAAAATCAATGATACTAATGTTATTTCTCCACATATTTCCCCATGTAAACCCTCCATGCTAACACAACAGATTGTAAGTAGGTTTTAGTTTCCTGCATGTTGTCAGTCTGTGCTTCAAAGACAAATGTTAGCTAGTATAAAGGAAGACAGGCAAAGAGGAGGAGCTGGAGTTTCTTGATTTAAGGAGTACTGGTGGAGGCCAATTGTTCTCTGGACAGGTGGGGTGCAGGGAGTGTGGGAGTGAAGGACGAATGGAGAGTTAAAAAAAAGTAAACATCAACAATACTATCATTATGTCCACCAAATGTTGTATGGGTAAGAAGAAAGAACTATGAGGAATCTGTGGACATGGCAGTATAGTTAAAAAAATGACTGCAGTCATATTTGCTACAACTTGTACAGTAAGTTGGAGCTGAAGAGGTGACAAGGTTAACAGAGTCCCACGAGTGCCACCCTAAGTTCCCCCTCCACTGGTCATGTTAAAGTTAACCCCTTAAGGATCAGCCACGCACGCACGTGGCGGTCACTTAAGGACCAAGGAACATGTTTTTTTTTGTTTTTAATCTGATTCTGGACTCCCACGCGGGGAGACTGGAATTCCATGACGGTCCTGGTACGTCATTGGTCCTTCAAATAAATCCAGCCATGACGTCAAGGGTCCTTAAGGTGTTAAACAATTCTTCTATATGCTGCCAACACACACTTACTCATAAGAAAAACTGTGTTTTTTCCACAACAAAATCCTGCAAAAACGAAATGGGACTTTTCATGTAATCTAAATCCCAAACAACAGAGGAGCCAACTAGAAATGAAGCCTTACTGGACCTAGAGATCTTAACTCCTTAAAGTGGAACTTTCACCCCAAGCAAGTTTATCTTATTCAATGTGTATTTTAAACTGGATATGGGTTTTTTTATTCCTTATTTTTAACCCTTTGAGTGCCAGAGGGGTATGGAACTCATTGCTCTGCAATGCATACCGTACCCCTCTGGCACTCAAAGGTTTAATTGACAATATTATAGAAGAAATAGCCTTTCAAAAAAGTACTTTGTGACATTCTGTGTAGTACAAGCTTTACTACACTGTTCTGCAAGGCTGTTCCCATCCTGAAATACTCCACCTACCACTCCTCCTACCTCTCCCTTGGACTGTCTTCATTATATTCTTTACTTCTAGTGCGGCTGAAAATGGAGGGCATTATAACTCCTCCGTCACTACTGGAGAAGGTGCTCATGCCTCCACTTTCCTTCCTCCCCCCGCACATGCTCAATGAACATCACCTTCCTCTTAGTGCCAGCCTGTCCAACAGCAACCCTTACAGAATCTTACATGGCAGCACTGGAATGGAACACACAAATGACACAGGTTAGGCATGGAGAATGCAAGCAGCTTTTCCATTTCTAGCCCGTGCCAGTTGTATGTCCTATTCAAGCGCTGCCTTGTGAGAGGGGAGCAGAAGGCGATTCTGTAAGGGTTGCATTTGGACAGTAGGAGGGAGGTGATGTACACTGAGGTTCTTGAGCATGCAGGTGGAGGAAGAGAAGTGGAGGCGTTCATCTGGGAGCTGAGCTCCTGTCTTGTGGGCATTCTTAAGGTAGAAGGGGGATGGAGAGCACCGCCAATCATACTAAATGTAATCCAGGGGGATAAGGTTAGATTTTTCAGCATAGGGGACAATTATGTAGGTTTAATAGGCATTTTTAAGCTTTTGGGGGGATCTACACCAATTTGAAGGTGAAGTTTAAATGTGACAGGATGGCCAGGGTTTATTTTACCCTAGAGGATCAGGGCCATTAAGTTTGCAGAGCCGGCATAAGTGAGCGATCACATGTACTAGCCCTCCGAGAGACAGGCTGAAACTAACTGCTTCAGTCTTGGCGAGGTCAGTTTTAGACTCCAAGCATGATATGTGCCCTCAGGCATACTTTGATCATAAAATTCATGACATGCCAGGACAGTCACCAGTCCTACATGGGGCTCAGATGGTGCATTTGTACCAGAACCCAGCATCCAAGCTGCCCAATCTGCCCATAGGTTCTTGTTATGACTTTGGGAAAATACTTTTGTGATAAGACTAACTAAGCCAAAGCATACACTAAATGATGCAACAGTGAATCTTGTTCAATGAACATATAGTAAGAACCATGGAAGTAAATGCATTGTTTAATGTGCAAAACAAACCTGGCCCCTTCAGGGTTTAACCCTTTGAGTGCCACAGGGGTACACCCCTCTGGCACTCAAACAGTTAACATCACATTTAAGGGTTGTAATATTACAACCATCAGTACACTGTTTACCATAGGTGTGCAATCTGCAGCATTTAAACTGATGATGGAAGACAACTCCCATCCTCCACAGCCACTATTCAGAAATACACAATAGTAAGCGATAACCCAAACTGCGAATAAGCCTAATTTTTCCTACCCTTTTCCTACTGAATGACTGGGCCTTGGGCTTTGCCTCTGGGGATTAAAGTTTGAAAATCTAATTTCACAAAGTGCCTGCAGCTTTACTATAGATCAGTAGGATTCTCACAGCACTGCATTCAGTAAGCTAAAACTGCACGTTCTGTATGCAAAAGAGGTAATCAATTTTACATTTTATTAAATTCCTAATTTGTTATAGTTACATACAGTTATATTAGTAAAGTCAGAAATGGAACAACTATGGAGAAAAATAAATAATAAGGGAATGTATAAATCAACCAGCTCAGCTACACTGTCATTATCCTCCAATGCCAGTGGCTGCACTTGAGGGGCATGCAACAGAACACATGATCGCTTTACTGCAAATCAGCACATAGACTCCACCATCATTACATTTTAATGTCATCCCCTGACCCATATTATGGGAAGGAAAATAAATGGAGTAAGGTTATACCAATTTCCTCTGCCCCTTGTTGGTACATTGCGTACCACCTGGTATGATGGAAAGGAACACCCACAAAACTGTCATACACACTATCCGTCCCTTGATTCAAGCAGCTGCACCATAACAATTCCTGTTAAATTAAACTGAGCTTTTAACCCACTGAAAGATAGAGGTCTCAATGAATTGCAAAGCAATGCATTCAAGATTTCGCTGGCATTCAGTGGGTTAAAATGCTCTATTCAAGAACATGGAAATTTAGGACTTTTTATTTGTCCCCTATGGTGCAGTTGGTTTACTCCAGAATAACTCCAGTTTGCTTTTACAAATATGGGCCAATATTTGTAATACCTCTTGCAATTTTAGTGAAAGTAGAACTGTCACATTCCAACCTCTCCCAAATTGGTGTAGACCCCTAAAAGTCTTAAAAATGCCCAGGAAATCCATATGATCTTCCCCCATCCTAAAAAAATTCAACCTTATCCCTCTTCATTAGAGAGAGAGGTAGAGGCTGACATCTTGATTAAGTTTCATACAATCGCCTTCTCCCCTCTCACAAGGCAGTGCTTGAAAAGGACATACAAATGGCATGGGTTAGACATGGAGAAGGTGCTTGTGCTCTCCGTGTCTACCCCATGCCATTTGCCTGTCCCATTTATGCTCTGCCTTGTGAGAGGAGAGCAGAAGGTGATTCTGTGCGGCACAACAGGCTGAGGTTTGTGACCGACTGGGCAGAGGAAGGCAAGTGGAGGCACAGGCACCTACATATACATAGTAACATATACATATACATAGTAGTAAGCTACTCCAGTAGCTTCGTTTTCAGCCGCACTGGTGGTGGGGTGAAGTACTTCAGGATGGGGACAGCCTTGCAGAGCTGTGCGGTAAAGCTTGTACCACACAGATCTTCATAAGGTACTCTTTTTGAAGGCTTATTTCTTCCATAATATTGAACATTAAAAAAATAAAATAAAAAAACCCTATATCAATGTTACAATATGCATTGAATAAGATAAGCTTGCATAGGGGTGAAAGTTCCACTTTAATGCTAGAGATGTCTTCACAATGCTTTACAATGGCCTGGAGGCCCCTCTAGCACCTACCTGTATCAGCAGGAATTGTTGTTTGATCCCTGGTACTATGGTTTTACAGCAGAACAGCACCACATTTGTCTTTCTACATATGCCACATTGTTTCTAAACACATTTTGCCTGTGATCCCTTTATGTTTGTGGACAGCAATGAACATGAGATACAGTCCACACTATACCATCTGAATTCCAGAGAGGTGTCCAATGCATTGCTTTTTCAAGGTTTTGGCACCCCTCTAACAGTACCCTCTGGCAAGAAAACCTTTTAAAGGAATGGTATTGTTTATTATGAAAATAAAATATTGCAGGGTTATCTTGCTGGGTAAAACAGGGTACTAACACTGATGAGAGATGGATTATTCAAAAGTTATTGCAGCCCAAATTTGCATTTTTGTGTGCAGTACTTTCACAACCTGAAATGTTATAATGATGTTGCTGTTATAGCAGATTATGGACAGCTATGATCAGTGACAATAACCCTCTATACAATGTTCTAGCATCAGAGCCACTGTAAACGTTCAGGCCTTGGAGGTACTGTACCTAAAACACAAGTTTGAGCAACAATACATTTTAAGTAAAATCCCTCACTGGGAGTCCCTTGTTCCATATTACACAATGCAATCCCTTTAAAAGAATGGCAATGCTTTATTTTAGCTTTCGTTATTTAGTAGTGTATATTAATTTGCTTTGACTGCTAGCCATTTTTCCTTAACTTAAGTTTTTTAGGTCTTTCTTCCACTTTAGTGATGTGTGCTCCCCTACCTGTTATCTCTAAAATGAGATAACAGGATTCCATTGTATCTGGAAGACTAAACAGCTGAATCTCAGATACTTTCTACAGTCCAAGTAAAAGGAGCAGTCCCATTATCTAAAGAGGAAGGATTCAGTGGGTTTGCCCCAGAATTACTCCAATTCTCTTTTGTACATGAGGTCCAACATATCCAAGATTTTGTTCAACTTTTGGTGCATTGTTTGATTCTTTTAAAGGGGCAGAAATGTTTGAAATGAACTTTGAATCTTTTGCTCAGTATAAAATATTATTGAAGTCAGTTTCATTCATTAAAATCATGCACTTCTGAAGTTATCACATTTTTATTTTCCCCTTTCACTCATGTCGGTCCTTCAACACTGAAAAAACTGATAAGGATGACTGACTGAAAACCAAGCAAACAAGATTTATAGGATCACTAACACCTATAAATGATCTGGGGTTATACACAATTACATAACCTGTACTTCTTAGTAGAATCTGTAAAATATTTGTTTTACGAGATCTAACGTGTAAACTTATATATGCTCTGAGGGAGCAGACATTCCTGAATTTTCCAGGGCCCCCATTAGTAGGCCAAGATTATCTAGAAATGGGCTGAGGTACCATAACAGCCTTTATGAACACAAGAACAGTAGGAACTAATCACAATCAATTAACTGACTATCTTGTATAAGATCAAAAACAACATTAAAAAAAATCCTCTCTGGACCAAACAATTTACACATGCCTTTTAAAAATAAGTTTAGGATTATATTTTAGGGAAGTAAAAAATGAATAATACATTTTTACATATGTTAGCTGTAAGTACTTTATATCTATTTTTGGTATAAGTGCTACTTTAAAATCCTTCACTGTGAGTCATTTTACTGTACTTTGAACTGTACATTGAACATAAATCAATAGCTATCATTAGGACAGAGTAACATGATTTTTAGAGAGACAGTTTCCATCTTATCTGTCTGGGCAGCAGTGTTGCCATTGCAGACACTGTGTGCGTTCCTTAACTGACCTTAGAGAAAGGGTACAGAGGAGAAGAATAAAACTGTTATAACTTCAGAGGGTCTATGTTTTAAATAGTGACATTGACATCAGTCATACCAGTAAATATAGAAGAGCAGATTTAAATAAAGTCATTATCTCATACTAATAAAAGGAGAAGGCTGGCACATGACCAAAGTTTTCCATCTGTGCCAGCTACACCCCAGGGAGATAGTAAGTAGAAGATATTCTAATCTCCTCCATAATGCTTCCCCACAACATGCAGGAGGCGTGATTTTGCCAGCAAGGTCTCCAGGCCTTGCAAGGATTTGCCCTCCTTCCTATTTCACTCCTTTCTCGAATTAAGCCTGTCTCCACTGGAAGGTCCTCCCTTCACCTCAGTAGCATTATCAGCACATACACATTTCCCTCCCTCTACCCAATTCCAATGAGTAGGACTCCCATCTGACAGTTCAGCTCAGCAAACGGCATGCTTTAATTGTCGCCTGCTTCCTCCACTGCTGTGTCTTCTCCTCTCAGGACTTGTTGGTCTGAAGATAGCTTTGTGCCCTGTCAAGACCTGGCAGGGCACTACCATAGTTTCAATGAGCAGAACTCTGAAGGTGCTGACATGCCACAAACCTATCTTCACTCCAACAGGTCCTGCAAAGGCAACGCACAGCAGCAGAGGAAATATCCCTTTCAATGCAAACCCTGTTTGAGGTTAAACTGGAGTGTGAAAGGGGTCAAACATAAGCAACTGGTAAATGCTGATGTATAGAAGAAATGAAGGTCTATCATCTACAAATAATTGGTGATAAAGGAATATGTGGCTTCATTGAGGATTGCAAACATATTTAACTTCTCATAAAGTCCAGGGGCAGAGTTTCTGCTAGTGCATCCAATGCAAGGCACCAGGACCCAGAGCTTGGGGGGTGGCGGCATTGAACTTCACTCTACCTGTAGAGTGGTGGAAAACTTCAGATTTAAAACTACCATTATGCCATTCACAGGATCAGAAGAAAAGAAGGATTGAATGGTAGATGTCACATCATGTCCAGCCCCATGCTATTCTCTCTGTGTGCAGTCAGGACGCATTTAAAGGGAGAGCTGCTAGAGCCTTCTGGGGATTTAAATTCACTATACTGTATACTGCTATTCACTCCATGGGATGTTGAATTTAAAGGGATAGTAATACTTAAAAATTACTATCCTGCATCTTGTAGCCAGTAAAAAACTGGGTTAAATGAGACCAGCGCCATCTCTCAAACCTTTATGGTTTGAGAGATATCCACTTTCAAAGTTTTGCTTTTTGCCTTTTCCCCTGATGTCAGCGTTCTAGCTGACAGCAGGGGAATCCGGTCCCTGAGCAAATGGAGGTCTTCTATGTGTGCTTGGTTTGAAAGTACACGTAGAAGACCATTTCAGTGAAGGATTTCTTCCATAATGTGATCTCGGCTCTGCTGAAGAGCCTCGACCGGTCCCCGGGACCGGATTCCCTTGCTGTCAGCTAGAACACTGACGTCAGGGGAGAGGCAACTTTGAAATATGGGCACATTTAACTCAGTTTTTTAAGGGCTACAATATGGGGGATAGTAAAATTGCATATTCATAGCCAGTCACAGAGAAAGGACAGCATTGGGCTTGACATGGTTGATATAGTCCCCAACCAAGGCTTCCTTTCCTTTTGCTCCTGGGGGTTTTGCTGTGCTTCTTGCATCTGTGTCTCTAGGAAATAAATGTGAGAAGCCTCCGTGTATCTGCTGGCCTTGGGGAAGCCATTATTTGCCTGTGTAAATTCCTGCATTTTCAGTTCTGCTGCTATGTTGCGGATCAATCTCAGATTGTAGGAGCCTGGTTAGAGGAAAGGGTGGTTGGGAGGGGACTTCTTGGAGGGCCAGTCATATGTCTGGAAGAGCGGGCCACTGTCTAGCTCAGTCTCCCACTTGCTGCTGTAAATAGAGCTACACTAGTGATTCTACAGAGCTTACAATTGAAATGAAGCTACACTATTGATACCACAGAGTTTACACCTGAAATGAAGCTACACTTGGTCACACCTATCCATAGACTTCATGGTCGAATTACCTGCATCTAAGGGCCACACAGTCATACTTATGATTGTCGACAGATTCTCTAAGATGGCTCACTTTGTGCCACGAAAGGGCAACAAGTCCTAGCCTCAAAGAGGTTTATAAAGCAGAAGAAGGAGGAGGCCCAACAGAATTGGTCCATAAACAGGCATCCATGCCAGTGCCTGTAACATGACTTAGCAATGAGGAAGTGGCTGGAGGCCATGCTGGCCGGCGGCCATACAGAGGTAAGAGCACAGGATCGCTTAGGACTCAAACGGAGACTGTGATAGTGGACTGCGAGAGTGGGCTCGAACAATAATAGAAATGGGCCACTTGATTGTATTTGCCCTCCAGGGCTGCCAGCCCTCCCCTGCTGGTGGGAGACATGAAAAGGGAGAGCAACCTATTGGAGTATTGAGATTTGTCGGTGTATGGATAGCAGGAGACAACGGCTATATACTGATATATGGGCGTTCAAATGCTGTTCTTAAGCCTTTCAGTGCTAGAAGGGCATGCAATGCATTGTATACTCCTATTAGCTTCTTGCACTCAAAGGGTTAATCATTTGAGTGCAAGAAGCTAATGCATCACTTCTCCAACATAGAATATCACAGTGATATCACTGGAGAAGCCATCTCCACTTTATCAGAAAAACAGACCTGTACTTTTCTGTTTTAGCGTTTGTTTTGGGTTTGGACCCATTTTGGAATCTTGGATAATCCCTTTAGTCCTTGCTGCCCTCCATGTCTTATTCACTTGGGTTCTTATTTTTATTTATTTTATGTACTTGTTATGGTATATTAGCACTGTGAGTTTTTTTTTCATTGCCTTGATCCATCTGAGAGCAGAGCGCAATGTATTTTACACACCATTATGGCACTCAAAGAGTTATAATACAGCAGTTATTTTACAGTCAAATATTTAACCCTTTGAGTGCCAGAGGAATGCGTTACGTACCCCTCTGGCAATCAAAGGTTTAAAAGCTTTTAAAAATAAAATTTAAATACGTATTGAAAAGGAGTCAACATATTTTTCCAAATTTTTTCTTTCATAAAGGTAATGCTACCTTTGTTTTAACCCCTTGAACGTCCACAGACATACCCTTTAGAAAACATTTGCATTCACACAACTAACACAACAATATATAACCAACAATCCCACAGGCAAAGCCGTGCAACATTCACTTTTACATTATTATTTCTTTAACAAATACAATACTCACCATTAAAGCTTGTCTGCGGCTGCGTTTTTCTGTTGGTTTGCCAAGCCCAGCCAATATAATGCCAGAGTCATTCATAGTGGAAAATGACACCATTAGTTCTGATTCTGGTGACAAGGATATGGGCAACATTTCCACGTATCCATTATTTAAAACTGTAATGCTGCGTGTTGGCTATTTAGACAAATAAAGGAACAAAAAAAAGAAGATGTAGTATATTTACTTTGCCTTAAAATACGTTTGAAAAACCAAGGGAGGTCACATTTCCCATTTCAAATAGGATTTTGTTTGAGTCTTCCACACATTTAATCTAAATTTTAAAGCGGAATTACCACCTATTTTAAACTATGTCAAATAATTCCCCATCGGCTCCAAAAGGGACGGACAGAACAGGCGTGCAGAGGTCACTATGGAAAGATGTCTGCGCTCTCTACTGTCTGTCAGTGCTGGAGCAGGGTATCATTCTACTTAACCAGGTAATTATTCTGGTGACTAGCACTACTGAGCAGCTAGTCACCAGATGGGGAATTATTTGACATAAAGTTTAAAATAGGTAGTAGTTCCGCTTTAAAATATATTAACAGGTAAAGCCTCACTTTTCCATAGACCTATTTAGCAAAGTGCCCCAGCTGCAATAGTGATACCAGTAAAATCAATTCAAAGTAATAGCATCATACATAACAAAGTTATACATTACATATCCTAATAATAACCCCACTTACGTTATTATGGACAGAAAATCCTAATGGCTCAACTTCATTTTGCTCTTGTTCAACTACTGTCATGGATGTCATAACTACAGAGATGGATATGACTTGCTGGTAGAACTACTGGTCCTCAGCCCACTGCACATGGTAATCTGCTGTGGGTTCATGCACTCTGTCTACTTTAGTTTGGGGAAACAAAACAAATGGATATTCCAGCTAGTGGTGTTTGAGGTCCAGAGGTCCTTATATAGTCATGTCCATCTCCATGGACTTGACATCCAGGACTGACTGAAGTTATCTCTTGAACAAAGTTGTAAGTGCAACATTCATTATTATTATGAGATGTTAGTGCTTGTCTATGGGGTTTCTATCATATCTGCTCTTATTAAAGAGATAGTAATGTTTCACAAAAAAGCAGCTCCGATTAATCTTCATAGTATTTGGGCCATGAAGAGCATTATTTCAATACTGTCAGAGATGTAGTTCAAGAGTAATTGAATGATAAATTATCCCCCTCCTGTCCCTTTTACTGATGTAACACTGTTCACCTCAGATGTGGAATCTGGTCCTGGAACCAGACAGCTCACAGAAAGGGACAATCTGTGTGAATAAGGAAAACCCTGCCCCTCTTGACAGGATTTTCCTTATGCTCACTGAACATTGACCCTCTCTGCAATCCATCCGGACAGTCTTGCTGTTCTGAGGTGAGCAGTGTTACATCAGTAAAATGGGCAGGAGGGGGATATTTTATTATTCAATTACTCTTGAACTACAACTCTGACAGTATTGATATAACACTCTCCGGAGGCCAAATACTATGAAAATGAATCAAAGCTGCTAGTTTTGTGAAACATTACTATTCCTTTAATGCATATGTCTTCAAATATAACCTTAATAGTGCACATCAGTGTTTTGATGAATATGATAAGTGGCATTTGCATAAAATTATGTAAAATCTTCAGATTTCATCTAAAGTCATTGCTGAACAGTAAGATATGTTTATGTTCAGTCATTTCCAATTTATTTTACAGAGATACAGTGATCCTGACAGTCAGTAAGCCTCTTTGGGGATGGGGATTAATTACTCTGCCATAACAATGTACTTTAAGCATAGGAAAGCAGACAGCATCCCATTAATAGCTAACGATCAAAAAAGAGGGTTGTATGGAATTGCTAACTAAACTGTTACACAGATAGAACACTTACTTGTATAACAGTTTCCCTTTAAAGGGATAGTAATGTTTCACAAAAACAGCAGCTCCAATTAATCTTCATAGTATTTGGGCTATGGAGAGTGGTATATCAGTAATGTCAGAGTTGTGGTTCAAGAGTAATTGAATGATAAATTTTCCCCCTCCCGCTCCTTTTACCTAGCGTAAGCCATCTCTTCTCAGATGTGGAATGCAGTCCATAGACCAGACAGATAACAGAAGGGAATCTTCTTCCTATGAGAACAATGAAAGCCCTGCCCCCCTTGACAAGTTTTTCAGGTTTTTCCCTTATCTTAATTGAAGATTATCCCTTTCTGCAATCTACCTGGGCACCTTCCTTCTGATCTGGCTGAACAGTGTTACATCAGTAAAAGGGGCAGGAGGGGGATACTTTATCATTCAATTACTCTTGAACTACAACTCTGACAGAATTGAAATAACACTCTCCAAGGTCCAAATACTATGATGATTAATTAGAGCTGCTTTTATTATGAAACATTACTATCCCTTTAAAGTCTGAACAGTTTATTACCATAATAATAATAATAGAAACTTTAAGAGGCAAATTTATTTTTAAGAAATTAAATCATGATATACAAAATACCAATATGATTTATTCAACCAAGTAAGAATGCTTGATCAAGTGCTTTTTAAAAATGTTTGACATTGAAAACTAAGTGATTAGAAAGTTACAGCTTTCTATAGTAATAATCTAAATTGCTTATTTTAAGTAAGCCTTCATTTTAAATTAATGTATCTGGCTCTGAGCATTCTATATGAAACTATTCACTGTCGTACAATGATTTCCATGATGAGCATTAATCACAGTCTCTAGGAATTCTCTGCTGTACAATCATTTACATGAGAAACATTCATCACAATCTAATAACTTTAGCTTGACAGATAATGCAAACTGAAGAACGTTTATGAGCTGGATTTTGTACAAGATTAGTGTTGACTTTTGCAATTGCCCGTGTTGACCGATTTTTCTTCCAAGAAACCAGATATAATACTGTGCATTTCCTACCTCCAGTTTGCAGCCTTTTCTAACACCATAGGCATTTCTGAGTAAGTCAAAGTTCGAGCGTGAAATTTCCAGATTCTTGATGCAGCCAACATAAGACCTACTGCTGAGTTGTTTCCTACAGAAATAAACAGATGATATTTGTCTGTGTTCTCTTGGGTTCTAAAGTACAATACACAAGATTCTGAATGATATATATCATTAAACCGATGAGCAGACAGAGCACAGAGACAGGACTAGAAGACATATTCAAGAAACTAAAGATGAGTGGTTCTGAAACAAATTGGCAGTGTCATAGGTGGTAAATCAAAATGGCAATTGATTTAAATGGGGTGTTTAACTTTGTGAATGTTAGTGATACCTCCGGTTGGTTGTGAAAAAATGCACTGGAGAACTCTCAAGCATCTAGTGGGTAAACCCTTTGGTTGCCAGAGAAATGCTCAACGCAATGAATTGCACACCTCTCTGACACCGAAAGGGTTAAAAGTACCATTTTAAATCAATGGGCAATATTAAGCAAATAAATGCATACATTTTCTTATGTTATAGTCATTTGCCCTTTTGCTTTTAATCTCCTGGATGCTAGGGACATTTCCAATGGATTGCAAAGGGTTAATAGAAGATGTCAGCTTCAAGCACATAGTACCAAACAGCCACTTTGGAATGTGTTCTTAACCGTCTGAATGCCAGAAGGGAATCCAAGTCATTGCTAAGCTGCATTCATGAAGCTAAATTGTGCAATTTTGGAGAAAACCAACTGCAGCACAAAGAAAAAATCTAAGTTCCTATTAACATAAATGGCCAATTTAATCTCTTGAATGCTAGAAAGGGAAGTTGGATTCAGGTAAATGCAAGGATAGCCGGCTCAGCTGGTTCAGTCAGTACAGAGAAGCTGTGATACATAACTTCTCTGCCATTCTCTCATTTTGGAATAAAAGGTATGCAGTCCACATCTTTATGGTATTGAAAGGGTTAAGGAAGCAATACTGTTTGTGGTTCTGATGCAGTCAGCCTTCAGGGTTGTTGAACTGGTGGAGATGTGTAAGGGAGAGCATACCTTACACCATCACCAGCAGTACAACTCTGCATGCTAAAAATTAAATTCGACCCCCTCCCCTTGCATTCTTAAAGGGATAGTAATACTTAAAAATTACTAATCCCAATATTTTAGAACTAAAAATAAGAAAGTAAGCCTATCGTACGACCATCCGGTGGCTCTGCAGCAGAGCCGAGATCGCGATAATAAAAAATAAATCATTCACTTACAACTCTGACTTCAGGGAAATGGGAGGGAGGGGGAAACTTTGCGAGTGAATATCTCTCAAACCATAAAGGTTTGAGAGATGTCACTGGGAGGGGGGGGCAATTACTTTCTTTTTTAATACTACAATATTCTTAGTGCATATGGCAGTGTGTCTCCATAGCTAAGGCAATGCGCTCACCACACATCTTCAGACACACATTGCCATAGCATCGCCCCTTACTGCATCTCCTTCCAGTTCTTCTTAGTACACAAGCATCACTGAGAAATATGTATACCTAACAGCAGTATAATTCACTAATATTCACCTCTATAGTGAACTTTCATGTTAAAATGTAACAGCACTCTAGAGATGCAGAATACTGAGCAATGTCCTTCTGGAACAGGTCTCTGACAAAGCATTTACAATTTATATTGTTTACATACATACACAATTTTCATATGTGTTTTTTCATGACATAGACTAACCTAGCCTAAGCCTCATTGGACCAGACATAGGATGTTTTTGCTTGACTGGTTTACATTTATACACACTTATTGAGGAATGATTCAGTGCAGGCTATTCATTCCAAGGCCTGACCAAATGACCAGCGGACACCCCTTGAGATTAGAGGAAAGGAGGTTTATACTTCAGCTGGATACAGCTCCAACGTAATGCTTTGGAATGGGATGCACACCTCTATAGCATCCAATGGGTTACTATTGTCTAAGCTCCTGTATATTTTTATAATCTATTGATGTCGCTGCATTAAGCCCTTTTGTAAGTAAGAGAGTGGAATTTAATACCTAGGCTAATCCTATCAGCTTACGATTACTATGAGTTTGAATACTGATAAGAAAACAATACTCGAATAATTACCTGACAGCCCTGGATCTTGGAAGTCCACCAATATAAATGGGATCCTTTTCTGATCTGTTAAGGTCGTTAGCAACTCCAGGGGCCTCTCCTTGCTTGGTTTCCTTTTGACTTGAGTTATATGAATCCATAATTGTTAAAATACCTTTGTAACATTAAAACATATGTTACTAAATTATTAAAATAAAATGTTGAAGTCATTATATATATTGCTATATTACTGGTGCACAACCAGAGTTTATGTACCAAAACACTTCCGTAATTACTTCATATAATATTGTAGTTCAATAGACAATGAAGTAAGTTTTATAATATTTATTTAGGGTGTTATATAAAAAACTATATGCTGTAATAATTTTCCTGCCGAATAAAACAAGGACACTCCCACTGTTTTCAGCTGTTTTATTCAAATGTTATAACAGTTAAAATTGTCAGGAAGTGAATTACTGTGTGATTACCTCCTGAAGGATTTCACTGGCGGCTTGCATATTCTGGAGCACTGCTTGTCATTGACTCACCTTTCCCTAAATTAAAACGTATAACTAAATGGAATCAGGCCACTAAAGGGCACTGTTGATGTAAAAAAAACAAGAGATTAAACTGTAATAACTCTGGAAATATGCAGCTCTCAGCAGTGGGATAACCATCATTTTACTTAACAGGAAAAGTCCCTATATATATATATATATATATATATATATATATATATATATGTGTGAAAAATGTAGAGGAAATCAGCACCCTCAGGATACTTTTTCTAGGTGCAACAGAAGTTTATTAAGAGACCAATGTTTCTAACCCAGCCGGGATCTTTATGAAGATGCATTTTATATATATATATATATATATATATATATATATATATATATATATATATATATTTATTTATATTTATATGAAAAAAGAAGGAGGGCAGCACCAGTGTGACTTTTTAAAGGCGGCTTGATTTGCAACAATTGGTCAAGAACACATGGTCGATGTTTTGTTCATGAGTCCTTTATCACGAAACACTGACCATATGTTCTTGACCAATTGTTGCAAATAAAACCTTCTTTAAAATGTCCACGGGTGCTGCCCTCCTGCTTGTTCTATGTTTCATCCTGCTTTGGGAATGTGCACCTGGGCAACTACTGACTGAGAGCGATTGCTCATAAAAAATGTTTACTGCTCCTTTAATACCCAATACATTTGTGGTTTGAAGTCGAACTGTCACTTTTTTTTTAAAGGACATTTTGGAAGAGATTACAAAATCACCTAAGTCAAAGTTAGCTATTTTTATAAAATAACAGCTTATAAGATAAATAACTTTGTCAGTTTGTGTAAACTAGCTATTACTGGTGAGTAGGTGGAAGGCAGAGCAGTTTGTAATGTTAGTACCTGGCAGTACTGCTTAATTCTCAAATCCCTTATTCTTTACAAAATGACAGTTCCGCATTATGTACCTGAATAACGGTTCTCAACCAGTGCACCATGGTGCCACATTTATGCTGTGAAGACTTGGACACTACTTTTGTTGCCAACTATGCTCAAATGAAAATGGTCTTACCAGGACCGGATTTCCCAATAGAGTAGGAAACTGCTCCCATATTCTAAATGTGGGTGTGTCCAAAACCATCTCAATGTCCCTGCACCCCTCTACAGGCTATTATTTAAACCCCTGGATGTTAGAGAAGCAGTGTGTCGGAATTAAAGCTTTTTTGTCTTTGATTTTTATAGGCCAAGGGTATAGTCTGTGACTGGAAACTGTGGATAGGACTGGAGGTGGGGCCTTATGAGGAATAGGGGTGTGACCATGGGTGGCACTAAGGGCACCTAGAGTACCTGGCCTAAGGGTGCCTGGAATGTGAATCCAGCACCGATTAATACTGCGGATTGGGTGTGTTAGCACCTTGCAATGTCCAGTCACTGATAAAAAGGTTATGCATATGCATATCGTGCCTTCCAACCTTGATTTTATAATGTGAATGCCTTGGAGACCTCTCTAGCACCCAAGCGGTTAAGAGCCCCATTTAAACCAATGGGATTTCTTTTACTCTATGGTGGAGTTGGGTTATACAAGTATTGCTCCCAATTTGTCTTTATTCAAATGCAACATTATGCCACAAGTAATCTTACCTTGTTTTCGGTTGCGTTGGAAGGCAACTTTATACCAAGCTCCATCATTGTAACGCTCATCAGTTATCAGAGTTAGAGGTCCTGATCCAAGTTCAACGGATAGTCTCACCTTCCCATCCACTATTTCCAGGGAGAGAAAATCTCTCTGTTGACATAAATATACATAAACTGTTACCCAAATATGTAGATATCTAATATGTATTGATTATCTGAAAAATATACTATCACAGTTCTACAAGAATCCGTATATGAGAAAATAATTTAACATGCTAAAAACATTACTATTTTTGCTAATTATAGTTATCTATTTTCTTAAAGAACAAGTAAAGTTTTATTATGGAAAAAACATATACTGTAGAACTGTTTCAGTTGCTTTATTCGAAGGTTATCACAGTTCAAAGTGTCACAAAGTGGCGGTGCTGTTACTATCAAATACTATGGGGAACAATAGCTATTGGCTCAACTCATAGAATGCAATAGAATAACTGTCTGGACATCAACTTTCTGAATGAAGAAAATGTCAGCAGTACGTGTATCCATGTTGTACTTGGGACCAAAAGCCTTATAATGAAAATTTCTCATTTTAAAGAACACTATTACTTTCTGTAGCACTCTATAGCACATAACTCATTAGGTCACTGTCAGCTTAAAAACGCAGAGGTACTGTAGTAACCCTTTGAGTCTGACAGGGGTCTCCATCACATTGTTTTGGACAACCCTTTGGCACTCAAACACGTAAACTACTATTTAAAATTAAACAAATATTATTACATTATGCACTTTAGTTTTTAGGGATGTATTTTAAATATAGCACTGAAAATTATATGCTCGTTTCTTATGTAATTACTGTCTCCTGTTGGTTGTCATTTCATTATTCCATGTAGTCATCTGCCAGCACAGCTGCCACAATTGACCTGATGTCATGGTTTAGCTGCAATGAGACATGTACTCACAAGTCCACTTTGGTCTGTTATAAAGCAATGGAGCAGAAAGGACCTGGAACAGTAACTGATGGTGCTGATCCAATAGTTTTCTCAGAAAGTAATTATCCTGCATTAGAATCTGTCACAGTTTTGTTACATATATGGGGTTACCCACTAAAGTGTGATAAAGAGGTGATAAAGCGGAGATGACGTCTCCAGTGATTTCACTTCTCCAATTCCTATTTTATTCTATGGAGCCAATGCACTAAGATTTCTCCCACCTGAGAATTCTTAGTGCATAGGCTCCCCCATAGTCTTCCACAGAGGTACAGATGATGTTATGAAAGGTGCTCATTCAGGTGTGAAAGACTGTAAATAAAAATGTTACTCTTTCTTATACAGGATTTTTTACTTGCCAAAAATGCATTGTGATTGAGGTTATTAGATACTATATACTTTTTTTCTATCAGTCTTTTTCAGAGATCATCGTTCATTGCAGCTTCACAGATGACTGCAGGACCTTCAAATAGCTTTGCAAGTAGCTGATACAAGGGAATCACAAGATGGCAGCCAGCAGGGTATGTGCCAAAATGAGGAAAAAGCAAAAAATACAATAATGCAGTGCTCAGATCATTTCATTATAACATTTACAATAAAATAAGTGAAAGTTCTCCTTTATGCATGTCTTCATTTTAATACACGAGTGTTCTAAAACAAATCTTCTGATGTTAGATGCCACTGTTCGATATTCCTTTAACCTCTTAAGGACCAGATGATGTGCTATGACCGTCACAGTCCTTATTCCTTTAATGACCGGTGACGGTCATAGCACGTCATGTACTTTTTACTTATATCGCTCTACCGGGATCTCTGTAAGTAAAAATGGTGCCCAAAATTGACTGCTTCAAGACACCTCATCTCTTAGGCCCCAAAACGGCACGCCGGTACATGTAACAGGTCATGTGTACCGGCGCATCGGCAAGGATCAAAGCAGTCCTTAAAGGAAGGTAACTTTCCTAGACCGCTGGTCCTTAAGGGGTTAAGGAAAATACTAGATTTTGAGTGGAGTTTCAGCTGGCTGGTCCTGAATCAGACACCAATTCCTGGTGGCCCATTTTATATATCCCTTTAATGGCTATCAGTTAATCCCTTGGTCGCTAGAAAGGTCTCCAATGAATTGAAAAGGATTGAACTGGCAACCTCACTGGGAACCAAGGGGTTAAAACCTTTTTGTGCTTGTATATTATAGACTATGGGTATTTTCCGTGTCAGTCAATGGTTAATCGGGACTGGGTTAGAGTTATCTAATGAATGAGGGTGTGGTCATGGGAGGGGCTATGGACAAATATGGTGCCATGATCTACCTGTAAATCTGTCCCTGTGGACTACAATTTCCATCATCCTCAAGCAGCTAGTGGCTGGCAGAAAATAATAGGAATTTTAGTTCACAGCAGCTGGAGGATTACACATTGCCCATCCTTTTTCTAGAATCTAGATAGCTGCTAGAAATGTTAAATTCTTCATCTGAGTTAGTGGATAGTAATTTAGAATGATTCATAAAAAGGTGATAGAACAAATCAAGATAAGTCTCGAGAAAACTCTTACAGTTACGTTAGAAGCAAGGTACAGAAGGAGACCATTTGGAGAGAATGTGCGGAAATGGATGACTATCTGTGATGCAGTGGTTCGGAGGTTCTTTTCCACAATAGAATACCCACTGCCATCAAAGTGGAAAGCTGTGTCTTCATCCTGTGGACTGGAAACAAAGAGGCAATTACTCAAGGCTGTATTTTATTTACAGTAATGGAGAGATAGTGCAGATATTAATACATTAATAGTGCTGGTGAAAATGTGGGAGAAGGTTCATTTCTTTGAATTAGTTTGTAACAAAAAACTATTTTACACTGGCAAGTTAATACTTTTGGTAATAAAAATATACCCATTTTTCTTATATGCAATAAATTATGAGTTCCAACTACAAACAACAATCCGTAATGGCAACAATACAATTGAAATGGAAAAGAGCATGAAAGTCATTAAAGTTCTAATACTCAAACCAATGAAGGAAATGCAAAACAATCCCACACATATGTTTATATGTAACTTTATTTGAATAGTCAATCACATTCACATCCCTTTAAAATACTTTTAGAAAAACAAAATTGAAAAGAGTATCAACTTAATTTGCACCTTTGTGAATACGGGAGTGGAGAGAAGGATTATGTCATATGTGGGGAAGACCAACATATCATTTGGGTCACATTTGATAGCTTTGTTTTACCGCTACTAAAATCCTAGCATTAGCAGCTGCATTGCTGCAGTTCTGTTGAATAATTAAGATTGTCCTCATATGAGCAGTCATAGACTTTCAAAATAAATATCCTTAACCCTTTGAGTAACAGATGGATATGTATTGCTTTGCAAAGCAATGATTTGCATACACCTCTGGCATTCAATGGTTAACCCTTAAGTCCTTGGATGCTAAAGATGGTTAAAGATGGATGATGTTATTTTAGTCTGTACAGTAAAACAACTGCTCAAGAACTGTGGGATAAAATGAGTATAGGGAAATATGTTGTCCCTGGGCAGGATATCAATGAGAAATATGCCAGTGGACATGTATGTATGTATGTATCTTTATTTATATAGTGCCATATGCGTACATATCGTTTTACGGAAGTAGTAATAGTATAATACAAAAATACAGGACAGGGTTAAGAACAACAGGCTAACTGGGGTTACTGCAATATTAGCGGGGGGAAAAGTGCACCAAAGGGAAGCATACATTGAAAAAGAGAACATGCTTACAATCAAATTAGATAATTACATTTTGTAGGCTAGGGGAAGGAAGACATATCTTTCATTAATGGGAATTTATTCTGAATGTGACTATTTCTAAATATATATACTGAACATGTTTACAGTTCAGTCTAAAAGTATCTGGACACACGTGACACATGTTTTGTTGTTTTGGTTCTGCACTCCAGCACATTGGATTAAAATGAAACAGTAACTAAGAGGATAAAGTGCAGACTGTCAGCATTAACTTGAGGGTATTTTCATTAATAAATGTGCACTGCGTAGGGATTACAGCCCATTTATACATAGGCCCTCAGTTTTCATGGGGACCAAAAGATGTTGGACAAATGGCTGCTCAGCTGTTTTTTGGCCAGGTGTTTGTCACTAAATCATTATTCATGAACAAGAGAGCTAACAGAAGGTCTAGAGGTCATTCTAGATGTGTAATTTGCATTTGGAGTCTGTTGCTGTAGTGTCTCACCATGAGGAGAAAAGAATTGTCAATGCCAGTAAAGCAGGCCATCATGAGGCTGAAAAATCATAATAAATCAGACACAGCCTACATGGTAGGTGAGTTAAAATCAACTGTGGGACACATTTTTAAGAAGCAAGAATGTTCAGGTGAGCTCAGCAATAGCAAATAACCTGGTAGACCACAGAACACCACTGTAGTGGATGACCGAAGTATGCTTGCAATTGTGAAGAAAAAAACCTTTTCCGGTATCTAGCAGATCGAGAAGACTTTTCAGGATGCAGGCATAGATGTGTTCCATATAGAGAAGGATATACCAGCAACCACAGAAGATTAATCACAATGCCCAAACCACCGGTAACCCTCAAGAACAGAAAGGCCAAGTTACAATTAGCTAAAACTACATTAAAAAGCTGTAGAGTTCTTGAATAAGGTTTTATAGACAGGTGAGATGAAAATTAACTTGTCCCAGTGACGGAAAAAGGAAAGTGTGGGGAATGAAAGGAATTGTACATGGATACCACATTGTGAAATATGGTGGAGGTAGAGTTATGGAATAGGCATGTTTCAGAACTCATTGTAAGGCACTTTACCTTGCAGCAGGACTATGATCCCAAACATACTAATAAAGCAGCCAAGAATTTTTCAGGGCCAAAAAGTGGAATGTTCTTGACTGGCCAAGTTAATCACCCAATCTGAATCATTAACTGAGTATGTGTTTCCCTTGCTGAAGAAAAACTGAAAAGATAAATAACCACAAACAAAAAAGAACTGAAGATGGCTGTAGTACAGGTCAGGCAGAGCATCAGCAGGGAAGATACCCAGTATCTGGTGATACCTATTAGTTCCAGACTGCAGGCAGTCATTGAATGAAAAGGATTTACTATAAAGTACTAAATATGATGACTTTAAGATTATATTATTTGTCCAGTTAATTTTGGTCCCATAAAATGGAGGGGCTATGTATAAAAAGGGCTGTAAATTAATAGACACTGTTCACTATTTTTGCACTTTATCCTCCTAATCATTGTTTCATTTCAAAAGCAATGTGCTATAATACCAAGCCAAAACAACAAAATTGTCCAAATACTTATGGAATGCACTGTATTTATTGGTTTCACATATACTTTCCTAATACAAGTAACCTGCCTAATATTGTCAGCCACTCATAAATACCAAAGCTTTTTATGAATGATTGCATATGCATACCGATGATGAGAAACATATGTTGATAAACTGAAAAAAGATGCTGCTCAAATCAACCACTGATACATTTCTAAAGGGGGATAAGACCAATGCAGATAAAGGGGGGTAAAACCAATGCAGATAAAGGGGGATGGTAGGGAAGGAAATACTGTAAGTACAGCTGGAGATGTAAGAGGAAATCCAGGCAAAATTAATAAGGTCAAATGTACAAAAACACTCTATGATCTACGTTATCAAAAACAGCAGAAAGAGCAATCACTAGGAGCTGTCTTGTAGGGACATATAATTAGTCTTACCTGACGTATTAACCCTTTACGTTGGATACCACTCTGGCTCTCAATAGGTTAAACTTTTTTGTGTCTATATCTTTGTATGTATGATATTAATATGTTCTCTTCATATGCCTCTATTTTTATATTACAAATGTATACCATGAATGTAGCAACAAAGTCTGTTATTCCTATTTAAATTTGTCCTAAAAACAAGCATGACAACTAACACCCATGTAGAGCAATAGGCCAGTTCATACCATCCTATATAATAATTCACTAACGATGTTTGTCAGAAGCTGCCATGCGCAGTAGAGATGGCTGCGCACGCTGCAGTCATGCACATTAGAGACTGCTCAAGCCGCGGCAGATACAGAGATACAGAATCCTCTCTGCACACCTTCCTGGGACCAACGCGGTGCGTTCCGGCAGTCTCTACTGTGCATGACTGCAGCGCCGCCAGTGTTGGCCTGTGTACATGGGATTTAAAACTAGTGACATCATAATTACACAAAACATAAGACTTTGGAGTGGACTTAACTTACTGTATATTTCACACAAACCATTAATATAGCTGCCATCAGGAGTGAGCATTAGTTATACCACTCTAGTACCACCCTAACATCACTTGATATTTGCCTCTGATGGTGTATAAATGTAGAGGGGGGCTTAATTAATAAGAGTAAGGGGCTAGAGCAAGGGTGGGCCACCTTCGGCTCTCCAGTCAACCGTAAACTGGTTGGGGAAGAAAGGAATTTTAGTCTCCAACAGCTAAAGAGCTAAATGATGTCCACCTCTGGGCTACACACTTTTATGTTAATAACATAATGACTTTCCTAGGTAGGTGTACATTATGCAGCAGCCAGATATATCTACATCCTTTTTATTTGCATTTCAACACTAGCGTATTCCTAGATGGATGGTATGTTTTAAATCTTGAGAATGTTTACATGATTCTAAATGAACATGAGTGGGACTTTTTTTCTCTGTTGTGAGTAACTGCAATCTTACAAGAAGAAAACAAGCTACTGTGGATTCTATGCAAAATATTTACATTTGTTACTATGGGATCATGGCCCCTAAATAGATAACTCCTTCTGTTAATCATTTGAGCTCCAGAGGGGTACAGAAAGCATTGCAAAGCAATGCATTCAGTACCTCTCTGGCACACAAAGGGTTAATGAAAGTAAGAGCCAATGTATAGTCTGATACCATAGACTGTATCAGAATTGTTTTAAAAACAAACTGCCTGGATTTTCTGCAGAGTTATTATTGATCAGATGAAATAAGGTAAATACAGGATACAGAAATATCTCCAATTCATTGCTTCAAAATGATGGGTAAACCACTCTTGGATTTGAGGGTTTAAAGAGCTATTGATATTAATCTATGCAACAATAATAAGTGAACTATATTGCTATAAGAAACTCTTATTATGTTCTATAAAAATATGTATTTCACATTACAATTCAGTTTCTGAAACGAACAAATATGCTTGAGCTGTGATACAGCACCCTCTACTGCTTTCATCAGACATGGCGCTGATATGCAGCAATCTCCAGGTCAAACTGTAAATCGGCCACACAGTAAATTACTATCACTTTGGATTACTTTGTGTGTGACTATGTATCAGTGCTGATGGGAAGCAGTTACACTAAACATGGTCAGCAGGCCTGGGTGCTACTGTATGTGGCACAGGTATAGCAAATATAGAATACAGAAACACTTCAAATGGAGTAGAATATCAAGTAATACAATGTGAAAAACTGGACAGAAGGATATAATGAAATACTAGAAATTTAATAAGCCAGGTCAAACTCTCAAGGACCAAAATGGGGCGAAAATGTTGATCTATTAAATTTCTTATATTTCATTATCTATAGCCTATATACGTATACCAGCAAAAGAAGAAAGGTGATGTCTGTGCAAGAAGATGAAGTGTGAGTACCAAACTACACTGCATGACACCCCAAACATTTCCAGTAGTAGCCACAGTATCACAATACACTGCCTGACATCCCAGTTTTGTTAAACTGTTAGCCACAGTAGCACACTACACTGTCTGACAACCCAGACTTATTCCAGTGGTAGCCACTAGCCACAGAACCACACTTACACTGTTTGTAACTCCAGCCTTGTTCCGTTGCTAGCGACAGAACCACACTGCACTGCTTTACACTCCAGCTTTGTTACACCTGTAGCCACAGTCCCTGAATACCACACGCCTCACCTCCTGTTCTGTTTGTTATCCCAGCAAGGTCTCTACCTCTCTGTGCTACCCCACGGTGAAAATTAACTACTTCTGGCAAAGTTTATTTTCTCAATGGTCCCAGTATCACCAGGAGAGAGACAGAGACCCCATGGGGGAAAACTCTGACATGGTAAGCAAGGTGATGATGAGGAGGGTGATGATGGCAGCAGGGTAGGGAAGGACACAGATGAGGGTAATGATTGAGGGAGGGAGGGAAGATATGGGATGAGACACAAGAGACACAAAGCATTCCCTGTTGTATGTACAGTTTTAAAGGGATGGTAATACTTAATTATTACTAATTCCTATATTAAAGTCATATTGAAAATAAATGTATTGCCCCCAGTGTCATCTCTCAAACCTTTATGGTTTGAGAGATAATCGCTCCTACAGCTGCCCTCTCCCTCCCCCTTCCCTGTAGTCAGAGTTCTAGCTGACTGCAGGGAAGCCTGTCGTATGACCATCAGGCGGCTCTGCAGCACAGCCGCGATCGCGTTAATAAAGAAGAAATCTTTCACTGAAATGGTCTTCTACGTGTGCTTGGTTTTTTTATTAACGTGATCGCGGCTCTGCTGCAGAGCCGCCTGATGATCGTAAGACCGGATTTCGCTTCAGTCAGCTACAACGCTGACTTTGGGGAAGGGGGAGGGAGAGGGCAACTTTAGGAGCGATTATCTCTCAAACCATAAAGGTTTGAGAGATGACACTGGGGGCAATACATTTATTTTTAATATGACTTTAATATAGGGATTAGTAATAATTAAGTATTACTATCCCTTTAACAAGGAACAGCTCCCTTTCGCATTGGTTCGAGACCCTGCACTGTACTCCTCTACTCATTGCCAGCCCAGGGATCCAGAAACAGATAATGTGTCTTTCATTTATAAAATATTAATTTCATAAAATAAAAAATGTGGAATGTTACTATCTGACAGGTGTGCCCAGCAGATAAGCATTAACTGACAAATATAAAATGCTAAATATCTTATAAAGTATTATTTTAAATAAAAAATGTCTAAGGAAAATACAAGTCTCTTTCAAAATCACATGTTTGTTACAAAATGACAGTTCCATTTTAAATGGCAGGCTGGCTGATGGCAGCAGATAGATTTCATTCCTATTTCTCAATCTCTTTCCTCTAGTACCTGCTGAGACTCCTCTCTGTGCACATTTGACAGCTCAAATCCATATTAAAACAGTGTCCCTGGTGTGTTATCAGCTATAAAATATTGTAACTGAGGAGGCGTGCTTGCTCAAAGAGATTTTTTGCATGCATACATGGCATAATCTTTGTTTCAACAAAAGTACAGCGACACAGGGGACTGGTTGTGTATCATTACTACAGATCCCTGTACTGTACTGGATGGAACCATGGAACTGATTGTAGGGGAATACCATGCGTCACAATAATGGTGAGGACAGTGGAATAGGATAGGTTGGTAATAAGCAGGTTTAGGACTGCATGTTTCACTCTTTTTCCTTTCGACTCACTGACACTGATGTACTAAAAATAAGTGGAGCAATTCTGGAACAAACCAAATACACCATAGGGGACAAATAAAAATTCCACAAATTTCCATTGTTTTAAATGGGACTTTTAACCACTTCAATAATATACATGTCCGTTGGCATAGAAACCCAAAGATTCAGGGGTATAGAATCTTAAACAGTCAAAACCTCAGTGTCGCTAAGTGAGTGTTGCGAACAAGCCATCCACTGTAAAGGGGTTTGGGCCCCCACAAGAATGTTTATTTAATAAAACTATAACCATTTAAAGGCACTTAAACCATATAGAAACAGCACAAAAATTAGGGATTTTATATGACTGGCTCAAGGCTTCCTCATATTCTGTGAAGGAGAGTGGGCTGTTTCATGGCAGCTTGGATCTCCTGCAAGTGCCAATCAGCTCTCTGCGCTATTTTATAAACTTATGGCAACCAAATGGGAACACTGTCAGCTGTTACAACACACTCTCATGCACATGAAATGAAATGGGACATGCCAAAAGTGACAGCATGGTCCCATCTCTCTACTGGGAAGTGATTCATTCAGTACCTAGTAGAGATAATTCATTGGGCACATTTACATATGGTTCCAAAAGAAAAGCTTATTCTTTCCTTAAAAAATATATTGTTTCTGTACTTCCTAATAAAATGGTGAAACAATGTTTAACTATCCATACTAGAAACCAATCATAAAGGTGAAAACAGCCCATTCTGTAAACCTTTAAGGACCAAAAGGGTGCACTCCCCACTGATCCTTAAAAGGTTAAGGGGTTACACATTTTAAAAAGACAGACCTGCACTCCACTATATGCTGTGAACATGTTCACACCATATAGAGGAGCACAGGTCTGTCTTTTTGCATGTGTTTCCACTTTTGGGTTTAGGCCTAATGTCATCCTCTCATTCCTTGCTGCTATCTATATGCTATCTATATTCTTATCTATATACTTACTTTAATTTATATTTATTAAATGGATATTTTATGATGAGTAAGTGCTGTGAGCTTTCTTCCTTTTTCTTTTTTTGGGTTACACATTTTGCCTTTTTTAACGAGCCCACCTTCTGAGTGTCAGAGGGGTAAGCAGCAAATTGCAGAGCAATGAATTGCCCAGTCTCCTATATAATTAAAAGCAGGGACAGCAGAAAACAATACTGTCCTTGTAATCCAGGCACAATTGGCAGGTATGTTAACATATCTTTTATGGAAGAAAATACAGATATCCTAGCAGTAGCGCACTACTAAGCGACAGCCCAGTTTCCAAACTGGATTGGAAATTTAAGGGGATGAAAAAGGAAAAGTGAGTAAAAAAGTAACCTTTATTATACAAAAAGTTTAAAAATGAGAAAGATGAGGCCTGTACTCCATCTTAATGTCACTTGGGAATCATCTGTCTTGCCTCAACTGCTAAAGAGAGATTTTGAGTAGCTTTAGAGTCAGCATATTCTAATCAAGAAACGTAAAATAAAAAGCCTGATTTAATGCAAAATCTCAAAAAAGCAATAGTTATGTGCTGTCCAGTGGCTAAATATTGCCTCGTTTTACCAGCCCTAAAAAAGCCTTTGCGTTAGCAGCCCTAATAAACTAAAATAAATAAAAGCTTGGCACGGGTCATGTGAGATTGACTGCCAGTTTCATTTCCTCATTCATGCCACATAGTCACATGGGTCCAGGCAGAAAAATCCATCTGTTCACTTAGAGCAGTAACTCTGTTTCCAAATCTCCCGTGCTTATGCCAAGGGTAATATGTTGTAAACCCCATGCTTTTAAATCCCGGGGTTGGCCTGATGACAGTCCAGGAAATATTTGGCAACAGATGTTATGTTTTGGGTCTTCAGGTGCATTTTTAACATTTTTCGTGTGTTCGTGTGTAGATTTCAGTTTTCTTCTGGTCTTGCCAAATACTTCAGGCCACATGAACATTGGAGGCAATATATCACACCCCATGGTTTTGCAATAATTACATTTTTAATTGAATGGATACATCCAAATCTATCTACTATGCTTCTAAATCTCACATTCTGTCAGCCAAAGCAGTGGCTATATGGGTGCGAGCCACACACCAAAGATTTAAATATTTTGTTAACATAACAGCTTGGCACCAGGATATCTATTAAATTGTGGGCTCTCTTGATATGTGCTATAAACCCTTTAATTTAGGACAGATCTCAAGGCCTCATCTGTGAGAAGAATGTGCCATTTGTGATTTAGGGCCTTATTCAAAAAAGAAATGAGGTGCACTTTTGTATCAAAGCAACTTCATCATAAGGGACAAATAAAAATTCCCAATGATTAAATGACCTTTTAACTCACTGAATACTAGACAGGTCTCCAATGCATTCTGAAGAGCCATTCAATGGGTTAAATCAATGGAAGTTTAAATCAGTGGGAGTTTTGGAGATATATGTTTATATATATAAAAGACCAGATGTATGTTTATCCAATGTAGTCATGCGCACTTGAGCAGCAGAGACTGCCTGATGCAGTCATACACGGTAGAAACTGCTTGAACACAGGCCAGATGTATTGTATGTCTGTTCAGTGCAGTCATGCGCAGTAGAGACTGCCCGATGCAGTCATGCACAGTACAGACTGTCCGAACACAGGCCAGATGTATATTTGTCCGATGCAGTCATGCGCAGTAGACACTGCCTGAACGCTTGTACACAGGCTTTTACACTATTATATATATACTAGTTGAACAGCCCGTGTACACGGGCCACAGTGCCAGGCAGCAATTGCTGTGGTGCAGTCATGCACAGTAGCGACCGCCCGCACCGCGGCTGATAACGGAGCGGGGAGCTCTGAATTCAGACCGTAGTCCTTACGGCCGTCTGTACTGTGCATGACAGCTTCTGACAAACATAGGAAAAAAAATTAGTAAATAGGAGAACAGCACTCCTGCAATCCTATAAAATGGTCTAAGGAATAAAAAATAGCAGATAACAATATTAACACAAAGACTGGTAGATATTAATTGGCAGAGCAAAATGTGACGCTGACAATAAAAACATAGGCAGATACAATATGGAAAAAATTGTATAGGGAAATTAAATGTGTAATCCACTGGTAGTCACAGAAGTTGATGAAGTTTAGTATGGATATACAGTTACCACATAGATGGATGAAATGAAAATGAAATGAAATGATGATATGAAGTCAAAAATGAAGAGATGATGGTGATGATGATGGTGATGGATAAGAGTGGTTCCCACACTTGTAGCGTGCAGCAGAAGAGTGAGTTGAAAAGTGGCCTTGTCCACTTGTGAAGTCAAATCTGGATCTATTACAGCTCACAGAGACAGCGCACAAAAACAAGAGGAGAAACCAATCTAAGTGTAGACATTTAATCATAAAACAACAATACAAACAATTTAAGTATTGCACTCACATTTGCCCTTCTTGGGCATTAAGCGTATCACACGGTCCCTCTCACAAAATTGCCAAATGTGCTGTGTCCTCATAGACTCCTGCCCAATCCTTATGGTCCATTATGGTCCTTTAGAGGATGAAAAAACAGCTATCCCTAGTGTTGTGCGATGGTGATGGAAATATAAAGTTCTGAAATCAGTCGGCCCCTGGAAGTAGCCGAGACAGATGTTATGCATCCTTAGTAATTGTTGAGAGCCAAACCTCATGAAGGATGGAGTTCGGATGCTGCAATTGCCCGTCAGCGGGATGCTGGTAAGGGGCGGAGCGGAGGAAGTCTCACAGGGGGCGTGGAGAGGGACCGGTAAAACAAAGTCCCAAGCGCTTTCGCAGAAACCTATTCTGCTTCTTCTGTGAGACTTCCTCCACTCCGCCCCTTAACAGTACCCCGCTGTCGGGCAATTGCAGCGTCCGAACTCCATCATCCACGAGGTTTGGCTCTCAACGATTACTAAGGACGCATAACATCTGTCTCGGCTACTTCCAGGGGCCGACTGATTTCAGAACTTTATATTTCCATCACCATCGCATAACACTAGGGATAGCTGTTTTTTCATCCTCTAAAGGACCATAATGGACCACAAGGATTGGGCAGGAGTCTATGAGGACACAGCACATTTGGTTTCTCCTCTTGTTTTTGTGCGCTGTCTCTGTGAGCTGTAATAGATCCAGATCTGACAAACATACATTGGCGAATTATTATATAGGATACTTTGCCACTGACAATAGTATGTCACAAAGACTCTTAGGGCGAGATGTTCAAAAAGCCAACATAATGAAAAAATTGTGAGACCCTGAGTTGGTGGTAAAAGAAAGACAATATTTTCAGAAGTAAATCCGTCACATTTGAAAATGTGTCATAAAGACCTAGAAATTACGGTAAGAATATCTTTATGAATATTGCCCTTAAAAAGTCTGATGTTAAAATGTCTTTGAAATGAAAATTTTCAAGAAACAAAGACAGTATGACAGTAGATTAAACAACACCCACTTTTAAGACTGCTTTTTTGCCTTTGATGGTGGTGGCGGAATTGGATTAAAAAAATGAGGATAATAAGTCTGAGAATTGATGGACCATGGTGTAAGAACTTTTTTATTCTGATTACAGACAATTTCAGTTACCACCACTTTTTGAACATCGCTTCTTTTGTGCTATTTAGAAGCCATATAAAACTTTCACTTTCATTGCTGACATATTTACCATATTAGTTTTATAAAGCCACAACTCTTTTTTAGACATCTCCCCCTTAGTTTGTGTTCTACGTCTGTCTTGACTTTTTTTTGTTATATAATAAGTCTGATCTTGAATGCTCTTTTAAATGCCTTTTGATTTACTGGACCCCCTATTGACAATTATTTTGGATAATTCATTAGCGCATTCTTTATAAGTTTTTATACTAGAGCAGTTTAGGCAAAGCCTCAAAAACTCCCTAGCTGGGATATTTTCCTTGAAATAAGATTGATGATTGCTGCAATAATAAAAGCAAGCTATCATTTGGTGCAAATTGCAGTATATTTATTCATCCCTTGAGGTTTCTCCTGGTCACCGATGGCCCCTTCGACATCTCCTCCCTCTTTACTCCACCACTTCCATCTTCCCTACATTTTCTTCCCTATACTATTCTGAGATATACCTTTATGATCATTTCTCCTATCTTTCACTCATTCACTCTTCCACCTTCCTAGACTGCATCTCCTTTACTATTAAAACACTACAGTTCTCAAGCAACAACAACAATATAGCCTGTATAATACAGGTTTCTGCCTGCCACTCCATGTTTGTCCTTTACTAACAATTCTTAGACTGCACGTTTATTGCATGACTGACTCAACATAAACTTATCTTCCGAGACAGTTCCATTTCTAATACTCAACTGCTATATTGGGACAATTGTTTTGGTTTTATGGACTTTTCTGTTAATGTGGTCTATCAGTCAATATTTGTTATTATTTAGAACCAAAATGTATTTCGTGTTTCCAAACCAACCACTTTCTACTTTGGGATCTGTTGTATATTTTGTTTGTTCTTTACTAAATCTCAATAAAGCTCTTTTTAAAAAGTAATAAATAAATAAAAAATAAAAGTAAGCTGATCATTGTAGCTGGCTTCCATTGTTTTTGCCACTTTTAATTACAATGTCCAAGAAAGTGACCTGTTCTTTACTAACCTCAAAAGTTAATTTTAGGACCTGATCCATGTAACTCATCATGTCACCACTAAACACCATGGCTTCCTCCCACTACCAGAGGTACACACTCGCACAGGTAGACAAATATGAACTATCAAAAGCAGTACCCCTGGTTTGGAGATAAAAACAATAATTAAAGACAAATAGTTAAAGACAAAATGTGGTAGGGAAATAAATAGTTTTTTTTAAACTGTTAACTCTTTCAGTGATAGGATTTAGGGTTACCAAGGATGTAGGTTTAGGGGGTAGGACTAGGATGAGTACTTTACATTATTTATATGGTAACTGTAATTCTTCTGTAGCCAGAGGAATCAACAATGTATGTGTCGCTGGCCAATGTCATCAAAAGGGGTAACTCCTTCAATGTTAGAGACATTCCCAATTAATTCAGCTAAAGGCTCAAAGGGGTTAAGGGGGTTTTTACCATGGCAGAAGCTGCATAGAAATCTACAGGAGATCCCAACTTACCCAACCTAAGTCTAGCTATGCTGGTACTGTGATCTCCACCAGCATTGGCAGCCATCAAAGCTTAGTGCATTTGGCTATTTGCCATATTAACATAATAACAACCCCACATGAATATGACAATGGCTCATTAAGCTACATTTCAATATATAGTCACTGCCAAACTAAACTGTAAACCTGTCGAAGGAGTGGCAGATTCATGGCAATATCAGAGTATTGTTGGCAGATACATAGTCATGTGATTGACACTATGACACGAGTTCATGAAACTGGCCCATTATCAGACTTTAGTGCATACTGGCCCCAGTGATTATACATGGCAGTAGATGGGATACTTTCTGCAAATGTTGGGGCATGGGTTTCAAGCAGGTTTGAAACGAATGCCCTGACAGATACAGAAAGCATCCCAGCATGCAATGCGCATAACCTCTCGGTTTTACATGTTAGTTCTCTGGTTCAATCACTGCCATAGACATGAAAAAAATATATAGGGGAAAGACAGAAATCCAATCACCTGCAAAAAAAATACATAGGGAATGTGATACTGCCACTGGTAAAGCACTGGGTCTTATGGGGACTTGCCCCTCTTCCTCCCAGATTCCTACACCCATAGATATATATATGTCTCTCTACCATTCAAGGGATTAAAAGCCCCATTTAACCCTTTGAGTGCCAGAGGGGTACACAGTACTCTGCTGGCATTCAAAGGGTTAAGGGTCTCGCTTACAATCAATGGGGGTTCTGCACTAAAGCCTGATAAGATCTCCAAAGTTGGAGAAATCTTAGTGCATAAGCTCCATAGAATAATATAGGAACTGGAGAAGTAATATTACTGGATACGTCATCTCCACTCTATCACCACTTTATCATCCCAGTGCATAACCCCACCCCCAGCAGTTAAAATCCCCAATTCAATCAATGGGATTTTTTCTTTATCCCCTACAGTATAACCAGATCAAGCAAGAGCAGAGAAGATGAATATGAGACACTTAGTCAATTAATGTAAGAAGTCTATAATCATCATATAATCTGTTTTGGTTTTTCCAATTCCAACTGCAATCATTCATTGTTTATGTAATTTATCGCTTTGTTGCACCTCCAAGTAACAGTCTAAATCCCATCATTGGAATTTAAAAATATTCATATTCATTTGTCACTTTACATCCAAAATCTTACACTTCCAAATAAAATCTAAGTTCTCCCTCTCCACTATTAAATCATTCTGTCAATTCCTCATCATGTTAATTTATTTTAATTACATCATTACAGTATATGACACATGACAACTGTTGTTAACAACAGGTTTAACGACTTGAGTACCAGAGAGATCTGAAACACATTGAGAAGAATTGCCATACACAACCCTCTTATCCTCAAAGAGTTAATGCATCTGTTGTGAGCAGAAGCAGACATTTAATGACATCAGTTCTGGCAAACTTTTTCCATGGATTGGACCTCCTATTCAACAGGTTAAAAAGTCTAATTTTAACGAATGGGAATTTGTATTTGCTCCCTGTGGTGCAGTTGTTTTTGCTCGAGATTTGATCTTCTTTTACTTTAACCCTTTTTTTAGTGCCAGAGGGGTATGCAATCCATTGCAAAGCAATGGATTGCATACCCTCTGATACTCAAAGTGTTAAGTATACGGCCTATATTTATTTAGAAAATGTTTTATCAGGAAGAATTCAATGAGATTCCTCTTGTTTTCAAGTATGTCCTGGAGGGCAATTGAAGGTCATAAATGTAATCAATTGTCCAATTGATGTTGTTAGATTGATAACCATTCTTATTGAAGTTGCCAGCATTAATGTCCATATGTACAAAACTAAAGTGGAACATTTCTGGACCAAACCAACTGAACCACAGAAGGCAAATACAAATACAAAAATGATCATGATTAAAAATGGGGATTTAACCCTCTGGGTGCAAGGGGTGTCCAACACATTACTTTGTTAAATCCCTGGAAAGCTAAAGAGGTCTCCTCTCCAGTAGGTATCTTGCCAAAATCTCTATTAAAATTGATGGAAATTTTCATTTGCCCCTTCGGTGCAGCTGGTTTGTTCCAGAATTATCGATATTTTGTTTTTTCATATGTCACTATGTATTTGCACTTCTTTGTGTACGAAAAAAGGTTGATGCAGAAATTGATAAATATATATATTAGGTGAATTAAAAACAAGCTCCATTTTCACCCAACAGATGCTATATAAATCTCCAATGCACCAAGACCCATTCAAAGAGTTAAACCCAATAAAAATAACAGGCCACAGCATATAATAGACACATAATACATACCTTCCAAAGCAGCCGCCACACTTGCCCTCTCTTTCAACGTAGTTCCATAATCCAATAGATTTCCCATTAAGAAATGCTTCTCCCATACAGCCTTTAAAATGTGTCGTTTTGACTGCTGGGGATTTCTGAGTAAGAATAAAATATAACAAATTAAAATTTTTCATGACATGGATAAGATTCTAAAACAGGCCTGGATTGCACTGGAGTTGCTAAACCTAGACAAAGGTTTTAGCTACAAATGTTGCCATAGGTTTCAAAAGGAATCTGATTGGACCAGTGGTAACATTTATCAACTGCAACGCCAGGCCATTGTTTGAAGGCTAAGACTTGTTAGGAAAAAACAAAGAAAGAAATACAAACATTATAGCTGGAAATAAATCAGTGCAATCAGTCAGGACAAACAGGACCAACCAACCATACTCAACATTCCCTTTCATTTAAAGGGACAGTAATACGTCTATTAAAGTGCGTCCCGAGTCGTCTTTATATTTTTTTTAACATGTAGCACTATATTTAATTAATTACAGTGTTGTAGTTCAAACATTATTGAAGCCGAAAGGATTCCCCTCACGTTCCTTCTAGTCACCTCCTATTAGATCTGGAATCAGGTTGTGGGTCTGGACGGATGCTGCAACGGACAATCTTCACACAGTAAGTATAAGGAAAACCATGACCCCCTTGATGAAGGAAGGCAGGAATTTCCTTTTGCTTATTGAAGATTGTCCCTCGCCCCACTCCATCCGGAGCAGACAGAGAAGCAACTTGACACACAGAAAGAGGCAGGAGAGGGATGCTTTCGGCTTGAAGATCACTTGAACTACAACACTGTAAGTAATTAAATATAGCACTAAATGTTAAAAAAATATAAAGAAGACTTGGAGCTTCACTTTAATAGAAGTATTACTATCCCTTTAAATGTATCATATTTCTTAAGTATGAAAGTTCCAAATTCTGTCATATATAAATAGATAAATATGTATGAAGGCTAGATTATATATTTTTGCTGCATTTGTTTGTTGTTATTAAAGTAATATTGATTTTTACAAGAAAAGCATACATTTAGGGCTTTTAGTGTTGATAAAAACAAACACACTTCTACTATCGAGGGATTATTTCTTCGAAAGTAATTTCTTATTAAAAAACTTGAGCTCAGTCAACTCCTATACATATCTTAGTATGTGGCTTGACCCCAACTTCACCTTTGATCTTCATATAGGTAAATTAACATCCAAACTGTATACTAAAATAGGTGCTCTGTTTAGAAACAAATCCTATCTAAGTCTCCAGGTACAAAAACATAATGTTCAACAGATGCTAATATGAGTCATAGACTATGGGGATATGTAGTGTATTCTTTTGCCCCACAAATCCCTCTTAGTAACCTTGACACTGTATAATTCATTATGTTGCTTTGTCCTCCAATCAGGGCCGGATTTGCCATTAGGCAAAGTAGGCACCTGCCTACAGGCGCACGCCACCGAGGGGCGCCTGCCATTGGGATTTTTTTTTTTTTTTTAAATCTTTTTTTTTTTTTAATTAAAAAAAAAAAAAATAGCCACCTCGCTGGCGCTGGTGCTGCCCGCCCCCCGCTCCCTATTTCCTACCTCCCCGGCAGCAGGACATGTCTGTGCCTCCTTGGCACAGTCCTGTAGGTGGTGAGCTCCCTCGTCGCATCTTTAGAAAAGCAGAGCGCTGGGAGATGACATCATCTTCCAGCGCTCTGCATTCCTGAATAGGAGACCGCGCGGGAGCTCAATCAGCTACAGGACTGTGCCAAGGAGGCACAGACATGTCCTGCCGCCGGGGAGGTAGGAAACGGAGCTAATGGGGGGCAAGTTGGAGCTTATGGAGCAGAGGTCAATATGGAGTTGATGGGGTTGGGGCAAGTTGGAGCTGATGGGGTTGGGGCAATTTGAGGGGATATGGAGATGATGGGGCAAAGTGAGGGGCAATATGGAGCTGATGGGGGGCAAGTTGGAGCTGATGGGATTGGGGCAATTTGAGGGGATATGGAGATGATGGGGCAAAGTGAGGGGCAATATGGAGATGATGGGGGGCAAGTTGGAGCTGATGGGGTTGGGGCAATTTGAGGGGATATGGAGATGATGGGGCAAAGTGAGGGGCAATATGGAGCTGATGTGGGGCAAGTTGGAGCTGATGGGGTTGGGGCAATTTGAGGGGATATGGAGATGATGGGGCAAAGTGAGGGGCAATATGGAGATGATGGGGGCAAGTTGGAGCTGATGGGGGGCAATATGGAGCTGATGAGCATTGTGGAGGTGTCCAGTGGAGTTGGCAAATGGGGGGGGGGGGGGCGCTTCACAGTTCTGTGCCTACAGGCTCCTGAGATGTAAATCCGGCCCTGCCTCCAATATGATTATACCACCCACCACTGAGATATGTTTAAAGAGATAAAGTGGATAAAAAGCAAATCTAGATGCATACGTCAAATTTCTTGCCTAGTTTATAACCCCTTCTCTGGAAAGCTAGTAGACTACCTGAGTAGTATGCTCACACCAGCTTTCCATACTAATTATAACCTGCTCCACTGCTAATAACTCACTGAGTATTCCATACTACAGTAAAGAAGCATTTCAATATGCCTTCTCCTTCAGAGCTTTGAAAGCTTGGAATAACTTAACTGAAAAACATGACTGCATCTTTGTACCTAAAAACAATAAGTAACTGTATATAATTTTTTTATACTGTTTCTCTATTTTGCGTAAATATGTAACTTCTTACTGTGAAAGCTCTCAAGGACATGTAAATGAGAGAAATCTAAATGTATTCTTCCTGGTAAAACATTTTCAAAATAAAAATTAAAAAAATATAAAAGGTCAAGATAATGACACGCTATTTATGTGTTGAAGTGTTCCAAGCTGCACCATTTAATTTAAAGAAAAAATACACAAGAAATCAAACATGTTTGAGCTGATACAAGATTTTAATGAATTCTCCCCAAACAGTGAGAATATCCTTTTGATTTATTCAGCAGGAAAAGCCTTACTACTGTACAAATCATTTCATAATATAAATTTACTATACTTTTAAGTTTGTTTGAGCAATTATTTCACTTTGGATTATCATATTTTAGAACCTCTTTTCTTTTTGTTTGTTTACTACAAATTGACACATATAGTCCTTATAACACACACACACACACACACACATACAAGGCTAGCTGGAATTGTGACATTACATGTGACAGCTCCAGCTCAGTGCTGATTGGCTGGGAGGTAAGCTTATTTTCAGAGCACCTTTTTGGTGCTCTGTGTAACCTCACAGTCCCAGCCAATGTAAGTATAGGAACTTATTTGAACAGGGATGGCCATAAAAAAGCCATTCTATTTTCATTTTCTCCTTCATTTGCCAATTTTTTTTTTATTTATTTATTGTAGGCAGCGACAGTGGGGTAGTAAGGTTTGTTTATTCTTGAGGACATCTCTGGACCTCTGACATCAAGGTAACTTTTATATGTGTTTTGAATGTGTGTAAGCATGTGAGTATGCATGTGAATGAATGAATGAACAAATGTGCTTAAAAGTGTTGAGTATGTAATTTATGTTTCTGATTTTCTGTGCTCCATATCATTTGGTTCTTAGTTAAATCCAAATGTCACAGAATATGCAATATTCATTAAATTTTGCATTTGTTTCTAAATGACTTCACAAGTCTAATTTTATATATATATATATATATATATATATATATATATATATATATATACATTTCTTTTTACATATACTGTGAATTAAGGGTATAGTTGTTGTTGTTCCTTTAACATTATTAATCAAGTCTCCATTAAGTTACAACATTTAAAGGGATAGTAATGTTTCATAATAAAAACAGCTCTAATTAATCACCATAGTATTTGGACTTTGGAGAGTGTTATTTCATTTCTGTCATAGTTGTAGTTCCAGAGTAATTCAATGACAAAGTGTCCCCCTCCTGCCCCTTTTACTGATGTCACACTGTTCAGCCTAAGCAGAAGGGAGGTGCCCAGGTAGACTGCAGAGAAGGACAATCTTCAATTAAGATAAGGGAAAAACCTGAAAAGCTTGTCAAGGGGGTCAGGGATTTCATTGTTTTCATAGGAATAAGAGTGTCCCCTTCTGTTATCTGTCCAGTCTATGGACTGCATTCCACATCTGAGAAGAGATTGTTTACAGTAGGTAAAAGGGGCGGGAGGGGGAAACTTTGCTTGTGAATATCTCATAAACCATAAAGGTTTGAGAGATAAGACTTATATCGTTCTTCATGTTTTTTTAATGCCTACAAAATAAAATAAAGTTAAAATGAAGTATTACTATCCCTTTAAAGGGATAGTAATACCTCGTTTTATCTTTATTTTATTTTGTAGACATTAAAAAAACATGAAGAACGATATAAGTCTTATTTCTCAAACCTTTATGGTTTAAGAGATATTCACAAACAAAGTATCCCCACCTGCTCAGCCAGATCAGAAGGGAGGTGCCCAGGTAGACTGCAGAGAGGGACAATCTTCAATTAAGATAAGGGAAAAAGCTGAAAAACTTGTCCAGGGGGGAAGGGCTTTCATTGTTTTCATACAAAGAAGATCTGAGAAGAGATCGCTTACACTAGGAAAAAGGGGCGGGAGGGGGAAGCTTTACTTGTGAATATCTCTTAAACCATAAAGGTTTGAGAGATGAGACTTATATCGTTCTTCATGTTTTTTCCATGCCTACAAAATAAAATGAAGATAAAACGAAGTATTACTATCCCTTTAACAATAGTTGGCATTTTCATGAGTAGCTTAGAAATACCTTCATCTGTCTTCCAATTCCCCCAACAAACATTAGAGTTGAATTATCCACATGAAGAATGCTTGATGTTCCTGGAGAAGTAGATGACTTGGAAGATGAAGGTGTCTGTGAATTCTTCTGAGAGGTAACTTCTTGTATACTCAGTGTGCCTGATCTACCAAACCTGAAGAAGGAAACAAGTGTTGGTACAATAAAAGGCTTTGGCTGATATGTTCCAGAAATCATCATAATGAAAACATTGTTGGATCATGAGTTGGTGGTAAAAGAAGGACAATATTTACAGAAATAAAACTGCCATGTTTGAAAATGTCATAAAGAATTAATAATGACAGTAAGAAGATCTTCAAAAATATTGCCCTTAAAAAATTCTGATTTTAAAAATATCTTTCATTTTGTCTTTGAAATGAAAATTTTCAAAGGAACAAAGATATTTTGTTTTTAAAATGACAAGTTTTCAAACAAAGATTTTTTTACCAGTTAATTCCATACTACTGCTTCTCACTCCTGCTAACAGTACTTTAATTTGTCTTCTCCAAGTTTAGACCATGATTATTTTGTCAGGAAAAAAATGACTTTAATAAGACAAAAAAAAAATGATGCCTAAAGAATATTTTGTTCTGAAAATACCTTAAATATGTTGGTAGATTAAACCATGTCCAATTTTAAGACTGCTTTTTTCCCTTTGAAGCAGATGGTGTAATTGGATGCAAAACAATGTCTGATAATTGATGGACCATGGTATAAGAAATGTTTTATTCTGATTACAGACAATTTCAGTTACCACCACTTTTTGAACATGGCTTCCTTTGTGCTATTTAGAAGCCATATAAAACTTTTACTTTCATTGCTGCCATATTTACTATATTAGTTTCATAAAGCCAAAACTCTTTTATAGACCTGAGCTCTTTGGTTGCTAGTGAAGTGTCTAGCGTTGTATCATAAATCTTTCTAGCATCCAAGGACAAAGCCATTCCCAGTGATTTTAGCATTCATTTTAATATAAGTTTGCAAAAATGGAAGCACTCATTTATCAGGATAAATGCCCAGGTGCACATTCCTTAGAATATGTGTAGAGTTAACAAAAGAAGACAGCACCAATGGAACTTTTTTATAAGCAAATAAAATGAGATTTTTTATTGTCAATGTTTTGGTCCTCATGTGGACCTTCCTCAAGACTTGAGGAAGGTCCACACATGGACCAAAACGTTGACAATAAAAATTCTCATTTTATTTGCTTATAAAAAAGTCCCACTGGTGCTGTCTTCTTTTGTTAACTATATATATATATATATATATATATACAAGAGGAACACTGGATTTAAAATCACAAGATTCTTTAAACTCTCAAACAGTACTGTTTTAAGAATATAATAAAAAGAACTCTGGTGAATCAATTTGTACATTGATGGGCAACGTGAGGCACTGCAACTGTGGTCAGTTGAAGTTTGATTTCATCACATTGTCCAGCCCTGCATAATGGTTCAGTCAATACGACAAATCCATCTGAACTCATGATTGAACCACCTGGGCTCGTGAAGAGATCTGAAAGTCCTGCAATAAATGAAGTTGCCCCAGTATCACGTTCATATGTTTAATTTTGTTAAAGTGCTATATGCATCTTGTATGAACACTTCCAGGTAACTTTGTTTAAGATTTTACCCCTTTTTACTTTATCCAGTGTATGTGTAACAATGACAAGCTGAATTTATATTAGATGGAGGCATATAGCAGTTACCTTGTTGCGTGTATTTTATGCCACTTATTATTGTTTATTTGGATATCAGAATCTTCAAGTCTTGCAGGTCCACTGCCCAAATCCCAAAGGAAAGACACTTTACCATCCTGCATTTCTAGAGCCATGAAGTCTGTCTGCTACACAGAAAAAGAAAATAAGAAAGCTGTAATAAATTGGAAGAAATCATACAACTGTAATGTCTCAAGCTGCCCTGAAAGGGATCCTATCAACCAAAATATAATGTTGATGATTTTGAAAAAGCTTTAAAGGGATAGTAATGTTTCATAATAAAAGCAACTCTAATTACTCTTCATAGTATTTGGGCTATGGAGAGTGTAATTTCAATACTGTCAGAGTTGTAGTTCAGGAGTAATTGAATGATAAACTATCCTCCTGCCCCTTTTACTAATGTAACACTGCTTAGCTTAGAGCAACAGGGAGTGTCCAGGTAGATTGCAGAGAGGGACAATCTTCAATTAAGATAAGGGAAAAAGCTGAAAAACCTGTCAAGGGGGGCAGGGCCTTCATTGTTCTCACAGTAAGAATATTGACCCTTGATGTGAGCTGTCTGGTCTATGGACTGAATTCCACATCTGAGGTGAGCAGTGTTATGTAAAAGGGGGCGGGTGGGGGAAACTTTATCATTCAATTACGCTTGAACTATAACGCTCACAGTAATGAAATAACACTCTCTATGGCTCAAATACTATGAAGATTAATTGGAGCTGCTGTTTTTGTGAAACATTACTATCCCTTTAAAAATCATCTATAAGCTATATTAGCTAGTTTTTATTTAATGAACTAGTTTTTGAGTTATTTAGATGTAGAGATTATTAAATGAAGGCATGTAATGCAGGTACTTTATGTCTTAGTCCTACATTACCCCCCACACTCACACCCTTTAAGCTCTAGAGGACGTAAGCAATGCAATGCTGATCAGTGCCAGCGAGTGGGGGAGATAAACAATAGGTCCCTCCCTATTAGAAAACCTAATAATGTTACCCATTCAAAAAAAGTACCAGTTCGGCCTTAAAACAAAATATTTGTTCTGCAGAGGTGTAGCCTCTTCATTGCCAGAGTGGCTGGGATGCATTGATTGCAATTTGTTCCCAGCCAATCTGGCAATGAAGGGGTTAATGATGGGTCAGGTTACGCTAGTGGAGGTGTGGGGTAGTTAGCATGTATTTTTTTGCTTTTAAAGTTAACTTCTCCTTTGCCAGTTTAATTACTGTGAAATGTGTTGCAAGCTATCTAATATGTAAGGGGTTAATGGGGACTTGGGTGAGTGTAGGGTTCATGCTTTGGTACAAATGAAAACACAGGGGGGCCGAGGTGATCAAGGCCTTTTGCAGCCTTTTTTCACAGCCTCTGTATCCCTGAGTAAGAGAAGGTCTCTTTGGCCACAAAAGGGAGCTGCAAAGGCCAGTATGTCAGAATGTAATTGCAGAATGGGCATAAGCAACTTTTTGTTACATTTACATGAGTTCTAAATTGCCAAAATAGGCTTTTTATCAACTCTTTTGTTAGCCACAGCTCCATTCTGATGAAATGGAATCCCAGGCAACATTTCTTCTCCCAGCTTGCTGAAGAACAGCACACACAATGTCATACAGATTGAATACTATCAATGTATTAAAACGAATATATTTACACCTGTTAATGTTAACATACTCTTCTATAACATTAGTTAGTTTTGTTTAGTTGTTCATTTTTGTAAGAACAAATCAATGCAGGTAGCATGCACAGGAATTTGCTCAAATTGTCCACGTTGCATGTTTATTATTTACCTTGAACATATGGGCATGATATGATATGATAGACTGGTCTGCTTGATCACATTCCTGTGTGTGCTCCCTACATGTTACTGTTCTTGTGGTTTGACAAGGCAAGTGCAGCCTTGCCTGGGGTTCAGTGACAGGTGAAGAAGCTGAACAGAATGCTGAGATATGTATACATCTTACCATACTATGGAATGAAAATCCTAATATCCTCTGTGTATTCTGCCCTTGTGACTTTGTTCAAGAGATAACATATTCAATCAGTTATGGATGTGATGGAAATTGAGGTGGATATGACAGTTGCTAGATGGACCACAGGACCTCAAACTCTGCTCACTGAACATAGGTTTGTTGGCTTCTTTTTGCTTTGAGAAAGCAGCTTTACTGCTGCAAAATGTGTAAGCGTTTAAGCCTACAATTTTATTGTTTTTAATTGATGTGGATAATAGATTAAAATTTTACAAGTATTTGGAAGCAGCCGTCCTGTTGTGTTTTCAGAGTCCTGAGGTGTGGATTGCCATTTCCCTGAGTGGAGATGGGTGTAATTTCTCCACAGGCTTTATTGTCAGACTAGTTGAAGAGCCCGTTACACGGGCCACAGTGCCACTGGCAGCCGGTTGCGGGGCAGTCATGCACAGTAGAGACTGCCCGCGCCGTGGCTGATACAGAGCTAGACGCTGCTTTGGAGCGTCCAGCTCTGTATCAGCCGTGGCGCAGGCAGTCTCTACTGCGCCGGACTGCGTTGTTACACACGTTTTAGTGAATTATTATATAGGATGGACTGATAACAGCTATCTGACTACACAAAAATCTTTGACTTAAAGGAGCAGCAAACTTTTTTTTATGAAAAAATATATATTGTAGGGATTTTCCTATTGAGTAAAATAAGGGTACTCCCACTGTTCCAGAGTTATTACAGTTTAAGCCCATGTTTTTTTACATTAGCAATGCCCTCTAGTGGTCTAATTCTAATTAGATTTCCTCTTAGATTATAATGAAAAGGAAATTCAGAAAAGTCAGAGACATACAGTTCTCCATAGAATGTGATAGACGTCACTTCCTGTCAGTTAGAACTATCAGGAAGTAAACACAGTAAATTAACTTCCTGGTTATTTAAACTGCTATAATTTTTTAATAAAACATCTGACAGCAGTGGGATTGCCCTTGTTTTATTCAACAGGAAAAGCTCTGTAAAATATGTGTTTTCATAAAAAAAAGTTTACTGCTCCTTTAAGTGATTGTATTACACTTTTGGGTGCTCTTCTCTCTTTTTTTGCTTTATATCATGTTTGGGATCACTGACCATAGCAATCTTAACCCTTTAAAATATGTTTTAATCCTACTCAGTAAAACATGGGAACTAACACTGTTGAGAGACGTTTTATTCAAAAGTTACTGCAGCTCATGCTTGAGTTTCATGACATGGACATGACATACAGGACTGACTGAAGATGATACCACTTGAACAAAAGCACAAGGGTACAATTCATATTGGCCATTAAGATATTCTGGACATAGTAAGTTATATGTGTGTGTGTGTGTGGGGGGGGGCTTTAATTAGGAGGTGTTCTCCTTTAAACTTGTATGATTTCATTACATTTCCTGTACATTTCCCTTTATTTTATAGCACCTTCATGAGTGTAACCCTTCAGTACTTGTATAATTAAAGTGATAGTAATACTTCATTTTAACTTTATTTTATTTTGTAGGCATTAAAAAAACATGAAGAATGATATAAGTCTTATCTCTGAAACCTTTATGGTTTAAGAGATATTCACAAACAAAGTATCTCCCCCCTGTTCAACCAGATAAGAAGGGAGATGCCCAGGTAGACTGCAGAGAGGGACAATCTTCAATTAAGATAATGGAAAAAGCTGAAAAACTTTTCAAGGGGGGAAGGGCTTTCATTGTTTTCATACAAAGAAAACTGTCCCCTTCTGTTATCTGTACTGTCATACAACCTGACTCACATCTGAGAAGAGATGGCTTACACTAGGAAAAAGGGGCGGGGAGGGGAACTTTGCTTGTGAATATCTCATAAACCATAAAGGTTTCAGAGATAAGACTTATATCATTCTTCATGTTTTTTTAATGCCTACAAAATAAAATAAAGTTAAAACGAAGTGTTACTATCCCTTTAAGGTTAAAAAGTGAGAGCTAGTTTTTGTAATATAAAATAGAATGCCACAGTAATTAGATGAAGTTTCACAAACAGTTCTGCCAACCCATGTTTAGTAAGTGCCTTACCTTAGTGCTGCTGCCCATGTAAAACAAGAGATTGTCAGGTTCATTGGTTTTTACATTTAATGTTAAAGTGTTGAAGTTAGTAGAGTAGATGTCTGGTTTGTAAGAACGAACACAATCTCTGTCAGCTGAAACGGCAACCTTGATCTACAAGTAAAAAAATTAGAAAAAAAATTAGAAAATGAAAAAAAGTTACAGTTATAGAAGAAATTATGAACATACATCCAAAATTAACCCCTTAACGACGGATGACTTACCAGGTACGTCCCTCAGAAACTGTCACTTAGTGACAGAGGACATACCTGGTAAGTCACGGAAGTCTGGGTCTCCGTGCGGCTGCACGCCGCTCGGAGACGCCGGACTTGTTTGGAAAAAAAAAAAGTTCCTCGGGCGTTAAGGTGACAGCCGCGTATGAACGCGGCTGTCGCTAAGGGGTTAATCAAAGTGCAATGCTCTTCCCTGCGATCATTGACAGATGTATACAGGTCAAGTGATTGATCGGACTGGATATTTATCAATAATTGTTCATATTTCCCTACCTTGTGAATGAAAGTCAGTGAAATATGATAAAATATGAAGAAATATGTCCTTTCTAACTATACAAAAACATGCAGGCACATATAGAATATTCTTTTTAATATTTTCATTAGTGATATTGCAAAAGGTCTTCAAGGTAAGGTATGCCTTTTTGCAGATGATACCAAGATCTGCAATAGAGTAGACATTCCAGGGGGAATAAGCCAAATGACAAATGATTTAGGTAAATTAGAAGAATGGTCAAGAGTGTGGCAGATGCAGTTTAACGTTGATAAATGTAAAATAATGCACTTGGGACATAAAAATCTAAAGGAAAAATACACTATTAAAGGTACTGTACTGTCAAAGACAACAGAAGAAAGGGATTTGAGATTAATTATCTCTAATGACTTAAAGGTAGGCAGGTAATGTAATAAAGCAGTGGGGAATGCAAGCAGGGTACTGGGTTGTTTAGCTAAGGGCATTAGTAGCAGAAAAAAGGAACTTGTCATGCCACTCTACAGATCTCTAGTTAGACCTCACCTAGAGTATTGTGTACAGTACTGGAGACCCGATCTCCAGAAGGATATAGATACTCTAGAGAAAATTCAAAGAAGGGCTCCTAAAATGGTGACTGGTTCACAGGAAAAGAAATATCAGGATAGATTAAAGGATCTGAACATGTATAGCTTGGAGGAGAAAAGAGAGAGAGAGGATATGACTGAAACATTCAATTAGGGATTCAACAAAGTGCAGGATGGAAGTATATTTCAAAAGAGTAAAAATGTTAGGACAAGAGGCCATAGTCTAAAAAGAAGGACACAGGTTTAGATGTAATGTAAGAAAGTTTTACTTCACTGAGAGGGTAGTAGATAAGTGGAATAGCCTACCAGCAGAAGTGGTAGAAGTTAATACAGTGACAGAATTTAAGCATGCATGGGATAGGCATAAGGCTGTCCTTAACTTAAAAGACCAAGGACCAAAAAAAGGTTTGAGGTTTCTACTGTAGGAAAATGGGCAGACTAGATGGGCCGAAATTAGTGATGATCGAGCACCCCGATGCTCAGGTGTTCGGGTGCTCTGGCCGAGCGCCCCCGGAGGCTCGAGTGCTCGGCCGAGCACCCGAGCCCCATTGAAGTCAATGGGAGGACTCGAGCATTACACCAGGCACCCCCTGCTCTGATGAGGGGAGGGTGCCTGGTTCATAGGAAAAGGTCAGAAAATGATGGAAACACCACAGAAATGGTTCAGGGACAGCATAGGGAGGATGTCTGGATGCATCTTGAACTCCAACGTCGCTGCTGGGAACGATGTTTCGCCTGTAGAACGCCATTTTTACAGACTGACCGTAAAACACACAAAAAGGAAGATAAAAACGATTTTAGGCGAAAAATTGTTACCAAACAGTATTTGCTGTATATTTACTTGTATATCATCTGCAAATTCTGCAAAAAATTTCATCGATTTTTCGGAACTGGGGCCATGATTAAGAGGGAAACGTGCGCAGTGTAAAGCAGGTGTTCAACGTGGTTATGGCCCGGGTAAGGTACAGCATTCAGGAACGGAGGCCGCAGCTACCACAGGTTTTACAACATGTCCGTTTGCCCTTGTTAAGTCCAAAATTTATAGTCGGGACAGTGGGGTCTGATCCATTGAGTAAAAGTGACGAAGTGACTTAGTGGATGACGCCAAGAACTACCTTCTGCTCTGTCGAACACCCCAGCCCTATTTAATTCAATGGGAGGACCTGAGGCACTCCGATACAACCTGTATATCACAAAATGGAGGGCCTCATTCACATTGTGGTACAATAGTTCAGGTAGTGGTCCAACACTCATAAAGCCTATGCACTAAGTGAAAGGGCTGCCAAAAATTAGACTGAAATGTCACTCCAATACACCCTTTATTACACATAAAGGAGGGCATCATACACACCCTTGAAAAATTAGGATTAATGGCCTGCTGGTGACCCTCTAAAACATTAGGGGCGAGGGCATGCCGCTAAGCTGACCATCTAAAACATTAGGAATGAGGGTCTGCTGCTGAGCCGACCATCTAAAACATTATGGGTGAGGGTCTGCTGCGGAGCTGACCATCCTAAACATTATATGCGAAGGCCCGCTAGTGAGCTGACGCTATAAAACATTATATGAGAGGGCCCGCTAGAGAGCTGACCCAATAAAACATTATATGAGAAGGCCCGCTGGTGAGCTGACCTATACAAAAATTGTCAAACAGGGCCCGCTGGTGAGCTGGCCCTATATAAAAATTATATCACAGGGCCCGCTGGTGAGCTGGCCCTATATAAAAATTATATCACAGGGCATATGGAAGAGGAGGAGGAGGATGAGAAGATTAAGAGTCAACCATATACCCGTTTTTTGGGTGGAAGGGGTGAATGGGAATACAGAGTATTCCCATCATTGTAAATAACATATCTAAAGTGACTTTATGTTCACCCGGGGCTTTCCTCCAGTGGAGTGGAGAAGTCAGGGGAAATCCAGGCCTTGTTCATTTTTATAAGTGTCAACCTATCAGCATTTTCGGTGGAAAGGCGGATACGCTTATCTGTTATGATGCCACCAGCAGAACTAAATACCCGCTCAGACAGAACGCTGGCGGCAGGGCAGGCCAGCACCTCCAAGGCGTAGAGTGCCAGTTCATACCACGTGTCCAGCTTGGACACCCAGTAGTTGTAAGGCACAGAGGGATCAGTGAGGACGCTGACACGGTCTGCTACGTACTCCTTCACCATCTTCCAAAACTTTTCCCTCCTTGTGACACTAGGCCGCGCATCAGGGTGAGGGTGCTGGCGGGGTGTCATGAAGGTGTCCCACGCCTTGGAGAGTGTTGCCCTGCCTTTGTCGGAACTGCTGTGTGCTCCCCTTTTCTCCCCTTCTCGGTTGGCCAAGGTAGCACGTACTCTGCCGCCAGCGTTGTCAGATGGAAAATTTTGGAGCAATTTTTCGACAAGAACCTTCTGGTATTGCACCATTTTGCTTGTCCTCTCCACCGGAGGAATGAGAGATGAGAAATTCTCTTTGTAGCGGGGGTCCAGAAGGGTGAACACCCAGTAATCCGTGTTGTCTAAAATGCGTATAACGCGTGGGTCACGGGAAAGGCAGCCTAACATAAAGTCAGCCATGTGTGCCAGAGTACCAACAGGCAAGATTTCGCTGTCCTCACCAGGAGGATGACTCTCAATCTCCTCATCCTCTTCCTCCTCTTCTGCCCACCCACGCTGAAGAGATGGAAATAAAGTTCCATGGCTACCCTCTGTAGCGGAGGCAACCGTGTCTTCCTCCTCCTCCTCCTTCTCCGCCTCCTCCAATTGTCGCTGAGAAGACGAAGTGAGGGTGCTCTGGCTATCACCTTGTGTAAGCTCTTCCTCCCGCATTTCCACCTCTTCCACATGCAAAGCGTCGGTTTTAATTGTGAGCAGCGAGCGTTTCAGTAGACACAGAAGTGGGATGGTTACACTGATAATAGCGTTATCGCCGCTCACCATCTGTGTCGATTCCTCAAAATTGCGTAAAACCTCACAGAGGTCTGACATCCATTCCCACTCCTCACTTCTGATTACAGGAAGTTGAACGGAGAGGCGACGACCGTGTAACAGCTGGTACTCCACTACTGCCCTCTGCTGCTCACAAAGCCGGGCCAACATGTGGAAGGTGGAGTTCCAGCGCGTGCTCACGTCACACAGCAGCCGGTGAGCTGGCAATTGTAAGCGCTGCTGCAGCGTCAACAGGCCGGCTGAAGCTGTAGATGACTTACGGAAATGTGCACACACGCGGCGCACCTTCGTCAAGAGATCATGCAAATTGGGGTAGGTTTTTAGAAATCGCTGAACCACTAAATTAAATACATGCGCTAGGCATGGTACGTGTGTGAGCTTGCCGAGCTCCAAAGCCGCCACCAAGTTACGCCCATTATCACACACAACCATGCCTGGTTGCAGGTTGAGTGGCGAGAGCCACTGCTCGGTCTGGTGACTAATCCCCTGCAACAGCTCTGAGGCAGTGTGCTGTTTGTCCCCAAGGCAGATCAGCTTCAGCACGGCCTGTTGACGCTTCCCCACTGCAGTGCTACACTGCTTCCAGCTACCGGCTGATGGGTGAGTGGCGCTGCGCGCAGAGAATTCGGAGGTGGAAACGGAGGAGCAGGAGGAGGAGCCAATAACGTAGGTGCTGGCGGAAACCCTGATGGAGGTAGGGCCCGCAATCCTCGGCGTGGGTAGCACCTGTGCCATCCCAGGGTCCAAGTCGCTCCCAGCCTCCACGACATTCACCCAGTGTGCCGTCAGGGAAATGTAGCGTCCCTGGCCACAAGCACTTGTCCATGTGTCAGTCGTTAAGTGGACCTTCCCAGTAACTGCGTTGGTCAGGGCACGGGTGATGTTAAGGGACACATGGTGGTGTAAGGCGGGGACGGCACACCGGGAAAAGTAGTGGCGGCTGGGGACTGCGTACCGAGGGACAGCTGCTGCCATCAGGCTGCGGAAGGACTCAGTGTCCACAAGCCTAAATGGCAGCATTTCGATGGCCAGTAATTTGGAAAGGTGTGAGGTTAGTGCTATGGCCTGTGGGTGGGTGGCTGGGTATTTTCGCTTGCGCTCAAATGCCTGGGGTAATGACATTTGGACGCTGCGCTGGGACAGGGAAGTGGATGTGGTCGCTGATGGTGCTTCAGATGGTACAGGTGCAGGGCGGGAGGTATGCGGGCCTGCGCCTTCGACAGGCGATTGGCCGGCACAGAAAACAGGGGAAGAGGAGGCAGTGGTGTGGCCTGCAGACACAGATTGGCGATCCGGGCGTTCCTCCCACTTATTACGGTGCTTGGATGCCATGTGTCGGATCATGCTGGTGGTGGTGAGGTTGCTAGTGTTCATGCCTCGGCTCATTCTGGTGTGGCACAGGTTGCAAACTACAATTCTTTTGTCGTCCCACTTTCCTTAAAAAAACGCCATACCGCGGAACACCTAGCCCTTGGCAAGGGAGATTTACGCAAGGGGGTGCTCCGTGGAACATTTGCGGGCCGGTTTGGTGCGGTCCGCCTTCTTTCTGTAGCCACACCACGGCCTCTTCCAGCCTGTTGCGGTGCTGCAGATGGCTCACCCTTAGGACTGCTTTCATCGCTCGGCTTTCCACCTTCCCAGGTGGGGTCAGTGACCTCATCGTCCACCAAGTCCTCCTCCACTTCCTCACTCTGATCATCCTCCTCATTTCTTGATCCCACCACATCCTCAGTCATTGACAACTGTGTATCATCCTCCTCATCAAGGTCTTGAGACAGTAATTGTGGTTGATTTGATGGCAACTGTGTCTCATCATCATCATCATCCACTTCCTTTGACCTTAAATGCCGTTCCCCTCTGTCATCTTCTTGTGATTGGGTACCCTCTAGAGGTTGTGAATCAGGGCACAAGATCTCATGTTCCTTTGCAAGCGTGCTTGGAGAGAGGTTCAAATGAAGGATTGGTGATGAGACGAGCTCCTCACTATATCCCAGTGTGGGATCACTTCTTTGGCCAGACCCTCTATGGTGGGAGGAAGGATGATCAGGGTGAGGATTATGTTGACCAGACTCTTGGCTAGTGAGAGTGGACTTGGTGGAAGACAGGGTGGTGCTTAACCGACTGGAAGCAGTATCAGCTGAAATCCAACCGACCACCTGTTCGCAGTGGTCTGACCTCGAGAGTGATGTCCTGCGACGCCCTGTAAACTGAGACATGAAGCTAGGTATGGTGGATGTCTTTCTTTCTTGTGCTCTGGCACCAGGCACAGTTTCTACGCGTCCTGACCCGCGCCCTGAACTATCAGGATCACGTCCACTTCCCCGTCCCTTTTTACCCGCCTTCTTCATATTAAACGGAATATATGTCGGTAATCTGCGGCTAGGCACACGAAACAGAATGTGACGCTAATCTGCGGCTAGGCACACTAAACAATATGTGACGCTAATCTGCGGCTAGGCACACTAAACAATATGTGACGTTAATCTGCGGCTAGGCACACTAAACAATATGTGACGCTAATCTGCGGCTAGGCACACGAAACAGAATGTGGCGCTAATCTGCGGCTAGGCACACGAAACAGAATGTGACGCTAATCTGCGGCTAGGCACAGTGAACGGAATATGTGACGTTAATTTGTGAATTTGCACACTAAACAGAATGTGACAATAATCTATGGCTAGGCACACGTTTAAAATGGCCCTTTTTGTCGCTGCGTTGTAAAATCATTGGCCCTGTGCACCTAACAGAATATGTCAGCTTGTCACTGCACTGTGAAATATTTGTCCCTGTACACCTAGTACAATGTCACCTTAGAACATGTCCCCCCTCACAAAAAAATGAAATTCTGCCACCCCCAAAAAAAATTAAATGCTGCCCCCACACACAACAGTCCTAAAAAGGACTTTTGGGTCTTGAAAAAGAGTTTCAACAGTTTTATTCTCCCTACACTGACTTCCTGTGCATCTAGTATTATATGTCACCTTACATATATCCCCCCACAAAAAAAAGGAAATTGTGCCCCCCCAAACAAAATATAAATGCTGCCCCCACACACAACAGTCCTAAAAAGGACTTTTGGGTCTTGAAAGAGTTTCAACAATTTTATTCTCCCTACACTGACTTTCCCTGCCTAAGCGCATCTCTCCCTGGCTACGAATGAGCCGAACTCGCGCGTCGGGTGCTATACAGCACCCGATCACGGGTTCTGGCCAGCCAATCAGTGTAATGCCAGCAGCCAACATGGCTGCTGGCATTACACTGATGTCAGAGCCTCCCCGCACGTTTATTGGCTGCGCAGCAGCTGCGAAACGTGCGGGGAGGAGACCCGAACATGGCGGGCGAGCACATGCGGTACTCGTACGAGTACCGCCATGTGCCGAGCAGAGCGATGCTCGAGCCGAACCGAACTTCGGCCGAGCATGCTCGCTCATCACTAGCCGAAATGGTTCTTATTTGCCGTCAAATTCTATGTTTCTATGTGTGATCTCCACCTGGATATCTATGGCATGTGCCAGGCTGGATTGGAACACTGGATCTACTCAGTATTTGCTCACTGATGAAGGAGCAGGTACCAGATATAATCTAGTCACTGATGAACTGGAGAATGTGCAAGGGAATCAGAGAATTTTCTAGGATATTCAGCCACCTAACTTTTGATTAATGGATACTAAATACAGCAAATGTTTTGTGTGTAAAGCAGAGAGATATATAAAGGAATTGCAATATTGTATTATGAAAATGTATGTACAGATTTTTCTCATGCATAAAACAAGGGTTCGTCTACTGTTTAGAGATGCTTTATTTATAAAATATAACTGCTAGAACCTGGCAAAAAAACCCAATACAAATCCCTTCTTTTCTATTGCTGTCTAAGGAGATCTTTTGGTTGTCAACTAAAACTCTCAATAGAAAACCACAAAAACAGCAATAGCAACTTCACCACTTGGTGCCCACCCCACAAATTATAGTTGCAAGTAGTAGATCAATATGCCATAGGTATGTCAGGTGTAGATAACTATGACTCTTTAGCTGTACTACAAACCCGATCATTCTTACTCAGACAAGGCTATCTGAAGAAGAGAGGATCTAACAGCAGCAGAAAAGTTATGGTTTGCCAACCCTGATCTATGTTCAGTACACTTACCGACGCAGCCTGTTTTCGTGCCTGACTTATCAGTTCTTTTATTTCAGACAGATTTCTGCTCAAATTCTCTTCAAGTAATTTCAAAGGCTTCAGCCTATCCAATAAAATGTTTGCTTGCGCTTCCACTTCTTTAATTCTGCTTTCAGCTGTAATGGCTAAAAAATGTAAACACATGCTATAATTTTTTATGCACAACATGCGGTATTTATCATTCAGAATCTATAAATAAAAGAGTCGACAAGTGAAACATGTTAGGGAATTAGACCACATCCTATTATACAGTGGTGAGTCTGTATTGCTGATCTTTTGTCTTGTGCTTTATTTCAAATAAATTTGGACTGATTTGAAGAGAAGTGAGTGTGGATCAACCTTTCCATTGAGCATTTGTCCTTAACCCCTTGAATGCTAAAGAGGTCTCCAATGCATAACATATAAGGAGTTAATGTGCAAAGGTAAAGCACTATATAATTATTTTTTTCTCATCTACAATAACAAATTCATTTAGATACCAATGTCAAATGTAAATTAAGCCTTTAAGGACCAAAGAGTTGTGAAACACATTATTTTGCTATGGGTTGCATAACTCTCAAGACCTTTAAGGGATAGTAATGTTTCAAAATAAAAGCAGCTCCAATCAATCTTCATAGTATTTGGGCTATGGAGTGTATTATTTCAATACTGTCAGAGTTGTAGTTCAAGACTAATTGAATGAAAGTATCCCCCTCCCACCCCTTTTACAGAGGTAACACTGCTCACCTCAGATGTGGAATCTGGTCTTAAGACCAGACAGCTCACAGCAAGGGACAATCTTCTTACTCTGAGCATAAGGAAAACCCTACGACTTGACAAGTTTTTCCCTTATGCTCACTGAAGTTTGTCCCTCTCTGCAAGCCATCTGGACAGTCTTACTGCTCTGAGGTGAACAGTGTTACAACAGTAAAAGGGGCGGGAGGGGGATATTTTATCATTCAATTACTCTTGAACTACAACTCTGATAGTTCTGAAACAACACTCTCCATGGCCCAAATACTATGAAGATTAATTGGAGCTCCATTTATTTTGAAACATTACTATCCCTTTAAAGGTTAATTTGCTTTGAAAATTGTAAGCAAATATTAATCAAAACAAGTCTCTAGTTCTGACTTTTAAAGTAACAATTTACCAACATTGCCACCTGGTGCAGTGCACTCTTTTTTTTCGTTCACTAATTTGCACATGTATATTTATTAAATTGTGAAAATGTAAATATTTGCAAAGGAAAATATAAAAATATATCGTAACAAATAATAAATGTATCATTTTGAATCAAAGTGTGATGTTTAAAATATAAATGATAACGTATACATTAATGATACACATTTCAGTCCACTGATAACATACCTGTCTTAGATGAGTCAATCAGTAGTTTGTTGGTTTTTCTCATTGTGTCATTCACCTTGGACAATGTGGAAGTAGCATTCAGCAACTTTTCATTAAAGTTCATGATATGGCTCAAGGTCCCGGCAGCACTAACATTGGCAGACATAGCAAGCTCTTTAGCATCCTGAAGTTTTCCGCTTGTATCTGTTGTGTAGTAAAGAATGACAAAACTATTTCAAATTCCTGACATTTTTTTCATAAACACATGGAACAAGACTGGGTGTCACCGTGTTTATGTGCCACTACTGCTAGTATACATATATTATATATATATATATATATATATATATATATATATATATATATATATTTACATTCAACTTGGCCTTGAAATGGTTTTTATATTTTTTAATAATTGACCCTTTGAGTGACAGAGGGGTACACAAGGCATTGATTCACAATGTGTTGTGTATTCCACTGGCACTTGAAAGGTTAAAATATAAAAATAAATGAGTTTTGTGAGTTTGTTTTATTTGGACTTAGCTCTGGGAGAGTTTACTATGTGCAGACTGACTGCTCAATTCTAATGATGTAAGCTTATCGAAGGGAGGTAAAAATGAAGCACAGAGGTTGATATGGACAAAAAGCTGCTTCTAAGCACTATGTGATTTCTATGCCCACTTAAAGTGAACACATGTTTTAACACATAAATTCTACTTTGTTCCACATGTCCAAAGGAATGTGCAGTGTGGGACTGAATGGGAGTGGGAAACATGCCACTTCTTAAAGGGACAGAAATGTCCCAGAACAAAATATTTATCATTTTGTAGTGCTTAAAAAGTTGAACAACATGCAAACAACACTATCTTCAAACAGCTATGGTTTGAGAGATAATCACATTGAAAGTTTGACGTTTCCTGCTGTCAGATGTAAAGCTGACAGCAGGATATACGTGTCAGCCGACACGAGGAGGCTCTTCAGCAGAGCCTCAATCGCATTATTTAAAAAAATTACTTCATTGGAATGGTCTACAAAGTGTGCTTGCAAACCAGGCACACTTTGTAGACCTTTCCAGTGAAGTCATTCTTTTAAAATAACACGATTGCGGCTCTGCTGCAGAGCTGCCAGTTGGTCCCCGGACAGGATTCCCCTGCAGTCAGCACAGCACTGACGTCAGGGAAAGGGGAGGGAGGGGGGAACTTTGACAGCGAATATCTCTCACACCATAGCGGTTTGAGAGATAGGGTTTTTTTGCATTTAGTTCAACTTTTTAAGCACTACAAAATGATAAATACTTTTTTCTGGGACATTACTGTCCCTTTAAAGTACAGGCATACCTCCCAACATTTCAAATGCCAAAGAGGGACACTTTTGCTTTAGGTAGTGTTAGTGTAGGTGGGGCTGGTGAGCGGGGCATTACCAATAATTTTTAGGTTATTTCATGACCTATTGACACCTCTTTGTGTAAATTAATACATGAATTAGAGCAAGACTAAAGTGTTATATTTACACAGGCTCATTTCTAAACACATATATTGAAATTTAAACAAACATTAATGTGAGTTTTAATGCTGTGGAGCAATGTGATACACTTATATACACACCACACAGTCTGATCTCCTAAACACAGGGACACCAGTGTAGGAAAGAGGGACAGAGGGATTTGTGTCTCAAACAGGGACTGTACTTCCTAATGAGGGACACTTGAGAGGTATGCATAGGCACAGATTATGGACAAACTAGACACAGAGTAAAAAAGGAGAAATCTTATTATATTCTGTATTTCTTATTTACAGGGTGGTGGTAAAAAACATGATTTATGTGATTACCACATAATCGTAGTACATTATGAAGAAAGCATAAGCTAAGCAATTCCAGAGCAACAGCTGCACCATAGATTACAAATAGCAAATCCCAAAAGCCCCCACTGATTTAACCCTTTGAGCTCCAGAGGGGTACGTAACACATTCAAACAGTTACATTACATTTTTAACCAACCTAATGCCAATGTTGTCTCCAAAGGATTGTGAAACAATGCACTGGAGACTTATTTGGCATTCAATTAATAAAAAAACCCATATAAACCAATGGCATTTCTTTTGTTCCCTTTGGTCCTGTCGGTTTCCTCCAGAATTGCTCGCTTTTTGCTTTCTGCATAACCCCCATGTGACCAAATATGAGTTACTTTTGTCTGTATGCACATAATTCACCCTTTGAATGTGTTGCGCACCATCTGCCACATATAGGGTTAACACTCAGAGTGCTTTATGGGTGTGCAAAGAATGGACTGCACACTTGTCTGGAATAAAAAAGGTCATCACAAAGACAAAGAGTATTGAAAAACCAATCAACAATGTACTTTCTATATTCACATTTTTAATAGCATCATTAGTGGGCAGAAAGTAATGGACGACTGTCATTACTTGAAAGTATATAGATCTGCCTGCATGTCTTGGATATTATCTAATAAAGTAATTGAACAGACCGACCAGTGAATCCTGTGTCAGACAGCCATTCATTCTTCTTCCCTTTGGGGTTTCCTAGTGTTACTGCTTTAGCAAATTCAGCGTATTTTTAACACAATCAGCATTAGGAAAATATATCTGACCTTTCTAAATTTGACAGGAGTGGACCCGCTCCACACATGTAATTGGCATAGCATGTAATATGCTTTCCAAGTTATCCATTAACTCTTTGAATGCCAGAGGGGTATACAAAATATTGCAAAGAAATAATTCCAAAACCCTCCGACACTCAAATGATTAAAAATTGTTTTGTTCAATGTGAAAAGTCTGCAGACGTGATTCTCCCAACATCTTGGCCTTTACTCACCAAATTTCAATGCAACTAGCACTAAAATTGCATTCCTCTTTACATGGAATATTTTTCAAATAAAGCATCACTGGTCAAGTCACCAGGGAGAAATGCAAGAATTTACATTGTGCATGTTCTAATGCAGGAAGCCATATACCAAACGCATCTTGAATTGCACATGAAAAATTAGCTTTTACATCAAAACTACACAGACATATACAATCACTTGCAAAAGCACATCCTGCATAGGCGCATTCGCTATTCCATTCAGACAGATTCGTTCATTCTGATCACGCCCACAAAAAAAAATATGTGCAGTTGTTTGCTAATCTTGATTTTTCAGGTGCAATTCAACAAAATCATGTGCAAATATATTCCCTTTTGGTTTTCACACTGGAAATAACAATTGCACGTTTCCCGCATTCCGCCCCAAGTGCCTAATAATGCTTTGTGTGCCAGAGGGATGTACAACGCACTGCTTTACAATGCTCTTAACACCCTCTAGTGCTAAGAGGTTAAAGGAATAGTAAGCTTATGAAACAAATACCCTGTATGACATGCTAGCATCCATAAAAATTCTCTGTTTTCTGGCGCTTTACTAACTATTCATATATATGCTCTGTGGGAAAAGCCGTTCCTGCTATTTACAGGGCTCCCATTCATTGTCAGTGATTGTGAATGGGCTGTGATAAGATAACAGGGTTTTTGAATACAATAGCAGTGGGCACTAAACACTAGCAAATAACAGATGTTAAATCTTATCTTTCAATGCAAATAGCATAAACAATATTTAGTAAATTATATCTGAACAGGACAATTTACACATACATTAAAAAGGAAGGTTAATATTATATTTTAGGGATGTGACATATCAATAATACATTTTAAATATGCTAGCTGTAGGTGGGTGATATATAAGGTTGCATCAACCTATTTTATTTTTTTTGGTGCTATTGTTCTTTTAAGCTGTTGTATTTTTATGCTAACAATGCCCTCTGGTGTCCACAAAGTTCACATACAGTTCCACTGATGTTCAGATAGTTATTCTATTGCATTCTATGGGAGGGATGAGTTGCCATACAGTGTGACAGCAACAACTTTTTCACTTTGGTTGAACAGATACACATCCTATATAATAATTCGCTAATTTGTGTGTAACGCTGCGACATGCGCAGTAGACACTGCTGCGCGTGCTGCAGTCATGCACAGTAGAAACTGCCCGCGCCGCGGCTGATACAGAGCTGGGCACTCCAAAGGAGCGTCCAGCTCTGTATCAGCCGCGGCGCGGGCAATCTCGACTGCGTGTGACTGCCCCGCGACCGGGTGGCAGTGGCACTGTGGCCCGTGTAACGGGCTGTTCAACTAGTTTTAAATAAGACAACAAATTTATTCTAGCTTGCTCTAGAAGTACTCCACTTCTTACTACATTAAGTTCAATAGGTATAGCTGGGAACTTTGTTCTTTGCTGTCCCCAGGGGGTAGTTCTGTGGTGCCATTGGGTAGGGGAAAATGACGCTATTCGCGTCAGAAAGGGGCAGGGCTTAAACGTGAGTGGGGGTGGAGCTAAATGGGCTAGAAAAAAATAGAAAAATAGGCTGAGGAAGGAGAAGCCACCGGAGAGTAGGAAGAAAGACTTAAAAAGAGCAGACGTAGGCAGAGTTTCAACAGAAACTCCCCACATTCGGTCTCAGCCCCTGCCCCGGAGACCCAGTAATGCAGTGTGAAAACCGGAGTCTCCGGGACAAATCCGTAAAGTTCCCAGCTATGTCAACAGGTCTACAATAAGTATCTGGGTTTACTCCTATCACGTTTTAGTGATTAAAACTATTTTTAAAAACATATGCATTATTCACAGTTTGGTCGAAAGTTATGTACTTTGCCAGCTTCAAATCATTGATAAAACCAACTATTTCCATTACTTTACACATCACATCTTAATGAATCAAGTGTTCCTACACTTCATATTGCAAATATATAATATCATTAATTTTATTTTCAATAATGATGTATTTGTTCTTTGTATGTGGAAATGCCTTGATGAATGATACATTTTTGACCCTCAAGCTGTTGGACACTACAACTCCCATAATACCTAGCCATACATTGGTTGGTTGGGGATGCCTGGAGTTGTAGTCTTCAACAGCAGGTGGTCCAAAATTCACTACCCTCATTTTAAGCTATAAATCATGTGTTTTTTTAACCTTAAACCCACAGAGATCATTAGGAATCAATTTATTTCTGACTTCCCCCGGATCAAAAAAGGAGATCTGGCAAAGGTTGAACTTGATGTATGCCTTTTTTCAGCTTTACCCACTATCCCATATAATAATTCCCTAAATGTATGTTTGTCAGAAGCTGTCATGCGCAGTATAGTCGGCTGCGTGTGCTGCAGTCATGCGCACTACAGGCTACCTGCGCTGCAGCTGATAACGGAGCGGGAAGGGGACTCTGAATTCAAACCGTAGTCCTCTCTGAGGAGAGAGAACTACAGTCTGAATTCGGAGCGCCCCGCTTCAAATCAGCCGTGGAGCGGGCAGTCTCTACTGTGTATGACTGCACTGCTGCCGTTGCTGGGTAGCACTGTGGCCCATGTACACCGGCTCTTCAACTAGTGTGATTATATAATAATAGAACAAGAAAATACATCTCAAATATTCATAAAATGATTAGACCTTAAACATTATAAACTGAATTGTTTTATTCTCTACATATCCTGGTTCCATAGAGCTCTGCTTTTCTGTTGCAGAAAGTATATTTGTTTTTTTTAGCCCTAAATGAAGATGAATACATAAACAATATTATACTTACCATCTGGTAATGAATTCAGAGCAAGTAGCTGGTTGTTTATCTTATGGGTAAACTCACGGGTATGCGTTTGTATTTTATCCACTTTTTTCTTTAGTCCATTCAAGTTGGACACAAGACCTAGGGGACAAAACAAAGAAATTGGCAATTTACATTTCTATAGACAGAAATAAAAGCTTCATTTACAACCTGAAGATCTAGTGTTCACCCCTTGAGGACCAGAGGGATGTGCAACACATTGCAAAAGTGATGTGCTGAGCAACCCTCTAGCTCTCAATTGGTTAAAGCTGTAATTCATTTGTACACTTAACCAATTAGATGTAAGAGGGGTCTCCAGCAAAAACATTACAAAGCAATGCTTTGGAAATCTCTGCAACAGCTAAGGAGTTAACCCTTTTAGTGTCAGAGGAGTGTGCAACTCATTGCATACTTATGGACTAGAGAATAAATGAGTATGAGATTGAAGTTTGCACCTGAACACACTTTTAACCCTTTGAGTACCATAGAACTATCCAATGCGTTGCATTGCAATGCACTGGATACTTCTTTGGCACTCAGAGAGTTAAATTATCCCCATATAGTTCAAATAAACAATATTTTGTACCTACATTATTTTATATGTGTAGCTAAAATACATAAACATGAAAATTGTTTTTGCTCTTATTTATGATGATAAATGTGAAGAAAAATATATGAATGTATTAAAAAATATACAGACTTTAAATGACTAATCCATGCACTCTTTGTTAATGTTACAAGTCTACCAGGAGAACATAGGAACCACTAATCCAAAGTCAGTACTTAAAGGTGAACTACACCTATATGAATATGTGGCTCTTAATTTAACAGGACTTAGGTATGTGCCCTTTCCACAACAGTCCAGTATTTTTATGTAGATTTTTTTTAATTTTGTTTTCACTTGTCTGTATTTGATGAACTCCACTTTAATCAGCTTTTAGTTAAAACTTCTTCCCAAGAGAAAAGAGGCTTCAATAATTTGAATGAGGAGAAGGGTGGTGTTGGTGTTTAGGAAGGTTAATAATCTAAAAATCCTTCCTAAACCTTCATTATTCTACTCCCATGGTTCCCCCCATGATTATTTAGAAAACTAAGAACTTCAGCTACAGTGAAGAGCAGATTTCCAATGCAGAACATTATACAGATATATCCAATTATTGTATGAAGGCCACTTTCCTAGGTATAACCTTATTCCTATACTTATTGTTTCTCTTTAAGTCATAAAGCCTGTGAAGCATGGACCATTACAGATATTAAAGATATTTAACATGCCCAAATTATTACCTTCAGTATTCTGGCTTAAAGTGTTTGCTTCATTCAGAAGTTGGGTGCTGAAAACCAAAGAATTCTCAGAAGCTAATTGCAGAGAACCTTTAGGTCCAAAAACCTTAGATTAGAAGAAGGAAAATATGAATCTGAGTTTGTGACAGTTTTCTACAAAACATTCAGAAATTCAGACATTGTGATTATTGCAAATTATTAGAACATGGATATTTAACATAAGGCTTAACAATCAAAAAAAACATAAGCTGTAATTCTAGAGTTGCAAAAAATTTAATTGTTAAGAAGTTTATATATATATATATATATATATATATATATATTTACAAGTAACTATAGTGGTCAATTTTAAACATTTTACATTACAATTTTCTTTAACAGTTTTAACGTATTATTAAAATGGATCTGTCACCTGCCAGCATTTAGCCTCATTTAAAATGTGTATTAAAGTGTGGTATTCCTTCTGCTTTTTTCATTTTTCAATTAGATTAATAGTTTAGTTGTTGGGTTATCTAAACTCAATAGAGCTTTGTTCTCTGACCTATCTGATAAAGCCTGCATATTACTCATTTGTTCCACCCCTGGTGGAAAAAGCCACCTTTTAAAAGAGTCAGATGCCTTCGTTTCTGCTTTTCATTCAGTTTTTGACATACCTGGGTGAGGTGCCACAGTAGATGTCTCCCTGCCTGAGATCCATCAGGGAAAAACAGAGTGTGGCTCAATATGCAGTGGAATTCCATACCCTATCTTACAAGACAGTTTGGAACATTGGGGCCCTCAAGGCAGCTTTTTGCAGAGGATTAAATTAAAAACTCAAGGACACTTTAACATGTAGAGAAATTTCTGGATGACTTAAAGTCCTATATTGTTGTTTGTCTACACTTGAACTGTCATATGCAGGAATGTTAACTAGTAAAGGGTTGATATCAGCATCTCCAAGACAGCCTTCAAACTGAACAACTTCTATTGCGTGGCATTCTTCCTCTAAACATGATGAACATATGGACATAATGGCAGTGACCTAGTCACTAGAGAGACCTAGTCACTGGACTTTTGAACTTTTTTGTTACTGTGGACAGAAAGGAAGGTTATTTGCAGCAATTCCCTATATGTCCAGAAGACTCCAGAGCTTGAGGAGTAAAGAAGATGTCTCCTTGAGTAAGAACCAAACCCTCTAGACAAATACTAGTAGCCTTCAGGTTCCAGTCCAGATATCTTGGAAGGGATAATAAGTCACCATTCTGGCATTCATTGACTCTGTTGCTGCTGGACTCCTTGGATTCAGCCTTTGAAACCATTCATAGTATGGTAATGCCTCTCTTAGTGCCTACTATGGATGGCAAACCATTGTTTAAAGGTGTGGTTTCCTATGATCCATAGAAGATACTTCTCACTACTGGAGTCCTGCACACAGAAGATGCTCAATTTGATGTTATTGATTCTCCCATGGCTCCAGTAATTTTGGTTTCATTTATATAACTCCACCATAGACTAGAGTTTCAGGCATATTTTAGCATGAAGCCTTTAATGTAATTCCACATGTCTCATGAAAGTCCTTTTTTCTGTAGTTAGCTTAACTGCCTCTGCTCTAAAATCTAGGGTTCCTGAGTCTTACTTGGGTCTCATCTATGTGTTTTCCAAGAAATTAACTGATAGGTTACTTCCACGCAAGATGTTTGTCCAATTGATCTGTTGCCAGGAACAATGCCTCCTAGAGGGAACACCAATTTGTTATCAGAACTTGAAAACAAGGCTTGATTAAATACATCAATGAAAACCTAGCAGAATGTTTCATCTGCAGCCAATGTAGGCTTCTTTTTTGTGTCCAAAAGGGGTGGATCCTTAAGACCTTCTGTGGACTACTGTAGTCTGAACAAGATAACTGTCAAGAACAGATACCTTTTACCACTAATCCCAGAACAGTTCAACATGCTTTGAGGGGCTACTGGTTTCACAAAGTTGGATTTAGGAGAGGCATATAATTCAGTCATCATACGTCAGGGGGATGAATGGAAGGTGGCACTCCATACAAGATATGGACACAATGAGTATCTAGTAATGCCATTCAGTCTTTGTAATGCTCCATCCGTATTTGTTCTGTTTCTTTCTGCTTTCCTTTATACCAGAGCCCCCTCCTGAGCCTGACTGATGTCCATGCCCCGGTCTTAGTGCGTTTCTAGGAAGCTTGTGCATTCGGAGGCCACCCCTTGAGGTGTTTCAATGTTAAATCTGTGTTCATCTGGGTTTCAGTCTTTCCACCTCTTCTCCTCTTTTTTGGCCAGGCATCTGGTTTATGCCTGCCTCTCATTCAGTTATGTACTCATTCTTCGTGCAACCTAGAGTGTATATGAAACTGCTATAGCATTGTGCCCTTGTGTGTTTTAATCCTATGTATGCATACATGGTACATCACTGTATAAGTGCAGGTGCCTGTTTGGGACCTTATTCAGAAAGCTAAAGATGACCATTTCTGTGGCAAATGAACCACAACCTAGGTAAAAAATATAATTCCCAAGAATTTAAATGGGGATTTTAAACCTCTGAATATAGGGAGATCTCCAATGCATTGCTACACAGTGCTTTGGAGATGTATCTAGCATTCAAGGGGTTCAAAAGCCCATTTGACTCACTAGGGATTTGGATGATTTTTTACATGTTCTGTATTGTGTAATTGGTTGTATAAGGCCCCAGATTTTTGTATTAAAAGATCGCAGTATCTTGATAGGAGGTCTGTTAGAGATTATTATTAACGTCTTGTTTCACCTCATGTATTGTGGTGCTATTTCGCATCCTTTTGCTATATTTTTTTAATAATTGTGAGGGGGAACTCTTGGCTATGCCACCTAAATCCCAGACACCCATTTCTGGCTTCTTGTTACACAGTAAAACTTTGTTATGCAGCATGGATGCAGATTAGGATATTTTGCTTATCTGACACTAGGATATTCTACTTATCTGGTTATCTGAGTGTCTCACCAATGTAGAACAAACTGATGGATAACAATAATGAAGGTAAAATGTGGCCAATGTAAGCTATATTGTATCCAACATAAACACTATGATAACTATGTAAAGGGCAATAAGAAATTAAACTTAAACCTAATTAGAGTAAGATTCTCTATTACTTGAATGTTATATATATATATATATATATATATATATATATATATATATATATATATATATTTATGTGGGTGGGCCATTTGTGGGTTATGGGTGTATTTGAAGTTTGGTCATGGGTGGAGCTAAGGACATCTACTATGCAATGCCTAGGCATGCCTGAAATGCAAATTCAGACTTGCCTTTGGGTGTCAGACATTATGTCACAGACTACTGGAAATCAAAGGGCTAATAAATTAAACACATAAACAGCACAGCTAGAGCATTCTGCAGTCTTCTACATGCCCCAGAAAAGGTCAGACTGAATTTATTCCCCCTATAAAGGATCTAACTCATTAACTAGAGAAAATACCACAGATCTGTCATGAAACAAATATAATACATTACAATACAATTTATGAACCCAATATCATTTTGCAGGCAGTCTAAACTGCAATCAGTTAGGACTTCTTTCACATAACCTACACAAGCACTTACAAATGGATGAGCTTCAGTAATTGTCCTGTTATCTTGGTCTGCCATCGTCTCAGCTTGCTCAATTATATTACTGATAGCAGAGTGGGCCTGGACAGCACTGGTAGCATCCAAAGTCGTGTCCCTTACTTCAGAAAGAGAGCTGAAAAGCCAGTATGATAGATTTTAGATTATTACAGTAACTTGTCACTGTACAATACCACACCAAGCCGTATAGACGGAGGAGATAAAGTATGAACTGTATTTCATATATTTATATAAACATTTAGGGCTGTGGAGGAGTTCTGGGGCAAACCATTCGCGCTGTAAGGGAGAACTACAAATACCCATCGATTAAATGGGGATTTTACCCCTTCAATGCTAGAGAGGCCTCCAACGCATTGAGAAGCTCTGGACACCTCTCTAGCATTCATGGGGTTAGAATTCCCATTTACATCAATGAAAATTTTGGGACATTTTAGTTCTCAAAGTGTGGTAAGGCAGCTGCCCCACAGGGAACAACATCTGTCATAGTCATATCTACAAACAAAAGAGTGCTATAATCGCCAATATACAAAGATATGTCAGTAAAAAAATCAATTTATTTAAAACTTCACTTTAGTCTGCCTTTACTCCACTCCTCATAATGGACAATAGGATGTATAAGAAATCACATAGCGAAAAGCCCTAATTAAAAGCTACTGATTGTATAAGGCCTCATGCATAGAAGCAAACTGGAGCAAATCTGCATTGGGGACCTCTCTAGCACTCCAGTGGGTTACAAGGCCCATTTAAATCAACTGAATTATTCACAGATTTTATTTCTCCCCTACAGTGCAGATGGTTTGTCTCAGTATTGTTCCAGTTTGTCCTATAGGTATAGATCCACTTGTATACAAAATTACATCTTTTACAAAAGTTATTTCAATTCCTACCTGTTGAGTAAATGTGACTGTTTTGTGAGGTTAGTGGCATAATCCTCTGCCTGATAGACCAGGTCTAGTGCATCCCTCTTGGCCATCTGCATGACCAGATGATCTACATGATGCCTCAGTTTTGCATTCCACATGATCAGCTCTTCTTGGTGAGTCTCTAAGACCTACACAAAATAACAGTTCAATTCAATTATAACTAGAGATGGGCAAAAAGTCTTTTTTTTTTCTTGTGGGAGATTTGTTGAAAAAAAAAAAAACATGATTTCCCGTTTTTCCCACTAAATTTCCTGCACACTGAAAATGCATAAAATGTCCTCCTTTTCACTAACCCTAACAGATTTCCAGTGAGAGCTTTGCCATTTATGGCCTATGCCCAAGAATTCCTGCCGCTGTGCAGGCTTGGTGTCTCGGTGTCTGGTTCTATGGTTACCAGTGCAGTTGAACAAGGCTGGGACTCCTGGGTTTGTGGTTCTCTGACTACTAGGGCAGCAGACAAGGCTGTGAGGTCTGTATGGTTATTTTTGGACTCACATTGTGGGCTACTTAGATGAATATTTGTTTATTTTTTGATGATCCATATTTTTTTGGTTACTTACATTATGCTTGCTTTTTTGCACTAACATTTTGCACTTTAACGTGGATTTAATGTAGCTTATTTAGGTTATTTGCACTTTAGAATGACTTTGTAGCCATCATGTAAATTATCTATTTTTTGTCTATTTGTAGGGTATTATATATATATATACTGTACCAGTCTATTAATTGTATACATGTTTGGACTCTATGTATACTGGTTTTTGACCATTCTATTTTTTGCAATTAGTGGCATCAGAATCAGTATGCATGGTTCCATGGCTGCTACTGTGTGTGTGTGTGTGTGTGTGTGTGTGTGTGTGTGTGTGTGTGTGTGTGTGTGTGTGTGTGGGGTGAGGTCAGTGGCTAAAAAAGTGAAACAAACTGCACTTTTCAAGGGAATTCCCATGGAAGGCAAAATGTTTTTTTGCACTTTTCTCAAGAAATAGAGAGTCATAAGCACAATGACAAATGAAGAACACTTCTGGAGTCAGTCAGTTTCGCCATAGGGGACAAATGGGGAGGACAAATCACCACTGATTTAAAAATGGGGCTATTAAACCTCTTGACCGCTAGAAAGGTCTCTGTCTTGTAGACCTCTCTATATGGTTGAAAGCCCTATTTTAATCAATGGAATGTGGGGAATTTTTTTTGTCCCCTAAGACACAATTTATTTGCTCCAGAAGTGGTAATCCTTTGCTTTCTGCATACACAGCTAATTCTGAACTAGCAGGAAGCAAAATATTTGTTGATCTGGTGGGGAGGGACAGACAGACATGCAAGGAATATAAAAAACTCTACACATATGGTGATACGTACAGATGTCGCATTAATGGTGTCTTCCGCAAGGACAACTGCATCATCGATCAGCTCAAGTCCTTCCTCAATCAACATCACTGACTGATTCTTGTTTTCTAGAAGATTTAGCCTTTTTACCTTTGACAGAAACAACAAATAAAAGCAAACATTTAATTTATTTACTATATACCTTAGTTGTTCATGCTCTAGAATTGAGAATGATTTAAATTCTTCATAAAGGGGACATTTCAAATGAAATGTTGTCACTGAAAGGGCAATTGTAGGATCTCCATTCAATAATCTGTTTAGTTCCCCTCTCTTCATATGTAATTATACACTTCATATATTTCCTTTATTCAAGCAGGCCTGTTATCTTAACATACATTTTGTTAAGGTTAAAGTATATTAAAAACTTCTGACATTTTGTACTGTGCTGAGGTGGATGGAAGTTGTAGTACAAGAAGAGATGGAGAGATGCACATTACCAAATGTTGGGCTATTGTAAAATCTACAGAAGGTGAAAATGTATCTATGTATTATGTATCTTTACATGTACACAGCAGTACAATACAAATACGCAGGACAGGGTTAAGAGCATCAGGCTACTGTGCAATCATTGCATTATTGGGGGGGGGGGATGCAGAAAGGTGAATCATACATTGGTCCCCAAGGAGCTTCCAATCTAATTAATGGATGATCGGTTGTTTGGTGTTTTTAATTCCAGTTACATGAAGACAACTTACACTGTGATCAGATAGATTATTTTCAATGAGAGTTAGCAGATTACTGGTGCTGTTGGTGTTTGTGGATGCTTCCTGCAGCAGATCTTTTGCTATGAGTAATGTGCTTGTGTGTTCTTCCAGGGTATCTTCAAGATTCTTTTTTAACTTTGATAAGTTGTGATGAGGCTTCACATATTCTTTCTGAACTTTAGTCAATAAGCCATCTGACGCTCTACAGGATGTAAGAAAAATCAACTTAATTTAATGTAAATGTTTGCAAATAAACCCCAGAAAACCATAATACTAATGATACTGACATAAATATTCAATTAGGACCTAAAAAGGTTATGTAATATAAAAATCTCCTTGATGCAAACACAGGGCAAAAGATTTGTTCCCTATCAAGGAAAAAGTGGAGCAATATTTTGGTCAAAAATATTGAATGTTATGTACTAAATAAAAATTGAAGTTGAAATCAGTAGTATTTTCTATTTGATAAGTAAGGTGCAATCATTTTGCCATGGAAGTGCTTAACCTTTACCATGATACATGCATGTGTAGCCAGTTTTGCCTCTACGAGACTTTAGTGCATAACTCTCATTATATAAGAGATCTGCTTTTATTTATGCTCTGAAACTAGGTCCTAGGGACGGAATTCAAGAAAGTGGAGAATTAGCTATTTTTTGAATGTGCTATTTGTGATTGCTCATTGTTTGATACAAGAAACACACTAAAATCTTTAGCTGAATAGCACGTGCTCCAAAATGAACGGCAAAGTTAGTGAATTTATTATAAAAAAGCACAAACGTTCGCTAATTCATAAAAACATGCAATTCAGTAACATTTTGGCGCTAATAATTTTTCCATTGAAAGTACAATGTAAATAGAGATTTTGCACATTTCTTGTATCTGCCTTAAGTTCTAGTCAAATGGTCAGGTCTGCAAATGAGTCAAGCAGCAGCCCAGTAATTCTGACAGATCCACCTCTCAGGGGCACAGGAATCAGGAAATCATGCAGGGAACAGATAATGAAGAACCCCCCCAGGCGCCAGGCGCACTGGCCCTGGGGGCACAGGCTTTGGGTAACCAGCAGGAGGGGAGAGCACTCCACAGTGCTCCCTCCTGCAGGTCACCTGTTTGTATCGTGGCCGAGCAGAGAGGACCGTGGGTAGAGAAGCTTCTGTATCCTCTACCCCGGTTTGACAGGAAGCTGCTCACCAAATGCAACAAGTAGTTTCCTGTGAGACCGGGTAGGGGATCAGAAGCTCCTCTAATGCGATCCGCTCGGCCACTCTACAAAGAAAGTACAGAGGGGCTGGGGGGGGGGGCAAAGTGATACACAGGGGGGCTAGGGGGTAAAGAGACACAGAGGGGGCTGGGGGGGTGCAAAGTGGCACACAGGGGAGGTGGGGTAAAAATGTTATCCCACCCTGATTTGTGGGAGTTCCTATGCCTCTGCCTCTACTCATATGAGAAGGATGTCTTAAAAACCAGAATTTCTGGTGACAGTTGAAAAAACCTATATACTACTATATTCTAATCCTAGATCCCACAGAGTAGCTCAGGAACAGGTAACAAATGTCCCTTTAAACGAAAAACAATTAAATTAAAATGTTGATGAACATCTGGAGACTGGAATACTTTCATGGGAATACAATTTCTTAAAGAGGAACTTTCATCCGCTGTAAAGTCGCCCTGCTATAATTAAGCAGGTAGCGACTAGCTTCTAAATATATATAGTTTACCTTTCATAAGTAGCCATATTTGCCACCTATGGTGCAGCTGGTTTACTCCAGAATAACTCCAGTTTGTTATATATATATATATATATATATATATATATATATATATATATATATATATATATATATGGTCTCTCTGCTTCCCCATTTGCTCAGTAATGGATTGGAGGGGATCCTTTAAGCATGACGAACAGCATCACTCCCTTAACTCTTTGAGTGCCATAAGAATGTGCACTGTGCACCCATGTGGCACTCAAAGGGTTATAAAAACGTACACCAAGCAGTATACAACCATTCCCTCAGATCTGTATCATATTTTGTATTCATACACATTGTGCACTCACAAGGCTACCAGCTGTCCCCCAGCCTTTTCCCTTGGGAGTGCACACCATATATGAGTATGAAACAGAGGTGAGGAGATGATTATGTACTGCTTGGTCTACTTTTTTAACCCTATGAATGCAACAGGGGTGAACTGACCAAGTGGGGAAGCAGAGAGAATGCTCTCAGACTTCAGGATTGTATCCCTTCCACACTGACCACAGTTCAACAGCCTTGTATGCTAATGGGGACCTTCTCCTCCCCTCCCCTTGCATCCCAAGTTTTTGTGCAAATGTCGATGTGGGTCACTGTCTACAACAAAAGTCGAACTGCTTTGAACACATCAACAAATTCATACCTCCACAGCATCAACCTTTAGTGCATATCCCCCCTTCTCTTCTATTAGACAGCTATTTCAATGCATTCTACAAATGCTTACTTGTGGTTTTTGGTAGCACTTTTGTGTTGATCACTGAAGCTCTTTGTGCTCATGGTTTTCACCAGAGATGATGCATCTTCATAATTCAGCTCTATGCTGTTGGACAGATGGATGTCATTGCCCACTGTCTCATTCAAACTCTCTGCTACTTCAACAAGAACTGGAAAAAAGCATCAGTAAATAATTAAATATGATATAAAATTTCCTGTGCAGTTGATGTAAGCTAGCAGTAGCCCTTTGAGTGCCAGAGGGGTATGCAACACATTGCTTTGCAATGCCTTGCGTATCCCTCTGGCACTCAAAGGGTTAAAGGGATGGTAGCCTTTTATTTCTAAAAACATTGGTTACATTATTTAAAAAAAAACGGATACATCTCTCTGGCACTCAGCGAGTTTAAGTCAAAATAAAATCACTTTAACAACTTTATTTATTACAGTATCATACATTTAAATGAGAACTATCCCAATCAGGATAACTAGCTCTTAACCCATTAAGGACTCAGTTGGTTGAAGTCGAAATAAAATCACTTTAACAATGTTATTTATTACAGTATGATAAACATAAATGAAAACTATCCCAATCAGGATAATTAGCTCTTTTAACCCCTTAAGGACCAGCTGTGTAAGCACGAGACCGGCACTTAAGGACCACAAAAGGCATGCAGCTGCGCAGAAAGCCCTGAAATCCATGGCATACATGTACGTCATGGATACTTTAAGCACGTTCACCCCATGACGTACATGTATGTGCTTGGTCCTTAAAGGGATAGTAATACTTCGCTTTATTTTATTTTGTAGGCATTAAAAAAACATGAACAACGATATAAGACTTATCTCTCAAACCTTTATGTTTTAAGAGATATTCACAAGTAAAGTATCCTCCCCCTGTTCAGCCAGATCAGAAGGGAGGTGCCCGGGTAGACTGCAGAGAGGGACAATCTTCAATTAAGATAAGGGAAAAAGCTGAAAAACTTGTCAAGGGGGGAAGGGCTTTCATTCTTTTCATACAAAGAAGATTGTCCCCTTCTGTTATCTGTCTGGTCTTACAACCAGATTCACATCTGAGAAGAGATGGTTTATACTAGGAAAAAGGGGCGGGAGGGGGAAACTTTGCTTGTGAATATCTCTTAAACCATAAAGGTTTGAGAGATAAGACTTATATCATTCTTCATGTTTTTTAATGCCTACAAAATAAAATAAAGTTAAAACAAAGTATTACTATCCCTTTAAGGATTAATTGGTATAACACAATCACTTACCTAAGTGCACTTCATACACAGTCCTGTATATATTAATTATATTGCAAAGCCATGTGTTGATAACCACACTAGCATCCAAGCAGTTAAGGAGCTTAGTGGGTACTGACAATTGCAGACTGGACTTAATGTAGTGAGGAAAACATCAACCACCTGTTTCTTTGCTCTACTCACATCCACTAACAGAACTGGTTGCTCTACCCATCTCCACTAAAACAACTAGCGATTTGGGGTCAGGTTCAGGAAGCTAAAGAGGTGCACCATAGTGGACAGATAAACATTCCCAATACAATGTTTTCACAATGCATTGTTCATCTTTCTACCGTTCAAGGGGTTAAGAGCCCCATTTAACCCTTTGCGTGCCAGAGGCATACGGAAAGCATTGCAAAGCATGCGTTCCATTCCTCTCTGGCACTCAAAGGGTTAAATCAAAAGCATGTTTTCATATATCCTCTGTGCTGCAGTACTTTATGTCCTGAATGCCATCTCTTTAACTGCGTTCTAAGCATCTGCTTTACTACTCAATAGCCTTACTCAATAGCAATACTCAATAGCTTTTGGAAATGCTGTTGGGGTAGATTCCTGTAATGATCCCTTGTTGGTTGGCAGGGCTCACAATGCAACCTTCATTGGCAGGTCAGCTCCCAGGGGAGCACATCTATGACAGGGCACTATCTACATGATAAGTGCCCTCTGAAAGGGGAAGTATAGGGTCACCATAAATAAATATTAGGCTGTGCCCAAAGAACTATGGGAAGTTCTTCACTGACCTGCAAAGAATGGTGAACTGCATGGCTAGATAACATCAGCTCCAAGTGAGGCTCACATGGGAGATTGCTCTCTCTGTAAAGAATACCATTGATGGCGTATTTGCTGACATGGAGCTTCTACTGAGTTGAATTCAAAATAAAGCAATTTTCCATGACAGCTTCACTTGGGGTTTCATCGTAATTTGCAAGGCTTACCGAAGGCAATATAGGAGTTTAGCACTATTGAAACTTTGTTCCCATAGCTCTTGGACCATGATCTATCAGTTAAAATGATCTTGTATGCTGTTTTTAAAGGGCAAATATAATGCATGTGGTGCCCTCTCTCATTGGTACAGCATGACGAGATTAAACTGCAATCAAGAAGTCTTGCAGTTCAGTCCAATTGGGCAAACTTGACCTCAGTCCACAAAGTTTGTGGCTGTGAACCCCATTCGTCTGGGTTGTGTTACATCCCGATTCAAGCTAAAGGAGTCATTTTTTGACTCCACATCCCCTGCGCTGGGCTTTTTACTTAGTCTTTTCCTAAACAAGATAATTGCCCATTAACTCTTTGAGCGCCAGCAAAAATTGCCCTTTAACCTTCTGAGTGCCAGGAAGGTGTGCAATGAATTGCTGAATGGGGTGAACATACTGTGGGGATGTATAATCTTTTCCTGAGATTCCTACTCGTGTACCTTGCTAGAACCTAGTGTTAAGAGAAAAGGAATTCCCCGAACGCTCTTGGAACAAGCGGCACAGAGAGAACCATTCTTGGCATCAGGAGTTTAGTAAATTGACATTAAGAACTGCACTAAGAAATTAGTTCCCTCGCCTACTTTAGAGCAGAATTATATTAGTACACACCCTATTGTTTAAGCAACCTGTGAGAGGGACACCTTAGAAAAGGGTTGCTCAAGCTTCATTATTTCTTGGGGGAAAAGTGGGTTTCTTTGTGGTTGGATGAACTGATTACATTGTAATAAAATAACACTGCTTCTTTTCCAAATGTAAAACACAAGAAAAAAACTACCTTTTATGGTTGTTTGCATTTTTTCAATGAATTCCAGTAGTTCGTGGGTCTTATTCAGGGTTTTGATGGTCGCATTATTCACGGTTTCTCCATTTTGTATCATCTGTGACATCTTGTACAAAGCAAAATGGTTGGACAAAGTCTGTGAGGCTGATGAACTAAGAATAATGAGCTCTGCACCATAGGGGACAGATAAATATTTCCAATATTCCCACTGATTTCAATGGGTCTTTAGGTTCTTATGCAGGAAGCTTAATATGTGGACTTATGGAGCAGTCCAACTCTACCAAAGAGGACAAATACAATTCACAATATTCCTATTGGGATTTTAACCCACTGGATTATATAGAGGTCTCCAATTCAGTATGTTAAAAATTCCATTTAAATGAATGGAGGTTTGTATATGTCCGCTATGGTATATGTGATTTGCCCCAGAATTGCTCCTGTTGTTCTTATTACATTAGTCTCTGCATATTTGGAAAAATCCTTCAAAGAGTTGACATGATTCACAAACGAATGCACAAACAATATCATGTATTTAGAAAGATTATTTTAAACAATAAGTCCAAACTGGGATTTACTCCACAGTACCTCAAAAAGCATGGAGGCAAGCATTAATCAAACAATACTTTACTTTGTGATATTATTATGTCAAATCATGATCTTGGCCAACAAATCTAATTCCCTGAATTATCTGAGAATCCATACTATTGAGAGAGCATGGGGAAGATGCACAGAGGAGAGACGTTACTCCAGTGACAGAAACATACCCATCTGATACTATTAAGGCTATGCACTATGATCTCTCCAACTTAAAGGGATAGTAATGAATAAGAAGTAATATTGTAGATAAAGCAAAAAGAAATAGATTGGTGCAAGTCCTATCTCTCAAACCTTTATGGTTTGAGAGATAGAACATTTTAAAGTTCCCCTCTCCCTGCTGTCAGCTGTACAGCAGGAGATCAGAGTCGACCAACTCGAATCGGCTCTTCAGCAGAGCCAAGATATCGAAATCTAAAAAGAACTACTTCATTGAAACAGTCTAGAAAGTGTGCTTGCAAACCAGGAACACTTTGTAGACCGTTCCAATTAAGTAGTTCTTTTTAGATTTAGGCATCAAGGCTCTGCTGAAGAGCCGCCTGAGGGTCCCCGGACCAGGATCTCCTGCTGTCAGCTAGAAGCTGACGTCAGGGAAAGGGGAGGGAGAGGAGAACTTTAAAACATTCTATCTCTCAAACCATAAAGGTTTGAGAGCTAGGACTTGCACCAGTCTATTCCTTTTACATTATCTACAATATTATTTCTTCTTCTTTTAAGACATTACTAACCCTTTAAAGGCAAAGATCCATACAATTACATAGGAATTGGAGAGGTTTCACTGACTGGACTGACTTCTCTCACCTTAGTTCATACCCCCCCTTACTGTAGTTGTGGATGTGCAGAGATTATTTTATATATATATATATATATATATATATATATATATATATATATATATATATATAAAGTAGAAGGATGGGGCAGCACCCGTGGGTCTTATCCTATATAATAATTCGCTAAGTTGTGTGTAACGCCAGACATGTGCAGTAGACCCTGCTGCGCGTGCGGCAGTCATGTGCAGTACAGACTGCCTGCGCCGCGGCTGATACAGAGCTGGGCGCTCCGAAGGAGCGACCAGCTCTGTATCAGCAGAGGCGTGGCCAGTCTCTATCGCGCGTGACTGCCCCGCGACCGGCTGCCAGAGGCACTGTGGCCCGTGTAACGGGCTGTTCAACTAGTTCAACAATAATTTATTGAGCAAAAGAAAAAAACCAAAACATTAATCGGGTCAACGTTTCGGTCCTAGATAGGTATCTATCTATCTATCGATCGATCTATCTATAAATAATTACTTCTGTGTGCCTGGCAAACATACCCAGGGGCAAAAGTAAGGAGGAGTTATTCAAATCTCTACACTGGTGTGCCCATAGGTAAATTCATGGGGCATGATTCTAACAGGGAATTGCTGGGCCTTTTATATACACACAAAAAATACACAAAACGCACACAAAATACACACACACACACACATGGAACACACACAAAATACACACACGCAACACACAAAATGCACACACATCCACAAAAAACACACACATGCTCACACGCAACACACATACACAACACATACACACACACAAGCACAATACATACAACACACAATACAAGCAACCGACACAATAAACACAGTACACACAGACACAATGCATACAAACACTACACACACAATGTATACAATACACATAAAATATACACACTGTACACAAACCACACACACAATAAAAAATACACATAGACACAATATACACACAACACACATACACACAATACTCTGTACCATAGGGGTACCTGAGGACCACAGCTGAGAAATGACCTTAGTAATAGGTTACAATCTTAAAGGGATAGTAATGTTTCATAATAAAAGCAGCTCTAATTAATCATCATAGTATTTGGACTTTGGAGAGTGTTTTTTCAGTTCTGTCAGAGTTGTAGTTCAGGAGTAATTCAATGACAAAGTATCCCCCTCCCACCCCTTTTACTGATGTAACACTTTTCAGCCAGAGCAGAAGGGAGATGCCCAGGTAGACTGCAGAGAGGGACAATCTTCAATTAAGATAAGGGAAAAACCTGAAAAGCTTGTCAAGGGGGGCAGGGATTTCATTGTTTTCATTGTAAGAAGACTGTCCCCTGCTGTTATCTGTCTGGTCTTACAACCAGATTCCCCATCTGAGAAGAGATGGCTTACACTAGGAAAAAGGGACGGGAGGGGAAACTTTGCTTGTGAATATCTCTTAAAGCATAAAGGTTTGAGAGATAAGACTTATATCATTCTTCATATTTTTTAATGCCTACAAAATAAAATAAAGTTAAAATGAAGCATTACTATCCCTTTAATGTTATCTGTTAACCCACTGGATGATAGAGAGAGCAAGTGCAAGCATTAGGCAAACAAGGCAGCTATCCAGGGCAGCAGAATTAAGAAAGCATAACAGGATCATTATTTGTTTCTTAAAGCCCTGTAACCCTTTAAGTACTAGGGAGTGTACAAAGAATAACTTAGAAACAAGAAGGATGCCAAGGAACTCTAAAAGGGTTTAGAGGGGGTGGGTAAAAACAGAAGGTATTTTGGAGGTGTCAGCCTGAAGGTACCTTTGTACTGGTGAAAAAAATAGTAACCCTTTCATAAACAGAAAGGTTCTGCAACACATTTCTTTACAATTGATTGCAAAACTTACTTAATAATGCTTATAATGTATGTAACAGTGTACTTTTTGAAAAGACATTGGAATGTACTTACTTGATCCTGTAGTCTGTCAGTGTCTTTAGATATTGTAATGAGAAGCTCCATTGTCTTGTTCATTGATATTGTGGTATTGACTCTAGTGGCTAAAGATTCCTTTAAAAACAATCCAAATCAATCTAGTTACACATCAGAATGACAATTGGCCATATATATGAGACAAGCATCAGGTTTATTCTTCTGCCCATGTGGCCCTCGACCCCTCAAAAGGTCCACACATTAAAATTTATATTTCAAATAGGGGTTGAAAAAGCAGTTTAACAGCTAGGATGCTATAGTCGTCTTCAATGCATTGCTTTGCAATGAGCTCAAGACCTCTGTAGTGCCCATGTGGTTAAAAAAGGGAACATTATGATTATGAAGGGAAGCATGCTGTGAGGCGCAAGTAAGAGGTGTGGGTGAAAATCTGGGTGGTTAGGTCAGAGAAATAATATCATCTTCCCACTTTGCCAGAGAACTGAAGTCAGGCCACAGGGAAGCCCCCTCAAGGCAATGTACACCGGGAGCCACTTGTTCCTCACAACTGTCTTAGACAAATTAATAAAGATATGGTAAAAATATTACATTAGCATGCCACAGGGAAAGCCTCCAAAGGCCATATATGGCCCAGAGCCACCTGCTGCCTACCACTTTTTTTTTTTACATTACATTACATTTTTAAAACCCCTTGGATGCTGGAGGGATCTTTTTAACATCCAAGGGATTAACCATTTGAGTGTCAGAGGGGTACGCAACACATTGCAAAGCAATGTGATGCGTACCCCTTTGGTATTCAACGGGTTAATATACAGAGTAGAGGAAGCATACAAGAAGAAGTGCAGATTCACAACGTTATGATAAAAACATGACAGTTCTTACATAAAATTATAATGTAAGTATTTTATAAATCCTTTGAGCCCTTTTAAAAGGGTACTGTATTGTTTACTATCTTTTCATCTATAAGCAACTCTCATATTGATCCTTCAAAGAGTATTATATGCAACAATAAATTTGAAGTGCATATTAAAATGATATTTCCTTGTAGCTTCTGGTAATTCTAGAACATCAGATCCTAGCATAAGACTTGATTAAAATGCAGCATACAGCTTTCCTAACTACTTTCTGTGTGGCAATCCAATTTAAACGGTTTCTCTGCCATCGTAAGCACCCCAAATTAAATTTCATCTACTTTGTTCCATCTGGATGTTATCACTTACAGTGTATATACAAAGTTTAATTACATTTCTTGACAATGTGATTGAAAAGGAGAACAATATTTTGCTGGTTTAGATAAAAAGGCTGTCCAGACAACAGATAATGAACATTTATTACAGCACTGCATGCCTCTCATTAGTGGCAACATTTTCCCTGATCATTTCTATATAAAGGGAAATGCCATACAAACTAAACACTGGAAAATTCCTTCTAAATCTAGCAATGGATGAATCAATCAAACGGGGGTAGGGTCTAACCCTGGCTTAGCAAATGCAAAATAAATAAATAAAATTATCCTGCCTCTTTAAGATACTTGCTGAATGTCTGAATAAGCAGTACATCCTATAATATAAAAGGCAAGATGTGTGTTTGTCCGATGCAGTCATACGCAGTAGAGACTGCCCAAACAAACAGAATGCTGGCCCATGTAGATGGGGTTTTGCAGTCATGTGCAGTAGACTGCCGATGGAGTCGTGTGCAATAGAGACTGTCCGAACGCACAGAATGCTGGCCCAGGTACACAGGCTTTTACACTAGTTTTATTATGAAAAAGCATATACACTGCTGGTAGTTTCTTTAACCCTTTGAGTGCCAGAAACGTATCAACGCATTTCAGCGCAGTTTACTATACATTAAACATATGCTGATGTCCCCCCAAAACCCCATTTTTTTTGAGCACCAGAGTTCCCCCCAGGCACAATGGAGGTGGTAATCTCTTTTTAGTGACAGTGCTGGCACAATGGAGGAGATAGAAGTTTCCAGCAACTGTTGTTTTTTTATATTAAACAGTAACAGTGCCATCTGTTGTACAGACAGTTACTCTATTGAAGAGGTGAGCCAATGGCTACAGTTCTACATACAATGTAATAGTAATAGCGATACCATTTCTTGACAGTATGAACTGCAGAAAAGTTTTAATAAAGCAATTGCCAGCTGGACGAATACTTTTAGGATATGTCCTACAATATATGTTTTTTTTTTTCATAATAAAAGTCTTTACTAATATTTTAAGACAGAAAATGTTTAAGGATTTTTTCTGTGATGTGAATGGAACTGGGAGCCCAGTAAGATTCTAGCAACCCCATTATCTAGGCCTTCAAAGCTAATAATGGTTGTGGTTTCATTGGAACCAAAGAAAACTGTATGCTACTACTGCTTCTACTACTATTACTACTGTTACTACTACTACTAGTAGTAGTCACAAACATTTACATGTATGTACGTTTAATGCTGGAAAGTATTTAAAGGGAAAGTACACCTATAAACTCTTAAATTGTTTAACCCTGTCAGTGTCAGAGCGGTATGCAATGCATTGAGAACTCTCTTATACTCAAAGGATTAACAGAAGACTTTGTTAGATGGCTATTATACAGCATTATATATTTATCATTTAAATTATTTTGATTATGTCCTCTTGTTACTAACACAATCTGAGCACTCCATCCCTCTGTTACTCCTGTAAAAATATTGTTCTTTATCGCAAACAAAAATCAATTATAAAAATCTGAAGTCTTGAATATCAACCTACATGCATCCAGATCCTCTTCTCTTCAGCACCAGTTTGCATTTCACTTGGCGACATCGTCAGTTCTTTACTTATTGATCCACATTTCCCCTTCTGTCTCCTCAATAATGGATCTTAATCTTTCCCCCCAATCCAGTCTATCACTAAAGACCAAATTGGTCACTTCCCGTTATCACATGGTTTGAGTGGATCATTATCACCAAGATATTGCCTAAAATACTGTATGTCATCAATGCTCTACCAATTCACATACCTCAAAACTTCCTCGGCTTCATTCAGGCTCTGATTTAGGCCTTTATATTGGAACAGAAGAAACCTCACTAATGAAATTCTCTTCTCTTGTGTCCTTCAGATCTAGGGGTAGTTGGTCTATCTGATTTTCAAATGTGTTATAAAGTGGTGTCTCTAGCCAAATTTTTCTACTTCGGCCTCACACTGCCTCAACATTGGACTGAATCTTTCTCGGACATTATAAGCCCGGTTGACCTTTTCCAGTTACTCTGGTCTGCTAAACATAGCATTGACTCTACTATTTTGGACCACACTATCGTGGTGTGGAGTCAACGAGACATAACACCTTTTTCCTTCCATTTCCCCTCTGGCATTCATCGTAGGTAACCCATATTTCCCGGCTGGGTCGGCTCAACTGAGTATACCACAATACAAGAAAGAAGCCAGTTGTTCTGCCTTCTCCTTCTGATTTCCAAAAGTGTGGAATAACCTGTCTGAAAAAATCAGATCTTCTCCCAATCTAAAATCTTTAAAAATAACTGCTTCTTTATATCTAAAAACAAAATGTAACTGTTTATAAATCTGTAGTGTGTGTGTGTTTATATATATATATATAATGTTTCTCTATATCTAGAAATACACAACTCTTTGCTGTAAACACTCCAGGACATATTTAAAAATGAGAGAAATCTCAATGTACTCATCCTGGTAAAACATGTTTCTAAAAAAACAAAACTCTATGGAAGAGAAGAGGAATAAACACTCTTCTCACATTGGTGTCTTCACCAAATCTTCTTCTTAAGGAATCTCTGAGAAACCAACTGGGGGTTGATTCTGTCCGTTGGTGGTCCCTCCTTCAGGTTACAAATTGGGTCTCTTCAAACAGGAGAGAAGGTTTTCGTCTAAGAGAACTGGCAAGAAGTTGACTGCTGCAACATACACACTCTGTCCTTTACCAGATTGTTACTCACTACTTTCCCGATCAACATTGTTATCCAAACGTTACTTTGAAACTATGTGGGAATGAGAACTATCCCTTTCCCTAGACTTGTCACAATGGGTTATAAATATGCATGTGACTTTAAGGCTAATGAAATGAATTATAAAATTATCTACGACTCGCCTGCTTTTTGGAAACGGCCTCTTCACTTTGCTGGAGATGTAAGAGACAGGTAGGTACCATTGTTTCACATATAATGGTCCTGTCCCTCTATAGCCACCTTCTGGACCAATGTATCCACTACTTTAGCCAAAATTCTTTGTTTTTCTCTCCCACTAGATCCCTTACGCTTCCTTTTTTTATTCAGGCTCCATATCCCCTTCAACCCTTTTGGTGGCGGACACTGTTGATACTGTTCCCTCTTTTGAATGCCGTAAAAGCACTCATCTCCATCCACTGTAAGTCCAGTGATCCCCCCCGCCCACACACACACACACCACCACCACCATCTCCTCTTAGCTTTTTAAGGTGGATTTATTAATAGAGTTGGAAAGACTCCACTCCATTTTGACTGATAGCCTACCCTGCTTTTCGTCTACATATTCCCCTTGGTTAAATACAGTTTAATCTCTAATCTGTTGCAATTTGATTTCTTTCTCACTTTTCCTCTAGGCTTTGGCAGGGACCTTGAGGCAAAGAGACTTCCTCTATCATCCACTTTTTTTTTCTTTTTTGCCCCTGTTCCATCCTCTATTACTCACTCTTTCCCTACCACATTCTCGTTTCTTGTACACTTCCTTCTAGACTTAATGGAAATCTTACTACTCCAGTGTGAGAGATCAACATTACCTCGCTTCCTCTTGTGTTTCCATTTCTCCCTCCCTCCTCTACTCGTAGATACAGCTTTCTCACATGTTCATTATTGTGTCATTGAATTATAATTCCCTGTCAGCCCCCAATGCAATGCTGTATCATGCTATCTCCGGTTAATGTCATCCACCATATTGCCATACATATTTTGACCTATTGCTTGTCTGTACATGTAAATTCCTCAGGTATCTTTTGAATATGACTCAATAAAGTTTTTTTTCATACTTAAAAATAAAAAAGGGGGGGGGACAAAAAAAAAAGAAAAAACAAAAAAAAATGAACGTTATTTTTTATTTAAGTCTAGAGAAGTTGGTATACTCTTCTGGGGAAATTATCTTAATGTGGACTTATTGCCTTGAATTTTTTTGTATTTGAAAATTTAATTCAAAACTTACTGTCATGTTAACCAAATTTCCATCAGAAGTATAGGAAATATTCACACATTTATTTCTGGAAAAGTGAAAGTAAAAATATCCTGGAAGTGCACAGAGCTTCAATAGCATATGACACATCACTGAGAATGTTCATTACATATGACACATCACTGAGAATGTTCATTACATATGACACATCACTGAGATGGTTCATTACATATGACACATCACTGAAAATGAATAATGAGAATACGAAATGACACTGAAAAGTTTAATTAGCATATTAAACATCATTGGTACCACATGGGTACCGCAATTAGCATTAATTAGCATACAGTAACATATAGCTAACATGACACATAGGAAGTTTTTAATACCGTTTTCAAATATGCAAACTTGAATCAATGTCAAATATCCACTTCAAATACTCATTTCCATAAGTATAGTCTCCCTTTACCGTCATCTATAATTAAGAGACTGCAGTATAAACCCATTTTCAAAAAGCAAAATCATATCTTAAAACGTGTAAAAATTGTGAACTTAATGCAATATTTAATAATGAGCAGATGTTATAAGCAGCATGGTTCCTTTCTTTTGGACCAACATACGTCAGTCCAATGATGATACCTATTCCATCTCTCTACTATCGCATTACATCATAGAAAGGATCATCATGATTACAGAACCCCCTTTCTTCTCTTAGTCTTTAACCCCTTGAGTGCGAGAGAGAAGTCCAACACACTGCACAATAATCCATTGGACTCCTTTCTGTCACTCATAGGGTTTAAATAACCCCTTTTGTTGTTTGTTACTAATAAGTATTTTTATTATTAAATTATAATAGTAGCCCCATCTGATCATGTTTGGCCATGAGATATTCTGAATACTAGAATACAGATAGCTTTTATTAATCTGAAAAAGGAAATAAACATTGTACCTTGAGATGCTTTGTCACATTTTCTACATGTGACACGATACCATAAGGTACTGCCCCCATTCCAGTGATGTTCACAGAGAGGGTGACCATGAGCAAACTATCCAGATCATCCAGTAGTCTTCCTGTGCAGTCATCATCACAAGCTAGGGACAAATGAAGAAATATGATGAGCTGAATGGAAATGTACAATCTATATTATTTTCTTTTATTTACTGCAAGAATATATATATATATATATATATATATATATATATAAAGATGCAGATGTTGTTTTTATCTTAAAATATCTGTGTTAACCCCTTAAGGACCTGCCGATCGCACACCCGGATGGCACTTAAGGACCACGGACCATTTTTCTTCAACATTCGATTCAGGACTCCCAAAAACGACGTTCAGTTGCGCGGGGAGCCCTGAATTCCATGACGATCCTGGCACGTCATGGGTCCTCATCTCTCCCCAACCCATGACGTGCCAGGACCGTCAAGGGTCCTTAAGGGGTTAAATAATATATACTATACCAAGGGAGTTTTTCACTAATGCGTGATAAAGAGGTGATAACGCAGCGATAACTTCTCCAGTGATATCACTTCTCCAGTTCCTATGTTATTCTATAAAGCATACTAATTAAGATTTCCAAATTTGGAGAAATTTCAGTGCCTTGGCTCCATAGAATAACATAGGAACTGGAAGTGATATCACTGGAGAAGTAATCACTACTTTATCATCTCTTAGTCTTTATCACACCTTAGGGCATACCCCCCATGAGTCATATGTAAACATGTGTATCTATCAAAGATAGCAAACAGGCAGCTCTTATGTTTTTTGTAAACTACAACTTCCATGATTCTCAGTCAAATGTTAGCAGTCATAATTAGAACAAAGGCTGGAGAGCTACCTGTTGACTACTCCATGTCTCCATTTCTTGGGAAGCATTTCCTGGCTATTATGCATTTCAGTGAGAACTTAACTTTGGTTTTAATTAACATTTGTTCCCATTGAACATTTTAATGTCTTGAATGCTAGCTTATTCAAACTCTCAAGCATCCAAGAGGTTAAATAAACTGGGCAGTATGATTGTATATATATTAGTTTAATAAACTAGTATACAAAATGGACATTACTGGAAACAGATTAAGTAAATTCACCACCATAAGCCAAGAACAGGCGCCTTATGTGTGAGCAGAGGGATGTCACTGGACATAATTGCAGCATGGATAGTGGGTATGACCAGAACTCCTAAGGAACCAGTCGCAGTCAGGCAACTACGAGCTTGCCTACTCAGGGCTATATGCACCAAATAAAATAGGATCAATTCTGGACAAAAACAACTGCACCATAAGGAACAAACAGAAATTCTCCAAAATCCCACTGATTTAAAGGGATAGTAATACTAAAAATGTAAAAAAAAATATGTTGTAGGGTTTATCCCCCTGAGTAAAACAAGGGTACTCCCACTGCTGAAAGGTGTTTTATTCAAAAGTTATTACAGTTCAAAATTGATTTTTTTTAGGCTCAGTATCACAGTGGCCTGAAATTGTACAGTGGCACTGTTGCTACACCATCCTATGGACAACTCTGGTCCCGGGACCATAAATCTTCATAGGATGGTGTAGCTCCACAGTACAATTTCAGGCCACTGTGATACTGCACCTAAAAAATTAAACTTTGAACTGTAATAACTTTTGAATAAAACACCTTTCAGCAGTGGGAGTAAACCCTACAACATATTTTTTTTTATATTTTAAGTATTACTATCCCTTTAAATAATATTTTTAATCTTTTGAATGCTAGAGAGGTCTCTTCTTATATAGTAACATAGTTAAGGAGGCTGAGAAATTACATCCATCCATCAAGCTCAGCCTATGCCATATCACTCTTGTTGATCCATAGGAGAGTAAAAACAAAAACTCTGGTTGAATTAATCTCAAATGAACCCTTTGAGTAGAACTCAAAGGGTTAAGCCCTAAAAAAATTCCTTTTTGACTCCAAAAAGCAGTCCTTCAATTCACCTTTCACTTCCCTCCCAGCTCTACGTGAGAATGCATTCATGCTTCCCTTCAGAGTGATGTACAACAAATATACTGTAACAGAAAGCTGTTAAGTGTTTGTTTGGATTTACATGTCCATTTATGACTACTCTATGATCAGCCATACCAGGTAGTCAGTCTACTGACAGTGAGCTGTAACTCTAGACAGGAAGTCCATATATCTGCCCACAGTTCCCCTGGAGCATTGCTTTGTCTTTGTGTTCCTGCTTGATGGCATGCCTCCTTCTATCTCTCTGCCAGGGGACCAGAATGCTCCATACTCTTGTATCAGACTGGGACCAGACGTACTCAAGTCAACTTAAATTTAGCAAAGATCATTTCTACCATTTTATATAATAGAAGAGTTTATATAAGTGCAAATACAACTTTGCAATCATGGAACAGTGATGGCCAACTGTAGAAATGCTATGTGCCACATTAAGTCTGAATGTTTGGCACAGTTATATGTGTTATTATTGAAGTTATCATACCAAACTGCTTCATGAATGTCAGCTTGATTTTCTGACTTTGACACCGACTAAGATAAATTGAAGACATTATGGGTCATATGCACACATAGTAAGTGGAACAAACTACACCATAGGAGGGGAAACACAATTCCCTTCCTCTTTATCATTCAAGGAGTTAAAAGCCCCATTTAATGACAAAATTAAATTCAGTGAGCCTTGAAAGGGCAGTACAGTGTCCACAAAAATGTTTCCACTAGGGCACTTCAATGACTAGTTACCCCACTGTTGTCAACGTTTCATTAATGGTTAAAACCTTCATCAGGACCCAGACAAAGGTCTGAACCAAGAAGAAAAAAATGCAACCAGACACTGAACCTGATGTGCTAGGGAAACATTGTGTAATTCTGACACAAGGTTACTGCACCATAGGGAACAAATAATAATTTCCATTTACCTACACTGGGCTTTTACTTTTCCTCAATAGTGCAGTGGTTTGCACAACACTTCTCTTAATTCTTTATGCATATGACCCTCTAGACATCTATTAAATTAGCAAAACAATCCCACTGTCTGCTCATTTCAAAGAAACCTGATATTGGTGAGAAATAGATTGAACTTACATATACATTCTTGTTCCACAAGGATATGTCTTAGCTCACATGTATCACACAGTCGTCCAATAACTCCCGGCTTGCATACACACTGGCCAGTTAGACGATCACAGTGATTATTCAGTGAGCCGCTTGGGTTACAGTCACACTTCTGGCAACTGCCACCAGGCTCACTTGGATTTCCATGATAACCAATAGAACACCTACATGTGGCAAAAAAAAGAACAGTCGGACAACTAATTAAAGTATGTCAGCCAAATGTAGCAAAACATGTGGTAAAAGGGAAGTAGAGTAGAGAATTTTTGGTTGCCAAACTTTTTGAAGTGGTGGAATTAGAGGTCGAACTAGTGGTTCTCAAACTTTTCGCTGTGGTGGAACCCATTATTTTGAAATTAATTTCCAGTGAAACCATAACAATTCAAATATTTAAATTGGATATGGTACTTTGAATTCAAGACTGCGTATTTGAAAATTTCATTAAAACCGCCTATGTGTTATATTTTTCATAGACCAGCAGATGTACAGTTTAGGAATACTGATACACTTATTTCTGAAAAAAAGTGAAAGTGATAGTTTCTCTATAGTAACAGTGAAAGTCAATCAAAACCTTTAAAGTGGACCTGACATGTTGAATTCAACTTTGTATATCTGAAAACTTCATTAAACGTTTTCTGTGTACCATGTTAGAGAAAAGACTAGCAGATGTATAGTTTAGGAGACACTCATATTTGTATCTGTACATGAGCTCTCTGAGTACTGTACCATGCAATCACTTACACAAATTAGGTTTTTCAAGGCTGTTTCACACCCTAAGCTCTTAGCCGCACTGTGAGACTTTCACGTTTCAGGAAAACAAAAATCATTATTTACTAAACTGTGCATCTGCTGGTCTTTTGGCTAATACAACAATTAGAAAGTTTTGAATTGAGTTTTCAAATATGCAAACTTAAATTCAAGGTGACAGGTCCACTGGTGCAGTTGTTATTCCTAGAATTGCCATTGCCCACCCCTCTTGTCATAAAAGGGTTAATGCAGAAGCATCAGTAGTACTAGCATCACGAGGTAGTGAGGTCCCTGCACAGAAAAGTTTTCAGTGTAGATCACATTGGAAAGCACTAGGCAATGTGACGCCCTTCAGCTGTCACTAGTCTACAATTCCCATCATCCCCCAGCAGGATGGGAATTGTAGCCCAGCAATAGCTGGAGCACCGCGCATTGCCCAGTCTGGCTTTAGGAACTACTAATTCAACTAATATAAACATATGTTGCTTTGTCTGTTGTGATATACTTGAGAATGTCACTTAATGTTTACATTTGGGAGCAGAAATGGTTTAACTGCTCAAAAGATGTTCAGTTTATTTCTGATTTAAACACAGTCATTGATTTGAGTTCCACAGGGGTTTCCAGTACATTGAGGCTGACGTACTAAAAAGAACTAGCGCAATTCTAGGGAAAACCATCTGCACCACAGGGAACAAATAAACATTTCCACTTATTTAAATATGGCTTTTAACCCCTTGTATGCTAGAGAGGTCTCCATCATTGCTTTGAAATATGTTAACGATCTCTCAAGCATTCGAGGGTTTAAAAGCCCCATTTAAATTAACTGGAATATGTGGAATTTGCATTTATTGTTTGCTAAAGAATTGTAGGGCTTCTGAGTATATCAGTCCCAATGGACAATGTGTTGGATAACTCACTGGTACTCAAAGGGTTAATTAATGCTGCTTGGTCCAGGCGAGTATAATAATAGGGCAAGCCATGTGTGCTTCTGGAGATTCCTTTTCTCTATACCTTGTTTACTCCAGGAGTTAACACGTTAAGGACCAGAGGGGCTTAAAGGGTTAAATAAGGGGATGAGGAAATTGTATAATATTATGCCGTTTCCTATGATTCCTATTAGGCAGTTGTAAGGGGCTTGCTGCCATTAATGTGTTAACTAGTATATGTACTAAAGAGATCATACCCTCTAATGCAGGCGAAGTCAACTGCCAGACCTCCCACTGTTTGGGACTACGACTACCATCATCTCCAACCTGCCTTTGGAGTCCACAACAGGCGGAGGGACGACAAGTGACTACTCCTGCTCTGCAGCATAGTGAGAAGTTAAGCCACTGGCGTTGATGGCAAACACCATTGAATCCACTCTGGCAGATGCGTTGGATGTGTTGGACATCACTCTGGCGCTCAAACGATAAGAGCAATTTCAACTAAGTTTTATTTATTTATTTATTTATTTAACTCTTTCAGTGCCAGAAAAGTACGCAACACATTGTGAAGCAATTTGTTGCGTACACCTCTGGCACTCAAAAATGCTTATGGGTGTACAATTTGTTATGAGAAAAATGTCCCTTACTTTTCACAGTATCTTCCTTCATATCCAGGCAGACAGGCATCACAGCGGAAGTCATTGATACCTTCCAGCACACAGGTTGGGCTGAAACTGCAAAGAAAAAAATCTAATTTGTAGACATATATTTCACTTTGCACCATAATATTTATTGCACACAACTTTATGGAGTTATACACATCACTGTATATATGTTCAGAAGCTTTCTGTTTTGTATTAAATTCACTGGGGGAAAAAGCATCAAATCTTTCCTTAGTTCCCTATTTACTAACTTTTAAACTTGTTAGCACCTTGAATCAATTGCTACAGTCACTGAAGCAAAACTATAATCACGGCTACCCGAGCACACGGCTAATTAGCCAGAATGTCAGTCAGGTGACAGGAATGCAATTCTTTGAGGCTTTTTGGTTAATTCTATGATAAGACTGGAAATGTTGGTCTCACACTTTAGTATCCAGGGTAGAGATCAGCAATGTGACCATATAAGGACAGAGGTGCCCATGGTAAAGTCAATTGTCAACTGCAATGTCAACAATACCAACAAAATCTGCCAAGACTGTCACTTGTCCATAATCAAGTCCAGAAACGGTGTCTGTCATAATACATGATGGGGGGTGGTGACCCCTGCTCCAGAGGCTGCACGCTAAGTGCTTCTACAGAGTAAGTGTTGGGTTTTACTCCTCCAGTCCTGGATGCCAATAGGAGAAACAAGAGCAGAACGCTAAGCACATGGTTTTAGACAAAAGGTTCACTTATTTAATTAAGCTCCACTGTCTGTTGCAGGAGTCAGGTTGTCTGAATCCTACAATGGATGATAGATGCAATTTAACCCATCTAGTGCCTGAGAGGTATCCAATACATAGCAACACAATGCATTGGACACGTCTCTGGCACTCAATGGGTTAACGGCTGCAAATACTTTTTTCTTTTTTAAAAAAATCTGATTAAATAGGAGCAGACTTCGTAAAACGCAACGACTACCCTTTAAAATTGGCTGTACTGTGACCATTTGAGTGCCAGAGAGTCATCCAATGCACTGGATACCCCTCTGGAACTCAAAGGGTTAAAATGTGCTGTAGATTTGTGCTATTTGAGCTGTCAATATGACAGATTACTGGTGATCACATTGCATTTAAAGGAGCACTAACTACTCCTAATAATACTCCCTGCATTACTCATTATGTCCAGATAATCAGTCCTGGATGCCATATCCATAGAGCCGGACATGACAGACTCTGCTCTTTGCACATGGTAATCGTAAAGGGATAGTTATACTTCATTTTCACTTTATTTTAATTTGTAGGCATTAAAAAAACATGAAGAATGATATAAGTCTTATCTGTCAAACCTTTAAGGTTTATGAGATATTCACAAGCAAAGTTTCCCACCCGCCTCTTTTACCTAGTGTAAGCAATCTCTTCTCAGATGTGGAATGCAGTCCACAGACTAGACAGATAACAGAAGGGGACAATCTTCTTCCTATGAGAACAATGAAAGCCCTGCCCCCCTTGACAAGCTTTTCAGGTTTTCCCTTATCTTAATTGAAGATTGTCCCTCTCTGCAGTCTACCAGGGCACCTCCCTTCTGCTCTGGTTGAGCAGTGTTACATCAGTAAAAGGGGCGGGAGGGGGACACTTTGTCATTGAATTACTCTGGAACTGCAACTCTGACAGAAGTGAAATAATACTATCCAAAGTCCAAATACTATGATGATTAATTAGAGCTGCATTTGTTGTGAAACATTACTATCCCTTTAACCCTTTTAGCATGTGTTACCCACCTCTCTGGTCTTTAAAGGAATAGCAATGCTTGATTTTAATAAAGTTTAATATTGCACAAATTAAAAAAATAAATGAAATGATGTAAGGCCCGTCGCTCAAACATGTATAGTGTAAGAGTTATAAGCTTCCCCTCTTCTGCCTTTTATACACACATCAGCTCTCTAGTTGACAGAATGAGATCCTGGTCCTGAGACTGGACAGCTCTTCAGCACAGCAGAACTAGCATTGTCTATGAGATACTTCATTAGAATGGTCTACAAAGTGTGCCTGGAGTACCTCTGGGGGGTAGCTCCTTTGACATGATCCAATGTTAATAAAAAAAGATAGAGACACCCATAGTCCCAGCATGGATTTCAGGAGAATATAATGAAATACAATTTTGTTACTAAGTTAATAGAAGTAACAATGTTGTGGTTTTGAAATCGTTTTTTATTTAAATAAAAAAAGGACAAATGTCCAACATTTGGAACAGTATTTTGCACACAATATACCTGCCTTTCACATGCAAGGAAAGAATATTTAGTCACAAAGTTACCTTTGGGTGTTGCCCTTGGGGCAAGCACAGAGAGAGCAATCTGCAATTGACCCTGTAACGTTGCCATAATATCCAGAAGCACATACATGGCAATGGTCACCTGCTGTATTATCCCTGCAATCCTGTTACAACAAAGGAAATAAAAACAAGTTAAGGTTATGAGGTATTCCATGTAAGTGGGTCTTGCTTAGTGCTTACAAGAAGACACAGGAAAAAGGACTATTATAAGTTTGGCAAAACAAGTCTGAAACTAAACTTATAAGATTTCAAAACCATTACTGAACCAAAAATGTACTCTAGCCTAAATAATAAAATGCTAGTATGTTTGTCCGAAGCAGTCATGCGCAGTAGAGACTGCCCGAAAGCACAGAATGCTGGGAGGTGTAGGAATTCTGGGAGTTCTGTGCTGGGAGCATCCTGTGCATTCGACCAGTCTATAGGAGCAGACAACAGAACATATGTAAGATGTAAAAATATTAAAGGAGCAGGAAACCCTAATTTTGAAAATGTATTTTGTAGGGCATGTCATACTGACTAAAAAAAAAAGTTTATTCCCAATGTAGGGAGATGCTTCTTTCAAAAGGTATTACAGTGAAAATGTGTACTTTTTGAGCATTTGTGTTCAAAATGTTTTTGTAGCTAGGTGAAAAACTTCCATAGACAGTTGTATAAAAGCTTTCCTGGAAGAAAATCATCTTGAACTCCCATCATTAGGATGTTTACGTCAATAGGAAAAGCCCTACAGCATATACATTTTCACAATCAGTTCTCCTTTACATCATATTGGAAAAGGTATTTATTGATTGTCATTGGCTTTATCAGATGTCTGTAATATTATTATATAATCCCATAACTGATCAATAACTTGCCTCTTACGCAAATATACATATAGATAATATCATTTTTATTTCATGTAGGCAGTCATAAGCAACATTTTCAAATAAATCATCTCACTTTAAATGCAATCCCAAATTTATATGGAGAACTGGTAGTTTCTCAACAATCTAAAACGTGGTTCCTAACCTTTTTGAAGTTGAGACACAATTAGTTTGAAGATTGTAATTTCGGTAACACATGATCACAGTAAAAACAATGTAACTTAATGAATGTGTTCTGTATGTTGTGGCACACTAAGCTCAGTGCCGTGGAACATAAATGAGTTGTTATTCACCTTAGGCAAAGAGGTGCAGTTCTGGGGCAAATAAACAGGACCACAGGGGACAAACAAAAATTCCCGAGGCTTTTAGATCCTTGAATATTAGAAATGTCTACAATGCATTGGAAACATCTCTAACATTCAAGGGGTTAAAAGCCCCCTTTAAATCAATGGCAATTTTGTGAATTTTTTATTTGTTCATGATGGTGCATTTTGTCTGCTCCGGAACTGCATCTATCCAGATTCCTGAATATGGCCCAAATGTTTGAAATTGTATGAAAGGCGCACAGGGCTTCTGAGTAATGAAACTGTACATACCATACATTTCCCAGTTTCTGAATCACAAATCTCACTGTGATTGCTGCACTGACAAGGCACACAGCGGGCAATCAGAGGTCTTGACCCCCGAACATTGATTTCACTTAGCTTCTCTCGGTAGTAGCCTGGTGCGCACATCTGCACATGAAATTGATTATGAAGAAGGAAAAGATATATTAATTGTTTCCCTCATTTGATTTCCCATAATAATTTTAAAATGTTTTCTAAAGGTTTTGTAAAATACCTGACACGAATATCCTGTATAACCAGGAGGGCATTCACAAATCTCTATAAGATGCGCAGCCTCTCTTCCAGAATGCATATCTGATGCCTCAACCGCAATGTCCATTGTTATATTGGAGATTCTGAAATTGTTTTAAGGTAATATATTCAAAAAGCATTAAACACAGATTTATAACCATAGCCTGAATGAGCTGAGTACTGTATCATATATAGCATTACAATAGTGTTAATATAATATCTGCAAACCTTAACACAAACAAATACCATAGATGCTTTTGATTCTCTAGGACAGGGCTGTCCCAGTTCAGTCCTCGAGGGCCACCAACAGGCCGGGATGTAAGGATTTCCCTGAATAAGCACAGGTGAGCCAGTTCAAATGAATGAGCCACTGATAAACTCAACTGTGCTTAATCAGGAAAATCCTTACATCCTGGCCTGTTGGTGGCCCACGAGGACTGAACTTGGACAGCCCTGCTCTGCGTCTACATATGAAATAAATTCAGCTGCTGAAAATGTCCTGCTGCTCTTACTGTTAATACATTTCAATATTTGTCTGAAATATGATAATAGTATTCCATCAGGTAGAATAAGAAAAGAAGAGGATTTTGAGGAGTTCCCCTCTTTTGGGATTTGTGTGACAAGGTTCTAAAGCAGTGGTTCCCAAACATATCGTCAACTGTACCCATCAAGCCATGTCTTTGTGTTTTCTTTGCTTGCCCACAGGTGAAATCCTAAAGATGTGACCTCTTAGGGGTCCCTAAACACAGGGTCAAGAACCATTGTTCGAAAGCATGTGTAGTTGAGCAAAAAAACAGACCGAGGCATGTATGAACGTGGAACATAGGGTATTTTGGTGCAAAGAACCATTAATAGACATGAAGTAGGTGCTGTGCTCACCAATGTACAAAACTGCTTCTGCATTAATGTATTTCCTACATAAATAGGCTGACCATACCTCACCTTTAAAAAGGGACACACATGAAAAATACATACTACAGGGTTGCTTTGATTTTGGTGCACTCCTGAAATATGCCTATTTCCTATGTGTACCTTTTAAAAAGGTAAGGTATGGTCAGCCTATACGTAAATGTTGTATTCCCTTCATGACAACTGCAGTTTTATGATGGTAATGACCTGTTAAGTACATAAATAAGCTTAGAAGATCAGCCCTGGGACTGACCCTTTAAAACAGGATTGATCAAATGGGGAACCATATTTTCCAAAGTCATAGTATCATATGGAATGAACCCTTTGAGTGCCAGAGAGGTACACAATGCATTGCTTTGCAATGTGTTGCGTACCCCTCTGGCACTCAAAAGGTTAAAACCAGTCATAAAAAAATGTTATTTAATACTATTATTGTTATGTTCTTTAACTGAAAGTCTCCACTTGATTCATTTGTTTTGAAATAGTATTATTTTCCAGTCAAGCCTTGTGCTTATATGGAAGTAAAAACATCCAGTGCAATGCTCCACTTTAGTTATGCATAGTTTTACCTGCTTTGGTGTAGTCCATAACCATATGATGCCTTTATGAGAATGTAGTCAACGTTGCTTAGAACAGACATGAAATCTGTCCTTGTTACTGACTGATCAGACACAGAGTTAAAGTACTTCCATTTATTCTGGCGGCAAAGACAAAAAAGAAGAAATCAGAGGACATTTATTAGCCCTTTAAAATGTGCCCGCAACCCTCTGTTACTTACAGAGTTAATCTTCATGAAGTTAAAAAGGGCTGCACATGTTATTGTTAAAACTATTACCTCAAAGATTAACTCAAGCAATCTAAAATGTTTCTAACTAAACTCTCACACAAGCACAGCTTTTGGTATGTAAGAGCTGCATCACAGAAACAGTAGTGTCCTGCTACCATTCAAGAGTCAGTAATGTATGTGATGCCATATTTGTTGAAGGCCCTTGTTGACACATGCATTATATAATTTTAGTCATTCTGAGTATGCTTATTTTAGCCAGAAACCCCCACAATTATTTTAACCTGTAACCTTTTCAAGTTGGTCTAAAGTTTTAAGTGGGGTGCCACAGGGTTTGGTCCTGGGCCTAATGCTTTTTAATTTGTTTATTAATGATCTAGAAGCGGGAACTGCAAGTAGCGTCTCAATCTTTGCTGATAACACTAAGCTGTGTAATGAAATACAGGGCTGGATGTTTTTTTTTCTTTAGACGTATATAAATAAACTAAGTGAATGGCAGAAAAGTGGTAGATGACATTTAATGTAGATAATGTAAGATCATGCATTTTGGCTGTACAAACATGCTACATATACACTAACTGAGAAACTACTCGGGAATCCTTATTAGAGAAAGATTTAGGAGACTGATAGATGATAAACATCACAGCATTGTGTAGTGTCACTCAGATGCTGCAAGATGGTACTATACTGTTTAAAAAGGGGTATAGATACATAGGATGTGAATATAATTCTACCACTATATAAATCCTTGGTATGGCCTCGTCTAGAATATGAAGTACAGTTTTGGGCACCAGGTCTTAAAAAAAGACATTATTCATCTGGAAAAAGTGCAGAGAAGTGAAACAAAACTGATAAAGGGATTGAATGATCTGAGTTTTAAAGAGATACTAGCTAAACTGAGCATGTTTAGATTAGAGACGACTCTAAAACCAAAATAGCTGCTCAAACTCCCATATAGGGTGACCACGGGTCCCGGAACGTCCGGGACTGTCCCTTATTTGAAGCCTATGTCCCGCGTCCCGGGTCATCTCCCACCAGGACAATGAAGTATCCCGGAATGAAGCCAAGCCACCCAGACAGCAGCACAAACAGTCACTCTCTCAGTGGCGTCGCCAGGGGGGCGGCAGAGGGGGCCAGTGCCCCCCCAATTTTCTTCACCTCCCAGTGTTTGTTGTGTTTTTTTTTTTTTATATATATATGCCGCCCTGCATGTCAGCCTGCAAGCGGTGTGTCACATCATGGACGCCGCAAGGGAGCGCTTGGTAGCATAAATCAGCGCTCCCTCGCGGCGTCCATGATGTGACACACAGGTTGCAGGCTGACATCCAGGGCGGCAATCCAGCTGATCTCCTGGAGGCAAGCGCTCTAGTAATACAGAGCGCTGGGAGATGACATAATCTCCCAGCGCTCTGCATTACTGAGCACAGCGCGCGGGAGCTTCAGCTCTGTGCCGGAGAAGGCACAGAGCACTTTCCACACCGCTAGACTACCAGGGACTCAAGGCAGGGCATCAAGGGGCAATGTGGAGATGAAGAGGCTTTATGGTAGGGTGACCACATGTCCCGGAATGGCAGAACGGAAATGTGGTCACCCTACTCCCATATAAACCACTAAATAACTGCCACGATAATGTCCACAGTGTAAAGTGATAACTGACTATTGGCCAGCTTCAGATCTAAAGTGGGTGCGAAAGGAGCATCCCCAAAAGCCCCATAATGTTACAAGACAAAGCACAAAGGATTGATGCACCACCACTAATGGGATCACTCAAAGCTTGGAATAAAAACAATATCCTTTATTATAATAGTGTATAAAAAATACCTCCAAATAATTCAAGCTGGATGTCCACTGGAGAAAATATAACTATATAGCAGCTAGATCCAAAAACACTTTACATGACAGATCCACGCATTTCGCATACAAGACGCTTACTCATCATCTCTAGATTAGAGACGAGACATCTAAGATGTCATATGATTACCATATACAATTATATTCAACGCCAATGCAACGAACTATCCAAGGAACTATTTACTTAAAGAGCTGAGCTAAGAACAAGAGAGGTCACTCATTAAGACTACTTTTGATTAAAACAAAGGAGGTGCCCAGGGGTTTCACAGTAAATTCATATAATTCTTTACAGATACTTTAACTGTTTTTAAAAATTAATGTATACCCTTCTAGCTCAGAACAATATTGAGAATTATGACAATTGGTTTCAAAGCAAATACAATGCTGATCCAGGAAATACCCAACTGCCATATCAAGTCAAAATGAACATTTTTTCCTCATTTAGGGCTTAATTTGAGCTGGCTTCAATGTTCTATTTTTTCCTTGCTCTGGATCAACAGCAGTGGTGTATTATGGGCTGATTTTGATGGATGCATGTCTTTTTTCAGGTTCATTAACCATGTTATGTTTTCTGTTAACCTCTTGAATGCTAGGAAGGTCTCCAACACATTTTGTAGCAAGGAGTTGGAGACCACACTGCAATTCAAGTGGTTAAATGCCGCATTTAAATCAATTTACTTATCTGCACATCGACTGACTTCTGATATTCAGGCTAAAGTCACAGTTTACCTCTCAGCTATCTCAAGCTGGATGGCTCATAGGAACTTCAAACTCAGTACGTCTAAAACAGAGCTACTCCTCATTCCTCCTAGGCCTGACCCTGAAGCACCCTTCCAGGTGACTGTAAATGGCACTACCATAAGTCCAGTATCAGAAGCACGGTGTCTAGGGGTGATAATTGACACGTATCTCTCATTCTACCCTCATATTAATGCCATTGTTAAATCCTGTCACTTTCTTTTACGTAACATTGCTAAAATCCATCCCTTCCTCTGTTCCTCCACTGCTAAAATTCTTATACAAGCACTCATCCTCTCCCGCATGGACTACTGCACATTCTTCTGTCTGGAATTCCTGCCTCCCATCTCCATCCACTTCAATCCATACGGAATGCTGCAGCACAAATTACTCTTCTGTCACCTAGGTTTGTCCCTGCCCCACTCCTCCTCAAATATCTCCAATGGCTGCCTATCAAACTCCAGGTATCTTACTTCTCTCATTCAAGACCCTTCTCTCCACTACTCCTTATATTTCTACTCTGATCTCCCGCTATACCCCATGTTGCCACTTACATTCAGCCAATGACTGTCTTCTCTAATCTCCTTTTGTGTCTACAGCCTTCTCACGTATAAAACCTTTTTCTCTTATTGCTCCGTATCTATGAATGCTCTACCTCCCACCCTGTGTCACTGCACCTCTGATGGCCTTCAAGTCTCGCTTGAAAATGCACCTCCTAGATAAAACCTCAACATGCTAGAAGGCACTGATGTTGTACAAAAAATGCTCTTATAAATTATTTACTTTACTTGTGTCCCCTATCATCATCAGAACTCTGGCACTGTATTCACCACTTGACCCTTATGTACTCTGTATGTCTCCCATTAACACTTTAGATTGTAAGCTTTCGGGCAGGATCTCACACTCATTGTTTCACTCACAAAGCACTTGTAATCCTGTACTTTCTAAAGCCTTAAATTGTAAAGCACTGTGTACACTTGTGGCGCTATCTACCAAGCACATGTAGAAGACCGTTTCAGTGAAATAATTCTTTGTCACTAATGTGATCTCGGCTCAGCTGCAGAGCTGCAAGCCTGTCGTACAACAGACTTCCCCTGCAGTCAGTACAACGCTGACTTCAGGGAAGGGGGAGGGAGGGGGGAACTTTGCCTTTGGTTATCTCTCAAACCATAAAGCTTTGAGAGATGAACCTGGGGCTATTAAATTATTTTACAAATACCTACAATATGGGGGATAGTAATAATTAAGTAATACTATCCCTTTAAATAGTACAGGATCTTAGAAAGAGTGAAAGACTTACTCACAGTAATCCTTCCAAATGTCTGTCTTGGTATTCATACCCCCAACTACCAAATAGAGCTTTTAATCCCTTAATGCTAGAGAGGTCTCTAACTCATTGAAAAGAAAATGGGGGTAAGGGCTAAGGTAACAGGCTAAAGGTAGTTTCCTGGTTTACTTGCCCGCATACCATAAAAACATTCCTTAACTCTCATCTAAGATAGAAAATCTAAACTAATATTTACCTCTACCAAGCTGACTTGAATTTCATTTCCCACACCGTTGGCAGGGGCAGGCATATCCATATAAATAACCAGCTTGCTGACACGTCCGCCCTTCATTAAGATCTGTGGCTCATAGTCAGAAGAACCAGAATCCCTTAGTGCATAATAAGTAGCAAAATACTTCAGCTTCCCTCCATAGCTCAGAACCTGAGGCCAAGAGAAAAAGGAAAAATGTAACTTTTTCAAACACAGTTCTCTACAAATGACCATGGATATATATGAGATTGTAAAGGAGCCTTATGTCCATTTTATTTGGCTTGTATGTGTCATATTTTTACACTGAGAAAAATGTAATTGAAAACAAGCTTTACAAGGGGAACAATAAGTGCTGTATAAAAGAATTATAGGTTATAGATATTTTGGCCGATATGTATAAAAGCAAAGTGGAGTAAGTCTGGGGCAAACCAACTGCACCACAGCATATTTAAAAAGGGCTTTTAACCCCATGAATGCTAGAAAAGCCTTCAGTGCTTTGCTGGCAATGCATTGGAGATCCCTCTAGCAATCACAATATTAAGTTGTTAAATTTAAATTAATGGAAATTTGGGTTATTTTGATTAGTCCCCTTTGTGTGGTTGGTTTGGTCCAGAATTGCTCTTTTATATATACACATGCAATTGTTCATAGGCTTCTGTGATGGAGAACCATCAACAAGACACATGGGTGAGGCTTGTACACTTAAAGTGATAGTAATACTTAAAAAAATATATTTTATATTACAGCCATTAAAAAATCATAAACCCCTTAAGGACCAGCCGCACATGCATGCGGCGGTCATTTAAGGACCACAAGCATTTTTTTTTTAAATTGAATCGATTCCGGACTCCCGGAACGGCGTGCAGCAGCGCGGGGAGCACGGAATTCCATGACAGTCCTGGACCGTCATTGGTCCTTAAAGCAAATCCAGCCATGAAGTACCAGGACCATCAAGGGTCCTTAAGGGGTTAAGAACAATATCAGTCTTACCTCTTGAGAGAGATATTCACAAGCAAAGTTTCCCCTCACTGACCGAAATGGTCAAGTCTGTCATCTAGGTGTCAGATTTGGAATCCGGTCCACAGATCAGCTTGCGGCTCTTCAGAAGAGACGAGATTGCAAGATATAAAAATAACTAGTTCATTGGAATGGTCTACAAAGTGTGCTTGCAAACCAAGTAGTTCTTCTTATATCTCGCAATCTCGGCTCTGCTGTAGAGCCGCGGCCGGTCTGCGGACTGGATTCCAAATCTGACAGCTAGAGCGGTGATGTCAGTAAGGGGGAAACTTTGCTTGTGAATATCTCTCACACCATAAAGGTTTGAGAGATAAGACTGAAATCGTTCTTAATGATTTTTTAATGGCTAAAATATAAAATAACATTTTTTTGAAGTATTACTATCACTTAAACGTTTCAGTGAAAGTGCCTAAATAATCTATGTCATAATTTATTAACTGGACCGCAGGGATGTGCTGTGCATTGCAAAGCAATGTGCTGCACAACACTCAGATCCACAAAGGGTTAATGGTACAGTCAATTTCATACAATATAATATCATGCAATTTCTCTGAGACTTTAAAGAGCCATTAACCCTTTGAGTGCCAGAGAGGTAGCCAACTCATTGCAACACAATGCATTGGATACCACTCTGGCATTCAATGGCTTAAACTATTTTTATGAGTTATGTACCTTTTCTTCCTGAATAAAACAAGGGCATACCCAATGCTAGGAAGTGATTAATTCAAAAGCTCATTTATTTATGTATGTATTCATTTATTTAATCTGAAATCATGTATTCTAGCCCCCAGTTGGCGAGGATTCACTGTAGTCAGTGACTCAAGCCCTCCCACTGAGTTAAAAAAATCCTTTTGGGCACTAGTTGGAGTTGTTAATAAATATATAAGGATGAACTGAAATAAATTTTGCATATAAACTCTCCCAGCAATGGGATTAACCTTGTTTAATTCAGCAGAAACAGCCCTTTAATGTATGTTTTTCATAATAAAAGTTTACTGCACCTCTTAACCCCTTAAAAACCCAGGACCGTCATGGGTAAACTTCCCATAAGTACCCATGATGGTCCTGGCATGTCATGGATTAAATTACAGCAGTGCACCTTGGTGCATGCTGCTATCATTCTGCTGAGGCTGAAAATGAGCGCTCCACGATCGAGGCACTCAGTTTCAGTGCTTCTCTCTTCTTCCGGTACACCTGATCGCTCCATGAGCGATCACATGTACCAGCATTTTCATTCACAAAGGCAATGTGTTTTTTACACATTGTCTTTGTGACTGTTCTCTGCCTCTCTCTTCATTACTGTGAAAGTAAGGAAGAATGAAGCAGAGAGCAGACAATTAAAGAAGCTGGGGGTATTACCCCCTTCAGTGTTGGAGCATTTGGTAGATTACATGCAACAGCTGCTTTTGTTTTTTTTAACACCTTAGTGACCCTCCGCGTGTGCACTTAACATTTTTCTTCCATTATTTTCAACGACTTCCAGGCTGTACATGTACGTCCTCTGTCACTAATAACAGTTTTTGTGGGACATACATGTACGTCCATTGCCGGGAAGGGGTTAATAAACGTGAGCAAGATGAAATTATTACATAAACCATTTAATTAAAAAACACATCTACTGAAGTTCAAAAACAATTTAATGCGAGTTTTACTATTGTGAAATAATGTAATACAATTCATGCACTCTAGATAAAAATGTAACCCATTGTGCCCAAATGATCACAAGAGAAAAAGTAAAAATGGTGTTTTTTTACATTTTTTTAACCAGTTTCTTTAATTTTACTAAAATAAATGGCTGGATATCCATATAACTGTGGTATAAAAAAATGGTATATAATTTATGTGGATGGAATAAAAGTCTTAGAGGGAAAACACTGTTGAACAAAGACATAGTCAAAAAGGTCGGAATTGCTCCGGTCCTTAAGTGCAATCCACCTCAGATTCTCCTGGTCCTTAAGGGGTTAATGACTTTTTCTAATGCTTTCCTTACCTTCTCTCCCAGGTACTGCTCAGGTAGTTGCCAATAAATTGTCTCTGAATTCAGGTGCTGCTTCACTATTGCTGCATCCAAGATCAAATCAGTGGAATCTGAATATACACCATCTGTGGTTCCGTCCTGGTTACTAAGGGAGACTACACGGAGCAATGGCTGATGTGGAAGTAGGGAAATCTAGAACAAAATGTATTATATATAAATTATTTGAAGAGCCCGTTACACGGGCCACAGTGCCACTGCCAGCCGGTCGCAGGGCAGTCATGCACAGTAGAGACTGCCCGCGCTGCGGCTAATACAGAACACCAGTGAGGCCACTGCATTATTTGATTATCTTGAAGTTGATGTTCTAAGTAAATTGGAGTCATTTTGGAGTAAAGCAACACAGGGCTCATATAACAATTCTCCCAATTCCATTTGATTTAAATGGAATTTAAACTGTCTTGAATGCTAAAGAGGCCTCCAATAAACTGCTTATAAAATGCCCTGGAGTCCTATCTAGCATCGAAGGGGTTAAAAGCCCCATTTAAATCAATGAGAATTATTATATGTTCCCTATGGTGCAGTTGGTTTTCCTCATATCATTGTCCCTTTAACCCTTTGAGTGACAGAGGGGTATATGCATCGCATACCCCTCTGGCACTCAAAGGGTTAAATCGGTGTTAAAGGTAAATAGAATTGTTAAAATATCATGAAAATATATATATATGTGTGTGTTGAAAGTTAAAAAATGATAAATAAAAAAAAATTAAATGATTAAATTATAGCTGCAAAATGTTCAAAATATGCTAAACACTTACAGGAATTCGGACATATCCTTCCATTTCTGCACACAGCTGTGATACTCCAGAACAGAAGCACGGAGAGCAGCCCAGGTCATTGTCAGCATGAAGAGCAAAGGTCCCGGCCTTACATTCGTTGCAGTAACTTCCAACTACATTGTCCTAGATAGATAGATAGATAGATAGATAGATAGATAGATAGATAGATAGATAGATAGACAGATAGATAGATAGATATGAGGAAAAAATAAACATTGTTTTCTTGATTCTGGCCTTGATTGTTTTCCCACAATTAGTGTGGTTATCATAACATACCCAACTAAATTCTGCTATATCACCCACTTACAAAAACACACTATAGTTGTAGCATGATGACAGATTTCACACCATTATTTGTTTATTTTTACAATCAAATAATAAACATACTTTGGGGAAAACACTTTTCACCAAGTCTACTTAATTCTAGCAGCTAACGCAGATAAATTGTGTCAACATATATTAACATAACATTCCAGTAGATGGCAGTGTCTGACCAGATAACTGAGTAGTCTGTGAAATACAGTTAAGTAACTGAAATGTAAGAGATACAAGAAAAGTGACACAATAAAGTATGATGAATACAAGCTCCTTTATGTCCTAACACCAGAATACATCTTGATTCCCTTTTATAACTATCCATTAATTAAGAATAGTATCTGTGTTGCAGTTGAATGAACTGAAACATGTTATTTGTATTGTATTTCATTGAAACAAATTTATTATGTATCACTATTTCAGCCCACCGTCTGTTGTGTACTACAACTTCTATTGTATGTTACTGTATAGTTAAGAATACTGGTAGCAGCAGTGCAACAACAGCTGGAGGGCTGCACATTGCCCTCCATAGTACCTGATCAGTTAGACTGTTACTGAACACTGTAGTAAGTTTAGATTGTGCTCATTATTCAGTTGTCACTGTTGACTACCATGAAAAAAGTCCCTTAGCCCTTTGAGTGCCAGAGGGGTACACATTTTTACTTTTTATGCATTGTGTATTCACTTTTGCCTAATATGAGACATACCAATATAAAGTATTCACTGTTTAGTATGTATGCAGAATCAACAGGGAAAAATCATGCATTAATAACCAGGTTCCGAGAGTATGAGGATGTATATGTTATGCATATATAATGAGCAGAAAACAGTCTGCGGTCTGTAGACTCTTACACTATCCCTTTAAGTGTCTGAGGGCTGTGCATCACTTTGATTCGCAAAGAGTTTCATACCCTTCTTGCACTCAAAGGAGATATATTGTATCAATCTATATTGTATTCCAGTTTGAAGAGTCAGTCCAGGGGTAGGCAACCCCAGTGCTCAAGTACAGTTAACATGATTTCCCAATATCTTTGATTAAATACTGCTGGATCAATTGTATGCTCAGTCACGTTAATTATTCCACATGTTTTAAAGCAGTGATATCCTTAAAACATGCACTGTAAGTGGCACTTGAGGACCGACACTGCCTACCCTTGACTTATGTGACCAAAGCCATTACACCAGGGGAAGCTAACACTGGTCCTCAAGAGTGCATGTTTTCATGATGCCAGTGTTAAGCACAGGTGATAAATCAGTGGCTCAGTAATATTAATCAATTCTTGCACAAGTAGAAAGAAGGAGCCAGCACTCACCCATTAAAAAGTTCACTTTATTGTGTGATTCAGTACATCAGACGGGGCAACAAGGTGGTCTTACACGGCAAGCCAACGGCTGTTTTGTGCCATCTTGGCTTGCCATGTAAGACCACCTTGTTACCCCATCTGATGTGATGAAGCACACAATAAAGTGCAATTTTTAATGGGTGAGAACTGGCTCCTTCTTTCTACTTGTGCAAATGTTGCTGTTATGCTAATGTGGGCCTGTTACATCGAACCTGCGGGGTGTTACTACATTAATCTATAATGAGTAAATGCGCAAGGCAAAACAAAAAACAAGAGAGAAATAAAATCCAAGTGTAGTAATTTAATAATAAATATAAAAAAAATGTAAAAAAAATCATATATTGCACTCACATTTAGCCCCTCTTGGGCTTGATGCACATAAGAGGTCCCACCTCTAACAGCCTTCGAGCTGCGTTCCAGATGCTGTAAGGCGTAGGCAGAGTAAAACCTTGTGGCCTTAGATCAACACTATGTCCGATGATTCTGTTTGAACCAGCTACTGGAAGGGAGTGGGAAACCCGCAAGGGGCGTAGGCGGGACCAATAGTGTGAGTGCCGTAATAGGGATAACCCAACACGTATCGTGGAGTTATCTCTCCACTTACTCAGGGGTATTGTAAAAGGTTTTACAGGAGAGACTTTATTATTTCCTGGGGAAGTCCGCTGTACGTCTGAGGACTCTACCGCGAATTGGACTATCCCTTTGGGGGATCAGTGTGTTACTCTTGATTGGACTTCCTTCTATTGCCATCAGGACTGATACGGCGGATTGATTCCACCTTCACCATCGCTGTTACAGATGGAGGCCGCTGAAGGAAGGCATCTGGGACGCAGCTCGAAGGCTGTTAGAGGTGGGACCTCTTATGTGCATCAAGCCCAAGAGGGGTTAAATGTGAGTGTAATATATGAAGATTTGTGATTTTTTTTTATATTTATTATTAAAGTAGTACACTTAGTTTGGATTTTATTTCTCTCTTGTTTTTTGTTTTGCCTCGCGCTTTACTTATTATAGATTGTTCCACTGGGTGTACAAGGACACCAAACGTTTCAGCAGCATCTGACAACTACTAGAGAGACTTAAGATTCATTCATCCTCATCATTTCCATCTTCATAAATCATCCCTTTTCATCATCTCCATCTGTTCATCATCATTGTTTCATCTCATCCTCATCTATTTGCTCATCCTCATCTGATTTGCTCTTTAGGTTTATTCTCAATAGAGATTACTGACTTTTATATAATTTGGTGTTTGCTTTTTTTGCACCTTAGAATTATATCTGCTCGTCAGACAACTTTGGACTGATTTTTGTTTGACTTTCATTCTTTTGCGCTAGCATCTTTCTAGATATTGTTACTACATTAAAGTCCAATTGAATGGACGAAGAAAATTATTAATCACCCTTGCTTTGGCTGTATCATGTGAAGTATGTGCATGTAATTGTTGACAACACATCTTTAAAGGGATTACCTGGGTAGCCAGCTTTATCTCACTCTGGTGATATTAATCAATTCACTTGTGATAAAGCAGGGATATGTTGAATATTGTTAACTAGTGTAAAAGCCCATGTACACGGGCCAAAATTAATGGCACTGAATGGGTTAACCCTTTGAGTACCAGAGGGGTACGCAACGCATTGCAGAGCAATGTGTTGCGTACCCCTCTGGCACTCAAAGGGTTAAGATAGCCGTGCACCTGCCAGTCCCTGCACCTGCTGCCTCAGTAACAGCAGCGCTTGAGGTAGCAGGACAGGGAGAGCGCCTCTACCTCGTCAGTCTCAGGTGTGCGTGCGGGAGCGCGCCTTGACCCAGAGCAGGGGGTTCGTGAACATGCCTCGCACCTCTGAGCTCAGCTAGACACCGTTTGACTGGGGCCAGGGCTCCCTCACACACTGTGATGGACACCGGGCACACCGGGCTGGGAGACTGGCTGGGAAGATGGTGCGTTTTGTCCATTCAGGCAGTCTCTACTGCGCATGACTGCATCTGACAAACACACATTTGGTCTTTTATATAAGTTCTTGTTGAAACCAATAGCACTATAGGGGTAACTAAAAATTCCAAAAATCCCCACTGAGATTTTTAGTTCTCCATATAGTGCACTGGTTTGCCTCAGAACGCTTCCACTTTTCTTCTGAACATACAGACGAACGTGTTCCAGAGCCTCTTCTTACTTGCCACGTTTCAGCGTCACAGTAATACAACATACACACGTACAAATATTTTACCTTGCAAGCACAAGCTCCAGAATCTTCTTCACAGCTGCACACTGTTTGGGTATCATCACACCATGCAGACTGTGTCCCACTGGAATCACAGTCACATGAAATACAGCTGGGGTATTTTCTGAATCCAAATGCACAAGCACTGCATGTCTGCCCACCAAATCCATGTCTGCATGAGCACTGACCAGTAGAGAGGTCACACTGCAGGGTGTATGAACCTTCTATGCTGCAATTACATTCCTAAAATGAAACAATGTAGTGGAAATGTACATTTTACTAAAAGAAGCTACAGTAAATATCAAGTCAATTAGATAAAAAAATCTGATTAACAGAATTATTAGTTATAATCTCTTTTTTATAAAATGATATAATTTGTAGATACTTTTTAAAAAGTTTGATCTTATGGGACCAGACTTAATGAAAGGTCAGGAGGTGCTCTACATACACCCAAATGTGCTCTTATTAGTAATTTTATAGGCCATTTAGGGGAAAAAAACTCAGATGACAAGGGTAATGGAGTCTGGATTTCACTTGATGAAATACTATTCCCATAAGCAGCAAAAGTCTCCATTGCTGGCTATGGAGATTGTTTGCTCAACTACTGAAACAGAACTTTTCCAGTCATAGGGCAGTATGTTTAAAAGAAAATTGGAGGATATCTGAGCAGAATCATTTGCAATACAGGGGAGAACAAAACATCTCCAAATTCTCATTGATTTAAAAGGGGATTGTAACTCCTTGAATGCTAGAGAGGTCTGGGGTTTAAGGTCCCCACTTAAATCAATGGGGATTTTTAATTCTTGCCTATAATGAAAATGATTTGCCCCAGAACTCCTCCACTATTACCTTGAACATATAGCCCTTAGAGTTCTGCTGCATTGCAGGATAACAGAGACAGCCATGTGGCCTACTTTTTGTGCCCCAAGATCTCCCGCCAGGCTGAACAGGTATGGCTATACAACACAGTGTTGGGAACTATCCTGTGATAGTACCTCTTTACTCCTGATAGTGTTAGAAATAAAGATCAAAGCTAGACCTTTCCTACAGCTTGCAAGTCTATGTATGAAACCATGGCTGGCACTGAAAGCATCACTTCAGATATCTGTTGACCAGAGACCCGTTTAGTGCTCACATGCACCGACATTCACACTAAGGGGCTGTGTTTATGATTATGTAAAATGATAAATATTTTGAGACATACAATTGGTGTAAACACACTTTATAATATTGTTCATGAGAGTAGTATATGTACCTAAATAGGCACACACTGTCCTAAATGGTATCAACTGTGATCCTAAACAGGAGCAACTGTGGAACCTAGGGCCTTATGCAAAATCAAAAAAGTAGCAACTCTGGAATATACCAACTGTGCCATGCGTTCTAGAGTGGTCTTTAATGCATTGTGAAGCCTCTCCTGCACTCAGGGGTTTAAAATGCCATTTAAAACCTTTAAAATCTTGGGGACATTCATTTGTCCTCTGTGGTGCTATTGGTTTGCTAGTGAATTGCTCCCATTTTGTTCTCTGCATTAGGCCACAAATGTTGAGCACCTAAATTTGAACACAATTCACATGTGAACCAGCGCAGAGAATGTAATGGTGTTAGACACTCATTGGGGGAGCTGCACTAAAGAGGGCTCAGGATGACAATGTTCTGGCAGATCAGTGTAGAAGGCACATTGTCAGTATGCACTAAAGTGTCTTTGACTTCATATCCCCAGTCTGACAATAATCTTCTCACATCTACATCAATCCAACATGCCTTTGACTTGTTTATGAATGTTTACTTATTACACTGACAATGGATGTGTTTATATGTGAAAGTGGCACTTCACCACATGCACTAAACTCCGGTAGCAACCTCAGCTGTAGGAGTTCACAGTCTCAACTTTGCCTACCTATGGCTATGAAAACTGACACACAGCTTAGGGGATGATTGTGTACCGATTGGTGTATTTTTCTAACCTTTTGAGTGCCACAGAGGTGTGCAACGCACATCCCTATCACACTCAAAGGGTTAGGCAGTGATGCTGTTCCTGGTGTTCATTCCATTCCCCTGCTGTCCAATTGGGGAAGCAGAGAGAATGCTCTCCGACTTCAGGGTCGTCCACTGCTGATGTGTAAGAGATGGCATCCATTCCACATCACCAAAAGTTCAACAAACCTGTATGCTATTAGAGAACTTCTCCTCCCCTCCCCTTTCATCCCTAAATTTTAGTACATATGGCGATATATGTCTACATCAAAAAGGTGAAGTGCTTTAAACACATTGACACAATTATGTTGCCACAGCATTGACCTTTAGTGTATCTCTCTCCTTGTGTGTCCATGTAGGTGCACACTAACATGAATCACTTCATTAAAGGTTCATAATTCTATGTGACAAGAAGAATGCAGAGTATAGCTGAAAAAGTTACACTAACACTTGCTACACTTGTAATAGCTCAATAGGTATCAGGCCTAATAGGCACTCTTAAAGGGATAGTAATGTTTCATAATAAAAGCAGCTCTAATTAATCATCATAGTATTTGGGCCTTGGAGAGTGTTATTTCAGTGTTATAGTTCAAGGGTAATTGAATGACAAAGTATCACCCTCCCGCCCCTTTTACTGATACAACAATGCTCAGAGCAGCAGGGAGATGCAAAGGTAGATTGCAGAGAGGGACAATCTTCAATTAAGATAAGTGAAAAAAAAACAGAAAAATTTGTCAAGGGGGGCATGTTTTCATTGTTCTCACAGTAAGAAGATTGTCCCTTGCTGTTATCTGTCTGGTCAAGCAACCAGATTCCACATCTGAGGAGAGCAGTGTTACACTAGGTAAAAGGGGTGGGAGGGGAATACTTTATCATTCAATTACTCTTGAACTACAACTCTGACAGTATTGAAATAACACTCTCTATGGCTCAAATACTATGAAGATTAATTGGAGCTGTTGTTTTTGTGAAACATTACTATCCCTTTAAGAGAGAAAATATCACCAACAACTTTAATTTATTAATGCAGCATGTAATTATATCAATTATTCTTGTTTGTGCTCATTAAAATAGAAAATTGTAGTCCCTAGATATGATTGAATCTGCATATTTAGCGATATCCACTTTACTGAAAAAAATATTTAACAAAAATTTAATTACCAATGCTTTCTGCTTTTCAACGAAATATCTGTTATATTTTTATTAACACACTTGACTAATAAGCCTAACCACCATTTATCCAGCTAACATGTTTGTGTCCATGGATATCAGAAAAGTTCTTCAGTGGACTAACAGACAATGGGCTTTATGGATAAAGTGAAGCAATTCTGGAGCAAACCAAGTGCACTATTAGAGACTAATGAAAAACGACCCCAATATTTCTCCAGAGGTGACAGCCAATAAGCTGGTAATAAGAAAACAGCTGATCAGATGTAGCAGGTGAGTGAAGTACACGCCAAGCTCCTCATCTGTCAGAGGTGGAAAGGTAAATGCATGCAGGTGTTTACTCACACCACACTATCAAATGAAGTAGAAGCTTGAAATTCAAGTGCATTGGTAAATAATATTTAAAAGGAGGGACATTACTGGATCATAAAAAACCCTAGACAAGGAGACAACATAACAAAGAACTCATGTAGTACAACATTTCCATTTGCAAGAGAATCTCAATAGGAAATGGGTACCTTTCTCCTCTGATAAAATGCGCCTGCCAGAAGAAATGCGTTAAGGGATGAGAACTTTGCCATGTTGTCTCCTTGCCAAGGGTTTTAATGATGATCCAATACAGTCCTTCCCTTTAAATATTAGTGAAATATGTCTTTGTAATTCAAGAATTCTACTTATTTGAGAGTGTGGTGTGACTCAACACAGGCAATGAAAATCTCCATTGATTTAAATGGGAATTTCAATTTATTGCACTAAGGCATGATAAAGAGGAGATAAAGAAGAGATGACTCCTCCAGTGATATCACTTATCCAATTCCTATATTATTCTATACAGCCTATGCACTAAATCTGTTTATCACACCTTAGTGCAGGACCCCGACTGAATGCTAAAGAAGTTTCCAATGTATTGTTGGAAACCTCTCTAGCATTCAAGTGTTTAAAATCCCAATTTAAATCAATGTGGCCTTTGGAATTTTAATTTATTCCCTATGGTGTTGTTGGTTTACATCAGAAGTTCTCCTCTTTACCTTTATAAGGAATTCTCAACAACTCATTTTTTTACACATCATTTAACACAACTATAGAAACGATAAATTTGAAAGGTATGTTTCATACCATTTTGCCTTTAAAGATGCAAAATATTTTTTTCTGATAAATTCTCTTTAACTAGAATTTTAAACCCACTGATAATTTTACTGGCTGTTGTTGGTGATGTTATTACATAATTGCATCCATTTTCAAATAATTTTCCTACCAGGCATCCAAGTTCAGGATCATGTCCCCAGTGGTTCTCTTCACACGTTTCACATTTAGGTCCTACAGTGTGAGGAGGACAGATGCATTCTCCAGACTCCGGGTTGCAGTTATTCTGAGTGTGAGCACAATCGCAAGCTAAAGATGAAAACACACACAGATCAATCTCCCCAAAAAACAATGCAATGATACAAGGATACAGATGAAGGGGGGAATTCATCAGAAAAAAGCAGCATATCACAGCGTATTTCCTTGCCTTGTGTACACTGGAAGAGGATAGTAGGATATCATTGGCAAAGAGGAAAGGGCTATTTAGTAAATACTTGGAAATGAGGAGAGAAAGCTGGTTTTAGTATTTTATATTTGATCTTTGAGGCTGTGGGGAGCTAGTGTATGGCTTGGCAAAGTGGGACAGCAGAAACAGAGCAGTTAGTGAAGGCCACCATTCAAGTGATACACACATGGATCATATGTGCATGCATGTGTTTGCCCCATTGCCTATAATGGACTCTACCAGCTTGAAGCTGGCAGATGGAATTTGGCGATCTGTCTGGCCATCGCTCATCCTGTATTATAATTCGTTAACTACGTTTGTCAGAAGCTGTCATGCGCAGTAGAGACAGCTGAGCTCACTGCCATCGCGGTGGCTGATACGTAGCTGGGCGCTCCAAATTCAGACCGGAGACTTCTCTGCGCACCGGAATTCGGAGCGCCCCGCTCCATATCAGCCGTGGCTCGGGCAGTCTCTACTGTGCATGACTGCACTGTGCCGTTGCTGGGTGGCACTGTAGCCGATGTACACTGGCTCTTCAACTACTTCATGACTAAAGAATGGCCAGTTATGATCTGGCCACTGCTAAAATCTGGTATTTATCAAGGCTATGGGAAACTAGTGTAGGGTTTGGCAAAGTTGGATAACAGAAGCAGAGTATATGTTTTGGGATGTTCAACCCCATTACCTTTAATGGGATCCACGAGGTTGAAGCTGGTATCCATACGCTTTTTGAGCCATTCTCAGCTTGACAAATTCCCTTTTAAATGTTTATATTATAAAAAATTCCTACCCTCTTGTCATCTGCAGGATCAGTTTCTTGCAGAAGCCCCTATTTGCCTTACAACTTAGTTATCTTAACTGACTCCTGCCAAACACATTCATATGTAAACATGCAGGTGGTTAACGTATATGTGTGTGTGCATCTAAATTAAATCCCTTTAAATCACACACCAGAATCTCCATTTAAGAGGAAATGATTTATTAAGATGTATCTTTATAATGTGGGCCATATTCAACAGGCATGAAACAACAAATCCAATTCTGGGACATACCAGCTGCAAATGAAAATTCCAGTTGGTTTAAATGGCATTTTTAATATTTGGAATGCAAAGCAATGTGTGCAGTTGGCTTACCCTAGAATTCCACCTCATTATCTTATTGAAAATGTTTTAATCCTTTGAGTGCCAGTGTGTTGTAATGTGTTTGATACCTGTCTGGCACCCAGTGGGTTACATCTATAGAGAATGTCCATACTCTGGACTCTGACAGCAGATCACAACAATGGGACAATGAGGATTGGGAAACCTCTCTCAAACCTGTTGTTGGGCTACAATTCTAAGCATTCTCAACTGGCCAATTTCTACCTGAGCTCTACAAAGCTAGAGAGACATAGCTAGTGTCTTTAATTCCTAGGGCCATATGCACAAGAAAGAGGAGCAATTCTACAGCAAACTAACTACACTAGATTGCACAAATAAAAATTCCCATTGATTAAAATGGGGCTTTTACCCCTAATATGTTAAAAATATCTCTTTACATTGAATGAATTATGTCCCAATTTAAATAAACAGAGATGTCATTCCTGTGCTGCAGATGATTTTCCCCAGAATTACTTCAGTAACCCTTAGCATAAGCCTCACTGTATAAGAAAATAGTCCTGACAAGACCCTGACCTATGCTGTTCTTTACACCAGAGTGGTAAGGTAACATCAGATATGAGTTGTGCATAGAGTCCCAGAGTTTACATGTATTTCATAGAGGTCCATTGTAGATATTAGAAACTGAAGAGCTTTTTTTCACTGCATATGTTTTAAGCTGCTCTGTGCTCCTCTCCCTTAACTCTTTGAGTGCTATTGAGGTATCCAAACAATTGTGTTGCAATGTGTTTGATACCTCTCTGGTACTCAAAGGGTTACATCTTTAGAGGACAGGACACCACACTAAAGAAAGTTTAAACAATGAAAAAAACATATCCTTATTAATGTTGTTTTTTATTTTGTTTCTTACAATCTCTAAGACAGCCTACAGCAATCAAAAAAGAAGCTTATTAACGTGGAAAAGTGTCAGATTGATTAAAAAAGGAGCTACATGATACTCAGTAGCTCAGTACTTAATATTGCTTTTTAATTTTTTGTTCAATGCCATAGCTGCCAGACGAGTCCGTATCGAAATGAAGAGCCACTAACAGCTCAAAAGCTCATCTTTTAGGGTAATGTAATCACAGTAGAGTACTGAGCTTAATTACCACAACAGCAGCAACAAAGAATTAATTAAGTGATTATAACTTACGTTTGCAGCCACCTTCCTGGAATGAATGAAATCCATAAGCGCAAATGTCACATTTTAAACCAGCCACTCCAGTGATACAGGGGCACTGCCCGTCATCGGTACAAGACTGAGAAATAGAGCCTGATTGGTGACAACCACAGGGGAGACAGCCAAAGCCAGTAGTCAAGCCATAGAATCCATTCTGTAGAAGAGGATATTAGGAAGAAGTGTTTCTTAATCTGTTCAGCCTAGCGAGCAGTCCTTTATTTTGGTATACTGGACCATCTACAGTGTTTTTTGTCCGGATGGAGTAGGGGTTACACTGATGGCTATTTCACTCTATGTATATTTAGTTTATATATATATACATTGGTACCTAATGCATATTTATAAGCGAACGTGAAAGGACCCAAAAAAATCTTTTAGACCTTGCACCATCCTATACCTATCTGTTCAAAAGTACCCTAATTTTAAAGAGAAGAAACTCCTCTTTCAAATTAGGGAACTTGTGTCTGTCTTATCTTATTTGGGCTATTAGAGCTACTAAAAATTAGGCAGGAAATATTAAAATACAAATTCAAAATGCTGGTTGCATCAATATACGAAGTGTAATTTTGTGCTCAAGGAGTCCTAGTATACCCTGTGTTATGTAAACCCATACTAATGGTTTACCATTTTTGTCATGTTGGTACAAGGCACTGAATACAGCAGGCAATTCCATGGTTTTGGAAGTATCTTTGAAATATAACTAAAAAAACTATTTTTCCTATACCGTCATCTTTTGAAAACATTTGTCTACAACAGCCTAGGTTAAAAAGGTAAGTGGTCCCTCCTTTGATGCAGGTGTGTGGTTAGTTTACAAAATGGTATGCCTAGTATACATTTTCTTCATATCTGCAATGGTGCTGACCATTTAATTAATTCAAGCAGATAATTTCAAAAAAGCAAAGTGTCATGTCTAGGTTAGTGCTCCTGGAACCCCATTCACGTGGTACACCATTTGTCTTGGATTAGTATCAGGTACTGAATACAGTAGGACATTTCACTGTATTCAAAGAATTCAGTCTGATTGAAGTGGTGGAAAGTAAAAAGAGGATACATTTTCCTATAGCACTATCTTGACTGTGTACACCAGCCTAGGGATAGGGAAGAAAACAACCTCTCATTTGATGCGGCTGGATATTTACTTTCCAAAATAGAGTGCAAGCAACTAGGGTATCACTCTTCTCTGCTTAGGAAATTCCGTGGTGCTGAAAGATTATACTACTTTACGAAAACAGTTTTGCAAACAAAGCCTGGGGCAGAAAAAAAGTAACCCCTCATTTAATGAGGCTGGTTTTCTGCTTTCCAAAATGTTATTCATTTCTGTAGTTGATATAACCATTTATTACAGTCAAGACATGTCTGAAAAGTGTAAGAAAAATGCAAGATTTTGGTTGATATAGTTTTGTGCTTCTAGCACCACCTACAGTATGGGATGCCATTTTTCTCGAAAAAGCAGCACTTAATGAATACACTAGCACATGCCATTGCGTTTAAAGATTTCAGCATCTTTGAAGTGGTGGAAATGTAAAAAATATATTTTTTTTCCTTTAATACCATATTCTAGAAACATCTATGCACACCAGGCTAGAGGGAAAAGGCACGTGTTCCCACAATTGATGCAGTGGGTTACTGGCTTTCAAATGACCTTGCCTATCTTTTGTAAACGTTATAACTATTTAGGGCAGGTTTGTCATATTAAAAAGTAAAATAAAATTGACAGATCAGAGAAGAGGCAGTTTTGAGCCACTGACATCCCCTAGGTTATTTTCATGCATTCCATTAGGTGCCATTTTACTCAGAGGGCCATAGCTACTTACCCTGATATGAAATTCCCTGTTTTTCAAATCACATGTTATATTTAGTATAATCAAATTGTAAAAAAAAAGTTTTTACAATATCACTATTTCCTTAAGGTTTCAAAGTAACCCAGTTTTCAAGTAGAGACAAAAATGACATTTGTGTACTAGTCAAAAATAGAAAGCATTGTTGTATAACAGGTTTTATTTTGACTTCAAATGCAGAATGATGCAACATGGAAAATAATAGAAAATGTTGCCTTTTATTTTTCAACTACAATATTTTATATGAAGACCTCTGCATAAAGCCATGATGTGTTGTTGTGAGTTAGCACTAAAAGTAGAACCAAAAGCATTTGTTAGTGGAAAACAGACATTCCCAAAAGGTTGTTTGTCATTCACTTTATTGGAATTTTCATTTAAAGAATTTTATAGATTTTTTTTTTTGCAAGTAGGGTACATTTTCTTGGACATATTAGGGATTATCTACAAACCAGTGGTTATCTTTGAGTATGTGCAGTATTGCATTGCTCAGTTTGCACCAGCTGACTCAGTGGCAATAATCCCTTTTAACTTCTCTGCTAAGCCAGTTCACCTCAACCTCCCATGCTATGCATGTTTTCATACTTTTGTTGGTGCCCAAGGGGAACGCACACCTTTATCCTTAATCTATTATCTAGCATCCATTCCTTTAAAGGGATAGTAATGTTTCACAATAAAAGTAGCTGCAATTAATCTTCATAGTATTTGGGCCATGGAGAGTGTTATTTCATAACTGTCAAAATTGTAGTTCAAGAGTAATTGAATAATAAAATATCCCCCTCCCGCCCCTTTTACTGATGTCACACTGCTCACCTCAGAGCAGCAAAACTGCACGGGTGGATCAAGAGAGGGACAATCTTCAGTGAGCATAAGGAAAAACCTGAAAAATCTGTCAAGGGAGGCAGGGTTTCCTTATGCTCATAGTAAGAAGATTGTCCCTTGATGTGATCCGTCTGGTCCCAGGACCAGATTACATATCTGAGGGGAGGTGGCTTACACTAGGTAAAAGGGGCGGGAGGGGGATACTTTATCATTCAATTACTCTTGAACTACAACTCTGACAGTATTGAAATAACACTCTCCATGGCCCAAATACTATGAAGATTAATTGGAGCTGCTTTTTTGCGAAACATTACTATCCCTTTAATAGGAAATCATCATCAGGGATACAGTTGTTGACCACTATGTGACACTATACATATATATATGTTTAGTCTTAACCCTTTGAGTGCCAGAGGGGTACGGAATGCATTGCAAAACAATGCATTCTGTACCCCTCTGGCACTCAAAGGGTTAAATAATTTTAAAGTTGGAAATGAACATTGTCTAGTGAGAGCAAAAATCAATATTCACTGTAAGAAAGAAAAACAGAAAATGATCACGTCAACAAACATGAAGATCAACACATTTAGATATTGAAATATCATAAGAATTTTGAGTTAGCACTGTGTAATCACTTCAGTGTGCTGCAAGACCTTGACATTTCAACCAAAAAAAAAAAGTTATTAAGACTATCATAGATACTGCCCATGCCCGTGCACCTACTGTGAAACAAGAAAAACCACTGAACAGCAAATGAAAAAAGTTGCTATAATGAAAATGCAACAAGAAATTAAGCAAACGGTAATGTTAGGAACAGGGAAGAAAATGTAGAAAAGTGCAAGACCATAAGGAAGATCATAACAGAAGAAACCTGCAGGTTCGATGTTGAGCTCATCAAAAGAACACTGGAAGAAAATCAAAGTCTAAAGAAAGCAAAACAAACGATTGGCATACATAGGAGAAAAAGACAGAAACATTCAAATAAATGAAGGAATTCAAAAAGTGCAGGAGGGAAGTACATTTCAAAAAAGTAAAAATGTTAGAACAAAAGGCCATAGTCTAAAACTAGAGGCCCAGAGGTTTAGATGTAATGTTTAGATGTGAAGTTTTACTTCATTGAGAGGGTAGTAGATAAGTGGAATAGCCTACCTGCAGAAGTGATGGAATTTAAGCATGCATGGGACAGGCATAAGGCTATAAGACAAGACCAAGGACCAATTAAGGTTTGAGGTTTTTACAGTAGGAAAATGAGCAGACTAGATGAGCCAAATGTTTCTTATCTGATCTCAAATTCTATGTTTTAATGTTTCTCTACTTTCATTAAAGCTTGAATATGGTACAAGAGCAAAAAAACAAATACTAAAATGAGTGGAAGAATTTTCTTCAAATCTTTATAAGGATGAAATATAGAGGCTGAAGCTGTGACAGAAGTTTTGGTAGAAGACGTAGAAGCTGCAATAAAATCATTGAAAATGGCAAAGCAGTTGGACCTGATAAAGTCACTGCTGAGAGGTGGAAAGCCGAAGGTCAACCCTTATTCAAAGCCCTCGATAAACTATTTTCAAAATACCTACTATTTGGCAAAGTGCCTGAAACATAGAAAAATGCAGAAGTCGTTCTACTGCACAAAAAGGGGTGATAAAGTGGATCTAAAATAACACAGACCAACTACTGCCGTCATCTGCAAGGTTTTCACAAAGGTACTCTCAAGAAGAATGGACACATTACTTAACGAGGCACAACCTAAAGAAGAAAGCAGGCTTCACAGGAGCAGTTTCAGTACAATGAACCATATCCAGAGAGTGCAACAAGTTAAAGAGTGGCATATTGAATACAACCATCTATTATGCATAGCCTTCCTTGACTACGAAAAGACCTTTTGACTCAAAGAAAAAGCAAACAATATAGATAGAGCTTACATCAATATCCTCCAAAACATATATGGAATTCAAACTGTATTAATACAGGTCAACATAGAAAAATGCATCCAACAAGGAGACACAATCTCCCTAATACTATTTTCTGCTTGTTTAGAAGAAATTTCCCACAAACTAAATTGGGACAAAAAGGATCAATGGAGACCACCTACATCACTTACATTTCTGATGATATCTTAATCTTTGCCAGCAGTCCTGAGGAACTGCAAGAACGCATTGAAGAGCTACAACAAGAAAGCAACACTTTTTTTGTGTACAGATGAATATCAACAAAATGCAAGTCATGTTTAACAAATTTTCCATATCAAAGAAATGTTAACAAATGGAAACACCATGATGGAAAATGAGAGATAAATAAAACTGGCATGGCAAGCATTTGGAAAATTTAGTAGTACTGTCTGTACGACAAATTTATCACTCTGCCTCAAGTGAAAGTGAAAGTTTTACCAATGTGTCCTCCCAGCCCTTACGTATGTCTGTGAAACATGGACACTGAATGACAAAGCCATACAAAAACGAAAGGTTATGCAGAGAAGTATGGAACGTTGAATTTTTAACATAACAAAAAGACACCGAAAAACTTGTGCATAGATTCGTCAGCAAACAAAAGTCTATAACATCATTGAAAGAGTAAAGAGCCTAAAATGGAAATGGGCAGGCCACATAGAAAGAAGACCTGATGGTAGATGGTCCAAACAAATTTTGGAATGGACTCCACTCAACACTAAACGCCCAAGAAGAAGACCAAAAACAAGATGGGTGGCAACAAAAAGCACAAGACTGAAGTTGCTGGAAACTTGCTGAGGAGGCATTTCTGCAGTGGATCGACAATGGCTGATGATGATATAAATATAAATATATATATTATATATATATTTTTTTTTTCTTCTTTCACAATTTTACATGCTTGTGTGGAGTCAGAGATAGAGCAGTATCGTGAGTTTCACATGTATCCCTTGGTGATGGTTTAAAGCAGAACTTTCAGCTATTACTAAGTCACCATGCATTCATTAAGCCCATGGCAACTAGATTGGAAATCCATGTCTTATCTTTAAAAAAAAATCGAAGATTCTAAAGAATTCTTTGTCGTTTGGTTAGGTTAGTGCGCTCTGCGCGTCTGTGCCGTCAGTTCCTTCTGGTTACCTTGCGGCACACTGCAGTGTTACTCAATGGAGACTGGGACTGATAGCACAGGTGCGCAGACAAGATGTCTGCGCTGTAGCCAGGGTCCCAGTCTCCGAACGGCAAAGATTTCTTTTGAATCTGTGATTTTTTAAGGGTAAGACATGGATTTCCAAGCTAGTCACCGTGCGCTTAATGAATGCATGGCAACTTAGTAATAGCTGAAAGTTCCGCTTTCATTTTAAAATGAAAGCGAGTAGATTAGTTTTTCAGATGTGCAGTGCCTCTGAACGCCATTGTTTATGTGTGTGCAGATACTATCTTCTGATTTTAACAAACAATAAATATAGAGTTTTCCATTTTATTGTCTTGTGTTTTAAATGTCTGGGCCTTTAATGTCCCATACATTATACCAATAAGAAAAATATTTAACATAGTCAAGTTTTCATATATACACACAAATGCAAGGGGGAGATGTTGCATGCAAGTAGGAGTTTATCTAAGAGGGCTTTGCAGCTTAATGCCCTACAGCTGTTGTTGGACTACAAGTACCATCATCCTCAGTCAGACTGGAATCAGCACTGCAGATTGTTCATCTTATAATTCATGATTTTATAAACTGAGACTAAAGTGATTTGTTTCTCACTGACGACTACTAAAAAATGCAAATGGATCATGTCTCCTTGAAGTTTGATCTGAATCTGGTCATTTTGCAAAAACAAAATAAGACCCAAGTTCTTCAGAAAAAAAAACTCTGGACAACAAACAGAATGTAACCCTTTGAGTGCCAGAGAAGTGTGTAACACATTTATTTGCAAGGCGTACCATTCTAACATTAAAGGGGTTAAAGTTTACCGTTACCGATGATTCTAGCATCCAAATGGTTAATTAGATTGAAAGTGAAAATGTATAACTCTTCGAGAACTTTGGGTTTTTGGCACTTTACGCACACCTTCATTTAATATTTCTTATCTATATATCAATAGATACTTTTATACAAGTTCTTTGATCGCAACTGATTTGGAAAACTGTTTCTATTGGATACTAGAGATGTCTAGTTGTAGACATTTATAGTTTTCAAGAGTTTAAGCTAAAATGTATTTTAAATTTATATCTAACCACTTGCTGCTTTGCCTCCAAATAATTCCAGATTTCTCAGTCGGATTAGTGGAAGTCTCTGCCCCTTGTGACATCATCAGGAATGTGACCAGTGATGTCTCGAGGGTGTAACACCTTCAGAAAGGACTGCATATTGGTAAGCACTCTCAGGTAAGTCCTAAATCCTTATTTTGCTCACATTCTGCTTTCCTTCCTGATACATTGTTTTGAAATGTGTTGGAAATGTCCCTCTATTCCAAGGGGTTAAATATGTTGTTCAGTTAATTTATTCTGCTTTCTTACCATGCACTGATCACATCTTGTTCCAAACACATTCGGCTTGCAGTCGCACAAGCCAGTCTCATGGTGGCAAATCTGAGAAGTGGAGCTGTCTGGGTGGCATAGACATGCTTGAAAAGAAAAGTCACAGCATTTAGTTGTTTGTAGAATGCCAACATTTTTAACATTAAATAATTTTACAAGAGGATGAAGGCTACAGGCAACATATTGCCTTAAAAGAAAAGTAAAAAAAAAAAAATGTATTACGTTCCAAGTTGCCCTAAAACTATAATGCACCCTGCCACAGTAAATGTCTTCTCCAGCGAGACAGAGCTCCAACTAGACATGCTACGACAGGAAGAAGGTAGCACCACTGATGCACGCTCATATTGGGCTCTGTTTGTGTTACTGGTAACCAGGCAACAATGCAAAATCAGAAAGTGAGGGGGAGACAGAGTAAAATACAGGAGCATGCTCAGTGTCTCACCTGCACTGAAGCAGAGGAGAAATATGGATGCTTCCTCATACCAGATTGTGCCCTGGATAACTGTAGAAGGATCTTAAAGTGGAACTAACGCTTTATAATAAAACTAGTTGAAGAGCCCGTTACACGGGCCACAGTGCCACTGCCAGCTGGTTGCGGTGCAGTCATGCTCAGTAGAGACTGCCCACGCTGCGGCCTTCGGAGCGCCCCGCTCTGTATCAGCCGCACCACGGGCAGTCTCTACTGCGCATGCCTGCAGCACACGCAGCAGTCTCTACTGTGCATGACTGTGGCATTACACTCGTTTTAGCGAATTATTATATAGGATTTTTAATGAGTGCTCAAAATCATCCATGTTTATTTTAGCCATTCTTCATTCAAAATGAATACTTTTGGGTATTAAGCTTTACTTATATATCGGTTTATGCTTTTTAGCTAGTACTCCCTTGTAGGAAATGCCAGCTGGGAAGGAGACTGGAATGACAGTATCTGATACAGAATGCTGCCAGCCAGTACTGCCAAATTTGCATAAACTGACCAATAAATAAAGTTGCTGATCTCCTAAACTATAATTTTAACCTTTTGAATGCCAGAGGGGTACATGACACATTGCGAGCCAATGAGTTGTGTCAGTTTGGCACCTACGGGGTTAAATGCAGAATTCATCTAAAAGATAATTATCAAACTTTTGTCCACTCCTATTTTATGTATAAAAGGCCAAATTGTTTATTAGCAAAACATGTACTCTGTGTCAGGCTCTGCAAGTGCTGTCTTATCTCCTATCCACATAATGTGATGAAAAGACTCATATTATACCAAATGTTCCACCTTTCCTTTCTTCCTTTTATGTCACCTCAGTTCACCTTTGCCTCCCATTTTCTCTTCTCTTAGCAATCATTTATAGACTTCCAGGACCTACCTCCCAATTTTTTGACAGCTTTTCTGCCTGGGTCCCTCACCTCCTTTCTACTGACATACTAATCATGAGTGATTGCAACATCTCAATTCACAATCCTAATGTCCCCGCTACCTCTTAATTCCTTTCACTCTCTTCCTCCTTTGGTCTGTCACAGTGGACTACTTCCCCTACACACTGCAAACGCCATTTCCTTGACCCTGTCTTTACTCACTTCTGCTCAATATTTTACTTCTCAAACTCCTCATTCCCTTTCTCGGACTACAACCTTATCACATATAATTTCAGAAATACCCACTCAACACACCAAATCCAACAAGGTACTCACACAAACACACACACACACACATATTGAAACCTATAGGACATTAATACACAATTATCCACTTCTCTTGGAACTGTCTCATAACCACCTCCACGTGCCCTGAGTCTGGAACTTCACTGTACAATGACACTTTAAAATCTGCCTTTGGTAAAGAATCCCTTCATGCCAAAGCACCCCCAAGACATCAAGCCGCAGCCAAAGGAATACAAAAATTACAAGATACCTATAAATATTTTCATGCACCTCTGAGTGCCACTGGAGAAAATCAGGCAGAAAACTTGACTTTCTACACTTTAAATGCATCCTCCATTCTTATAATTCTGCCTTCACCCCATGCCAAACATTCATATGTTACTTCTCTCATAGCCTCTTTATAATACAGTCTACAGTGCCTCTAGTATTCAACTACCTGACACAATTTCTCTTCTTGACCAACTACTACCCAGATTTCGCTCATAACAGTCCACTGAACCTGCACTTCCAAAAGTAACCAACAACCTACACACACATAAATCCAAAAGATACTTCTCCATACTAATGTCTCACACAGGATCACCCACTCATCTTACAAACCCATGACACAGCACTGTACTAGTTATGATCCTACCTTTCAGACTTCTCTGTCACTGTCTAATTTAATAACATCATCTCCCCTATCTATCTGGGGCTCCACAAGGCTCATCTTTTGGTAATCTAATTAATGCCAATGGATTCAGCACTATATATATTTCTAATCTATGACAACAACTGTTAGTCTGCAATTTCCTAATAGATGCTGCACTTCTTCTTAAAGGGATAGTAATACTTAAGTATTACTAATCCCTATAGTAAAGCCCTACTAAAAAAAACGTATTGCCCCCAGTGTCATCTCTCAAACCTTTATGGTTTTAGAGATGAACGCTTCTAAAGTTGCCCTCTCCTTCTCCCTTCCCCGTAGTCGGCATTCTAGCTGACTGCAGGGAAGAGAGTCGTACGACTTTCAGGTGGCTCTCCAGCACAGCCTGCTCACGTTACTAAAAAAATAAAACTTTCACTGAAATGGTCTTCTATGTGTGCTTGGTTTGCAAGCCCATGTAGAAGACCGTTTTAGTGAAAGGTTTTTTTTTAGTTAACACGATCGCAGCTCTGCTACAGAGCCGCCTGATGATCTATGAATTTCCCTTCAGTCAGGTACAAAGCTGACTTCGGGGAAGGGGGAGGGAGAGGGCAACTTTAGAAGCATTCATCTCTCAAATCATAAAAGTTTGAGAGATGACACTGGGGGCAATACATTTTTTTTTAGTAGGGCTTTACTACAGGGATTAGTAATACTTAAGTATACAATCCCTTTAAAGCTGAACATTTCTAAAACAGAACAAAATATTCCCTCCTTCTGCTACTGCTGCTACGCCTGATTTCTCTATTAATGTCAACAACTCAATCATAAAACCAACATCTCAGGGGCAGTGTCTGAATGTCACATTTGTCTCTTCTCTCATTCATTCCCTACGTCTTATTGCTCACAGAATCACGTCACTTTTATCTAGAGTGTGTCTATGAAATATGACCTTGCCTCATAAAAGATGCAATCAAGACACTAGTTTCCTGTAATATCACGCCTTGACTGATGGATCACTGTACTATTTAGTTTTCCCCTCTACAAACTGACACTACTCCAATCTACTCTGAATAATGCTGCCAGGCTCCTCCATAACACTATCTGCTCTGCTTCTGCTGCCTCACTTTGCCAAGCCCTACACTGCCTTCCCAAAGCTTCCAGGATCAAACATAAAATACTAACAATGACTTACAAAGCCATTAACAAATCTGCTCCTCTATATATTTCCCAATTCACTTCCAATTATTTGTTGAATAGCCCTTTACACTCTGCCAGTGATATCCTACTTTTATCCAGTCTCATAACATCCTTTCACTCACAGCTCAAACACTTTCGAGAGCAGTCCCCATCTCTGGAGCTTGCTACCCTACTCTCTCAGACTCTCCCCCAGATTCTCAACCTTTAAGCACTCCATAACTATTTTTAGAGAAGTCTACACACACACCACATAACATATTCCTTACTCTGTCTTGTTATCTGTCCAGCTGTACACCAATAAATCCTACTCACCCATACCTTTACCTATCTTCACCTCATGTTTTTCTTGCTCCTCTACTCCCTGCAGATTGTAAGCTCTCCACTTCGCTTTGTGCATGTTTTGTTACCTTGTTTTATTATTCTGTCTTGTACAGTACCAAGGAATATGTTGGCACTTCAGAAATGAAAGATAATAATAATACTGTAATAATAATAATAATAATTTGTCATAGTTATCTCTCTCTCTCTCTCTGTATCTATCTATCTATCTATATGAATTAATGTTACAGCATGTCAGTTTATTCAGCAGTTTAATTTTATTAGTGTTTCTTTAACCCCCTGAATGCAAATAGGTCTCTGATGTATTGCTTCTCTATGCATTAGAGGCATCTTTAGCATGTAAGGGGTTAATTTCAGCTGTTTGGTCATGGTCTGTTTATGTACTGGATATCTGTGAAACTGACTGAAAATGAAAAAAGCTATGTGTTTATAAAGGTAAAATTTCATAAGCAATATGTGTTTGCCAGCATCTAATATTGTGAACAACACTGTGACCTTTCTCACTGCTTCAAGGCCAGATAATGTGGTTTTGTTCCTTTTTTTTTTCCTTTCTCAATTTGCAGTTCAGTGTGTATTTTAGTATTTTAGTTTTTTCTCATGCTGTTAAGAAGCACAGCAGATATATGACCTTGCAACGTGCTTGGGATGCAATGTAATTCTGAGGTTTCAATGTTGAGGCAGGAGAGTCTGTTGTAGGTATCCTACTGAGTAGCTCTAGGGGGAAGGCCTTAAGAAGAATGGGATGGGGGTGGGCAGAAAAGGTAGAAAGTGTGAAAGTTCATTGGGAGAAGTCTCCAAGTCACATGAAGGAGGTTCAGTCTCTGGAGACCTGGAGGGTTATGCACTAAGGCATGATAAAGAGGTTATAAAGTGGAGATGGCTTCTCCAGTGATATCACTTCTCCAGTTTTCTGTTATTCTATGAAGCCGATGCACTAAGATTTTTCTCACATGAGAACTCTTGTGCTTTGGCCCCATAAAGTAACATAGGACTTGGAGAAGTGATATCACTGGAAATGTCATCTCCACTTTATTACCCCTTAGTGCATTTTTCCTATTGTAGTTTAGAACAAAATCACCTGTACCCTCCAGTGTACATCTGGGAGGGGGTTCCTGGGTAATCTAGCTGAAAAACAGATTATTAATTAAAATAAGATCATATTAAAAAGGCAGAAAATGTTTGCCATTAAAGCACTCCAAAGAAAATAATCTAGCTTCAGGAACCACAGTGCAAAATATATTGTGAGTTCTTCACAACCTAAGTGTTGTACAATCTGAAGCATGCTAGTATTGCACTACTGGTAGGTCAAGCTATAGTCTATTACAGTGATTCTAAATGTTGGCCCTCAAGACACACCAACAGGTCAGGATTTAAGGATTTCTCTACATGGAAGAATCTCAGTGACTCATCCTCTTATTACCCACCTCTGATCATACACAGGTTGCGCATCCCTTATCCAAAAATTCCAAAAACCAAAATTTTTGTCCACATATTGACCTTTGCTTTCTGATGGTTCAATGTACACAAACTTTGTTTCATGTACAATATTATTAAAAATATTGGATAAAATTATCTTCAGGCTATGTGTATAAGGTATGTATGAAACATAAATGAATTTTGTGTTTAGACTTGGGTCCCATCCCCAAGATATTTCATTATGCATATGCAAATATTCCAAAATCCGAAAAAATCCAATATCTGAAATTTTTCTGGTCCCAAGCATTTCGGATAAGGGATCCTGTAGTAATAGTCTAAAAAAATGTACCTGTTGGTGTGTCCTGAAAGCTAATATGAGAAACAGTGGTTTAAAGCTATACAGAAACAGCATGTAGCTCACCTAAACTTTAGCAGATTACACCTAGGCTGTTTTTCATACTCATTGATTCCCCTATTTGCTCTGACTGTATGTATGTAACAATGTATCTGTTGCCATAACTGTGCAGTTCTCTGTAGTAACAAACACCTAGATTACACTGCAGGGGACAAATGTTATCACTGGATTTATCTCAAAGAGCAAGACATGTTAGGTGGAATAAGTACATAATCTAGGGAACACCTTTAAAAAACATTTCAGACATATTTTTGTTGCAAAACTTGTTAAAGATAAAAAAACATCTGGGGGGGTTATGCACTAAAGCTTGATAAAGAGGTGATAAAGCAGATGAGACTTCTCTAGTGATATCACTTATCCAGTTCCTATGCTATCTATACAGCCTATATACTAACAACTCCAAAGTTGAAGACACATTAGTGCATTGGATACATAGAATAACATAGAACCTGAAAAAGTGATATCACTGGAAAAGTCGTCTCCGATTTATCACCACTTTATCATGCCTTAGTGCATCTCCGCCTGGTATTAAAAAAAAAAAAAAAAAAAAAAAAAAAAATATATATATATATATATATATATATATATATATATATATATATATATATAAAGTTCCCATAAATGGTCACATTTCAGGGTATGCTTATACAAAATGCATACTACAGGTCTGCACTGAAGTCATGCAGGATGCATCAATCATATGTCCCCTATAAAATGTCTGATTATCAGAGCAGTAGCTAAGTAGTAATACAAGACATATACAAAAAGGCATCCTACTTACCAGTACAGTTTTTAGCAATGATCGCATCGCCATAGAAGCCATCTGCACATCTTTCACAGTGACGCCCAGCTGTGTTATCAATGCATTTGAGACATTCTCCTGTGACAGCATCACAATGGCCAATTTCAGATGGGTTTATATTGCCATTACATTCACAAGGGACACACGATCCTCCGGGAACAGACGGATTGCCATAGTAACCATCTGCACACCTGTAGCATTAGTTAGAATTCTTTACTTCTAAAATACAACATTTCTATATATTTAATTTACAAATATGCATTGCTTTATACATACACCAAAAACATCCCCTTTTAATACTTCCTTAAACAATTAAGTCTGAAAATTTCAGAAAACTAAATGGGAAGCTACACCAATTGGAATAACTTGTTAATTTTCTGATCAGAGGATGGGAGATGTATTAAGGTGAGATAAAGGCAGGACAGACCCTTCAGCAGAAATGATCTGCAACTTGAAAATCAGGTTTCATAGAATAAAATAAGAATGTGAGAGTTTATCTCACCTTTATCAAGCATAAGTGCGTAAACCCTCAGGACTTACCCAAGTATGTATCAGTCATAAAACAGTTAGGTAAAACAATATACTTTTCCATCTGAGCTTTGTAAATTATACCTGGTCACAATCTAATCTTTTTACATGGGTCTGTAGAACCATGAGTTCAGCACTTCTCAGTGGGTTTTCTCATTGACTATGCTGAGGTCTTTTATTATTCTGAGGAAGTTTTAACTAGCTGCAAAGCACCATGTAGACTGTAAATAAAGGCAAGTGCAGATATCATGTTGAGTAGCATATGAATAGATATAATGGACTGCAGTAAGAAGAATGTTTATCTAGGCAATTCATGTTAGCAAGCAATGTAAGAGCTAGTTATTCCTCTAGGTATAGTATTTTCCTTCTACGCTTGTAGTGTCACACTGTAAACAACAGTACTGCAGCACTTTACAGATGGTAACTTGGGACTCACTGGGACTAAGGATACCCCACAATCTTCAAAAAATAACTTACTTTTCACACAATGAACCGGAATAGCCAGGTGGGCACTGGTCACAGATCACTTCACCATCACTAGACAAATGACATGTTGGGCTAAAACTAAAGTAAAATAAGAAATATGTCAATAACACTTCAAATAAAACAGAATAAAATTATACCAGTACAGTGCAATAGACTTTATATATACCCATACCTGGGAATTCTCCGGGTCTGGACCCCAGAGTGTGTCCAATGTTACCTACTACATGATCTACATCAACTGGCTGATACCTTAATGGGATAGTAATGTTTCACAAAAAAGCAGCTCCAATTAATCTTCATAGTATTTGGGCCATAGAGAGTGTTATTTCAATACTGTCAGAGTTGTAGTTCAAGAGTAATCGAACTACCCCTCAGAGGTGGAATCTGACCAGACAGCTTGCAGCAAGGGACATTCTTCTTACTGTGAGAGTAAGAAAAACCCTGCCCCCCTTGACAAATGCTCATTGAAGATGGTCTCTCTCTGTGATCCATCTGGACACACCTTGCTGCTCTGTGGTGAGCAGTGTTACATCAGTGAAAAGGGGCAGGAAGAGAATACTTTATCATTTATTTACTCTTGAACTACAACTCAGACAGTATTGATATAGCACTCTCCACAGCCTAAATACTATGAAGATTATTTTTTTTGGTGAAACATTACTATCCCTTTAATGACTTAACTGGTTCAATTTACAACAAAAAGGAAGATGCATGTCATGTTTGTGTGTGCACCAGCAAATACAAAATATTACATAGGAGCTACATTGTGTTAAAGGGATAGTAATGTTTCATAATAAATCCAGCTCTAATTAATCATCATAATATTTGGACTTTGGAGAGTGTTATTTCAATTCTGTCAGAGTTGTAGTTCCAGAGTAATTCAATGACAAAGTATCCCCCTCCCGCCCCTTTTACTGATGTAACACTGTTCAGCCAGAGCAGAAGGAAGGTGCCCAGGTAGACTGCAGAAAGGGAAAATCTTCAATTAAGATAAGGGAAAAACCTGAAAAGCTTGTCAAGGGGGGCAGGGCTTTCATTGTTCTCATAGGAAGAAGATTGTCCCCTTCTGTTATCTGTCTGGTCTATGGACTGGATTCCACATCTGAGAAGAGATGGCTTACACTAGGTAAAAGGGGCGGGAGTTGAAACTTTGCTTGTGAATATCTCATAAACCATAAAGGTTTGAGATATAAGACTTATATTATTCTTCCTGTTTTTTTAATGCCTACAAAATAAAATAAAGTTAAAACAAAGTATTACTATCCCTTTAAGGAATAAACTAGTACCATTAAATGCAACTGATTTTATTTATGCTATATATTAGCATATTTAAGGCTCTCACTTGTTTGAAGAGATGCTCAGAGGGCAGGCACATGGCTGACAATCCCAAGGAGTTCCATGAGAAGGATTTCCATAATAACCTGGCAGACACTGGTCACAATGAGGACCTGTAGTGTTGTGTTGACAGTCCTAAGGAACATACATGCATGAGTTAAATCAGAAGCTTGTTAACAACATAATCCTTATATAGATGGACACGTACACTGCAATTCTGGGACAAACCAATTGCACCATAGATGATATAAAAATACTCCAAATATCAATTAATTTAAATTGGGCTTTTAACCCATTTAATGTTATAGAGCTCTCCAATGCACTGCAAAGCTCTCTAGTTTCCAAAGGGTTTAAATCAATGGACATTTTTATTTGTCCATATGGATCCTTTGGCTTGATCCAGAATTGTGTCAGCTTTACCCTTATTTTGACTTACAAAACATGCACCATTGATATCACACTCAGTTGCATGGCCATTGCATTCACAAGGCTGGCAAATGCCTCCGAAAAGGGTTCCACCCACACGGTAGTGTCCAGGGCTACAAGACTAGAAAAAAAAAAAGGTTTTTGTTATTTTTGTTATAGCCATACGTAAACCTCCCAAAAAGATTGTCTAAAAGGATTATGTGAAATTCTAAATCAATAAATATACTTTATGACAACTACAAGGAGAAAACTATGGGAGAAAATGGAAATAGATTAAGAAAGTATAATGCCTAAAGAAAAACAAGAATGTCACTTTAATAACGTTAATGGCTTGATATTACTTAATAGGGCAATGTTTGTGTATTAGTGATTTTTTTATCAAAATACATGGAAGACGGAATGGGAATTTATTTGTGTCGGAAGGTAGTATTGCGCCTTGTTAATTTTTGCAATGCATTGCTTACCACTCTGACATGCAAAGGGTTAACTTTGGGCATTTGTTCTAATATTTCAGATTCCTGTACATTTCTGTTTCCTCGCTGATAATTACTAACAAATTTAAACAGTGCTTACTGATCAAATGTTTATATAAGGCTTTTTAATAACATTGAAATATCTGCAGTAAATCTCCCAGCTGAATTCCTCCAAGAGTAAAACACTGATTAATTACATTGTAAATTATCTGACGTATATGAAAACTCCAAATGTTTAGTCTATAACAAAAAATCAGTTCCCAGAATATGTTTCTGTTGTTTAAATGATGTTGTTTGTTTCATTAAAAATGTACAAATAAACCCTATGCTTAACAGCCTGTATTTGTCATGCAATTAGCATTACTGGAACAGAAGCCGTGAAATGACATTGTAAAACTCTACATTAAACCAAAGCTTTGGTTTCTAAAGAAATAGCATTGCTTTATTTTATTTTAAAGGGGAACTAAGACCCCCACACAATGTACTCTAAGTCTTTGTCTTCCTAGCATTATTAGCAATCCATAGTTAGTTTTCTCCAAAAAAAGCGTTGTAAGGGCACAATCTTTATACTAAATCTCTACCTGATGACGTCTTGCCCCTTGAATCCATTCTGCGCATTACCACTATGGAGCCATTCAGCTCCACTGTACCTACCTCCGTCTTGCCCATCACTCGTACGTCATTGTCCTCAGCACCACGTGACCTGCCGAGCTCTCGCCATCAGGAAAGGTCAGGTCATGTCAGCCTAGTGGAAACAGACCTGTGGTTTATATATAGCGAGTGCTTCACATGCACCCGCTCCCACTAGGCTGAAATAACCTGACCACGCTTGATGCTAGGAGCGCAGCAGGTCACGTGGTGCTGAGGACAATGACGTACGAGTGATGGGCAAGATAGAGGGAGGTACAATGGAGCTGAATGGCTTCATAACGGTCATGCGCAGAACGGATTCAAGGGGCAAGACGTCATCAGGTAGAGATTTAGTATAAAGATTGTGCTCTTACAACGCTTTTTTGGAAAAAAATAACTATAGATTGCTAATAACGCTAGGAAGACAAAGACTTAGAGAGTACATTGTGTTGGGGTGGTAGTTCCGCTGTAACTTTTGTACTAAATATTATTTTATTTTACCGGCTTTTTTACTTTTTATTTGTACTTACTTTGAATTAGCTATTTCAGCTGCACGCTTTATTCCACTTTTAATCATGTGGTCTTAGATCTTTGATCTGATTGGTTTGGAAAAGACCCTGGGCTTGAGTCGACCTAATGAATACCTGCCAAAGGCAGTGCCTGGTTTGGCTCCCTGTCTGTAGATCCTGAGGTTCCAGGTTTTTGTAACTGATTTTAAAATGAAATTTAAACTCCATATTCTATGTCAGGGGTGTCCAAAAGAAATCCAAAAGTGTAAGGGACACAATTAACCCTTTGAGTGCCAGTGGGAATGCTCTGCAATGCGTTGTGTACCCCCTGGTACTCAAAGGGTTAATTTATTATTTTTTTTATTGATAATTTTTTTACATTTAAATCAATACAAAGAAAAGTTTATTTACAGGCCTAGAGCAAGACACTGATTAAGTCAATGAGAATACGTATATATATAAATAATTGACAACTGTTCATCTGTTCAGGAGCTAGTGTACTAGATAATTAGGTAGAAAAAAGGTTTTGTTAAAAATATCAGGTGGGCCGCAACCTAGTGGAAGGTGGCCAATATTTGGCCCACAGGCTGCATGTTGGACAGCCATGTTCTATGTGCTTGTCATAAAAGGTCATTATGTTAGGAACTCCGTAGTGCGTTAATACGGTTTAGTTATATGAATTCATTTAGTATTCAGATGTGGGTCATTTCTTTTCTATGCAGAAGTGCAGCTTTACTTGATTTACAATGTGCAGTACAATTGATCAACAGAGATGCTATGTAATGTGACAACTCAGGAGAAGAGTAGTGATGAGCGAGCACCCCAATGCTCGGGTGTTCGGGTGCTCTGACCGAGCGCCCCCGGAGGCTCGAGTGCTCGGCCGAGCACCCGAGCCCCATTGAAGTCAATGGGAGGACTCGAGCATTACACCAGGCACCCCCTGCTCTGATGAGGGGAGGGTGCCTGGTCCATAGGAAAAGGGCAGAAAAGGATGGAAACACCACAGAAATGGTTCAGGGACAGCATAGGGAGGATGTCTGGATGCATCTTGGACTCCAACATCGCTGCTGGGAACGATCTTTCGCCCGTAGTACGCCATTTTTACAGACTGACCATAAAACACACAAAAAGGAAAATAAAAACGACTTTAGGCGAAAAATTGTTACCAAACAATATTTGCTGTATATTTACTTGTATATTATCTGCAAATTATCCCAAAAATTTCCTTGATTTTCTGAAGTGAGGCCATGATTAAGAGGGAAACGTGCACAGAGGCAAATTATCCCAAAAATGTCCTTGATTTTCTGAAGTGAGGCCATGATTAAGAGGGAAACGTGCGCAGAGGCAAATTATCCCAAAAATTTCCTTGATTTTCTGAAGTGAGGCCATGATTAAGAGGGGAAACGTGCGCAGAGGCAAATTCTCCCAAAAATTTCCTTGATTTTCTGAAGTGAGGCCATGATTAAGAGGGAAACGTGCGCAGAGGCAAATTCTCCCAAAAATTTCCTTGATTTTATTGAACTGAGGCCATGATTAAGAGGGAAACGTGCGCTGAGCTGACCATCTAAAACATTATGGGTGAGGGTCTGCTGCAGAGCTGACCATCCTAAACATTATATGCGAAGGCCCGCTAGTGAGCTGACGCTATAAAACATTATATGAGAGGGCCCGTTAGAGAGCTGACCCAATAAAACATTATATGAGAAGGCCCGCTGGTGAGCTGACCTATATAAAAATTGTCAAACAGGGCCCGCTGGTGAGCTGGCCCTATATAAAAAGTATATCACAGGGCCCGCTGGTTAGCTGGCCCTATATAAAAATTATAGCACAGGGCATATGGAAGAGGAGGAGGAGGATGAGAAGATTAAGAGTCAACCATATACCCGTTTTTTGGGTGGAAGGGGTGAATGGGAATACAGAGTATTCCCATCATTGTAAATAACATATATAAAGTGAGTTTATGTTCCCCCGGGGCTTTCCTCCAGTGGAGTGGAGAAGTCAGGGGAAATCCAGGCCTTGTTCATTTTTATAAGTGTCAACCTATCAGCATTGTCGGTGGAAAGGCGGATACGCTTATCTGTTATGATGCCACCAGCAGCACTAAATACCCGCTCAGACAGAACGCTGGCGGCAGGGCAGGCCAGCACCTCCAAGGCGTAGAGTGCCAGTTCATACCACGTGTCCAGCTTGGACACCCAGTAGTTGTAAGGCACAGAGGGATCATTGAGGACGCTGACACGGTCTGCTATGTACTCCTTCACCATCTTCCAAAACTTTTCCCTCCTTGTGACACTAGGCTGCGCATCAGGGTGAGGGTGCTGGCGGGGTGTCATGAAGGTGTCCCACGCCTTGGAGAGTGTTGCCCTGCCTTTGTCGGAACTGCTGTGTGCTCCCCTTTTCTCCCCTTCTCGGTTGGCCAAGGTAGCACGTACTCTGCCGCCAGCGTTGTCAGATGGAAAATTTTGGAGCAATTTTTCAACAAGAACCTTCTGGTATTGCACCATTTTGCTTGTCCTCTCCACCGGAGGAATGAGAGATGAGAAATTCTCTTTGTAGCAGGGGTCCAGAAGGGTGAACACCCAGTAATCCGTGTTGTCTAAAATGCGTACAACGCGTGGGTCACGGGAAAGGCAGCCTAACATAAAGTCAGCCATGTGTGCCAGAGTACCAACAGGCAAGATTTCGCTGTCCTCACCAGGAGGATGACTCTCAATATCCTCATCCTCTTCCTCCTCTTCTGCCCACCCACGCTGAAGAGATGGAACTAAAGTTCCATGGCTACCCTCTGTAGCGGAGGCAACCGTGTCTTCCTCCTCCTCCTCCGCCTCCTCCAATTGTCGCTGAGAAGACGAAGTGAGGGTGCTCTGGCTATCACCTTGTGTAAGCTCTTCCTCCCCCATTTCCACCTCTTCCACATGCAAAGCGTCGGTTTTAATTGTGAGCAGCGAGCGTTTCAGTAGACACAGAAGTGGGATGGTTACACTGATAATAGCGTTATCGCCGCTCACCATCTGTGTCGATTCCTCAAAATTGCGTAAAACCTCGCAGAGGTCTGACATCCATTCCCACTCCTCACTTCTGATTACAGGAAGTTGAACGGAGAGGCGACGACCGTGTAACAGCTGGTACTCCACTACTGCCCTCTGCTGCTCACAAAGCCGGGCCAACATGTGGAAGGTGGAGTTCCAGCGCGTGCTCACGTCACACAGCAGCCGGTGAGCTGGCAATTGTAAGCGCTGCTGCAGCTTCAACAGGCCGGCCGAAGCTGTAGATGACTTACGGAAATGTGCACACACGCGGCGCACCTTGGTCAAGAGATCATGCACATTGGGGTAGGTTTTTAGAAATCGCTGAACCACTAAATTAAATACATGCGCTAGGCATGGTACGTGTGTGAGCTTGCCGAGCTCCAAAGCCGCCACCAAGTTACGCCCATTATCACACACAACCATGCCTGGTTGCAGGTTGAGTGGCGAGAGCCACTGCTCGGTCTGGTGACTAATCCCCTGCAACAGCTCTGAGGCCGTGTGCTGTTTGTCCCCAAGGCAGATCAGCTTCAGCACGGCCTGTTGACGCTTCCCCACTGCAGTGCTACACTGCTTCCAGCTACTGGCTGATGGGGGAGTGGCGCTGCGTGTAGAGAATTCGGAGGTGGAAACGGAGGAGGAGGAGCCAATAACGTAGGTGCTGGCGGAAACCCTGATGGAGGTAGGGCCCGCAATCCTCGGCGTGGGTAGCACCCGTGCCATCCCAGGGTCCGAGTCGCTCCCAGCCTCCACGACATTCACCCAGTGTGCCGTCAGGGAAATGTAGCGTCCCTGGCCACAAGCACTTGTCCATGTGTCAGTCGTTAAGTGGACCTTCCCAGTAACTGCGTTGGTCAGGGCACGGGTGATGTTACGGGACACATGGTGGTGTAATGCGGGGATGGCACACCGGGAAAAGTAGTGGCTGCTGGGGACCGCGTACCGAGGGACAGCTGCTGCCATCAGGCTGCGGAAGGACTCAGTGTCCACAAGCCTAAATGGCAGCATTTCGATGGCCAGTAATTTGGAAAGGTGTGAGGTTAGTGCTATGGCCTGTGGGTGGGTGGCTGGGTATTTTCTCTTGCGCTCAAATGCCTGGGGTAACGACATTTGGACGCTGTGCTGGGACAGGGAAGTGGATGTGGTCGCTGATGGTGCTTCAGATGGTACAGGTGCAGGGCGGGAGGTATGCGGGCCTGCGCCTTCGACAGGCGATTGGCCGGCACCGAAAACAGGGGAAGAGGAGGCAGTGGTGTGGCCTGCAGACACAGATGGGCAATCCAGGCGTTCCTCCCACTTATTACGGTGCTTGGATGCCATGTGTCGGATCATGCTGGTGGTGGTGAGGTTTCTAGTGTTCATGCCTCGGCTCATTCTGGTGTGGCACAGGTTGCAAACTACAATTCTTTTGTCGTCCGCACTTTCCTTAAAAAAACGCCATACCGCGGAACACCTACCCTTTGGCAAGGTAGATTTACGCAAGGGGGTGCTCCGTGGAACATTTGCGGGCCGGTTTGGTGCGGTCCGCCTTCTTTCTGTAGCCACACCACTGCCTCTTCCAGCCTGTTGCGGTGCTGCAGATGGCTCACCCTCAGAACTGCTGTCATCGCTCGGCTCTACACCTTCCCAGGTGGGGTCAGTCACCTCATCGTCCGCCAAGTCCTCCTCCACTTCCTCACTCTGATCATCCTCCTCATGTCTTGATCCCACCACATACTCAGTCATTGACAACTGTATAACATTCTCCTCAACAAGGTCTTGAGACGGTAATAGTGGTTGATTTAATGGCAACTGTGTCTCATCATCATCATCATCATCCACTACTTCCTTTGACCTTAAATGCCGTTCACATCTGTCATCTTCTTGTGATTGGGTACCCTCTAGAGGTTGTGAATCAGGGCACAAGATGTCATGTTCCTCTGCAAGCGTGCTTGGAGAGAGGGTCAAATGAAGGATTGGTGATGAGACGAGCTCCTCACTATATCCCAGTGTGGGATCACTTCTTTGACCAGACCGTGTATGGTGGGAGGAAGGATGATCAGAGTGAGGATTATGTTGACCAGACTCTTGGCTACTGAGAGTGGACTTGGTGGAAGACAGGGTGGTGCTTAACCGACTGGAAGCAGTATCAGCTGACATCCAACCGACCACCTGTTCGCAGTGGTCGGACCTCGAGAGTGATGTCCTGCGACGCCCTGTGAAATGAGACATGAAGCTAGGTATGGTGGATGTCTTTCTTTCTTGTGCTCTGGCACCAGGCACAGTTTCTCCGCGTCCTGACCCGCGCCCTGAACTATCAGGATCACGTCCACTTCCCCGTCCCTTTTTACCCGCCTTCTTCATCTTACACGGAATATGTGACTTTAATATTTTAGTTTGAAAACTTAACAGTATTTCTTCCTATTCTGCAACTGTGCAGAGTACACAGAATAGGCTGCTAAACTGCGGTGACACACACTGAATGGAATATGTGACTTTAATATTTTAGTTTGAAAACTTAACAGTATTTCTTCCTATTCTGCAACTGTGCAGAGTACACAGAATAGGCTGCTAAACTGCGGTGACGCACACTGAATGGAATATGTGACTTTAATATTTGAGTTTGAAAACTTAACAGTATTTCTTCCTATTCTGCAACTGTGCAGAGTACACAGAATAGGCTGCTAAACTGCGGTGACGCACACTGAATGGAATATGTGACTTTGATATTTTAGTTTGAAGACTTAACAGTATTTCTTCCTATTCTGCAACTCTGCACAGTACACAGAATGTGCTGCTAAACTGCGGTGACACACACTGAATGGAATATGTGACTTTAATATTTGAGTTTGAAAACTTAACAGTATTTCTTCCTATTCTGCAACTGTGCAGAGTACACAGAATAGGCTGCTAAACTGCGGTGACACACACTGAATGGAATATGTGACTTTAATATTTGAGTTTGAAAACTTAACAGTATTTCTTCCTATTCTGCAACTGTGCAGAGTACACAGAATAGGCTGCTAAACTGCGGTGACACACACTGAATGGAATATGTGACTTTAATATTTGAGTTTGAAAACTTAACAGTATTTCTTCCTATTCTGCAACTGTGCAGAGTACACAGAATAGGCTGCTAAACTGCGGTGACACACACTGAATGGAATATGTGACTTTAATATTTGAGTTTGAAAACTTAACAGTATTTCTTCCTATTCTGCAACTGTGCAGAGTACACAGAATAGGCTGCTAAACTGCGGTGACACACACTGAATGGAATATGTGACTTTAATATTTGAGTTTGAAAACTTAACAGTATTTCTTCCTATTCTGCAACTGTGCAGAGTACACAGAATAGGCTGCTAAACTGCGGTGACGAACACAGAATGGAATATGTGACTTTAATATTTGAGTTTGAAAACTTAACAGTATTTCTTCCTATTCTGCAACTGTGCAGAGTACACAGAATAGGCTGCTAAACTGCGGTGACACACACTGAATGGAATATGTGACTTTAATATTTGAGTTTGAAAACTTAACAGTATTTCTTCCTATTCTGCAACTGTGCAGAGTACACAGAATAGGCTGCTAAACTGCGGTGACACACACTGAATGGAATATGTGACTTTAATATTTGAGTTTGAAAACTTAACAGTATTTCTTCCTATTCTGCAACTGTGCAGAGTACACAGAATAGGCTGCTAAACTGCGGTGACACACACTGAATGGAATATGTGACTTTAATATTTGAGTTTGAAAACTTAACAGTATTTCTTCCTATTCTGCAACTCTGCACAGTACACAGAATGTGCTGCTAAACTGCGGCGAAGCACACTGAATGGAATATGTGACTTTGATATTTTAGTTTGAAGACTTAACAGTATTTCTTCCTATTCTGCAACTCTGCACAGTACACAGAATGTGCTGCTAAACTGCGGCGAAGCACACTGAATGGAATATGTGACTTTGATATTTTAGTTTGAAGACTTAACAGTATTTCTTCCTATTCTGCAACTCTGCACAGTACACAGAATGTGCTGCTAAACTGCGGCGACGCACACTGAATGGAATATGTGACTTTGATATTTTAGTTTGAAGACTTAACAGAATGTGCTCTAATCTGCAACTTTGCACACTAAACAGAATGTGCTCTAATCTGCAACTTTGCACACTAAACAGAATGTGCTCTAATCTGCAACTTTGCACACTAAACAGAATGTGCTCTAATCTGCAACTTTGCACACTAAACAGAATATATGTTTTTTTTTTTTTTTTTTTTTTTTTCCCCCCACACAAAATAACCTGCTGCCCCCACACACAGTAGTCCTAAAAAGGACTTTTGGTTCTTTTTTTTTCACAATCGCTTTTTTTCTCCCTACACTGACTTTCCCTTCCTATCCTCATCTCTCCCTGGCTAAGACTGAGCCGAACTCGCTGGTCAGGTGCTATACAGCACCCGACCACGGGTTCTGGCCAGCCAATCAGTGTAATGCCAGCAGCCAACATGGCTGCTGGCATTACACTGATGTCAGAGCCTCCCTGCACGTTTATTGGCTGCGCAGCAGCCGCAAAACGTGCGGGGAGGAGACCCGAACATGGCGGGCGAGCACATGCGGTACTCGTACGAGTACCGCCATGTGCCGAGCAGAGCAATGCTCGAGCCGATCCGAGCATCGGCCGAGCATGCTCGCTCAACACTAGAGAAGAGTGTTCCTGGAAATTTTTCTTAAATGTCGGCAAGTACGCCATTCATTACAAGTGGACTATGGAGAACAACTTCACCATTACTAGTAGGGAGATTAGCCCAAGCCGGCAACAAATACCGGGGCTTTAAAGGGATAGTAATACTTCGTTTTAACTTTATTTTATTTTGTAGGCATTAAAAAAACATGAATAATGATATAAGTCTTATCTCATAAACCTTTATGGTTTAAGAGATATTCACAAGCAAAGTGTCCCCCTCCCGCCCCTTTTACTGATGTAACACTTTTCAGCCAGGGCAGAAGGGAGCTGCCCAGGTAGACTGCAGAGAGGGACAATCTTCTATTAAGATAACAGAAAAACCTGAAAAGCTTGTCAAGGGGGGCAGGGATTTAATTGTTTTCAAAGGAATAAGAGTGTCCCCTTCTGTTATCTGTCCAGTCTATGGACTGCATTCCACATCTGAGAAGAGATTGTTTACAGTAGGTAAAAGGGGCGGGAGGGGGAAACTTTGCTTGTGAATATCTCATAAACCATAAAGGTTTGAGAGATAAGACTTATATCGTTCTTCATGTTTTTTTAATGCCTACAAAATAAAATAAAGTTAAAACGAAGTATTACTATCCCTTTAAGTGTAAAATGAGGCACTTTACCACTTTCAGACAGTACCTAGCAATGTCTCTGTCTGCAAATAACCCTTCCTGGCTATGTCTCAATCACTATTAAAGGGATAGATTTATGTAATACTGAAAATTATATATTTTGCTGGGTTTAACGTGCTGAGTAAAACATGGGTACTTCCACTGTTTAGTTTTGTTCAGACGTTATTTCTATTCAAACTTGCAGTACTTCCATGGCCTAATTATGGTGGTGCTGTTACTACAACAGTCTATGGATAGCTTTTCTCAGTGTAAAACCCCTCCACTGGCTCCTGAAGAAATGACACCACCATAAAATTTCAAGCCATAGATATACTGTACCTAAAAAATTAAAGTTGGCACTAAAATAACTTTTAAATGAAACATCCCTCAGCAGTGGCACTACTCTTCTTTTATTCAGCAACATAAACACTGCAATACATATTTTCCCCTATTACAAAATACTGTTTTTTGAATGTCTAGAGTTTGTTCATCTGATCAGATGCCCCATGCATGTAGAGAGTGAGCGAGAGAGAGAACACTAATGATCCTTTGCATATACAGTCTAGTTACAGAATTTCTTCAGTGCACATAGAGGGCTCTTGTATCATCAAAGTGAAAGGAGTAGGTACACATGTCAAACTAAATAGAGATTACTACTTAACTTCTTGAGGACCAAAGGGGTACGCAATGCATTGTGAGGCAATGTACATCTCTGTATACTGAACGGCTTAAAGAAAAGGAAAACCAGCAGGCAAAATTAACTGACATATACAACTAAAATAATAAAAAGTAAAATATGACATTAATATTCCTTGAAATAGTTTTTATCAGTACTGGGAATTAGTACTGGGAATGCAATACATTGGGTACCTCTCTGGCACTAAAAGGGTTAAACCTTTGAATGCTATAGAAGTTGCCAACCGATTGCTTGGGTTTATACCAAATGCAAGTTACCTCACAAGATGTGCCGGCATAACCAGGAGGGCATTCACAGTTTTCCACCTGAACTGCAGGCAAGAGATCAATAACATTTGGCTTTGCAATATCCAAAGTGACCGAGCTTAATCTGAGGAATAGATAGAAGTGGTTCCAGAGAACTGTCAGTTGCAGGGAATGTTAAATATCAACTCTCAGTCAAGAATTGTAAGGTAATAATGAATATTTTATTTAAAATGAAGCTATTTTCAACCATGACCTCTGCTGTACAGTCACCAAAACTTATTCCAGACTGTTTAACGAAAAGCAAAATAACTGGTAGAAAGAATTAGCATTTTTAAATTAAAACAAAATAAAAAATCTAAATGTTGAAGACAGTGGAAGAGTCTCATGTTAATTCATATGTGAAATAGCGAATGGTGCATAGTGATGCCTGTGTGATTAGGCACACCGTGCATGTCAGGGGCCCATTGGACCACTGCAGTGAGGAGCTTTGCTGCTGCAATCTTCAAAGAAGTGGGCAGGGGGCCTCGCCTGATTAGTTGCATGCAGCCGATCTCTGCCCCCATGTTGCCCCGACACAGGTCAGATAGTGAACCAGAAACTATAGAGAACTTTATATATAGATTGTTTTGATGAATTTTGCTGCCAGCTTGCAAAAAATACAAGAACTGAGGTTGTATTAAGCTTTTGCTGTGCCCTAGGCAAAGTATAAAGGAGTGGGCCCCCTTAAATCCTTGGATACATTTCAATGTGTTGGAGACCTCTCTTGCACCCCAAGGGTTAATCAGTAATTGCACTTGTTTCCCTCTCTTACTAAAAGTGAATGTTGTATGCAATAACCTAGGTTAACAAAATAGTAACTGCTTACACCTACAGTAACTTGGTGATATACTGAGTTTTCACACCTAACTTCACACAATGATATGTTTTTACTCCTGCTTCACACACTGAGCAGGCATTACTATGTATCCCAGATCATCAGGGAGAGGGAGATCTAGAGGGTACAAATGGTAATGTTCATAGTATCTCCTTGACCTTTTACCATTAGGCCTAACTCACTTTGCCTAACTATTAAAATGGCCCTGTCAGAAGAAGAGGAATGGAGAAATTCTAATTGAAATAGAATGTGACACATGGCATTAGAACAACATTTAGATAAAATCAGTCTCATTTGACTTGGCAGGGAATTCCAAACTAAGGCCGAGTGAACATTTGCAGCCCTCAGACATGGCCAGTGTGGCCCTTATTGCATATTATATTAACTAATAAACATGCAACCTGCTACAACATATAATAATCCTTACCTGATCTTTTGCAATCAAACTTTTAAAATTTAGTATGTAAGTTAATGTTGCAAAATATAAGGTTGGTTATTTATGAGTTGAGTAAATAGTCCATATAATTTCTTATTTTGTGCATGCTTATCTGTAAACCTTTGAGTGCCAGAGGGGTACACAACACATTGCAGAGGGTTAATACCATTACATTTTTTAGCTGTGTCTGACACTCAGTTTTCTCAATTTGGCCCTTGGGGGAAAAAACTATGGACAGCCATGTCCTTGACTGTTAGTACAGCACCTGCATCTACAATTAATACAAACTACAGACAGGGTGGCATATATACAATTCTACTTGGTATGACTGAGTACAACAATAGCTGTCTGAGAATGATGGGAGATATAGCGCAACATCAGCTGGAAAGACAAAGTTTGCTTACCCCTCAATTCTTATACATACATCAGATCACCTGGTAAACACCAGGCTCTGTTTGGTTAATTTATATCTATTTTAACATATGGGTAGCAGTCCAAGCACTAAGCTGCTTAGGTTGCATTTATGACAAAACTTCAGGGCTGCAAGGATAGCTTCAAAAGCATCATATACTACCAACAATCATTGTCTCAACGAAAGCCTCTGTGATCTGCTATGGTTTCTGTTTCTGAGCTATCTGTCATAGAAACTTAATTATCTGCATATATAATATTGTTTACTTTGCTAAACAAATACATTACTTCCACTTTATGCACTTGATTGAGTTCTTTTTTGATCCATTTTGATGGCATCAATCAAGCTCACTGCATGTGCTTGAACAATTTGTACTTTAATTTTCTTTTACTCAATCAAGTACACTTGGCATGATTATAACTGTCTGTGTAAATCGTGCTGTGCATCTGCAAAGCATTACATTTAAAGGGTTAGTAATGGCATAAATAAATAAAAAGTATTATTGTAGATATTGAAAAAATAAATCCCTCAATGCCAGTCCTTTCTCTCAAACCTTTTATGGTTTGAGAGACATAACGTTTTAAAGTTCCCCCCTCCCTCCCCTTTCATTGACATCAGTGTCTAGCTGACAGAAGAAGATCCTGGTCCCGGGACCGGCAGGCGGATCTTCAGCAGAACCGAGATAGCGCTATACAGAAAGAAATACTTCACTAGAACAGTCTACAAAGTGTACTTGCAAACCAGGCACACTTTGCAGAATATTCCAATTAAGTATTTCTTTCTACATAGCTCTAATTTGGTCCTGCTGAAGAGCTGCCTGTAGTCGGCTGACACAAATCTCCTTTTGTCAGCTTTACAGTTGCAATCAGGGAAAAGGGAGGGGGGGGGTTTAAATGTTATATCTTTCAAACCATAGGACTGGCATTGATTAATTTATTTCTTCAATATCTACAATAATACTTTTTATTTATATATGCCATTACTATCCCTTTAAAAGTAAACAAAATCGTATCCCTACTCCTCTTCTGTCTCTACTGTCACATCAAGACTTTACTCCTGGTAGATCTGATCTAGCTTTTTTGCCCTGGCGTACAGATGGCCGTCTCCTTGTGGCTGACCTGACTCGGGATGGCTCTTTGGCTGACTTCTCCTCTCTGCAAGACAAACTTCATTTGCAATCACAGGACTATTGGGGATATCTTCAGATATCTCATTTCCTCTCTGTCCATCCGTCTAAAGCCCTTCTTCTAAGGCAGCTGACTCCTTTAGAGAAACTTTGCCGCCCGGATGGCCCTTGCCATAATCCCTTGTCTCATTCTATCTCTAAACTGTACTCTTTACTAGGGGATAAGGAACCTTCTTTTTCTCGTTTCCGTCTCCTGTGGGAGGAGGAGCTGGGAGTAAACATCCTGGAGGATGTGTGGTAGTTGGCGATCAGGGACTCTATCTACTCTTCCCGGAATTTGATGGCAGTGGAAACAAATTACAAATTGTTATTGCGGTGGTATAGGACTCTGTGTGTTTTGCGTGTCTTTTATCCCAAAGACAATATGTCACATATTTGGTGGTCCTGCCCATCCATACAGCCCTACTGGGCCACTGGACTTGCCCTCAGACCCCTTGCTTTTGCTATTCTCTATTGGTCTTCACTCTCTGGCCATGACCAAAGCTTCGAAGCTATTAATTACACATCTTCTGAATGCAGCACAGATGTGCATCCTGATGTGTTGGAGGAGCACGGCCCCCCTACTACTCACATATGGTTGTCTAAGCTGCATGATGTATTTCTTTATGAAAAACTGACATGCTTATGTTCTGGAAACATGGCTTTCTTCAATGACGTTTGGGGCCCCTGGCTTGACTAACACCCAGTAGAGGTCTTACATCCCGTTGTAGACCCTTGATCTTTCCTATTTGGATTTGCAGGCTGCCCCCTCCCCTTTCCCCCTCCCCCCACACCTCATTCTCACCCCCTTTTTTCTTTTAATTTCTTCCTACTCTCTTCTCCTTCTTTTCTCTTCTTTCCTCTTCTTCTTCCTCCTCCTCAGTTTACACTTTCTTCGCGTCTGAGACATGCTTTTATATTTGTATCTTTGGAGCAGCCTAGTAAGGCTCTCTTCGCACACTTCAGTTTTAAGATTTATATCATTGTTTGTTTGACAATGACTGTTGTATGACTAAGAGCTAAGACCAATTTATGATCTTGTTTCTCAATCGTTTTCTGCTGCCCTATGTATAATATGTACTTCATGTTGTTGTATCTGACCTTCTACTTTCTGTACACTTTTTATTCTCAATAAACTTTGGGAAAAGAAAAAGTAAACAAAATCAAAAGACCCCTGTAACATCTATGGGCAAGTTTTGGAGTATATCTGTTCATTAGATGGTGCATTAGCCCTCACAATATTTTGTCAAAGAATTAAATGTTACAATGAGGAAACTGATAATTTTTTCTAGACCCTTCCGTTTTGTTCTCCTGAATGAATCTGTACCAAGTTTGGAAAGTTGTAAAAACTATTGGGTTAATTAAGTCATTGCATTCAAATGTCTTATATGTTTAAAAATGGGCATTTAACAAAGATTTCCAGTTCAAACTTTAACTACAGCCATAATAAGTAAACATAGGGAGTTATTATTACAGTTTACCTTGTGATTGCTTTCTTGGCAATGTTGTAGCTAGCTCTAATCTGGAGATGGCTTATATTTGCAAGAACAGTCATGAGCCTGTCCCGGTCCACAGGTCTTCTTGTATTGAAGTCCATAAAAGTCTCTGCAACTAGTTTCACCTCACCTGTATACTCCTCATATGGCTGCAGCAGGACACCATCAGCCCTAGTACCTAAGATGATGCCATTTCCCTGCAAAGAAAAGATCATGACCAAAACATTATAAGAAAGAGTTAACGTGACTATTTAAAAGATTGTAATGTTGAAAAAAAAACTATATCTCTGAGTCCTCTTTATAATACACGAGAAACACATTGTGCTATTTCACAACACTTACTTTTGTGTAGTTCTCGAGATATGAGCTGTTTAAGGATCTCCCGCCCCTTCTGACCATCTCCCACTGAATGTCTTATTGTGTCGTGCAATCTGACAGATGCAGTGAGGGACAAACTTCAGTAAGTAAGTATAAGGAAAACCCTGCCCCCCTTGACTTTTGCATACTGAAGTTCTTCCCTCGCCGCATCCATCTGGATCAGAGAGAGATGCTGAGTAATGTAGCGAGAAGGGGCAGGCGGGGGATCCTTATACATTTCATATCTTGAGAACTACACAAAAGTAAGTGTTTTGAAATAGTGCAATGTGTTTCATATATAATAAAGAAGACTTAGCGATACAGTTTTTTTCAACATTACAATCCCTTTAACCCTTTGAGTGCCAGAGGGATACACAAATCATTGAGAAGCAATGCATTGCATACCCCTCTGGCATTCTAAGGGTTACAGCAGAAGTTCATGCATAGCCTGGAGGACAGCAGAGAGAGGGAATATGATAGAAACATTCAAATACATGAAGGGATTCAAGAAAGTGCAGGAGGGAATTACATTTCAAAGGAGTAAAAATATTAGGATAAGAGACCATAGTCTAAAACTAGAGGGACAGAGGCTTAGATATAATGTAAGAAAGTTTTTCTTCACCAAGAGAGTGTTAAACAAGTGGAATAGCTTACCAGCAGAGGTGGTAGAGGTTAATACAGTGACAAAATTCAAGCATGCATGGGATAGGCATAAGACTATCCTGAACATAAGACAAGACTAAGGAACAAATAAGGTTTGAGGTTTTTGCAGCAAGAAAATGGGCAGACTAGATGGGATGAATGCTTTTTATCTACCGTCAAATTCTATGTTTCTATATTTATCTATATCTTCCTAATTATAACCCCCACTTACCATACTATGGACCTGACATCTAAGACTGACTGAATCGAGGAGCATGGAAGTAATTCATTGGGGCTGTTATGATCTTCCCGTCATAGTAAGGTAAGTGTGGGTTTATTATCAGAATGTGTTGCTTCCCCTTTAAAAGTAGCAGACCGAGATATTTAGCTACATAAATGTATAATTCAATAAAGTTTAAGGTCATCTGACTTCAGTTCTTCAAGTATTTATTTTTTAGTATTAAAAATGGACACTTTAGACTAAGGGGCAAATAATTCATCTTACCTGAATAATGACATCAACATTAGAAATCACTTCACTGTCTGCACTTTCCACTGGAATATCATACGACACTGTGTACCGCAGGTATCCCCCGAAAGATGTCAGCTGCAATTATAAAAACATAACATGAGAGGCCAAATATAATACAAACCCAAGAAAATATACACTATGCTAAATAAAGACACTGGGACATACAGAATGTATCAATAGGAGGGCAATATAATAATTTACTGAAGAACACCTATAGCCACTGTCAGTAAATGAATGCAATGATTGAAGTGGAGAGCACATTTTTCTCTGCCTTCCTTTATTGGCTGGCCAATCTCCATGTCTAGCAGATAGCTCTAATGCACATGGTTCATTATCTGAATCTTTGAAATCCAGATAACAATGCTTTTTTTTAAAACAGAAATTTTTATTGAGGTTATTACAATATAATGTAGAGGGAAGGAAAAAATAACAATAGAATACTTAATACTTAATACAATGCTTAGTGATGTAAGAGATAAAAAGAGTTGTAGCCTATGTCAATGTACTTTTTGTCAAAATTCTGGGGATTTCCTTTTACACTATGACACGCAGGTCCCTTAGACCATTTAACACAATGAAATTGGTTACATACAAAATCATTAGTCTTCCTCACAGTGAAGTTAATTGGGAAAGACTGATGGATGATCAATCAATTCACTCCTGTGGAGATCTGATGTTATTACACTGAAAACAATTGTTAAGACATTAACATAAAATCTGCAGTAACTTGGACAACCTCAGTACACTACTGACAGACATTCCGTAAAAACAAATGTTTATTATCCCTGATTATTCAAGGGACTCAGAAGCAGCTCTGTACTACAGCTACAATTCAAAATACTGAATAAATTGGAGACATCTCTAGCATCCAAAGGCTAAACATCAACAAAACCAATTATGAGCCTGTACATTCCTAGCACAGATACTGAGTAAATATTATATAAGATGGGCTGAATCAGCAAATTAAAATAAAGCAAAAATATAGGCACAATTAAAACTGAATCTCTCATAACCATACCTGGGAATTCTCCGGATTTGCCCCACAGACTCCGGTTTTGACACTGCTTTATCGGGTCTCCGGAGCAGAGGCTGATTCCTCTGGATGTGGGGAGTTTCTATTCAAACTCTACCCACTCCTGCTGTTTCCTCCATTGTAACTCCTTCCCCAGCCTTCTTTTGAGCACTGTCTTACACCTTTAAGCCCTCCCCCCTGCACGTGTCAAGCCCCGCCCCTTTTTTGACACGATTCGAGTCATTATTCTCACCCCCTGCTGCACCAGAGGACTCCACTCTGAGTGGACATCAATGGAAAGTTCCTAGGTATGCGCATAACTTACTTTATTTCCAAGATATGGTGATGGTGCCTCCCAGTAATACGTGGACTTGAATGTCTTCCTGGCTTCTGTATTGTTAATGCTTATTTGATGAGGACTACCAAACTGGTGATGCTGGGGCAGAATTCTGTGTGTTCCTTTCAAGTCACTAATATGCCAGCCACTAATATGGGAAACCTTCATCAAGAAACAGATACAGAACAATAATAAAGCAGATGAACATTTGTTGACATAATTTCAAAGACAAAACGTTGACTGAAAATATCATTCAACCACAGAGTATTAAGTAGACATTATTGCCTAAAAATGAATATGGTTCATACCCATTTCTTAGGTACAAAAGACCCAAATTATATTATAAACCTGCTTTTCCAGTTCCTTTGTAGGTTGCTGTACATGACCATTTCACCCCTCTTTGTTTATAAAACAGTCAGATAAAATATGAATTTATGAGTGTATCATCATATAAGTTAATAATCTGTGTGTCTCCAGCTGTTGTTGGAATAAAGTGGACCATGAGCTTGCTAATGGGAGATGTAGTCCAGCAAAACAAGGGGAAGAACAGTTTACTCACATATACACAAGGTATTGAGGGAAGATATAAACAAAGGGTCTAGTGAGAATGTAGAGGTCCTGTGGGTCGAAATACACACTCGGGGCACACATAATAAAAAGATGTTAATGGGGATTTGCTAAAAGCCACCTAATATTGGGGAGTTTGAGGAAGCACAACTTTTACTGCAAATGGAAAAGGCTTCTAGGTCAGGAAATGTAATCATAATGGGAGATTTCACCTATCACGAAATAGACTGGTGCGATATGACTTCCAGGACAATAAAGGGAATAGTATGATTAATGACAGTTTTATGTCCCAACTAGTAGAGGAGACAACTAGAATAGAGGCATTGCTTGAACTAGTCCTCTCAGACAATTCTGACATGATAAACAGTATACAGGTAAAGGAACATTTAGGCAGTAGTGAACACACTATGGTATCCTTTCAAATTTGTTATGAGAAACCCAAAAGCAAGGGTTTAACTTAAACAAGGTTGTCCAAGTTCAGTCCTCAAGGCTACCAACATGCCATGGTATACGAATTTCCCTGATTAAGCACAGGTGAGTTAGTCAAAATTAATAAGCCATTGATTAACTCACCTGTATTTAATCAAGGAAATCCTTACATCCTTTTGGTGGCCCTTGAGGACTGAACTTGGACATCCCTGAACTAAAACATTCAATTTCAAAAATGCTAATTTTGCAAAGCTATAATAAGTATTAATGGATATTCAGTTGGACATAATCTTCAAAGATAAAAATGCACAAGAATCATGGAATTTGTTTAAAATGCCCTTAGACAAATATGCACGTCAATATATACCATAGGGGTATAAGCACAAGAGGAGCAAATTGAGACCAATGTGGCTTAATAATGAGGTTTGCGGGGAAATGAGATACAAAAATTATTTTAAAGTGTTTAAGTCAGCCAGATCAGATGCACCATTTAAAAAATATAAATAATGTAATAAAAGCTGCAAACAAGCAATTAGGGTAGATAAAATTGAAAATCAGAGAAGTATTACAAAAGAGAGCAAGAAACATCCTAAACAATTCTACAAGTATATTAATAACAAAAAAGATTAAGGTTAATTTGGTCCTCTTCAGCCTGAGTCACGTGAATGGATTCGTGAGGATAAGGCTATGGCTGACACCTTAAACACATTATTTGCTTCTGTATATACAAAGGAAGCAGCAATGACAGGTTATGGACAAATAGAAAAAACACATCATTTCCTTCATCATATACATGGCTTACAGAGGACAAAGGACAAACGAGAATGGAAAATGTTATGGTGAATAAAGCACCTGGACCTGAAGGTATACATTCAAGAGTCCTTAAGGAACTTAGTTCAGTAATATTAATACCATTATACTTAATATTTATTGATTCACTTTCAGTGGGCATAGATCCCTGTGATTGCAGGAGAGCTGAAGTAGTACCATTGTTCAAAAAGAGGGCAAGATCCAAACAAGGAAATTATAGACCTGTGATATTCACTGCCATAGTGAGTAAGATATTAGAAGGATTACTAACTGATGGTATTCAGAACTATGTGAAGACAAACAACATTATTAGTAGGAGTCAGCATGTTTTATGAAGAATGCCAGACTAATATACTTGCATTTTATGAAAAGGAAAGTAGTAATTTGAACATTGGACTTTCTGTTGATGTTGATGGTCAATATAACTCTCTAATGAATTATTTACTCAAAGTGCTGAGCTAAGAACAAGAGTTCATTCATTACGTCTAGAGGAAAGGTACTTTAGACTAAAACAAAGGCAGTGATGGTACAGCTATGTAATTCTTGGTCTCAGGATGCTGTGCTTGCAGATACTGTAACTGCTTTCAAAAAGTAATGGATATTTATCTAGAACAGAAAAATATTGAGAATTATGACAGATGGCTTCAATGCAGATAGGTTGTTGATCCAGGGAACTATCTGACTGCCATTTGGAATCAGGAAGGGGCCATTTGGGGCTTGATTGGAAATGGCTTTGATGTTTTTTTACCTTTCTTTGGATCAACAGGGGTGATTTGGCATGGGTTGGACAGTCAGAGTACAGTCAAAGTAGCAATGCACACAAGGTTCATGACTGTCTTTGATTAGTTACAGTAAGCCACAGCAATTATCATTTAAATTAGGATCCTTATACTGTGATAAGCGTATAGAGTCTGGTGAGATCTAATTGCCTTGTACTCATATTATGATATCACCACACCATACTGCAACTTGGGTCAAACGGACAGTAAAGTTTCTGTGCTGTCTCACATAACTCCGAAGTACCCTAAAAGACTGCTTGAGGGCTAGAAAAGCCATTACAATGACAGCGTGGGTGTGATCACTAATATAAGAATATCAGTATTCAGACAGCCAGAAGGAATTCTAGTTTATAACATTGTTACATTATTGTAATCATGGCATCACAGGGGATAATTGCTAGGCTATTGAAATTAACAATAATGTAGAATCAGTTTGACTAACAACTTTATGTATAACATCCTGGAGGGACAATACAATGTTAACTGTGATGAGATACAATTGCATGGACTCGTATGACGAGATCCCAACACTACAACACAAACTTGGTCAAATGAACAATAAAGCTGCATGTTGTTTAATACAACTCTGAATTACCCCAAAAGACTGTTTGAGGGCTATAAAAGCCATTACAATCACAGCATGGGTATTATCATCAATAGAATGATCTCAATATTAAGAGAGCCAGAGGGAGTTCTGTATTATTACATAACTGTGATCACAATATTACCGTAGTTAATTGCTAGGCTGCCGAAACTAAGAACAAAGCTGTAATATGTTGAGTAACCACTTTATCTATAATGTTCCAAATGATAACACAATGGGAACTGTGGATCTCAATTATCAGTAAGAAATAACAACATTGTATTGTTTTCATTAAAAGCATTTTAGCTCTACCCTTCTGTCAGTGCAAATCAGCACTCAGCAAGTTGCACTGATTTAAGTTGTTAAAAATTAGCCTTTCGTTTTTGCGGCAATCAACATGATAATAATTGTAAGAGATGAATAATGCTAGCACTGATCAGGCAACATCCTAGGCTGTATTATATAATAAGGAAGCAAACATATATAATAAGGATGCAGATGAAGTATTGGCCTGTAATGAGCTTACACGTGGGACAGTATTCCTCTTCCAATCCCATTGCTGGGGCCATCCAGGTATCATTAACTCACCTACCCAAGCTAATGCCAACAGATCTCTTCTATCTGCTACTCCAGTGCAGCCACTTCAGGGTTCAGCTTACTATAGGTTGACTCAGTCTTCGCCTACCAATTTGGTACATATCTTTGGACTTTCCATATTCTGTCCACAGCATTACAAACCTGTTGGTTCAACATCTGTGGGGATAGGTTGCTTCTTATAGATGCTGTTCCTGTACCTGACCTTGCCCTGGACTGTCTGACCTTGCTTTTTTTCTGAGGTTGTATTTTTGCCTGGCACTAGCAAAAGGACACTAAAACCTTGGGGATCAACCCTTGTTGGCAAACTGTTGCTCTTCACAGATACTGCACCCAGCACCTGGCTTAGATCCTTGGATTGTTTCCTTAGTGCCATAGTCCCTTTGTGTTTGTGCAGAAGATCTTCTGCTCTTTGCCTCAACCATGTGTTGAATCTTCACTGTTCATCAGTCGTAGCCTGCTCTTATCTTTTCCTTGTTTGCAGTTTATGTACTTGGACTTCTGGACCTGTTCCTTTGCAGAACTGTGGCTGGTTCTGTCTCCAACTTCTGCTAGTGAGGTTGTGTACAAGCATGCAATTCCAAAACAAGACCCCTGCTCAGGTACATCACAGCTGAAACCATGAATATTTGGTAAAGCCATGAATCTCTGAGTCATATAAGGGGAGTTCTCACAAAGACACACACATTATTTAAACCAGTTTCTATGTAATATTTCAGCACATAATAAAATAAAATACTTTACATTTCCTATTTAATATGATGCCATGTAATAAGACAGTTCACTGGTTCAATTAAAATAGCCTATCTTCTGTCTAATATATTTAATGTACCAATAAACTTTATAATTACTCTTACACGCTCCCCTATGTATTCTCTTTACTATATAACAGGAGTGGGCAAACAATGACTGACTAGGAACAATGGGAATTTTGTAGCCCAACAGCAGCCACAGGGACTCAAGGTTGCCCACCTCAGCTATTTGACATTAGTAGAATAAATGTGTCAAAGGTATTGAATAAAGTCTCTTTACATCGATGTGAATTTTAAGAAATGGGATGTTCCCACTATGGTGAAGTTGATTTGATCCAGTATTGATCTGTCTTTCCATTGTGTGTATGGCCCAGGAGGCATACAAGGTGTGACATTTACAGTTCTCCCTCTATAACTGATACATAACTGGGGTAATATACTGGGACTGAGTAAGCCAGTTGCTTCCACTTCAAAGTTACAGGAAAGCCTTCAGTTTAAAAAGTATACAAGTACTACAAATAAAGTTTGCATAAAATAAGCTTATGGGTGTTTGTATATAATTTCTGAAACAACTGCAATAAAGACAATACTTTGATGGGACCACAGTGTTCTGATAAGAATTGTTATACCTGAGTTGTGTGCCAAAAGAGTTCATCACAGATCCCAGAAACACCAAAACAAAAGCATTCTGTGCACCCTTCTGGATTTCTCTCCTGCAGGTTGTAGAACCCAACTTTACACCGGTCACAGTTCTCACCTTCCACATTTTCCTAAAAAATACAGAAATCTCCTGAATAAGCAACAACATATGGTACATGCACATATGTGATATTGGGGTGGATTCCATTGCAGTTGATAATTGTGTTACTGGTCTTAAGTATAAATGTCCCCATGGAATTCATTAGGAATCTGGGAGACAAAATCAGTGAAACTATGTATCACCTGTAATGGATTACAGCTGTAAGTTTGGATTAATTCTGTTGCACCGCTGTACCTTAGGGGACAGATAAAAATTCCCCAAGATCTGTAGATTTAAATGGGACTTTTTAACTGATTGATTGAGGGTTCACCAACTCATTGTGAGGTCCTCTCTGGCATGCAAAGGGTTAAAAGCCCCATTTAACCCTTTGATTGACAGAGAGCTATCCAAAGCAATGTGTTGGAAACCTCTCTGGCACTCAATGGGTTAAACCAGTGTAGATGTTTATTTCTTCCTGTTGTACAGATGGTTTGCCTCTGAAAGTCTATGAGTAAGCACGATTTTGTTCGAAACGCGTAAGATATATGTGCTCGGTGTATCTGCTTGATTCTCAATAAAGAAGTGATTTTACTCCCATATATCTCGTACATCAAGTTTGCAATCCATTTTTTCCTGGGTCTATGAGTAAGCAAGATTTTGTGTGAAACGCGTAAGATGTATGTGCTCGGTGTATCTGCTTGATTGTAAATAAAGAAGTGATTTTACTCCCAATCATCTCGTGTACCAAGTGTGCGATCCATTTTCTCATGCTTGCATTGTGGACTGTTTGGAAAGTCTTTTTGGAGTCGGTACCTTAGGGAACTCGAATGATGGCATTGGTGAGTCCTGTCTTGACTACAATCAATGACTTTGCACATTGACTAGTGCCACTTTACCCATTTGATCCAATTGCATTCGGAAGTGAGCCATATTTCTCCTTATGCATAAAGCACAAAATAATGTAAATGAATTTAAGTGTATGTAGAAAATTAACTACAAAACCCATAATATGATGGGCTAGAAATCCACAAACTGAATGTGTGATGCAAATAGTTTGATTATAAGAAGCAAACTGGCTGGGCCAAGAGTGAGTGAGTTATTAATTAGGGACATATACACAAATCAAAAGAGGAACAATTCTGGGGCAAATGAACTGCACCAAAGGGGACAAATAAACATTGCCAACATTTTCAATTATTTAAATGGGGCTTTTAGCATTGAAAAGGTTAAAAGTCCCATTTAAATCAGTGGGAATTTTCATTGTTCCCTGTTGTGAAGTTGTTTGTCCCGTATCTGTTCCTGCTGTGTTTTTGCATACAGCCCTTAGTGTAATTTGCAAACAAGAATGATCATATATGCTTACATATAAATTAATGTACACCTTCTTTACCATGTATTTGACTGAGTATAGCTTCATTTGCTTTCCTCACTGAAAAAAATAAAAATAGAATGTCCTTGTCATCTGTGGATAGGGGTGATGATAGGTACTTACTGAAGGAGCTAATGCCCCAAGTCTCATGCTAAAAGCCCCAGGTCTTGTTGCCAGCTTGGGGCATGTAATTGTGCTAATCTCCCTACTAGTGATGTTACAACTGGACTACACAGTGGAGTAACATTCCATTAGGTTGGCCCATCCTAGTATTTTGGGAACCTAACAACTGCCCTGTCTCTTTGACCACAGTAACAGAGATATTTGGAAGCATCAGCATATGACATCACATCTTGTTAACTCACCTTACATATACACTGCTCTGCACAGGGATCATCATTCACACTGCCCACAAGGCTGCAATTGCACAGCACACAGTTTGGGTATACTTTGTATCCAAATGCACATTGATCACATTTTGTTCCAGTGTAACCTTCTTTGCATTGACACTGACCAGGCAGGGCACCTAAAAACAACAAATGTGTTATCTCAACACTAAAAGAATCTGTGACTTAACAGCCTAAGAAACCTGTCTTGGTCAAAAGTCATATGATTATGCATATTTTCTAATAGCAGTTCCTGACATGGACACCGAGGGGAATAGAAATGCACTAAGGTGAGGGGAACTTCTCCATTTCCTGTGTCACTCTATGAAGCTTCCTTTTCATGCTGGAGAGAGCTTAGAGCATACAATTAGAAATGAAGTAATTGATTTCACATTTCACTCACCATAGTGCATACCCCAGGACAGTGAAGGTTTTGATGACAGAAATCTCACAGCAGGTATAACTAACGGGACAATAAAGTGGTATTGCTGTGCTTTACAATCTGACCTTTGGCTTCTTTTGCTGAAAAATTTGCTTCAGTTGTAACCAGGGGAGGATTTAGACTGATGACATTCTAAAAGCCTTTCCAGAGAACCTGGTAAAATAATATACCTACCACCATACCTGGGAACTCTCTCTTCTGGTGCCCTTGGGGGATAGAATTGCAGAAAATCACGGAAAAAAGGGGTTGGGCTTACTAGTGAGTGGAGGCAGGACACTTGGAGGAACTGGGTGGGGAAGGAGGAGAACTGGGAGGAATAGGGTGGTAAGGAGCAAAAGTGGCCAGAGAATCAGCCACTGTCCCTGGAGACCCAGTAATGCACTGCCAGAACCAGAGTACTTGGGGCATATCAGGAGAGTTTTCAGGTATGCCTACCACACCCTAGAGATCTCAATAAAAAGCATTTTTTTTTTATAAACAGGACATGGTTGCCAAACATTATTACTGTCAAGAGGACCCTCATTTGGAATTGGGGTCTCTCCCGTTTCAAGTAAAAATTCTCCTTTGCCTTAAGTGGCTAAGGAACCTAATACTGGGTCCTCTTAGATGCCCACTGTTGCGACAAACTTTTGTCTGTATGCACAAAGAATTGGATCAATTCTGGGCCAAACCAAATGCACCATAGGTAACAAATCCCCACTGATTTAAACACTAACCTATTACACTAAAGAGTATTAAATGCCGAGCTACACAACTGCACATTTAAAATGTCGCTTGCATCAAAATGGCAGTTTTAAAATGCCATCTTAGGATGAAACACTTCTGGAATTTTCCACTGTAACCAGAAGTTGGTGGAAATAGTGCCTTCCACCTCCAGAAGCAATTCTCATGGGAAGGTCCCTTTCCACCAAACTCTTATGCATGGAGGACAAAAGTGAGTGAATGCATATGCGTGCATGTATGAGTGTTGATGTGATTGTGCATTGCGATGTCCTAGTGGGAAAATCATAAGCACAGCACAGGAATGTCAGAACATGCAGTCAAAACAAGTCACAGGAAATTATGTACCTACCAGGTGTAAGTTTTAGTACTTTTTGTCCTATTCTGTGTAACTTCCAACAAGGAGTAAATGCACACTTCAGTACAAGACTCTTTGCATCATCAATGCTCACATAAGTCGCAGCCATACCAAATAAAGGTGTTGATCACAGCATACAATTCACGAGTTCTTCAATGATTAGAACTCCACGGACTTCAGGAGGGGAGGCATGTCTGAGCTGGGGTTAGGGTAGAGGAAATAAGGGATGGGCTATAGAGAATGTAGGCAGGGTACGCCTGAGGAGGTGATATAAGGGGGCTCTCACTTCCTGTAGTGTGGCAGAGCAGGTTAACCTGGAGAAGGAGCAGTTCCCCTCCCTCCCTCACTGTTTTTTATAGGGGTTTTTGATTAGCAGTGATATTGTTATGTACTGTGTTAATATTTGGATTATTGTTAATTTGTCTCAGCTTTGTTGGCGGCTTGGGCCCTTGCCAATGTATAGAGTGGTAGTAAGATGGGGGAGGTTACGGGAGATGGTAGGCCAGCGGCCTATGTCTAAGGACACCCGGACTTTGTCGCGGGTTAGACGCCGGCCTCATTGAGCTGCATTGACCAGCTAATGAGGTGTGATTAAGGAGACAATTTGGGGGTTTGGCGTTTCGGCTCAAAAGGTGGATAGGCAGGGTTAGCCTGTAAAAGATGGACATTGGCAAGGGCTCAAGGTTGGAGGGAAAAGGTTAAAATATGTTAATATGTTAATTTATTATAATGTGTTTATATAATAAAGCTGCGGCCTAATTCAAACCCATGAAAGTGTGTAGAGTATTTCTTGGACCTATACCCCATGCTCAGGACATGGTTACCTAGTGCACCCATATCTCTGAGTGCATGAAGACATCTCTGCACACAGCAGAATACTATTCCCATTTGTCCTCTGCAGTAAAGGGGTTAATATAACAAAAAATGTTCTTTTTTCCTCTCTGTCTCATTTAAACTAATCTGTGCATAAGTAAATGTTCGCTAGAAAATGACTAGCAGTGAAAAAGTAACCTTTCTTACCAATGCCTTTGTTATTTGCAAAAAATGTAATTTGTCATTGTTCCCAGTAATAGGCCAAAGTATTATAAGTGCAATTCTTGTCTAATTCTGAAGCAGACAGGGAACATTTGAGCATTGTTCTATTATGGACTGGCATATTGTAATGTAAGTATTTATGTGAATGTGCTTTCTGACATTCTGCTAACAAAAGAAACTGAATTATTGATGTGGAATGTTTTCTATGTGACCAGTTGGATATCTGAATGTTGTATGGTACAGTGTAATGGAAGTTCATTTCGCATCATTGAAATATTTCCACAATACATGCAAATGCATTAGTTTGCTATTCATTTTGGATGGAAATATTAGTTACATGATTCATCACATTCCTCTGCCAAGTAAAAAATGTAATTCTGCAAAAGCAAACATTTTACCATATTTCACATATATTTCACCTTGAGGATGGTATACTAAGTAGAAATGGAGAAAGATGCAATAAAGGCCGAAAGGGGCCAGGATGGAGATATGGTGGCAAATTTGTGTACATTGCATTTCAACAGCATGCACTAAGATGTCTTCACCAGTATATGTGTGTGAATCTGCCACTAATCGACCACAATCTGCCGACACTGCCAAGAACCCACAGTGCCTTCAACAGGTTTATGATTTTGCACTTAACACACCGAGAATTATTCATTTGCATATGGAAATTAATGAGCCATTGCCATATGCATGTAGGTGTGTTAATATGTTAATGTGGCTGTTCTCTATGTGCCAAAAGATCTGATAGCAGCCTTTGCTGTTGGAGTTTGCAGTCTCAATGTTTCCACCTTGAAGACTAGGAAACAATAACAAGGGAAAGGATTAGGGAACGATGCTGTTTGTGGTGCTGAAGTCTGAGCGTATACTCTCCACTCCCACAGTGGGCAAGTGCGGGGAGCAGAGAGAATGCGCTCAGGATTCCGGGTTGTCGAAACTGCTGCGGATGCATGGTGGAAGACTTCCCTTCAACATCGACAGCAGTTCGACAACTCTGCATGGTAACAGTTTGATTTGACCCACCTCCTCTTGCCTACTTAATTCTCAGTGCATTTGGCATACTCAAATGTTTTTATTCTCCTTTAAACTGGTCTTTTAACCACATGAATGCTAGACGAGTCTCCAAAACATTGTTAAGAAATTAGTCGGTGACCTATCTAACTTTCAAGTGATGAAACTAACATCTCAATCAATGGGCATTTGAGAAAAGTTTATTTGTCCACTATAAGTCAGATGTTTTCCACAAGAAATGCCCTAGCTCAGAGGAGCGCAAAACTGTTCTCAGGCCCATCTACCAGTGCAGGTTTTGAGGATCTCCTCACGTGAGCACTGGTGAATCGGTTTTAATTCATTCTGAAGGATCTGCCTGAGACAATGACATTCACTTGTACCTAATTGAGGAGACACTGAAAATCCTGTTTGAGGTGGGAGGTGAGGACAGCTTTGAGCACCTTGCCCTAGTTCTACTTGGTACATCAGCCTTACTGTAGAAAGACTGCTATCTGTTTTCAATACCTTGTTGAAATTTGGCATGATTATCATCCTTGACACAGACAGGACTAACAGACCCAAAGGGATCACAATCACAAGGAAAGCATGGGGTATCTTCATAGGGGGAGACCTGTTCAAAAACATTTATTTAGCAGATTAGTAGATTTGAGTGCAGCTTTACATTGTATAATTCAATACAGAATTGTATGACTTGTGCAGACCTCCTATATAATAAATCGCTAATGTATGATTGTCAGAAGCTATCATGAGCAGTAGAGGCGGCCGTGTGCACTGCAGCCATGTGCAGGAGAGACTGCCCGTGCCACAGCTGATAACGAAGCAGGGAGCTCCGAATTCAGATCGTAGTTCGATGCACAGACAGGACTACGGTCTGAATTCAGAGCGCCCCACTCCGTTATCAGCCGTGGCGCGGGCAGTCTCTACTGTGCATGACTGCACTGTGGCCGTTGCTGCCTGGCACTGTGCCCCGTGCACACGGGCTCAACTAGTACACAGATAAATGAACAGACAGATCAAAAGACATTTTTGAAACAACACAGACATACTCATATGAAGGACACAATGAGGGAAAATTACAAATCTACCATCCCAGCTCCACAGGCGATAGGCTCAATGCCAGTGGCTGCACTCATAGGTAAGCACTAGAATGTATGATCTCTTCAGCGCACAGTTGCATGAACATTGTGTGGAATTTAACCCCTTAAGGATCAGAGGAGTGTGCAAGCAATGCACTGCGTACCCCTCTGGTCCTAAAGGGGTTAAGAATTTAATGTCAGCTCACCCCATTCTCCTATAGCATGTGCAGGAATATGGAGTATAGTTCTTTTGTATAGAAGTAAAAAACTAATCCCAATTCCTGGTTTAGAGCAGAATCGGATTTGTACATCTCCCCCCATAGGCAATATGAATAAAAGCAAAGTGAAGCCATTCTGGGGCCTGATAACTGCACTAAAGAGGACAAATAAACTTTCCTGACTGTTTAAATGTTTTTTAACCCACAGAATACTAGAGAGGTCTTCAGTGTTTTGCTTCACAATGCACTATAGACTTCTCTAATATTCAAGGGGAAATAACCCCTATTTAAATCAAGGAGAATTTGGGGATGTTTACTTTGTCATCTACAGCGCTACTGGTATGTCCTAGAATTACTCCACAACAATAAAACCATTCTTTGTGGTATATTTAAGAATTAATGCAAAAAATTTGTATCAATGGGGCATATATATTTATATAGAAGTCAAGTTTATAAATACGCCTCTATATGAGAAAATGCACTAATGAATAATTAACAAACCGAGCTTATACACTCTTAACATTATATATTCTTCCATTAAGAACAGGTTATACCTGACATTAAGATTTTACCTATAAAACAGTTTTTGTCTCGATCAGTGAATTTCTCTACACATTTGTTGCAACACGAAAATTAATTGAATTACAGCTATTTCTACTCTACTTTTCAAAAACTCAACAGATTGGCATAAGTACTTAGGGTAAATGTTCCTGAATGTTTAAACAAATATATAGCTAAAGAAAAAAGAAGGGGGGTGCTATAAATATGATCCAAAAAAAGCAATACCCAATAAAGTCAAGGAGGCAGACGAAAAGACCTAATGGACAATATATGGCAAGTAAACTTTATTAAAAAAATATGGTCAAATCACATATGGTAGCTAGCTAACTTTTGGAGCTTTCTATGCACTGGTTCCTCCATTTAATTGTTATATTTATTATTATTAACTGCAGAGCAACATTTTTACTCGCTATTTCTTTTAGTTATACATATATAAATGGATAGATAGACAGACAGACAGACAGACAGATAGAAACATACATACATATATACATACATACATACATTTGTATTCAAAAGTTTGGGCACCCCTGGCCAAATTACATGTCTCGTTGATTTGCTAAGTGAAACAGGTGTTACTACAACCTCTGCTGTGAACAGTCTTAAACTTGACACATTTCTGCAAATTGTAATGTAAATTTACTATGTATCTGCTGTATTTAACAGTTGGAAAAATGTAAAAAAAAAAACAAAAAACAATAAAAAGAAAAGAAAGTGGCATTTGCAAACGTTTGGACTTCAGGAATTTTTTCCCACTCTTCCTTGGAGAATGCAAAGAGACAAAAGAAGAGAACACAAGGGGTGTAAATATCACACAGACAATCCAAGAACTCCACTAGTACCACCCTTTAGATGGGAACTAATAAGAATGGTAACTACACACTTACATATGTAAGATGTATCATTAAACACATTTATTGGGTATTAAGCTCTATTCTTAATATCATAGCTCATCAGGTTGGATATCAAACATCAGAAGTTAATTTCTGCTTTTAGACATTCGCTCTCCACAGACGGTCAGGAATACATAAAAGATAAACACGTACAAAAAAAGTAGTCTGAATGGTCAGAGCTGAATGTGAGTAGAATATTTTTTTTTACAGTTTATTTATGTACTTATAGTACTATACCACTGGGCGCTTTGTATGTGTTTTCCTTGCAGAATGCTTCTAGTTTACTAGTACAGAAATACTTAGGTCATCTTGCATGACTGTATGTTTGAGATCTACCCACAGATATTCAGGGGACTGTGAAGGTCATTCCAAAACCTTAAGCCTTCATTTCTCAAAGTAGTACAAGGAAGATTCTGAGGTATGTTTTGCATCATTCACTTGTTGTAATATTCAACCTCAGTTTTTGGTTTCTTCACTCACTGTGGGGCATTAGCTTCCAGGTTTTGTTGATACTAAGTAGAATCCATTCTTCCCTCTACCCACACAATATTTCATGTGCCACTGGCTGCCACACAACCCCAAAGCATAATAGATCCACTCTCATGCTATACAGTTGGTGAAGGGAACAGGGATAAGGTGTGTAATACTTATGTTCGGTACCTATAGGGTTAATAGTTACATTTGACTGATTCTGCAGAAATCTATGTACTAGGGAGGAAACCACCAGACTGGTCTGTTCTAGTTCCTCAAGGCCGTTATGATAGAATGTGCAGAATATCCAAAACCCCCACGGGGGAGGTGATAGGATACTGCAGGAGCTGTTATCTGCATTCTCTCCCCTTCCCCCCCTTCCTGTGAACAAGTTTTGCTTTTCTGTTTTTTTTTTTTATAATTTTCTGTTCTATGTTGAAACTGTGCACCTCGCCCCTCCCTGTAAGGAGGGGTGCTGTATAGGGCTATAAAGGTTTTGGTATGATAAGAATAAAGGGAGAGCTTGTATTGTATACGCTGTTGTGTGTGTTTTTCCTTGCGATCCTTACAGCCTCACTGTATACCGATAAATTAACATATATTCCACAGATTGACCAGAGTGTGACAGGTACCCTCTCAGGCAGCGATCCAGGTAATTGTCCTATCAGTTGGCAAGGTGTTCTTTTCTTCAAATGCTTCTCCTTTTTCTTTCAAATCATACCTTTAGTGACTCTATCCAAAGAGTTAAATTTTAACCCCTTAAGGACCGGGAAAATCTGAAGTCGTTTTCCCTTAAGGACCGGAGCAATTCTGACTTTTTTGACTATGTCTTTGTTCAACGGTGTTTTCCCTCTTAGGCTTTTATTCCACCCCCATAAGTTATATACTGTTTTTTTAAGCACAAATAGGACTTTCTTTTGATACCCCACATATATGGATAACCCACCATTTACTTTATGAAAATGTAAAAAAAATGTAAAAAAAAAAAAAAAAAAGTAAAAAAAAACACCATTTTTGTTTTTTCTCTTGGGATCAATTGGGCACAAAGGGTTACATTTTTATGGAGACTGCATGAAAAGTATGACCGGTCAGTCATACCTAAAAAATGCGCAGTTTAAAGTGGCCACTGTCCCCCCTGGGTGAAAATCCCCATGTCCCTTTTTCCCACCCTATTTTGACACTTTTTTATCCCTGACATTTGGCGGTGTATATAAGTGTATTACATGGCTCCACAACAATCACACTTCCAATATTGTTTAATGATATGTTTTGGTTTTTTTTATAAAAAATTTTTTTGTGAAAAAGTGTGTTGTGTTTTGAAAAAAAAAAAGAAAAAAAAAGTATATCATTGCAGGTCAAAAACTGACCTGCATTTAGCCAGCCTCCTGCACCAGCAGTGAAAGGGTTAATACCCCCAGCTGCTGTATTTTCTTTTACCACTAGGTGTCTCCTTCTCTACTTCTCTCTCCCTTACTTTGATAGCAAGGGAAACAGAGGTAGAGGAGACAGAGTCAGCATGCTTTGCATGTTACCTCTGTTTCTCAGAATGCCGGTACACGTGATTGCTGCTACGGCGATCACATGAACCGGCACAAGCAAGAAGGGCTGAGTCTGAACGCCCTGGTCTTGGAGTGCTCAGTCTCAGCCTGGAATTAATGATAGCAGCGTGCATGGAGGCACGCTGCTATCATTTAAGCAATGACAGTCCTGGACCATCATGGGTCCTTAAGGGGATAACAACCCATGATGGTCCAGGACCGTCATGGGTCCTTAAGGGGTTAATTTAATCAGACCACAGCATTTGTTCTAAAACACATCTGGTTTATCGAATGTTGTGTTGCAAACTTCAGATGTTATCTTTTTGTAATGATATTGCAGGTAAGACTGCCTTCTGATGACTCTTCCATGCAGATCATGTTTGTGCAAGCAACTCGGCACAGTGGACTGCTGCACTACTACTTCTGCACCAACTAAACTTCCCTGCATGTCCTTCGCAGTGATAGGCTGGTCCTGACCAGTCTATAAGCATCTATGAGATTTTTATTGGTCTTCTACATTTTATTGACTTCAGCAGTTCCCCTTAACTTCCATTTCTTAACCCTCTGAGTGCCAGAGGGGTACGCAACGCATTGCTCTGCAATGCGTTACGTACCCCTCTGGCACTCAAAGGGTTAATGACATTTCAGACAGTGGAAACTGCAATCAGGAAACATTTAGATATCTTTTTACAGCCTTTCCCTGCTTTGTAAGAGTAAGTTATGTATATTTTCTGATCCTCAGTCAGCTGCTGAGAGGAGCCCATGGTTGTTGAGAATAAGCAGAACACCACGAGAGAATAGAAGGATAAGGGAATCTATAAAGCTGTGGAATTGTCATCACCTAACTTAGACTAAGGCCTAACAAGTCAATTAAGCTCTGAGACTTTACAAAAATAACGCAAGTGGATCAACTGTAAGGGTGCCCAAACTCAGCAAATAAATAGTAACTGTGCATTACAATTTTGCAGAAATAAGTCATGTTTGAATTTGTTCACTACAGAGGCTGTGTTAAATTCTTTTAACTTACAAAATCAACAAAACATGAAATTTGCCAGGGGTGCCCACACTTTTGCATACAGCTCTATATATGTATCCTTATGCCACTTGGCAACAAGTTTATAGACACTTTCTTTATAACGCCTGTTTTATACATCCCCCAATGGGCCTTATGTATATATAAAAAAAGAAGTAACAATTCTGGGGCACCACCAAGGACAAATAAACATTCCTATTGATTTAACCCTTAGAATGCTAGAGGGGGTATCCAAAGCATTGCAAATCAATGTGCTGGATGTCTCTCTGACACACAAAGTGTTAATTGGCACATGTAACCCCTTAGAAGCTAGAGAGTTCTTCAACAAATTACTCTGCAATAAGTTGGAGACATTTTGAGCATTCAAGTGGTTAAAAATCCCAGTCATAGGGAATTTTAGGAATCTTTACTTTTCACCTATGGTGCACTTGGTTTGCTTCAGAATTGCTCCAGTCTGGTTTTTATACATAAATTCCAATGAAACTGATGTACTAAGAGGAATTGGAGTAAAATCTGGAGCAAACCAATTGTACCATGGGGAAAAATAAACATTCCATTATGCTTATTAGATTTAAGTAGGCTTTTAACCCCTAGAAAGCAAAAGAGAACTTAAGAACATTCCAAAGCAATGCTTTAAATACCTTTCTAATCAATCAAGGTGTTAAAAGTCCCATTTAAATCAATGTGATTTATTAACTGTGGTGCATTTGGTCTGCCCCAGAACTGACCAAATTCATTTAAGTACATAAGCCTTGTTGTATAAAGTATATAAAGGGAAAAAAATGAATTAATGCTACAGTTAGATTATTTAACCTGTTAATCACCAAAATGCCCAATGAAACACACTGCAGCAGTGATGACATTTTTCAATTTTACAGATCTTTTAGGATCTCCATACCTTGTGTGGCCGATAGTAGCCATCAATACACGTTTCACAGTTAATTCCAGCCGTTAACTGGGAACAGTTAATACATACTCCTCCTCCAATGTACTGGCCATGGATGTTTAAACTCATGTTACGATCTGCCACATTCTGGTCATAGTAACAATCTTCTGCTTTGTTGTGGCAGTTACATTCTAAAAGGAATAATTAGGTGAATGTAAGGTCAAATTAAATGTTAAGAGAGTAATGTTATTATGAAACAGTAAATATTTTAGATAGTTTCCTGATCGGTAAAGCAAGATACCTTTACTGCTGGAAAACGTTTCTTCAAAAATCTTAAATGCAAAGTATTGAAAGAAATGCAAATTTGTATTGTAATAGCTTTTGAATGAAGCAGATATTAGCAAGAGAAGACATGAAATATATATGAATACAGTAGGAAAGAGCCCAAACAAAAAGAATAAGTAAAAATGAAAAACTCTCGGGGACTTAAGAAAGGTGCAGGAAATATTCATATAATGGTTCTATAGTCAACATTTTGGTCCTTTTTTGGGACCTTTATCTTGTGATGTGCTAGTAGCTAAGATGCCATGAATAATTCAAAAATATAGGGGCAAAAAAGAACATGAAAAATGCTTATGTAATAAGAAGATATAGTGAAGATCTTTTACATATGTACGCACAGGTTTTACAATAACACCATTTATTGTATTTATCAAGAATGCAATGACAATGTGTTAACAAGCTGATCTCTAAATGCAAGGTTACAGAGTCATCCTTACCAACCCACCAAAATAAATACATAGAATATACACCAAATGTCATGTTACAAAGTCATCCTTGCCAACCCACCAAAAAAAATACATAGAATATACACTTGCAAAAATTCATATATCTCTATACTCAGGCTGGGATATCCCGGCTCAGCTTGAAATGATGATCTAGCAATACATTTGTTATTTTTTCTTTGATTACTTCAATGTGCTATCTCTCCCTATTATATGGAATATACCAGGCTGAGTATTCCAATAGTAATATCTATGGGACTTGCACTGTATAATAACTTTATATCTTTATACTTTATTTTTTGTCATTGTGTTATGTATTGATCTTATACAATATATATAATATGTGTATGTATATATATATATATATATATATAGATGGATATAGATACATATATAGATATAGCTATATATGGTATATAATACTACTATGTACACTGTTTGATGTCCTTACAAAGGTCCCAAAAACAGGAGCAGAGGACCAACATTTTGACAGACTGTATATCCACTATACATCCAGAACGTATATTAAGTACCCAAGAGTGCCACCCAGTTTTTTATTGTTGCTATAAATGATTTATTATTTTTTATAATAAGGGTTTCATTTGAGTTACTGGGGGGGTGCACCCCCGACAAGTATCTAACAATACATACAGCATGAAAAATACTAATGCTTCAGTAGTTTAAACCTTTGAGTGCCAGAGGGGTATGCAACGTATTGCTCTACAATACGTTGCATACCCCTCTGACACTCTAAGGGTTAATATTTCCAAGTTCTTTTTACACTAAAAAAAATCTTACTTACGCTCACATTTGTTGCCAACCGAAATGGTGCCAGGTCGCCAAGGATTTTGGTGGTACCCTGGGCAACATTCATTACAACTTTCTCCACAAGTGTTGCGCTCACACTGACACTGAAGTTTCTACAAAAATAGGGAGAAAACACCATAAAACACTGGCTTCACACTGCAATGATTTGAGCAACGGAATCTGTTTAATTCCTACGTTTCCAGATGAGGTTCTTAAAAGTAAAATAAACATGAGTTATTTCAAGGCTACCACCTTTTAATTTGAAATACCAAAAAAGTTAATATGTTTTGCTTTAAACAGTTATCCAAACAAAATGTATACATGTATTGGAAATCCATTTACTGAAATATTTTTGTATTATATTGTTTCATTTCCAAATAATTGTTTGTTTTTTTTTTTCGAAAGAAGGTATTTGGAAGGAAACGTCATATATTTTTATAGGAGACATACAAAGTGGAGACTGGAAAAAAAGTGATACATTTCACTACCCAGAATCCCTTGTTTAAAAGGCAAATTCAGGAAGCTAAAGATGAGGAACACTTCTGGAGCCAACCAACTGCTCTGTAGAGGTCAATAAAAATTAATAACCCCCTGATTTCTAGAGAAATATCCAATGTATTGCAAAACAATGAGTTGGAGAACTCTCTAGCATTCACAGTGGAGAAAAGTCCACTTTACATCACTGCAAGTTTGCATTTGTCCCCTGTGGTGCAGTTGGTTTACTCTAGAATTGCATCTCTTGAGCTTTCATAAAACGGCCCTAGATGATCCTGTTGAAATGAAGATACTGAACCATCATGACATGTAACCTAACCTTTTGAGTACCAGGGTGGTATCCAATGCATTGCATTGCAATGCATTGGATACCTCCCTGGCACTCAAAGGGTTTTAAGCGTGCATTTATTTTTCTTTGTTGCATATTTCCTAGTGGTAATCAATGAAGTGCTTATAGAAATAATCAGATTCAACTGCTTCTACATGATTTCTAGTGAAGAAAAGTTGACCTACCATAGTAACTTCATCCCAGGGGCAACTGCGGGCATGTCCATAGCAAATGCACATTCCTCCAACTGATATATCTTTGATTGTGTAGTAGTACTGCAAAAGGTAACGTTTGAAAATAAGACACCACACTTTCAAATATTTATTTTTTTCAATCAGTTTTTGAGGAAGGGGTTTGGGGTGCAAGCATTTTAATTGTGGCCCTCCTGGTTATCATACCTCCAAAGTGTTCCTCTTCAGGAGAGACAGCCCCTCTTTCAGACCCAAATCCCTCTTTCCCACCCTCTGTCCCTCTTTTTATGGTGTGTATATAATTGTATCGCATTGCTCCACAGCAATAACATGCAGTTTAATCTTTGTTAAAACTTCAGTATATGTGTTTATAAATTAGTCTGTGTAAATAAAATACTTTGGTCTTGCTCCGAATCTTTATTTGAGTTATAAAAAGAAGTGTCAATAGGTCATGAATTTATGTAAAAATTATTGGTAATGCCCTGCCCGCCAGCCATGCTCCCAGCAACACCACCTAATACAAAAGTGTCCCTCTGGCCATTGTAACTGTTGGGATACATGGGTTGTTATCCTTAGGTAACAGAGAATTTCTAACACCAACTTCTCAAACATCCAATGAGTTATAACATCTCTAAAAAGAGACTATATGTGTATATATTGATATATGTGGACACACCTATTAAATATTACCATTACACCAGCCATTCCCCAACTGAGTAACAATATAGTATGGTCAACTATTAAAATATAGCATGGCTCACATTTATAATATAGTACTGCCCACTATTAGAATATAGTACTGTCCACTATCAGAATACAGTACTGCACATGTTTAGAATATAATAGGGCCACTAATATTATATAGCATGGCCCGTCATTAGAATAAAGAATGGCTAACTTTTATAGTATAGTACTGCCTGATATTAGAATATAGTGCTCTCCACTTTTAGTACTGCATACAATTAGAATATAGTCCTGCCTGCTATTAGTATAGAGTATGGACTATTAATAGAATATAAAAGGGCCACTAATAAAATATAGTAAGGAACTCAGGAGTGAATATATGAATTCATTAGTGACACTTCATTAGTATTAGCTTCTAATGCCAGTTCCTGCGATTCAGGGAATCAACAACAGTGTATGATACAGTAGTACATACTGACAGAAATCTCCACTACATTAGGACTTTGATGTTAGCAAGCCCTGTACGCCAGCCCTATAGCATATGCAGAGAAATGATGTTAAATCACACCATTTCCTCTATGTCTTATGTAACCCTTTGAGTGCCAGAGGGTACACCCCTCTTGCACTCAAAGGGTTAAAACATAGCTTTAAACAAGGCTCAGAGCAAAAGAACTCCCTGAAATGCCCATAGACTGCCCTTCTGTATTCCCATTGGTACAGCAGTGTTAAGGGGACAAACGCTGGTTTAAAGGGATAGTAATACTTCGTTTTATCTTTATTTTATTTTGTAGGCATTAAAAAAACATGAAGAATGATATAAGTCTTATCTCTCAAACCTTTATGGTTTAAGACATATTCACAAGCAAAGTATCTACCCCCCTGTACAGCCACATCAGAAGGAAGGTGCCCAGGTAGACTGCAGAGAGGGACAATCTTCAATTAAGATAAGGGAAAAAGCTGAAAAACTTGTCAAGGGGGGATGGGCTTTCATTCTTTTCATACAAAGAAGATTGTCCCCTGCTGTTATCTGTCTGGTCTTACAACCAGATTCACATCTAAGAAGAGATGGCTTACTCTAGGAAAAAGGGGCCGAGGGGGAAACTTTGCAAAAGGGTCTGACAGCGCAGGCGCACGGACGTCACTGTGAAGAGACGTCCGTGCTTCCTGCTCCTGTCACCATCGGTGAAAACGCCGATATCTGAAGAACCGGGTAATATTTCTGGCGACTAACGCTACTAAGCAGCTAGTCGCCAGGTGAGCAAAAAGTGAACCTTAAGTTATTGCGGGGTGATGGTTCCCCTTTAAAACAAAGTATTACTATCCCTTTAAGTAGCTTAATAGAATGATGCCAGGCAGGCATAGGGCCTAAAAATCAATTGTAGTGCAGAATTGTTCTCATACAGTTAGCACACTATTAGAATGTATTATTTCCGCTACTAGAATATATTATGGTCCACTATCAGAATATAATTTTTCCACTATTATAATATGGTCCTGTCTACTGTAAGAAAGCAGTACCAGTGCTAGGCCACATGACATTCACTAATGAAAAATTTCACTTTATTTTCTAGTGCATAACTAAACCCTCAAGTCTCCTAGACTTAGGGTCACATGTTCAAAGCAGTAGCGAAATAGCTTTTGTAACGACTTTTCAAAGTACAGTGTCGTTGGGCTCATTAATATTTTCAGAGAATGTCGGTTGTGATCAGAAATATGTTGCTTGTCCTGACTGAAATTGTCGTATGTAATGACAAAAATGTCTTAAAAAATGTCTTTACTAACGACAAAAATGGCTTAAGGATAGTAATGGTTAATTTTAAGTTGATTTAATATTGTAGACATTAAAAAAAGGTTAACATCAATGTAAGTCTTATCTCTCAAATCTTTATGGTTTGAGAGATATAACTTGCTAAAGTTGCCTTTCCCTGTCTGTTTCAATCAAGTCTGCCATCTAGCTGACAGCTGCAGATTCCAGTCATTTGACCAGACAGAGGCTCTTCAGCAGAGCTGAAATCACACTATTTAGAAATAAATACTTCATTGGAATGGTCTACAAAAACCAGGCACACTTAGTAGACCATTCCAAATTAAGTATTTATCTTTAGATATTGTTATATCTGCGCTGCTGTAGAGCCGCATCTGGTCAAGCGACCAGCATCTGCTTCTGACAGCTTTACAGCTCGTCAAGCAGAAAGGGGAGGAACCAGAGAACTTTATTTTCCTATACCTCTCAAACCATAACGGTATGAAAGATACGAATAAGTGCAAGAACTCTCTTTTAATTGTATCTACAATATAGTTAATACTTTTTTTCTGACATTACTATCCCTTTAACGTGCAAATTTTGTCTTTTGTAAGACTTTTTTTGCCGTTAGTTGCGACCAATTTTTTTTCCCTCTATACGACACTGGAGAATAGTTTAGCCACGCCCTTGCCCCGTCCCTTTGCCTGTCAATTCTGGAGTTGTGGCGTACACAACAGACATTACTAGTTTTTGTCGTATACTCTATAGAAAATATGCGTACAATGACTTATTTTTGTCTTTCAAACAACATTTTTTTGTCATTATTGCTTTGAACATATGGCCCTTATAAGTAAAAATAAGGCATAAAACCCCAGGATTAGAACTGTTTTGGTAAATTCTTTATTTGTTTGAGTTTTGCAGTTTCCTATGTGCTGGAAAATGTTTTGAGAACTGGGTGTTTCGTAAGAGTTTTGTACTTTTGTTTCTTCCTATAAAACCACAAACACATACACATCTTGTTCCCCTCAGTACATTGACGAATCACAAGCTTTCAGGGAGCTCCAACTGCATTGAACGGCAAACTGCAACAGATTCACACGTATATCTGCCTTGGATGCTTCTGACATTAAATTGATAAATAAGTTAACTCTTTGTGTGGCAAAGGCATCTGTAACTTACCCTTCGTGTTACTATTGGATCTATATCTCTCAGGTCCCGATGGCTAAGAGTCATGAGGTCAGCATTGAGCGTCCTAATACGTTGTAAACGAAGACGGATGTATCTTGCAGAGGTAAAATCCAACAAAGTTGGGGAAGGATCATCTGCACTTGGCCTTCCATTAATCAATGACGTGTGAATCTAAAATCATAATAAAGAGTTGCATTTAGACTGACTTTTTATAAAAGGTCACACTTAATCTGCTTTGCACCCTAGGTGGACCTTGAGGCTGGCTCTCCTTCAAGATAACTCCAGATACAACCCAGACCGTCTAACTCTTTTAATGTACTGAATAATATTTAATATTCTTTAAAAGAGGCTTGAGAAGACACTTTATTTCACATGCCACACTTCCTGGTCAGACACCTGTATTCTGTTGTGTACTACAAAGAGGGACTATGAGTATGAAAAGAAAAATTACTCCTCCCAGCCTGCTGAAAACAACATAGGCAATATCATATGTCTTAAATGGATAGTAATGGTTTATTTTTGTATCTTCATTTGCACTGTAAAGTATTAAAATGTTTAATCAGAGCGCAGAATGCTTTGCTCACATGTCTATGTGTAAGTGAATGCTGGGCAGGTTGCCCCTTCCTGGAAGACCACATACCTCTCAAGTGTCCCTGTTTAGGAGGGACAGTCCCTCTTTGAGGCCCAAATCCCTCTGTCCCTCTCTCCCACCCTGTTGTCAGGAGGTATGAGAACAGGGTAAACTCAGGGACAGGGGAGAGTTAGCAGGTATTAAAGAGTGTGAATGACATCGGTCACACTGTTTAATACTTTAGAATATAATAAAAGTAGAAAAAAAAATAAACCATTACAACTAATATTTTACCATTGCTATTTTAACCTCTCCCTAACTCTAAATAGGGGTTTAATCCCTTAATTATCAACCAACATAGCACGCGGATGGCCACTGAGGACCACAGGTACTTTTTTTTTGCCCAATGGATTCCTGGGTCACTGAGTGGCATGCAGCCGCATGGTGACCCCGGAATTCCATAACGTGCCAGGACTGTCATCAGACCATAAGTGCCGGTCCTGGCACGTCAAGCGTCATTAAAGGGATGATAATACTTAATTATTACTAATCCCTATATTAAAGTCATATTAAAAATAAATGTATTGCCCCCAGTGTCATCTCTCAAACCTTTATGGTTTGAGAGATAATCTCTCCTAAAGTTGCCCTCTCCTTCTCCCTTCCCCAAAGTTAGCGTTGTAGCTGACTGAAGGGAAATCCAGTCTTACGATCATCAGGCGACTCTGCAGCACAGCCAACATTTCGTTAATAAAAAAGAAATCTTTCACTAAAACAGTCTTCTACATGTGCTTGGTTTGCAAGCACACGTAGAAGACCGTTTTAGTGATTTTTTTTTTTTTATTAACGCAATCGCAGCTCTGCTGCAGAGCCGCCTGATGATCTAAGACCGGATTTCCCTTCAGTCAGCTACAACGCTAACTTTGGGGAAGGGGGAGGGAGAGGGGAACTTTAGGAGCAATTATCTCTCAAACCATAAATGTCTGAGAGATGACACTGGGGGCAATACATTTATTTTTAATATTACTTTAATATAGGGATTAGTAATAATTAAGTATTACCATCTCTTTAAGGAGTTAAGGAGAGGTTTCTCAAATGTATAGGAAATAATTACAAAAAAGATTTATTTAAATAAAAGGAAGTATTACAACACTTTATTGCCCTTAAAAGCCGTCTTTCAACTCTACTAAATAATAGGTCAAAACAAAATAAATAATAATACATTTTCAGGACAACTTCTGTTTAAAATATTGACATTAGAGGCTTTTTATTTATTATGACGTATAATTTGTCTGATGTCCAGAAACTATTTGTCCCCATTAATCTTTTTATTGCACGCATGTCTATAATATGCAATGCAAAATCACCTTGGCAATGAAAGTGTTAACTTGTCTGTGATTAAAAATAGTTTTTTTGAGAAATTAACATTTATGTGTTGATGGCACACAGTTTGGCAATTTATGCTAATTAGGTTCAGTGTTGGGTCAATATTACCAAACACTAGATAGAAATGAATCCAGACACACTCCAAACTTTTGCGAATAATATCAAAGTAAGGCTGGGATTCATCAAGGTGCGAATGGCTTTAAAGGGATAGTAGCCCCCCCAGTATACTTTAAGCCAAAAGCTAGTAATAAGCAAATCATACGTAACTCCCTTATTCCCATCTCTCAAGCAGTTATGGTTTGAGAGATGTAAGAAAAGAAAAACCTCCGCTCCCTCCCCTTTCTGCCTGACGAGCTGTAAAGCTGTCAGAGGCAGAATCCGGTCGACCGACTTACAGCGTCTCTTCAGGAGTGCTGTCATCTGGATATCTCTGTATAATTACTTCATCGGTATGGTCTACAACAAGCCAGGCACACGTTTTAGACCATTCCAATTAAGTAATTATACCGAGATATCCAGATGACAGCGCTCCTGAAGAAACTCCGTCTGGTCCGGGAAACAGGATCTCATGACATCCGCTGTACAGAAGACGCATGAGAAAGGGGAGGGAACGGAGGTCTTTCTTTTCTTACATCTCTCAAACCATAACGGTTTGAGAGATGGGAATAAGCAAGTTACGTATGATTTGCTTATTACTAGCTTTTGGCTCAAAGTATACTAGGGGGGTTACCATCCCTTTAATAAGCAAGAAAATCTGAGGATTTCTTTGATCATTAACCATTCGCCCATTCAGCTACTGCCGGATTGTATTTGACCAGTGCTTATTCATCAGTAAGTGATGGCCAGATAGACCCACCAATCTGATGCACCAGCTTCAAGCTGGAGATCCCGTTACAATATATGGGGCAAACACATGCGTACACATTTTTGCTTATGCGCATGCATGGGTTTATCGCCTGACTGGCCTATTTACGCAATTTTCCCTGCTGTAACATGACACATTATTGTTGAATACCCAAAGGTACCCATCAATGATCACTGCGAGGTGCTGGTAAAGAGCAGCATATTTGATACACTACTTTTCCAACAGTTTGATAAATACTGGCCTAAGTGGTAAGTTTCTCATGGAACATAAGCAGAATACTGTGCAGGGAATTGTCATACTCTAAACATACATAAACTATTTAAACTTGTCATAGGTTAATTACCACTTTAAAGGGATAGTAATACTTAAAATGTAAAAAAATATATGTTATAGGGTTTATCCCCCTGAGTAAAACAAGAGTACTACCACTGCTGAGAGATCTTTTATTAAAAAATTATAACAGCTCAAACTTGAAATTTTTAGGTGCAATATCACAGTGGCCTGAAAATTTACAGTGGCGCTGTTGCTACACCATCCTATGGACTGCTCTGGTCCATAGACCATAAATCTCCATAGGATGGTGTAGCAACAGCACCACTGTAAATTTTCAGGCCACTGTGATATTGCACCTAAAAAATTCAAGTTTGAGCTGTTATAATTTTTTAATAAAATATCTCTCAGCAGTGGGAGTATCCTTGTTTTACTCGGGGACATAAACCCTACAACATATATTTTTTTTTTTACATCTTAAGTATTACTATCCCTTTAAGCAAACAGTCATCCCTAACCCTTTGAATACCTCCCTGACACTCAAAGGGTTACACTAAGTTACCTCTCCATTTTCTAGTGGAACGAGTTTAGAATAAAATGATGTGCAGATCACTTCATCGTCTCTCTTGTAGGTCGGCTGGCCAAACCTTGGAGTAATATTGTAACGTGTCAGACACTCTGTATCACTAATAGCATAATACTGCCAAGGTGTGTAATCAATTCCATCCAGAGAACGTTCCAAAATCCAGTTCCCCGGCCGTGGAGAGTTCCCTGCCTTAATGATTACATAGGCAACTTGGAAGACCTAGAGAAAAAACAGAATACAATTTAACGTGACAATCTTATCTTGAATAAATGAAATATTACGACTTGCAAAATACATACAAGTATTTTTTATGTGAACAATATAACTACAAATATATTAAGATATCTATATTTCCTTTATCCTTTAGCACTGATCTACATTAAAGCGGAACTACCACGCTACGTAAAGTCGCCCTGCAATAATTAGACTAGCTTAATAATAGTTATATTACCTCTCAAAAGTAGCCGATTGTAAAATAATCCTTAATCTTCCGAGACTGAAGGGCAGATTAGTGCAGTCTGCGTGCCTGTGCCATCAGTCCCTTCCAGTGTGTTTTGGGCCAGTGCAATGCTTTTTAATGGATACTGGGACTGATAGTGCGGGCGCACAGACAAGATGTCTGCGTTGATTCCTGGCTTCCTGTCTCTGAAGATTAAGATTACTTTACAAGCGGCTACATTTGAGAGGTAATATAACTATTATTAAGCTAGTCACCACCTGCCTAATTATTGCAGGGCGAATTTACCTAGTTTGGTAGTTCCACTTTCACCTTTGAGTAACAGAGTGCGCGCTCCAACACACAAAGTATTAAATGAGAAAAGCACTCAGAGGTAAATTAATAAGCATTTTAAAAATGAAATTAATAACAATTAAAAGGGATTATACATATTTTATGTAATCCCTATAATACCAATCAGCATCAGTAAAAATGTGTCTTTTGTGTCAAGGCCTTAACATTTCCTCTCACATATTTCTAGGTATAACTATTTGAATGCCAAAACGGTGTTCACTGAATTGCCTTACAATGCACTTTACTCCCCTCTGGCACGCAAAGGCTTAAAGGACATTTCTTGTTTGGTTTTAAGTGTAATGTCTGTATTCATGAAATATACAGGTTTTAAATGTAGAAAAAGTATTTTTAAAACCCATGTTATATAATTCTATTCCTTTAACTATTGGATGTTATAGAAGTCTCCAGTGCATTGCTCCACAATAAGTTGAAGACGTCTCAAGCATCCATAGGGTTAAAGGCATAGTGACTCCTAGGAAAACATTGAAATAAGTATAGTATTATGGTAATACGGGAAAAAGAATCACATCTGTGTTTATATTTTTGTCCTAATATCACTTATTCACGTAAAATATAAAAAAAGGTTTAAAGAGTTGGGTTACAGAGAGGTATCTAGCAATGTTTTGAATACCTCTCTGGCATTTGAAGGGTTAAACATCTTCTTGTGTTGCTGTTTTCTCAAATTATCTTAAATAAACAGGCATTTGCATGTCTCTAACAGGGGGATAGCTGAATTTTTGTTTCCAGAAAGCTTGCCACTGAGGGACAGTGAGAGCAGAGATATTTATACAATGTTGCAAGTATCCCTGCAACACTGATTTATGTATTGTACAGTTATACACTATATGACCAAAAGTTTGTGTATACCCCTCCTAATTATTGAGTTTAGATGTTTCAGCCACACCCATTGCTAACAGGTGTATTAAATCAGGCACATAGGCATGCCATCTCCATAGACAAACATCTGCAGTAGAATGGGTTGTACTGAAAAGCTCAGTGACTTTAAACGTGGCACTGTCCTAGGATGCCACCTTTACCACAAGTCAGTTTGTAAAATTTCTGTCCTTCTAGATCTTCCCCGGTCCACTGTAAGTGCGACTATTGTGAAGTAGAAGTGTCTAGGCATAACAACAGCTCAGCCATGAAGCATTAGACCACAAACACTCACAGAGTGGGGCCACGCATAGCAAGTTAAAATCGCCTGTCCTCTGTAGCATCACTAGCTACAGAGTTCCAAACTGCCTCTGGAAGCAACATCAGCACAAGCACTGTGCAATGGGAGCTTCATGAAATGGGTTTCCATGGCTGAGCAGTTGTACACAAGCCTAAGATCACTATGTGTAATACCAAGCATCAGCTGGAGTGGTGTAAAGCACCGCGCCACTGGACACCGGAGAGGTGGAAATGTGTTCTCTGAAGTGATGAATCATGCTTCACTAACTGACAGTCTGATGGCTGAATCCGGGTTTGGCAAATGCCAAGAGAACGCTGCCTACTGGAATGCATAGTGCCTACTTTAAAGTTTGGTGAAGGTCTGGGGCTGTTTTTCAGGGTTTGGGCTGGGCTGTTTAGTTCCATTGAAGGGTAATGTTAATGGTATAGCATAGAAAGACATTTTAGACAATTGTATGCTTCCAAATTTGTGGAAACAGTTTGGGGAAGACCCTTTCCTATTCCAGCATGACTGTGACCTGTGCACAGAGCAAGGTCCATAAAGACGTGGTTTTACGAGTTCGTGTGGAGGAACATTAGTGACCTGCACAAAGCCCTGAACTTAACCTCAATGAAAACCTTTGGCATGAATTGGAATGCCAATTGTGAGTCAGGCCTTCTCGCCCAACATCAGTGCCTGACCTCACAAATGCTCTTTTGGCTGAATGGGCACAAATTCCCATAGACACACTCCAAAATCTTGTGGAAAGCTTTCTCAGAATAGTGGAGGCTGTTATAGCCATAAAGGGGGTGGGGGTGCAACTCCATATTAAGGCCCATGGTTTCGGAATGGGATGTCTAACAAGTTCATATAGATGTGATGGCCAGGTGTCCACATACTTTTGGTCATATAGTATACCTTGTTTACCTTGTTGTACTCGAATTGCTTTCAAAGTCAACACAGAAAGCTCTATGTTAACCTATTACATTTTACGCATTTGCAGAATACGTACATTCAAAAATTAGGTTGATTGTCACTCTAATCTGATAATGTCATATGCACAAATCCCACTCAACTCTCTTAGCCCATGCTGATCTGTCCTTCAGTGGAGCTAGCTTCTTATCATCAACAGAAGACTTAACTTGTTGAGTGACAGAGAGGTATGCAGTGCATAATGTGTTGGATACATCTCTGGTACCCAAAAGGTTAAAGTGCATTTAAGAGGCCTCAGAAAAATTCAGAAAATCGTGTACCAAAAACTAACTGCAAATGTATTACTTTTATAGGTCCACTTCGGTGTCAGAGATAAGCTCCCCAATGCATGTATTTAATAAGAAATGTATGCGCCTCCCCTTTAAGGCAATTGAAACTTATGTTTTTTCCTAAGATCTCTATATTTTGCTGATGTGCATCTTTCTCTGTTTTATGGTTGTCGAATAGCAAATGAGGAAGTCATTATTATCCTGGGATTCTTCAATGACTCCAGAGTCATCAAAGTCATGACAAAGCTACAGCTGATGCAGCTAATTGTAAATCCACTTTAACTTGTGTTTTCAATAGTAAGATTGTCTCCACTTGCACACTGCATTCCTTCAATAGGAATGAAGAAAAACAGTAACTATCGTAAGCGGAATATACCGTGGTTGAAGTACTTACTGGAGTAATTCTGGGGCAAACCAAATGCACCATTAAATCATAACTTTTACACACTTTAAATTAAGTAGAAAAACCAGGGTTAAAACGTATGACAATCATTTAAGTGTGGTAAAGAGTGAAGTAGCAGTGAAGTTTCATATAGGTGTATTGATGCGCATATTGTATCTACAGTCAAAGGACACCATCTATACATCACATCCTATATTATAATTCGCTAAATTGTGTGTAACAACGAAGTCATGAGCAGTAGAGACTGCTGCGCCTGCTGCAGTCATGTGCAGTAGAGACTGCCCGCGCTGTGGCTCGGAGAGTCCAGCTCTGTATCAGCCATAGCGCGGGCAGTCTCTACTGCGCATGACTGACCCACGACCGGCTGGCAGTGGCACTGTGGCCCATGTAACGGGCTCTTCAACTAGTATTACATAAAACCCTGGGTCATGGAGATGGCTTACTGCCTATAGTTCTCCAAAAGTGTGTTGTCCTCAGATATAGTTGTAGTCTCTAATGGTTATAGAAGATTATAGTCTATTGAAAGCTATTGGTCACAGACCTGTATTAAACCCTAACTTGTCTCTGAAAGTTCCAATTTACACAGGTGTTTGCCCCTAAAAATAATTAATTCAAGTGCTTATGCCTATTCTCATATAAATACTAACATCAGTGGAGAAACTCAAATTAGGTCAAGGCACTGGCTGTAGATAATAAGTGTAGACACTTCATTTTACATCCAGGTTTATTCGATTCAACATTCAGCTCCCATGGGAACCTTTTTTTTCCAAGAACAAAACCAGATAAATGTTGAAACCTCACATCTATATAGAGAAGAAGAAGCAGTTCAAGGGAGATAAAAAGGTGATAAAGTGGAGGTGACATCTCCAGTTTATCACTTCTTTAATTCCTATGTTATTCTATGGAGCCTATACACTAAGATTTCTTCAATTTTGGAGCTCATAGTGCATAGTCATCTCCACTTTATCACCGTTTAGTGACTCTTCCCCCAGGACTGCTAGGCGAAACTATTGGCTCTACTAACTGTATAGACATGTCAGCACTTTGGAACTATGTTTTATGACAAGAGTTACCATAACTATACTCTCCCACCATATAATTCTCATGTCATTGGGTTATGAGACAAGGGTGGAACTTGATGGACTTGTGTCTCTTTTCAACCTAATTTACTATGTTACTAAAAAATTTACTATGATTGTTTGGAAGGTTGCTCTCATTTGGGATTATTTCTCCCTTTCTATTCTTATTAGTTTTGTAGGTGCATTTTAATCATTTTGGATATTTGTATTACATAATAATAGTCTGGATATTTTGGGAGGCATATTTCTTATCATTCCTAACTTGTTCAGCAAATTTCACTATATATGTGTACACATTTGTATATATTTTGGGTTTGCATATTGTAACTATTCTTCATATTACTTACTTTCCTATTGTTATCTCATTTTGTTGTATGGTTCTTTTCAGTTGGGGTTCCAGCCTGATACACTTATTTGATTTCTCTAGATCTCATACTGTTTACACTTACTGGCTCATTGCAATGTTTTTTCACATGGTGATGAAGCTCTGATGTCATATTGAGGGTGTGTTTGTGGGGGGCTGGGGAGGTGTGTGTATTTCACACCATGCTTGGCATCTTCTTCTGTATATAGATGATGTGCTTCACCATTTATCTGTTTTGTCTTTGATAAAGACTCTTCAGTGAGCCAAACATGTAATCTAAATCCAAAGAGTACCTATACATTCTCTGCCTATATATGTCACTCTAAATTGTAAGCTCTCACAAGCCGGAGCCACTCTCTACTTTTTACAGTTTGTGTGTATGTTACATAGTTTTATACAGCTCCAGTGTTATCACTCTATTGGCTGTGTGTTCAAAAGGAAAGTGGAGGAGTTCTGAGGCAAAGCATTTGCACTATAGGGGAGTACTAAAAATCCCCCATTAATTTGAAAGGGGAATTTAACCCTATGAATGCTAGACATGGGTTTAATGCATTGCTAAGCATTGTTTTGGAGGTCGTTCTAACATTCAAATGGTTAAAATCCCCATTTAAATCAATGGGAATTTTAGGAATTTTTAGTTTTCCCCTATAGTGCAAATGCTGTGCCCCAGAACGCCTCCCCTTTTCTTTTGAACATACGTTTATTTATTTAGCCAACAAATTCCGCAGCACAATCAAATGTGGAGAACAGAAGGATCAGAGGACCCTGCTCGTGAGAGCTTAGTATGTGTATGTCACAATTTGCTGAGATTGCTGTTTATCCCCTTGGATGCTGGAGAACTCTCTGATGCATTTCCCATAGTCTGCCTGTTTGTACAGCTGCATTACATATACTAATCATTTTCTTAACCCCTTAACACCCACATGCTGTGCTATGACCGGCACATGTTTTTTGTGTTAAGGACCGGTGACAGCCATAGTACGTTATGTACATTTTACAGAGCTCCTCTGGCAGCACTGTAAGTAAAAACCGGGAGTGAAATTGACCCCTCCAAGAGTGGAGTGGTCTCTCTCAGTCCCCAGTGAAGTGTGCCGGTACGCATCACAGGTCACGTGTATCGGGCATATAGGAGACATCAAATTGGTCCTTAAGGGAAGGTTACTTCCCAGGACCGTGGACGTTAAGGGGTTAATTTGTTTAACATCTCAACTTTCTGAGAACTTATTTCCTTTATCGACCTACAAACTTTTGCCCCTCATTTGTGCAAATGTAGAGGCTTTCCGCATGAAAAATATACATATCTTTTATATTTTTATAAAAAATGTAAACCTCTGAGTGCCAGAGGAGTATGCAATGCATTGCGTTACCCCTCTGGAACTCAAAGCGTTAACCCTTGGGTATGCTACACATTGCAAAGCAGTGCACTGCGTTCCCCACTGGAACTCAAAGGGTTAATTTGGACATGAGCCCCTTGAGCAGCAGAGGGGTGAGAAAGAACAACAATGACTTTTTTCTTTTTATAGTTAAAATAGATATTGTAAACTTATATAATGAATTTGGCATCAGGAATTTTCTCAGTAAATTTGAGGCTTTTACCCATCTCGTTCTTTTGTACACAGCTGTAATGACATAGAAGTCACTATCCAGAGACTGTAGTTAACTCTTTAAGGACCAGAAGGGTGTACATTACATTGCAGTCTTTAAATGGTAATTCAGAATAAAAACTACAGATTAATTATTATGTTTCTGTATATGGCATCTGTGGATTTGCTGAAAGTTGCAATTTTGGTACTGTAAATGAAGGACATAACAGGTTACTTATATATGAACTATAAATGCATGATATCAGTGCGCTAAATGTACTAAGCTCTGTCCATAGCCACACCCCCACTCCTCACATGACCTCTCATCAAATCCTATCCACTGTTTCCTGACACAGACAATATGCTTGGCCTACAACAAGCAAAACTCTGAAAAAGCTTTAATCTCTTGTTTGCTAGAGAGATCTCCAAAGCATTGTATGCAATGTTTTGGAGATCTCTATAGCATCAAAGGGGTTAAATAATTACCTGTAATGGAAGGGGATATAAAACTGGTGCGCGGATATTGAGATTGCTCTGGCCAAACCCTCAAATCAGCATGTGGTTGTGGCCAGCACAGCTGAGGCACCCTTCAAAATTTGGAGCTCTAGGTAGTTGTCTACTCTGCCTATCTGGAAATCCAGCCCTGAGTGTCTTTCTCACTTATCCTATATATAATTCAGAAAAGCTGGTTCCCTCAAAGGCTGCAGGTTCCCTGCAGTTTCTCTCAAGTCCATGTAAGCTAATTTTGTCAGTGATGGAATTGCAAAATACAGGGTAAAAAACTGTGTATGAAGTACTCTGTTTTATTTTTATGGTGAATTGCATATTTGTAATTGTAACCTACCGTAAAATCTCAGGTATAATACAGGACTGTGTCTAATACACAGGTGCAAATGATACCCAAGATCTTAGGGGGAAAACAAGAGTGCCTATGTATAATACGCACCCTTGTTTCCCCATCTACACAACAATAAAATGTACTTTTGTCGCCAATTCCCTCCACCAAACACAATTCTCTTCCTTATATATAAAGGTCTAGTGCACAAAATATTCCTGATAAATCACATGCACAAACACAGACCACAACCAAGGTATACAAATACCATAAAACGACTTTAATATAAATCAAATTCCCTGATACATTGATGAATGAATATCAAATATAAAAATCATATATAATGATGGGTATCTCTATGTCCAAACCCAATTTCCACCATCTGGAATGGGTATTGGATCACTGACACAATATATAATATATATTTCAATACCCAAAATCACCATGGATCAGAATTGGCTAGAGATCGTGCCACCTCACACTCACCCCTCGTGGACACTGGTTGCGGATGATTAATCTCTCCGTAGTGCAAACAGTCACCCGTAACGTACAATGGACTGTTCAAGCGGCTTCACTAAGTACAATACACAGGCACTGCTACCACTCCACGGGAAGACCCACAATCCGCCAACGACAACACTAATGGTGCATATGAGACCATGCACAATCTCCTCATTCACAATAAAAGAACATTATATATATATATATCCCCACAGCCAAATATATATAAATAATACAATCTTCTTATATTCCACAAAGAACAACCAATCTCAATATCGCATATGGTAAATAGCCCAAAATGGGACCAAAATATAAAACATTCATCAATGTATCAGGGAATCTGATTTATATTAAAATCGTTTTATGGTATTTGTATACCTTGGTTGTGGTCTGTGTTTGTGCATGTGATTTATCCGGAATATTTTGTGCGCTAGACCTTTATATATATTGTTTGATTTTTTGACTTTATAGAGTGGAGGTCAAGGTCAGGCAGCATTGGTATTTTGTCCTCTCTGGTGTCTTCCTTTTTGTGCCACAGTCTATATATATATAACAATTCACTTCCTTGTGCCTGCCTGGCTTCAACTTACCCCCTCTGGAGTCGGCTTTAATCTCTTCCAGCAAATCCCTGCGAGGACCTTTTCATTTTAGCCACTGGTAATACCTCAAGGTTCTTGCATGGCAATACAGTACATGCAATGCATAGATCTCTGCGAATTGGATGTACTTTATTGCCCTGTGAGGACCTTGAGGTATTGCCTTTGGCTAAAATGAAAAGGTCTTTGCAGGGATTTGTTGGAAGAAGGCAGCAAATGCAAGAGTGCCACCCGTTGTGCAGAGATCAAAGCCAACTGCAGAGGGGGTGAGTTAAAGCAGGGCAGGCACAGAGAAGCACACAAAAATATACGGGCATTCTTTTTACTCGCGCATAATACTCGCCCCCACTTCACATAAGGTGAAGAGGGGCAAAATTACTTAGTAGATAAAATATAAACAATTGCAGTGCACAAGATTTCCTTTCTGAGCGCACAGACAACAGCAAAAACAAATGGTTGTTAGGGCCCTTGGGAAAGTTATAAAGTAAGTGGTACCAAGTATGCCTACATCAGTTCCTCCTCTAGCCAGTCACTAGGGCCTGAATGCATGTGTGTGCAGAGTGCATTACCCTTCTCTCTTCTGTGTAGAAAGCATTGATGTGTGCTCTCCAGGTACAACTGTGTTGCATTTAATAGCATCTGCATCTTTACTCTGGACACTGGGACAAGCTTCCAAAACTCGGACTGTCCTGAGAACACCAGAATTTATGGGAGCCCTACCTATATAGAGCTTATACAAGCAGATAGTATCTAAGACTATAATATCTTCATATACGAGCATTTCATACTGGGCCATACACAGGAGCATAAAGAGGTGAAATTCTGGGCCACAACAATGACACCTTTGTACATAAATTAAAATTCCCCAAATTCCCATTGATCTAAATAGGACTTTGAATCCCTAACCCCTTTAATGCTAGAACGGTGTCCAATGTATTGCAAAACAATGTACTGGAAATCTCTTTTGCTTTCAAAGGGTTAAAAGCCTCATTGAATTCAATGGAAATCTTAATCATGCAGCAACTGCTTGGCTTCCTGATCACAGCCCGCAGTTCCATCCTCCTGATGCTTACATTTACTATAACGTCTCAATTAATTCTCTAATACTAAGGGAATCTGTAATGCAACACAGACATAATCTGCATTCATTTTATGAAGTCTATCACATTGTGGAGAATAAAAGACACAAAAAGTTACCCTGGACACCAAATAAGTGCCCATGTGACCTTAGAGATGCAGGTCTGAAGGAATGTCTGTGAAAGCACCATGAAACATAATGGGAGATTGGGCAGTGTGCAGTAAAACTGTCTCTTTTCAAAATAATGGATGACCCATGTGGCTGCTAATTCCTGGAGAACAAAACTGCAGCCTCTTTGAGTCAACCTTGTTTCCCGCTGTCCTGCTTAATAAGCAAATAGTGTAAAATATGCACGGTCTTTCTTGGAAGTCTTACAGTTAGACAAAAGAGGGAAAAACACAGGGGCTTTAACCATTAACTTTCCAAACTTAGACTGCTTTCTCTGAATGCAGGCATACATAAAGAACTATATCAGTACTGTTCAGTAGGACAAATTTAACCTTTTGAGTGACAGAGGCTTGTCTAATGCATCGCGGAGCAATGAACTGGAAACTCCTCAGGCGCTCAAAGGGTTAATAAAATTGCATTTTAACCTGCAATGCATTGCGTACCCCTCTGGCACTCAAAGGGTTAATAAGGCAGCAAGAAGCAAAGGGCCCTGTGTTTTTTAGAAAAGTGTAGTGATTCTGGGGCAAACATAGTGTAATGTAGGAGACAGCTAAAAGTCAGCTTTAACCTTTGGGCAACAGGGGATCATTTAGTGCATCGCTTTGCAATGTGTTGGAAACCCCTCTAGCAATCACAGGGTCAATCCCTTTAATGGCAAATCGGGATGTTGTCCTGTATTCCTGTTCTGGTAACATATTGGCTCCTCAATATGATGTTTCAGGCTTAGGCTATGTCCACATGGGCAACATTAACCCTTTCAGTGCCAGAGGGGTACACAATGCATTGTGAAGCATTTTTAACTCTGTTTTAAGCACCCAAATAGTGCTGTTCACTTTGCATGAAGCACTAAAATATAACACCCTGCAGATTGTTCATATAAGGCTCTTTTCACTCAGGCAACAGCAGCTCAATGATGCTGCACTGTATCAGTCACCCGTGGTGAAAGGTGACATGTTGGACTATGGTGCCTTTCACACAGGTGAATAATGCCTTATGGGATTGCCCCAAAATCCAGCATGCTTACTACGACCTTACTGTATTCCCTCAGATACTCTGTAAAGTTGTAGTAAGGTAGGTCTAGATGGTGGCCTACCACAGACCTTTTAACAGACATGGAAATTGAAATCCTCATGGCAACCTCCAAAGAGTGACCCATGTGGCACCAGTCAGTAATACTGGCTGGTGCACACATGGGCTTGGCATCAGATGTACCTCACAGCTTTCCAATTGGTAGTGGAATGTATAAAAAAAGTAAGTGATGATAAGTGGGCAAAATAACTTTCATAAAGGGCTGCAGCAATTCTGTAAAGGAGGCCTAAGGGATATTGGAGGGTGGGGTGCTCGTTTGAATCTGCACTAACTGGCTGACCCACATTGGCAAAAGCTATGATATGTGGATGATTCAAACAAGGTGACCACAAATCAAACCCACATCACACCTCCCAATGCGATGTAATCTCTGTAGGAGTAGTAATACCAAGCAGCTTGACTACATCAAACCACATTCAAGTCACCAGTGGGAAACTAGTCTTATTAGAAATAAAGGGTTCTAAGTTTAGCATTCCTCAGTTCTAATTCAGCATATTTTGATAAATGTAGGCTTGTGGCACTTACACTAGTCTCAAGAGCAACTAAGTGGCCTAATGATTTAAAAATGTTAAGAATTTAATCTTGTCACTTAGATAAGCAACCTTCTTTGATTGACTGGTCACTTAAGATTACATTGTTAATTGGTTTTCCTCTCAGTAACCTGCTCCTCCAAAATCCAGTAGGCTAAGATGTAAGGAAGTCATTGCTTAAGCAGAAGTGGGTCTATTAAAATGAAGTAGCTCTTAATGTAACCACTTGTACATATATATTTAACCATTGGCTGCAGTACACTTATCCAGTGCATTAGATGACTAGAATGTAATCAATCCTAATAATCTAAATTATAATCTTTACACTTTTATTCTTGAAATGTACAAATTATTTATTCGTAAAGTGGAACTATCATGCTTAACCCTTTGAGTGCCAGAAGGGTACGCAATGCACCCCTCTGGCACTCAAAGAGTAAAATAAGTTATCCCCAATTAATTGTTACCATCGTAATAACATTGCTTAAGTGCCAGCATGAGTTGGAATCGTAACATTGTATGCAACTTACATCAGTGTGACAGAGCAGGCACCTTGCCGAAGAGTGATCTGTGAGCAGCCCCTGCCTGTGCCTTAAGGTACAATGCAATTCCCCCTTTGACAAATAACCTATCAGCAACGAGACAGGGACGGACAGCGCAGGCACACAAATCACTCTTCAGCAAGATGTCTGCACTGTCCTACTTATGTAAATGACATACGATGTTGTGATTCCAACTCATGCTAGCACTTAAGAAATGTCATTACATTATTTCCATGATTAAGAAGCTACTAACAATTAAATGGGGATAACCTATTTAAGCATGATAGTTCCGCATTAACACTAGAATTAATTATAAACACTTTTGGTGCAATTCAAGAAACGTTCGCATTGGATAAAGGCATTTTTGAGTGCAGATAGATTTTGCGCATGTTCTAATCCAGGAAGCTAAATATTGAACGCTTCTTGAATTGTGCATAAAAAATTCCATTTTACGACAACAGTACACAAACGTATAAATTCATTCGTAATACCACTTCCTGAATAAGGCACATTCGCTATTCCACTCACACAAATTAGTTAATCTTAGCCACGCCCACAAAAAATAAATATACACAGCTGTTCGCTAAACTTGAATTTTCGTGTGCAATTCAACAAAATCATGCACAAACCTATTCCCTAGTGGTTTTCACACGGGAAATAGTGATTGCGCACGTTTCCTGCATCGTGCCATTTGACACACAAAAGGTTAAAATTATTGATTCGATTTAGCTGGCATGAGGTTAATATTTCGAGCCTCTTATAAAAAGTGTAGACAAATAAAAAATGGATGCACAAACAAATCAAGGGTTACAATTACATTATATTCACATGGGTGATTTGAACATGATGACAGATGACACATTTGAATTAGTAGGATATCTTTTCTCTTACTACACTGTAATCCCACTGCAAGCCAGTCACAGGGAGAGATGTTCTGAAGAAAACAAGGCCGAGCCACACTATGTCTGACAGATGTGACTGGCTGGCATAGAAATGGGCCAACCAGACACTGGATCATTCCAGTGAGTATTGCAACAATTGATTCACTCAACTGAATGTCTGCATATGCTGTTTTTGCATTAGTGCAACACCACTTGAACATTAACAGTTACATCAAAGTTACAGCTTGCTGCATCTAAGCGTGAATGATAAGCAAAGCAGTCTGCCTTGTATTTTGCTCTAAAGGCTACAATGTGTCATTACAGTACAGCTGCCTTGGTAAAGAGAGCCTTAGTAAAAGGGATAGTGATGTTTCAAAATAAAAGCAGTTCCAATTAATCTTCATAGTATTTGGGCAATGGAGAGTGTTATTTCAATACTGTCAGAGTTGTAGTTCAAGAGTAATTGAATGATAAAGTATCCCCCTACCGTCCCTTTTACCTAGTGTAAGCCACCTCCCCTTAGATGTGGAATCTGGTCTTAAGACCAGACAGCTCACAGCAAGGGGCAATCTTCATACTATGAGGACAATGGAAACCCTGCCCCCCCTTGACAGGTTTTTCAGGTTTTTCCCTTATGCCAATTGAAGACTGTCCCTCTCAGCAAGCCATCTGGACACCACCTTTCTGTTCTGAGGTGAGCGGTGTTACAACAGTAAAAGGGGCAGGAGGGGGATACTTTATTATTCAATTACTCCTGAATTACAACTCCAACAATAATGAAATAACTCTCTCCATGGCTCAAATACTATGAAGATTAATTGGAGCTGCTTTTATTTTGAAACATTACTATCATTGAAGAAAATGACAATCACAGCACAGCCTTTTGAGTGTCGAAAGGTACAAAATTTTGCAGTGCAATCTATTTCACACCCTACTGACACTCAAACTAATTTTCTGGCCACCTAGACATATTTACAGGTCTCCCACACCAGTAACTTTTCCCAGGCCAGCTCAGTTAACTTATGCATGTAGGCATGTCATAGACATAAATATTTGCCTAGAGTTAACTAAACCTATACAATTAAAATGTAAATGCGTGGAGGTCAATTAAATATTAACCAGCATTTTACATTAGGAACTATAATGGGACACTGAAATGGGTTGTGTTTAAAAGGGTACACTCTCCATAATGAACTCACTCTCAGAGGCATGTGAGCAAAGCTTCAAATACATAAATATAATGGAATATCCCAAACTACAGTAAGTTGTTTTCAACAGAAATGTATGCTTTTAAAATTTCTAACTCACTAAGGTTCAGTTCACTGGGGCCTTTGTTGTAACAATAGTAACACACCAATATTCTACTAAATTACCTATTTTATCATATAAATCTGTTTACAAATGTAACTGTGGCAGTGCATGTCAAAGGGTGGTGCTGCATGCTTCAACTTTCTATCAACAGTATATTAACAGACCTGCAAATCTATAGTGTCATGTGACAGAGTTCAATCACAAATGAATTGCAAAACCATCACACATAGTTTAATTTTCAGCAAGATGTTTCATTGTTGTTAGAGAAGCAAAAACGTGACAATATTTCCAAGTGATCAAAGTTTTGCCTCAAACCAAAATTGGCAAATAATGGCACTTCCCGCTTGGAGAATACTTTCTTTGTGAAAAGTGCAGTTTTTCCACTTTTTTCACCTCGCTCACTTCAAGAAATCAATAGCAGCACTGAATTTACACACAACACATAGCAAATGTTAATTTATTTCCCAAAGGCATAGTATCAACAGGGTATGAAGGTGCCGGTTTTGGTGGAGCCTGGGGAAATAATCAGTTGAACAGGGAATTTTTATGGGGGGTTTGTTGACTGGGATTAGGGGGACCGTTAATAAAAAAATAAATGAATAAAAAATAAAATAAGAAATTGGTATGTAACGTGACAGAGACAGGGACTCTTGATGTATGCTGTGACTGGGGCAGACAGAAACTTGATGGGACAGAGTATTTTGTAGAGTATGATTTATAGGACTTGCTACTAGAGACCAAGACTGAAGGAAGCATCGATTTGTGTTAGCACTAGCATTGATGAAACATTGATTTGTAGGATGTAGACTTGTTTGGCACAAGCCCTAAAGAAATATTGATTTTTTTGTAGGACTTAGACTTGTGTTAGGCACAATCAATGAGGAAACATTGATTTGTAGGATTTAGACTTTTTAGGCCCAAGCCCTGAGAAAAAAATAATTTGTAGCATCAAAAGCCCTGAGGAATCACAGAAATTTGTTATCAATTTGGTTGGTAGCGTCAGAATCTCTGAGGAATCACAGATAATTTTGATCAATTCAGCCTATTAGCTAGGGATGGGCAAAATTTTTCACCTCAAACTGAAATCGGCGAATAATGGCACTTTCCACTTTGCGAATAATTTCCAGCGAAAAGTGCTGATTTTCCGCTTTATCCCGCCCATTGAAATCAATGGGAAGAAAAGTTTTCTACAGCCATATAAAAGGCTGTCAGGCTCTCACAGCTTGCCGTTTTGTGTTTGTGAGAGGAGAGAGCAGCACCTTGTTTGAGCTAGACAAGACAGAGAGGGGAACTGAAGTTTAGTTTAGGGAATCTTTTAGTAAGACATTTGTTCTGTGTAAGTGTTTATTAGGAGAGTCAGTAAGGCACTCTGGGGAGAAGAAGGGAAGAAGGAGGTTGACCCCAAATACTCCAAAATTCCATGTGACTGACAAGACACAGGCAGCTAGGGATCTATTTGCTTGCTGATCTTACTGTAACTGTCTCTGTGCTGGGTGGAGAAGTCTGGGGAAAGAATTTGCTGATTTTGATTTTCAGTTATAATTTTTTTGGACACACTGTGATAAGACAACAGGGTGGACAACTTAAAAAAGTTAAAAAAATTAATAAAAAAGAATAAAGAACTAAATATATTAGGTGACAGTGACAGACAGCTGACTGGACTTAGGCAAGGCATCATACAGCTCCATCAGTTGTGTTGTGTACCCTTACAGTAAAAAAACACATGTAATGTCCAGCAAATGCACAAGGAGAAGGGGGAGGGGTGGAGCAGTGCAGGGACTTGAGAGTTAAGTAGTAGTTCAAAAACTGAATGCAGCAATGGTTGCTGAAGCATGTACAATCAGTGATGATGATGATCCCTCCACTCCAAGGGAGGATGAAGTTTGTCAAGGTCTCAGCAAAACTAGTTCCAGCACCACCAGTGCCAGTAGAAATAAAGTAGCAAATAAGAAGAACACTGAAGACGACAATAAGTTGCATTCAAGTGTTGATGATGCTGGCAATAGCATAATAGAGGAAGGTGTAGCAGCTGAACCGCCTGCTGCATCAGATAAGACAAACAAGCACCAAAACACCCATAGTAGGGAACTTTGTTACAGTAAAGTAAAAAGAAATTGTTTGAGACCTCCAAAAGCTTAGGGGAATATAAGGGTAATAGTAAGCAAACTGGGCAAGAAGTGGTAGGTAATGCTGATGCTGCCGAGGATGACCTAATGATGACTGATGATGATGCAGATCTAGAATATATCCCTCCAGCATCCTTGTCTTGTTCAGATACAGATCAAGTTGAGCGTGAGGATGATGACAGGCCTATAAGGTTAGCAGAAAGTCAAAGTCTGAATCTTCCACCACTTTTAAAGAGCAATGTGTCTGTCTAAAAGCACACAGTCACCCTATCAGTCATCATCAGCATCATCGCCTCTTCAAAGTCCAAGTCCCACTCAGCCACACACACCTGTTTTGAGCACCCAGCAACAACAACACAGGTTAACATTCACAATGTTAGATATGACGAGTGCCACCACTGCTGCTGCTGTAAGTGCTGTACCTTTGACACTTAGTAGCAGTGTCAGTAGAATTGCATCAACATCTAGCCCCAGTAGTAGTAGCAGCAGCACCACCTCAGGAACCCCTCATTCCATGAAGTCCACAGTATGGAGATACTTCACTCAGGATCCTCAATTTAAGCATGTTGCTATCTGTTGTCTGTGCAAAAAGCACAGGAGCAGGGGGAAACAAGGCTCACACCTAGGCACCTCCTCTATGAGATCCCACCTGAAGCACAAACACAGGTCTGACTGGGAGACACACTGTCAGCAGGCCAAAGGTGCACAACTAGCAGCAGAATCACTTTAAAATGTTCCCAGGGCTCTAGGGCAGAAAAAAGAAAAAGTGAAGTTATTTATGTGTCAGAGAGTGCACTGCTGCCAGTGCCAAAAGTTATTTCAGTCCAAATAACACCTATGTCTCCTGCTGCAGAGGAGTATGATGACTCTGGCTTTGCTGTGGGAGATGGCAAGACTCATAGACTGCCCACACATGCTGCATCTACCGCCACCACATCCTCTAGTAAAGTTAAAGCAATAAAGTTTCAGGGTTCTTCTGTCATGTCCTGCCAACCCACACTGACAGAGTTCCTGGGAAGGAGACAAAAACTTCACAAAAACAATCCCAAAGTATGCCTTTGGAATGGCTAGGTTGCCAAGATGTTTGCAATGGACATGCTGCCGTATTCTTTTGTAGAAAACAGAGGTTTCGGAGAACTGATGTCATGTGTAGCTCCACAATGGAATATCCCAAGCTGCAGTTATTTTTCCAGTACAGCTGTGCCTGAATTCTACAAGCAGGTGGTTAGTGTGATGGGCAAAGGACTTAAAAGTACGTATGGCAAGAAAATCCACCTGACAACAGATATGTGGACAAGTGGGCAGAGCACAGACTATATGACTGTGACTGCTCACTGGGTTTCCCTCCCAGCAACAACAGTGGATGACACTAGCTTAGAGCATCAGGTGAAAGACAGTAATCGTGCTTCTGGTTGTGGAACTGTGATTAAAAGGCGGCAGCAGGATAGCCCATACCATCATCACGCCACCTTGTGCATGCAGAGTTTTGAGTGACAATACCACAAAGCTGTAGTTGTTCTGAGTAAGCTAGAGCAGGTGATAGAGGAATGGCTTGTACCAAGCTCCTTAAAAGCTGGTTTTGTGTCTGCTGATAATGGCTCCAACATAATTGCTGCTTTGAGAATTGGTGGTATGGTGTATGTGCCCTGCTTTGCCCATGTGCTAAATTTAGTTGTGAAAAGATTCCTGGCAGAATCCGAGACCCTCAAAGAGATGCTTACTATTGCCCGCAAAATTTGTGCCCATATTAGTCGCTCCTACAGTGCACGCAACGATCTATATTCCATACAACAGCGTAACAACCTGCCCCATCACCTGCTGAAAATAGAGGTCCCTACCAAGTGGAATTCCACCATGTACATACTAGAGCATTTGTAGGAGCAAAATAAGACCATTAGCGAGTACACCATGCAAAACTGGAAGGCTTTGAAGGGAGCCTCTTTGTCAACTGACCAATGGCAACTAATGTGCGATGTACGGGGGCTGCTGAAACCCTTTGAGGAGTCAACCATGCTGGTGAGTCGCATTGGGGCAGGAATTACTGAAATTCTACCACTGATATTTTTATTGCAGAAAAAGATGAGGAGCATGGGTAAGGATTCTTACCAGAATGACAACACAGACATGCACCAGCTGGTAAAAGACATGTTAGAGTGCTTTGAACAAGATCCTCGCATAGTGTCCATTAAAAGCAATGATGAATACATTCTTGCACTTTGCTGGACCCCCGCTTTAAACACAAAATTTCAGAATTTCTGCCAAAGGGCCATCAGAAATTTTGTCACAACAAGAAGTCATGTCGATCATCAGCAACTCTCTGAGGAATCGGATTCTGTCAAGGAATATCGTGACATGTTTATTGATCGAGTGGAGGGTTGCATTGTGGAGGTTGAGAGGAAGAAAGTGAGGGCACAACAAACATCTAGGCAGTATAGTGAAAAGAAAGGCAGCAAAGCATTTGAACCAGCAGTAGTGGATACATCATCAACCAGAATATCCCATTCAAAGCACAGGGCAATTCATGGGTCTCAGCAGAGGCAGCAAAACCCAGCATTGGTAGTGGTGGTGGTGGCGGCACATCTGTTTGGGACTTGCTCCCTGAGTATGAGTTGGTAACTGACCCACAGAAACACCATGTAGCTCATAGAAGTGGTCCCAATGCATGTGAGATGGTTTCTGCGTACTTGCAGGATAGCTATGTTTTAGGCAGAAACAATGACCCCATGGATTACTGGCAAACAAACCAGTGTGTATGGCCAGCATTGACACGTACTGCAGTAGAAAGCCTCAGTTGTCCTCCAGCAAGTGTTGAGTCAGAGAGGTTTTCACTTCAGTGTGGCTGGTTATATTGTCAATGACCGCAGGACATGGCTATCAAGCAGCAATGTTGGGAGACTAACATTCTTAAAAATGAATCAACATCTCATGCCATCTGAGTATCAGGTAGCAGAAGCCACATATCATGACAGACAAAGCACACGACAAATATAGTAACAGCAGCACAGATGAGGAGGTGGACGAGGGATGTGAAGAATGGTTGCCACTATCTTCCACACTTGGGACCAGTCCACTGCTATGACTGATAAGTTATGTGTGTCAATAATCTGAGAAGGAGGAGAGCATGTGACAATGGTAAAAATACATACACAAATCACACCATGCCAATTCCCCCACCACCACCACCACTACCATACACATCTGCCACATTGTAGGTTGTATTTTATTTATTTTTTATTACTTGACATCATGAATATGTGCCAGTATCACTTAAGCAGGAAGTTAGTGTTGTGGGCAAAGGACAAATGCATTCTGCATGCTAACACATTTTTCAAGGCATATGTTGCTGTAGGACTCACAACTTTGACTTTCAGCCTCTTATTTCTAAACTTCAGCCCTCACAAGAAGTAATATTACAGTAGAAAATTTAGTACCTACTGGAAATATAGGTGAAAAATGTGTTAAAATAGGTAGAAAATTTGTTAAAACAGGTGAAAAGGAGGACATTTTTGCATAGGCGGAAAGGCAAAAAATTTTGCGGGAAAAGCGGAAAATCGGCAAGGTTTTGAGAAATTTCTTTCGGGAAATTTTTCACACTTTTTGCCCACCCCTACTGTTAGCATCGCAAGTCTAAGGAACCACAGATAATTTTGACCAGTTCAGCTTGTTAGCATCACAAGCCCTGAGGAATCAGTGATTTGTATGACTTAGGTATGTTAGAAACAAGGCTGCCACATTTTTTTTTTTGTAGTGCTCTGGATTTTTTGAAAGAAAAAGCCCTGAGGAAAAAAAATATGCCCTACTGGCCTAGTGCCAGAAGATCATGTTATGGTGGCCAGTGGCAAATGTCCCTGGGTCATTGCGGCATTTGCTACTGCTGTTCTTGCTCCTGCTGCTGATGCTGAGTTGTTTAAGCAGCACGATGATTAGGCAGCTCCAAGGGAATGTGATCAACAACAGTAATGATGTAGGTGATGATGATCATAGTTCTTCTTGCCACTACTAGCTGCAGTGATGCACCTGAGGCAGTAGCAGCACCACAACTAGCCCCACCCACTTGAGGTATATGTGCAGAAAAGAAGTTGGCCAATGATGCGTCTCCATCTACCCCTCCTCCAAAATCATAGGTGTGTTTTTAGAATATACATTTTTCCCTTGAGAGCAGGACAGAACAGTGATTCTCATCAGCAACTGCCTTTGGGGACAGTCACAGGGTACAGCAACAGTGGTGCCAGATTTCTTTAGTGGGTGTTTGGCTTTAACATGTTTCACATAAATGTCATGGTGTCTGTGTTTCACGTGTGTCATCAGGGAGTTTGTGCCAAGGTGTGTTCCCTCCTTTCACCTTTTCAATGATTTATCACAAATTGTGCACAGTGCCATCGCTGATGACGGCACTGTGCCTGCCCCAAGAGAATAATAGTCATATCCAGCACTTCAGAAAGCAGGGAAAAGATGGAGAAGAGTGGCCTTTTTCTTCTTCTCCTCCATATTCCCCTTCACTGGCTGGGGCAGATGATGATGATGTTGCTGTTGTTGCTACTGCCTCAGAATCAGCACTGCAACTAGGACCAGTATTAGTAGTAGGACTAGTACTGCTGCTGGCAAATGGAACCTATCCTAGTCCCTCATCACTGGACCAAATTCCCACTGTGTCCACAGTGGTCTGTGGCACACTAGCCTGCTCCTCAGCATCCTGCTGCCCTTGCAACTCAGCAGCAGCAGGAATTATAGCAGGAGCAAACTTTGCAAATTCCAGAATCTCACTGCTGGTGGTGATGGCCATCCCTATTCCCATATCTGCCTCCCATTCCTTCTCGGTATGGGCTAAAAAGGCCATTAATATCTCTTCCACCCCAGTTTTTTTCCACCATCATCGTCACCACCAACAGTCCCTCTTTGCTGCTGCTCTATTGCAGATAACTCACCAGTTGGAGGAGGTAATGAGAAATGTGACAGAGGGTCCCCTACTGTTACACTTGCCATCTCTTGTTGATCTGAAGAAGGCAGACTGACATCACTTGCAGCAGGCACATGCATGAACTGTGTTCATGGTGGTGGTGGTGGTATTATTGATGCTAGGCAACAATTCTCCCTTTTTCAGGATCATGTTCCATCTGGACAATGCTGTGGGGGTAAGGGGGCTCCCAGGGTAAGGGGAATGGTGTGGGTTCCCTTGACTGCTAGTCTGGCCACTCTGCATTACTTCCCCTACCACCTCAGCATCAGCAACCACATCAATATCAGTCAATGAGTCTTCCTCCTCACTAGTAGTATGATCACACCTTCACTCACTCCTAACACTTTGGGTCTGTATATCACGGTGCCCGTACTATTCGGCGACATTCTGTCAGTCTACACTCCTGCTTTACACCTATTGGCTGAACTGTGATTGTCCCGCCCAGTATTGTCCTTAAATACTGGGTTCTGGCACATCTCCGGTGCCCTTTCGTGGTGTTCCAGTACCAGTGCTTGTTCCTGATTATTGTATGCTCTCAGTCTATCGACCCGGCCTGCCTGACTACTCTGCATCTCATCTCCTGCTTGTGAACCGACCCAGACTGCCTGACCATTCTGCTTCTCATCTCCTGTGTACCGACCCGGCTTGGCTGACGTTCCTGCTCCATGTACCAACTTGGATTGGCTGACGTTCCTGCTCCGTGTACCGACCCGGCCTGGCTGACGTTCCTGCTCAGTGTGATCCCGCCCGGTTGGGCTGCTGCCTACTTTGCACACCCTGACCGGTCTCCGGTTTAGGGTGGTTCTTCTCTCTCGCTGTCTGTGAACAGCTGTGCAGTTTGGTCTCGGTTGCCTCTGTGTCGCCATGGTGACATTCCTATTGGCCTGCCTTACTATCCTTTCCAGGTTGGGTGCCTCCCAGGGCGAGTTGCTCAGTCTCCATTACTGCCATGGAAGTGTCCAGTCAACTAGTCTCTGTTACTGCTATGGCAGAGCTCAAATGGCTTAGTCTCCTTTACTGCTACGGCAGTGCCCCGGTGGCTCAGATTCCATTATTGTCACGAAAGATCCTCAGTTGCTCAGTCTCCGTTTATGCCACAGCAGTATCCAAGTGCATAGTCTCCGTTAATGCCACAGCAGTATCCAATTGCCTAGTCGCCGTATATGCTACGGCAGTCTCCAGTTGCCTAGTATCCGCTACTGCTACGGCAACGCTCTCGTGGCTTGGTCTCCGTTACTGCTACGGCAGTGCTCTAGTTGCCTGGTCTCCGTTACTGCTACGGCAGTGTCAATGTCAATCAGTCTCCCTTACTGCTGCGGCAGTGTTCACGTGGCCTAGTCTCCGTTACTACACCGGCAGTGCTCAAGTTGCTCAGCCTCCGTTACTGCTAAGGCAGTTCACCATTACCTGGTATACTTATTCTTGTGCGTTACTCGTACTTAAGCTCTCAACCCTATGTGAGCTCCTTAAAAGGCCTTAACACACATGGGACTGTTTACACTCTCTGTCTGCTATTAACCCATGCAGTACCGATACACTGGGACTCATACAAGATCTGCCTGACCTGTGTGAGTATAATGTGTTATGGACTCTTTACTTATACTGGACCTGTGTGGGCTTACCTATATATAACCTATCTTGTGGCTGTACTATATTTAGTGTATATTACAGGACCTGTGAGGGTTATTGTGATCTTAATTGTTTAATAAAACTGTGTTTTATCCAAACCTACTTTGTCTGTGTGTCAAACAAACCGTTACACTGTAGCTGCTGGATCTTATTAGTAGCAGTAGTGGTGGGACTGCATGGTGATAGCAAGAGTGGCTTTGGGTCCCCTGCTGTCACACTTGGCATCATCTCCTTCTACTCCTCCTGAGAATCACAAGACACCATGGCAGGTTCAGCACTGGCAGCAGGCACAGGTAGCTGCTCGCTTTTCTTCCTCTGCCCGTGAGCTACATTTCCCCAAGATCTCTATGGGTAATGTAGGGGGACTGACCATCATTGGGTCTGAGGAATCAGGGCATCCAGACCCTTTAATTTTGGTAGTGGTCACTTCCAACTCCTAAGACTTTCTGGACACATAACGGTCCTTCCAGCTCCTCTTTTTATTAGTATTCAAGGTGCGGTTCACTTTTAAAAGGTTGCACGCAAAAAGAGCGTGCAACCTCATGAATCATTAACTATGTCACCCTGATATAAATGGTGACATGAGAATCTCACACTGCATGACAGCGAGGGGAGAGCTGATTACATCTATGTGATCTGTGGAGGTATCAGAGGATCATATGTGTGCTATGACTATGAGCACCTTGGGTATCCTTTTAAAAGGTCTAACGCAAAAGAATGTGCAACTTCATGAATCATTAACTATGTCTCTCTGATAAAAATGGCTACATGAGAGTCTCGTACTGCATGACAGTGCGAGATTCTCATGTCGTGTAGTGAGTGGTCACATAAATGTAATTAGTCCTCCCCTCTGTCATGCAGTACAAGACTCACATGTAGCCACTGAAAATATCATGAAACATTTTTAGCAATGGGTGAAAACAGCAAAGATTTGAATCACTTTATTCAAAGCGGATTTTCTGCGAAAAAGCAGATAACCACATGGTTTTCAATGATTTTTTTCACGTGAATACCACAGGATATTTCACCCACTCCTACAGATAGTATTATTACTATGCTTAAAATTGTTGTAAAAAGAAATAGTCATTCTAGTACAGCTGAACATTAGTAATCAAATCCAGATAGGCTTTAACTGTTTGAGTGCCAGAGGGGTGCCTAGAATTACTCTTCTTTTTTGTAAAGGTATATTAGTGGCAAGGTTTGTGTACACACATTTAGCGCACAGTTAAAGGGATAGTAATGTTTCATAATAAAAGCAGCTCTAATTAATCATCATATTATTTGGGCCTTGAAGAGTGTGATTTCAATTCTGTCAAAGTTGTAGTTCAAGAGTAATTGAATGATAAAGTATCCCCCTCCCGCCCCGTTTACTGATGTAACACTGCTCAGCTCATAGCAGCAGGATGTGTCCAGGTAGATTGCAGAGAGGGACAATTTTCAATTAAGATAAGGGAAAAAGCTGAAAAACCTGTCAAGGGGGGGAAGGATTTTCATTGTTCTCACAGTAAGAAGATTGTTCCTTGCTGTGAGCTGTCTGGTCTATGGACTGGATTCCACATCTGAGGGGAGGTGGCTTACACTAGGTAAAAGGGGCAGGAGGGGGACACTTTATCATTCAATTACTCTTGAACTACAACTCTGACAGTATTGATATAACACTCTCTATGGCTCAAACACTATGAAGATTAATTGGAGCTGCTGTTTTTGTGAAATATTACTATCCCTTTAATAAAGATAAAAGCTCTGAAAGTTTGAAAATAGTTATCTGTTTAAAAGTTTCAGAATGTTGTTTGAAAAAGTGGAATAGTGACACTTTGCAAATTATTCAACTTTATCCAGGGAAAATGTTGTGATTTTTTGAAAGGACAAATAATTAGTCACACACAAGGCTACTGTAGATGTAAAGCTTTAACAGCGCCAGTTCAACTGTTGCTAAATTGTGAATAGTTATTATTGTTTCTTACATGTCTCTTTTATCAAGTCCCAAATTAGAGAACTTTTAGAGACATTTTGAAACATTAGTGTCAAAGTACTTTAACAATCTCAAATGCCAATTTTCAAAAGTCATAACATCTGTTTTAAAAATGTTAACCTCATGTCAAAATTGGAGATTACTGATGTGGATTTTTTTGTGTGTTTATTTTTCTAGAGTCTGAAAACAGTTTGCCATTGCATGTTAAAATCAATGCCGGGCAACTATACCATGTACTACTGCGCAAACGTCTGCACTGGTACAAACACAGGAACTGAAATGAAGAGATTACGTAATAACACTGACTTCTGTCCAAAAATAAACTGCTCTGACACAAAAGAGGCTTCAGTGATTTCCCAGGAGCATAATCATGGTACTTAACTTGACAATTGCTCTTAATAGATTAATGCCCAGTCGCTTAGAAGTTTTGCCTTTGCTTATTGAATAAAAAAAGCAAAAGCTAAACAAGGAGTTTATCAAGCATTTAAATAGTTTAACCCCTTAACGACCGGGTTATCAGTGCCGTGACTCAACGTCCGCGGAGCTTTTTTTTTTTTTCCCCAGGTTCTGAACTCCCCAAACGGTGTGCAGCCGCGGGGGGAGCCCGGAACTCCATGACGGTCATAGGGTCATAGTACGTCATGGGTCGTTCAGTCAGATCGACCCTTGACGTACTATGACCATCAAGGGTCGTTAAGGGGTTAAAATGTTTTAAAGAAATTAGAAAAAAAATACATTTCACATAATAAACTAGTAGAGGAGCCAACTAGAAAAGAGGCCTTGTTTGACCTAGTGCTCTCAAACAATTCTGCATGATAAACAATATACAAGTAAGGGAACATTTGGGCAGCAGTGACCACAGTATGGTATATTTTGAAATTTGTTATGAGAAACCCAATAGCAAGAGTTTAACTAAAACATTTTAAAAAGGCTATAAGGATATTCAGTGGGATGTAATTTTCAAACATAAAATGCAGAAGAATCATGGAATGTATTTAAAATACATTTAGACAAATATAAGGGCATTTGGGGCAAGTACATTTAAAACTCCCTACTAGTAATGGTTCACTAATAATGCATTTTTTTGGTTCAAGCACCAGGTATTTTGGAAGTGTTGCAACTTCCCTGCTTCAAAATATACTTAGGATACGTAATGCATATAAGTGGATTATTATTGGCTTTTCCTCTGCACACACTGGCCTAGATTACATTGTAGTTGATAATGTTATTGTTGTTTTATCTATCAGACTCACAAGAAGGTCTGTAGAAATATCCATAGCAAGCCATTCTATATCACATCTCTGAGTATATGTACTTGGTAGCCACAGCAACAGGCCCAAACACGTGGCAGGAGAGTATACCAAACACCATTCTTAGGAAGAATGTCAAGTTATCGTTGTATAAATATTTTAGCATTTTAGTAGATAAAAGCACCTTCATCAGGTCATAGAAGCTTTCTTATCTCTCAAAACATTGATATAATATATTCCACAACACTCTCCTTGCTCTGTATAACTGGACTGACAGATTCAGACAAGAAGTAGAAGAGTGAAATAAAAGGAATCATAACAGAATTACTGCACTACAACAGATACCTGGCAGTTCCAATCATCAAAGCACCAGGTACCATGGGATATAGAGAGTGTGTACTATAACAAAGAATCATTGAGCTATATTCATTCATTTCACATAGATCATTAGTTAATTAAATTTAGATTGTAAGATGCTTGGGGCAGGGGGCCTTTCAAAATATCTGCTTCACACTGATATACTTATCCCCATTTTATAATGTAGAGCAGGGATGGGTAACATGTGGCTTATCAGCTGATGATGGACCAAAATCCCCACCCTCAACAGACCAACAACACCTTGTCCAGGATATCCACCCCTGTTTAAGGGTTTATTGAAGCAGTTAACCACTATGAGCCTTTCCAGCTTCCTCACTGTAGATAGTGGATTCATGGTTTGTGGATGTAAATGCCCTCAAATTAAAGCTGACAGTCTGCCCTTTATACTCTAAATCATTGTTCATTTCAAATCTAATGTGCTGGAGTATAGAGCCAAAACAAAACATGTGTCAATGTCAATGTCTGGAAGCTATGACAGATGAGAGTTGGTACCGTGTTAGCCGTAGAAATACAGGATGCAAAATTTTTTTGTAAAGTTGATACCTTTATTGGCTAACTAAACAGATTTAAAATGCAAGCTTTCAAGACTTCTTAGGTCTCTTCCTCAGGCATGTTATACCCATGCCTGAGGAAGAGACCTAAGAAGTCTTGAAAGCTTGCATTTTAAATCTGTTTAGTTAGCCAATAAAGGTATCAACTTTACAAAAAAATTTTGCATCCTGGAAGCTATGACGTCTGCTAAAGGGGGTGTTACAAAGTACTGACCAGTAGATTGCCCAAACTTTTGCACCTGCCACATTTTTCTTTTTTTTTCCAATCTATTATATTCAGAAACTTAATAGTAATATTGCATTAAAATATGATGGAATGTGTCAAGTTTAAGTTTGTTCACTGCAGAGGTTAACTTCTTTTACTTAGCAGATTAACAAAACATTACATTTGGCAATGGATACCCAATCTATTGCATACGACTGTACATGCATTTACTAATATTTTGTATCTCTATGTGACTGTGAACTTAATTTCCTCACTACCAGGGCAAGTTGGTATTTTTTCATTAAATTTTTACATCCCATGCAAGTAATAGGTTAACTCATATGTAAAATACCTTACCTTTGATCAATATGCTGCTAAGAATTTATATCTCAGGCTCCATTAAGCAAGAAAACATGGAAGCTTTTAGCCCCACCCATGACCACACCCACATTCCTCACATTACTACTACCCCAGTTATAACCCCCTCTCAGCCTATAACATTCAAGCCCACAAAAAGTTCCTAATTCTTCAGATACTGGAAAAGTCACCAGCACATTGAGGCTAATGTACTAAGAAACTGAGTAATTCTGGGATAAACCATCTGCACTATAGGGGACAAATAAAGTATCCATTGATTTAAATGGGACGTTTCAGGCTTGAGTGCTAGAAGTCTGCAAAGCATTGCTTCGCAACATGTTAGAGACCTCTCTTGCATTCAAGGGATTAAAGTGGAACTACCACCGCTAACAAACTTGCCCCCCAATAATTCCCCATCTGGCGACTAGCTGCTCAGTAGCGCTAGTCGCCAGAATTATTACCGCGTTAATGAGAATTATCCATTGCTCCCAAGCTGACAGGCAGGAAGGTGCGCAGACATCTTTCCATAGTGATGTCTGTGCGCCTGCGCCGTCAGTCCCTTTTGGAGCCGAACGGCTCCTAGCAACGCCTCCTAGAGCCTCTGCACTCCGTCCTGCCTGTCAACCTCGGAGCAATGGATAATTCTCGTTAACGCGGTAATAATTCTGGCGACTAGCGCTACTGAGCAGGTAGTCGCCAGATGGGGAATTATTAGGGGGAAAGTTTGTTAGCGGTGGTAGTCCCACTTTAAAATCAATGGTCATTTGGAGAATTAAAATTTTCAGCTATAGTGCAATTGCTTTGCGCCAGTATTATTCTTGTTCTTCTACGTATGTCAGCCTCATGGTTTCACAATGTATCACACACTTCTTTAGTATCCAAGGGCTAGTACAGGGTATGATAACTGGCAAATAAGCAGACTGTATCAATATATAAAGATGTAGAGGTCCTGGTGGTGGGTGTGGAGATTATATCTGCGGTACCCCTCACAACTTTTCCACCACTAATCAGATTATGCCTAATGCAAAATCTGACCTTGTCTATGTATTTCCAGGAATATACTGTATCAATAACATAACTCCCAACTTTGCCTCTCTAGGAGGGACTGCCCCTATCTAAGACCCAAATCCCTCTGTCCCTCTTTTCTACACTGATGTAGATATTTTTACGAGATTAGACTGTGTGGTGTGTATGTAAATATATAACCTTGCTACACAGCAATAAAACTCACATTAATGTTTGTTTAATCTTCAGTATGTGTGTTCTTAAATTAGTCTGGATAAATAAAATACATTGGTCATGTTCCAAATAATTTATTCCATTAAAAAAAGAGCTGTAAGAAGGTAATAAAGTAACTTAAAAATTCTCGCTAAGACCCTGCTCACCATTATGCACCCAGCAACATCACCTAAAACAAAAAGTGTTCCTCTATGGCCATCTGAAATGTCAGGAGGAATGCAGTAAAGTACTTTTATTGTGTAAAGCCACATTAAAGGGAATTTTACTACACAGACATAAAAGAACTCAACTGGAAAATAAACATGGCTTTAAGAACTTACGAACTGTTACTTGTGTGAAATGAGTGTGGAGAGTGAAATGTGCTTGGAATGGGCTTCACCAGTTGGAACAAAGACACCACCTGTGAGATATTTAAGGTTCCAGAAGATGCCTGATTACTCTGTAATTATGGTGATCAAAGGAAATTGAAACTCCATGTGTAGGGATTTTTCCCTTTTTTCTTTTACTCAGACCAGAAGTTATATATTTTTCTAAATAACTTAACTCCTTGTCAATGCTATCTGGTATCCAAGGAAAGTATGCTTAAAGAGATTGTAATGTTTCAAAATAAAAGCAGCTGCAATTAAACTTCATAGGTATTTGGGCCATGGAGAGTGTTATTCTGCCAGAGTTGTAGTTCAAGAGTAATTGAATGATAAATATACCCCTCCCACCCCTTTTACTGAGGTAACATTGCTCAGAACAGAAAGGTGGTGTTCAGATGGCTTGCAGAGATGGACAATCTTCAACTAGCATAAGGGACAAACCTGTAAAGGGGGGCAGAGTTTTCACGTTAAGATTGTCCCTTGCTGTGAGCTGTCTGGTTTTAAGACCAGATTCCACATCTGAGAGGAAGTGGCTTACACTAGGTAAAAAGGGCGGGAGGGGGATACTTTATCATTCAATTACTCTTGAACTACAACTCTGATAGGGTTGCCACCCAGCCGGTATTTGACCGGCAGGCCAGTAAAAAATTGGCTTCTTTCCAATGTAAAGTCTATGGAGGGAATGCCTTGGCCGGTATTTTTTTGAAGAAAAGGTGTCAACCCTAAACTCTGACAGTATTGAAATAACACTTTCCATGGCCCAAATACTATGAATATTAATTGGAGCTGCTTTTATTTTGAAACATTACTATCCCTTTAAAATAAGACCATGGAATTCTGGGCGAACCAACTGTACCCTGAGGGACAGATAAAAAAAAACATATTTCCCTTCAATTAAAGGGGGCTTTTAACCTACTGAATGCAATGCATTATAAACTTCTCTAGAATTTGTGGGGTTAAATGATCACAAAAGTTTTCGTTAAAAATATATTTTGCAGGGATTTTCCTGATAAGTAAAAAATGGTACTCCAACAAATGAAAGTTGCTTTATTCAAAAGCTCTAAAAGTCAAATTGTTGCAAACCTGTGGAGCTGCTGGTATCATGCAGTAAAGATACAGTAAGGAAGAGGTCATGCTCACCTTTGGGGGCCACCCGCTATCCTTTCACACTAAGCAGCATTAGAGGTTGCTGTTCTCATTGCAATTTTCAATGGATAGCAAAGTTACGTGGGCAGAAGTCCGTAATATTGACTGGCATACACGTGGGACAGCCATCAGACACACCTCCCTGTTTTCCAAGCAGCAGTGGAATGGAGGAGAGATGACCTGTCCCTCCCAGCTCATGTGCGTATTTAACCCTTTTGCGTTCAGTATATGTCTGCATTGAATTTCACATCTCTTTGGCATTCAAAGCATCAAATAAAGAGAATCTGAAGATGAAAATGTTCTTATGTTCAGCAGTGACTATCACCCTTGCCATATTACCAGTTTCCCCTTTTCATGTATAAATTTCAACACATTTCACACAACAACACTGTATTTTATATACGAAAATGAAAATACTTATCCCTAGTGTATTATAAACTCCTGCAATGTGAATGTATAATATATAAGAAAGGCTAAAGTTGACTGCTGAGGAAACAACAATCAATGCAATCACTGATTTATCCCACTACCTGAGAAAAAGAAATAGTGGGCAAATCTATAAAATAATGTTATATAAGAAATTTTGGTTTTACAATAATGACTTGTGTTTAATACTTCCAAGTCAGATACATCAAGGGTGTGTGCCACCCCATCTGGCACTCAGACTATTTTGGTAAAATGGATAAATGCATATATAACCCTTTCAGTGTCAGCTAAGTGTAGAGGAAAGTTGCACAGCTCTTTGCCAATCAATAAAGCGATAAAGCGGAGATTACTTCTCCAGTGACATCACTTCTCCAGTTCCTATGTTATTCTATAGAGACTATGCACAGAAATCTCCAAAATTTTAGATATCTTAGTGCATTGGCTCCATAGAATAACATTGGAATCAGAGACGTTATATCACTGGAGAAGTTATCTCTGCTTTATCACCTCTTTATGATGACCTTAGTGAATCTCCCTCCATTGAACTAGACCACCATCTAACGCTAGTGTGTTAGTTACTATCAGCAACCTGCTCCCATTAAGAATCTACATCTCAGGAGCCCCTGGGCATGCCACTTCAGGAACCCACGCCCCTGTCTATGGCCACTCCTCCATTCGTATGACTCTGCCCCAAGTCACATCACTTAACCCTATGAGTGCCAGACAGGTATCCAAAGCAATACTTTGGATAACTCTCTGGCACTCAAAGGATGAACCTATACCACAGGAAAATCCCGCGAAACGTTGTGCATATGCGAATTAATAAAATTGCTCTGTAGAGCTTAAACTACAACTCTGTGTGTGTATATCATCTTTTTCTTCTATTTCTATATTTTTGGTCAGTATTGGCACTGACCTTCGGATACCCTGTACCGGACCAGAGCTTGGGGAGCTGAGGTGAACTTTTTAGTTTGCATTCAAAGGATGACCCTATACCACAGAAGCAAATTATCCATCAAGTAGAAGAGGTGCAATTCTAAAGCAAACCAACTGTATTTTAGGGTTGAAATAAAATGCTGCAAATTCCTTTTCATTTAAATGGATATGTTAACCCCTTGAATGCTAGTGATGTCTCCACTGCACTGAAAAGCAATACAATGGAGGTCTCTCTAGAATTCAAGGAGATAAATGCTCCATTTAAATCAGCTGGAATTTTGATTTGTCCCTTTCGCGCTTGATGGATAACACCTTTGGGGTCTTATTCAACATCTTAAAGTGGTGCAGTTCTGGGGCAAACAAACTTCACTGCATGGGTCAAATACAGATCTCCTTTGACTGAAATAGGGATTTTGACACCTTGGGGAAGATTCACTAAACGGTGATAAAGAGGTGATAAAGTGGAGATGACTTCTCCAGTGATATCACTTCTCCAGTTCCTATGTTATTCTATGGAGCCTATACACTAAGATATCCAAAGCTGAAGATATATTAGTGCATACGCTCTAGAGAATAACATAGGACCTGGAGAAGTGATAAACTGGAGAAGTCACCTCCAGAATGGCACCAGAATGGCACCACCTAGCTTGCTGAATTAGGCCCAGAGGCCCAGTTTTGGTCCCTTAGATGCTAGAGGCTTATATATAGATATATAGATATGGGCATGCTGTGCAGTTCGGGGCCTGCTGAACAACTGCAGTGGCCGCCCCATGGCCATGCCTGTGAAAATCCCCACCTCTGGTGACCTGGGACTGGGAGGACAGCGAACCAGTAATGATTAGAATTTTTATATATATCCTATGAGGCCAGTTGTATGTTTGACTGATGCAGTCATGCGCACTAGAGACTGCCAGAATGCAGGCCAGCAGCCATGCACAGGAGAGACTGGCCGAATGCAGGCCAGCAGTCATGCGCAGTAGAGACTGTCCGAACTCATAGAATGCTGGGAGGTGTAGCACTTTGGCCCGTGTACACGGGCTTTTACACTAGTGGAAAAGCCTGTGTACATGGGCCATCATTCTGTGTGTTCGGGCATTCTCTACTGAGCATGACTATATCAGCAGTCTCTACTGCATATGACTGCAAAAGCCTGTGTACAGGGGCCAGCATTCTGCACATTCGGACAGTCTCTACTGCACATGACTGCATCAGTAGTTTCTACTGCACATGACTGCTTCAGACAAACATAGCTGACCATCTGGCCTTTTATATTATAGGATGTGTGTGTGTGTGTGTGTGTGTGTGTACAAAAGTACTCAAACACCCCCAAATGATTGAGTATTGCAGTATGTAACAGTAACATTTCTGCTGGATTAACATTCAGTTTTAAGGGCAGGCTTTTGAGAGCACCACACTCCCTTTATGAATTCAAATGCATGCTGTGTTTAAAAAATGCAATGTATACATTAAATCCCTAAATAAGGAAAACACAACCAATAAGCTACAAAACACATAAAGTTCAGAGCAAGTTTACCTGTCTCTCTGCCTCTCCCACTTTCCTTGCCTGCCACCCCTCCCCTGCATTCCACTTGCTATGAACTTCATTTTTAGCTTATCAGCTTTGTTTCCTCAGCTAGGCATTTAATGTCTATGTTTTATTTTTTAAACACAGTGTTCTTTTAATTTGATAAAGGGAGTGTGTTGCTCTCAAAAGCTTGTCCTTAAAATTGAATGATAGTCCAATAATAAAAGTATCTGTTACATAGTGCTGTACTCATTATATATATTTTTGTTTTAGAAAATAACTGTTCTGTATTAACCAAGGGTGTCTGTGCAGGGGGTAGATATTGCACTAGTTACACCCATGAACCAGTACAGTGGGTATGGCCAGCACAGCTCAGTCACCCCTATCAATTAGATGCACTGGAGTTGCCTACTCTGCCTAGGGGGAAATCCAGTCCTGCTCATTTAGTTCTTGACAAGAAAATGAAACGGTCATTTCTGTTTGGAGATTTTCTTCTGAATTATCTGGGTTTCCAGTAGATAGTAAAGTGTAACAGGTGTAACATGGAATTGGCAATGCCATTTAGTACTATATAATTCAATTCTAGTAAACCATGAATGATTGAGCTGATTGATATTGGTGTTAGGGTCATAATCCCCAGTTAAATCAATGAACAGTTTTAGTTCTCTTCTACAATGCAGTTAGTTTGCCTTAGAATTCCTCCAGATTTCTTTTGAACTTATGGTCAATGTGTCTTTTTTTCTTTCTATGTTGTCTGTTTAAAGGGATAGTAATGTTTCACCAAAAAAAGCAGCTCCGATTAATCTTCATAGTATTTGGGTCATGGAGAGTGTTATTTCAATACTGTCCGAGTTGTAGTTCAAGAGTAATTGAATGATAAATTATTCCTCTCCCACCCCTTTTACTGATGTAACACTTATCACCTCAGAGCAGCAAGGCTGTCTGGATGGATAACAGAGAGGGACAATCATCAGTGAGCATAAGGAAAAACCTGTCACAGGAGTCAGGGTTTTCCTTATGCTCACAGTAAGAAGATTGTCCCTTGCTGCGACCTGGCTGGTCAAGAGACCAGATTCCACATCTGAGGGGAGGCAGCTTACAATAGATAAAAGGGACAGGAGGGGGTTAATTTATCATTCAATTACTCTTGAGCTCCAATTCTTACAGTAGTAAAATAAGATTAATAGGAGCTGCTTTTTGTGAAACATTACTATCTCTTTAAATAGTATATAAACACTGTGGAATATCTGGATAGATCTACCAGTAAATTATATGCAGATGGTTTATATAAAATACAAGAAAAGGAAAGGCTTACTTGTCTTAAGTCCAGAGTGATGGTGACCCAGTGGTACATTCTCCCATTCTGTATACTAGGACTTTGCCACCAGTCATTTGTACCATCTATAGCATTTGAAATTGGGTGCCTTTCTGTAGATAGTTAAAGTCAAACAGATCAGTTTATGTAAAAAAAAATTATATAATAAGTAAGCAGATGAAAAAAAGAGAAACAGACATGAGGACAGCACCAAAAAGGAGGAAGAGGAAGGAGATGGATAAAGTTTGAATCACAGGTTCTCGCTTTCTGCTCCATACCTATGGAACTCCATACCCCTCTCCTTACGTCTAGAACAATCCCCCTCTGTCTTTAAGTGTACCCTGAAGTCTTATCTTCTGGAGCACTAGGACCATGCACTGCCTTTGGCCAAACTCAGCACTTGTAATCTCAACACTTAACACCCTCTTACCCCATTGTATGTCTCCTTTTACCCATTTAGACTGTAAGCTCCTTGGGGCAGGAACGTTTCTCCCATTGTTTCTATGAATGTCGCTCTTATTTCATCCCCTCTTATTTATTGTAACATATGTCTATTGTAAGGCGCTGCGTACACTGTGTGGCGCCATATAAATAAAGATATACATACATATGAATAAAGTGAAAAGCGGAGCGATACTCATAGCTGGGAACTTTCAACATGAGCCCCGGAAACTCTGAATTTCAGTGGCACTGTGGCCCGTGTAACAAGCTGTTCAACTAGTATATATATATATATATATATATATATATATATATCATTTAGGTTAGCCCTGTTAGTTCAGTGGCATACAGGCCAAATGAATGAGTATCGCAGCATGTAATGATTTAATTGAATGTTAGTCCAATAAAAAAGGAATAATTACATAATACAATACTCATTCATTTGGCCTCTACACCACTGGACTAACATGGCTAACCTTAATATATAGCTATATATATTTGTGCATGTGTGTGACTGCTGTATGAAGGACTCCTAATTGTTTCTGTTATGTACAATAACCCTTTGAGTTCCAAAGAGGTATCCAATGCATTGTGTTGCAATGTGTTGGATACCCCTCTGGCACCTGTTAAGAGCCATTTATTCCAATAGGTATAGTTGCCTTTAAACAGCACCAGCATTTATTTCATACTAATTCAGGAGTAGTAAATCTTTTATTCCAATGCTATTAGGTAACTACTGGAAAATATGATGTACAGTGAATGTGTATGATATAAGGTATTTACCATTGGCGTGGATGCTGTTCTGATCACAGTAGCGACATTGTGCGTTTTGTACTGGCCTTCCCGGTACGTGCTCCACAAGTTTGCAAGACATCTCTTTTTCCTTTTCCCCACAGGTAGCGTTAGAATTAATTTGTGCATTGCTTGCAAGATTTAATATGGCAGGAAACAAACCTAAAAAAATATTTTATAAAGGTAAAACATTTTGCACAAAAAGTCACAGAGGCTGATGTACTAAGGGAAAGAGCAATAATTCAGGCAATTCAAGAGCAAACCAACTACACCATAGAGAACAAATAGGCAAAATGTTTCTAAGCTTCCCATTGATGTAAATGTGGAGATTTTAACCCCTTCAGTCAGTCAGTTCTTTTGTACTTTTGATGTATTCTATTGTCTTTGAGGGTACTCCTATGGAATAAGAGGGGAGCAGTGAGACTGGATCATTGCGCAGCCATTGGAAAATGTGATTAACCCTTTATCTAATTTTAAGTGGCTAGTCAAATCTGCATGTATTACCTTACGGGCTCCCCCTGTTATTTGAATTTAAAGAGAGGAAGTCCAGCATGTATACCATTTTGCCATACAAAAACATATATGTATAGCTATTTTGGAATTATAGTTAACTGCAGACAGTAATCCTATATAATAATTTGCTAAAATGTGTAGAGACTGCCCGTGACAAGGCTGATAAGAGAGGGACGCTCAGCTCTGTATTAGCAGTGGTGCGGGCAGTCTCTACTGTGCATGACTGTCCCATGACCGGCTGGCAGTGGTACTGTGGCCCATGTAACAGGCTCTTCAACTAGTATAATGATAAAACATAAATATTACGGATTAGGGGCTTGATACTATTAGCAAAGCTAAAAGAGTCGTTAGGGGCTAAAGGAGTTCTAGAAGGTACCATTTGAATCTTATTGCTTGGCCAGCATCTATTGCAACGTGCATTGGCTGTAAAAACTCATGTTGCGGCCTAACACTCATTACAGCTTTCTGTTCCCACAACTCACGCTAAATAGTACTCTGCCGGAGGCAAATTTCTCCATGTAAGCTGGAGCACTCTCTAGCCAATGAGAGCGCTCCAGCTTACATGGAGAAATCCTCCATCATTGAAGGAAGTTGGGAACAGATGAAGATTGACAGGCTGTGGTACAGAGATGTAACAGCAGTCTGTCCAGAAGTAAGGCACAGGCTCATTTTTAAGACTTAAAATGTCACTATAGTATGTATTTAATAACAAAATAAGACAAATATTAGAGGTTATCTCTATATTACGATCATTAGGAGCCAAACTTGTATGGGGTGATAGTTCCCTTTTAAAACATCCATATTAGTATAGAAAATATTTTATTTAAATGGATAGTAATGTTTCATATTAAAAGCAGCTTTAATTAATCATCATAGTATTTGGACTTTGGAGAGTGTTATTTCAATTCTGTCAGAGTTGTAGTTCAAGAGTAATTCAATAACAAAGTATCCCCCTCCTGCCCCTTTTACTGATGTAATACTGCTCAGCCAGAGCAGAAGGGAGGTGCCCAGGTAGATTGCAGAGAGGGACAATCTTCAATTAAGATAAGAGAAAAACCTGAAAAACTTGTCAAGGGGGGCAGGGCTTTCATTGTTCTCATAGGAAGAAGACTGTCCCCTTCTGTTATCTGTCTGATCTATGGACTGGATTCCACATCTGAGAAGAGGTGGCTTGCACTAGGTAAAAGGGGCAGGAGGGGAAACTTTGCTTGTGTATATTTCTCAAACCATAAAGGTTTGAGAGATAAGACTTATATCGTTCTTCATGTTTTTTTAATGCCTACAAAATAAAATAAAGATAAAACGAAGTGTTACTATACCTTTAATATAAAAAAGGTTAAGGGTGGGCACAGTATAAAAAAACATCTGGAGAGATAATATAAATAACTATAGAGGTAATCGTATACTACACAGACAATTTTAAACCATAAAGCAGTCTGCAGATACAAAACTTTCTGATCACTATAATCTATACATGCATCTCCATGGGGGCAATTCACTCAGAAAAATATATCCATCCAAAGAACTGATTCTTTCTACCGGTTGGTCTTCAGTTTTACTGTAGTGAATAACTCACTAAATATATACATACAACAACTGGTAGCTAATTCAGAAATACACAAAAATAAAAGCATCTGAAACATAAATTGCAAATATAATCTGTTAAAACAATAAATAATAATAAAGCAAAAGCAAAAAAAATAAATTGTGGACAAGTCTATGTTTCCTGGCCAGGAGAGCTACAGCATACTATCTTGTGATTTTTTATCTAAGGTTATTAATATTATTTTAACAAATTGTACTTGCAATTTATGTTTCAGATTAGCAAACAATTGTTGCATGTGTATTATTCACTACAGCAAAAGTGACGACTGGCCCACCGGTAGAGAGAATCAGTTCTTTTGATGGATATATTTTGTTGTACCTGTACATGCATCTGGGATTCAGAAGTTTTGCATCTGCAGAACGCTTTGTGGTTTTAAATTGGTGTAGTGTGAGTAAGATTACCTCTAGAGTTATTTATGTTATCACTACAATTGTTTTTTATACTGTGCCCAACTTTATCCTTTTTTATAGTAAATAAAATATTTTCTCGACTGATACGAATGTTTTGAGTTTTTTTGGATTTATATATTTTATATTTGACAATGATTCTGGTTGTATGTTCATTTTCTCCATGTAGGGCTTCGTTTGTCAGTGAAGAGACAGCACCAAGCTTGATATTACTTATATTCTACAGCGTTTAAGAGAAGTGGTTGGACTCCCTTTACAAACTGCTTACGCAAGACCACAAGACTGTGAGAACTTATTGAGGGAACTACAGGATTTTTATTGTTCAGATCAGAGCTTGTTGGATCGGAACTTTGATCCAGTGCCTCCATATATATTGTTCTATATTTGTACAGATTTGGGGCAAACACCATTGTTATGAACAGAAAAGCCCCATGGACTTATATAAAACATCTCACCCCATGAAAGCTGGAGGAGTTACAAGACCCATTTAAATCAACGGGAACTTTGGGAATTATTGTTTGTCTCCTATGGCAGGGGAGCTCAAATGTGTCCTCAAGTCTCTCCCTTTGCACTAATTTATATGTATAAATGTGTTTGCATGAGTTTTACATGCCTACTAAGTTTAATTAAAAAAAAAGTCTAAAATTGTGACTTTTACATAGAAACATAGAACCATTTGGCCCATCTACTCTGCCCATTTTTCCTACTGTTAAAAACATCAAACCTTATTTGGTCCTTAGTCTTGTCTTATGTTCAGGATAGCCTTATGCCTATCCCATGTATGCTTGAATTCCAACACTGTATTAACCTCTGCCACTTCTTCTGGTAGACTATTCCACTTATCTACCACCCTCTCAGTGAAGTAAAATTTTCTCACATCACATAAACCTCTGTCTCTCTAGTTTTAGACATTGACCTCTTGTCCTAACAAGCCAGCATTGTGATATTCTCTACACATCTTTTACACAGACTGACAGAGCAGTAATTACATCAAGGAGAAGGCGATGGAAAAATTATGGGAAAAAGTGATTTTAAAGCTGTCACAAAATGCGACAATTTTTATACATAATCTGTTACAAAATTCTTATTTTAGCCACTCCCACACATTATACTATAAAACTGTTTTGTTACACATGGCACAAAGAAAGGTTTAATGTGTAAAATACCTTTCTACATGCCATACATGCAGCCAGGTTTTGTATGTGAATATAGTGACAGATATATGTTGGCACCATTTTTATACATTCACCCATTGTTTTATAATGTGATAGCCCTGCAAATGAAAAACTGATCTGCATTAAAGTAGTAACAAAGCTAAAAAATAAATTAATAAATCTGTAAGCATGGTTCACATCCAGGGACGTGCACAGACATTTTGGAGGGCAGGGGCTCAAACGAAAAAAGGGCACGTCTCATAATTATTTATTCAATATATATATATAAAAAGAAAAGAATTTATATCTCAGGAGCCTGTAGGCACAGAAATCTGAAGCGCCCCCCCATTGGCCATCTCCACTGGACACCTCCACAATGCTCCTAATCTCCACATTGCTCCCCATCATCTCCATATTGCCCTTACATTGTCCCCTGTCAGCTCCATATTGTCCCCATCAGCTCCACATTGCCCCATCATCTCCATATTGCCCCCATCAGCTCCAACTTACCCTCACATTGCCCCCATCATCTCCATAGTGCCCCCATCAGCTCCATATTGCTCCATCAGCTCCAGCTTACCCTCACATTGCCCCCTTCATCCCCATATTGCCCCCCATCAGCTCCATATTGCCATCAGCTCCAACTTACCCTCACATACATTGACCCATCATCTCTATATTGCTATCATCTCCATCTTGCACCCCATCAAATCTATATTGCCCCATCATTTCCACATTGCCCCCCAGTATCCTTTTCCTACCTCTTCCCTGGTGGTCCAGCGTCAGGCTACTGGAGCTCCCGCGCGGTCTTCTCTTCATGCAGAGCGGTGGGAGATGTAATCTCCCAGCGCTCTGTAATACTAAAGAGCCGCGAGGGAGAGCAGCATCTACAGGTCTGTCCTGAAGGAGGCACATACCTGACTGGGCGGTGGGGGGGTTAGTGCAGGCGGCGAGTCAACTTTTTTTTTTTTTGGTTAAAAGGGCACAAGGGCACTTTGGACAAAAAGGGCAGGTGCTCAAGCCCCCCTTGGTCTCTATGTGTGCACATGCCTGTTCACATCATAAGTCAAAGATCTGCAGGTAGTGGAGGAAAATTATCAGGGCATAGCAGGGCAGAAGATGCACAGGGAAAAAAAACAGACAAAGCTGTTGAAATAATAAAAGGAATTTGCAAGACTGGCAAATTTAAGCTTCAGAAACATGAACACAGATAACAAATTCCCAAAGATTTTTTGGCAATTGAACTGCGTGACTGATTCCTAAAGTAGAGCACAAACCAGACAGACAAATATTAAGAAGTGCCAGTGTATAACAAAGGAAACAATAAAGTCATTCTACAGTATCAGAAATAATAAAAGAAAACATGTTTAAAGTTCGTTTGTGCCTGTGGTAGAATTCTAGAGAAAAACATCTTGCTTATTTTTTTTAAATATCTTAAAATTTTTATAAAAACATGTTAAAGTACAATATCTAACTGGTGTATTAGCTCTACTCATACTGCTCTCAGCAGCAGCACTATAAACTAGCAGCAATAAGGTGCAGCCCCTGTGGCCTTCTGTTCCATACAACTGATGCTGTGATCTCCAACTCTATTCGCTGATGCTTTATTGGAAGATGATATGTCCCAACCACCTGCACAGCCAACAGGGAGAATGTCACTGGCAGCTTCGGCTCTTCCAGAAGGTAAGGTGAGAAGCTTGGTACAGCTCTATACACGAAGGCTGTAACTTGTAATGCTGCTAGTCCTTGAGATAGAAGTAGCAGGCTTGAAAATGATTTTGCTTTATCACCTATATTTTTTACACTTTAGTTGCCATTTTAACTTTGGAGTAGCACAGGTATTCAATTGATTTATTCATTATTTGCTGTTTATTTTCAGTAATTGCTTATCGCTTGTCTCTCTCGCGTTTAACCCTTTGAGTGCCAGAGGGGTACGGAACGCATTGCTCTGCAATGCTTTCCTACCTCTCTGGCACTCAAAGGGTTAAGGGCTGACCTGTCCTTATGGCTGAAAAAGTATTAGCTAGCATGATATATCTACTGGACACACTTGGTTCAAATTACAACTTTTCCAAACTTTGTATCACTAAAGTAGACCTATATGAGGTTCAAAAGCTTGTAATTGCAACCATACCTGCATGTTGGTACAATAAAATTAATTATACAAAATGTTCCACTTCTTTGCCTCCACACACATGAAAATGCATGCCTTCTCCCAATATCCTTAACCCTTTGACTCCCAGAGGGCTACTCAATGCATTGATTAGTAATGCGTTGCGTACTCCTCTGGCACTCAAAGGAATAAAGGCAATAAATTTACCGTTCTCTGAATTTCTGTGGGAGGCAGATTCTGAACTGGTGTGGATCACGCAGTCACCTCGTGGTTGGAGGATTTTTTCTTTGCTATTACACAGATGAAGCAAACATTTTTTTTACTTTTTTGTGATTCCTAGCATGTAAGCTCCTTGGGGCAGGGACCTTTCTCCCATTGTTTCTATGAATGTCGCACTTATTTCATCCCCTCTTATTTATTGTAACATATATCTATTGTAAGGTGCTGCGTACACTGTGTGGCGCCATATAAATAAAGATATACATACATACAAAGTAAAGCAATCATAGAAGATGCACATGACATTATGTACACCTATTCTGTTGGGAGCAGAGAATAATTAAAGCCTCATTACGGCAGCAAACCTCTAAACATCCATTGTACTCTGTACTCCTATTCATCCCCCTATTGTTAAGAAGATTACATCCAATTAGGCTCGGAGTCTGCCCCATAGGAGTAGGGAGTGCACTTGACAAAATAATAACCAGCATTTATACAGCACAATATCATAATTTGAATATGTGCACATTTAGTGCAAAAAAGGTGTGAAGTCTCTGGCAACATATGAATCTGATGTACTTATGAGAACTGGAGCACTTATGGAGCAAATCAACTGCATCATAGAGGAGAAATAAACATTTCAAAACTCCCCATTGATATAAATGAGCCTTTCATCCCAGTGAACTGCTAGATAGGACGTCAACACATTGCTCTAGTGATAACTGGGTTAAAATTCCCATTTAAATTAGTGGGAATATTCATTTGCCCCCTATGGTACAGTTAATTTGCAAAATAATGATTACTGTTTGTCCAAAAGCCTCTATATGGAGGGTTTTTCAGTCATCTTTCCTGCTAACAATAACCCTTTTGAGTGCCAATGCACTGCAAACCCCTCTGGCACTTAAAATGTTAAAAACATTTTTGCACATCTGCAAAAGATCAAACATGTTATATGAGTTAATGTTACATGTGCCTCCTGTGTATCCTGCAACAATGGGGGACGATACACAGAGAAAATCAACAATCATTTTCTCAGACATAAGTTCAGAGAAAGCAGAACAAAGGGAAGAAAGACCTAGTTATAAAAGAACTTAATGAGAGGTGCCTATTTCTTCAGAAAGTAGTTTAACAACTCTGTTGTGTGGAAACAGTAGCCTATTGGTATAGTAACACCTGGCTTCCTTCTACTGAGCAGGAAATGAGTGGGATTCTGCAACTCTATCTGTCTCTGCCAGCACGAGACATCTGGGATCACCGCTCCTCAAGGCTTCCATGGCTGGCTTGCTAAGGAAAATTATATAGGATGTTTACTTATCTAATCTTTGCATTTACATTTTTGTCTGTTGTTTTAGTTTGTTTTAGGAAACTGGTTAAGTCAAGTAGCCAACAATCTTAATAATGTTTATCTTTTAGTTAATACGAGCAGTCAATATACATCCTTTGGAATGTAACACTTTGAGTGCCAGAGGGGTGCACAAAGCATTACTTTGCAGTGCGTTGTGCACCCCTCTGGCATTCAAAAGGTTAAGAGTAATGCTGCTTGCTAACTGCAAAAGATAAACATGTTACAGACATGGTTATTTAGTACTTATCCTTTTGAGTTCCAGAGAGCTATCAAAATCATTGCATCACAATGTGTTGGATACCACTTTGGCACTCAAAGGGTTAATTTAACTCACTGGATGCTACAGAGATCTCATTATCTCTAGCATTCATGGGGTGGCAGGCAATCTCCTTTTGTTACATATTCAGCACGTGCATCATTTGTTCAGTCAAACTGTCTATACTTATATTATTAATTTATCTGCCTGCTGGTCAGCTAAGGATGAGGGGAACTGTAGTTCAGCAACAGCTGCAGTATAGGTTACCCATCCTTAGTCTTTACTAAGGTAGTCGCAATGACATTTGGATGCCAAATAACATTAAACACGTTCTTGGTATTGTTCTTACATGATAATTTTACATTTTAGAAACCCTTATGTGAAATTCTATTTTTGCCCCTGTTGCTAATTATTTGTAGGCTTCATTGTTAGACATTATATAATTTTTTTCAACCAACAAGCCACAACAATCTGCCCCAAGGTATAACATTTTTGTGTTAATTACAAAGCAAATAAATAGACCTGTAAGATTACTGTTTAAACATCAGAATAAGGAAACATGCTATTTCTGTTGAGCGCTGAACAACTTCCCCCTTGGCAATATGGTGGTACTTAATTATCATGAGAGAAAATATCCTGTAATGCTGACAAAGATATGCATTGTGAAAGGCAGTATGTTAACCCATGAGGATTAAAGGGGTGTACAATGGATTGCTTTGCAATATGTTGCACCCCCCAGTTCTCAAAGTGTTAAAAAGATTGCTCATGCTATCCCAAGCTCCATTTCGGAACATGCCTTAGGAAACACAGAAAAATAGATTTTGACAGCAGAAAAGAACCATCTGGCCCATTCAGTCTGCCTATTTCCCTGTCTAATAAAACACAGCCTTAGTTACTTTTTAGAATCATAGTAAAGAAGTACTAATGTACATTTCTTCTGAATTTTCCACCCTCTAACTTCACATCATGGCCTGGAAAATGCTTCGGTCCTCAACTATATTAAATTCATTAATATATTTAAAGGTTTCTATCATATCACCCATTTCCCTCTTTTCTTCCAAGCTGTACATATTCAATTGTTTGAGTCTTTTCTGGTACCTTGTATCAGGAAAGCGGAACTACTACCTTCACTAAAGTCGCCCTGCAATACTTATGCAGGTGGTGACTAGCTTTGTAATCATTATGTTACCTCTCAAAAGTGCCCACAAATAAGGTTATCCTTAAGTTTCCGAGACTGACGGCCAGGTTACAGCAGCCTGTGTGCCTGCGCCATCAGTCTCTTCCGGAGCCGTCTGGGCCAGTGCAATGCCTGTGAAGGGCGAAGAGGATTGGCAGCACAGCCGAGCATTCAAGATGTCCACAGTGATGCCTAGATTCCAGTCTCAGAAGCTTAAAGGGGAACTTTCACCCCTTAATAACTAAAGCTCCCCTTACTGCTGACCTGGCGACTAGCTGCTTAGTAGCGCTAGTCGCCAGAAAACTTACCCCGTTCTCAAGATTTCGCCGTTTGAAAGGATCAGGAAGCACGGACGTCTCTTCACAGTGACGTCCGTGCGCCTGCGCTGTCAGTCCCTTGTCAGTCCCTTGTGCACCGTACGGTGCATACAGTGCACAAGGGACTGACAAGGGACTGACAGCGCAGGCGCACGGACGTCACTGTGAAGAGACGTCCGTGCTTCCTGATCCTTTCAAACGGCGAAATCTTGAGAACGGGGTAAGTTTTCTGGCGACTAGCGCTACTAAGCAGCTAGTCGCCAGGTCAGCAGTAAAGGGAGCTTTAGTTATTAAGGGGTGAAAGTTCCCCTTTAAGGATAACTTTATTTGTGGGCACTTTTGAGAAGTAAAATAATGATTACAAAGCTAGTCATCACCTGCATAAGTACTGCAGGGCGACTTTAGTGGAGGTGGTAGTTCTGTTTGAAGTCCCTCATTGCAGTGGCTCTTCTTTTAAACTGCCTTCAGTTTGTTAATGTCCTTCTGGAGATGTGGCCTCCAAAACTGCATGCAGTTATTACTCCAAATGAGGTCTTACCAGTGATCTAGAGTGGGAATAGCACCTCTCTCTACCAGCTGCTAATGCCTCTTCTTTACAAGCAAGAGCATGGTTTGCTTTTGTCACTACTTTTCCGCATCGCTTGCCTGCATTCATGTCATTTGAAATAAAACTTTCCAAGTCCCTTTCATCCAATGTTTTATACAGCAAAGTACCATTAAAGTAGAACTTTAATTAAATTAAAATTACCCCAGAATAATTATGCACATAACTATAAGCATATCCATACTAGTATCATCCAGAAAAAGTCCAGCATAATTGAGAAATCTAACTCATTCTGAGACGGTCAAGCAAGCAGCTTGCTGTAGAGGCCTGCACCATCAGTCCCTTCCTGTAGCTTCAGATACAATTAAACACCTCCTGGAGGAGACCAGGACAGATATCCCAGGCACACAGATGTCTCTTTGGCAAGATGTCTGCGCTGATGCCTGCCTGACCGTCTCAGAACAAATTGCATTTCTCAGTAACGCTGTACTTATTCTGGATAATACTAGTATGGATATGTTTATCATTATGTGCATAATTATTTGGGGGTAACTTTAATTTGGGTGATAGTTCTGCTTTAAGGCAGTATTTTCTGCTTTAAGCCAGTATTCCACCTTTGAATTTCTGTGCCCTAAATGCATTAAGTTGCACTTTTCAGCAATAAATGTAGATCCCATAATCTTGTCCATTCCTCCAGTTTTCCTCCTGAATAGTCAACACTGTTGAAGGTTTTTGTATAATCTGCAAAAAGGCATACCTTACCTTGCATATCACCAGTAATATCATTAATGAAGATGCGTAATTAAAGACAATGCAACATTTAGTAGAACTCAACAGTGGCAGATTCTGAGCTATGCTGCATTAGACACAAACAATTGTTCTGCAGAAAAATCCCTATTTAAAAAGATTTGAAGGAAATTCAAACTATTATGACTTCATGAACTCACATCTGGGAACATCAGAAGTTATTGACATGATCGATAAAACACTACTAAAAATAATCTTGAAAGCGATAGCTTGTTGGTAACAGTGACATTTTAAGACACATCAGCTGCCAATCTGTCAGTTTCTACTATGAAACAACTATCGTAAATCAGGAGCAGAAATTAAACCTTTGTACATCCATGCAATTAAAATGAAAATCTGGAAGTTAAAAAGAATAAGAGCATCAGCAAACAAGTTGGCTTTTAAAAATTCTCAATTTCTTTGGCCTACTATTTAAGCAATACCCTACTGGGCAATATCATTACCATAGTATTATATCATATAAAATTTTGAGTAAATTAAACCTTTGAGTGCCAGAGCCGTATGCAACGTATTGCTTCAACATGCATTGCGTACCCCTCTGGCGCTCAAAGGGTTAATCATTTCCATTTCTGACTACATGTGAATAATGCACAATAAAGGCTATACTCATCAGCAGAATTCTCACTCTTCATTTTTTATTAATCATCTTCATCATATATTGCCTCACATTTGACTTTCTTAACTATTTAACACACTGGCAGTTAAAGCACACAGCACATTACTGGAGTTTACAAGTTACCAGGACATTTAATGGTCTCTATCAAATGTTCTCCAGACATTTACACAGCAGAGTTTCTGTGTACAAAAAAATATTTTTTTTAATTAATGTTTGAAGCAATGTAATCTGTCAATGTGGCATGACAATGACAAATAGCCCTCAAATTGCTGATAATTTTGTCCAGTTTTGTAGCAAGTGCATAGAATGAAATAACTGTAAACCAGACTCTGTTATTCGAAATATTGTATCCTTCAGAACAATAGTTAATATAAAATATGTTTGATTGTACTAGATATGCAGAACAAACAGTGCATCAACATAAAAAGGTGAAATAAAGTTTATTTAGTGCTTTCATTGAAGGCTATGAAAAATGCAAGCTTGCTGTATTAGGCATAAAGAAACGGTGGCTCTCCAACTCTGATGAACAACAATTTCTAAAGGTTGGCTGAGGTTGATGTGATTGAAAGTCCAATTAACTAGATAGCCACAGATTTCTCATGATGCGGCACAGTGTGTGTATCACTCTAGCATTTAAGACTCTGTGGTGGTTCTTCAAAAGGGCGATTTGTGCACTGAAATCCTGTGACATCATCACAGGGTGTAGTTATGTCACATGACCACACTCACATAACCACACAAGAGCTGAGAAGTTCTCTGTGGCTCTCATCTTGGCAGTGTCGTTGAATGGCAGAAAGAAAATCCCCAAGTAAGGCCTAGATTTATATTAGATTGTTTATCACCCCTTCAGGGAATTGGCAGTTGAAAAAGTACATATATTTATCTTTAGCACAAATTAATACATCCAGTAATAACTTCATTGCAGGATTTCACAACTGAGCATGTTATCAGGATGAAAAAAAGGAAAAAAAAAAAGAGGATATTTGTGCAATAAAAATTGGACGTCAAAGTGGACTGAGGAATTAAAGCTTTCCTAAGCCTCTGCACTTTGTTTATAATTCTCTTTCTGGACATCTGTCTAAAGACTTAAGATCAAAGCTTCTACAGATGTTTGGGAAAAGTGGAGACTCTAGAATCATTCAAAGGACAGCAATTTTTGTTGAAGAATAAACTGCAATGATGAAAGCTCTGATATGATCTGAAATGTCATGAATGAGTCGTTTCAACACAAAATTAAGGAACAAAACAGCTACTAAAAATTCCAACTTAAAATAGATAAAAATGTGCAATGATTAATGGATTGAAAGCACTAAAGTATTTAACATCTCCAGCCCCATATAAGAAATTATTATTCTCACAAACCTCCTGCAGCACTCCCTGTAAGGAACTGCAGATGTACTCTATCCTGATAAAGAGAATTTTGGCCAAACTGATTCCTAAATAATCCTTGAAAACAATTGTCAATTTTTAGTATATATTTACAAATGAGTTACAAGTATAGTATTAGTATAAATGATGAGGTACACAGTTACCAAAAAGCAAAATACTTGGTTTTCTGCTTAATCAGGATGCTGGAGCACCACCTACTCAATGTGAGTAGATTTATCAGCTGTTACACTTGGACTTGGCAACCCGAGGCTCTCTATCTATGGAAGACAGCAATTTTGATCCCCAGCCAGCAGTTATGATTCCCAGCCATCAATTATCTATATGGGAATGCTGTAAATTGCAGTTCTCCAAAGCTTAAAGGGATAGTAATACTTCGTTTTAACTTTATTTTATTTTGAAGGCATTAAAAAAACATGAAGAATGATATAAGTCTTATGTCTCAAACCTTTATGGTTTAAGAGATATTCGCAAGCAAAGTTTCCCCCTCCCGCCCCTTTTTCCTAGTGTAAGCCATCTCTTCTCAGATGTGAATCTGGTTGTAAGACCAGACAGATAACAGCAGGGGACAATCTTCTTTGTATGAAAAAAATGAAAGCCCTTCCCCCCCTTGACAAGTTTTTCAGCTTTTTCCCTTATCTTAATTGAAGATTGTCCCTCTCTGCAGTCTACCTGGGCACCTCCCTTCTGATCTGGCTGAGCAGGGGGGGTTACTTTGCTTGTGAATATCTCTTAAACCATAAAGGTTTGAGAGATAAGACTTATATCATTCTTCATGTTTTTTTAATGCCTACAAAATAAAATAAAGATAAAACAAAGTATTACTATCCCTTTAAGAGCGTCAGGTTGACCAACCTTGTATTATACTGAACAATTATTTAATGACTGGCCAGAATAAATTGCTGTGTGCGTCATGGTTAGATAGCAGGACCATATTTTGATTTGAACTATATCTGCCCTCTGCATGTATGATGGGCAGTTTACCACCCACTCATTCCCCCTTCCTAATTCTTCTCTTCCTATCTTGCTCTCTCTGTTAACACTTCTTGTCTGTGTTCTACTACCACCCTTCACTGGACTTCTGATGATGGATCTTGAATTATAACAGTGAAAGGGTTACCAATTGCCTAATCCTTCCCTACCTACTTTTCATTTTATGGATATGCCACAATCCAGTCACCCAAGCCTTGCATCTATATGCAAAAGAAAGTTTAAGGCAACATGTTGATTGTGCAAGCCAAACTGCCTCCATCTAATGGTAGCCACTTTGTCAGTAACCCTGACAAATAGCCACCATAGCTGTGTGTGCAATTTATAATGCACCCACATATTCCAGTGAATTTACATTGCCATGCAGAAAAGTGGGACACCCACTGAAAACCAATTTCTCCCCACAATGCAAAGGGGCAGTAAAATCTAATTATGAAAATATATATGTTTTAGGGTTTTTCCTATTGATTAAAGCAAGGATACTCCCAGTGCTTTAAAAAAGTTTTAAACAGCAAATCTGCATTTTTTTAGAGTTTCAGTTCAATAATTTATCTTTATACGCAGACATAAGCTTTTCAAAATGGGTGTAGCACCAAGTCATAGGGGTAATTAGGATTTTTTCGGGCATGCTAAGGGGGGATATTGTTAGGAAGTGGTAGTTTTCCTTTAGACCATTAGTTTAGATGGACACTAAGGACCATACACAGGAAGGCGAAGAGGTGGAATTCTCAGCAAATTGCACCATGTCTCTTTGGAGACCTCTAGCATTGAAATGGTTAAACTTGCAATTTAAGTAAATGGGAATGGTAATTAGTGTCATATAATGCATTTGTTTTGCTTCAGTACTGCACATCTTTAGCTTACAGAATATTGTCATTACAGCCCAGAATTAATTCTGCTCCAGTAGAAAACAAATCTAGTTATTTCAAGTGTCTGCATATCTGTGGCCATGAAAAGCTTTTCTTTAGTGGTCAAAATGCTGACCCCATGAGTCTGACTGCTGTGGAGTGAGGTTAATCTGTTCAGTTTAAGTACCTCTAGTGGCCAAGCTTAAACTTGACACGGGTGTTCACACATTCCATTGAGGTCAGTGGGATCCTTGTCTGACCAAAAAGGAGCCCAGTCTAAATGGGTTATGGTGTGTGATATTGCATGTGGTAGAAAACATTTAACCTCTCAAAACAGTTCATTGGCAGCACAAGGGAGGAAAATATGTAACCTCAACAGGAAGCTATTAGAATAAACTTATTGAAGTTTCCTGTTTGATGGTAGAGACTTCTCCATAGCATCTCATTTGAAGAGTTTATAGTGAAAAAAATAACAAATGAAGAAGTAAATAAGAAATGGCTACAAGTAACAGAATACGTAAATCAAAAGAAAATAATGAAATCAATGTAGTGTCCAGCTGGGAAAACAACAAAATTAAACAGAAGAAACATTAAATGCTTATGATAACTGATTCCTGGATGTTAAAAAAATATTTTAATTTAACCAAAATAAAATCAAAAGCTACATCAAGCAAAGTCAACAACTGTATTAGTAGCTAAAATCAAAATCCTATGTCAGTTGTCCTTATAGTCCAGATATTGTCCAGATAGTCAGTGTAGGCCACTGCCTAGGGCTCCAGATTTTGAGTTTGGCCAGAGCAAGCTCAGTGTGATTGCATCAGTTTATATACCCCTTTACAGGTTATTATTTAAAGGGATAGTAATGTTTTAAATTAAGGATATCATTAGTCTTCTTTATGGAAAATAGAACAGTTAGCTCTATATTTAGATCCTTACTTTTATGTAGTTCTCAGGTTATTCAATACAGAAGGATCCCCTGTCCGCCCCTTCTGGCAGCCTCCCACTAAATCATCATTCTGGTTGCATGACCGGACGGATGCAGATTTACAATAAAGAAGTCTCTGCAATGTACTTAATCTAAAACATTGCTATCCCTTTAACCCCTTGGATGCTAGAGAGAATTAAATGCATTGCAATGCAACAAGGGGTTAAAGATTTTTTGTCCTTGCTTGATTATAGAACAAGGGTATTTTCACTGCCAAACTTGTGGGTAGGACTGGAGGGAGAGACCATTTGATAAACTGGGGTGTGGCCATGGTTGTCTTTCCTAGGGATGCCTGGGATGCAAATACTGCCCTGGGTACATTGACGTTTTTGTGTACTGTGGATACTGGTGTAGGATGCCACTGCCACATTTTTTCTATCAAGATGTGGACGCTTGCTTTGTTACTAGTTACATTCACGTAACTATGATAAGAGTATGCTGGGATGGTTCAGATGAGGCCTGCAGAATATGTTGAATGGGTGTGCCAGCTCATGGCAGCCAATCCCCTCCCAGTACCACTGACAAACCTGCACTCTCGTGCAACATATTCTTTATAATGTGACTGCTGAATTTCAAATGTAAATGTATGTGAACTGGTATGTTTACTAGATAATTCTGCTATTCATTAAAACACTTTAAGAAGTGGTCTGCAGATCCCAGACTGTGGGAACTGGTGCCAGTCTTGGATGCCATGTCCATAGAGGCAAACAAACTAAAGCAGTCACAGTGTATGAGCTTACTTAACTCTTTAAGAACCGGAGGTGTGTGCATTGCATTGCAAAGCAGTGTGTTGTACATCCACCTGGTCGTTAAAGATTATGACGTGCAGGAAACAGTGTTTGAGGTCCTGGTGTCCTGCAATACAGGCTGTAATGTCCACCTCCATGGATATGACATCCAGGACTGACTGAAGATGTTATTTCTTGAACAAAAGACAAAAGGACAAAATTCATAGGGATCATTAGGATTTTCTGACATAAGGCCTCATCTACAATAGTAAAGCGGTGCAATTCTGAATCAAACAAAGCACACAATAGAGGAGAAATACAACTTCCCTTTGCGTTAAGTGAGGTTTTTAACCCATTGAATGCTAGTGAGGTCTCTAAAACAATGCTTTGGGGACTCCTCTACCAATCAAGGGGGGAGAGTCCCATTTAGAGCAATGTAAGCTTGGGAAATCTTGATTTCTCCCCTATGGAGCAGATGGTTTCCCCCAGAACTGAATCTCTTTACTTTTGTGGATAAGAACCATTGTAACGTCAGGGTGGTGCTATCATCATTAGGAGGTTTTAGTTCTCCTTTAACCATTTGCAATACATTTGATACCTCTCTGGCACTCAAAGGGTTGAAGGCAATGGCTTTTTCCCCACTAAGCATAACTCTCATTATACAGTACCATTTACCCATATTTAATGTATAACCTGGCACCCAAGTTACCACATGTAAAACTGCAATATCATGTTACGCCTCTATCCCCTTTCCAATCTGTAAATGTAGCAATGGTCTGAGAACATTTAGCAATTGCCTCTAGCAATCAACTTCGCTACTAAAACGCCACAAAGTAAAGAAAGGATACAAAGTATCAGTTTAACATGCTTTAGTATAGGCTAGAGCTTTGGTTACAATATTTCTAGTTACTTTATTAGGCCTCTTTAGAAGATGACAGAATTGTTACAGGATATTGCAACAGTTCTGGTGCAGGAGGTGTATGTCCTAAAACCGGCCGATGTGAGTGCCCGCCAATATTTGTGGTCAGACCTAACCATACCTAAGTATGTAATAGTCGATAGAGGTGTGCTCTTCACCAACGATAATAAGGCCTAACGAGAGGGCCCATGGTGAAACAGAAAATGTGTTTAAAAAAATAACCAGAAAAAGGGGAAAATTTGTAAAAGGGGTAGGTAACCTGAAAAGAAATAACACTACTCCTTGTGTGCTCTTTCCTGGGTATATGAGTGGGAACTCGGTCCTCCCACAATTCCAGGCTAACCAATAGCCTTATTACTAGTGGTCGGACCTGACCATACTTATGTATATAATAGTCAGTAGAGGTGTGCTCTTCAGCGACGATAATAAGGCCTAATAAGAGGGCAAAAATAATAAAGCTCTAACACAGAGAAATAATAGAAACCTTTCGTCACCATGATATCATGCACAAGCGAGTTACAATGGCAACTTACGGAAGGCCTGCCTAACCTCCACTATTGGTAGTGGTATGTATGACATGTAATTGGATGATTTCCAGAGTCCCATACACTTAAAGATATGCACCGGTATCCTACTCCGGGAGGCTGAAGTAGCAGCCCCTATCTGAAAAGAGTGACCAGAAAACCCACTGAGGTTTAGCCCTAATCTAGTGATGATGATCTTTAAGTATTTTATAAATATAGCAGTAATGAGGGGTTTCCCATAGTAGGGAAGTAAGGGGCTGTTGCTTGGTTTACCCTGAAGGGTAAGTAGGTAAGCATGCAGGTAGGATACTGGGCACCAAGCGTTAAATGACTGGTAGAAATGAACCTTCGTGGGAGGACCTACCTGGTTAGTTTTAGTAGTAATCAAAGATAACACATAATGATCCGTATAGCGAGATAACTCAGCTATCCTTAAAAACCTTCCAGATGCTCTAGAAGCAGTCACTTCTCCAGGTCTCATAAAACCATAAAAGAACAAAAATATGGTTGCCAACATAGTATTGTTGGTTATGACAGAAAAGGGTCTGGAGTCTAGGACCTGACAAATGGCTCTGAAAAGATTCCCATCAATGGGTAGTCTAGGAGTGGCCTTACGCTGGGAAGATTTCATGATACCCCTCAGGGCTGATTTAATGGGGTGGCAAGCCAAGAGCGATTTGTGATTGCTAAGATAACACAGAAATGTTGTATGCCTACCACATTTATCTTGAAGGTATTGTAAGCAAGGTGTAAGGTAAAACGGCAATATGAAATGAAAGATAAAATGGTGCTGACTGCATAAGGATTTTTAGGCCTAAAAGTGGTGATGAACATCTGAAATAATGTCCAGGCTCTGTCATAATACTTCTTTGTGTTCGCCGCTAAGGTCTGGTGCATGAGTGCTTGTGCCCCCTGTAAGTGAAGTTCTAATCCATCATCACTGACTTTATGTGTATGAACAGTGCATGTCCTGAACACCTCCCCTATACCATGCCCAGGAAAATGAAATGACAACACTTTCCTCAGCAACGTATTAGTACATAGCATTAAATCTTTAACACCTTTAGGGCAGAATGCATTAAAGCTTAGCATTCACTATTAATTAGAAATCCATAAATGTATGCACTGTTTGCGAATTCTCACATTTTGATGCAAGAAACATACTAATGCCTTGATGCTGAATAGCACATGATCCTAAACTAATGGCACAGTTAGTGAATGCCCCTAAATTCGTGGCAAAGTTAATGAATACTCCTAAATTTAATGGCAAAATTAGCCAGGCGTGTGAAAATGTGCTAATTGCTTTTGCTGAATTAGATGTAAACGCTCATCCTTTCACAAATGGTGGACATTTTGCCACGCCCATTCTTAATCCTTTGAGTGCCAGAGGGGTACAGAATGCATTGCTTTTTGCTGTTAATCATTTTGTCATCAAAGATACACTATAAATATTGACTGTGAACATTTCTAGCATTCCACCCTTAGCTCCAGAGGGTTATGCAGCACTTTGCTTCACAATGTGTTGGCTACCCCTTTGGTACTCAAAGGGTTAAGGATCAGAGAGGCGCGTGCAGCACATTGAGATCTATTGACATTGAAGGATAATGTGGATCTAGGTGGAACGCTCTGCCATGCAGAATCACTAGACTACTACATGTTTTCTTTCTTTTGTGATCAGTAGATGATACAGGTCATGATTGCCTAAAATACTGTCCTTCATACACAAAAAAAGAGGTTAAACATTTTTACGTATTTTCATGCAAAACTTACAGACATATAAAAATCATGTCTTTTTGTAAATTTTTTCTGTTAAAAAATATACAGTCTTGCACAAGGTTGACGGTCAAACTGTAGCTAATGAAATCAAGGTACTTTTGAAGGACAAATGAAAATCTGCAGTGGATGTTAACCCCAAGTATACTAAGTTAATGAACAATCAACAATAAAACTTTAGTCCCAGCTAGAATGTACAGAATGCCAGAGGGATTAACCTCTTATGTCTCAGAGAAGCCTGCAGTGCTGGCATACACAATGTGTGGTAGTCTTGTTTAGGATTACTGGGGTCAGTCACTAGTAGACGAGATTTCGTCACCCCTGTGGGTTTCAGAAGCTATTATGCTTGTAAGACAATGAGCTATACATAGAGAACTATGGCCCTGATTTATAAAAGCAAACTGGAGTTATTCTGGAGGAAACCAACTGCACCATAGGGGACACATATAAATTCCTAAATTCCCATGCATTCAAGGGGTTAAAAGCCCAATTTACTTTAACAGGAATTTTTATTTGTCCCCTATGGTGCAATTGGTTTATTCCAGAAGAACTCTAGTTTGCTTTTATAAATCTGAGCTTATGGGCCTAATTCAGCAAGCTAGGTGGTGCAGTTCTGGAACAATCCAACTCTGCCATAGGGCACAAGTCAAAATTGTCCAAATTGCCATTGAGCTAAATTGGATTTTAAACAGATTGAATGATAGAGAGGTCTTCTTTAGCATTTAAGGTGTTAAAAGTCCCATTTCAGGCAAAGGAGATCTGTATTTGACCCATGTGGTGAAGTTTGTTTGCCCCATAATTGAACCATTTAACATGTTGAATGACACCCCAAGAGCGTTATCTATCAAGGGTGAAAGGTGCAATCTTGAGCAAATAATCTGCACTATAAGGCACAAATCAAAATTCCAATTGATTTAAATGGAGCTTTTAACTCCTTGAATGCAAGGGAGCCCTCCATTTCACTGCTTTTCAATGCGCTGGAGACCTCATGAGCATGGTCATACATGGGAACTCTCCAATCTGCCTTGGAGACTCTGGCTTTTAGAATTAGTTACCGGTTCTCTGGGGACAGAGACTCATTCTCCAGCTGCAGTGAATTACCTGAGTGACTCTGCCCACCTCTCCTCCTTCCCTACTTCTTCCCACCCTGTTCCACCCACTTCCTACCAACTTCCCAGCCCAATCCGAATTAAACCCCACCCAATTAAGCCCACCCACTTTATGATGAGAATCACGTCATTAACATAAGCTAGTCTCAGCCCATGAGTCCTCTACAGGGGCTCCACAGAAGGAAGTCCCAGTAATGCCTTTGGTGCAGTTGGTTTACTCCGGAATAACTCCAGTTTTGCTTTTATAAATCTGCACTGTTGTTACTAAGACTTGTAGTCATGCAAGCGCAAGTACATTAGAATCAAACAAGTCTTTTATTACATGCATTAAATTGCCTATATATTTTTTATTATTTATTTCATCTTCACTTTATTTTTGTCCCTGACAGTCATACCTGGGAACTCTCAGGTTTGACTCTGAGACTTGAATCTCAAGGTGGAGGGACCAGTTCTCATGGTGAGAAAGCCAACTGTTAACTGCTGTATGATCTGCACTAATTAACTGCTTTTTAATCTCTAAACTGGTGCCATTCTTACCAAAAAGGCTGAGGGAGAAGTCTGATATGCCCTATAAGTGTTAAGGCAGTGAAATCTCCAAATTGTATCATGTTAGGTGTTACTTGAACAGTGACTGGTGTACCTTTTGGTTAAGGCATGCAGGTGCCTATCACCCACCATCTATGATTTCGGGACTTATCACTTAATATTTAAAAAATCTCAGGGTCAGTACTTTTTTAACCCTTGCTTCCATGTGCCTAGAGGGATTCAGCGCCACCGCACTGATGAGGCCCATATAGGCCGAAACGTACGTCTGTGGTTATGCTGTTTCTCTCGTGCCGAGAGGATTTGCCTGACATTTCGGAGCTGGACTGTCTGTGGGCAGGACCAGTCTGATATGGACATGGAGATTTCCTCTCTGCAATGGCACATGGGAGTAAGAAACGTGAGTTGTAGCACCATTGAGAGGCTACCATGCCTAGAACAAGACACTTTACCTTGTTCGTGCTTGATGGGTGCTCCTCACAATTCTGTTTGTCTCCCTCAGTACTTTTTTAACCCCTTAATGACCCTTGACCATGCTGGCACGTCATGGGTAGATTTACGTTAAGGACCCATGACGTGCCAGAACGGTCATGGAATTTAGGGCTCCCCATGCGGTTGCACGCCGTTCGGGGAGCCCTGAACCGCATGCAACAAAAAGAAAAAGGTCCGTGGTGACAGCCGCATGTGCGATCATCTGTCCTTAAGGGGTTAAAGTTCCCAGTTATGCTGAGCCTAAGCTCCCTGAGCATATTTCAGTAGAGTTTTCTGGTAGTCAGCCATACAGAACAGTGGAACACTGAGGCAAATCTACAATGGTGATTCCACCATAAATCAGGTGCTGGAATCTCCTTTACATCCCTAAACCTGCAAAAAACGCCAATTTAGTAAGCTACATACTCCAGAAACCCTCCCCTTAATGTTACTTACTCCAAGGCGGGGGGAAGGATAATGCAGTCTTTGGGCATTTAGAGACATTCCTTTAGTCAGCGTCAAGATCAACACCATGTATTAACAAGACATAGACAACTTGGTAGCTGTCTCTGTCCGTTTTCCTGAGCATGCTGCAGGGCAGGCATTTGGAGCTTTCCAGCATTAAAAGGCTAATGCTGGTGGAATACATCTGATAGTTTACACTAGAGTTGTACCCTTAAGTGTGGCCACTGGCATCACAGACTAATACCATACTGCCACACAGATGCATTTGTACATAAACCTCACTATCCATGCAGAACTGAGTGCTCTGTGTGGCATATGCCAGCTTTTATAACATTATATCTTTTCTACTTTGTTTCAGTATACTTTCATTCACCATCCCAGGAGGATCCAGGGAGCTCAATGTTAGGGACAGAAACCTGCAATTTAACTGTAATTTAACCCTTTGAATGCCAGAGAGGTATCCAATGCATTGTTCTACAATGATTTGGATATCTCTCTGGCACTCAAAGGGCAAAAGGGAAATCTTTTATTTGTCCTCTGTGATGTGTCCTCAGTTCTGGTTCTGTAATGACGCTTTTAACCCACTGAATGCTAGAGAGGCCTCCAATGTATTGCTTTGCAGTGCACTTAAGACTTCACTAGCATTTAAATCAAGGGGAATTTGCCCAGTCTGTATTTGTCCTCTATGATATACAGCCTGTGCCCAAAACCGCTCTTTATTGCTTTTGTGTATAAGGCTCACAAACAAAGTAGAACAAATATGGGGCAAATGACCTGTCCCTAGGAAGGGGGAATAAAAAATCCCATTAAGTGGGGTTTTTAACTAGTGTTGAGCGAGCACCCCGATGCTCGGGTGCTCGGGTGCTCTGACCGAGCACCGCCGGAGGCTCGAGTGCTCGGCCGAGCACCCGAGCCCCATTGAATTCAATGGGGCGACACGAGCATTACAGCAGGCACCCCCTGCTCTGATGAGGGGAGGGTGCCTGGTCAATGCCCCCCTTCATCTCCACAATGCCCCTCTTCCACAATGTCCCCCTTCCACAATGTCCCCCTTCAACTCCGCAATGCCCCCTTCATCTCCGCAATGTCCCCCTTCCACAATGTCCCCCTTCATCTCCGCAATGTCCCCCTTCCACAATGTCCCCCTTCATCTCCGCAATGCCCCCTTCATCTCCGCAATGTCCCCCTTCCACAATGTCCCCCTTCATCTCCGCAATGCCCCCTTCATCTCCGCAATGTCCCCCTTCATCTCCGCAATGCCCCCTTCATCTCCGCAATGCCCCCCTTCCACAATGTCCCCCTTCCACAATGTCCCCCTTCATCTCCAAAATGTCCCCCTTCATCTCCAAAATGTCCCCCTTCATCTCCACAATGCCCCCTACCTCCAGTCCCTGGTGGTCCAGCGGAGCGTCTGTAAGATCTGTGCCTCCTTCCGGCACAGATTCCTGCCACCCGAACATGGCGGGCGAGCACATGGCGGTACTCGACGAGTACCGCCATGTGCCGAGCAGAGCGATGCTCGAGCCGATCCGAGCATCGGCCGAGCATGCTCGCTCAACACTATTTTTAACCCCTTGACTGCTAGAGAGCTCTTCAGTGCATTGTATTGGCTGTGCAATGTGTTGGAGATCTCTACAGCATTCAGTGGGTTAAAAGTTCTATTACAGAAGCAGAACTGGAGCAATTCCAGAACAAAACAACTGTATCACAGAAGACAAATAAAAATGTCCACTGGGTTAAGTGGGGCTATTAACCTCTTAAATGTTAGACAGAGTGAAAGCATGCTATTTCCCTACGCTCTATTGTAACAGACTTGAGTAACCCTTAAAGCAATAGTAATACCTAGTTTAAACTTTATTTATTATTATAGGCATTAAAAAATATTTAGAACTTTGTACGTCTTATCTCTCGGACCTTTATGGTTTGAGAGATAATCAAAAATAAAGTGCCCTCTTCCTGTCTGTTTTAGTCAAGTCTGACATCTAGCTGACAGACTTGGATTCTGGTCTGCAGACTGGCCGGCAGCTCTTCAGCAGAGCCGAGATCACAATCTTTACACAATCTTTACAAATAACTACTTCATTGGAATGGTCTACAAAGTGTGCTTGCAAACCAAGCACACTTTGTAGACAGTTCCAATGAAGTCATTATTTTCAAAGATCGTGATCTCGGCTCTGTTGAAGAGCCGTCAGCCGGTCTGCAGACCAGAATCCAAGTCTGTCAGCTACAGCGCTGACGTCATAGAGGGGGAGAACTTTAGTTTTGAATATCCCTCAAACCATAAAGGTTTGAGAGATAAGACTTACATAGTTCTTAATATTTTTTAATGCCTATACTAATAAATAAAGTTTAAAATAGGTATTATTATCCCTTTAAGGTGTTGAATGCCCCTCTGATCCTTGAGGGGTAAAAACTTGATTCAATGTGTTGCGTACCTCTCTGGCATTCAAAGGGTTAAACCAAGGTTGGCCACCTGCAGCCCTCCATCTTTTGTTACAATAATCCTCAGCTAGTCTCCCACCCCTCACAAATTGTATTAAAAGGATGGAACTGATAAACATTGGCCCTTTAACCCTTTGAGCGCCAGAGGGGTACGGAACACATTGCAAAGTAATGCATTCCATACCCCTCTGGCACTCAAAGTGTTAAGGACCATTGGGAGGAGAATGCACATTTCTCTGGTTCTTAAAGGGTTAAGGAAAAGTAAAGTCTTGGATAAATTTAATAGTTACCCTAAATGTAACTAAATATATGAAATGTAACAGTGGGATGCTGCAAGCTCAGAGTTGGCATATTTCTTCCTGTCCTGAATAACAGTAGGCTTATTCATGATTGTCTAGACAACTTCAAACAAAAGAAAACTACTGGAGGCAAACAGCTGCAAATCCCTAACATCGCTGAACGACTCGAGCTGCATTTTATCTTGGTCCTGTACCTCTTACTGTAAGGACATCTGAAGACAGTAAAACTCATGTACACTGCAGGAAATACTTCACTACGTTACCCCATGTGGCTTTAAAGGGAAATATCGGAAATCAGCTATTGCTTTTCTCCATCTTGTGAAAAGAAAAAAAAATTGTATTCCTCCATTAATCTCTATATGTATAGTATTATTATATTAATCATGAGTGTCAGAAGAGTATCCAACATAGAGTCATCTCTATGGCCCTTAAAGGGTTACAGTGATAGTAAGGTTTAATATGGAAGCAATGTATTGCAGGGTTTATCCTGCTGAGTAAAACAAGGGTACTCAAAATGCTTAGAAATGTTTTATTCAAAAGTTATCACAGGTTAAGCTTCAACTTTTGGGGCACTCCTTACATGGCCTGAAATGTTATGGCGGTGCTGTTGCTGCAGTAGTCTATGGATAATTATGGCCTGTTGACAATAACACTCCATAGGATACTGCATCAACAGCACCACTGCAAACACTGAGGCCATGGAAGTACTGCAGCCAAAAATGCAAGTTTTAGCTGCAATAACTTTTGAACAAAGCTACTCTAAGCAGTGAGAATTCCCTCATTTTTTACTCAGCAGGATAGATCCTGCAAAATATTTTTTCTATACTGCTACTATCCCTATAACCAGGTACCAGGAGAATATTTATAAAATAAATTACCTTTTTCATCCTGTTGAAGAGGGGCAATTCTGAAGCAAACCAACTGTGCCATAGGAGAAAATGAAACATCCCTCAAGGGGTTTGCAAACAATTGAATGCTAGAGATGTCTTCAATGCATTACTTGAGTTAAAAGTCCTATTTGAATCAATGAGAATTTTAATTTCCCAGTATGGTGCAGCTGGTTTGCTCTAAAATTCTACCTTTTTAGCTTGAGAAATAATGCCACAGGGGGTTATACACTAAGGCAACAAGATATAGCTAAGACAACTGACTCCCTAAAGCAGAACTTTTATGGCTGTTAAAAACAGGAGTAAGGATATCCAAACACAGCAAAATGTTCTTACTCTTCACAACCATGCTCTCAGAAAGGAAGATGATCAACTAAAGGAGAAAACAGCAGAACCTAGAAAACTGCTTATGCGGACAGCCTTATGTCTATCACATGCACGCTTAAAGGGATAGCAATGTTTCAAAATAAAAGCAGCTACAATTAATCTTCATGGAGAGTTGCAGTTCAAGAGTAATTGAATTATAAAGTATCCCCCTCCCGCGCCTTTTACTGATGTAACACTGCTCACCTCAGAACAGAAAGGTGGTGACCAGATGACTTGCAGAGAGGGACAATCTTCAATTGGCATAATGGAAATACCTGTGAAGGGGGGGCAGGGTTTTCATTGTTCTCACAGTAAGAAGATTGTCCCTTGCTGTGAGCTGTCTGGCCCCAGGACCAGATTCCACATCTGAGGGGAGGTGGCTTACACTAGGCAAAAGGGGCGGGGTATACTTTATCATTCAATTACTCTTGAACTACAACTCTGACAGTATTGAAATAACACTCTCCATGACCAAAAATACTATGAAGATTAATTGGAGCTACTTTTATTTTTAAACATCACTATCCCTTTAAGTTCCATCAATGTATTAACTTCTACCACCTCTGTTGGCAGGCTATTCCACCAGGGTAGCAGCCAAGAAGCCGCAACTTACCAAAGACTTTGATGGAAAGGCACTTTTCATGGACCTCTCCGAAGTGACTCTGTTAAGGAAGAAACAGTTTGCTGTCACCACCAATGAGCTAAGAGATAACAGAATGCCCTATCACTGGGGTTTTCCGATTTGCCTGAGTATAGTGAAAAAGAGATCGCTTAACCTCTTCAGAGAACCTGACACAAAATTATAATGCCCTCATAGCCTGGTGAATCACCAATGAAAAGCCACCACTTCCCTTGAGGCACTCACTGGAAAAAAAATAAGACTGGCAGCAAGTGGATAAGAAGACAAACAGGAACATTTCTCCTGATGGCTAAGTATATACATATTTTATACTTCCTCTTTGGTGTTATTTAGCCCTATTCTGGTATCTGGGATGATTACCCAACCTTGCCCTAGTTAAACGTATTTTGTTCGACTTTTATGGTTATTCCATATAATGCTTTTGGGTCCTTTCTGAGACTCATCATTCCATCTCTCCAAATTGTCATTTGGACTTTTCTCTTATAGAGACGACCTTGCCTCTATTAGACTCTAATTGGAAGCCTGTACTATTTATGATAAAGACCCAATCTCTACTCATTTGGGGTTTTTACCCTTGCAATTTACTACTACTACTACGTTGCTCTGTTATTCTGATATATCAGCAGAGATCCTATATACTTAAGTTACAATTCTATTATTGTTTTCAAAACAAAACACAGAAGGTACAGGCAATTTAAATAGGTCAATTTAATGACTAAAAGATGTGTCAGTAACAGGCCCATTTTAAGAGGTTAAAAGTCCAATTTAAATAACTGGAAATTTCAGGAATTTATTTTTCTTCATCATGGGGCAGTTGGTGTTACCCTGATTTGCTCCACTTTTGTTTTTGCACATGGCCCAGTGTGAACTAATTAAATGAAACTCAATCAGTGCTATTTATTTGCACTGCTATTTAAAGGCATGCTTTTATTAGATTTGCCACTAAGTGTTCAATCCCAGAGCCTGCATGCTCAACCCCCATAGGCAATCAAGTCTTGACAGTGGCTGCCTACGACAACGGCATTGCATCAAATGAAGCCCATCCCCCTCAAAATGGTTGATAAGAGCATTTTTGCTAGCTGCCTAGTATGTCCAAGGGCCTTATGTATGTAAGAAAATTGTAGTTGTTCCAGAGCAAAAACTACTGCCATATGGAAAAAAAAAATCCCCATATTTCCATTGAATTAGCATAATTTATCACCTTGAATGCTTTTAACTTCTTGGATTCCAAAGCAATGTGTTGGGAGTCCTCTCTAGCATCCAAGGGGGTAAAAGGCCAAGTTATATCAATGGAAATTTTTTATTTCTTCCCTGTGGTGCTGCTGTTTTTTCTGAGGATCGTCATGGCCATTAGTATAACATGCTTAATGCCCTCTAAGAATCAGTAAACTTCTGAGAGCCACAGAGCTTACCTCCTGAAGGTTCATAAAGAAAAAAGTACCTCAATATTACCATCCTTTTCTATGGAAAACTTTTGTCAGTGACTCACCTTTTCCAGAGAATGCAACAACATAGGTAACTGAAATCTGTCAACTAGAGGTTTATGTTAATGTAAAGAAACGTGTTTAAACTGTAGTAACTCTGAGAAGACATACCTCTACATAAAATGTATGTAGCCCTAAAATAGACTTTTTTATTTTTAACGAAAAATAAATGTACTCCTTTTAGGAGAAACCCTGTAGGGATGGCAGTGCTATTCTATGACAATAACTAACCTGGATGATTGTATGTTCTGATTTCTAATGTATGCGGTTATGTGGTCCTGTAGAAACAAAGGTTAAACAGAAGTTTTTCACTCCTTACAACAGACGTATGATTAGACATTGCTTAGATAAAGCCATTAGCAAAAGTATTTGTTGTGTTTTGTTGCAATAAAATAAAATTATATTGAGCCTTTGATAAATCTAAGAATGGTGAAATGCAACCAGGAAAAGAGGATGGCTTGTATGTCCCTAACCCCAAAACATTTTTTTGCTCTGATGGTTACTCGATTAACTTACCAATGAAAGATATTTTACTCTTACCTTATGATGTGATATGTTGGCCAGTTACCCAATTATTTTTGATGACATGAATACATAAATGTAGGAATGACACTGACTAATTTCTTTTGCATCACCCGGTTAAAGATAATAGGCTGTATGGGGGCAACCAGAACACATAGTGGTGCTCCATAACAGGTTTAGCGGATAATATATCTATATGCTTGTAATGGTTTGTTTGACACACAAACACAGTGGTTTAGGATAAAACACAGTTTTATTGAAAACACAGTATTATAATAACCCTCACAGGTCCTGTAGTATTTTAACAGAATAATACAGACACAAGACAGGTTACATATACATATGCCTACATAGGTCCAGTATAACCATAGAATCCGTAACAGAATATACTGACACAGGTCAGGCGGAATACGAAGGATTCCCAGGGTATCGGTACTGCATTGGTTAATGGTCTTCAGCGAGTGTAAACAGTCCCATGTGAAGAGAGGTCTGTGATGGAGCTCACTCAAGATAGAGAGCTTAAGGATAAGTAACACCCAGTAATAGGTTAGCAGACAAACGTGAACTGACAGAGTAGTATCAGAAACTGAGCAACCTATAACACTGCCGTAGCAGTAACGGAGAACAGGCAACTAGGGTTTGTGCCGTAGCAGTAAACAGAGATAGGCCACTTGCACACTGCCGTAGCAGTAACGGAGACTAGGGCACTTGCACTCTGCAGGAGCAGTAACGGAGACAAGGCCACTGGCACACTGCCGTAGCAGTAACGGAGACTAGTCAACTTGCACTCTGCAGGAGCAGTAACAGAGACAAGGCCACTTGCACACTGCCGTAGCAGTAACGGAGACTAGGCCACTTGCACTCTGCCGTAGCAGTACCGGAGACTAGGCCACTTGCACTCTGCAGGAGCAGTAATGGAGACAAGGCCACTTGCACACTGCCATAGCAGTAACGGAGACTAGTTCACTTGCACACTGCCGTAGCAGTAACAGAGACTAGGTCACTTGCACTCTGCAGGAGCAGTAACAGAGACAAGGCCACTTGCACACTGCCATAGCAGTAACGGAGACTAGTTCACTTGCACACTGCCATAGCAGTAATGGAGACTAGGCCACTTGCACTCTGCAGGAGAAATAACGGAGACAAGGCCACTTGCACACTACCGTAGCAGTAACGGAGACACACAACTGAGCACTGCCGTGACAAGAACGGACTGGGCAACTGAGCAACTCGCCCTGAGGTCACAACCAACGGGGAGCGTCACGAATACCTAACCGATAGGAATGTCGCCAAGGCGACACAGAGGCAGCCAGAGCAGGAACATCAACCAAGCCGGGTCAGTACACGGAGCAGGAACGTCTGCCAAGCCGGATCGGTACACAGGAGCAGGCGAAGAAGAATGATCAGGCAATCCGGGTTGGTTCACAGGCAGGAGACGAGATGCAGAGTAGTCAGGCAGGCCGGGTCGGTACACTGGGAATACTGAGAGCAGGAACAAGCACTGGTACAGGAACAGCAAGAAAGGGCACCAGAGGGGTGCCAGAACCCAGTATATAAAGGCCATACTGGGCGGGACAAGCACAGAATAGCCAACAGGAGTAAAGCACAGTGTAGACTGACAGAATGTCGCAAGGGGAGCACGGGCACCGTGATACTGCTACATTGTAGCAACACAATTAATTAGGTTTTAATCTATGCTATCAGAGTCACACTGAATAAATAATCTAATAAATCTTGGCTATTTTGTAGTGGATTACTGTTTCAATTTGGTTTCATCTTGTTTCTGCCTTTTCGATGTGATATACTGGCCAGTTAATCACTTTTGATAGCATATACTTTTTAATACCGGTTGAATTTAATATTCACCCAGCTAGGGCAATTAACAGTGATCTATTAGTGTGGAGCAGTCAGTGACAACGTGAATACATAAAGCTGCTTCTCAATCAGCTTCAGAGTACGCTATGTATGTAATTACTATGTTGTAGCATGACTAAGTTACTAATATCTAATTTTTGCCAAAGTCACATATTTAATATTAGGGTTTACCAGTACCCAGTTAAATGACATACTGATAATATTGGTAATTTGACCACAGTGCTAACTGTCCATTAGATTGCATGTGATTTTCACAAGTTACTATGATGTATGGTTAACTGTACTTTTACCTACAACAGTAACATTACTGTTTTTAATTTAATCTGAATCTTTGATGTGGTTCTAATATGATATTAATAGTAATACAATAAAAATTAAGTTTTATTGTTTCTTTTGTGCCCCCTCATATTTTGGGATTATTCCACATTGCCTACAGAATAAGGGGTGGGTTTGTTGCTATTATATCTGTTTTCCTTTCTTTTCTACTTATGGGTTTATGCCATACTAACAGATCAGCACATCCCCTTTGGTTTATCTAACACCCTGTAACACATATTCAAGTGGGCTCCTATTGCTTTTCTAAAAGTACCTTGATGCACAGAAAATCAGATACCCCAAATAAAAAGTATGCTTTCATGCCATTAAGATATTATGATAATACTGGACAATTTACCTCATGTCATTATTGACATAAACATCAAATAACCCCAATTTCTTTCAGAGATCCATTAAAAAGCAATATATTTCAATTGTGTTGTACACAACCATATATATATATATATATATACACACACACACACACACACACACACACACACATATACACACACATATATAAATATAATTGAACACTTGAATGGAATTATACCCTAAGAAGGAATGTGGCATTGATTTTTTTTTACTGATTACTGCGAGAAGGACTCTTACCCAGAGATATACTTCTGTTTGGTTATGTTCACATGAGCTATTTGAGCAGCAATTTTGCCTTATTCCCGCCACTGGTGGTTTTTTTTTATCTACACTGTCTTTTGTTCCACAAGTGATTCTGCATGTTTTTTTAAGCCATGTACGATCAGCTGTTGCCCATTTTGGACAATCATTCATTGAACGTTGCCCTGCACACTGCAACATTCAAAGTGGCTATGTGAACAATTTGAATGGTAGCCCATTAGGTCTCCATGAGGATCGCTTCTGCTGCAACTTCCCTACATTAAACACGGGACAGCTGCAGCAAGCAGCAAGAGAGTGTAAATTGTACAGGTGATACCTACTTTGTTATTTTGTGCACGGGTAATATTGCTCAAACATCATTGCTGTGATTATGTCTGCAGTGTATTAACCTGACGAGTACTACAGGGGTATTCAACACATTCCTAAATTATGTGTTGCATACACCTCTGGCACTCAACCAGCTAAACAAATTACAAGCCACTTATTCCTAGGCTCCTCTGTAAATTAACTTGATTGACCTATGTTAGCATTGCCTAACTACACATTGATTTGCAAAGCACTGATCACCCCTTTGGCTCTTAAAGGGTTAACTAGTAAAAGGCTAGGATAGTCCCATGGCTAGAAAACAAAAGCAATCAGAGCTTTCAGAAGTTGCCTTTCACATTACAACTATAGGGCATTGTCCTGTCATTGATGGTATCACAGCATGGTAGCAGGAATGCCTAAAGAAGAGCAGCTGTTTAGCTATGGTAAACAAAAAGGAAAGCCAAGAACAAAGATGCTTTCCAAGTGTGAAAGCAAACACTAACGCACAGTCAACAAATTCATGATTTGCCTCTTCCACTTTCTCCAGTTATTCAGCAATCCCAGTGATATGGCTTTGGCTGTGCTCAAAGTCTGTTATACTGATATGCAATTAGAAACACAGGGGTGAATGTGCACATTCGCCAGGTCAGATCCACCGACATTAGCCTCTAACACAAGAAGCTGCACCTCTGAGTATGAGCTACAGAGGTGAAAATCTTTTGTAGCATCAGTAGTTTGATGCCAGCAAGCCCCTATGTGCCTGCAAAGGGAAACAAATCAAGTAAATAGAATGTTAAAAGGAAGTTGTTCAATACATTGCTTTAAAGAAGAAAAAAAGAATGCTCCCAAATTCCCGCAGATGCCCAACATCCTCAGCCAGCCAATGGAAACCTGAAGATGATGGATATGAATGAAAGCAGGAACATCTTCCAAAGGGTTTCCACCCCACAGTAGGATGAATTCCTATGCTTTGATCTAAGAGTACAATATCAAATACCAGATAACACTGATAATCTTTGCAACCACATCACTCATTCGATAGTATTAGACAAAGTAATCCTGTGGGAATCTTGAAACACACAGACATCTTACCTAAACAGAGATAAACGTGTGTCCTGATATGTATCTTCCGACAGACAGATACAATGATGGCTTTGAACAGTTATGTGTATCTTTCACTAAATCATCTGCTTAGCCCCATGAGTGTTTCTGGGTGCAAAGCAATATGCATGCAATACATACGTACAGAAATATAAATGCAATACATACACAAAGCAACATATGCGCAAATACATATGCAAAGCAATATACATGCAATACACAACAAAACACAAAGCAATAAACATGCAATACACATGCAAGCAATATACATGCAAACATTTTTTTCATTCAAAGGATTAAGGAAAAGGTTCCATTATCCCATTTCTCAAAGTGCAATTTAACCTTAAACCAGAGGGGTTTGCAGTGCATTGCTTCAACATGTGTTACACACCCCCTGGTCCTTAAAGGTTTCAGGGAGTTCATCACACTTTGAATGGCTTAAGTATGCAAAGCAGTTGTTATAGGGTTCATCAGTCCAGATACTGTACCACTACTGGATTTCAAAGAACACTACTTAAAATTCCTAAATGAATTCTGTAACAACCTATGCCTGAAGTCTGGATGATGTCAACTTTATCTAACATGAGTGGTTAATATCCAACAAGAGAGGATAATATCTACTTAGTAGATTTACAAGACAACAATTATGTTTTACTAAGTTTTCCATTGGAAGCAAACTAATAAAAAGACAGGGGCTGCAATGGGAATCCATCAAACAGCTCCTATCAGTCACTTGGGGGGGTTTGAGAAACTGTTTCGCATGGTTTAGTGATTAGCTTAGTTTTAATAGTGATCTGAGATTGTTTACATGGGTGATTTAATTGCCCTGCATTAAAGAACAGGTCAGGATGCCAAGATTTACTTATCTGAGATGTCCCGCCCCATCCTAAGTGAGACTCTCACATGTGGGGGTGTGGTACATGCAGGCATCAGCCATATATTTTTGAAACCTAAATGGATCAGCCTGTCATTGAAGCTTGTGAACAGCCTCTGATGTGACCTGTGTGGATGATTTGTACAGTGGCTCACAAGACGCTCAGGCATGAGGAAACCTGGACGTGCCTAATGCAGTGGTTCTTTATCTTTTTTTTTTTTTTATCAACATACCCCAAAACCAACAGTCTGGAATTCTCAGAATGTTTTTTTATAGATTATATGTCAAGGGCATTTAAAGGGAACAAATGCAAAACTATATAGTTATTCATAGGCTTCACAATCAGAATGAAAAAATTAGCATATTCTGCATGGTAAATTCCCCAAACATAGAGTTGACAATCAAAACTCCTATTTTTGTAAGTCTTCACAGGAAAATGATAGCACCCCAAGATAGTTCTCAGGGCACACTAAAGTGATATGGCTCCCTGGTAGAGAACGACTGGCCTAAAGCACTAAACCATCTAAGTTGCTGAATGCTTTATTATAGTGCAATATGCCCAAGTGAACAGCTCCATAAGGACCAATTCATTTTTATGTGGCAGGTTTAACACTATATTCATAACACAAATCTGTAAACTAAACTGGACTGAAGGGGACAAACCAAAATATCCCAAATTCCCTTTGATTCAAATGGAACTTTTACCCCCTTGAACATTAGAGGGGTTTCCACTCTCCAGTGCATGTCTGTGCAATTTCCAAAAAAACTTTCTACAATTTAATAGGTTTAAAGCCCCATTTAAATCAATGGTCAATTTTAATTGGTTGGTTTGCCCCAGAATTGCTCCACTGTATATATATCTAAGGCTCTGATAGGCTGATGTACTAATAATTGGAGTAAATCTGGGGCAAACCAGCTGCACAATAGTGTGCAAATATGTATTGACTGAAATGGGGCTTTCTAACCCTTTGCGTGCAAGAGGGGTATCCAACACATTGCAATATCCCTCTGGCACTCAAATGGTTAACCCCTTGAATGCTAGTATGGTTTCCAACAGCAAAGTCTCTAGAATTCATGTAGTTAAAAGTCCTATATAAATCAAGAGAAATTTCAGGAATTTTTATTGGCCCCCTTTGATGCATCTGGTTTCATATAGAATTGGTCTAGCTTTTAGTACATCTGCCTCAATGCGTTTTCCTATTTTGTTGCAGCAATTTTTGTTTTCCAGAATAGGTGAAAGGATCCTATAAAATGTATGAAGAAGTGTTGCACGTGAGTGCTTTTACTTTACAGCCATTCTAATAAAACTGGGTGAGTGTATCTGGACCATTAACTTGTTGCATATTGCCGGGAAGGATGAGCATTTGGAGCTAATAGAGTCACAGAGGTATTCCCCTCCCCCAAACATAAAATCCTCTGTGAAGTATTCCGCGAAGGGTCATCTCTAATTGAGCACAAAGAAGACCTAAACCACAGCTGGTTTCAATTTGGGATAAAGTTTAACAGTATGATTTCACATTAGAAAATAAATACATGGTAAAATAACAAGCATCCATACTGAACTATTTTAAACCACTCACCCATAAGCTGTTAGAGAAGTCTTGTACACAATGGTATTAGGTCTTTATTTCAACATCAGCTAGCAAGGTAGCTATGTAATATCTTACAACACTTTGTTACAGGGGTGTAACTACAGGGGCACAGGGGGTTCACTTGTGTCAGGGGCCCAGCATTCAAGGGTGCACATCTGTGCCAGGGTCCACAAGGTTTTAGTTATGACTCTGTGAAAATATTTTTGTGTTGGGGGCCACAGGACTTCCAATGACTAGTTACACCACTGCTCAGGCATTTAACCCTTGAAGATCCCAAGGGGTGAGTAATACATTAAAAAGAACTGATGTACTAGAAAGAACTGGATCAGCTCTGAGCTCACCAACAGCACCAAAGGGGACAAATAAAGATTCTCCAAATTCTCATTAATTTTAACCCCTTAACGACCGGGGAATCCAGTCGCGGACACGACTCAATGACCACGGAGCAATTTTTTTTTATTGCTCCGTTGCGTTCCAGACTCCCCGAACGGCGTGCAGCCACGGGGGGAGCCCGGAACTCGATGACGGTCATAGTACGTCATCGGTCGTTAAGTCAAATCGACCCTTGACGTACTATGACCGTCAAGGGTCGTTAAGGGGTTAAAGGGGATTTGAAGAGATCTCTAAAGCATTAAAATTCAAGGGGTTAAAAGCCCTATTTAAATCAATAAGAATGCTTATTTGCCCCTTGTGGTGCAGGAAGTTTGCCACAGAATTACCAGGGGGGTCATGACAGAGGTGATAAAGTACAGATGACTTCTCCAGTTATATAATTCTCCAGTTCCTATGTTATTCTATGGAGCCAGTGCACTAAGGCAGAGAAATCTTAGTGTATTGGTTCCATAACATAACATAGGACTCGGAGCAGCAATATCATTGGAGAAATCAGCCCCACATTATCACCTCTTTATCATATCTTAGTGCATCTCCCCAATTCTTCTTAGTATACATGTTACTGCGTTGCCCACCCATATTACACTAAAATGGTTACACTAAAAGTACACCAAAAGAGGAAAAATAAAAACATATTATATCCATCATTCAGTTTCCTGAGTCATCCACATATGGCTCAAACTGGATAGAATAAGGCAAGTGAATCTTAAAGGAATAGTAATACTTAATTATTACTAATCCCTATATTAAAGTTTTATTAAAAATAAATGTATTGCCCCCAGTGTCATGTCTCAAACCTTTATGGTTTGAGAGATGATCGTTCCTAAAGTTGCCCTCTCCCTCCTCCTTCCCTGTAGTCAGCATTCTAGCTGACTGCAGGGAAGACAGTCGTACAACTTTCAGGTGGCTCTGCAGCACAGCCGCGATAGCTTTAATAAAAAAAGAAATCTTTCACTGAAATGGTCTTCTACGTGTGCTTGGTTTGCAAGCACATGTAGAAGACTGTTTTAGTGAAATATTTTTTTTTTATTAACGCGATCGCGGCTCTGCTGCAGAGCCGCCTGATGATCTAAGACCGGATTTCCCTTTAGTCAGCTACATCTCTGACTTCGGGGAAAGGGGAGGGCAACTTTAGGAGAGATAATCTCTCAAACCATAAAGGTTTGAGAGATGACACTGGAAGCAATACATTTATTTTTAATAGGACTTTAATATAGGGATTAGTAATAATTAAGTATTACTATCCCTTTAAGTGGATTTAACTGTTTAGATGCTACAGATGTATTCAATGCATTGTGAAGAAATACACTGCAGACATCATTAGCATCTAAGAATTAACTAAATAAAATGTTTATTATCATACTTTACATTGGAGATGTTTAAACTTAAAGGAGCAGTAAACTTTTATTATAAAAAATATAAATTGTAGGGTTTTTCCTGTTGAGTAAAATAAGGAGAACCCCACTGCTGAGAAATGCATATTTCTAGTTATTACAGTTTAACCCCTACGCGTCCTGTGACGTACCCGGACCGGCACGCTGGTCCGGTACTTAAGGACCAGTGACGGTCCTGGTACGTCACGTACTTTTACTCACCACGCTCCTGCAGGAGCGCGGTGAGTAATACCGTGGACTGAAATTGATCGCTCCAAGACCGGAGCGATCTCTTTCAGTCCTCCTTTCGATGTGCCGCCCCACGTGATCAGTCACGTGGGACAGCACGTCGAACGCGTCTATCTGGTCCTTAAAGGACCAGACACCGCGGGATCGTAGGACCCTAAGGGGTTAAACTCTTGTTTTTTTGTTTTTTTTATTAACAGCGCCATCTCGTGGTCAAATTCCAATTAGTTACTCTGTTACATTCTATTTGAGATGAAAGTCACTGACAAACAGTTATCCATAGAATATGATAGAAGTAGTCATGCTGTCAGAACTTTCAGGAAGTAAATGCTCTGTAATGCACTTCCAAGTTATTTGAACTAACACCTGACAGCAGAGGGAATGCCCTTACTCCACAGTAAAAGCTCTTTAACATATATGTTTTCATATAAAAAGTTTACTAATACTTAACCCTTTGAGTGTCAGGGAGGTATTGCATTACAATGCCTTGGATATCTATCTGGCACTCAAATGGTTTAGTAAGATGAGCTTAGATTCACACACAGAGCACTAATGTAAAAAGAAAAAAAATATATATATATATATATTTATAAATCTATACTGTCTATAATCTACTTGTTTAACCCTTTGAATGTCATTTAAACCCCTATGATATACAAAGGTTTAATCCAAGTTGCAATACCACCACTTGTGCAGCAGGCATAAAACTGTAACCAGCTCATGACTTTGAGCAATATGTGAAAAGGCAGTTGTCTTTAATTGTGTCAAAACATGTGTGATAAAAATCTGGCACTGAAAGGGTTAAAAAAGAAAACGGTTGTACATGAGTGTAAAATTCAAGGCAGTAAACCTCTTGGACGCTAGAGACATCTCCAGTGCATTGCTTCTCAGTTGGGGGTTAAACATCCCCATCATCACTTGTCAGTATTTAAATTGTGAAATGCTGCCCCAATACTCTGAATAGACGGTTAACTCTTTGCACAGCATTCCCCCCTGGCACTCAAATGGTTAGAATAGGTGTCAGTTAAGCACTAGTGATGCAGAAAGTGGAAATAGGATCAGTAATGCGGATCACAGAACATCTGCTGTACACTTGTATCCTGCAAAATGTAATGTCACAAGTAGGGTCAAATGAATGGCTAACAGATCTAAGGATCCACAGTGCTCTCCATTCACAAATCAATGTTACATTTGCATGGAAGTTAAATGGTAACTATCAGTACTTTTTTTTTTACCTTTTTTTACCTTTTAAGTGACAGCCAACCACTGTATGGCTTTACATATTCTGAAACTGCCTACTTTTTATTTATTTATTTGTTTTTTGTTAACATGAAATATTTTTTATTTTTTTACACTTTCATGTCTCGGACAAGGGAATTCAGTGAATTTCTGTTTCCTTACAGCTTAATCCTGGGACTGTGAAAGCAGGGAGAGACAGATTCAATGTTGAACTATTCTTTCAGCAGAAAAGCCTGCCACCACTATAGCAGGTATAATGCCACACTGTATCACTATCCCTACTTTCACAGACCCTGAGTGAAGACTCCTTGGAAACAGAAATTCTGGGAGCTCTGTTTTGATGATTAAAAAAAGTGTATTTGCAGAATATTTAAAGTTAAAACAGAGGATGACTTATCAGCTGGTGGTGGTGGTGGGGGTTAGAAAACCGACCTTCTCAGCTGGAAAGCAGTCTGGAAGTATGTGACTCTCAGCCACAACACTTGGGTAGCATGTGCAATCCCAATGGTCCTGCTGTGTTTGGCTTTCAAGCATAATGCAGGACAAGAAACTGAGTGATGCAGTTCAATCTCTTCCAGGGGAGTGCTTTTCAGACCCTTTTCTGCTACTCCATTGGCCCCCCAGGACTCCCAATTTAGCCATGACTTCAATGGAATATGACAACGAAGGGGCACTATCCAAGTGATAAATACCCTTTAAAAGAACACACAAAGGGCCATATGCTCAATACAGAAGTGAAGTAATTATGGACCAAATGAATTGCACCTTAGGAAATAAACATCTCCACTTCTGTATTGTTCAAGTGCAAATACATCCCCAGTGATGTGAATGGCACTTTTAACACTCGATTGCTAGGAGGTTTCCTGTGCATTTCAAAATTGGAGACCTCTGTAGCATTCCAGGGATTAAAGCCTAATGAATACATGCTATATGGCCATATGCACAACACAAATGTGGAGTAACTCTGAACTCAACCAACTGCACCAAATAAACATTTACACTTTAGCATACGGCCATAAAGCCTGTATTCAGTAGACTAAAGAGGGGGAATTCTGGGGCAAACCAACTGCACTACAAAGAAAAATGTCCAAAATCCCAATTGATTTAAAAGGGGATTTTAATTCCTGGAATACTACAGAGGTCTCCAATTATGAAACGCATAGAAGATTCTAGCATTTGAGTATTAAAAGCACCATTCAAATCACTAGGGATGTATTTGCACTTAGTTTAATAAACAATCGCTCCTCATTATCTTCCTTAGTTTACTGAATACGCCCTTACACGTACAGCTGGATTGGTATTGCATAACCAGACTAGTTCTGATAATGAGAACATGCAGAATTCCTACAATTCCATTGGAATGCTAATCACACTGTTAATGATGAGTCTGCCAAACCTGGGACTTGTCCACACTTTCTTTCATTACAGTAATATATACGTCACAGTTTCAGCCCATAAGTCAGGTACACCATATCACTGTCAGAGGCACAATCGACACTTTGGGACAAACATGTAAATTGGAGCAGTTCTGGGGCAAATGAATTCTAGCATAGCTAATAACTGTTCCCGATTATTTAAATGGGAATTTTAACCCATTGATGTTAGAGACCTCTCTAGCATTCAAGTGGTTAAAGGGATAATGAGAGATAACCGAAGGCAAAGTTCCCCCCTCCCTCCCCCTTCCCTGAAGTCAGCATTGTACTGACTGTAGGGATATCGGGTCTGACTTTCATCACGCGGCTCTGCAGCAGAGCCGCGATCGCGTTAGTGAAAAACAATTATTTCACTGAAGCGGTCTTCTACGTGTACTTGCAAACCAAGCACATGTAAAAGACCGTTTCAGTGAAATAATTATTTTTCATTAACGCAATCTCGGCTCAGCTGCAGAGCCGTAAGCCTGTCGTACAACAGACTTCCCCTGCAGTCAGTACAACGCTGACATCAGGGAAGGGGGAGGGAGGGGGGAACTTTGCCTTCGGTTATCTCTCAAACCATAAAGGTTTGAGAGATGAACCTGGGGGCTATTAAATTATTTTGCAAATATCTACATTATGGGGGATAGTAATAATAAAGTATTACTATCCCTTTAAATGCCCCATTTAAAACCAAAGGATATTTGACCACTATCCCCTATAGGGAAACTGTTTTACCTCAGAACTGCTCCATTTACAGCTTTATCCATTGTTGTGCAATCAACTTAACACTTCTCTGGTATTAGAGCTGAACAAATTTTGCTAAAACTGTGATAAAGTTTAATTGATAGTTAGAAGTGTTATTCAAAATCAGTCGATCGTTCACTGGATTGTAGTTTTAATTGTAGAATTTGCACTCTGTTCCAATTACAATGGGTTTCCATAGATTTTGATGAAATTTGATGGCTTTCACGCACATATGTGCAGGAAACAGGAACACTACAGGAAGTTATAAGTGATTTGGGACAGAAGGGAGATTGTTTTTGAGGGCTTTGATGTAATTTAATACAAACTAAGAGTGACAAGGACAAAGTCAATCCTCATTTCTAACTTTTTAACCTTTTGAATGCCAGAGGGGTACGCAACGCATTGCTTTGCAATGCATTGCGTACCCCTCTGGCACTCACAGGGTTAAGTTAAAGTATTAAATAGAGGATTTAAAATCTTTGAGTGCCGAGGGGGGGGGGTGCAAAGCAGTATGTTAAGTCTGAAGCTCTGACATTCATAGGGTTAAATTAAAACCTATGGAATGTGAACTTTTAACACAGTTTGAAAAAACTCGGCAACTCTTAAATCGCATCAGCAAATTCTCATTAATAAAGATTTAAACTTCAGAAAGATACTTCATTGATATTCAATGGTAAATTTGATTTTAGAGAATATTGTGTCATCACTACACCTATTCAATAAACTAAAGAGGGGTGATTCTGGATCAGACCAACTGCACCAGTGGACAGAAATGAAAATTCCCAGTGATTTATATTATACAACATTTAACCTATGAATATTAGATGGGTCACCAACTCATTGTGAAGAAATGGGCTGGAGACCTGTTTAGTGTTCAAGGAGCTAAAAGTCCCATTTATATCAATGGGAATTTGGGGAATAACTAATTGTCCCCTAAGGTGCATGTGGTTGGTTTGTTCCAGGACAACACCTCTTTAGCTTATTGAATACAGACGAATGTTACCTAGTTGATAGATATGGAAGTGCAAATTTACCTTTTGGAACTAATGAAAATGATCTAAATAGCTTCCACTTACACACAGGCTCTCTGTTGAACACATTTATTATCCTGCTGTATGAAATGGTCTTTTCTGACCCTTGCAGCTATCAGTGACTCATGTCAGAGATGCTGCTGAGAAATTCAGGGTTTGGTAATGGAGCGTGCTGTCCTGCTCTGTCAAATTCAACACAGACAGATTTAACACTAAGGTGTCAAATTCATTTTACTGATTAACAATGGGAAATTAAAGATGCCTTGTCGGCAGATTTGCTGCCATAGGAGTAGACCTGCCAATTAAGCTGGGCTGCTCTTTGAGTCAAAGTGCACAAAAAAGTGAAGGAGTCCGGGGTCTGAAAGGAGATTTCCAATATTCTCCTGGGATATCACTGCTGCTGCTGCTTCAAGCAAGACAGTTTCCTGTCCTCACGATTCAGGTCTCCATAGACCTGCTAAATCACACTGGATAGCCTGGATAGACCTGCTGTATCACACTTGATAACCTGCACAGACCTGCTGTATCACACTTTAAAGCCTGTACAGTGGGTCTATGGGGAATGCACACACATCCCTTGGAGTTTGTGGCTGAGAGCCAGTCCTACTGTTCGCATTCCAGCTGAGGTGGTAATTTAATTTTAACCCCATGAATGACTGATAAGAGTCATTTTGCAGCTGCACAGAGCAGTCTCTGCCTTCTTTTATTTATTTTTTTTTGTATTAAGCCCACTCTCATTGAAGAAGACTTAAAGCGGAACTACGACCGCTAAAAAACTTGATCTCCAATAATACCCCGTCTGGCGACTAGCTGCTCAGTAGCGCTAGTCACCAGAATTATTACCTTTTAAATAGAATTCTCCATTCTTACCGGGCTGACAGGCAGGATGGAGCACAGACATCTTTCCATTGTGACGTCTGCATGCCTGCGCTGTCAGTCCCAGCCGGCTCTAGGAGGCGTTGCTAGGAGCCGTTCGGCTCCAAAAGGGACTGACAGCGCAGGCATGCGGACGTCACTATGGAAAGATGTTTGCGCTCTGTCCTGCCTGTGAGCCCGGGCAGAATGGAAAATACTATTTAACAAGGTAATAATTCTGTTTACTAGCGCGGCTGAGCAGCTAGTCACCAGATGGGGAATTATTGGAGATCAAGTTTTTTAGCCTTTAACCCTTTGTGTGCCAGAGGGGTATCCATTGTGTTGGCTACCCCTCTGGCACTCAAAGCGTTAAAAAATAACTGTGAGCTATAGGTAACCACTTTGGTGTAGGAATTCATGGTTAATAGTTTATATCTATTTCAATCAATATTCTTAAGCCTTTAACCCCTTAACAACCCTTGACGGTGTTGGCACGTCATGGTTAGATTTGCGTCCAGGACCATCATGGAATTCAGGGCTCCCCACGAGGCTTAACGCCATTCAGGGAACCCTGATCCGAATGAGAAAGTAAAAAAAAAAAAGGTCCCTGGTCCTTATGTAACGGCCGCAGGCGCGATCAGCCGTCCTTAAGGGGTAAAGACCAGCTCAAGTGTTCAGATCAATGTATTGACGTTAAAGAAGAACTCCAGTTTTGAAGGCTCTAGGTAGGGTGCATGTTCTGAAAGTGGGTACAGCTTAAGCTTGGGCTTATGGTCAAATGAAGTAATGTCCGGGGCAAATCAGCCGCACCATAGGACAAAAATAAAAATTCCCATATTTCCCACATTCACTTAAATGAAGCTTTCAATCCTCTGAATGCTGGAAATGTCTCCATCTCAGTTTTCTTTTGTACATATGTCTATACTGTTGCACACAATAGCATGCATTGCAAGTCTGTGTATCTGTATGCACACATTAGTGCATACTGGTGAACAAACCTCCAGGGCACTCGATTCCAGTACACACCCTTTTACTCCACTCATGGAGAAGGTGTATGGGATTGGCTCATTTGCCCCGAGAAGTACATAGCTGGCACCTGGGAACAGGGAGGAGGGCATCTAAATTCCAACACACTCCCACAGTGCCCCCCCACCCCATTCATCCAACTTGAAGTGGACATTCTGGCACAATAGAGTCCGCTTTGTTCTTTTACATCAGGTTGCTGATATGTATCAATAATTGATAATTAGTGAATTAAGCTTCACTTTATGTACAAGTAACACTTTCTTTAGTTTAACTATCTTTGTTACAAAATTATTTATTAACTATAAACAAAAAATGTGTTAGCTTTGAAGAATAAGTTTGTATTTCTGCTTTATTTAAAATAAGTGAACAACATTTCCTTATCCAACCAAATGCATAAAGTAAGTGGTACTTTAACCTTGTGTCTGCTGGTGAGATCTTCAATGCACCCTTCTATAGGAAGGAGATTGCTAGGTACTGACTGAGGAAGCTAAAATCCCAAGTCTTGCTCTTCAATGCCCTGGGTTGTGTTCTAGCTTGGGGCATGTAATGGTACCATTCTCCCTTAAAGCAGTGGTAAAATTGGGCTGCTTAACCCTTAGAGGACCAAAGGGGAGCGATTTGCAATGCATTGCACATACATCTGGCTTTCAAGGGGTTAAGTCCAGGGACTTTTGAGGGCAGGTCCCTGTTCTTTTGGGAACCTAGCAACCCCTGTCCGATCTAGCATCCAAGGGGATACAATAGAATTTGAATTAGCCTTTATTCACACTACAAAACTGTATTCTGAGACTGGATTATTCTGCAGTACATATTTCAGGAAAAAGTGAGTAAAAAGTTGGGTGTTATGGAATGCTTCTCTCAAAGAAGGAGACTCAGATAACGGAATGTCGTTCAGCGGATTTAGCAGTACTCATGGATAACTTCTTTCATTCAACTGTAACTATCAGTCATGCATCAGTGAGCCTCACCCATTCCAGATATACAAGCACAGAGTAACAATAAAGTACACTGAGGCCGATGCATTAAAGAAAGTGGTGCAATTCTGCAGTAAGCCAACGGAACTATAGGGAACAAATAAAAAAAAAAACTTTATCCCATTAAGCTAGTTGTGCCTGAAATTCTGTAAATTCCTACTGATTGAAATTGGAATATTAGCCCATTAAATACTAGAGAGGTCTCTAGAATTCAATGGGTTTAAAGTCCCATTTAAATCAATAGTAATTTTAATTTGTTCCCTGTGATGCAGTTAGTTTGCTCAATATCAATATCATACAGTACCCCTCCCCTGAATTTGGATGGATCTCTATCTCCATCCTTTACAGTGAATAACCATATAGGATGCCAAACCAAGGTATCACTTGCAATTAGAATTATTCTAAAGTAACTCATATTTAAAACTTGTTGAGAGAACACCTTTGTGAAAACCGAGTGTCACCCCTCTGGCATTCAAAGGTTTAACCCACTGAGTGCCAGAGGGGTATCCAACTCTTTGGATAACCATCTGGCACACGAGGGGTTAAGGGGTTAAATACATCATTTAAGCATGCATTTAGAAGCTTTGTGTCTTGTGTATGGTTTAAACCCCCATTGGGTGTCAATGGCACTGAAACTGTTAAACAGTGGGCAGATTTGTCCTTTGTTCTTTGAGTGCCAGAAGGTTGCACTCAACGGGTTAATCAGTAGTCAGACACAAGAACACATGTATCCAACAAAAGTGGGACAATTCTGGAGAAAGCCAACTGTACCACATGGAACCAATACAAACTCCCATGGCGCTGTTAACCCCTTGGATGAAAGAGGGATCGCCAACGATTTGTTTCGCAAAGTGTTGTATAGCTTTCTTGCACCCAAGGGGTTAAAAGTCAGATTTGAATCAACTGTGACTTTTATTTGTGGTTTGTTTCAGAATTACTCCACTTTTTGAGTTCATACACACGTTCCATTTGAGTTATTGTACTAAGATAGAAATGCAATTCTGGAGCAAACCACTGAGAAGAACTAACGTAATTCTCATTGACGTAAATGGGACTTTTAACCCTTTGAATGAAACAGGTCCAATGCTGGAGAGCTCTCTAGTATGCAATGGGTTCACCAGCTCCATCTAAATTAATGGAAATTCGTAATTGTCCCCTATTGTGCATTTCAAACTGGTTTGCATCAAAATTACCCAATTTTTACTTGTCCAGTTTTTACTTAGTGTATCAGCCTCACTGTGTTCCAGCTGAATGACATGCCCGCCCAGTGCCAATGTACAAATGTGTTCCAGCAAAGCTCTCACCTCTGAGCTGGCACTGAACTGCAGCGCACAGCAGCAAAACCAACAGCACCCGGCTGGGCATTTCTCACTCTGCATAGGGCTCCAAATCTGATCTGGCAGCTTCTTGGATGAAGGGCAAAGGAACAGTGCCCGTAAAGTGCCCTCAGTTATTTATTTCTCATCCGTGATGGGGATCTTGGTGAACTCCCTGACAGCAGCGGCACCAGCAGCTATCGCTTTGTATCCCGGGAAGATCTATTCTCATTCAGGATCTTCACCCATCCAAAGTCCTCTACTCTACAAGCGCTTGGGAGAAGGGAGGAGGGAGTGGGACATACCATTCAATTAAACGGGGGAGTCTTTCGTGCAAACATCCAACTGCAACGTACATTGCAGACTGTGTTTCATTGTATGAGCTGCAGGCTATAATATAAAAAGGATTTGCTGAACGTATTACGTTGTTACTTGGAAAGTTTTGGATGATAGTGTTTTCTGTTAAAAAGAAAAAGAAAATTACCCTGGAGGGATGGTGGTCTGAACCATTAGTGTCTGTTGGATCTAAAGGAGAAGCAAACTATTGTGGAATGATGGCTCAGTCATTTGGGTATCAGGCGCATAAGGGAGATCTCTGATGGAAATATTTGTCAGGGGAAGATTCTTTGTAGCTTTTTGATAGGAAGGAAGCAAATCAAGGGAAAGTGTAAATTGCCCTGTTCAGAGACCATTTATTTAATATTCTTTGTGCTGTTCATATTCAGAAATAAGATATAACATCAGTTAATTGATTTTGATTGTGTATTGAACTCTCAGCCCATCCATAGATTATCCTTGACAATGGGAAATGGCAGAAATGTCTGTACCCACAGATCATATGTAACAATAGATTTCAGGCATCAGAAAACCAACAGTTTTTACAGATTCTAGCATATCTTGCATGAAACGCAATGTATTTAATTATATATTACCCCATGTTATTTTTAGGTGTTAGTATTTATTGGGTTCCTGGTTGAAGGCTGAGACTGGGCCTCCCACTCCACATGGTCTGGTGAGAAAAGGATCATTGGAAAAAGGAAAGGGGCTCACCAACTCTGTGCTTACCTTAGTCATTGGCAGCGGCCATGTGTGGTGATATCTGTGGCCACTAGCCTTAATAGGAAACTGGTTTTATTGTAAGGGATTGCAACATAATTCAGGGCCACTACCCCCTGGATTCTGTACATCATCACAGTTACACACTTTGTATGGCCTGTAGTTATGACCCTGTATATAATTTTGGCATTGGGAGAGGTATAAGAAGGAGCCCAGTTCAGATACTGTCAGTATTTTGTAGGCATGTCTGAGCGTACTAGCTTATTTGCATAAACAGTCAAATAAATAAAGCTAAATATCTCCTCTAGTTCATTGTCTCTCTAGCACCCAAAGAGAGTAAAACACCATTTAACAGAGATAGGAGAAAACTTTATCCTTAAAAGATATGAACTTGAAAAACTAAATTTCCAGCCTTGCATGGGAATTCTAGCGAATATTGTTGTTTTTCCACATTATTTTTGTGCACAGAAATAAATGATAATATCATAACTGCCTTCCACATGTATAGTGTCCTCTATGTATTACCATATGCTAAATCAGCAATGAGGATTTCAGGTGAAGCTTTTGAGGGGTGTTACTTTATATTAACCCATATACAGACAATCATGAACTGTCACTTCAAATTATTCTGGCACTGGGAGCCATATTTTAGGCCTCAGAAAATAAGCTGAGATGTTTTACAGATGCTTGCATGAAGTACTGGGTATTTAAGTATATATAACCACCGGTTAATTTTTGAGTATTAGTGTTCCCTTAACAAATGTCACTCCAGAACAGAACACAGATTTCCTTTGTATCCCATATGACATTAGCTTGCAGTGATTTTGTGGCACCATGCTGTTTATCTGCATGTGCACATTTCCTGCAACAGCTTGCCACAGGAGTAGAGGCCCACATCTTGATTTTGACACCAAACTGAATTGCACATGGCCCAGTTTTTACCTTAAAATGTTCTTTTGTGTATAAAAATACTGCCCGGGTCCTAAAGTAAATGCCAGCAGTTAATGTAATCAATAGATAGGTACATAACTGGGAACTCTGTGGTTATGACCCTGAGTCTCAGGGTTTTGACCCAAATTTTAGGATCTCAGGGTGAAATTCTAAGGGTCAGAGTCCAGAATTACCTACTATATGATCTGCACTAATTATCTGCTTCTGTAGACTCTAAATTGGTGCTATTTCTACCAGAAAGACAGAGGGAGAAGTCCTGCATGACCCGTGCTTTTTCAAACATGAAATATATACTTTGTATCATACTATGTGTTCCTTCAAGGCTGACTTTGGTGGATGTCATTCCTCTCGTTTCTGACACATTCTGGGCGCAGAGGAAGTTAATGGAAAATTCTTGCTTTACCTTATGCCAGTAGCAAAAGGTAAATAATACCAGAATATCCATATGTAAAATGTTCTCCCTTTAGGGAACAATGTCAGAACTCTGAAAAAGATCTGCAGAATTATATATTACAACTAGTTGAACAGCCCGTTACACAGGCCACAGTGCCTCTGGCAGCCGGTCGCGGGGCAGTCACGCGCAGTAGAGACTGCCCGCGCCGCGGCTGATACAGAGAGCACCCAGCTCTGTATCAGCCATGCCGCGGGCAGTCTCTACTGCGCGTGACTGCCCCGCGACCGGCTGCCAGAGGCACTGTGGCCTACTGCGCATGTCGGGCGTTACACACAACTTAGCGAATTATTATATAGGATAAGATTCATGTTAGCTAGACCTTTTGAATGCATTTCTTCTAACCAGAATAGAGTTCACCAATAGTCACTTTCTAGAACACAGATTGAACAATTTTTTTTAAAATTCAAATATTTTATTGGAATGAAAAATATACTACATAACCCCACATCCCAAGCAATGGGAGCGTGGGAACCATTTTGAACAGGGACTGGCTATATAAAAGCCAGTCTTTGGTCAAATTTCCCTCAGTGTTGATTGGGAAATAGCCCGAAAGGTACATGAAAGGGGGGTTGGCATTGCATCTAATATATTCTTTTGGTTTTCAACAGAGACACTTCACTTGAAAGAAGAAGAAAGAAGATGGAGAAATGAAGAAAGATGCTGAAGAATGAAGATGCTAAGATAAAGGTTGCAGGTTCAATTCCTAGCAGGGTCATCTCAGCTCTTCATCCTTTCGAGGTTGATAAATGAATACTATTGATTGGGTAATAGCAAGATCTATTATTCAGCTGACGATCTGGTTAATTCCAAGAGCGTGCACTGAAAGCGCTTTGAGTCCCACTGGGAGAAAGGAGCTATATAAATACTAGTTGTTATTATTATTATTATGAAGAATGTAGATGAAGAAAGAAGCCTAGAGGAGAAGACTGAAAGATGAATTCAAGAGGAAGACCAGGATTCTCCACGCTGGCCACACTGGACCTCAGACTTACAGGTAAGTGTTTACTTTTAATGGGCTTTAGCGGATTAACCCTTTGAATGCCAGTGGGTATGCAATGCTTTGCATAGCCCACTGGCACTCAAAGGGTTAATTTTTTTTTATTTCACTAATGTTTTTGATTCCTTGGATGTATTGATATGGGGTTTATGGCCCCCATATCAATACATCCACGGGTAGCTAGTGTAGGGATCCCTAGTTGCACATGCGAGCAATGTTTTATACCACTGTTCAGTTGCAGGTCGGTGGTTTTTAAAACACTTTAGGAACTCAACGCCTAGGTTTGCTGGGTGTAAGTTTAATGTGACAATAGAGAGTCCCTTAACGTGTGTAACCAAATAGCAAATCCATCTGCTTTTTCACTGTTTTAAGTGGACTCTAATTTAGCGGCCATTGCACATTTTTACCTGTTGGTAGTTTGTGTCACAGCACAGGCAATAGAATACCTAACTATGACATAAAACTACTGATGGTAGTTTGCCTTCTGTAATTGAGGTGAGAGAATAGAGCCCCTCAAGGGGCCACCAACAGCCCAGGATGTAAGGATTTCCCTGATTAAGTACAGGTGAGTTAATCAGTGGTCCATTCATTGTGACTGACTCACCTGTGCTTAAGAAGGGAAATCATTACATCCTGTACTGTTGGTGGCCCTTGAGGATTAAATTTGGACAGCCCTGACTTATATGTAAAAGGAGTAAATCCATAAAATATTATAGTACATCACAATGACTTTAGTGATAAGTCCCTTTGTATTTTAATTTTTTTTCTTGTTTAAGAAATTGTTTTTAGTATCATCACTCTGTTTTGCCATTTCTTTTAGCTTGTGGACTTTGAGATTTGACCCCAACACTATCCCTGAGCAACTCTCCTTTTTACTGCATTGTAAAGGAAGTCAGAGCTGTTTTAGCTTTTAGAAATATACTTTTGTAGTATGCTCCTCAACCCTTTAAGGACCAGGGAGGTGTGCAGCCCAGTGTTTTGCAATACGTTGCACCCCTAGTCATTAAAGGGTTAACATACCCTAAATACAACAAGGAGTTCCCCTACTTCTTTAGATGTGACAAGGGTGTTTCTTCCTGTTTTCAGAGAGAAGATCATTGTTTTTTTCTACAGGATTACCTTATCACCTCATCAACCACAAAGATACCGCTGTCCTCATTTATTATAGCAGTGTAATCATTTGGAGGTCAACTTCCTATCTTATCACATAAAATTATTTCCTTGACTCTGTATAACATTTTGTCTGTAACCTTTGTGCAGCAAAGAATAAACTAGAACAGTTTTGAAAAAAAAATATAAAGGTTTTTCATAATTTTTTTACATTTATTTACTCTTTTTCTGCTTATTTGAAGGACCTTATTCCTGATAATTGTGTGACATGCATACAGGATTATGTTATACTTCTGTTGCAGTGTATTATATCAGGACATACTTGAAAACGAGAAAAATCTCAATGTATTCTTCCTGGTAAAACATTTTTCTAAATGAATAAATATCTGCATTGGGATGAATAACTGAATGCTATGCTCAGTGTAAAATATATAATGTTGTAGAATATATTGGACTTGAACGTGAAATGGAATATTTGCTTATGTAGTCAGGTGATGTTGTAAAGTAGAACTTCCCCACAGACATCACTGTCTTTCACTTTCATTAAATCTCTATAAATTCTCATGAGCAGGGCCCTCTTTTCACTTATATCAGTATGTACATTTATGCCACTTTGTATTGCTCCCCTTTCTGTACAGTGTTAAAGGGATAGTAATGTTTCATAATAAAAGTGGCTCTAATTAATCATCATAGTATTTGGACTTTGGAGAGTGTTATTTCAATTCTGTCAGAGTTGTAGTTCAGGAGTAATTCAATGATAAAGTATCCCCCTCCCTCCCCTTTTACTGATGTAACACTGCTCAGCCAGAGCAGAAGGGAGGTGCCCAGGTAGATTGCAGAGAGGGACAATCTTCAATTAAGATAAGGGAAAAACCTGAAAAACTTGTCAAGGGGGGCAGGGCTTTCATTGTTCTCATAGGAAGAAGATTGTCCCCTGCTGTTATCTGTCTGGTCTATAGACTGCATTCCACATCTGAGAAGAAATGGCTTACACTAGGTAAAAGGGGAGGGAGGGGAAACTTTGCTTTTGAATATCTCTCAAACCATAAAGGTTTGAGAGATAAGACTTATATCATTCTTCATGTTTTTTTAATGCCTATAAAATAAAATAAAGATAACACAAAGTATTACTATCCCTTTAACGAATAGGTTGCCACTTTATAAATAATAGATAATAATAAGAAGAATGAAGACCTATCTTAATGCACCTTACACCCCAAATTACATCTACCAAAAATGGACTACTGTATGAAGGATTTATTCCTTGGTAATTCTAATATATTATGATTCTTGTGTTCTATAGTTATATTTTCCAGTTAAAACATTCTACAATAACTTAGTCCCTATCACTCTACATCTAGATCCATCTATCTTCAAAATCAACCTGAAATTACCCAGTGGTTTTCAAACCTGTCTTCTGAGACTTCTAACAAGTCATTGCCTGAGGATTTCCCCAATTGAGCACAGCTGAGTTATTCAAAATTACTGAGCCTCTGATCAACTCACCTGTGCTATCCTGTGAAATCTTTAAGTCCTGGTCTGTGAGTGGTTCCTAAGAATGGGTTTGAAAACCACTGTTTTAGAGACCTGTCATAATGTTCCTCTGGGGAGAGCTGGCAATTTGTGGCCTGGAGGGCAGCTACAATCAAGTGACCCAATTTTACTATTGTTCCAGCCCTCTGTCCCAGCCCACCGTCTTTTGTTAATTTTAAAATTGCCATTAACCCTTTGAGTGACAGAGGGGTATGCCACGCATTGCGAAGTGTTGTGTAGTGTTGTGAAGGCAAGCAATACCACAGAGCTTACAATTGAAATGGGGTTACACTGGTGCAACTACAGAGCTTACAATGTAAGTAAAGCTGTACTAGTGCTACCATATAACTTACAAGAGAAATGGGTTATGCTACTAATACTCATACTTAGTACTCACAAGGGGAACAGAAACATTTCTTTTAGTAAAGGTAGGCCCCAGTATCTGTAGCCAGTAGAACCACTATGGGCAAAATCCAAGGTCCAAGGAGCAGAGGGAGTGTATAACCTAACATTACATACTAGCTGATATGTCAGAGGTCTGGTGGAGAATCTGTCAGCAAATTTTCCAACCATTTGCATCCAATTTTTTCAAATTTCCCTGGACAAACTCAATTTACGTAGGTTAATTTTTAAAGGGATATTTCCAATGATTATATTTTACAATATGAATGAGAAGTAGGTTGTTTCTTTTTCCACTGCCACCCCTGCTAGCACAAACGAGAAGGATACATAGAAACATCTTCTCTGTGTTAGTGGGGATTACAATTGTCACATCAGCCACCAGACCCAAAAGCATGATCATGGGGTCAGCCATATGAGGTAGGTCCAACTCAATGCTCAGCAATTCTCAACATTAGTCCTCAGGCCACACCAATGGTTCACTTTTCATAAAATCCCTACAGGATTATAGGTAAGTAATCGAAGGCTCATTTTGATTAAGCTACCTGTGCTCAGTCAGGGATAGCCTTAACCCTTTGAGTGCCAGAGGGTTAAAGCCTAACCTGTTGGTATGCCCATAGGGTGACCACATTCCCCTTCTGCCATTCCGGGACGTGGTCACCCTAGAACTTGCCCCTTCATGCCTTACCTTGAGTCCCTGGTGGTCTAGCGGCGTGGAAAGTGCTCTGTGCCTCCTCCGGCACAGAGCTGAAGCTCCCGCGCGCTGTGCTCAGTAATGCAGAGCGCTGGGAGATGATGTCATCTCCCAGCACTCTGTATTACTAGAGCGCTTGCCTCCAGGAGATCAGGTAAGCTGCATTGCCGCCCTGGATGTCAGCCTGCAAGCGGCGTCCATGATGTGACACACCGCTTGCAGGCTGACATCCAGGGCGGCTTGGCTTCATTCCGGGACACTTCATTGTCCCGGTTGAAGATGACCCGGGACGCGGGACATAGCCCTGAAATAAGGGACAGTCCCGGACGTTCCGGGACCCATGGTCACCCTATATGCCCATGGACTGGAACTGAGAATCACTGTCTTAGATGAGAGAGGGCTTGAATGCATTGCTTTGCAACTAATTGAAATCCTCTCTAGGATCCAAAGGATTAGGTTAAACCCTTGGACGATGCAGGCAACACAGTATGTTACAGAAGTCTACAGAATCCAAGAGGGTTGTGTGTATGTGACCATATCTCCCATTTAACCCCTTAACGGCCAGCGATCTGGGGAAGTGACCTTCCCTTAAGGACTGATTTGATCATTGTCAGCGCGCCGGTACACATGAATGATGACATGTTCTGGAATGCCAAATGGGGGTCTGAAATAGATTTCAGACCTCATTTGTGTTTACAGTAAGCACAAAGTACTTGACGTGCCAGCCACCAGTCCTAAAGGGAAAAAAATGGAGATGGTCCTGGCACATCACCAGTTGTTAAGGTGTTAATGCAGGATGCCTTATGAAACACACATTCACATGCAATCACAACTCACACTGCAGCACTGTGCTGGTTCCATTGTAATGAAACTTTCATAAGCATAATGCCATAAAGAGGATGCATGGACATATTATAAATGCAAAGAGAGAGGAGTAAGAGATGGAGGATGAGATTGAGAGTGGGAGACGAGACAGCTGGGATGGGAGGATCAACACTGAGACCGTGGGAGTTTGAGAGGAAGGAAATGAAGAGGGGAAAAGTAGAAAGAAGAGGCTACACAAGGATTAGCGAGGAGAAGTCATTGTAGTTAAATATCTGGAGTCATGGTAAGTCCCTTTGATTTTGATTGGGTTGGAATCCATAATATTACCCTTTGAGTGCCAGACAGGTAAACTTTGCAATGTGTTGCTTTCCTCTCCAGCACTCAAAGGGTTAATCCAATTAACCTCCTCAATGCCTTGGAAATTAAAGAGATCCCCAGTGCCTTGATAACCAATACTAGCATCCAAGGGGCTGAATAACAACTGATTTATATAAAAAAAACTGGTGAACCTTACTAATCATAAAAGGAAGGAGCAGGCAACCTATCCTCTGGCATTTGTTGGATTTTAAGTCCCATCATCCTCAGCCGGCCATTATAAGGACTGTAGACACCTTTTTTGAGACTGAGATTGTTACATATTAACCCTTTGTTTTCCAGAAAGGGTGTACAACATACTCGAAAGAGCAGCTTTTCTCAGCTGCGGTCTTGAAATGCCCACAAATATAATAATGCAGGTTTTCAGATTTACCCTGCCTGAGTACATGTGGACTAATCAGAATGAAAAATCCATTAACTCTTTAAGGACCAAAAGGTATGTATTGCATTGTGTAGCAAGGTATCCTTCTGTGTGCGACTATTCAACTGTTTCAGCAGGTGGCCTAGGTAAAAAGCTCAACGTGACAATCTCGCACTGCATCACTATGTGAGATTGTCACATCACACTCTCAATGGGCGCATTAAAGTACCACTGATCCCTGCAAATAATGGGCTCATTAAGCACATGGAGGCAGCTGGAGCACCTCCGTGTGCTGCAAACATCTTCTTCACACAGTACCACTGATCCCCACAAATAACTCCTGGTTTCCTAGCAGCAATCCTGTCTGTCTGTAGCGATAGTAGATGAAAGTGCACCCCCAATATAAGCCACTCTCCAGAAGTCTTTGTAAATGTCTAACAAACCCGACCTGACTTAGACAAATGGATGCCAAAATGCTTTTATCACATTGTGATTTCCCTACGAATTTCATTACACATCTGTTTCCAAAGACTTCTGGTGAGTAGTTTATATTGGGACTGCGCTTTCATCTACTATTGCTACAGATGCACCCATTATTTGCGGGGATCACTGGTACTGTGTGAAGAAGATGTTTGCAGCATAGCGCTCCAGCTGCCTCTGTGTGCTTAATGCGCCCATTATTTGCAGGGATCAGTGGTACTTTAATGCGCCCATTGACAGCGGGGATCAATGGTACTTTAATGTGCCTATTGGCAGCGCAACGTGACAATCTCGCACTCTCATGCACTGCAAGATTGTCACGTTGCGCTTTTTCCCCAGGTGACCTGCAAAAAAGTTGAATGGTTGCACGCTCTTCTGCTGCGACCATTGAAAAGTGAACTGTGCAGCAATGCAGTGCACACGTAAGGTGACCACATATCCCTTTAATCCTTTGAGTGCCAGAGAGGTATCCCATGCATACCTTACCTCTCTGGCAATCAAAAGATTAAATTAGGGACACAACCTGGAGGGTTGCACTGATTCCTGCGCAGTGCTGCTAAATTAATAACTCATAAGTGTCCCTGTTTTAAAAGGATATGTAGTCACCTTATAAACCCCGTTTGTCCTTAAACAGTTAATTACACACCTGTGCTCAGTTAGTGAAATCCAGAAAATATGTACTGTTAGGGGTACTTTCAAACCCTGGTTGAGAAGCTGTGAACTAGATGTAAGCAGTCATGAACAGGTTGCTGATTTTTTTCAGTCTGTTCTCTGTAAGTCACTGTAGGGAGGTGTACTAATACAGGTGTGTGTTAAAATAGGTATTAAAACTGACTTGTTAGTGATACACTTTCTTAAAGGGATAGTAATACTTAAAATGTCAAAAAAATATGTTGTAGGGTTTATACCCCTGAGTAAAACAAGAGTATTCCCACAGCTGAAAGGTGTTTCATTCAAAAGTTATTAATTTTCAAAGTTGAATTTTTTAGGTGCAATATCACAGTGGCCTGAAATTGTACAGTGGCGCTGGTGCTACACCATCCTGTGGAGATTTATGGTCCTGGGACCAGAGCTGTCCATAGGATCGTGTAGCAATAGCGCCACTGTACAATTTCAGGCCACTGTGATATTGCACCTAAAAAATTAAACTTTGAAAATTAATAACTTTTGAATGAAACACCTTTCAGCAGTGGAAGTACCCTTGTTTTATTCAGGGGGATAAGCCCTACAACATATATTTTTTTACATTTTAATTATTACTATCCCTTTAAGCTCTGTGGAAAATGATGCTTTATATGTCACTGGCACCAAGACAAGAGTGGGGAAGTGTAACCCTTTGAGTGCCAGAGAGCTATACAACGCATTGCCAGGCAATGTGTTGCGCACTCCTCTTGTACTAAAAGGGTTAAAGGCATTTTAGGTTTGTTTCCCTTCATCTTGTCTAACATTCTGTACTAACAAGGCACAGAGGAAAGTGATATAACTTTATTGAATTTTGCTCTGTGCATGTTATAGCAGAGGCTTTTCGAAAGCCTCGTTCATTTACCCTTTCAGTGCCAGATGGGAAAAGAATGCTTTGCAAAGCACTATGGCACTCAAAGGGTTAAAGAATGTGTGTACTAAAGCGATCATGCAGAAAATAACTTTTGCTGGTAGGACCTAATGCAATAGCGTTCAAAGGGTTGAAACATCTTTTAAAGAGGTAGTAATGTTTGTTATAAAAGTAGATCGCCTAGTCTTCTTTATATTAAAAGTAACACATTGCACTATGTGTAAGAGCTTACTTGTATGTAGTTCAAAAGTTATAAAGTGGAGAAAGATCCCCCATCCGCCCCTTCTGGCCATGTCACGCTGAATCTGCACTGTGGTCTGAATAGATGCAGCAAGGTACAAACTTCAGTAAGCAAAGGAAAATCCTACCCTCCTTTGTCAAGGGGAGCAGGGTTTTCCTTATACTTACTGAAGTTTGTCCCTCGCTGCATCCGTTCGGTCCATCGACTGGATTCCAGATTCAGTGGAAGGCAGCCAAAAGGGGCGGGCGGGGGATCTTTCGCCACTTAATAACTTTTGAACTACATACAAGTAAGCTCCTACACATAGCTCAATGTGTTACTTTTAATATAAAGAAGACTCGGCAAACTACTTTAAAACAGACATTACTATCCCTTTAAATCTATGAAAATGTATGAAAATGTAAATTTCTTCCTTATGGTGCTTTTGCTCTTCTCTTCTTCTCAGTGGTTTCCAAGCTAGGAAGAATTATCCCCCTCCCAGGAAGTTGAGACTTTTCCCGTGGGAAGGGAGTGAAGCGCACGGCTTTGTTTCTGTATAACATAATCCATATTGTGATAACCCAAAAGCATTGTGAAGTTTGGGACTAGCTTTTATACAAAAACATCTGTGAACAGCAGTTTGCTATGTGGGGAGCACATATTTATTGGTCTGGCAAGGAAAATTATGTATAATTAATTTGTTTCTTCAAAATATATTACATAATAAATTAAATTATAATTAATAATAACTTAAAAATGTGAACCGTAAGGGGGAGTCATGTGAAAACATTTGGAAACCACTGCACTTAATGGGCTAACTGGTTCTAGGTTTCCGGTGTTGAATCAATGAGACTTTCATAATAAAAGAATATTATATGTCATATATTTCCTGTAAAATGTTTTTCTTTTTTTCTTTTTTTTTGTTACATCTATTTTTCCTTATTAGTTTTCACTGTAGGAGTTCTTTTCTGGAGAGTTTCTGGTCGATACATCTGCTATGAGTTTCCATGCCTTTTTGTGTTCTGCTTATCTACAGATTTATACCCAGAGCAGAATGTTTTGTTGAGACTAGAAGATTTGGAAACATCCTGCTCATTTCATTCCAGTGTTTGTTGTTTGATTATGTTTCAGTTTGAATGTCACCACAAAGAGTAAAATTACCAACAAACAGATGTTTAACCCAGTGAATGGTGGAGGGGTGTGCAATGCATTGGGCAGCCCTTTGGCATTCACTGGTTTAAATACAATGCAGTAAATAATTATTTTATCTGTTTTGTTCTTCTCCCTTCTCTTAAATAATCAGTAATGCTTAACCCAGTGGTTCTCAAGTTTTTTTTGCTCAATGCACACCTAACACGCAGTCTGACATTTTCGGGGTACCCCTATGATTTTATGTCATTTGTCAAGGGTGAAATGACAGTTACAAATATATAACTGATGAGTTATTGTTAGACCTCACAATGTATTGTGCATAGTACTATCCTTACATATACAGTTGGAAGTCTACATTCACATTTTTGTCAAAGTCTTATAGATACAATGGGGCACCCTAAGTGGATGTCCATGGCACACCAAAGTGCCACGGCACCCTGGTTGAGAAACATTGGCTTAACCCTTTCCAAATTGTTGGTAACCTCTCATTCCTATATACTTTTCCCTGTACTTAACTAATGACACCAAAATAACAATTAACCGTATGCATGACAAAGAGGTATACCTCTTTTGGCACTCAAAGGGCTAATAAAGTGACCATTGTCCTTACATATTTTTCATATGATGTTGAGGCCAGTAACACAGAGGATTAGTGAGATCACAATTATATATAGGCAGTGATAGGCATACATCACAATCAAAAGTAAACATGGAGTTGTCCAGTAGTATAGACATGCCGGCCAATCAGAGAGCAGCAATCACTAACTGAATCTTTAGTAAGACAAACAAGTTGTCAGCTTTATGGAAAGGTTAGGGTAGACTGAACATGTGGTAACTGAAAAAAACCTGGATGCTCCTGAAACAGGGTTTTTAACTAACTGAATGCTAAAGATGTCTTCAAAGCATTTCCCAGTGGTGCAGTTGGTTTGCCACAGAATAGTACATGTGACCACATTTCTTACCAACATTACACTTCATTTAGGTATGTATGACTTCCTGGAGATATCACTAAACCAGACAAAGATTAACATATACAACAGCATTCCTTGTAAGCAGAGATTAGTAAATATTCCACACTTTGGCAAAGCTGGGAACTCTCCAGTTTTGCCCCAGAGACTCCGGTTTAGACACTGAATTACCGGGTCTCCTGGGCAGAGTCTGATTCTCCAGATGTGGGAGTTTCTGATGAAACTCTGCCCACTTGTGCTGAATCCTACCCTGTTTCTTCCACTCCCATCCCTCTTCTCCTCCTTCCCCAGTGTATTAAAGCTATTTTTTGACCGGACAGGTCTCAGCAAGGGACGATCTTCTTACTGTGAACATAAGGAAACCCTACCCCCCATGACAGGTTTTTCCTCCTGAAGATCGTCACTGCGTTCCATCCGATGAGCGGTGTTACATCAGTAAAAGGGGAGGGCGGGGGAGCTGCTTTTATTGTGAAACATTTCTATCCCTTTAACTCTGTTCTTTGAAGCAGCAAAAGTTCAGCAGTTGGTAAGAGGGTTATAGGGCAGTATGTGGGAGAGATACGGGGGGGGGGGGCTCTCCCAGGCCAGCCTCTCAAATAGTAAACTGGCTAGTTTAACATCATGCAGTCCTGCCTGTCTACACACACAGGATCCTAAGTCAACTAATGCTACTTAAGTCCATTCTATTAATTAGTTCTGAAATACTGAGGTCACTTTCCATCAATCCTATTGGTTAAAGCAATGCATAAATGCTTAAGATACTCTTTGTTTGTTTGGGAGCTGTAGGCCAAGACAGTTGACAAGCCTCAGATCCTCACCCCCTCCTTTCTTCTAGAGGTTGTGAAGATACTTCTCCAGATTGATGCTTTTTCTTCCTTGGGGAAGGGCGCATATCCTTACATTGTACCCGTTCAGACACACTGCTGGTAGAAGAGGCAGTGTCCTACTAGAGGACACTTTAGCTAATGTTAAATCCTACTGTGACTGTTTATACTGCCGAGACCTTAGGAGGAAACTTTTGTACTGGGCTGTAACTACAGGTGCCCTTGTTCAGGGCTGTAATTAGGGGTGCATGGGGTTCAATTTTGACAAGGCCTGGAATTCAAAGATGCCCATTGGTTCTGTACTGTCCTGTTACCCTTAATCAGACCAGTTACCTATCTTAATGGGTGGCTGATTATGTCTTTACACACAGGTACTGCCAACCAATAGGATAAGAATAGCATAATTAAAAACTTTTGCCTTTACTTCTTTAACTCTTTGAACAGCAGTGAGGTGTCCAATGCATTGCAAAAGAAATACAGTGGATACCCCTCTGGCACTAAAAGGGTTAATTGTCAGCATGTGGATCATAAATCACGGTGCAGAAGAGCCATGGAACTGAAAACAAATTTATTTTCCTCTCTCTTTTCCTGTCATGGGAAGACCTTCTGAGATCCTCCAGTGATTAATCGTACTTTAGGTCTGTGTCGGCGCACAATTCAAACTTGCTGAGAGAATTAAATAAGGTCTGTGTTGGCCCTCTTTATTCAAACTGGTTCAAGACCATGTGTGTGTGTGGGGGGGGCAGATTCACATTTTTTAATGCCTACAAAGTAAAATAAAGATAAAACGAAGTATTACTATCCCTTTAAGCAATTTCAGAAGGGAGACAGTTAATTACCTCCCAGACAACCGGAATGCATGGAGCCTGGTGGCTGGCTACATATTTTGCTATATGCATAACTAACAGATAAAACTAGTACAATAAAACTCTTGGCGCCCATCATTATTCCAGATAAGGTAATCCACACTGCACTACACTGTATAATACACCACAGTTAAGCCTATCTAATCCACCCACTACCCTGCACTCTAGGGAGTCTTACAAAGACCCTGGGGCAGAAGAGGGATTTCTGCTTGATATGGGCAACACCTGGTGGAAGTCTACACAAGTCAGTGTAAGACCATCTGCAGAAGCGATCACAGTAGCTACAAACTTTATTTAACTCCTTGGATGCTAGAGACATTCCCAAAGCATGGTTTTGGAATGGTATAGAGATGTGTTTAGCATGTATGGGTGTTAACCCCTTGAAAATCACAGGGGTACACAATGCATTGCAAAGCAATATGCTGCATACCCTGCTGGTCCTCAAGGGGTTAATTAGATACTTTGAATTGGATTATCTGTGCTGTTTTTGCACATGTTCCATGAAGAGTTGGAGAGAAGTGCAAAACACAAAAGTAAAGCAATACTGTGGTAAACAAAATGAACCATAGGGAACCCATACAACTTTCCTAAATTTCCTCTGCTTTTACTGGAACATTCAACTCCTTAGGTGCTAATTTTATCACTGCTTTTATCTCCAGGTTTCCCCATAGACTTCAATAGGAAAATGTTTGCTAAAACGGGTAACATTTATCACCTGCAATAGTATCTAACCCTAGATCAGCAGTGGGCAAGTGAGGCCTTCTAACTACTGGGTGGCAGAGAAGGATGGGAGTTGTAGTCTGGCAGCAGTTGGAGGGCTTCAGATTTCCCATGCCTAAATGCTAGAGTGCTCTCCAACAATGCATGAATCAATGTGTTTGAGAGCTATCATTTAAGGGGTTAATACGCATATTCAAATCAATGGTCATTTTATTCCTGTGGTGCAACTGGCTTATCTCACAGTTACTTCACTTTCTTTGTGTATTTGGCCCTTAGGTATTTGATTCTTTGGATACCACTCTGGCACTCATAGGATTAATTGTTTATAAAATCATATTTTTTTCATTTATTCAAGTTATCTGCCTATGTATAATAATTTCAATCAGGGGCATTGCCAGGTGCTGGATTAGGGGGCAAAAAACCCCCCAGATCTCATAATTAAAGGGATAGTAATGTTTCACAAAAACAGCAGCTCCAATTAGTCTTCATAGTATTTGAGCCATAGAGAGTGTTATTTCAATACTGTCAGAGTTGTAGATCAAGAGTAATTCAATGATAACGTATCCCCCTCCTGCCCCTTTAACTGATGTAACACTGCTCACCTCAGATGTGGAATCTGGTCCACAGACCAGGCAGCTCACAGCAAGGGACAATCTTCTTACTGTGAGAACAATGAAAGCCCTGTTTTCCTTATGTTAATTGAAGATGTCCCTCAGATTGTCCCTCTGTGCAATCCACTTTGACACCACCCTGCTGCTCTGAGCTGAGCAGTGTTACATCAGTAAAAGGGGCGGGAGGGGGATACTTTATCATTCAATTACTCTTGAACTACAACGCTGACAGTATTGAAATAACACTCTCCATGGCCAAATACTATGTAGATTTATTGGAGCTGCTTTTATTATGAAACATTACTATCCCTTTAAAGCTCTGTGATTTCTTGACAGCTTGGGGTATATAATCATACTTGGAGACCATCTTGCACCAAATCGATCGAGAAACACTGAAGAGCTGATGATGGGAGTGTCCAAATGACATGTTTCATATCATATTGTAGGGGGGATTTAAATGGTGGGCATGTGCAGGTGGTTGGAAAGAGGAGTTTGCCATGAAATGGATGGCAAAGTTGGTGCAATGGGGTGGGAGTGATCTGAATGGACTGGAATGTGGGTGGGGTTATAGCTAAACTCACCAAGACGAAAAATCAGCCTTGGTAATTCAATATGAAAACCATAGTCTCTGGGGCATATCTGGACAGTTCCCAGGTATGTGTGTAATAGTGCTAATCTCCCTAGTTGTAATGGTGTACTTGGGCTGGGCTGTGCACTAATAATGCATTAGATCTCTTGGGCACCTAGCAACTACCCTGAAGTGCCATTTTCCTTTTTGCTGCTCAGCAAGGGGAATGTGTATCTTAAGCACAAAAATAATCTTTTTTTTTTAGTTCACACTCATAACTTTTGCCTCTCATTAGCTTTGAAATCCCTGAAAAAGTCAAGAAATGTTGGTACCAGAAAACACATGCAGGGGGGGTGGAGCGAACTACCTAAGGAGACAGACGTCTCTGGCTTAGCTCTAAGGCCAAGACGCTGTTTATTTAAGATAATGATGTTTAATATTTCTACTTTCTTGCTGAAAATCTTCCTCTGTCATCTCTGACTGGCTAGAGAATGGTAAAGCTGATTTTCTACAATGCAAGAGCCATCTAATAATATATTTCTACTAACCCGCTAGAAGAATTGCTTGTTGAGTTGATCAAAATGGTGACCGGTACTTGTTTATGAATGGAGAATACTGCACACTTACCAACCAAAGCGGATCTCACTGACCTTGTATTAGCTATCAAGGAAGCAATTCGGGATACGGTGGTGGGCATATGGTCCAGATCAAGCCTGTCGAACCAGATCCCTGAGACCCTGGAAGAGGAAGCTGCAGTAGTGGCTCAAGACACTACGCACGCAGAGGCTATTTTGGGTTCAACAGGAGTGACCCTGGTGTGCTTCTCTATATGTGTGTTGGACTTGGATATTCAGAGTCGGAGTGGTGCTATGGATCTCTATATTGTGCCTGCTGATAGAGCGCAGACAACTCTGTCGTCTACTGTGGATACTGCATTCTACAGCTCATTCAGACTGTGGCTCATGGCTTTGTGTGTACCGGTTTCACCTACTGGTGAAGCGATCTCTTCTACCTGACAACTGGGGAGATACAGAGGCTGGCTGGGACGTTTTTCCCTGGGACCCGGGGATACTGGTACTGAGGAAAGTTTTGTCAGTCACTCGGTGAATGCTAATTTGTGGTCCTCCGTCAGGGGTGACAGAGCGGGACCTCCGCTTCCCAAGGGAGTCTGCATGATGATTTATGGATCCTGTGACACCGACTAGAGTTGGATGACTTTTTGAGTGACTTTGGGGTGGTGGTTGGATGACTTTTTGAGTGACTTTGGGGTGGTGGTCGTAGCGGGGGGACCCTCTAGGGCCCGGGGGTTGACTCGTGGGTCAGCTGCACCAATGTCACTTATATCGGATTGTTTAGATTTTTATATGTCAAACTCGGGGGGTTAGAAGTTAAGCTTGCATACAGGACATACTGCTATGACACTTGATTTGAATCATATATTTTGTCCATTGCTTCATGTACTCCTCCCCTGTATCTTTGAATACCCATAGTTTTTTCAGTGAGGGATATAGATTGGGTTCATTGTGGGGTTGGCTCCAGTTATTGGGTCATAATTTTGCACCTAGCTAAGATGATGATGCTTACTATATACATGTGTATGTTTTATGACTCTCTGCCACAGATGTTTTCAGTATTTTTCACATGGGCCAGACTAATGTATGAGCTTAATCATTATCTGATTCTTACAATGACGTCCTCTCCTTTGCTTATTTGATGTCGTTGTTTTTCCCTCCCCCCAGGACCTCCGGACTTACCGGGGTCACTGTGTGGTATTATGACAGGGTGCTGGGCACAGCCTTGACACTCTGTCCACGCAATATTTCTTACTTATCTCTCAGCCTGAGATGTGAATGTCTGTTTTCTGCTTGTTGTTGGGGCTACTATATATAAAGGCTTTACGTCAGGGCACCAGGTTGTTATAGCTATTTTAATTGGCATCTAATGTGTCTTTTCACATGGGCATCTATACTTAACAGCTGTTTAATGTTCATAATTACCATTTATAGTATTGTTAGGTTCAATATCTGATATAAAAGAGCGGGATTTCTATTAGACCTGCCATGCTTTGTACTCGTATTTGATTGCTCTTTCAGTTATCACAATGGTTTTTCACCAATGTATTGCATCATATTTCTTTTATGTTGGCTTCGAGTATTGAGATAGTTGTGTAGTCATATCTCTGTTGTTTTGTAGAGCACTCTATGCTTATCAGTTGTTTGTGTAACTATATTTTATCTCAATAAAGCTTTTGAAATGAAAAAAAAACAAAAACATGCAGACTATCACACAAACTCCTCTAGGTCCTGTGCATAAAGAGCAGTGGAACTTTTTATGAGCAATCCAACTGCACTGTAGGGAACAACTGAACATTCCCACTGAGTTAATGGATCTTTTTACCCCTTGAATGTTATATAGGTCTCCAATACATTGCAATGAGCTTTTTTCATTCAAGGCGTTAAGAGCCCCATTTAAATTAATGGGATTTTGCTCTTGTTCCAGTGGCATAATTAGTCATTGGAAGGCCCCAAGGCAAAATGTTTTGGACACCATATCACAAAAATATTTTTATAGAGGAATAACTAGAAGCTATTGGACCCTTGGGCCTATGGTGCCCCCACTGGATGTTGGAACCTGGTACAATTGCACCCACCAAACCACCTGTAGTTACTCCCCTGACTTGTTCCCTCTGGTGCAGTTGCTTTTCCACAGAGTTGTTCTATTTCCATTATGTGACTATCTGGATCTTAGGGGACATGCTCTGTGTGGTATTATTGATAATTGTGCCTAAACTAGTATGTACACCACTTGCTGCATAGCCCTCCAAGTGACTGATGAAAAATCCAGTCAAACCATTGTCAGTCTTCTTGCTGCAAATTTTTCAGGCGGAATCATTACTGGGAAACTTTCACATCTAGTTATTTTCCCATTAATAAGTTAATGCATCTGTAAAGGTTCAGTCAAGTGCATTAAAAGTAATGGTACACTGGATTAACTGAACATGTTGAATTTATATTGTGATTAGTATTAACCCCTTGTATGCTAGATGCTTGGATTACTAAAACAATGCATTGGGGACATCTCTAGCACCCAATGGGTTACTTTTCAGTTTATATTAAGACTCTGACCATCAGAGGCCTTGTAATCTGTTATGCCCCCACTCTTGTGCTTAAAGGGACAGTAATGTCCCATAAAAATATTTTTTTGTTTTGTAGAGTAAAGAAAAATAAAATCTGTGCAACAAATCTTTACAGTTTGAGAGATATTCACCGCAAAAGTTCTCTCTCTCCTGATGTCAGCTGTAAAGTGTCAGCCGACACGAGGAGGCTCTTCAGCAGATCCGCAATAGAATGATTTAAAAAAGAAATACTTCTTTGGAATGGTCTAAAAAGTGTGCTTGCAAACCAAGCATACTTTGTAGACCGTTCCAATGAAGTATTTATTTTAAAATCACGCTACTGTGGCTCTGTTGAAGAGCTGCCTGAACTCCTGCTGTTAGCTTACAGCTGACATCAGGAGGAGGGAACTTTAGGACTGAATATCTCTCAAACAGTAAAGGTTTGAGAGATGGAGTTTGTTGCATAGATTTAATTTTTTTTTACTCTACAAAACAATATAACATTTTTATGGGACATTCGTGTTCCTTTAAAGGAAGTGTAACCTTTTATTTTGACATAACATATTCTGCAAGAGCATAGTATGTAAAGTCAAATTGCCTGGGTTTTTTTTTAATTTCATCTTTACCTTTTTTTTTACACTTTTATGTCCATAACAGTGAGGTCATTAAAGGGTAGTAATGTTTCATAATAAAAGCAGCTCTAATTAATCATCATAGTATTTGGGCCTTGTAGATTGTTGTTTCAATTCTGTCACAGTTGTAGTTCACGAGTATTTGAATGATAAAGTATCCACCTCTTGCCCCTTTTACTGATATAACACTGGTCAACTCAGAGCAGCAGGGAGGTGCCCAGGTAGATTGCAGAGAGGGACAATCTTCAATTAAGATAAGGGAAAAAGCTAAAAAACCTGTCAGTGGGGGTAGGGCTTTCATTGTTCTCACAGTAAGAAGATTGTCCCTTGCTGTTATCCGTCTGGTCTAGCAACCAGATTACACATCTGAGCTGAGCAGTGTTACACTGAGTAAAAGGGGCGGGAGGGGGATACTTTATCATGCAATTACTCTTGAACTACAACTCTGACAGTATTGAAATAACACTCTCTATGGCTTAAAGGGATAGTAATACTTCGTTTTAACTTTATTTTATTTTGTAGGCATTAAAAAAACATGAATAATGATATAAGTCTTATCTCCCAAACCTTTATGGTTTAAGAGATATTCACAAGCAAAGTGTCCCCCTCCCGCCCCTTTTACTAATGTAACACTTTTCAGCCAGGGCAAAAGGGAGCTGCCCAGGTAGACTGCAGAGAGGGGCAATCTTCAATTAAGATAACGGAAAAACCTGAAAAGCTTGTCAAGGGGGGCAGGGATTTCATTGTTTTCAAAGGAATAAGAGTGTCCCCTTCTGTTATCTGTCCAGTCTATGGACTGCATTCCACATCTGAGAAGAGATTGTTTACAGTAGGTAAAAGGGGCGGGAGGGGGAAACTTTGCTTGTGAATATCTCATAAACCATAATGGTTTGAGAGATAAGACTTATATCATTCTTCATGTTTTTTTATTGCCTACAAAATAAAACAAAGTTAAAATAAAGTATTACTATCCCTTTAAATACTATGAAGATTAATTGGAGCTGCTGTTTTTGTAAAACATTACTATCCCTTTAAATATCTGAATCCAGGGAGTTTTCTGTCTTTGACAGAAGAAGTAGGGATATTTATACAGTGTTGCAAGTCTCCCTGAACTACTGGGTCAGGTGATCTAGTAAAGAAAGGGGGGAGGGCCAGAGTGCACACTCAAAGAACTACTGATTATCCACTACTGGGGGAGTTTAGTACAAGTACATGGTGCTTACAGGGTAAACAGATCTGTAAAGCGTAAATAAAGAATAAAAGGTAAGTGTACCCTCCACGGGGAATGAAGAAAAGATAAGGACCAAAGGAAAAAATAAATTTTAATTTATTGATGCATTAAAATAGTATAAAGTGAATAAATAATAGATAATTATTGAGTGCAACAAAACGGGCAATTTCCTGGTAATGACAAATGACAGCCAATCGTTTAATTACTGCATATTGATTACACATGATAAAAGGTAGAAATTTGCTCTAGAAACATTCTCAACTTAAATGAATAAGGAATAAATTTGTACCCTAACTATTGTGATGCTGGAGCATTCATCTGGCTTGCCACTGTGGACTAGCTAAAACAAGGCTAATAAGGAAAGACTGCCATCAGCTGGATGAGTGCATATTAATTACACATGTTGCATGGTGCAATAATTTACTCTGGTTTATTAACAAGAGAATATATTCTAGAAATTAATAATGCCGGGGCATAAATCTGGCTTGCTGTTAAGAAAAAAAAAAAGGGCTATCATAGCCATCCGTTAAGTGAATTCATATTAACTACTCATGTTACAGGGTAAAAATATAATCCTGATATGTAACCAAAAGACTTTTTTTTTAAATTGGTAGGGCACAAATCTGGCTTGACCGCTATGCAAAAACGTACAGATACCATAACTAAATACAAGTGACAGACTTATATTTTAAATATTACTCCAAAAATTGGAATGAGAATAATTTAATTGCTTGAATTATTGCAAAGTCTACTAACACATGTAAAGAAAACAAGAAAGAGCAAATGGACCAATTATCCTTATAATATTACCAGTCCTAAAAAAAGGACCATCAAGATCCCTACTGCATCCATGTTTAAAAAAAAAAAAAAAAAAAAAAGCTGGAGGTTTTGTAACAAGAAATAAATATGCAGGACTAATACAGAGAGAGAGCAGTGCAAATTAAAAAATGTTGATTTATCAGGTCATCAGTTAGAGTTCTGATGCGTTTCACACATAGCTTGATAACAGTAATAAACCAAAGAACTCGATTGCCTCTTAGGAAGTCTTATTTAAACTCTATAACTACTTCCCTGAAACTTTCACTCATTCTATTAATGTAATTGGATTGGTGTACACAAAACAGCCTATAAATTGCAGCTCCGAAAGGGAGTGTTGTAATCCAGCAAACTGAGTGGCTACAAATTATTGTCAGTATTACAGAGTAAACAAATCATATATACCAATAGTGGAATAAAAAATAAGAAAGGGTAACAATAGGCATATGTAGTGTGAAAATAATGGATATTTCTGCTAAATACTGTGTCCCCTGTTGGGCTTAAAGGGATAGTAATATTTCATAATAAAAGCAGCTCTAATTAATCATCATAGTATTTGGACTTTGAGGAGTGTTATTTCACTTCTGTCAGAGTTGTAGTTCAAGAGTAATTCAATGACAAATATCCCTCTCCCGCCCCTTTTACTAATGTAACACTGCTCAGCCAGAGCAGAAGGGAGGTGCCCAGGTAGACTGCAGAGAGGGACAATCTTCATTTAAGATAAGGGAAAAAGTTGAAAAACTTGTCAAGGGGGGCAGGGCTTTCATTGTTCTCATAGGAAAAATAGTGTCCCCTGCTGCTATCTGTCTGGTCTATGGACTGGATTCCACATCTGAGAAGAGATGGCTTACACTAGGTAAAAGAGGCGGGAGGGGAAACTTTGCTTGTGAATATCTCTCAAACCATTAGAGTTTGAGAGATAAGACTTATATCGTTCTTCAAGTTTTTTTAATGCCTACAAAATAAAATAAAGATAAAATGAAGTATTACTATCCCTTTAATGAGGAGATCAAATTAAATGTGCATCTCTAACTATCTCAATTAATTAGCTTTTTATACATTCACATTTGTATTAAATTAGGATTGCCTATTGTTACCCTTATCATTGTTTATTTCTCTGTTGGTCTATATTATATCTTTACTTTATAATATTGGCAATACTTTGTAGCCACTTAGTTTGCTGGATTGTAATACTGCCCTTTTGGAGCTCAAATTGATAGGCTGTTTTGTCAACATCAATCCAATTATGTTAATAGAATGAGCAACAATTTCAGAGGTGGATTGAAAGAGTTTAAATGAGGTTCGTATGAGGGAATTATACCTGTGATCAAGATAGATGCAAAAACATGTGTCAGAACTCTAACAACTTTTTTTAAGTTTGCTCTCTTGCAATATTAGTCCTGAAACTTTATCAGTTGTTACAAAACCTTCTCCTTTTTTTTGAAACACAGATGCAATAGGGATTTAAATGGCCTTATTTTTGGATTTTATGAGTAAAGTATGTACTTATTTTGCATAGCGGTCAAGCCGGATTCTTATGGGTAAATAACAGAGTGATTTTGTTTTACCCTGTAACTGTAATTAATATCAATTCACTTTATGCATGGCTAATATATCTGTACCCTTTTTTCAAAGCAGCAACCCACAAACTGCATTATTGATTTCTAGAATATATTTTCTTGTTAATATATTAAAGTGAATTCTTGCACCCTGCAACATGTCATTAATATGCACTCACTAAACTGATGGCTGTCTTTCCTTGTAGCCTTTTTTAGCTATTCCACAGTGTCAAGTCAGACAAATGTCCTGGTATCAGGATAGTTAGGGTACAGATTTATTCCTTAACCATTTATGCTGAGAATGTTTCTATAGTGACTTTCTACCTTTGAACATATGTAATCAATATGCTGTAATTCAACTGATTGCCATCTTTTGTTGTTATTAGCAGGACTTCGCAAGTTTAGCTGCACACGATAAGTATTTCTTTTTATTGGCTTTATAATATTTGAATGTATCAAAAAAGGTTACATTTTAATTTAATTATTTTTTCCTTTGATCCTTCATTCCCTGTGCAGGGACTTTGCGGTACATTTACCCTTGAGAGCTTAATTTGGTAGGGCTATCATTTGGTCTTTATTTACGTTTATCTGTATTGATTGATCTAACTGATCTGTATCATTTAGTGACAATCTTTTCTACATTGTTTCATTGTGTTTTTACATTGTATATTTGTTTATATTTTGTACTCTTGTTGGCTTTCACAGCAGATAATCCTAATGGCAGCTCTAAATCATTTCTATGTGGATTGGTTCTCAAAAATGAAACTCAGATATAGTGGACTTTATTACTAGGCAGTTTCAGTATTCCTGTAAATCAAGGTTAGACGATTATTTTTGCCTAAGGGTCATATCTCTGTTTAATACCTGCTCTTAATACCTGTGCCTCATCAATAATATCATTCCTGTGTGGTAATAGAGTGACATGTGTGTGTGTGAGACAGAGGGAGAGATGAGAGCTGTGAGTAAAAATGACTGAATCAAGTTGTCTGACCTTCTTACCACCGAGTACAAATTGATACATTCACTGTTGCACAGTAAATGTATCAATTTTCTGTTTCTGTCCTGGAAGAGTGAACCATTGTATTAGTGATGTATTATGTGATAAAATGCATCATACTTCCTCTTTAGAGAAATGTGTAAGTTATATTTTTCTCTCTAGCATCTCTGCTGTATATGAACTACTAGAAAGACCTGAGGGCCAGTAAAAATTGGGCAATGGGCAAAAATTGTTGCCCACATTTGCTTTAAAGGTTTAAAGATGTCATACTAGAAATATTTCTATGCCTCCTGTTTTTATACCAATAATAGATAATATTTTCCAATCTGAATGTTGCTATTTTAATATTATTAGATATAGTGAAAATAGAGTACTCTATGTCCAGAGGTAAAACTTGGGAATTTAAAAACCATAAAAAGGTTTTTGCACAAACTGTGAACTGTGTTATCAAAATATGCCTAGAAGGTATGTCTGGTAGTAATGTGAGCTGGTAACAGCAATTAGCATTTGTTGGAAGGCCCAAAGTGTATTGTCTGCTGTAATACAATAAGGGACTGGACATCAATTGCTGTGTTAGCAAAAGAGGACAACATTCCTGTGGATTAGACTGTAGCTTCAGGGCAGGAGCTATAGTATGTGATGCTTGTCCATTCATGTAGATATATGACACTCATTCAAACAGTCTCCTTTACCAAATGAATTAGTACATCTGTTTTTAAAAGCAAGTTACTTTAATCATCAAATTGTGTTATCAATCTAAGAACTGTGGACATATTTATTGAATAACAAGACTTTGGAAAGCCAATGCAAATATGCATTTTTAAAATAAGAATGTAAGATATAAGGCAGTAGGGCTGTATTCAAGAAGTTGAACAATACTGGAGGAAACCAATTGCACCATTGGAGAAAATGCAAAATTCCTCAAATTCCCATTGTTTAAAATGGGGCTTTAACATCTTGAAAGCTAGTGAGCTCTCCAACGCATTGCTTCCCAATGAACCACTCTAACATTCAAGGGGGTTAACAGCCCCTTTTAAATAAATAGACATTTTAATTTCTCCCCCCATGATGCAGTTGGTTTGCTACATAATTGCTCATTTTAGGATTATTCAATACAGCCAGTAGCTCTTATATCCATGTGTACTTATATCAGTACATTTATTAAAAGGGCTTGTATTTTTTCATTCATTCATTTCTCGGTAAAACGGAGAAATCTTTGGAACCAGGTAATATTTCTGGCGACTAGCGCTACTAAGCAGCTAGTCGCCAGATGAAGAATGAATACATGTTAAGTTATTGCGGGGTGGTAGTTCCCCTTTAACAATAAACACGTATGTAGATACTCTATTTCCTTATACCAGTTCGTGGCTGATGTATCCCCATCAACATTAATAAGGGCAAGAGTTTATACATACTCATACAGAGTATGAAATACACTTACTGTGGGAAATGTACAAAAGGCTCTCGTAGCATTTCAGGCTTATATTGCCATCTATAGGTACATGGCTATCACTACACTGGGTTTGTGCCTATGAGCTATGAATGTTCCCCTGAATATGATGGTCACTGAAACTCTCTATCACTGACTCACTGAAAAGGGACGTTAAGGCTGCAATACTAACTTATGAAGAGTGGAAAGTGTATAATGTGCTTCTCCACTTCCACCAGTTCAGGCAAATGCCTGAAGCCACAGTGAACATGTCTCAAATCACACGTCCAGAACCTTACAATAGTCTCATTAATCTTCTTGTTGTTTTATAAGTTTGCAATGCATTGAAGCAATTACTAGCATTAAGAATGAATAGGCATACCTCCACCCCCTCACTACACCACACAGAGTTGTGATCAACCACTCTATTGCCAGATTCACTGGTAACACATACATAATGCAATGCAGCAACACCAGCAATGAAGGGCTTACATGTTCTTTTCATTAAATGTTTATCTTTCCATTACCTCTCAAGTAAACTAACAATTAAAAGTGAGTATAGGGTCCAAACACCCCATAATAATTGAAAATACTCAAAAGAGGAATCTTAAGATCCTGCATTTTACAAGTGAGGAGTCCTTGAATCCTGCTTTCTTCTTCCCCATACAGGAGGATAAAAACATGTTTCCTAAAGGTCCAATACATAGTTATATATGTATTCTATGATAAAAGCATATACATACACCATATTTTTACCCTTTTTAAATTTTGTAACCCTGTATATATCATGTTTTTTATGTATATGCTCAGATTACCTTTTTTGGTAATAAATTCCATTTTCACTGTTCTTGCACAAAGTTATATCTCTTTTTCTATAATCTCAGTGAGTGACTTCATGTAATCTATACTGCTCATGAAAATGTCACAGAGAGTCTTGTATTGTTACTATATGTATTTGTAAATATTATTGATATCACCTCATAGGTGTCTCATTTACAGAATAGGAAATCCTAGTTTGTCAAGCATAAACTCATATCTAAACTCTGAACTGTTTTCTGTCTCTAAACCCCTTCCAGTTCTAGCATGTATTTCAAGGTATCCTTTTAAAAAGTCGTACTCGAAAGAGCGTGCAACCAAATGACACATTTACCATGTTGCCTGGATAAAAATGTCGACATGAGAATCTCGCACTGCATGACAGCGCAAGATTCTCATGTCTGTTACTGAAAGGTTGCATCAAATACCAAGAAGTTAACAGGCAATACCTATCCCATTGTGCTCCCCAGCTGTAACTTTGAACATGCCATGTCATGTAGAAAATCTTCATTTTATCCTCAGCAAAGCTGTTATAGTCACTAAAGAGATCTTCGTCACTGCCACTGCACTGCATGAGGAAAAAAACACAGGAATATGAGAAACATTGCATGAGCTGAAAAATGTGCTCTATCTCATCATGCTGCCCCGGCGCTTTACCGAGAATGCTTTCTGTTTAAAACAAATGACATAATGATTGGCCAGACTGGTGGATCAGCCTATTTCACTGTAGCAAAAGTGCCAGGATCAGCTTACACCTTTTAAAAGTAAACCATATTTCAATGGGTACCCATAACTGTACTCCATATTCAAAGGGAGGTCTCATTGAAAACTTGTAAGATGATGTCGTAGTAGAGCTATATATTAAGTGAATGGTTGACTCCAGACATCACACCAATATTCACATAGTTCCTTACTCCTTGATGTGACATCTTGGAGATATTGAGGTTGAATCAAATGTAACACACTGTATCCATGTATACACCTGTAACAGTTCATATATACAATGGTTCTCACCACTATTGTCATGATACTTCCACCAGTAGCTACCTTTATTCAGTACGGTTGTATTTGGGGTAGAACTCAAGAGGGAAGATTCACTAAGCGGTGATAAAGCTGTAATAAAGTGGAAATGACTTCTACAGTGATATCACTTCTCCAGTTCCTATGTTATTCTATACAGCCTATGCATAGGCTCCATAGAATAACATAGGAATTGGAGAAGTGATAAACTATAGAAGTCATCACCTCTTTATCACCTCTTTATCTTAGTGAATCTCCCCCATCCTGTTCTCCATTTGTAGATCATGATTTCTCCCTAGGTAGATCTGTAATATTGAGACCTCCAAACATGGGAAAGACAATTGGCCATGAAACCTATAAGCGGATGTGCATATATCCAGGATTCTAATTAAAACAATCTTTTATTACAAAAATTCTTGACGGGTTTCACTGTATTAGACACCATTTTCTCACTACTAATTTTCTTCCACTTTGCCCCCATCCACTCCAAACTGCCCCCACCAGCTCCACTATGCCTCCTCAGCTTCAACTTGCCCCTATCAGCTCCAACTTGCCCCCATCAGCTCCACTTTGCCCCCATCCACTCCAACTTGTCCCCCCATCACATACCTGTAGCTCCCACGCAGTCTTCTCTTCAGTAATGCAGAGCGTGCCAGGAGATCATGACTTCCAGCGCGCTCTGCATTACTAAAGATCTGACCCGATGAGGGAGCGCAGTGCTGCATGCCCGCACCCCCAGTACATGTGCACCCTAGGCCGGCGCCTACCTCACCTATAGGTGGCGCCAGCCCTGTTCCTGTGCAATCCTAAACAGGGTTACAGTGATTCCTCTGCAGTCCTGCCGAATTAAGCAGGGTTACAGTGATTCCTTTGTAGTCCTGCAGAATTAAGTTTTCATGTGTCCCTGATATAAAGGGATATAGGGTCACATTAGTGGACATGGGGCCAGATTCTATTACAGGAGATAAATGTTACCTCCAGTTTTTTCAAATATTTTCCTATTGAAGTCTATGGGGACAACTGGAGATAAAAGCAATGATAAAATTAGCACCTGTAATAGAATCTAGCCCATGATGTTTTGTTGTTGGACTGTAGGACTTCAAACTCCTCCCACTAAAGTCTTCCTTCTTAACATTTCAGTGGGTGGAGTTTGGGATCTTGAAGTCCTACAACAAAGAAATCATGTCCACTGTAGCAAACAGAAAAAGACAACTATTATGATGTACATTAACACTATAGGCAAATAAATTGCATAAACCTAAAACAGCTCATATCCACCTTGGAAAAGTGCTGCAACCACATTAGCAATTATAAATATGAAATTTGTGCTAATTAAAAAAAAAAGTATAAATAAATATGACCTATTAAAAATACTAGTGATAGTGTAATCTGTATAAACCTCTCAATAAATGTAATTGAATTGCAATAAATAGTAGCCTGTATAACAAAGAACTACATTTAATTCAACTATTCATATGTAACTATTTCATATAAATGTGAAAAATCATGTATTATAATAAAATCGAATGCAAAACAACAATAATAAATAATTAATAAATGTAAAATATACCTGTTCATATACTGAAGCTGTAATAGGCTATACAAAGACTCAGTGGACAGTTATTCCCTACTCTTGGTATGACTTCACCTTACACCTAATATTATGTATGTACAATGGTCCCTCAATATATAGTAAATACAATAAAGAAACTGGAAGATTTATATATATATCTATATCTATCTATATATATATATATATATATATATATATATATATATATATATATATATATATAAAGGTATACTCAGCCAACACTGGAGTAGACGAGACAGCATTCAACAGATATAGAAGTGTAGAAAGGATATTTTATTCCATGTTTCTATAACACCAGAAACATGAAATAAAATATTCTTTCTCCGCTTTTATATCTGTTGAGTGCTGTCTCGTTTACTCCAGTGTTGGATGAGTATACCTTTATTTATATCATATGGGACGTGCACCATTATTATTATCTGGGTGTTATTTATTTGAGATATTTGGTTCTGAGTGCCACTGCCTGTCTCTTGCTGTATATATATATATATATATATATATATATATATATATAGATATATATATACTGTATATATAATGCATATACCATAAAGCGTACAGAAATATGAAAAGTATTTGATTAGTAACAATCTATATTATACAGGGCTTAAAATTTTAAGTCCTTTGCTACTAGCCAGACCTGAAAAGATACTTGCTACTGCAAGCCATAGCATACCCAACAGGGCTGAATTTCTACTCGCCAGGGCTAAATTTTCACTCACCATTGGCTAGTGGCGAGTCGAAATTTTGAGCCCTGACTATATTATTAGTACATCTAGTATGACTAACAGAGTATAATTAAATAATATGCTTGCAATAATCAAGTATTACATACCATTATTCTTGCATATAGATAATACACCTCTCTCTCTCTCTGTTCTTAAAAAACACATCACACATATCATCTTAAATAAGTTAAAGTATAAGTACACTTTACTAATCCTTTTTTCTTGTTTCAACACACTACAATAGTTTATGAATATTTTATAGGCATCTATGCTTATATTGAAATTTACCAGTGTATATGTGCACTAGATGTACAGGCTTAAACAGGGTTAAAACCACTTTTCAGCATTTAGCATGCAATAGTACATTGCAGATTAGGCATGAGATGTTCTATAAACAAAAAATATGATAAGGTTTTCTTGACAAGCCTCAACACTACATTCCCTATGAATCTGTAACACAATAAGATAATAAAGTAACAGTCTAGTATATCCTTGCTGAGTATACTAGGTATAAACAACATGTCTATGTAATACATTCTGCAACTGAGCTTTGTATACACATTGCTATAAGAAAATCAACATTTTAAACAGCATAATATATTTAACTATATATTATATTTTATTGATTGCCCATAACAAAGCAATGAAGCAAATAAATTAAGCTCATGACTTAAATTATCAGTCATAAATTTCATATTATGTGGAATGTTAATATAATAGAAATATCCAAAAAATGCTCTGTACTAGCAGTAATGAAGTGAAAACTGGTGATAACAGTAAATGAATAGTGGCACAATTAACTTGATGATGGCATCTACAGGGTTATTAAAGTACTGAGTATTCAGGTTAACAGTTCACATCATTAGTAATTTTAATGACTCATTTGTTTCTATGATATATATATATATATATATATATATATATATATATATATATATAAAATATATTTTTATTAGTACTGAGTTTTGCTTATTAAATTTCATATCTAGTATTACTAAAGTGGTTGTTGTACTTTTCCTGGCTGGATATGAGATATTTTAGGTATATATAGTTTATTGGCACACGGATCAGGTATGTATTGTATCATAACAGGTTATTTTTTTGTTGTTTGTTTGTTTGTCAGTTGTGTTTTGCCCTGCATGGTTTGATTGATATTTTTGCAAATTGTAAGGGCCATAAAGTAATATATGTTGAGTGGATTGCATTTTTTTTCTTTTCTTTTTTGAAGAACCAATCAGATGTTAAGCCCAGAGTAAGGTAAGTATATGTTCATTATATGTTCTATCAGGCAGGTTTTTATTTTGGCTGCATAATCGGCCATAGCAGTATGGGGTTGTAATCTTCACTGTGAGGCTATTATAAGGGCCCCAGTTTACAGACAAGTGGTTGGAGACAATGCCATGGAGTATCTATTGAAGGGGAGCACAAGAATACCTAATCCAGGGTATATACTGGGGATGGGATGATTTCTTAGAGGCAGAATAAAAGTCTCACATAAACATGAGTAAACTACATAAGAGCACAAGGGTGAAGGTCCCAAAAGATACTGTAATACTACACTCAGAGATATCTCTTTTATTCTTTTTCTCTGCTGTACTTGTGTTTGGAGCGAGTGATCTGTAAATGGTTTATGTTTAATTTGTAATTGCCTATTGTTTTCTATATTATTGTGATAATCCGCGTTATGCATGTGAGTGCATATGCCATGTTCCTATGGTCAGTGTTAACTATTGGAGTTTAGAGGTTGCAAGTACTTTTTACATCCTACACTTTATGGAGCTGTCTGCAGGCAGAGTTAGTTAACCCTTTGAGAAACAGAGGGGGGTGAAACCCATTGTTTTGCATTGCATTGCATGCCCCACTGGCATTCGTAGGGTTAAATTATCTTCTATAGATCAGCTCCCTTTTTTCATTTGTCCTCATTCAGCTACTCTCTATTGGTCCAACAGACTTTCAACCGTGACCAAAAACTAAAGGCATAATACTTCATTAATGAACAGTCTGGGTGTTAATATTTGATGGGCATGAACTCTTCGATCTGCAGATTAACAGGCAAGATGGAGATGCTGCAGCAATTAGTTGTGGCTGGCAGACAGGAAACTTAGCTTTATCTAAACCTGTCTTTTATATATGTATTTACTATCACTGAGTTTTCACAATCCTTGTGTATTTAGCATAGTACTCACAATACCCATACTAATGATTAACATATCCAAAATTTTTTCAGTCATTTGTGAGTGTCTTTAATATATTGTATGCTCCTAAGTTTTCATATAAGCATGAGGATAATTTACTTATTTAGTGTCAGTTAACTTTTGATATAGAAGATAAGTCAGTGACCTTACACGTGCTACCATATCATCTTATCATATAACATTATTTATAAACTAAGGAGCAGATTTATGAAAAGTGTTCTTAATCATTTTTGTGAACGGATCCTTAAAATCTACTTATTCCTTATTACGGGTATTGGTTTTTATAAAGTATTCTAGGTACGTTTATAATTGTGGTGACCTAAAAATAAGAACAGGTCCGACACGGGCTTAAATATTTTGTGAAAATTCTGTTGCTAAATTGTCGCAAATAGCGAAATTTCTTTATAAATTCACTGCACTATGTTTTACATATGTTTTACTATGTTTTATGCCATTTCAGAAAAAAAACTACAAGCCAATAAGAGCTCGTAAACTGTTGTTAAGAATATTATAAATACGCTAATAATCATGAGACTGCTTTAGTTCTGACTTCAATTGTGTAGCATGTAGAGTGCTCATATTAATAAAAGTTACACTAATAATCATGAAACTGTTTTAGTTACTTTAATAAAGATTATATATTTTAAGTTGTTGATTCTGATCAGATATTGTCTCCTTCTGGATCCATACTTAGGGATCATTCTGAGTGTCTTCTTAAGTGCATTATTTAAGGTAATTTATTTCTCAGCATCTGTGGGGAGATTCTTTTTCTATATTCATTTTTTACCGTTGCACTAGGTACAGAACTTGCCCATACCCAAAAGAATTAGGTAGTGAAATATATTTTCCCATAGGAAACAGGCTTTTGAAATGTGTTGTGGCACTAGAATTGTTGGCACAGGATATTTATAGTATGATGGCAGTGACCAAACAGTGAATACCATGAATTCAATTTATGAAATGTTTTAAGTATCACATGGAAGCCAATTACATTTAAACACTTTACATGTCCTAAGTAGGGCTGCAATATAGCCAGTATTTACCAGAATGTTTGTAAAATACAGACTTGAAGGGTTAGCAACGTTTCAAAATAAAAGCGGTTCCAATTAATCTTCATAGTATTTGGGCCACTTTTTGCAATTTCATCCATGCCCCATATACTGCAGCCGCCATGGTCGTTATCGCGTTGCGCACTTCCAGGCCCATAGTCAAGAAGTGTTGAGATAGACAACAATCATCCTGCAAAACTGACACCTCCAGGGTGAAAAATTGATATTGGGAACCAGGATTAGCCCATTCCAAGGCATACTGACCCTGCAACTCCAAATAGTAACGGTAAAAATAAGGGAGGGCTATACCCCCCTCCAATGTAGACCTGCACAGTGTGGAGAGCTGCACCCTAGGCTTCCCCCTGCCAAAGGACTCGAGACGTAACATAGTCCAGCTCCTTAAAGGGATAGTAATGTTTCAAAATAAATGCAACTTTGATTATTCTTTATAGTTTTTGGGCCATGTAGGGCTTTATTATCATTAGCCACCGTGTGCAGTTCCAGAGTAATTGAATCATAAAGTGTCCCCCCCACCCTTTTTACCTATGTAAATCTGCAAAGCAAGACCATCAGGATGGATCACAGCAAGGGACAATCTTCTGTGAGCATAAGGAAAAACCTGCCCTCCCATTCAAGGGGGGCAGGGTTTTCCTTATGCTCAAAGCCAGAAGAGTTTCCCTCACTGCAAGCTGTCTAGTCAAGTAACTGGATTCCACATCTGAGGGATACAATAGATAAAAGAGGTGGGAGAGGGAAACTTTATAATTCAATTACTGTGGAACTACACATTGTAGAAAATGATAACATCGCTCTACATGGCCCAAAAACTATGAAGAATAATTGGAACTGCATTTATTTTGAAACATTACTATACCTTTAAAGGGACAGTAATGTCCCAGAAAAAATATTTATCATTTTATAGGGCTTAAAAAGTTGAACTAGATGCAAAACCCTATCTCTCAAACCGCTATTGTTTGAGAGATATTCACTGTTAAAGTTTAACATTTTCTGCTGTCAGCCGTAAAGCTGACAGCAGGAGATCCATGTTGGCTAACATGAGGATGCTCTGCAGCAGAACCGCAATTGCATTATATAAAACGAATTACTTCATTGGAATGGTCTACAAAGTGTGCTTGCAAACCAGGCACACTTTGTATACCTTTCCAATGAAATCATTCTTTTTAAATAACCCGGTTAGTTGCTCTGCTGCAGAGCCTCCAGCTGGTCCCCGGACAGGATTCCCCTGCAGTTAGCACAGTGTTGACGTCAGGGAAAGGGGAGGGAGGGGGGAACTTTGACAGTGATTATCTCTCACACCATAGTGGGTTGAGAGATAGGTTTTTTTGCATTCAGTTCAACGTTTTAAGCACTACAAAATGATAAATATTTTTTCTGGGCCATTACTGTCCCTTTAAAGAAGGATTTGGGTATACGAACTAGCTGTAATAAATTTTGAATAAAACACTATTTGGGGGATAAACCCTACAACATATTTTTTTATGTATATTTTATGTATTAATATACCTTTAAACACTAGACTGCTAGAGGAGTCTCCAACCTATTCCAATGCAATACTTTGAAGAGTTCTAGCATTCAAGAATTAAAAACCGCATTTACATAATTGGTAATGTTTATGTGACCACTTTTCTTACTCCCTCAGCCTCAGTATTTTGTTCAGGGAAGGTGGAAATCTTAGTTTTAAAGGATTAAAATTCCATGTTAGTCTCCCATTTTTAATTGGGTGTATATATTCAGTGAATAGCATTCTGCTATTGGTGTCAATGCTCCTCTATTTGATACGCTATCAGTTATATATATATATATATATATATATATATAGTAAACAAATATGCATTCAAGCTGTTATCTCTTATAAATGATAGGTGCTTAAAAATAGACATTGATAAAGGCTATGGCAGTCAGGCTGTACTGGGCCCCCAAGGCAAATTCTGGGTAATCAATCTTCACCTCTATAATGAGATGCCAGCTTAGTCCAGACCACTATATCTATGAGATATTCCATTCAATAATGATATTTAATGCAGATAGCCCCTATGTGTTGTATATCTTTTTACATGTACTTTTTTTGTGTACCTGGAGCACTCCCATGCTTTTTTATCCACAATACATTAATCCGCTTCCTGTTTTGGTGCTGTACCATGCTGCAGTGGCCAAAAGTGAACCAGTGGCAGCATGGAGCTTACTAACAGTCGAAGAGGCCTCAAAATGTTGATGTCCTGTCGGAGCAGTGTCAGAGGCACATCATCAGTAAGTACTAGAGTGCCTTTGACATCACATCCCCATCAGTCTGAGAAAAATCTGGCCACATCGACATCCATCCAACGTGCCTTCACCAGGTTTTTACGAATTTTCTCTCATCATATCGACAATGACCTATTTCCATATGGGAATGCAAGATAATAAGCCATTATTGTATACAAGGTGTTGTGTTTATATGTTAATGTGGCACTTCAAAACATTCACTAAACTCTAATAGCAGACTCTGCTGTCAGAGTTCACAGGTTCAATATCATCTACATGAAGCTGGTGAACTGTGTTTCTGCAGCAAAGTAATCTATGGAATCCTGAAAGCTGATGCTGATGTTGATATCTAGCTTCTACAAAGTTCCAAAAACTCTGAGGTAGATGCTGCTTTCATGCTGTGTTGGCCTGCAGGAGCATAGTGAAGGACTGAAGATCCTACAGTATGTGTATTTTGTTAAATATAGTGACAGAGAACAATGGCGTGGGGAAAAATAGGGCATGGACACATCGACAAAATCATATTGCCATGGCATCAACCTTTAGTGAATCTCCCCACTAAGTTTCCCACAGAATAAGTGTTTGTAATGAGAATGAGGCTAAATGTGAGATAATGAATGAACATTAGTGATGAGCGAGCGTGCTCGGCCGATGCTCGGATCGGCTCGAGCATCGCTCTGCTCGGCACATGGCGGTACTCGTCGAGTATCGCCATGTGCTCTCCCGCCATGTTCGGGTGGCGGGGATCTGTGCCGGAAGAGGCACAGATCCGAAGACGCTCCGCTGGACCACCAGGGACTGGAGGTACGGGGGCATTGCGGAGATGAAGGGGGCATTGCGGAGATGAAGGGGGACATTGTGGAAGAGGGGCATAGACTCTATGCCCCTCTTCCACAATGTCCCCCTTCATCTCCGCTATGCCCGTCTTCCACAATGTCCCCCTTCATCTCCGCTATGCCCCTCTTCCACAATGTTCCCCTTCATCTCCGCTATGCCCCTCTTCCACAATGTCCCCCTTCATCTCCTCTATGCCATAGAGGAGATGAAGGGGGACATTGTGGAAGAGGGGCATAGCGGAGATGAAGGGGCACATTGTGGAAGAGGGGCATAGCGGAGATGAAGGGGCACATTGTGGAAGAGGGGCATAGCGGAGATGAAGGGGGACATTGCGGAGCTGAAGGGGGCATTCGGAGATGAAGGGGGCATAGCGGAGATGAAGGGGGCATTGACCAGGCACCCTCCCCTCATCAGAGCAGGGGGTGCCTGGTGTCGCCCCATTGACTTGAATGGGGCTCGGGTGCTCGGCCGAGCACTCGAGCCTCAGGGGGTGCTCGGTCAGAGCACCCGAGCACCCGAGCATCGGGGTGCTCGCTCAACACTAATGAACATGTTATTGTGGTCTAATAATTTAGTCTTAAATAATAGGTAAAAACTAGCATTCCAACACATTGATATTGATATTAAGTTAGCTGCTTGGATGCTTGAGAGGCTTAAAGGACATTGTTTTGCAATCCATTGTAGACCTCTCCAGGATCCAGGGGGTTAAATGGAATGGTTTTTAAGATTTCACAAAGATTTTATGTAAAATTAAATTTTTCTACCACCTCAGAGTTTGTAGATCTGCTGCACTGGGTATCTCAAAACATGTATAAATTAAATAGGTTGATACTTCCCTTTAAATTTAGGTAATGGTATGACATCCATAAAGGTATTAAAGATAGATGGATGGTGAATATAAATAAAGGTGAGAGGAAGATAAGGTAGGTATCAGAGACAATTTTTTTGCTAGCCTACTACATTACCATGGTAATGACCCTAGGATGGAGCCAGTTAGTAAACCATTAAAAGGAAACATATCTTAGTAGCAGATTCTGAATGAGCAGTGGTATGATGAAAAGCAGGAACAGAACATGTCGGAGCATGCCCCTGGCTTCACCATGTTGAGTGTGATATAAATTAGTAGAGTGAAATAACCTTGAACATACTTGAATAATTAGAACACTACGTCTGTGGGCAGAAATAACAATAGCTTTAAATTGAGCATTAGAGGGACAATTCTGGGCAATGTGCAGAAAAAAAGAGACACAATTCTGGAACAAACAAACTGCACAATAAGGGGACATATAAAAATTCCCGTATTTTAAATGGGGCTTATAACCCTTTAACTATGTTAGGACTCCAACACATTGCATAGGTGCATTAAAGACCTATCTAGCATTTAAGGGGATAAAAGCCCCATTTAAATCAGTTGGAATATGGAGGATTTTTTATTTGTTCATTATGCTTTGCCCTAAGATGTTTTCCTAATAGGTCTATTAGTTCAGGTGGTTGTTTACAATTCCGTTATAAAGCTTTGAAGGGAGGAAACATATTGGGAAAGGGTGGCCATTTCAGAGAAAACAAGGGTGGCCATTTCAGAGAAATACAATTTATTCAAAAGAGGTGATTATTATAATTAATGGAAGTTTAGAAATGATGGTACCCCAAAAGTTACTACTGAAACTTATGCATTGCGTGCCCCTCTGGCACTCAAAAGGTTAAAGAATAAACTTACTGAAGCTGGTATATTCTGGCATGCTCAGAAGGAGGAGGAAGATTATGATTTTGGCACAGTTAAGTAATTAATTATACAGGATGATCCATATACGCCAAATAACTCAGGTGACTAAACCAAATACCTCTAAAACCACTGCAATGATTGAAAAACACAAATCACAAGATATGAACTAAGTATGTATCTTTATTGAGACTAAATCACTGTAGTGAAATATGTACTTAAAGGTATGTGGGATATACTAAATTGAAAGGATAGCTTGAAATATGTTTTTCTATAATGTTTTTCCACTGACTTGCATTCCTACATGAATAGAACTGTCTAGGTGTCTCCAAAATAATGCTTCAGTAATGTCTGTAAGTTGTCAGAGATAAGATAGCAGACTATCTTAATAGAAGAGGGGTAGTTACTAATCTCAATAAATAAAAATGTTAGACCTTGTTACTTAATTCAAGTTTGGAAAAAAAAAATAACTAGAGTCTATGTATTAGAAAATAAACTTTAGAATTAGAAATTAGAAAGCTATGATTTTTACAGTAACTCACTTGTGGTGCATACTTTTAATTAACAGGTGCCAATGTACTCATCACATTGTAACCCTTCAAGTGGCAGAGGGGTATGCAATGGATTGCAAAGCAATGCGTTGCATACCCCTCTGGCACTCAAAGGGTTAAGGACTCAAGCAATACAGGGTATCACAATCTATTTACAGAGTGAAACATTGGGAGTGGGGGTCGCTTCTTTAGAGCTTACAATCTAAAATGAATAAAGGAGATATACAAAGGATATAAGGGTTAAGATCACTATACAATTTTGGTTCGAAGTTCCAAAATTTTCAAAGTTTTTGCCTTGGATGCTTGAAGCATTTGAGTGCCATCCTGTTTGTTGAAAATTCATTGAGGAGATGCATTTTCAAGTGAGACTTGAAGGTGCTAAGAGAAATTGGGGGGTTATTCACTAAGGCGTGATAAGGAGGTGATAACATGGAGATGACTTCTCTAGTGATAACACTTCTCCAATTCCTATGTTATTCTATGGAGCCTATGCACTAAGATCTCCAGAACTTAAGAAATGTTAATGAATTGGCTCTATAGAATAACATAGGAACTGGAGAAGTGATCTCCACTTTATCACCTCTTTATCATGCCTTAGTGAATAACCCCCATGTACTGCCACAGGCTGACAGACAGGTGGCATTGAGAGAAAAGGGTTCTGTTTTAATTTGATCACCTTGAAATAATGATGAAGCCAAGTTTAGTTTGATATTAAGTTAAAAGAATCAGCATTTGAAAAGACTAGGGGCTCAATGCTATTACCAACTCTAAAAAAAGGTATGTTTTTTTAAGTCAGGTTTTAATATATTATTACCTGATTTGTGAAAACAAAATCAGTGGTAATTACACGCATCTCCAGTAAAAAAAAAAAAAAGCCAATAGAAAACAACATGCAAGTAGCGTTCTATTACCTACATTCAGTATTACCGTGTGTTTTGTGATTAAATTTTCTGTTGGTAATCCTGCGCTTCAGAGTTGTGGCATAGAACCCACAATGACGGTTTCAAAACCATTGTTGTTTGAACAAAAGCAGTGCAGAATACTATATACATCTTAGAAATCAGACATAGAGCGCCCCCTTTGACATATTAATTTGACAAATATTGTTCACATTCAACATTTTAATACCCCCTTTGAAGTTCGACTTATAGTGCTCCCATGACCTTCTTTCTCCATTTAAATTCAACATATGTTACACAATTCAACATATATTATATGGGCTTTAGAGAAAATGTCAGCAGTTGTCACCTGCATTAATCACCTATCCTACTGGATAGGTGATCAGTACAAGGGGGGTGTCATACCTTGCCTATTAACCCTTTGAGTACCAGAGGGGTAGCAAACACATTCAATTCATTGCTACCTCTCTGGTACTCATAGGGTTAATCATGTAATACATATACAATGAGGGCATGTTGACTTAAATTGGAGAAGAAACAATGTCAAATTTAAATGGAGAAAGAAAGTCATGTGATCACTATAAGTCGAATTTCAAAGCGTGTGGGGGTTAAAATGTTGAATGTGAACAATATTTGTCAAATTAAAATGGTGAAAGAAAGCAGTATAAGTCGAAATTTCAAAGGGGGGGTTACTATGTCGAAGAGGGACACTCTATGTTGGATTTTATTAATGTGGGGAACACATCTATCGATAAACTTGATCTTTCTGTCGTCAGACGTACGCCTATTTCCTTGGACTTTGACATTTAGCATGTTTTGTATGTGGTAGTTGAATAGAAGTATGTCAAAATGTGCTGTCTATGCCTATATTGTTTTACTGTGGTTCTGCAAGAGAATACCAGTAAAACACGTTTGCAAAATACACGTTGCTTGTTTTTAAAGTAACGCTGGTTTAGCACAGGTAATAGTATCGAGCACTAGATCCTTTAAATATTCCTAATTAAAAACTAGAATCAGATAATAAATTAGATACTGGTGTAATCTGACAGTTTTAACCCCTTAGTGACCAGTTATGTACTAGGTAAACCGATGATGGTTCTGGCCTGTCACATTTTTTTTTCAGGATTGCTTTGAGCATTACTGATTCATGAAACTGACTGCTCCAAGACCAGAGCAGTCACTATCAGACCCCCATTAGTGAGCTGGCACACGTGATCAGTCATGTGTGCCATAGTAACATAGTAACATAGTAGATAAGGCTGAAAAAAGACATGCGTCCATCAAGTCCAGCCCATGCCAATAACACCCCTGTTGATCCAGAGGAAGGCAACAAAAAAGCCCTCTGGAGCAATTTCCAATGTAGGTGTGTGTGTGTGTGTGAGTGTCTCAAATAGTTCCCCGGCTCAATATCCTATTTGCTTTGAAGCCATCTGTCATAACTGTCAATATTGTTCTGTGCTAGATAGGCATCCATTGCTTTTTTGAATGCAGTTACATTATCTGCAAGCACAGCATCCCGAGGCAAAGAATTCCATAGCCTTACCGCCCTTACTGTAAAGAATCCCTGCCTGTGTTTTAGTCGAAAGCGCCTTTCCTCAAGTCTTAATGGATGACCTCTTGTTCTTAGCTCAGCTCTTTGCATAAATAATTAATTGGATAGTTCTTTGTATTGGCCTTGAATGTATTTGTAAATGGTAATCATATCACCCCTTAGAAGTCTCTTTTCTAATGTAAACAAACCCAGTTTGGCTAGTCTCTCTTTGTAACTCAGATCCTCCAATCCCTTTATCAGTTTTGTTGCACGTCTCTGCACCTTTTCCAGTTCAGTAATGTCTTTTTTTAGAACAGGCGCCCAAAATTGTACTCCATATTCTAGATGACGCCTAACCAAGGATTTATACAGAGGTAGGATAATATTAGCAAGTTTGTTTCTACAACCCAAATGCATAACCTTACATTTATCTACATTAAATGACATCTGTCACTTTTCTGCCCATTCACTTAGTTTATCTAAATCCTTCTGTAGGGAAAAAACATCGAGCTCTGTATGTATTTCCTTACATAGCTTAGTGTCATCAGCAAAGATTGAGATGCTACTTTCAATTCCCACTTCTAGATCATTAATAAACAAATTAAAAAGCATTGGGCCCAGGACTGAACCCTGCGGTACCCCACTTATAACCCTAGACCAATTTGAAAAAGTTCCATTTACAACAACTCTCTGCCATCTATCATTTAACCAGTTCTCAATCCATGTACAGATACCACCACCCAAACCGAAGCCTTTTAATTTATGCAGTAACCTGTTGTGAGGCACTGTGTCAAAGGCTTTTGCAAAATCCAAGTATACTACATCAACAGCAATTCCCCTGTCCAAATTACTAGTCACTCTTTCATAAAATGAATGAATTCAAAAGTGGTCTTTAGAGGGAATCCACTCCCTGGACCACTGATCTTTCAGGGGTTAATGCCAAATTTTAATTTCAAACCAATCAAAATGAAATCAGAGGTCTAGAGGTTTTAAGATGTGACAATGTTGGGTATAGAATTTATGAAACAAGAAATCTGAGATATCCTTAATCATTATTCACCTTGCCTGACATTCTTTAAAAGAAATTATTTTTTCCTTGAAACTTGACGTTTTGACCTTTGGAGGCACTTGACCTGATATTTGATCTTCCCATAATTTATAGCTTTTTGTAAAGTAAGCTTTTTAATTACATTGTGAAGTTGTCTTGTTGGTTTATCTGTTTTATTTTTGTTTTATTTTTAGAGATCTTGTATGAATGATATGAGTTTCTAAAATAACCCTTCTTTTATCTTAGACTGAAATTTAATCACGCAGCAAATTTAAAGTACAAATAAGACCATCCACTGACATTAATCCTGAGTACAGTTACTCCTTTCTTGTGGCAAAAGACACTTGATTGATGCGTGGAATGTAATTAACAATTATTAAAATATAACAACCCTAAGAGCTAGACTGATTTAAATGATAACATAGTCAAAAGTCAAAGAGATGTATTCATTAAAACAGTCTGCAATTATATTAATTATATCTAACAGTAATTCAATTGTGTCTCGACAGATCTTTAAAGTGGATGCATCACCCAAGAATAGTAGCCCTGTCTTTTATCTATATATAAGCTGATTTTATTGTTCATTAGCCAAAATGCTATCAAGATTATAGCTTCACAGTAGTGCAGTTATAAAGTTTAAATGTCCTTCAATTTAATATGTCAATAATGTAATGCTTATAACTTTTGACGAGATTGATGTGTATACATGAAATTTTGAAATTAATTTTTCTGTCCCAAGTCCAGTGTAAACCCTGCAAGTTTGGTCTAGATTGGTTTAGTATTAAAAAATATTATAAGATCAATAAAAAAGTAGGGTCAAGTCAATTATAATTTTTTTCTGTCATGAATTAGAAAGATCTACTACAAAAGCTAATAAATGTATTTCTGTGAACAAGCTAGATCTTGGGGAGTACAAAATACACTAATGTACTGCTTGTTGATTGGTAGTCCCATTCCTAAGATACTTTTCTCTGAATAAAATTGTTTGCACAGAAAAAAATAGCACATATTTATGTATATATTGTTTCTTTCATCAATCAAGCATGCAAAGCAAGCTTTATCACTGAATGTAAAAGATTTAAAAAAAAAAATCATACATTTGTCAAAATAAAAATAAATATATAGAATTGTGAAGGTCAGTTGTGCTTATACAAAGCCCTCAATGGAATAAAAGATTATACAACAAAAGAAGCTGATTTTGAGTAATGCATGTTAATTGAGCAAAAGATGGTCTAAAAGAAAAACACACACAAAAAAGCATGCTTGATCAAAAGATTAAATGACAAAAAAAGGTTGATTGTGCATACAAGTATGTTCAATAAAAAAAAAATCAACAAGCATATTCGATCAAACAAAACATTATGAACTACAAGAAAAACAATGGAAATAATATGGTGAAAACTTATAGTGAAACCAATATTCAAGTTTTTACTCATGCCATCAAAAGTGACTTCTAAATTTCAGGGAGAACAACTTTAACTGAACAACCAATTGTGATTTGCTGCCTTTGACTCTGTAGTTAAATTGTCCTCTCTGAAAATTAGCCATCATTTCCAATAGTTGGATGGCATGAGTGATAATGTTAACCTTGGCTTTTAAGTAAGATTTTAGCCTTTTAAATATCTAACATTTTATTTCTGATTCAGCAAATCAATCCATAAGATAAAGTTTCAACTGCACTTACAGCTCTTGAGAAAAACATATGGGGACGTGGGTGCTAAACAAAAGGTGTTTTCATCACTTGGCAACCTAGTGAAAGTTGGATCAGTTGGAGACCAGTTTCCATTGACCTTTTCTCTTATCAGTGGTATGATAGGCTAGTTCTACAGAGTGAAAGAACTTCTATATTATGTGAAAAAAGTCAGTAAATTTCAGGAGAAAAATGTCTGAAGGCGCAAATTGTACCTTCAGGTACATTAAAAGGACAGGCAGACCTGCTTTCTTCTTTGCCCCAGACCAGGTTGGTGGTCAGCCTCTTCCTCCTTACGGTGAAGCAAGAAAACAATCATCCGATGGTGGAAGTCGGGATGGGCCAGAGAAGATGCAGAATAGTGAGATGGATTTTTGTGTTTAATTAAGAGAGAAAGATAATGTTTATTGGAGCTAACATTTTTGTTTTGTTTTCTTCTCTCTCAGCCCATCAGTTCTGTCGCTACTAAAACTTATCCATAGTATTATAGCACACGCTACAGAAGTGGCCTCGGAGAGGTCAACATATCTTCTGGGTACAGTTACATGACATCTTAGGGCCAAAATGTGGTGCCCCAGTCCTCTTCAATGTGGTTTAGTTAGAGATTGGTATACAGGGGTCACAAACTACTATGCAAGTCCCTTTCTGCTAGGGTGGGCTATTGACCCTCAACTTCTGGGATAAGGGAGGTGCTTGTCATCTCCTTAGGTTCATGTTGGTGCTTCGACTAAAGCCCTGGACTCATTGTTGTCAGTTGTGCCTGACAATTGGGTGGAAGGCAGCTGGTCATGGGGTTTGGCCCATACAACTGTCACAGATGGGTCTGGGGTGCAGCATATATGGTTAATAGCTAGATATGGGGTTGTGGCCTGGTTGCTTTGCCTGGAATTCCGCATTAAGTGGGGGGGCTCCTTGAGTAAATTGGTCAAATGAAAATTAATATAGCACTATTTGCTATCAAAGTGTACACTGACAATAGCAGAACAGAAACTACTTTCTTGAGCCCAGGGGATGTATTTTAAACTGGCCCACCAGCAGGTATACCAGTGTGTGTGTGTGTGTGTGTGTGTGTGTGTGTGTGTGTGTGTGTGTTAAAAACAACCCTAGTAACTCCCAATTCTTCTTCCTCCTCCTCTCCCTCTTTCTCAAACCCAGCCCTTTTCACTTGAACCAAAGAGCAATGGAAAAACTCATAAGGACTATTAGGGTTTCCTGACAATACAAAGGTAAGTGAGGGGTTATTATTGGTAGGTGTTAGTTCACCTTCAGCAACACTCCTAAGAAAAAGAAAGAACATTGTGTTATGTTAGTGTGGCATTACAAAGGGTGGAGAGGAACAAACCACCTTGAAACACCCATATATTGCCACAATATAGCACAAGTGATACACAGCAAAAGTTTATCATGTAAAAAGATTGGGTAGGAGCAGTGGTGTTAGTAAGAAAAGCTTAATGCATTTTTTTGTGTGTTCTTAGATTTTGATTAACAAAACATTTACAAAAGCATGTTGCCTTATATAGGATGTAGCTGTACATATTTAAGTACTATTTAGAATTGTATATGTGTAAAATGTTGATGAATAATGATGTTTTAGAAATGATACATTATATGTTTATAATGGAAATGCAAACATATTTGGACTGCAGCTGTGTCTGTTGACTTCTTCTAGAGTAAGAAAGGATTTAGGATAAGAAAAGTGCTTTCCTAGGAATAGACTAAAATTATTTGTATTGTATATGAGATGCCAAAATTGTGGTATACTCTTTTACCTCTTTAATGATAGAAAGATCACCATCATGTTGCTAAGGATTGCTGTGGAGACCTCTCTAGCATCCAAGGACAGTAGGTTAAATTCTTTTGCAGGATACAAATCACATTAAGTTCATCATTTTGCTGTTTTCACACTATTTGCATTCTATTCTTATTGGAATTTTAAACTGGATGACATTATCTAACTTAGATTTATGAACTCACACTGGATAGAAGTCTAAATATTGACTGATAATGATCCTTGTTCAAGACATGTAAAGTGCTGAAGGGAACAAAAACACCATGCTGCAATGTACTGGATAACTTTCTATCATTCAGTGGGGTAAAAGTCCCAAATTAAATCAGTTAGGATTAGTTGATGTACTCCATAAATTCTCTGGTTCTTCTTAGTACATCCGAGTCCTAGAGTTCCTTATGGAATTTGTCAATAAACCATTCAAGGTCTTCATTAATCTAATTTTATGTTTTTTAGACTTCATTGCATACACTGAGCTTGTGTACATGTTCTGAACTCTGAAATCCTTTTCACCATGTACAGAAAAATGATTTGTCCCTTATGTTTCAGTTGGTATGTCCCAGATTTTCTCCCCTTTTCTATAGTAAGTCCATCAGTCTTCAGTTATAGAAGGTGGACACCTCAATAACTGCACTTCAGGAGTCTGCAGGACTTCAGTATGCCCTGGATACATCAGTATTGATATGAGCCATTTCAATGACATGTGTTAATATCTAAAGACTACAGTATATGTTACACATTTGTTGATTAAATTCACAGACAAAATGTCAAGATCACTATGTTTATATTAAGCATGGGAAAACGCTGTTTCCCTAACAAAGTGTAAAAAACAGTGTAAATTTATTAATCTTTAAGAAAGCACTTGTGACAGAGAAATCCAGGTTCCTGAACTGTCTAAACACTGCAACAGTAAGGATATATTTTATCCAGTTGTGCGCAACAGGACTGTGGAGATGGACTAAAAAAAATTCACTGTAAAATAGGCACTAGAATAGATTTCTGCGCACTGCTCCTACCTAATGCCTATGCACTTAAGCTCCTGAAAAAAATCTCCTTTATGGAGCTTGTGCTGGGGGGGCAGAGTGGAAGTGTTTTTGGGGTGATCTGCTCATCTCCTCCTTAATCCTTGATGTATACTAACATTAGTTTGCCTGCTCTTTCTGTGAGGGTGGCATTCATGGTTTTCTCACATTAAAATCTTAATGATGGAGGATTGTACATGCTGGACAACAATCATACTCACTTATTCATACTCTAAGTGCAGATGCATGATTTCTATTCCATCTAATAGCATAGCATTAACTTTTCTGGTGGATTTGTACATTCCCCACTTTCTTTACAATTACAATAATAAAATCTGCTTTACATCAGCCTTGTAGAAACTGATTTCTGCTGTAGAATAACAGAACCAGACTTTCAACAGAATAAGACCATACTATTTAAAGGGAATTGATACATTAAAAAAAATGATATAATCCTATTAATCTTGAAAAAGTTTACTAAGGGTGTGATATTGGTAAAAATGACAGATTCCGTAAATGTGAATGAGGACTTTTAATGTGAAAGCTAGCGAGGTCTCCAGTGAATTGAGAACAATATTTCAGAGACCTGTCTAGCAATCAAGTAGTTTAAATGTATTTGAATTTTGAGAATTGTTTCCAGAATTGCTGATTTTCTTTGTGCATATATCCCTGAATATACCTGTACAGAAGCTCAGTGTATGCACATAAAATGTATAAGCTACTAATAAGCAGATAAAAACATTGTACATGAGTTGCTGTTGCTCTCTATATATACTCTGTGGATGAGCTATGTGTCTCTGGAAAACAGTTATACATTATATAGTACTCCCTTATGAGTTCTTCTTATGAGCTGCCACTCACTTAACAGGTTTAGGGATGTGTGGAACTTCACTCTGGGAAGAGCTTAGGCCATTCCACTTCCAAAGGGAATTCCTGAAAGAAAGCACTTTCAGTCAACCTATTCAGTGTGACGAGTGTATGACTGGATGTGTGCATGATGATGCTGATGATGTGTGTGTTTGTGCTTGTGCAGGAACATTGGGAACATGGAGTGGGAATTAAGAAATATAGTTCCGAAGCACTTTAAGGATTCTTCCATTGAAATAAATGGGCTTAACCTTCTGTGGGTTTTATTTGCTTGGTTTTCCTCCCTGCAGGAATTTCCACAGAAAGGAGAAACATTGCTTATGTTTATACCAGTTCCCATGGGGAGGACAATGAAACATCTGCATATACCAATACAGCTTCCCTACATGTGTTGAAGCATTCTCAAATGGAATTATGTAAGTTTTATATGATTCTCTATGAGAGACAATCACTAAGCCAAAAATTAAATATAAAAATCAGTGAAGAATTATCCTATTGACAAACATATGAGAAGGAAAAATCATTATAGTCCATACAAACAGAAGCAAAAGTGGAACTATTCTGAGGCACCCACCTGCACCATAAGGGACCAATAAAAATGCACACTGATTTAAATGCTTTGGTCTCTAATGCAGACCAGAATGCAACAGAATCATCTCTTTTCATTAACATACAACAATACAGGTATGGGTAAAAATTGATATGTCATTTTACTAACAATTTAGCATACATTAAGAAGACATTTCCATTACTATACAGAGTAACATTTTCCATAAGCAGAATTGTATGAGAGAACATTATTGTGCTCTGCTGTCTTCTTTTAAAAATGTATCTTGCTGCTGCCACCAAGTCAGGACAAACAGATAACAAGGAAACAAAAGACATGGTTATCGAGCATGGGCAGTTGTATTGTTTCTTCTAACCCAGTGATTCTCAACCAGGGTGCCAGTGCCACAAACATCAACTTAGGGTGCCCCATGTTTTCTATGAAGACTAAAAAAAATGGACTTTTAAATAAAGATTTATACAAATTGTTGTGCACAATATGTATCATTTTGTTATTAAGATTATAAGACCTAATAATAATTGTATATTTATGTATTATACCCTTCTTATGCCCTTGATAAAGTACATTAAATATGTTAGGTGTGCCCTGAATGTTCTAGATTGTGTGTAAGGGGTGCCCCGAACAAAAAAAGATTGAGAACCACTGTTCTAACCACTCCATCATGTAGAAGCTGGGGATATCCTCCTTTTATGCTCCATCTAACTGATCTTACATCCATTTAACAGGTATATGGTACTATATCTCCATCCTGACCAAATAAATGTAATTTTAATTAACTCTTTGCCATGTTTTGCATACCCCCTCTGACACTTAAAGGGTTAACACAAGGTGTTACCACCAGCTAAAACACACTATCAAAGTGGCCACTTAAATTATTACAGAGCCTGTACTGAAAACTGAACTGTCTTAATTATCTCTATTGTGTCCCCTCCACCAGGCATTCTTGTGCCTTAAAGGGATGTTATCAACTTTTTTTTATTCTTTATTAAATTGTATTTGTTTTAAAACCTAGTGTGTGTATGGCTTTATATTAATAATGTTTTGAAACCTTGCAAATCTGGCTAACATTCATCTAATATGCATAGAGTGCACTGAATCTTTTAATATGAGCCCTGGTTTTTGCACTTGTTGTGTTTGATCGGCCAAACATCCAGTCTGAGAACTGGTAGTTCGGCAGTATTTATTACATATAACATACATACACTTCTCCCTATACATCTCCACCATATTCCAGGAGGGGCATGATGGGTACACGTGGGGCACAAGATAGGGTTCACACATCTCATGCTGGTGGGATCAGATTGCAATTTGTTATAAACACTTCCGATTTACATGCCTTGAAGCTGAATTATCGTGGAGCTGATCTGGAGCGCAGATATGTGATTATTTTGATTTATTAACGTATATGCTAGTTCCACTCTGTATCCCATGCTTGTGTAGGAGGGAGTCTTTCTGGATATATGCTTTCAACATATTGAGCCTATTAGGCCTCAATGAGGAGGTAGAATCAGGGAGTTTGATTTAGATAGGTATTGTGTGATAATACTTAAAATATAGGGGAAATATTGCAGTCATCCAGATTATGATCACATTTTATGAATATGTTAATTTTTAATTTAATAAATATGAACCTGTAGTGTGTAAGGAAATCTTATTGCACTATGTATTTTTGATAGAGTGGCAGAGGAACTGGACCACCATGGTCTGAACTGACCAGGTTAGCGCTGAATGCTTTACTGTGAGATGCAGATGAAAAGAGGAAGTAAAAGTGGATACACAGCTGACATGAGGCTTGTCCCAAGGCAGGGACTGTGGATGGTGAAATTTAATCAGCTGGCATATTTAAACTTGGAAATTGTAGTAGGCCGGTTGATATCCCTGAAGAACTAACTTGTGTACTACAAAACATATAGGGTTATATTGCTTGTTAATTCATCCCTATATTTTGAGCATATATTTTAATAATTTTAATATAGTTTAACAATTCAAACCCAAGGTAGGATAGGCAGGGGGTTATCTGCTTTATCCATAACCCCATTGTATATTTTCGTCCAAGGGTAGAAAAGTCTAGTCTTCAAGAGCTAACAACAGTGTATGTTTTCAGGATAGCAACTAGACCTCAGACGTGAACCATGCTATAATTAAGCCTGAGTATGCCGGGTCCAGGTGCACGGTGTCGTCCTTACCTGCCGGGCTCCTCCACAGCGGTACGGTGGTTGGTGTCATTGCTTGGCCCAGTAATGCACCCCAGCCTCTTCCGCATTCCTTTATGTTTGTTGACTCAGCCAAAATCAGCTCTGTGTTGCGACGTGGAGCATTGTGATGTCACATCCTTACCCTATAAAGCCTCTGAGCAGTGGTTGCTCGGTGCTCAATCTATGTGTGCCTTCACAGTATCTAGTCAGTAAAACTAAGTGGTTATTCCTGGTATTTGATCCCTAGCTCTGTTTGATTATTCCCCTTGCCTCATACCCTGACATTGGCCTGTATATTCCTCTCCTCTAACCTCTGGCTTGCTGACCATTCCTATTGCCGCCTGCCCTGACCAACCTGCTTCAGCTGACTATTCCTATTGCCATCTGCTAGGTGTGACCATTCCTATTGCTGCCTACCCTGACAATCTGCTACATTTGAATTGTAAAGTGAACAGTGCCACATAAATAAAGTGCAAATTATACTGGTATACTTATCTAGTGCAGAATTATCAGCAGTAAACACAATGGGTATGTCATTTGAAATCTAATTCAGAAACAATTGGTTGAAGGAAAAAATCTACAAACATACAAACCTTCTCACACAAACTGCCAATGCCAGAGACAATAGGACCTCCCAGTGGTATCTGAATGTTCTTGTGAATTTTGGGCAGTGCGTAAAAGGTTGGGACTACAGGAGATTTAACCAAAAGAAAACCCAACTCACGCTTGGTGATAATACCTTGGCTGAAAGCCGAGTCTAGTCGCTGGTCCAATTGTGTGAGAAGGTTTGTATGTTTGTAGATTTTTTTCCTTCAACCAGTTGTTTCTGAATTAGATTCGTATCTTAGGAACTCCTCTGACCTGTTAACTAAGCTACAGGAAATCACAGTTGATCCTGATGTCTTATTGGTTACTTGTGATGTAGAAGCTTTATATTCATGTATTCCACACAATTTCGGTATTCAAGCTGTTTCTTACTTCCTTAACAAATCTAATTTATCTAGATATGCAGTTCTGTGTTTTTTTGTTAGACATGTTATGATTTATTTTACAACATAACTATTTTGTATTTGATTCTAAATTTTTCTTGCAAATCTCTGGAACTGCCATGGGAGAAAATGTGCACCATCATACGCCAACCTATTTTTAGGTTGGTGGGAGCGGGAGAGTGTTTTTAATGACAATATGGAACGATATACCTCTCATGTTTTAACATGGTATAGATTTATTGATGACATATTTTTCCTGTGGTATGGTCCAGAACAATTTTGTAGGGAATTTATACGAGAACTGAATAACAATTTGTATAATATTCATCTTACCTTTTCCCTTTCAGACCGCACAGTTGATTTCTTAGATCTCTCCATTTGCATCAACCCTCATGGCAACATCATAACGGACTAATTTAGAAAAACGACAGTGGTAAATGCACTTTTACATTATACTAGTGCACACCCTTTGAGCTGCAAACAAGGGATTCCTATTGGTCATGTCTAAGGGTACAGAGAAACTGCTCTATTGATACACAATTTCAGATACAGGCAAAATAAATACGCAATAGGTTTAAGGAAAAAGTGGGATCTTTATTTATGCTCCAGTCCTGCCAGCTGCAAGGTAGGAATGAGGAAATGCTTTTTTCTTGTTTTTTGCCATCTTGATTTATTTTGATATTCATTATTTTTATTTTTATTTTCAGAATTCCTCGTTATATGGAACATCTGCTGTCGCTGTTGAATATGGATAGATGGAGTTTATTCATTTGAAACACTGCTCTTTGAAAGTATCTTCATATGGCTGGTGATCTGTTGGGACCTTCTACTTAGAGACGAATGTTTTGTATACTAATCCTTTACCTATCAGTTGTAAGGATTTATTCTTTGTTACACAGAACATTAGTCACTAATATTGAAGGAGGACTGATTGTATATTAATCCTTTACCTATCAGTTGTAAAGATTTATTCTTTGTCACACAGAACATTAGTCGGATTGATTGGACTCCTTCATATTTGTGAATATTCTTTTTGAAAGATTCTGCATATGGTTGAGCTATTGGTGGGAGCTAATTATGGATGAACTCCTCGCCTATGGACTTTTGCTTTGAATTTTCTCCAGTGATGTTCTATATTGCCCTATATGGATTATGAACATTTGAACATTTGGATTATATTTCATTAAATTGTGTGGGTTATATGGAATTTTTATTGGGGTATTCTGATTACACCCTTTGATATTTTTACACACAGGACCATTAGACCTTTTGGTTTACTTGTGTATCCAGTCTTGTGTCTATATATCATTCTGTGCAGTCGGTGGTTTGTTCACCATATAGTTTGTTTCCATCAGTAACTTGTTATGTATATATATTTATATTGTCTTACTTATTTGTGACATAATGTATCAAGTTTATCAATCTTGTTATTTTCATTGTATATTTTTATTAGTACCATACTTTCTCCTTTTCTAATCCCGTTTTGGCGTTTGTGCTTTTTTTTGGCAATGATGGGGTTTGTTGTCTTTCCCTCCTCACCATTCCTATTAGATTGATGGTTGTGCATGCCGTTTCTGGATTGTATCACATTAGGTATGTTTAACATCTATATTGAGATCTTATTCGGCTTTACCATCCAATGTCGACATGCTTCCCATCATTTTATAATAATTTTTATATGGGTATTGTCGTATGCATATTTATTTATTCATTAATATTCTTTGCGGCATTCAGGATATTCGATCTTCAATTTATATTTTACGATTGTCCGAACTTAGTCTCATACATATCAGTCTTTTCTACATATTGTAATCAATTGCTTTGATTGTTATTATTTTATTTAGGTAGGGACATAATGTATTATATTTCTCTACCATTTTTCCTTTGTTATGTTGGATTATGACGGATGAATCATTATATAGTGTGGAGCTCGTTCTTTCCTTCATTTGCACCACTATTATACATTACACGGTAATTCCCATTTATTAGATCCTTTGAGGCAGATTGTGATTGGCGGGGAGGGGAAGCATCATACACGGATCATACTCTTTGCCTTTGTTCTGACACTCGCGCTATTCTTTAAATCACATGTCCGTTTATGACTGTATGGATTGGTTATTCTAAGCCTTATATACTTCTGATTATACCGAGTTCACATTACCCCTGACGTAGCCACGGAGGTGGCAATACGCATTGGGTGTCCTATATCTTGGCTGCTTTTCATTTGACATTCCCAGTGTGTTTACTGCTGATAATTCTGCACTAGCGAAGTATACCTGTATATTTTGCACTTTATTTATGTGGCACTGTTCACTTTACAATTTATAATCTAGTGTTTTTCACTTTTTTGGTATACTGTGTCTTTCACTGTTATATTTATTTTTAGGCATGTATTATATTTGTCCTCTATCAGCCAGATACTGACTGTTTTTAATTGTTTTTACCTTATCTGTAATTGTGATATATATATTTTCTAACAAAGCTTCATTATTCCTATCTTTTGAGTGCCTCATTTAAATAGGCTTCCTTTTGAGTGATTTGTCCCCCTGGTGTCTTTACCTTGTGGACTTTCCTCTTCTCTTTGTATTATGTGTTTTTGCCTATGAGTGCACCTTGCATATTAATGCTATATTGTAGGTTTAGTTACTGGTGATGCATGTGCAGCAGTCATTTCTATATAATCTGCTACATTTGATAATTCTTCTTGCCTCCTGCCCTGACCTTTGGCTTGTCTAACGCTTCTTATGGATTTCCTTCTGGCTCTATATCACTGGTTAATCTTTGCCACTTGGGGCTTGCATCCTTGGGCTCCACCACTAATAAATACAAGACATACTTTTGGGGGCCTGTCCTCCATTCCTGCCTCTCTGGTCCAGACAAGCCCTCACTTGTTAGGGTTGTGAAAGAAAACGATAAAATGCATCAGTTTTCATTATTATGTTAAACTCCAGTACTAAAAAGGGAACTGTTTTTACTGGATTATAAGAGACTCATATGGACTAAACATTTTGTGCTGCGATAAATGTAGACTGTATCTATGCCAATCCTCACAACCAAGAGGAAAGACTTAGCTCAGTGGGAGGATGCTATGTTGGTATGTGAGCTGTTGGTCTTACCAGAGATGAACCTCTTCTGTTCCAATGGCGTTCCTTCATTCAACAGAGTTATAAACAAGCACTTTTATCAAGCAATGGTATATCTCTACCTGTTTGTCATTCCTTTTGTGAGTGAATTTACCACTTTTTACCATTTATTTATATTAAATTGTATTATTCTATTTTTACCTGTTTTCTATTTTTAAGGTCAAGTTGTTCTGCAATATTTGGATTAGATAAGTTTTACTTATTTTATAACTTACTGTTTCATGGGTAGCGTATTTAAGTATTTTGTTCTTATTTTCATTATTTCATTGGGCTGTGTTTTATATATAGTTGCACCTGTTATACATTTTTTTTGTTTGTTTTATGTAGACATTGATTGTCACCACCACTGTGGAAATGGTTTATTTTGTATGAGTTTTCAACTTATTGGGAATTTTTTTCCACCATGGTGCAGTTGGTTTGCGCCAGAATGGCTCCAATTTGCCTTTATACATAAGGCCCTATACTCAGAAGCACAATGGAGTAATTGTGGATTAAACCAGCTGCTCCATAGTTGATAAGTACTAACTCCCATTAATTTAAATGTATCTTTAAACTTTTGGGGGGTTGGGCACTAGGACGAGATGAAGAGGTAATAAAGTATAGCTTACTTCTCCAGTTCCTATGTTGTTGTATAGAGCCTATACACTAAGATATGGAAAGTTGGAGAATTAGTGCATGGGCTCAACAGAATGACATAAGAAATGGAGACGTGATGTCACTGGAGAAGTCATCACCGTATTATCACCACTTTATCACGCCTTAGCGCTTCCCCTCCTTGAATGCTAATGAGCTCTCCAAAGCAGTGGTAGATATGCACTAAGGCATGATAAAGAGGTGATACAGTGGAGATATCTTCTCCAGTGATATAACTTCTCCAGTTCCTGTATTATTCTATGTAACTTATGCACTAAGATATCTCCAACTTGAGAAATGTTAGTGCATTGGCTCCACAGAATAACATAGAAATTAAGAAGTGATATCACTGGAGATGTTATCTCCACTTTGTCACCACTTTATCACACCTCGTGCATCTCCCACAATGTCTTAGAGACTTTTCTAGCATTCAGATAGTTAAAAGTATACTTTACATCAATGGAAATGTTTATTTGTGCCTTATAATGTAACTGGTTCCCCCCACAATTGTTCATACGTCTTTTGAAGATGTAGCCTTAGGCATATACCTACTTGTGCTGTATTGTACATGTACATGCAAGAGCAGGATGTTTATTCAGCACTGGGACATTTATAGAACAAGGAAGTAAATACTGATGAAGTTCATTGATACATGTTTTCAATGGATAGATATTAGGAAACCCATGAAGAACACAGATTTAGGAATGATAGTTTTACAATTTTGCTCAATATCTTTCTTTTAAATGTGGAGCACACTGTATACATTCTTGATAATATTTCCAGTAAGTTTGGAAGCTAAAGAGGTATAAACCAACTACACCATAGGAGCAAAATGACATTCCAGTTTATTTAAATGTGGTGTTTTGCTCCTTTGAGTGCTAGAGGTCTCAAATGAATGGCTTTACAATGTGTCTTGGAGGCCTTTCAAGCAATTAAGGGGTTAAAAAAAAATTGAAATCAATTGTAACTTCAATTTCCCCCCTCTGATGCAGTTGGTTTGCTCAAGAACTGCACCTCTTTATCATGATGAACAATGACATCATAGACAAGAAATAACATTAACCCTTTGATGCAAGAGAGGCATCCAACACATCACTGGATACCTCTATGGCACTCAAAAGTTTAATAAAGAGTAAGAATAATTCATTTTTTAAGGAAAAAGCTAGCTAAATTGGATTTCTTTACATCAGAAAGCACCTATGAACAGATAGAATTAGCAAATACAAGTATTTTTTTAGGGACTTAACTACAGTGGGAGTAGAGGGTGTGGTTGTACCAGGGCTCAGCATTCAAGGGGCCCCCATTTGCCCCAGGGTCAAATAGATTATGGTTATGTCTTTGTGAAAAACTTTTTTGATAGACCCAAAAAAATCTTCTTCACTGGGGCCCTGAATGACTAGCTCTACCATTGTTCTCAGTTCAGTTACAAAGTCAGTTGCTATTGCACAAGGCCATCACTTAAAGCAAAAGATTTACTTTCATCACTGAAGTCAGTTCTTGAAGGTATAGTAATGTTTCACAGTAAAAGCAGTTCCAATTATTCTTCATAGTATTTGGGTCATGGAGAGTGTAGTTGTAGTTCAAGACTAATTGAATGATAAAGTATCCCCCTCCTGCCACTTTTACTGATGTAACACTGCTCACCTCAGAGCAGCAAGACTGTCGGGATGTATTGCAGAGAGGGACAATCTTCAGTTAAGGAAAAACCTGAAAAAACTGTCAAGGGGGCAGGGTTTTCCTTATGCTCACAGTAAAAAGATTGCCTTTCTGCAAGCTGTCTGGTAAAATGACCAGATTCCACATCTGAGGTGAGCAGTGTTAAATCAGTAAAAGGGGTGGGAGTGGGATAATTTATTATTTATTATTAAGTTTCATATAAAGTTTACATAACCTGCATTAAACTTTAGCAACCAGAATAGCATCTCTACCAGAAAGCTATGTGACTGAACATTTGAACTCAGTAATAATACAATGTGTGAGTGGGCTCTAGGACAAACAAATTAATTTCAAATCTATTGCAAGGCTTTTGCAATAATGTTATTCAAACTTGTCAGGAATGATTACATTTGGTAGTTCTTGTTCAGGTAAGTAATATTAACAGCCCACTTCAATATAGGTTTGAGCCAGTTTGCTGTAATCATCAGGGGCGCTGTTGCCCAAATATAATTAACAAGTTACATTTCTAGGAATCCAGCAGATGTAGCCAATCTGTCCAACAGCATTGTATATCACTCAGTACAGAAATTACTAGCTCTGCATGCCTCTAAAGTTGGGTGGGTGGCATACATGGTGTCATGTATAATATCCTGAAAGATTGCTGTATGATAAGGAAGTTAATGTACTATTCTAAAAGCTTCATCATCAATCCAGGTTTTGCCATCCAGCTTGTCCCTAACCAGCGTATCCAAAGAACACACAACATCCTGAGGTAATACTGAGCTGTTTTTGGGAGTATGAAGAATATGAAGAAAATCAAGCCTTTTGTTAGCTTGGTTCTAAGAAGTCTTTCAAAATCTGTTGGCTGCAATTACAGGTTTGCTAGTACAGTGTTTGTATATAATTTTGGTGATTTTGAGCATTAATACTGTTTAGTGGGGCTTTTCCACCTCCCTGGAGTCAAAACTAATTTAGTATCACAGACCAAGACAAAGTCTACTGCCATGAGAAAGTTAATGTGTGGCCATGAACCCAGATCTCTACATCCGCTAAAGTATTCAAGCGTGGGTTATATCAGATGGGTAGGAAAATGTTTGGAAAGTGGGATAGCCCCTATGCTTTGTAGCATAGAATATTGAGTTTGCTTAATACTGTTTTATAATGAGAAATGTTAGAATGCAGTGTTAGACTGAGTAAATCCAGAGAATGTTAGAACATGGGTAGGGGACAGAGAGTAAGGATTTTCTCTAGTACGGCATACTTAGGATATTCATTTGAGAGAATGTGACCATCGACTATTTGATGAACTCAACCCCTGGGCTCCATAATATAGTTTAAAACGAACAACATGTTTTGTTTGCTGTTCATTGCTTTAGCCTGTATTCCTCTGTTGCATTCAAGAAATTAAAACACCATGTAAAGCAAAGGGAATTTGGGGATTTTTTAGCTCTCCCCATGGTGCAGCTGGTTTGCGCCACAATTGTTCCAGTTCATCAGCCTCACTATGAGCTGGATGGTTATTTTACCAATATAGCTTCAAGCTATTTAATTGCCACTCACATCATAAGTTGGATTCCTTCTGAATAAGGTTAACTTTTACTCTGAAATGTTCTTCTCTAAACATTTGCATAAGCTTTGAGAGATAGTAAACAGGCTTTCAAATAGCCCCAAGACTGGATCACTGAATTGCATAAACCTTCAAATTCAGCAGTTGTTATAGAAACATGAACCCATCTAAAGGGAATCAGTAATGTGTTCTAACCCTTGGCAGGCCAGTGTGGGTGATGTATGCCAGGAAATTAAATGTGTCAACATGCAATGAAGATATTTGAGCATTATTATTATGATTATGGACCATCCTTCTGATGAGCAGAGCAGTTATTTGTAATGGACATTTTTTTAAATGATCTTGAGAGCCACAATGCCAGTATATTGTCACATTACTGTTTTACATAAACCTTTTGAGTGTGAGAGGGAAGTCCGTCACATTGGGTAGAAGGGGTCGCAAAATAGTAAACAGTAACAAGGTTTACAATTGTAGTTAAGATTTCCATATATATGTAAGTTTATTCAACATGTACTTTTGCCCTAGCAAAGAGTTAAGCTTGGAAGTCTTAATTGGCCCCAGTGTAGCTGATTGACATTCCTGATGATTGGGCTTTTATTGGGAGACAATTAGCTCTGAAGTGTGCTCCCAATGAAGCTGAGCTATTCTAATATGATTGCTCCAATAAAACAAATGCCAAATGTATAATGCCTTAAATGAAACTTAAAGGGATAGTAATGTTTCATAATAAAAGCAGCTCTAATTAATCATCATAGTATTTGGACTTTGGAGAGTGTTATTTCAATTCTGTCAGAGTTGTAGTTCAAGAGTAATTCAATTACAAAGTGTCCCCCTCCCGCCCCTTTTACTGACGTAACACTTTTCAGCCAGAGCAGAAGGGAGGTCCCAGGTAGATTGCAGAGAGGGACAGTCTTCAATTAAGATAAGGGAAAAACCTGAAAAGCTTGTCAAGGGGGGCAGGGCTTTCATTGTTTTCATTGTAAGAAGATTGTCCCCTTCTGTTATCTGTCTGGTCTTACAACCAGATCCCCATCTGAGGTGAGATGGCTTACACTAGGTAAAAGGGGCAGGAGGGTGAAACTTTGCTTGTGAATATCTCTTAAACCATAAAGGTTTGAGAGAAAAGACTTATATAATTCTTCATATTTTTTAATGCCTACAAAATAAAATAAAGTTAAAACGAAGTATTACTATCCCTTTAAGTTTGTACAGGTTTGTGAGAGGAATTAGCTTGGAACTACATGTGTGAGCAGATATGTACATACAGATATGATGAGCATACATACACTGGCTGATACAATAGCCTTACTCCATTGTCTGCCATTGCTTATGCTCTGGGGACATATATACAAAAAGAAAGAAAGATAGCCCTCATTTACTAGCACTAAAGATAGTAAAGATAGTACTTTACACACTGATATGGATAATCCAAGGTGGATACAATATGTGAAATAAAATGTATTTTTTAATAAACTGAATATAAAACTTAATGTCTCTAAAAATAATCCATTAATGTAGGCTAATAAATATAATCAGAAACCAAATGATGATAGTGTATAGACTCACACCAGTAGATCAAGTTAAAAAGTGAGTTTGTGACCTTCTAAGGAGAAACACAATTGCTGAAAGCAGTATTATTGCCGGGGCTTGAGAACCAGCTTGCCAATTACAGATCACTACGCAATATCATAGATGATATAATACATATATAAATGAGAATGTATTGTTTGTGAAGTTGCTATAGAGCACTGTAGTAACTTCAGCAGTGTGCATGTATGAAAAATACAGTTGCTGGGGCACAGAAATGGGCTTGCCACTTTTAACTTGAAAAGTTGTTATAATGCATTGATGCATGCATCTGTCAGGACATAGGGACTGATTATAACAGTATACATAGGGCACTTGGCATCTATTGCTGCTGCCGAAGCAGTAAGACCAGCTTGCCTAAAAGAAGTTTATGGAAAAAGAATGGTGATATTGGCAACTATAGTATTATAATAATAATAATAATAATAATCCTTTATTTATATAGCGCACACAGATTACGCAGCGCTTTACACTCATATTGGTCCCTGTCTCCATTGGGGCTCACAATCTAAATTCACCTATCAGTATGTTTTTTGGATAGTTGTGTAATGCTGGGTTGTTTGGAAAACCGGTTTGCCACTTAATTGCTCACATATGAATCAATACACATATATCAGATACTGATGCCGAGGTGAAAAATAACGGCTTGTCAGGATAATAGCCTACCACTCAAAGTAAAAATTGCTCTCAAGATATACTAAGTAGTGTCTCCTGGGGCATGACCAGCTTACCAGATGGTTAGTTCACAAAAAACAGAGAACAAGCCAATGATTCGGGCAGGCAAATCTGAGATTCAATCAGTAGACAAAAGCTTCTCAGAGGAACATTTTTGCATAGGAAATGACATTCCGGCAACTAGGGGATTAAAAAGGGAATAGCAATCAGTTACATGCACTGGAAACACACACCAGAACCAAGTGTGATGCCAGGAATAAAAGGCCTCCAAACCCTCACTATTAGATGCACACTTGGGCAGGGGAAAACATTCGAAGAAAGAATATGCCATCTATAAGTTTCAGTGGCATAGTTAGTCATCAGAATGCACCAGTGCAAAAATTTTATTTGGCCTCCTATTTTTCACAGAGACAGAACTAGAACATATTGGACCCTGCGGAAGATGGGGACCCTTTGTATGATGGGCTCTGGTACAACCTCACCCTCTGCACCCCCTGTAGTTACTCCCCTGGTGAGTATAACACCAAACCAAGGCATTCCATATCCTTACTGTCCTTAATGAAAGCCATAATGAAAAAAAATATATATATTGCCTTTGGTTAAGTCAAAAGTGACTTTCCTCTAGCCTTGAATATTGACATCATTTTTGGTCAGCTCATATAGTTCGCATGAGAGCATCTTGTATTGGCCTTGAATATATTCGTACGTGGTAATCATATCAACCCTTAGACTTATTTTCTTTAATGTAAACAAATCTAGTTCAGCTAGCCTTTCTTTATATTGTATCAATATTCCAATCCCTTTATATTTTTTTTGCAGAAGGAGAGGAGCTTGGAAGCTAAAACATCATTGGGGTTTAAAATATTTTACAAGAATAAGCATGTCACTATCTGAAAAATTAAAGTGGACAAGCAAGGTAGCTAAGATATTTATTAGTGTAGCAAGTTACCTCCTGTGTGTGCTCCTCTTTTCCATAGTAACATAGAAACATATAATTTTGACGGCAGATAAGAACCATTTCGACCCATCTATTCTGCCCATTTTCCTACAGTAAAAACCTCAAACCTTTTTTGGTCCTTGGTCTTTTCTTACGTTAAGGGCAGCCTTATGCCTATCCTATTCATGCTTAAATTCTGTCATTGTATAAACTTTTACCACTTCTGCTGGTAGGCTATTCCACTTATCTACTACCCTCTCAGTGAAGTAAAACTTTCTTACATTACATCTAAGCCTGTGTCCCTCTATTTTTAGACTTTGGCCTCTTATCCTAACATTTTTACTCCTTTGAAATGTACTTCCCTCCTGCACTTTGTTGAATCCCTTCATGTATTTGAATGTTTCTATCATATCCCCTCTCTCTCTCCTCTCCTCCAAGCTATACAAAGTTAGGTAGGAGTAACTGGAGTGAGGATGTAAATGGACTTGACCAGAATTCACTGTTACTTCAGGATCCAGCTGACCAGGGGCAGACATGCCTCAATGTTGCTACAGCTATTTCTGGGGGTCTACTAAAGGGGCCTCTATTAATTGCCTAAAGCAGAAAAGCAAACATCCTTCTTCCCAGGAAGGGGAAAGAAGGGAACCAGGATCAAGCAGTAATTGTTTTGTTGTTTCTGTTACTTTGTTAAAACTTTATCTTTGGTGAAAAGCCTGGTGCCTGGTTTATTCGTCAATCTGCACACTAATACATTATCTCCACGAGGGCCTATGCTCTAAAGGAAGGTCTTGGAGTAGTAAAAGTCATTCGTCTCAACAAGATAGTATCCTGAAATATCCACATGACAGAGCTTGGCTGCGGCACATGCAAGGTCAATAAAGAGGTACCAGGGGATAAAGGTATAACTTGAGGATTAACCCTGGGGGGGCATTACAATAGCTGGTAAACAATATTCAAGGAAGTAAAGACAGAACCACTTATTGTTACATAAAAACACAGGAGGTTATGAGGACTCTGCCCCAAATGCAATTTGAATGCATTTGGACGAGAGGCATAGTGAGTTTAAGGATCCCAGTACTATTGCCCCATAAATGTTAGATTGGTGTAAAGTAGTAGGTATAGCCACAGATCGTGCATCAAACAGTTACAGGGTATGAGGGGCAGGATAACTTAATTTTAGGGAGTTTTAAATCAATAGAGACATTTTTATGGAGCATGGTAATTAGATTAAAATATGGAAAACAATACAAGCAAAATAATCTGAGGTGAGAGAATGGAGACATGGGTCATTAAAGGAACAAAGGGAGTATAAGAATTTGGGAATATGAGCTGATAAGTTAAGTTGGGCAGCATCAATGAGTGACTCATAAATGAGGAAAAGGAGATTGAATTTTATTCTGGAAATAGCCAGTGTATAGATTTGCAGTGGGCCAGCAGAGAAAGAATGGAGCATGAGAAAGGTGATTCTAGCAGAGTAGTTAAGAATAGATGGGGGGGGGGCTATAAGGGAAATGCCAGCTGTCAAATCTATGAAAACATAAACATAAACAACATTATATTATGTGTTCTGTTTGAAGGTAAATAACATTAGTTTAAATTGAAATATTTTACATATACATCAACATCTTCTTAAAAGAAAAAAAACAGCCTGTAATGTGTTTAAAGGTCTGCAGATTGCATTTGGAGAAACATGATATGTGTAACATATATTGCTTGCTGCTGGTTAATGACAATTGCAGACCATTTTCCAGACCTATAATGACACAGGAAATGACAGTGACAGCTGGTACTGTAGTTGTATTTGTTGTTGTTCATTAAGCAGTTTCAAGAAGACGTGTTTAAGCACTGTCAGAGTTTAGGAGAACAACTAGAGCTCACTAACCTTGAGAACTAAAGGAAACAGTATCAGAAGACAAAATACTCCCTAATATTTGAATTTAACTGAAGACCTCTGCATTCAGAAGAATAAAAAGTAAAGTTGCCTTCATTTCTAGTGACTATATTTCACAGGTAATTGGTTCAATCTTTTAAGTGTGAATATTCAGTACAGATTCAGCTGAGAAGACTGCATGTTCTCATAAACATTGCTTTGGATATGCAATGGGTGTTATGTTTTCAAGCCTCTCTTCCAAAGACAAGAGGATAAAAGGACAGAGTCTTCTAGAAAAAGAGAACATGCGCACTCCATTATCTAACACAGAGCAGCAAACAACAAATCAATCTGCCTGTGTACATTTCAACTTTGTTCTGAAGAATGTTTCTGAAATCCCAAGCTTCATTTGGCATATGTCAGATGTTCAAAAACTCAATCTCTCCCACAACAAGCTATTGGGGATTCCTCCTGCACTTGGTAAGCTTGAACAAATAGTAGTGTTGAACTTAGGTGAAAATCAGATTGTTTGCCTGCCCAAAGAGATTGGTCTGTTGAAGAACCTAAAAGCCTTATTTGTTAATATGAATTACTTGAGAGAGATGCCAGAGGAGCTGTGTTTTTGTAAGAAGTTGGAAGTCCTTAGTCTTTCACACAACTGCATATCAGAGCTTCCTTGGGCCTACAGTGACTTAACTATGATAAAAAAGCTAAATCTTAGCAACAACTGGATAGTTAACATACCTACATGTGTTTTCCAGATGAAGAATTTGGATTTTCTGCATTTGGGATCAAACAAGATTGAAAATATTGCAGAGAGTATTAAATATTTGGAATACTTGAAGATATTGTTTATTGATAATAATAACATACATACCTTGCCTAAGTCTATTTGCTTGTTGACTACTCTTGAACTTTTGAATGCTGATTATAATAATTTACAAACACTCCCAGATGATCTGTTCAAGTTAAGGCGATTAACAAGGATAGCATGCAATCCTGTGGACAAAGGACTTCATATTAAAAATAATCCCTTAGTCAAACCATTGTCAGATATTGTGGATGGTGGACTAGATATGTTATTTAACTATCTTGAGGACAGAATGAACACAGACTAACATATACTTTGGGATGTTTTCTTTAGTTATCCATGTTGATGATAACTGTAATCTCTGCAACTCAAGGACACAAATTGAGTTTAACTAAACAAATTTAAACCACCCAAATATGAAATGTGTATTGTCATGTGTTACTGTTCTCAGCAGCTAACAGGAGTTCATTTAACAGAGAATGAGCAGAGTTTCCAGACACTGCAAGAATTCAAACCTATAAATAAAACTGAACATAAACCTCTTGTGACCTGTAACTCAATTCTCACAAAACTCAAAAGATACTATAAAAGATCTATAGCCACTGCACACTTAACATAAAGAACCGAATACTATATTCTCAGACAGGATGACAGTCTTTAAGGAACCTCTGAGCCTCTGTAAAATACTCACCAAGAACAGACTGACATCTTCCCAGAGTGAAAATGCTGATGGAATAAAAGACTGAAAATGTGCAAGAACTTGTGAACAGTGATATCAATACATTTCTTCACAATCAATTGGATATATATCTAGTATCCAACAGGTTAAAGGGATTTAAAGCAGAACTTTCACGCAAATTAAAATACCCCCAATCATTATGCACATAGTGATATGCATATCAATATTAGTATTATGCTGAATAAGTCTGGCGTTACTGAGAAATCCAACTTGTTCTTAGATGCACAGGCAGGTATCTTGCTGTAGCTGCATCTTTGCACCTGCGCCGTCAGTCCCTTCCTGTACCTTAAAGTACAATGCAACTCCCCCTCACCAATCCTAGAGGAGACTGGGATGGACATCGTAGGATCACAAACAAGATGTCTGTGCTGATGTCTGCCTGTGCATCTCAGAACAAGTTGGATTTCTCAATAACTCCTGACTTACTCAGGATAATACTAGTACTGGTAAGTGTATCACTTTGTGAATAATGATTTTGGGGGCACTTTAATCTGAGTGAAAGTTCCGCTTTAAATTAAATCTTAAGCTCTTGTATATAATGCAATGTGTTGTAAACATCACTAGCATTCAATAAGTTAAACAAAGCTTTTTATTTATATGAGGTTATCCTTAATAAACTTACATTAACTGCATTCATTAATTTTAACATTTCACATAAATAATTTTACCATTGACATTGCATTGCTTCACTGGATAATTTATGTTAGTTGCATTCATTGATTTTTTATTTATTTTTTTATTTTTTTGCAATTTATGTCAAAACAGTGAACCAAAATCATGAATCTATTCCACCATATCCCCAGGGTCAGTGCCAGTCTAGAAAAAGTTCGGGTCATTAATAGGGGGAATTCTATTAAATGACAAAACATATTATGTTATATTATTGCTTCTACTAGGATGAAAACTGGAGTAGTGGTGATAATGATAGCTTACTGTGTTGAGCTTATAGAATAACATTTAACCCTTTTGTGCCAGAGGGATATCCAGTGCATTGCTTTGCAATGCATTGGATAGCCCTCTGGCACTCAGTTGGTTAAATGGATAGTAATGCTTAATATTAAAAAATATGTACTGCTGGATTTATCCTGCTCAGTAAAACAAAAGCTACTTCAATGCTGGGAGATGTTTTTTTCAAAAAATATTGCAGCTCAAAGTTGTACTTTTTGGTTGTAATACCTCATTAGTCTGAAATGATCTTTCCTGAACTGTTAATCTGTGTCCCTTAAAGAGAAAGTAGCAATGTGTGTGTGTCTACATGTGTGCGCATGCATGTGTATATGTGCGTGTGTACGGACAGGTAGAAATGTAGGAATGGATGAAGAACTTTGTTTGAAATGAGAAACATGAGACAAATGGTACTTTTTTTTTTGCCTTTTACAGGATTACCCATGAATTAAGTTTTTTCCACATGTTTCTGTGCATCAAACTTACCCCCAATCTTGTCCCATTGGTAGCTATAGAACCACAAATACTGCCCCCCGACTTGTCCCATGACACTAATAGCAATAGAACCATGCACACTGAATCCCAAACTTGTCTCACTGCACTTATAGGCACACATATAACTATATATGCCCCTGTCCCCCACAGAGCCTCATCACACCATCCCCTACAACCTTGTCCTACTGCACTGGTAACGTCGGCAGTGAGTGGTGGGAGCTGGAGGACCTTATATTACCCACCACCATACCTGGGAACTGTCAAAAATTTGCCAACCCTGATATCTTTGAAATATTAACCCGTAAAGTTCACCAGATAGATTGTAGACTTCTGGTTATATTGCTCTTATCTTATCGGTCCTCAAGGAAACCTTAAAGGGATAGTAATACATAAATATTACTAATCCCCATATTGTAGCCATGTTAAAAAGAATTTAATTGTCCCCAGTGTCATCTCTCAAACATTTATGGTTTGAGAGATAACCGCTCACAAAGTTCCCCCCTCCCTCCCCCTTCCCTGAAGTCAGCATTGTAGCTGACTGCAGAGGAAGCCTGTTGTATGACAGGCTTGCGGCTCTGCAGCAGAGCTAAGATTGCGTTAGTAAAAAAGAATTATTTCACTAAAACGGTCTTCTACGTGTGCTTGGTTTCACACGTAGAAGACCATTTCAGTGAAGTAATTTTTTTACTAATGCAATCTTGGCTCTGCTGCAGAGCTGCCTCATGAAAATAAGACCGGAGGGAGGGGGGAACTTTGCGTACGGTTATCTCTCAAACCATAAAGGTTTGAGAGATTACACTGGGGACAATTAAATTATTTTTAACATGGCTACAATATGGGGATTAGTAATATTTAAGTATTACTATCCCTTTAACATGCTGTAACTTAAGAGATTTCACTGCCTGAACATACAAAAGAGAAGCAGGTTGTATCCCTGTGTCTTTCTAGTAGAAAGGGCAGCACTTTAGGGACTAAATAAGCAGTTATTTGCATACCTGGCAAATATGTTTTCTGGAGTCCCCAGAGGGGACTCCTGTGGTGCCGCTGAGTGGTATAAATGATGGGATTTGCATCAAAAATGGGTAGAGCTTACTCGCAAGTGGGGATGGGCTTTAATATACATGCCACAAAAATGGGAGGGAAGTGGAATGAACTGGGTGGGGAAGCAAGAGAAGTGGGCGGGAAACTGGAGGGACAGGGTGGGAAGGAGCAAAAGTGGGCAGTTTCCCCCCAGAGACCCGATAAGCAGCTGCAAGAACCCAAGTCTCCTGGGCAGATCAGAGCATTCCCAGGTATGGTTATTTGGTACAGAATATAGAGGTTAACAGTAGACTCCCTCACCCTGAGTATTTGGCCCTTCACTTTGAGAAACTGAGATTTGGGTCAAAACCCTGAGTCTCAGGGTCAAATCCTGAGACTTCCTGGGTATCTCCACCACCATTATTGAAGCATCAGCCTTGTCCCACTGAGCTGGTAGCCATAGGCCCACACACATACTGAGTCTCATCCTGCTAATATTGCAGCAGAAATTCTTGGCCATAGGCAGGAATCAGCAATTTATTGTTATTAGCAAAAATAAAGAAATGTTATGGGTTTTCTATACTCAGGAATGTCCATGGAAAAAGGAGCAAATTGTGGGTTGTCCTTGAAATTCCTGCAGGAAAAAAATTGTGGATTTTCACCTATCCATACAAATGGGGTGTTAGCCTTATTTTTTTAGTATGCTAATTGTTGCTAATCAAGTTACAAGTTTGAGTAAAAGAAGTTCTGCAATGCAGTAGCATATTATTTTTTTACTAAATCCTGAAGTTTTCCTTAGAGGAAAGTAAATGTAACACATGTACAACCACTGTTTTATTATTTAATTTAAAGAAAACCCATAGAATCACAGCAATTTACAGCAGCATTTCATGCTATACTATGTGCTGTGTTTAGAGTATAAAGCCATTAATGTAGTAGTTGATGTATTGTAGTGACATCTTCTGGTACAAACAGGTCATTGCATACATTAGGTTCAACCTTCTAATGGATATTTCAAGTGCATTTTAGGAAGACTATTTGCTGTCACCAAGGAAGGCTGGAAGGACTGATAAGTTTATGGCTATTAAAAGGCAACATTAACCATTATTAAAGTGGAACTGTTATCTTCCAGATTTTACTCTCAATGAAACTACCTATACCTATTAGTTTTAGAGAATTGCAGTTTAGTTGTTGGATAACCAAATCTCAGAATTGTCTGATAAAGCCTGCATAACTACTAACATTTAAAAAAAAAATGTCCTCTCTCCACCTTCTTAAGTTGCTGGAACCATTTTCAAACGGTGATTGCAAAGCAATTAATTCCGTATACCTCTGGCACTCAGAGGGTTAATACCTTGACCAAGTATCAATACCCCATACAATCTATCAATATGAGAAATGTGTTGTCAATCCATTGAGTACATTTTGCTGCGTGCTCCCACAAAAAAACTAACATGATTGCAAACTCTTTAACCGTTTGGGTGCCAGGGGTGTCCAGCCCACAATCTGTTGAACATCCTTCTGGCATTCAAAGGTTTGCATAGGGAGACACTGTTTTTTCATTTTTGAAAACTACTTAAAGGAACAGTAATGTCCCATAAACATGTTTTGTTGTTTCGCAGAGTAAAAAAAAATAGATTATGTGAGAAGATCCTATCTCTCAAACCTTTTTGGTTTGAGAGATATTTGCATCTAAAGTTCTCGGCTCTCTGATGTCAGCTGTAAAGCTGACAGCAGGAGATCGTTGTCGGCTGACATGAGGTAACTCTTCAGCAGAGCCGCAATAGCAATATTGGAAAAAAATTACTTCATTGGAATGGTCTACAAAGTGTACCAGGCACACTTTGTAGACCATTTCAACAAAGTGTCGAACCAATGATGTTGAAGGTATCCAAAGGGTTAAAACAAGAGAACCAACCAGGTTGGAAATCTTCACATAAATAGACAAATGACAATATTAAATAATTTTGAGAACTTTACACTATATTAGGTATTGACACGCTACTTCACAGTAAAGAATTGATTAAAATAATCAATCCTGCATATTTGTGCAAATATATATATAATTTATTAAATACAATATACTATATATAAAGTGTAAACAACAATGATATAAATAAGTGATCAGCAATTACAATGGATATATAATAACTAAAAACCACAATTATCACCATAGGATTACCAGCAATTAAAGGGTTAACCACACATAGGTATATTCAGAGGTATTAGATAACAATAATTGCACTCAGCAGCATAGAAAAGGATAATTGATCCTTACAATTAATAAAATACAGTTGCAAACAGTGTATATAAATACCTTCTGCCCCAGAAACTGTATAAACTATGTTAATTTAGGTTTAACCCTTTGAGTGCCAGAGGGGTACAGAATGAATTGCTTTGCAATGCATTCCGTACCCCGCTGGCACTCAAAGGGTTAAGGTATATTGTCAGATGAGTCAACTTTAATATGAAGCCAGGTCCTTGGACAATTTTCCTTGTACCATATGCAATAGTCAAAATTTAGAGAAACTAACTGGAATAAAAATCTCAAATAGAGATCACTATAATTTAATAATGTACTGATTTCAAATATTGTATACCGTCTGAATACAACATATAAATTGCATTTAAAGGGATTAGTGTTGAGCGAGCATGCTCGGCCGATGCTCGGATCGGCTCGAGCATCGCTCTGCTCGGCACATGGCGGTACTCGTACGAGTACCGCATGTGCTCGCCCGCCATGTTCGGGTCTCCTCCCCGCACGTTTTGCGGCTGCTGCGGAGCCAATAAACGTGCAGGGAGGCTCTGACATCGGTGTAATGCCAGCAGCCATGTTGGCTGCTGGCATTACACTGATTGGCTGGCCAGAACCCGTGGTCGGGTGCTGTATAGCACCTGACCATCGAGTTCGGCTCAGTCTGAGCCAGGGAGAGCTGAGGATAGGAAGGGAAAGGCAGTGTAGGGAGGAAAAAAAAAAATTGTGAAAAAAAAGAACCAAAAGTCCTTTTTAGGACTACTGTGTGTGGGGGCAGCAGGTTATTTTGTGTGGGGGGAAAAAAACAAAAAAAAAAAAAAAAAAATATTCTGTTTAGTGTGAAAAGTTGCAGATTAGAGCACATTCTGTTTAGTGTGCACAGTTGCAGATTAGAGCACATTCTGTTTAGTGTGCAAAGTTGCAGATTAGAGCACATTCTGTTTAGTGTGCAAAGTTGCAGATTAGAGCACATTCTGTTTAGTGTGCAAAGTTGCAGATTAGAGCACATTCTGTTAAGTCTTCAAACTAAAATATCAAAGTCACATATTCCATTCAGTGTGCGTCGCCGCAGTTTAGCAGCACATTCTGTGTACTGTGCAGAGTTGCAGAATAGGAAGAAATACTGTTAAGTCTTCAAACTAAAATATCAAAGTCACATATTCCATTCAGTGTGCGTCGCCGCAGTTTAGCAGCACATTCTGTGTACTGTGCAGAGTTGCAGAATAGGAAGAAATACTGTTAAGTCTTCAAACTAAAATATCAAAGTCACATATTCCATTCAGTGTGCTTCGCCGCAGTTTAGCAGCCTATTCTGTGTACTGTGCAGAGTTGCAGAATAGGAAGAAATACTGTTAAGTTTTCAAACTAAAATATCAAAGTCACATATTCCATTCAGTGTGTTTCACCGCCGTTTAGCAGCCTATTCTGTGTACTCTGTACAGTTGCAGAATAATAAGAAATACTGTTAAGTTTTCAAACTCAAATATTAAAGTCACATATTCCATTCAGTGTGTTTCACCGCCGTTTAGCAGCCTATTCTGTGTACTCTGTACAGTTGCAGAATAATAAGAAATACTGTTAAGTTTTCAAACTCAAATATTAAAGTCACATATTCCATTCAGTGTGTTTCACCGCCGTTTAGCAGCCTATTCTGTGTACTCTGTACAGTTGCAGAATAATAAGAAATACTGTTAAGTTTTCAAACTCAAATATTAAAGTCACATATTCCATTCAGTGTGTTTCACCGCCGTTTAGCAGCCTATTCTGTGTACTCTGTACAGTTGCAGAATAATAAGAAATACTGTTAAGTTTTCAAACTCAAATATTAAAGTCACATATTCCATTCAGTGTGTTTCACCGCCGTTTAGCAGCCTATTCTGTGTACTCTGTACAGTTGCAGAATAATAAGAAATACTGTTAAGTTTTCAAACTCAAATATTAAAGTCACATATTCCATTCAGTGTGTTTCACCGCCGTTTAGCAGCCTATTCTGTGTACTCTGTACAGTTGCAGAATAATAAGAAATACTGTTAAGTTTTCAAACTCAAATATTAAAGTCACATATTCCATTCAGTGTGTTTCACCGCCGTTTAGCAGCCTATTCTGTGTACTGTGCAGAGTTGCAGAATAATAAGAAATACTGTTAAGTTTTCAAACTCAAATATTAAAGTCACATATTCCATTCAGTGTGTTTCACCGCCGTTTAGCAGCCTATTCTGTGTACTCTGTACAGTTGCAGAATAATAAGAAATACTGTTAAGTTTTCAAACTCAAATATTAAAGTCACATATTCCATTCAGTGTGTTTCACCGCCGTTTAGCAGCCTATTCTGTGTACTCTGTACAGTTGCAGAATAATAAGAAATACTGTTAAGTTTTCAAACTCAAATATTAAAGTCACATATTCCATTCAGTGTGTTTCACCGCCGTTTAGCAGCCTATTCTGTGTACTCTGTACAGTTGCAGAATAATAAGAAATACTGTTAAGTTTCCAAACTCAAATATTAAAGTCACATATTCCATTCAGTGTGTTTCACCGCCGTTTAGCAGCCTATTCTGTGTACTCTGTACAGTTGCAGAATAATAAGAAATACTGTTAAGTTTTCAAACTCAAATATTAAAGTCACATATTCCATTCAGTGTGTTTCACCGCCGTTTAGCAGCCTATTCTGTGTACTCTGTACAGTTGCAGAATAATAAGAAATACTGTTAAGTTTTCAAACTAAAATATCAAAGTCACATATTCCATTCAGTGTGTTTCACCGCCGTTTAGCAGCCTATTCTGTGTACTGTGCAGAGTTGCAGAATAATAAGAAATACTGTTAAGTTTTCAAACTCAAATATTAAAGTCACATATTCCATTCAGTGTGTTTCACCGCCGTTTAGCAGCCTATTCTGTGTACTGTGCAGAGTTGCAGAATAATAAGAAATACTGTTAAGTTTTCAAACTCAAATATTAAAGTCACATATTCTGTGTAAGATGAAGAAGGCGGGTAAAAAGGGACGGGGAAGTGGACGTGATCCTGAAAGTTCAGGGCGCGGGTCAGGACGCGGAGAAACTGTGCCTGGTGCCAGAGCACAAGAAAGAAAGACATCCACCATACCTAGCTTCATGTGTAATTTTACAGGGCGTCGCAGGACATCACTCTCGAGGTCCGACCACTGCGAACAGGTGGTCGGTTGGATGACAGCTGATACTGCTTCCAGTCGGTTAAGCACCACCCTGTCTTCCACCAAGTCCACTCTCAGTAGCCAAGAGTCTGGTCAACATAATCCTCACTCTGATCATCCTTCCTCCCACCATACACGGTCTGGTCAAAGAAGTGATCCCACACTGGGATATAGTGAGGAGCTCGTCTCATCACCAATCCTTCATTTGACCCTCTCTCCAAGCACGCTTGCAGAGGAACATGACATCTTGTGCCCTGATTCACAACCTCTAGAGGCTACCCAATCACAAGAAGATGACAGATGTGAACGGCATTTAAGGTCAAAGGAAGTAGTGGATGATGATGATGATGATGAGACACAGTTGCCATTAAATCAACCACTATTTCCGTCTCAAGACCTTGTTGAGGAGAATGTTATACAGTTGTCAATGACTGAGTATGTGGTGGGATCAAGACTTGAGGAGGATGATCAGAGTGAGGAAGTGGAGGAGGACTTGGTGGACGATGAGGTGACTGACCCCACCTGGGAAGGTGTAGAGCCGAGCGATGACAGCAGTCCTGAGGGTGAGCCATCTGCAGCACCGCAACAGGCTGGAAGAGGCAGTGGTGTGGCTACAGAAAGAAGGCGGACCGCACCAAACCGGCCCGCAAATGTTCCACGGAGCACCCCCTTGCGTAAATCTACCTTGCCAAGGGGTAGGTGTTCCGCGGTATGGCGTTTTTTTAAGGAAAGTGCGGACGACAAAAGAATTGTAGTTTGCAACCTGTGCCACACCAGAATGAGCCGAGGCATGAACACTAGAAACCTCACCACCACCAGCATGATCCGACACATGGCATCCAAGCACCGTAGTAAGTGGGAGGAACGCCTGGATCGCCCATCTGTGTCTGCAGGCCACACCACTGCCTCCTCTTCCCCTGTTTTCGGTGCCGGCCAATCGCCTGTCGAAGGCGCAGGCCCGCATACCTCCCGCCCTGCACCTGTAGCATCTGAAGCACCATCAGCGACCACATCCACTTCCCTGTCCCAGCACAGCGTCCAAATGTCGTTACCCCAGGCATTTGAGCGCAAGAGAAAGTACCCAGCCACCCACCCACAGGCCATAGCACTAACCTCACACCTTTCCAAATTACTGGCCATCGAAATGCTGCCATTTAGGCTTGTGGACACTGAGTCCTTCCGCAGCCTGATGGCAGCAGCTGTCCCTCGGTACGCGGTCCCCAGCCGCCACTACTTTTCCCGGTGTGCCATCCCCGCATTACACCACCATGTGTCCCGTAACATCACCCGTGCCCTGACCAACGCAGTTACTGGGAAGGTCCACTTAACGACTGACACATGGACAAGTGCTTGTGGCCAGGGACGCTACATTTCCCTGACGGCACACTGGGTGAATGTCGTGGAGGCTGGGAGCGACTCGGACCCTGGGATGGCACGGGTGCTACCCACGCCGAGGATTGCGGGCCCTACCTCCATCAGGGTTTCCACCAGCACCTACGTTATTGGCTCCTCCTCCTCCGTTTCCACCTCCGAATTCTCTACACACAGCGCCACTCCCCCATCAGCCAGTAGCTGGAAGCAGTGTAGCACTGCAGTGGGGAAGCGTCAACAGGCCGTGCTGAAGCTGATCTGCCTTGGGGACAAACAGCACACGGCCTCAGAGCTGTTGCAGGGGATTAGTCACCAGACCGAGCAGTGGCTCTCGCCACTCAACCTGCAAGCAGGCATGGTTGTGTGTGATAATGGGCGTAACTTGGTGGCGGCTTTGGAGCTCGGCAAGCTCACACACGTACCATGCCTAGCGCATGTATTTAATTTAGTGGTGCAGCGATTTCTAAAAACCTACCCCAATGTGCATGATCTCTTGACCAAGGTGCGCCGCGTGTGTGCACATTTCCGTAAGTCATCAACAGCTTCAGCCGGCCTGTTGAAGCTGCAGCAGCGCTTACAATTGCCAGCTCACCGGCTGCTGTGTGACGTGAGCACGCGCTGGAACTCCACCTTCCACATGTTGGCACGGCTTTGTGAGCAGCAGAGGGCAGTAGTGGAGTACCAGCTGTTACACGGTCGTCGCCTCTCCGTTCAACTTCCTGTAATCAGAAGTGAGGAGTGGGAATGGATGTCAGACCTCTGCGAGGTTTTACGCAATTTTGAGGAATCGACACAGATGGTGAGCGGCGATAACGCTATTATCAGTGTAACCATCCCACTTCTGTGTCTACTGAAACGCTCGCTGCTCACAATTAAAACCGACGCTTTGCATGTGGAAGAGGTGGAAATGGGGGAGGAAGAGCTTACACAAGGTGATAGCCAGAGCACCCTCACTTCGTCTTCTCAGCGACAATTGGAGGAGGCGGAGGAGGAGGAGGAGGAGGAAGACACGGTTGCCTCCGCTACAGAGGGTAGCCATGGAACTTTAGTTCCATCTCTTCAGCGTGGGTGGGCAGAAGAGGAGGAAGAGGATGAGGATATTGAGAGTCATCCTCCTGGTGAGGACAGCGAAATCTTGACTGTTGGTACTCTGGCACACATGGCTGACTTTATGTTAGGCTGCCTTTCCCGTGACCCACGCGTTGTACGCATTTTAGACAACACGGATTACTGGGTGTTCACCCTTCTGGACCCCCGCTACAAAGAGAATTTCTCATCTCTCATTCCTCCGGTGGAGAGGACAAGCAAAATGTTGCAATACCAGAAGGTTCTTGTCGAAAAATTGCTCCAAAATTTTCCATCTGACAACGCTGGCGGCAGAGTACGTGCTACCTTGGCCAACCGAGAAGGGGAGAAAAGGGGAGCACACAGCAGTTCCGAGAAAGGCAGGGCAACACTCTCCAAGGCGTGGGACACCTTCATGACACCCCGCCAGCACCCTCACCCTGATGCGCAGCCTAGTGTCACAAGGAGGGAAAAGTTTTGGAAGATGGTGAAGGAGTACGTAGCAGACCGTGTCAGCGTCCTCAATGATCCCTCTGTGCCTTACAACTACTGGGTGTCCAAGCTGGACACGTGGTATGAACTGGCACTCTACGCCTTGGAGGTGCTGGCCTGCCCTGCCGCCAGCGTTCTGTCTGAGCGGGTATTTAGTGCTGCTGGTGGCATCATAACAGATAAGCGTATCCGCCTTTCCACCGACAATGCTGATAGGTTGACACTTATAAAAATGAACAAGGCCTGGATTTCCCCTGACTTCTCCACTCCACTGGAGGAAAGCCCCGGGGGAACATAAAGTCACTTTAGATATGTTATTTACAATGATGGGAATACTCTGTATTCCCATTCACCCCTTCCACCCAAAAAACGGGTATATGGTTGACTCTTAATCTTCTCATCCTCCTCCTCCTCTTCCATATGCCCTGTACTATAATTTTTATATAGGGCCAGCTCACCAGCGGGCCCTGTGATATAATTTTTATATAGGGCCAGCTCACCAGCGGGCCCTGTGATATAATTTTTATATAGGGTCAGCTCACCAGCGGGCCCTGTTTGCCAATTTTTATATAGGTCAGCTCACCAGCGGGCCTTCTCATATAATGTTTTATTGGGTCAGCTCTCTAGCGGGCCCTCTCATATAATGTTTTATAGCGTCAGCTCACTAGCGGGCCTTCGCATATAATGTTTAGGATGGTCAGCTCTGCAGCAGACCCTCACCCATAATGTTTTAGATGGTCAGCTCAGCGCACGTTTCCATCTTAATCATGGCCTCAGTTCTGAAAATCAAGGAAATTTTTGGGAGAATTTGCCTCTGCGCACGTTTCCCTCTTAATCATGGCCTCAGTTCTGAAAATCAAGGAAATTTTTGGGAGAATTTGCCTCTGCGCACGTTTCCCTCTTAATCATGGCCTCAGTTCTGAAAATCAAGGAAATTTTTGGGAGAATTTGCCTCTGCGCACGTTTCCCTCTTAATCATGGCCTCAGTTCTGAAAATCAAGGAAATTTTTGGGAGAATTTGCCTCTGCGCACGTTTCCCTCTTAATCATGGCCTCAGTTCTGAAAATCAAGGAAATTTTTGGGAGAATTTGCAGATGATATACAAGTAAATATACAGCAAATATTGTTTGGTAACAATTTTTCGCCTAAAGTCGTTTTTATTTTCCTTTTTGTGTGTTTTATGGTCAGTCTGTAAAAATGGCGTACTACGGGCGAAAGATCGTTCCCAGCAGCGATGTTGGAGTCCAAGGTGCATCCAGACATCCTCCCTATGCTGTCCCTGAACCATTTCTGTAGTGTTTCCATCTTTTTCTGCCCTTTTCCTATGGACCAGGCACCCTCCCCTCATCAGAGCAGGGGGTGCCTGGTGTAATGCTCGAGTCCTCCCATTGACTTCAATGGGGCTCGGGTGCTCGGCCGAGCACTCGAGCCTCAGGGGGTGCTCGGTCAGAGCACCCGAACACCCGAGCATTGGGGTGCTCGCTCATCACTAAAAGGGATAGTAATACTTAAAATGTAAAAAAAAATATGTTGTAGAGTTTATCCCCCTGAGTAAAACAAGGGTACTCTCACTGCTGAAAGGTGTTTCATTCAAAAGTTATTAATTTTTAAAGTTTAATTTTTTAGGTGCAATATCACAGTGGCCTGAAATTGTGCAGTGGCGCTGTTGCTACACCATCCTATGGAGATTTATGGTCAACTGACCAGAGCTGTCCATAGGATCGTGTAGCAACAGCGCCACTGCACAATTTCAGGCCACTGTGATATTGCACCTAAAAAATTCAACTTTGAAAATTAATAACTTTTGAATGAAACACCTTTCAGCAGTGGGAGTACCCTTGTTTTACTCAGAGGGATAAACCCTACAACATATTTTTTTTACATTTTAAGTATTACTATCCCTTTAATATAGTCAATAATAGATTATACCAGGAATATACTCAGAATCAATCTAATAATATATGTACAGACAGCATACTAAACTTCATGCAACATATACACATGACCACAGCAATACTATGTAAAACCTGTATGGTACTTTAAGGGTTAATCCAATTAGAAATATATGATGCCACACCCAAGATGGCTACTTCTTTTGTTTAGTGAGATGTTTAAAAACTTTTCGCTGTACAAAAGTTTAGATCCAAAACCAACACAAAGAAATCCAAGAAACACCTCAAAGTAAATAGACAAATAGCAGTTAAAGGGTTAATAAATTAATTCAAATAATTCTCCAGATCAAATATTAACTATTATAACATTTCCAGAAACACAAAATATTATTCTAGAAATATATAGAAATTATATTAACTAATATATAAACCAAGCTATTAATCCCAAATGGTTGGCCTGTCCAATTAAGACAAATTATAAGAAAAATTATGTTTCTTCAAATATAGAAGAACTATATATCTGAGTCTGAATTTTGCAGAATTTAAATAAGGAAAGATATATAGTTTCCAGTCCAATAAGTGTGGACTTCTTAGGATTTCTTTATCAGCTAGTCCAGAAAACTTCAAGAAAACATAGCAGGAATTGAAGAGCCAGGAACCAAGAGGAAAAAGCCAGCCAAGACTCAATAGGAAAAGCCCCTTTTCTCTCTAAACGTGCATATTTATAATATGAAATTCCTCTTATCAAAATCTGCTCTGATTGGTTAAAGATCCATCTCATTATGCAGTGACATCATCAGTAGTACCTGTTTGGAAACTTCTAATCCCTAACTTCCATTTGAAATCACTCATAATATTATGGAAAAATTCCAAAGCCCTAGTAATAACACCATGTAATCTATAGATGGCGCCATTACTCTACATTAAAATTCACACCTAAAATGATACCTGGTCTGGGTTCTATCAAAAATGTGGTATGTGAACCTTGACCCTACGTCACATATATATGTCACCCTACTAGACTTTCCCATAGGGGAGTATGTCTCTGTTTTAGACTTTTGAGATTTTCTCATAAGATACTAATACTGCTTGAGACAGTGGTTGTCTGCAATTCTATATCAATCACCATTAAAGTCTCCCAAATATTTCCCCCCTCCATTGAGGAAGAGAGGCTCATTGTCTCTATTACATGAGGTAATTTAAACATATTTTAAAACACAGATTTTTAGAGAATTTGGTTTAAAAGAAAAAATAACCATTTCCTCTCCATGATGGCAATGTCTCTGACAGAAGTACTTATTTTCCTATATCGCTATTGTGGCTCTGCTGCAGAGCCACCAGCTGGTCCTAGAACCGGGATCTTCTGCTGTCAGGAGAGCGCTGACGTCAGGAGAAGGGGAAGGAGGAGGAACTTTCACTGAGAGATAGGATTTTCACCAAATAATTTATTTATTTTTACTCTATGAAACAACAAAACATGTTTATGGTACATTAGTGTCCCTTAACACATCTATGTGAAATTTGCAGTTTGTAAGGATAGGCAATGCCACCTGGAATACTGGTTAGTCCATTCAAAAGTCAGAAGCATTCAAAAATCCCATTTAGCATAGATACTGTACTCGAATTAACTATGAACACTGAAAGGGTTAAAAGGATAGCAATATTTCTAAATAAATGCATCTCCAATTATTCTTTATAATTTTTAGGCCATGAAGAGCGTTATTATCATTATCTACAATGTGTAGTTCAGAGTAATTGAATCTTAAAGTGTCCCCCTCCCATCCCTTTTAACTATGTAAAGCTGCACATCAAGACCATCTGGATCGATCACAGCAAGGGACAATCTTCTGTAAGCATAATGAAAAACCTGCCCGTCTCCTTCAAGGGGGCAAGGTTTTTCTTATGCTCACAGCCAGAAGATTGTCCCTTGCTATCTGGTCAAGCAACCGGATTCTACATCTGATGGAAGGTGGCTTGGGATTGGTAAAAGGGGCGGGAGGGGATTCTGGAACTACACATTGTACATAACGATAATAATGCAGTACATGACCCATAAACTATAAAGAATAATTGGAGCTGCATTTATTTTGAAACATTATTATCCCTTTAAATATGGCAACAAACCCCTTGCATGCTAAAGATGTCTTAGTGTGTTGTTTTGCAATGAGTTGAAGATGTCTGCAGCATCTAAGGGGTTAACTTATGATATCCTTGTAACATTCAAATTCTTCCAAATGTATGGAGAGATATTTATAGTTACACTTAAATAAAATCTAAAACAACGGAAGAATCTATATATGCTTTTTTTACGAGATGCTAAGGTTGAATTTAATTGAGAGAATGACATTGTACATGGAGAAGGAACATGAGCGTGCACACCGTATTTTAAGCACTTCATGTGGCACATGTGATTTAGCTGCTATGTAAAATAGTTTTTGTTTGTACTTTATGCATTTGAATTCAGAAATACTAATCTCTATGCTTTATTTCAGAATTCTGTTTTGTAACTTTGACTTACTTGGAATTCTGGAATCAACACTTTGAGTGCCAGAGATGTATCCAATGCGTTGTATACCTCCCTGGCATTCAAAGGGTTTTAAAGAGTTGTGGATTTGTGTGTCTAGTTTAGTGTAATTGAGACTGATGTACCAAAAGGACCTGAAGTAAAACTGGGGCAAACCATTTTCACCATAGTGGGCAAATACAAATTCCCCAAATGTCCATTGTTTTAAAGGTAGTTCTTAACCCCATCAATGCTAGAGGTATCTGATGCATTGCTTTGATTTGGAGCAATGCATTCAAGGGATTGAAAATCTTCACTTAACCCCCTAAGGACCCATGATGGTCCTGGAACGTCATGGGATTCCAGGCTCCCCGTGCGGCTGCACACCTGTTTGGGGAGTCCGGAATCGGATTAGGCAAAAAAAAACAAACTGGTCCCTGGTCCTTAAGTGACCACTGCATGCGTGCGCGGCCGGTCCTTAAGGGGTTCAATCAGGGCTGTCCAAGTTCAGTTCTCAAAAGCCACCAACAGGTCAGCATGAAGGGATTTAGCTGAATCTAGAAACAAATACTTCATTGGAACTGTCTACAAAGTGTGAAGTATTTGTTTCTTGATTCTGCTATTTCAGCTCTGCTAAAGAGCCTCCTTCTGGTCACACAACCAGAATCCTCGTCTGACAGCTTTATAGCGCATCTCAGAGAAAGGGGAGAGACGGGGGGACTTTATCTTCCTATATCTCTCAAACCATAAAGGTTTGAGAGATGGAACTTTTTTTGCTTAGTTTATTAATGTAATAGCTACACTATCAGAGTTTAATAAAATCGGACTTTACTATCCCTTTAAATCAATGAAAATTTGAGGAAGTTTTATTTGTCTACTATGGCACAGTTGGTTTGCACCAGAATGACTCAATTTTTCCTTTGAACGTGTGGCCCATTATGTTGAACTAGTTTTAAAGCCCATATACATGCGCCAACACTGGCGGCGCTGCAGTCATACGCAGTACTGACTGCCTGAATGCTCTGAGGCTGATATGGAGCAGGCGCTCTGAAGTCAGACCATAGTCCTCTCTGCACACCTTCTGGTGAGGTTTTAAATGTTATTGTTGAGTACAGTGTTTGATCCCTGTGACACAAATGACACTGGATAATGACACTATGATATGTGAATATTTTAAATCATATGTTGTGTGTCCTTCTCAGCCCAGCAGAGTGATCTGGTTGGTCTGTACATTGTCAGGAGTGGGAATGTCAAGGGTGGGTAGCTAATTCATTCATGGGAACCAACAATGCAAGGGCTAAAGGATATACCTACTTGGGCACATGTGTCTTATTGGAGATAGTAGATTCACTGACTAACTCACTTGTGGTCAAGCAGGCAAATATATAAATCCTGGACCATCTGGACAGCTTGGGGGACTTCATTATGTGGATTTACCACTCCGAGTAAAGCAACCACTCTGCAGAGTTTAAAAACCATGGGGCAGATTTATAAAAAAAATGAAGTGAAGTGAAAACAAGAGTTAAAATGACATTTAACATGTATTCAGTAGTTATAAAAGTGGTAACGCCATTTTAAAAGAGCATAACACCATGTGTGTCATTTTTTTGAAAAGTGGCATTAGGAATTCTGTAAAAATTGGCACAGAGAATTTATAAAGAAATGTCGCTATTTGTGACACTTTAGCTGCAGAATTTTTGACAAAATTTTAACAAAATGCCTGACCTGTTCTTATTTCCACAGTTTCTACTACATTTATAAAAGTTTCTATACATCGTTATAAATACCAACACTACCAGTAAGACATAAGGACATTTTAAGTATCCATTTTCAATAAAGAACAAGAACACTTTTTATAAATCTCCCCCTTGTTCTTCTCTTTTGTCAGGACATGGCTGGTAAGAATGTCTAAGAAGCTTTTTTAAGCTGGGATTCCATTGCAACTGGAAATATTTGCCAAATGTCTATTTTTAGCTTTGAAAGATACCTCTAGCTGCTCAACTCTGCAACCACATTCTGACCAGAGGTCAGAATTGAATTGCCAAATTGCATTTTTTGTTAACTGAATATTCTGTTGGAATCCTTTTGGAGCACTGAAACATTCTACAGAATGACCTCAATGCAAGTCTAAGAAGCCCGAGGAAAGTGCTGCTTTCCTTTAAACTGATTCAGGCTATAGAAACTGGGGTAAACAATAACCTGTCTGATCCTTGTTCCCAAGCACCCTAATCACAAATCTACCACCAGAAGATAACCTCTCTGTTGCCAAATCATAGCAATCGCGCTGCACTGACAAAGGAGACGTTAACCACCGTTTAAAAACAAATAAATAGCCACTCGGCCATCTTGCATCACCAGATCCACATAAATCGTTAATCCCTCCATTGTTGGATTACAACAATTTCCCTGTTCTGTCAGCAGAGTGGATAAAGGTACTTCAATGCAAAAAAGGATTATAGGTTACACACACTTACATACTCTGCACATCATCCTGGCATCTGTAACAATGCTGTACTTGCTTTGTGTGGCCTAAAATCTAATCTTACATTTACTTTGTGGGGGCTCCAAGTGCTGCTTTTTCTAGTGTTCTAAGGCACCCATTACCAAAGTGATTTTGATAGGGGTGTCTTAGAAGTGATACTGTTTTATTGTCTGTAAATAGCCTTTCTGAATAGTAGAACAGTTGGTGCTAACCTCACTACACTAACAGCATTAGATGTTGCACATTTTACAGATGCCAACTGGAAATGTTGATATTTAAAATTATGACCCACTAGCACTTACTACTTCTGTGTCAAACCTACCTTCCTCTAGACTGTAAGCTCTCATTAGCAGGGCCCTCTGATCCTTCTGTTCTCCACAGTTGATTGTACTATTTAATATCTCTGTGTGTTTATTCCTAATTGTAAAGCGCTGCAGAATTAGTTGACGCTATATAAATAAAGAATAATAATAAGAAGAAGAATTTTTAGGTTTTAGTATTCCTTCAACATCACAGTTATTAAAACCCAAGCAAACCCTACCACCACCCCAATGAAAAACAAGATTTACCTCTCCATTGTGAAACTGGCTACAATTAGTCACACAGGCATTGGAGGACTTATTTATACATAAATAAATAAAACATCTATCATCCCTAAGGGGAGAAGAATAATAATAACAATAAAAAACAACATTAATATGGTATCTGGAGCGCCCCATATTTACCCCAAATTTACACAATGAAGCGGTCCAGGACTCCTTCCTCTAAATCCCTAGGAGGGGAGGCTAAATTGCATGCATATGTGTACAAATGTGCATACTCACCTTTATGTCAAAGCCCTATAGTGTCAATGAACCCCTGGTCCTCATCCCTGAAGTTACATTTTTTTTTAATGTGTTCAAGTACTCTGACTCATTCAAGGAGTAAAAGATATCATTGGAATCTTTGGAAAGTCACATACCTTGTAGTTCTGTCCCATGATGCAATTAATTTGCTCCAGAATTGCACTTCTTTATCTTGATGGTAGAAATAAGCACTGTGAGCCTAATTCAGCAAGCTAAAGTGGAATAGTTCTGGAGCAAACCAAATGACCATAACTGGGAGCTTTCAGAATGAACAGACCCTGAGATCTTATAAATACTCTTAAATATTCTATAATATAGGTTATCAGCAATAAGGGTTGATTGCAAAGGGGATCCACCTGGGTGTAGGCCTGCTTAAAATACAAGCATTGGGCTCATTTGAGTTTGCTCATTGTGGCTTGCATTGAAGTGACTTACAGACAAGTGGAGTTGGAAAGAATCTGGAGCTGGAACTGAAGTAGGAGTTGGAAATCAACAGAGTTCTATGGTTAAAGTCAAGAGATTTACTACACCTACATTTAAATTTGATATATTTTACCTTAGAGTGAGCATTAGAGGACAGTTTAATACTAGCTGAATTGTAAAACTAAGCATGAGTGATAGCAAGTTAAACAATCTCACACAGTGCACATCTTGTCACATGTTTGAACACTTGGAGCAATCATTTCAGGGGTCATACCTCTGTGCCAAATGTGAGCATATTTTCTTTTTAGAAATTAAGATATTGGATCTGGAAAGAAATATTGCAACATTGCATGGCACTGGAAACCTGGAAAGGAGCTTCAAACTCACAGGGTAAGTAGTATGTTGGGTTAGAGGTGAAGAGGGTGGGGTTGTAGCTGAAGAGCAGCAGGTAGGCAGCTGGGTAACAGTAATGAGGGGAGATAGAGGGCAGAGGAAATGGAAGGCCAATTCTGAGTTGACTCAGTCCAACAGATTTGCAATATTGTGTTAAAGCGGAACTATTATCAAACTTAAATTGCCCCCCAAATCCTTATTTCCATAGCGATATGCATATACATACTTTTATTTTCCTGAATAAGTCCAGCATTATTGAAAAATAGAACTCATTCGGCAGGCAGCAGCGGGCAACAGCTCAGACGTCTTGCAGAAAAGGCATCTCTGAATCTGCTTTGTCCATCCAGTTCACCTCCAGGATTGGTGAGTGAAGTTCCGTGGGACCTTAAGGCACCAGAAGGGACTGACGGCGCTAGTGCAGAGAGCGCTGATCCCTGCTGCTGCTTGTTGAAAGAGTTCCATTTCTTACTAATGCCTGACTTATTCAGCAAAATAAAAGTGTGTGCAGTACCTCACATAAGTGAGTACACCCCTCACAGATTTGTAAATATTTTTATTTTTCATGTGACAACACTGAAGAAATGACACTCTGCTACATTAAAAAGTAGTGATTGTTCAGCCTGTATAACAGTGTAAATTTGCTGTCTCCCTCAAAATAACTCAACACACAGCCATTAATGTCTAAACCTTGGCAACAAAAGTGATTACACCCCTAAGTGGAAATGTCCAAATTGGGCCCAAAGTGTCAATATTTTGTGTGGCCACCATTATTTTCTAGCACTGCCTTAACCCTCTTGGGCATGGAGTTCACTAGAGCTTCACAGGTTGCCACTGGAGTCCTCTTCCACTCCTCCATGATGACATCACAGAGCTGGTGGATGTTAGAGTCCTTGTACTCCCCCACCTTCCGTTTGGGGATGCCCCACAGATGCTCAATAGGGTTTAGGTCTGGAGACATGCTTGGCCAGTCCATCACCTTTACCCTCAGCTTCTTTAGCAAGGCAGTGGTTGTCTTGGAGGTGTGTTTGGGGTCTTTATCATGTTGGAATACTCCTTCGAAGGGAGGGGATCCTGCTCTGCTTCAGTATGTCACAGTACTGTAGGCAAGACACACTTGCCTTTGTACTCCTCGCCTGGTTGCTGACACACACACGCTTGACACCATCTGAACCAAATAAGTTTATCTTGGTCTCATCGGACCACAGGACATGGTTCCAGTAATCCATGTCCTTAGTCTGCTTGCCTTCAGCAAACTGTTGGCGGGTTTTCTTGTGCATCATCTTCAGAAGAGGCTTCCTTCTGGGATGACAGCCATGCAGACCAATCTGATGTAGTGTGCGGCGTATGGTCTGAGCACTGACAGGCTGACCCACCACCCCTTCAACCTCTGCAGCAATGCTGGCAGCACTCATACTTCTATTTCCCAAAGACAACCTCTGGATATGACGCTGAGCACCTTCACTAAGTTTCTTTGGTTGACCATGGGGAGGCCTGTTCTGAGTGGAACCTGTCCTGTGAAACTGCTGTATGGTCTTGCCCACCATCCTACAGCTCAGATTCAGGGTCTTGGCAATCTTCTTATAGCCTAGGCCATCTTTATGTAGAGCAACAATTCTTTTTTTCAGATCCTCAGAGAGTTCTTTGCCATGAGGTGCCATGTTGAACTTCCAGCGACCAGTATGAGAGAGTGTGAGAGCGATAACACCAAATTTAACACACCTGCGCCCCATTCACACCTGATACCTTGTAACACTAACGAGTCACATGACACCGGGGAGGGAAAATGACTAATTGGGCCCAATTTGGACATTTCCACTTATGGGTGTGCTCACTTTTATTGTCAAGGTTTGGACATTAATGGCTGTGTGTTGAATTATTTTGAGGGAGCAGCAAATTTACACTGTTATACAAGCTGTACACTCACTACTTTACTTTGTAGCAGTGTCATTTCTTCAGTGTTGTCACATGAAAGATAAAACAACTATATTTACAAACATGTGAGGGTGTACTCACTTATGTGAGATACTGTGTATGCATATAGTTATGGTAATAAGGATTTGAGGAGCAATTTAAGTTTGATTATAGTTGCGCTTTAAGATGTTGATGAGGATTGCTCAGAGTTGGTAATACTGGAGAAGGCTAATTCCTCTAGCAGCTGGGAAACATTCCTCCTTCCAGTTTAGAAGGGATGCAGAGTAGGCAGAAACCAAGGGAGTTGGTGGTAATAGGGGACTCTATTACTGGGAGTATAGACCGGATATCTGCTTCCAGGAACGTGAGTGCAGAACAGTATTTTGTCTCCTGAGTGCTCAGGTTTGGCACACAGATTATTGTGAGGGGCTGGAAATGATCCATCTGTCTTGGTACATATTGGTACCAATGACAAACCTGGAGGAAGATGGAAGTCCCTAAAAAACTATTTCAGGGATTTAGGGTGCAAGCTCAAGCCATGGATCCTACTTGGCTGGTACTGCACAAAGCTTAATTAGCATATAAAACATCACTGAAATCTTCATTAGAATATGACACCTCACGCAATCAGCATGCATTAGCATATGGTAACAAGTGTGAATATCCCTTTAACTGTACATTTGCTGATACTTTGACTAACATGACAGATAGGCAGTTTTTAATGCAGATTTCAAAAATGCAAACTTGAATTAAATTACTTAAAATGGGACATTTATCCCTTTGAATGTTAGAGAGGTCTCTAACACATTGCAAAACTATGCGTTTCAGACCTCTATATCATTCAAGTGGTTAAAAGCACCAAAAGAATTTTAATTTGTTCCCTAAGGAACATTTGGTTTGCCGCAGAATGGCACCTCTGTAGCTTGACGTATCAGGCCCTAGTTCTAATACAAATCACAGAGAGGCAATAATGATAACATATTTCTGCTGTTGTACTTATGTCTATGTTAGGAGTGTGCAATCTGCATCCTTCCACTTATTATGAGATTATAACTCCCATCATCCTTATTTGGCCACTGACGGGTTGAAAATGCTGGGAACTGTAGTCCAACAGCAGCTGGAGGGCTGTATGTTACAAAATTAAAGTGGAACTTTCACTACAATAACATAGCTCCTCAAATGATTATTACATTAGCGATATGCACACTCTTATTTGTATTTTCAAGTATAATTTTTGCTTAAAGAAAAATATGACCTTTTATGCAGGCAGGAACCAGAGAAAGTGCAGACATCTGTCAGAGCCAGCATCTCTACGTTTGCGCTGTCCGTCCCCTTCAACTCCATGATTGGTGAGTTGAATGCCACTGTGCCAAAAGGCACCAGAAGGGACTGACAGTGCAGGCACAGAGAGCACCTACTGCATGATCCCTGCTGGTGCCTGCCTGCATAAAAGGTTATATTTTATGCTAAAGGAGCAATTATACTTGAAAATAAAAATAAGTGTGTGCATATTGCTAATGTAATTATCATTTGAGGAGCTATGTTATTCTAGTGAAAGTTTTGCTTTAAGATGGCCACATATCTCTTTAAATCAAGGATTCTAATGAATATTTCTTTATGCAGGAGTGTACAGTGGTCCCGGCTGTGTATGTTTTTTATACATGTACCTGATTTAAAGGCATATGTGGTCACTCTAACCCAGAGGTCCTCAAACCTGTCATCAGGCCTCCCAGTGTTGTAGGATTCCCACAGTGGCATAACTATAGGGGTCACAGGGGTCGCACCTGCCGACCAACCCCTGCGACCCCTGCACCTGGAGCCTGCAATCTCCCTCCGGTGCTCTAGTAATGCAGAGTGCAGGGAGATGACATCATCTCCCAGCGTTCTGCATTACAGAAGAGAACCGCACAGGAGCTCAACCCATCAATCTGTCTCTCCTGGGGGGTAAGAGATGGGGGCATTGTGGAGGGCCCAGGGGCCAATGTGGTCGGGGGGGCTCATGGCACTTCTTGCACCAGGGCCCGGAGGTTTCTCGTTATGCCTCTGGATTCCCAGATCTCCTCACATGAACACAGGTGAATCAATCAGTGGCTCATTCATTCTGAACAATCTTTTTGAGTTAATGACATTCCATGTAAGGAAGGCCTGACAACATGCTCTGTAGTGGGTGCTGGAGGACTCTACTCATCTTTATTCTACCCTATATTCAGGAATGTACAATGTCTTTAAAATGTAGAATTATGCTAAACTAATTATATGTAGTGTTGGAGCATACTGTTTATTTTTCTCTATGTAGAAATGCTAAATGTGACCCAGGATATTGCCATAAAATACAATTTCTAACTCTGCATATTGCCATAGAATACAATATCAGGCAGACGGTATATTAAAATGAAGTAACAGAATAGAAATGACTTAGTTTCTCAATAATAGATATGGATCCCATTACAAAGTAATTATATATTAATATAATTAAATTAGAAATTGGTAACAGCAGAACAAATCAGTAAAATGATTGTATCATTATCATAATGCTAAATTACCTAGCATTCCCTTAAAAGTCTTTAACAGTATCTGAATATACAGTGGAAAAGAATGTAAACATTTAACCCTTTGAGTGCCAGATGGGTACCCAGTGTATTGCTTTGCAATGCGTTGCGTACCCCTCTGGCACTCAAAGGTATAACTCTTTGAAGGAAAGAAAGTATGCAACACATTGCTTTGCATTACCTTTCTCAAAGGATTAAGCAAATCTGAAAAGTCAAAAAAGAAGTAACACATATATATCAGAATTAATACAAGAAGTATATCTAGGAATTAAAATACCAAAACATATTCATCAATAATAGGTATGACCTCATACATTAAAGCTGCATTTGTAATGTTCTTAAAGAGGCAGTGCCTCCTATTATAGTTTTTCTAATAAATAAAGCACATTTACTGTTATTTTTTTACATTTTTCAGCTTTTCTGAATTTCTCTGGGTCAGGTATATACAGCTGGTCACCTCCTCTTGCCTTTTTTCCTCTAAACTACCTATTGTTAATCCCACTGAAGGTCATTTGAAGGTGTAGTATGAGATGAAAGGAATGAGATGTATTTGTGCAGCTGACATCATTAGGATCCATTGATAGCAAAGACTCTCCCCATTGCCATTGCTTCATATTATTATTCTTTATATAGCGCCAACTTATTCTGCAGAGTAGGGGTGGCAAAATCTGTTGCCGTGTTCCGTGAGAAATTCCACAAAAACCACGTTGTTGTCTGCTTTTTCGCGGGAAAATCCTCTTTAAAACTAGCAATTAAAATTTTCACCATTTTTTCAATGGCCTGAAAATTTCCACCCTTTGATTTATGTGGTTTTTGCCTTTTTGCTATAAAAATGTGACATATTTGCAGAAGTCAGACACAACAGAGCAGCTACAGAGCTAGGTAGACGTGCTGTGCTGTTCTGCTGTGATCTTTTGGAAAAATTGAGGCAGGAGAGGTTCATAATGACTGCTATCACTATGAGCAGGTTTAAAACTGATAAAAGGAGGAACTGGAAGGACCCTTAAATGTCCACTGAGTCTGAGGAGGAAGAGGATGTGAGCACTACTGAGCCAATGCTGTCCAGTCCCCCTAAATCACCCCAAGGGGTCTTGGGGAATTTAATGGGAAGGGAGGGAGAAAAGGAAATGCGAAGGGAGGGAGAAAAGGGAATGCGAAGGGAGGAACAAAAGGGTATACTAGTGAGAGCAGGACAGGTCAGCTGCCTGTCCCTGCTGCTAGACTTGCTGCCTCTGCTGCCACCATTGCTGTCCCTGCTGCCGCGTGGGGAGCCCTGAAATCCATGACGTGCCAGGACCATCATGGGTTCTTTAGGGAAGTTTCCCATGATGGTCCTGGCACGTCATGCGTCCTTAATGGGTTAGGGACCAGAGGGATATTCAACACATTGTTTTGCATGCATTGCTGATCCCTTTGGTTCTTAACTCCTTAAGGACCAGCTGTGCACGCACATGGTGGTCACTTAAGGACCACGGAGCATTTTTTTTATGAGATTCAATTCCGGACTCCCCGAACGGCGTGCAGCCGAGTGGGGAGCCTGGAATTCCATGACGGTCCAGGACCGTCATGGGTCCTTAATGGTATAGCAACCTGTCATAGTCCAGGACCATCATGGGTCCTTAAGGGGTTCATTAGTCAATGAATAAGACATGTGAGTGCAAAATACAAACAACATTCAGTTTTATTTTGCTACCATACATATGTCAGTTTTGTCCTAGGAGGCAATGCCCCTTAAAAGCTTTTGGAAATGATGTTTCCAAAGGGTAAATGCACAGTAGTACATTTCCTACAAAGTATTACCTCTGTTGATCCCAACTGTCTCATTTATGTTTCAGGCAAACATTAACTGGAAGCACCTGTATCCTTGCAATCTGCACAGTGTTTTGGCTGTTTTAACCCCTTGGATGCTGAAGCAAATAAATGCATTGGAGATGATTTTTTCAGCCAAGAGGTTAAGCTTTGCATGGTCCATCCAGTGTTGCTGAGACATGCTCATTCTCCCCCACCAAAACCGTATCATATAGACTACTAGTGTAAAAGCCCGTGTACACGGGCCAAGGTCCAGGTGATGTTAACACTTTGAGTGCCAGAGGGGGTATGCATCGCATTGCTTTGCAATGCGTTGTGTACCCCTCTGGCACTCAAAGGGTTAAGAGGACGGTCCTGCTCTGCTTCCTGCCACCGATGCAGACATGCACTGTAGAGACTGCCCGAAAGAACAGAATGCTACAGCACAGAACTCCCAGCATTCTGTGCATTCAGGCAGTCTGTACTGTGCATGACAGCTTCTGATAAACACCCTAGCGAATTATTATATAGGATATTGCTTTGTAGTTACATGAAATAATTTTTACAGATACATATGCAGAAGATTCCCTATCCCAATAGAACGTAAAGGAGCAGATGTTTTTTAATGAAAAAATATATGATGTGTGCAGCCTTTCTGCAGAGTAAAAAGAAAAGGTACTCCCACTGTTTGTAGATGTTTAGTACAAAGGATATTACAGCTACATCTTTTGCATTAAGCTACAATTATCTATTCTGGACACCAGGGAGCACCGTTCCTATTTCATACAATGTGGAGCTATAGGGGTAGATTTAAAGGCAGCCGTTAACAAAAAAAATCACTAACGGGTGCGTTAAGTGACATGTTGCAATTCAAAGATCCGTCTAAAGACCAGCTAACGGCAGTTGTACAATCCTTACGGCCGATACACTTACGTGCATTCAGACGCATGGAAAAACATACCCCAGAGCTATTCAAAGGCTTGCGGTACTGATAACGGCTGAAAAAAAGACACACCTAACGGCTAAAAGTTAAGACCCACTTTTCACACACGTTAGACACTTAACGGCCAAAACAAAACACCCGTTACATAGGAAAAGACACAAAAGGCTTACCGCACAACCATGTAAATGTGAAAATTAACCCGTGCAATGCCAAAACAACACAAAAACATGCACACACAACACAAATCACTATACACACAACAACAACCAACACCACAGGGACAACGACACACTAAAAAACAACAACACAACATGGCACGGAACAATGGGGGTCATCACACAAAGCGGACACCTGCAAATACAAGCTCACCTGGGCAACATCAACACGCCACCTGCACCCCACAACTGCATGTCCGCAAATGGCACACACAGAACAAGCACAACACACCACATCTTATAACACACACACACCTGCAAACACTTACCTGGACAAAAACAACTCACCATTGGTCAGCACTCACCTCATCACCACACCCACACAACGCCCTAGCAAGTACTTAAAGGGACAACTCAACACACTCACTTGTGGCTTGTTTTCCACTCTGGGAGGGAGAGAGAGAGAGAGAGAGAGAGAGAGAGAGAGAGAGAGAGAGAGAGAGAGACAGATAGATAGAGCAAACAGTATGTTGGGTTACATATTGTTGCGAAGACTGAAGAGAAGGCGTGCAAGGGAGAGAGCTAGGGAACATCAGCAACCTCCAAGCATGCCTGATCAACAGCCACCACCTGTTGCAAGTGAGGAGGCTCTGGCTCAGCAGCCACACAGGAGCCCATCCCCACCTGGAGGGCACAGGATGTATAGACGACCACCAAGGCCCAGGGTATACCGCCCAAGGGTCACCCTCTTTGGAATGACCGATGATGAGGTAATTGATCGCTACAGGTTGAGGCCTGACAGCATCATTGCCTTGTATGAGGTCATCAAGGAGCAGGTGGATCCCATCTACATCTACAACCATGCCCTAACTGGCCTGCAGAAACTACTCTGTGCCATGCACTTCATGGCAAGCGGGGCCTTCCAGTCCACAGAGGGTTACGCATCTGGCATGTCACAGGCCACATTCCCCAGGGTGCTGGCCCAGGTCCTGCCAGCCCTCAAAAGCAAGGCCAGTACCTATATACATTTCCCCACCACCGACATGGACTGGATACAAGTCAAGCAGGCCTTTTACGCCAGGGGAGGCATGCCCAGGGTCATGGGTGCTATAGATTGCACCCATGTCCGAATTAAGGCCCCAGCACGTGACGCACAGATATTCATCAACAGGAAGAACTTTCACTCCATCAACGTGCAGATGGTGTGTGACAGCCATATGAGGATAATGAATGTCTGTGCAAAGTATCCTGGCAGCTCACATGATTCATACATTCTCCAAAACTCCTCAGTCCACAGAGATTTCGAGAATGGAACTTTTACAGGGGGATGGCTTTTGGGTGAGTTCACAATACAAAATCACATCACATACACAGGCGTACACACAACGCTGCTTAGCATGCTCCTGACCCACAGCTACTACGTCTACCACACAAAACATCATTCACACAACATGTGCTCCCTGTCTCACCATGTCACTCACATTACACAGGTGATGCTGGCTATGGATGCAAGTCCTGGCTACTGACCCCACTGGCCAATCCTCGAACACATGCCCAGGAAAGCTACAACCAGGCTCATGGCAGAACGAGGAATGCCATTGAGCGGACCTTTGGCCTCCTCAAGTCAAGATTCCGATGTCTGGACCACTCGGGGGGAGCACTGCAGTATGCACCTGGAAAGGTGTGCGACATCATTGTGGCGTGCGCAATACTGCACAACATCGCAGTGGACACCAGGCTGCTGGAGCACATCCAGGCCCCCCCCATACAGGAAGTGCCCATGGACATCGGACACGTTGAGGAGACCCTGAGAGGGACACAGATCAGAGACAGGCTCATCACGGAACACTTTACATGTGAGTATAACACAGGCATGCAAACAATCCATGCAAGTCCCCCATCAGTCCTGTGACACTAACCACACTGCACATTTTGTTCTGTCTCACCCCACAGGAACAGTGACACAGCACTGCACTTGCAGCGGACATGGCAAATTGTGTGTGTGGACTCAAAAACCATCCTCCATTCCACTCTCCACGTTGACATACAGACCCCAAGGATATCACGCACACCCTCAGGAGAAACAAGGTACAACACATAACCCATGTTCATCGCCTTACAGGGCTTGATTGACAGCAGCTAACTTGATTTGCCATGAGCATAGCCAGAGCAACCATGCTAGCCTTGTAGCGAAAGAGTGTTATCCAATGCTATGCATTGGATAATACTCCGTCACATCAGGGGTTAAAGGGCCATTGGACTCAATATGGAACCTGTACTGTGCTACAGCTGAGAAGAGCAGCACAGGGGTGGATGTACAGTGGTATGGGCACACAATGTAGAGGTCATGAGACGTAGATCAGATTACCAGGGACACCATGCTGACCTGTGAGTGTGCAGACATATGTGCCCCCGACATGAATACACACATCAACAAATGTGTCCTAACAGTTCCATGGAACAAATGACATTGGGCTGCCACTGTCACATTAACAGTGGCAGCCCAAATTCATTACTTCCATGGAGCTCTCAGAACACTTGTTGATGTGTGTATCCATGTCAGGGGCACATATCCATAGGGCTGGGGCACATGTCCTTAGTTCTCCACATAATTGGTTACAGATGAGTACACAACACATTGTCAAGCAATGGTTTGTGTACTCACCTGTAACTGTGAAAATTGAGGGGATCAAAAAGACTAAATTGTTGTTGCTTGATGATCAGTTCAAGTCAACTACTCCAAATCCTGTCCTCTTCTTCCACAGGCATCCGTAACATGATCCATCCTTGAACTGAAGTTCTTCTATGTGACTGGATTGATGTCTTGACATCACCTTCATGGAGATCACCCCTTGCTGTTTATGTTGATGTTGTTGGTGATGCAAAGTTTGACCTGAGGTTCACACAAACCTCTACTGGATCATTTTCATATAGACACAGAAAACACTAATTCCTGAGTTTTATAACCTGTACAGTTAGGATGCTCAGCTACAGAGTTGTCAAACCTTGTGGACAACACATGAGCTGGGCAGCAGTGTAACTAAAGTACTATTTTTTTGTTTCAAAGTACATTTAGTGTTCTCATACAGGTGTTCAATGCATATAGGCAATACACAGAAAACACATGTACATCCTAATGTACTTTGAGACACAATAAAGATGAACCATCACCATTCTATCTGTGTCTGTAGGAGGATATATTTGAGAACACAGTTGTCAATGCGTTACCACACCCAGGGTAGAGTATCCCCATACATGGAAAGGCATCACTCATATCACAGGACTCCAGCACTTGTTTGCAAGTGAGTGGACTCAGTGATGTATTCACGCTAACAGATGGTGGCAGTGATACACTAATGTGTTGTGGGAGTGATAAAGAGGTGATAAAGGGGACATACTTCCACAGTGAATTCCTGTCCACAGTTAATGTGTTGCTCAGTATAATCAATGTTCAGTGATATTGCTCCACTGGGACATATCACAGTACATGACCAAGTGGACAAGTGTTTTCACTGGGGAAGTCTGTTACACCCTTAGAAAAAACAACAAGTCAACTTACTGGAGGCCCCAATGCTCACCCCAGGATATCAATGTGTGTGCTACACATTGAAATCCTAGGTTGAAAACATTGGCTTCCCCAGTCAGTCTGTTGCACAATGAGTGTGTGAATCCAAGACAATATGGATACATGTCCCATTTATCTGTCCTGCTTGTTATCTCACCGCTAAGCCGTTTGTTTGGTTATCCCCTTAACCCTCTGAGTGCCAGAGTGGTACCCAACGCATTTCTTTGCAATGCGTTGCCTACCACTCTGGATATCAAAGGGTTAAACACTACATATGATGTAGATGAATGTTCAATGTTGTACCAAATGTTGGGCTAAGGGGAATGTTTTGTTATGCAAAATCAACACACAACATTGCCATATAACACAGTTGTGTAATATGGCAACAGGGATGTTTTTACAGTTGATTTTGTACAACGATGTGTATGTGAACCCATGTTGTAACATCCCACAAACATCTTACCTAGGCAGGAGTTGTATTCACTGAATTGTTTGGCAATGCATTGGAGACAACTCTGCCACCCAAATCTATGACCAAATTCAAAGCAGATCAGACAGGATTCAAAAGCACAATGTTCCTTTATTCAGGGGAAATTTAACATGTTGGGCATTTTATTTTTTTTTCTTGGGGGGGGGGGCTTAGACTGTGTGGCAGAAGTGGATAACCTGGATGATCTCCTGGTCACCCTTTGCCCCCTAGGTGTGGCTTCGGGGGTCACATTAGAGGGGGTGGTGGGGGCAGTGGATCCCTCTGTGGAGCGCAGGTTTTCCCTCTCCAAACGTAAGTCCTCCCTGCGGTTCAGCTCTCTCAACTCCACCAGTAGCTGTGCAAGCAGGTCCATCACCCCCGTGTGTAGCTGATGGAGTTGAGTGTTGATCCTCATGACCTCCGACTCCAGGGCATGGATCCTTGCCTCTATCCTGTTAGTGTTTATACGGGATTCCCTACGGCTCCTGGTGATGTTGTCATTGGTGCGGAGGCTTGACCTGAGTAGTCTCCTTTGCAGAGCCATACACTCAGCTTCCATCCCCATGGGCCGTTCACTGCTGGTGATGCTTGTGCCTGGTGAATCAGCTGCTGCTGTGTCCTCCTCTGCTGGTGCTGTATCCTCCTCTGCTGGTGCTGTATCCTCCTCTGCTGCTGCTGTATCCTCCTCTGCTGGTGCTGTGTCCTCCTCTGCTGGTGCTGTGTCCTCCTCTGCTGCTGCTGTGTCCTCCTCTGCTGGTGCTGGTTGTGCTGCAGATGGGTATGTGCCCACCACATCAATTGACCCACTGCTGCCCACCGATGTCTGTGCTGGTGGAGGTGGTGGGGTAAACACGTCCCTTCGCATAGGCTGTTGGGGCTCCCCAAGCAGGCCCAGGTGTTGGTAGTCGAGTGGCCAAGGGTCAAACCTTGGCCACTGGTATGTGCTTGGCCCCCACCTAGGATCATACCTGGGGCCATGCTGGGGAGCCATCCAGGAGGGTAGGTCAATCTGTGGGTATGGCCCGTATTGGGTGGTGGCCACATCACCGGGCAGCCATTGCCTCCCTGGTGGTGGTGGTGCTGCTGCTGCTGCTGGGGGATAATAGCTCCTGGAGGTGGTGGGGGGCATCCAGTCACTGTAATAAGTCGGTGCAGGCAGAGTTGGTGCAGGCAGAGTTGGTGCAGGCAGAGTTGGTGCAGGCAGAGTTGATGCAGGCAGAGTTGGTGCAGGCAGAGTTGGTGCAGGCAGAGTTGGTGCAGGCAGAGTTGATGCAGGCAGAGTTGGTGCAGGCAGAGTTGGTGCATCCAGCTGGCCAAGAGGTGTGGATGTCGTTGGGTACGGTGCCCACTGGCTGGTCCCCTCCTCCAAATACTCCTCACTGGGTGGTGAGGTGGCCTCCTCCATGGGCTCCTGATGTGCTGGAGACACATAACCTGTGTGGAGGATTGAGATTGTGTGATCAGTAAACTTAGCCATGATGGTGTCAAATTGATATTAATACTTGAAATGTGTAAAGGAACATATATGTTGTATGGTGTATCCCCCTGTGTGAAACAACGGTACTCCTACTGGTGATGGGTGTTGTATTCTACATGTATTGCAGCTCAGAGTTGAATTCCTTTGGTGTCACATCCCAGTGGCCTGAAATTGTACATTTGCGCTGTTGCCACATCATCCTTTGTGGATATCTGTTCCCTGGACCAAAGCTAGCCAGAGGATGGTCTGGCAACATTGGCATAGTACATTTTCAGGCCACAGTGATATTGTCCCTGGAATATTCAACTTTGAGCTGTTATACTCTTGTGATGAAACACCTTTCAGTAGTAGGGATACCCTTACATTACCCGGTGGATCAATCCTATGACATGTATTTTTCCTTTCACATTTTAGGTATTACTATCTCTTTAACGGGATAGCAATGGTTAATTTCACCTTGATGTAACATTGCAGGCATCATAGAGAGATGTTTAGAAAGATGTTGCTGTATGTGACAGCTGGAGATGTCAGTCATTTGACCACACGGAGGCTCTTCAGCAGACTCCACATTGACCCATTTGGAGATAACTACATCTTTGCCATTGTCTACTAAGTGTTCCTGGTTTGTAAGCACGCTCTGTGGACCATGTCAATGATGGATCCATCTCCAATTGTTTCAATTTTGGGTCTGCTGAAGAGCCTCCGTGTGGTCATATGACTGACATCTCCAGCTGTCACATACAGTAACATCTTTCTAAACATCTCTTTATGATGCCTGCAAGGTTACATCAAGTGAAATTAACCATTGCCATGCCAAGGTACACAGTGAGGAATATGGTCTGATATGTGTGTATATGTACCTTTCATACGGGTACAAACATATCCTTGATAGATATGAACCCAGAGATCTGTTCAGAACATGTGATTGTCTAACTGCCTATATATGTACAGCCATCACAAATGAACTTTCATAGATACAAGTGATACCCATCCAAGTAGGTGTAATATACTGGGTATATGTACTGTGATGATGATATCAATATGAGTTATTTTGTTGAGGGTGCACATATATGGGCAGTTGGACAATCACACGTACTGAACCGAACTCTGGGTTTACATCTTGTTGGGACCTATTTGTACCCATTTGAAAGGGACATATCCACATACAAATCTGGTTGTTTTTCTTTCTGTACATATCTTTTTTGAAGAGATCTGCAGTGTGATTCAAGTAGTATTCATCCCTATGTTATCAGTTCATCCCGTACAGTGCTGGATTTTGTCAGATTAGACATGTCCCTCTCTGGTTGTCATGATGGTATCCTATGCATAGCATTGTGATGCATGGGATACCACCGTGGCAATCAGGGATTGATGTACATTACAGGATTCTGTCCATGAGGTCTGTTCAAGTTGAATCCTGAGGGGCAACAATCAAGCCAGTCTTGAAGGATATCATTGATTGAGGCCTTTTTTTTCCTGGATCAGCCCATCCATCCTTCTGTGTGAGGCAGCCAGACCCGATCATAGATATCCATAATCCCTGGCCTGTTATTGACCAAACCTCAATGGTTCATATTTGGTTCCCATATTTATCCTGCAAATAGTGTCTGGTGTACCATCCATCCATGGCATCAGCACTCCTGAGGATCTATATGTGAATCAAATGTGAGCTATGTAAATTGAAGTTAGAGTAAATGATTGCATACACAACACCAAGGCCAACTTTTTCACCTTTACTTATGTGTGATTGTTTTTGGCCTGTGTGTTGCACATACAAGCATTTATTCTCAGTGGCACTGTGATTTGTGACCTGATCCATCCTGTTGGTGATTCAGTAAGCGGTTAAGTGGACCTGATGAACTGATTATGATGCTGACTTCTCCGCTGACCTCATTTCACCATCTGCAATGTTTTCTATGGAGTCCACACAATGGGGCCTGTGCAGCTTGAATCCTGTTATTGGATGTTCTCCATAGACTAACATTGTAATTGGTAAAGTGAGGGTATGCAAGTGTCAAATTCACTACATCAGCTCTTTTTCACCGCTTAGTGAATGTCCCCTATGTGTCATGTAATTGTTAACCTATCGACATGTGTTTGTTGTCTGGTTAACCCTTTGAGTACCAGAGGGGTTGCCAAAGCATTGTTGATCGATGCATTGATGATCCCTCTGGCACTCATGGGGTTATGTGCTGGATTCCCTGTGTGAACATGGGTAACACTGTGTGACAACAATTGTGATGTTTAACATACAACACTTTACTGAGCATGGTTTGTGTGTATTGTGTGTGATGAGCACAGCAACATGAGGGTTAACCAGGGAGTTGGACAGGTTTTGGCCTTGTTGAACATTGACATTTGTCCTTGTCTTGATCCCTGTTTAAACCCTCAGGGTGCTGTGTTGGTGCAATTGTGTGGTTGAATGAAGAGCAGATGTTGGGATGTGAGTGCTTGTTTGTGATGGGTGTGTGGTTTGGGGTGGTGTGTGGTTTTGGGGTGATGCACTTACCGGTGGTGTGGAGGCTCCTCTCCTCCCCAGTGTCTGATCCTCCAGGGACCCCCTCAATGAGGGTGGATGACAGTGTCTGCCGCAGCCTCTCCTCCCATGCGCTGTAGGTGATGGGGACAGGTGGCCCACCTCCGGTGGCTCTGGCGTGCAGGGCGGCATCCCCCATCTTCCTCTTCACCTGCCTTTTGCAGTCGCCCCATCTCTTCTTGATTGAGTCCACATCCCGTCTGCAGGTGGCCACCGCATTAACTCTGCTGCAGATTTGACTCCAGGCAGCTCTCCTCCTCGCAGACAGGCCAGGGAGTCTGTCCCCCGGGAAGAGGACACTCTCCCTCTCCAGCACAGCCTCCACGAGGGCCGTGTTTTCTTCCTCGGTATATCGGGGATCCCTGACCCTGTCCCCCTCAGCTCCGGCATGCGAGGAGTCAGACCCGGAGTGTCCTGCCTGCTCTGCCCCTGCCTGTGTGTGGTGGTCCCCAGGCACTACCCCTCGTCCCACTGCAGGATCTGTCCCTCTTCTTCTTTGTGTGCCTGTTCTTGTGGGCCTGGTCCCCCTCCGCCCTGCGTATCTCCCTCTCCCACCCCTGCTCTGCTGAGGGATCCCCTCCTGACCTTCCTCCTCCTCCTCCTCCACTAGTCTCCCCATCCCTCTCTCCTGTCCTCCTCTCCTGGCCATCATTCACCCACTCACACCCAGGCACTCTCACACGCCCTCACAGACACACTCGATCCCACTCACTCTCTGTCACACACTTTCACTCACGGATTCACACTGTAAAAATAAAGTTTAAAATGTGTAAGGTGTGATGAAAAAAAAAAGACTATGTGTATGTATGTGTATGTGTTTGTATGGATGTATGTGCTATGTGCAAAAGTGTGCTATGTGTCTATTTAAATGTAACTCTCTCCTCTCCAAAATCCTTCTACCTTACTCCTCTGTATGCTTCTCTCTCTCTCTCTCTCTCTCTCTCTAAATGCTATCCTCCACTCCTGGGTCCTGTGCTCTAGCTTGCTGAAACTCGAAACACAGACAGGGTGTAACCGTTATTTTGAGGTATATATAGGTGTATTTGGACATTTTTGATACTTTGGGGCCTTGGGATTGGCTGTAGGTTTGAATTTTGTTTGTGCATCTATCAGGGTTGCTAGACAACGGCAGCCGTAATGTAACATTTTGACTTAAGTTGTGTTTTAACGGGTGTTTGGGACGCACGGTGATGCAAAATCAGGTGCGACGCTGGTTTTTGTTTAACGTGTTTTTGTAGTGCCTACGCCCGATAGCTATTCTTGAACGCTTACCTTTGAATCTGCCGTAAAACATGTGTTCTTTGCGGCCGACGTGCCTTTTTTACTTAGCGGATGGTTTAACGGCTGCCTTTAAATCTAGGCCATAGTCTGTGACTGAAGCTCTCCCATAACGTGCTACGTATCGTAAACTCCAACCCATGTAACTTAATTTTCTTTACCAAAACCTGTCAAATGGACTGTAACACTTTGTTGTTAAATGAAATAACATTTATAGAGTTATATGTCCCATATCTTGGTAAAGTCGTGATAGTGGCTCAAGTTCTCCCATAGCATGCATTATAAAAATGCCTTTTCCACACCGTTGATTAAAAAAAAAAAAAAATATATATATATATATATATAGAAAAAAAGATTTAACTGTATATGATTTTAATATAAAAACAACTCTCAAAGGTGCGAGTACCCTTGCTTTACTCATCAGGGAAGGCCTATAAATATTTTATTGTAAATATTTAGACTCCTATAACATATATGATCTTTATTGTTACCAATGTGTTCCTTTCAAAAGAGATATATGAAAAATGCAACTTGCAGTGCTATATGGGAACAGTTGCAGGACAGTAGTAATCACTGCAGCCCTGCACAATGCATTTTTTGTATGTGTTCCTTTTAAAATGGATGGTCTGGCAACTTTAGTGATATCACCTGTGCTGTTTTTCATCAGGATGGGGGAAATAAATTTCCGTGCACTCATCTTTCCTTGATTTTTACTGACACTGTAGAGTACAACTTTCTGGAGAGAATGGATCACACCGCCCAATAACAGGTGCTATAATAGCCCTTATGCATAGCTAAGCTCTATTTACTAAGATATAAATGCACAAAATCCTCCCTAAAATGCCACATGCACCAAGAGGTGGACAAGAGAGCGTTTGGTGAGTGTTTTGGGGAGGCCCTTTCCTCTGTGCTCTGATGAATGTACTGAGCATGATGAAGAGGAAATGGTCTAAATATACCCCATTTCCCTGCGTGTTCTATGAGAAAGGCTATGCAGAATATGATGACATTAACCCTTTGAGTGCCAGAGTCGTCTGCAACATATTGCAAAGTTAAAGTCTAACTCTGGTGGAGTGTTTCCTTTGGTATGCACTTCAACAATTATGTGGTCTAGTACTTACCTTGGCTGCAGGGTGGGTGCACTGGCAGATTCATGCATTCACCCTATGACCAGGAAGAATAGAAACATAGGCTCACATGTGTAAAAGCAGAGTGGTGCAATTCTAGAGCAAACCAATGGCATTATAGGGGATACATAACAACAACAATTGCCACTGATTAAATGGGGGTTTTAACCCATTGAATGCTAAAGAGGTCTTCAATGCATTCAAGGGGTTAAAAACCTCAATTTAAATCAGTGTGGATTTTTGTTTACTTGTCCTCGTGGTGAAGCTGGTTTGCTTCAGAATTGCACCACTTTATACATATGGGCCATTGAAACATATAATGTGATGCAGATAATGTATGTATGTATGTATGTATGTATGTATGTATCTTTATTTATATGGCGCCACACAGTGTACGCAGCGCCTTACAATAGATACAATAGATAAGAACCAAATGGCCTATCTAATCCACCCATTTCCCTATCTAATTAGTTCTTTCCTTAGAATATCTCTCTCTCGCTGTCTTGCTTTGCAATGTATTGGCCGTTTAAGTCATATGAGCCTCTCCCTTATACCATCCAAGCTATACATATTAAGGTCATGGGGGGTGCACTAAGGTTTGATGCTATGGTGATGTGTGCCTGTCAACGTGTTGTGAGCATATTTGTCTTGATGATAGAGAGACTCACATATGCACTAAGAATTAGGGATGCAAGGGGAGGGGGAGACTGTGATCATTAGCATATCACCCTTGTGTAGAAGTGTTGAAGTGTTGAGGAGGGAAGGGAGGGAGCAGAGGGGATAGAGAGAGACTACAGCATCATGAACAGCAGCAGTCCTCACACAACCTTTTGATTGCCAGTGATATAAGCAAAACATTGAAAAGCAATGCATTGGTTACGTCTCAGGCACTGAAAGGGTTAACCGAGGTAATATGAATTCTTATCTTGAATATGCAGGCTCAATATAATGTAGCAGATAAAATGTGTATAAAACATATAAGTATAATCAGGGACACATAAATATCTTGCTTGGATGTGCCCTTACTTTGAAACAATCAAAAGAATGCATAAAAATATTAGGGATCTCCTCCCACCATTCCCTTTGCCCCTTCGCCTTCCTCATAAACCCTCTTTGCTACTTCACCCTTCTGCCAACCCCCCTTTGCCATTTTGCTCTGCTCCCAATCCTCTTTCATCACTTTGATCTGCCCCCCCCCGTCTCATTGCTTCCCCATCATCTTCTTCCCTTCACCTTGTCTGTAAGACACTAGAAGATCCAGCCACAACCACCCTCAATACCTGTGGCTGCAAGTCTCCTGCTGCTCTGTGCAAGTAAAGTGACTGATGGATCCCACTCAGATGAACAGTGCTGGCACCAGCCAATGTCTCCCCGACTCAATACAAGGCAGCTAAACCTAACACAGGGTGCTGCTCTCATACATGGAACACTCTGTGTGTGTGTGAAAGACTGTCACCAAATCTGAAGAAATTTAAGCTTCTTATGAAAGAAATGTTAAAGTGGACCTGTTAGATTCCCAAACCCTTTTCTCAGTAGAGGTGTCCAACTTAAATAGATTTATATTACTAATTCACCCACTTAACTTATGCCGCAACTCTGGTGCAAACTGATAGGATTTTACAGTCTAAGAAGGTGGAGAGAGGTGATATTCTGGATATGAGAGTAATTAATTATCAAACAGGTCAGAGAACTAAGCTCTGCTAAGATTAGATTTCCCAATTACTATATCCAAAAACTCTAAAACTGTTCAAATGACTGAAAAACAAGAAACATAATGTATAGGCAGTTTGAATATATACATTTAAAGAGACTAAACACTGTGTAGATGCCAGTTCTTTTTAATATAGTTTTATTCTAACAATAAAACTGTTTTATAGTTTTAGTCCTTAAACTGGTTACAGATGTCCAGTCTGTACAACTGAATAATCTAGCTTTTATCTACAGTTCATCCTGCTTCTCTAAGACTAGACAATCTGTCTTTAAGTGTACTATCCAGTTTATTGTTGAATTGCTTTGTACCAGTTCTGTTTGGTAATAGGCAGCTCAATTTATATATCTGGCAATTCAATAGAAGCTAGCAATAAAAGCTGTTGTAGAAAAATGTGAGCCATCAGATGTATCTTCTGTCTGGCTCTTAGCAGAACATCATTGGGTGATAGAAAATAAATTGGTTTGAGACATGTCCTTCTATGTGTATGATTTTCCAGTGGACATATTGTTTATGTTCTTTCTTTCCATTTATCCCATCTACTACTTGTCTTACCTCTGTTCTTCACATGCCTCAATACAATGGAAAAGGATGGGTCACCAGGCCATGGCCCCACCAACTTTATAGCCTACTCAGAGCCATGTGTCCAGGGGTGGGTCTACCTGTGGTCCCCAGCTGTTGCCTTATTACAGTTCACACCATCTTCAGCTTGCTAATGTCCAGATGATAACTGAAGGTTTGTTGTCCAACATAACCCACAGTCTTCTGCTTGGAAGAAAACAGAGGGCTGTCACAATAGTATAAATCCACATTTACACATCAATCAAATGCATAAATGATAAGTATATATATTCACAAGGATCTTAAGTCACCTTCCCCGCATATGTGCAAGGTTACTGGATATTTCATGTTATATACATGATACATCATGATATATGTACCCACCACACAGAGTCAGCCAGCAATGAGGCCAATTCATATCACATCCACTGCCATCTGCTGAGAATATCTGCTGCTCAGGCTGAGAAACAAACTGCAAAGATGGGCACAGTGATACAAATAGATAACACAGGGGAAAACAACACACAACATCAATCCAAATGATATCTTACAAATAATAAAAAACACAAAACGAAACAGAGGGTGTCCAATATTATAGCTCTGTGATCGACAGTATATAAATAAAGGATAGAAAGAATATTATTCACAAGTATTATGGTCAGGGAGGTATAACCTGAGTCAAGCTCGGGTGGAGAGTATTGCCTGTTTCTGCTTGGGACACTCTGATATCCACTTTCTGTATCCATAGATCTGTTCCTCCAAAGCACTCTTAAGTGTCAATAGATGCATATAAAAATTATGAAAAATTATGAAAAAGTCAGAGTCAATGTCATAAAAACTGTACACTCAATATACATATACATATAATATACATTTGAACAATCTAACACGTTTCATGGTGTTACCATCACTCTGTCAAAGATAAAATGTAAAAGGAGAGCTGCCAAGACCAAACAAATTTAAATAAACAATGTTTGAAGCCGATTGGTGATACATCACGCAAGACATGCTGGACCATCAATCTTATACAAGGAGGAACTAATTCAACTTATGAATAATCGCTTCCATTGAGAAAATAAGTAACCTATTATAACATATAAAATAACAAAGTTACCATAAAATGAGCTGAAAGGATTGAGTCCTATATTGGAGCTTTAGACCTGTGGTCCTGAACTGAAAGGTTGGCCCTAATGCTCAGAAGTAGTCCAACAACCAAAAATAACATAAAGAAAAGCAATTCATAAATATAAATAACACATGTATATTTGAACATATAAACATATCTGACAAACCTGCGCTCATCTGTATAAAGTTAAATATGTGCCCTGTAATGTGCATATATAATATTTCTTAGAAAATAAGTGAGATTTTAGTATTCACAAATTGGCCAAGACATGGGTAAGCTTGCTACCGCGCCAAGGTATCTCACTTGCAGCAAGTCCTACTCTAATACAACTAAAAAACCCCATCTAAATTTAAAATTCCCCAAAGAGATGTTATAAGAAACGTGTTGGAGGGGTATCCTTTAAATAATTTCTTTGCAATGCTTGTGGGTCCCAATGTGGTGAAATTAAAAACAGAAGACATACAGTATAATATAAAAAACATGTAGATAAAGGACTTACCTGGTGCAAAAATCTCAATGGGTCTGCAAAGTGAGTATATGAGAGGGTTGAGGATCCAACAGTCCTCTCCATAAGGGTACCTTTTTATCAACCCCCCACAGGTCATGTGAGGCAGGGCTGGATTTGACATAAGGCAGAGCAGGCATCGGCCTACAGGCGCACCCCATAGAGGGATGCCTGTCATTGGAATCAATTATTATTATTATTTTTTTTATATATTTTGATTCACAGCGCTTCTCACTGTGGGAACAGTAACCTACCCGCTACCCGCCGCATGGTGTGATCCTCCTGTTGCTCCCTCGTTGGCTCTTTACTAATGCAGAGCGTTGGGTGATGACATCATCTCCCAGCACCCTGCATTCATAAAGAGAAGATCGCACAGGAGCAACAGCAGCTACAGGTCTGTGCAGAAGGAGGTACAGACTTCTTCTGCCACTGGACCACCAGGGAGGTAGGAAACAGATACTGGAGGCAATGTGGAGATGATGGGGACAATGTGAGGCCAAGTTGGAGCTGATGTGCGCAAGTTGGAGATGATGGGGGCAAGTTGGAGATGATGGGGGCAATGTGGAGAAGATGGGGGTAATGTGAGGGCACGTTGGGGCTGATGGGGGCAAGTTGGAGCTGATGGAGGCAAGTTGGATATGATGGGGGCAATATGGAGCTGATGGGGGGCAATGTGAGGGCAATATGGATATGGGGGGTAATGTGGAGATTTGGAGCATTGTGGAGTTGTCCAGTGGAGATGGGCAATGGGGGAGGAGCTTCAGATTTCTGTGCCTACAGGCTCCTTAGATGTAAATCCGGCCCTGATTTGAGGAGTGAATGATTGCGGACAAAAGAGATGCATGCAAGTTAGGACAGGCTTATAGGCCTAGTCCTTAAAGGGCAAGAGTGAAAAAGGAAATTAGATATAGTGCAATAATATTAGTGCTATATTTAAGTGATTAAGTAGGATAAGTGAAAAGGCTGCTAGAATGAGCAAAGGAGAAGTGAAAACAAAAAGCAAGAAAAAAAAATCACAGGGCCAACTCACCATAACATATCCATATAGTCATATAATTTTAATATGAATATAAAAAGTACATAGACAGCACCTGAGAATGAGAGGGTTCTCCATTCCCCCAAACCTCAGGCACAAACCCAAAGTGAAAACAGACAGACAAAAAGACAAACCTGGACTTGTCTATATAAAATCAAATTGGGCTTGCCACAAGTGAGATACCCTGGCGCGTTGACAAGCTTACCTATGACTTGGCCAATTTGTGAATGCTAAAATCTCACTTATTTTCTAAGAAATATTATATATGCACATTACAGAGCACACATTTACTAAGAAATATTATATATGCATATTACAGGGCACATATTTAAGTTTATATAGATGAGCGCAGGTTTGTCTTTTTGTCTGTCTGTTTTCATTTTGGGTTTGTGCCTGAGGTATGGGGGGCTGGAGAACCATCTCATTCTCTGCTGCTGTCTATGTACGTACTTTTTATATTCTAAAGAGTCCGCTTTGACTCCTATTCCTTTGATTTAGCAGCAAAAGCAGCCCGGCTACCCTCCTTGCACCTGCATCGCAGTGATAAAAACCTGGCATTGATGACTAGGGACTGACTGCATCACCTGGTTCCCATTACAAACCCTAACTGAATATATACTAGAGCAATGGTTCTCAACCCGTGCCCTCAGTGACTACTAACAGGCCAGGATTTGAGAATTTCCTTTTAAGAGCACAGGTGAGTTAATCAATATGAATGAGCCTCTGATCAACACACTTGTGTTCTAGCAGAGAAATTCTTAAGTCCTGGCCTGCTAGTGGCCACTGAGGGCACGGATTGAGAACCTCTGTACTAGAGTCTATATTTGTCTCCATACAATCATTTTAACTCTCGCTTCCTTCTAGCACTTTACTTTTTTAAATTTTCTGCTCTACTCCCTGCTTCCATCCAATTAGTCTGTTGTGTGCAAGTCAAAACTACTGTCAGTGTAGTCAGTGAAACTGATTACTTTGTGATGACAGCTTATTTAGTTGTACTATGAACTTGGGTGAGATCCCAGATGAGCAGCAACTCGCTTTAGGCCTCGGCGATGATGGGGAGAGGTATTTAATCAGATTTTCCAAAATAATTGTTTCTGCTAACTTTCATATATTAAAATTAATAATGTAGGCAAAGTGATGTTCCATCTACAACCTGGTATTTAACCCTCTGAGTGCCAGAGGGGTATGCAACGCATTGCAAAGCACTCAAAGGGTTAATATTCTATTTGATCCATTGTCACAGTTGGAGACGGGAACATTTCTGGGCATAAGCAGGTCTACTTTTACACTTCAGACACATTACTGGCAATCTGCCTGCCTCTTACAATGGTCACAATTCTTTCAGCAGTCAAGACACTAGCACTAAATGGAGGCAGTGTCATTATCTTTCAGAGCCCCTAAGAGGGCGTGCAAGATATCAATTCAATTTATTAAATAAAATGTTGCTGAAAAAGTGGAGGAATAAGTGGGGAAGAAAGCATGGGCTTTGGCAGAATTGGGATTGTTTCTGTCTGCATGGTGACAGAGTATTATGGAGTTCATGACATATTGTGAAAAGCTACTTATACACTTTTCCCTTTAATTTGATAGTCATTGTTTATAGAGGAAATCAAAGCATTTAAAAACATCTTACCAAGTTTGGAAGCTATTCAGTTAGAATTCTTATGACATTTGTGAAAATACTTTCTGATAAGTAAATCTTGTTAGAAAAACCATCTCTCTCTTTCTCTCTCTCTCTCTCTCTCTCTCTCTCTCTCTCTCTCTCTCTCTCTCTCTCTATATATATATATATATATATATATATATATATTCATAATTTGCTATGTGTGCATAGCAGACTTTCTTATCTATTCCATTATAACGCAAAACAAACAGTGACTATCCCAGAAGACAATGGGTCAAGACTGGCTTTTTCATAAGAAGAGACTGAACTACATATAATGGTTCCCTTCTGAATCTCTCATTTGGAGAAAGAAATATAAAAATGCATTCTTCCAACTGAGTATTTCCCTTGTTACAGCCTGAAGTCAGAGGAAATTCATGTCTTGCTTGCTAGTCATTCCACTATCATATCCTTCATTTCCTGTTCTTTAAGGAATAGTGCCTTTTTATTCAAATAATGCTCTAAATTGCATTTCTTCTATTTTAAAATACCAAGTTAAACAGAGCTGCAATAAATATATTCCTCTGTGAATAACTTATCATTCTACTTATGTACATTCACAAGAAGAATTACTGTGACACACAGTAGAGCTACATAAAACCACTTGATTTTATTTTGGCAGTTAATAATGGCTTTTAAAAATTAGAACATCCACGGGCAATACAAAATACAAGCAGCACATATAAATACTGGTGACTGTGGGAACACATGAAAAAGGGTATCTACAGTCCCTGGATACTTTCTCATAGCAGTTTACCTGGATAAAGTATAGAGAGGATATGAGCAGTTGATAACTGGGGCTAATCATTGTTTGAAGGATGTCACAGTTTCCCAAAGATGTTCAGAAGTCAGTACGGTATAGTTAAATGCAAATGTATTGAAAACAGAAAAGTAATTCACAATATATACAAAAGGAACAAGCAGAGGGTTAAAAGCCAGCGAGCACTGCTATCAGGAATAGTAGGCTTCCAAGCTAGATCACTCTGCTAGAGACTAGGCCTCAGCCACTGGTAGTCTCGATAGGAACCAGAAGCAGAAGCAGGAACAGAAACAGGAAAACAGGATCTTGATACAATGTCGCTGGAGTACTGACTCACCCCTGCAGTCAGTATGGAGCAATAACTGACCCACGCCTGCAGTCAGTATGGAGCAATAACTGAGCCATGCCTGCAGTCAGTATGGAGGATTAACTGACCCACGCCTGCAGTCAGTATGGAGCATTAACTGATCTACGCCTGCGGTCAGTATTAGAGCTAGTCTACCAGAGCCCCAAGTTGCACTAATTAGGGTGTCTGCTAGGTACAAGGGACAAATGTAAGAATAGTCAGGCAGAGTCTCAAGTCGGCACCAGAGAGGGTACTCAGACAAGCCAGGTCATACACAGTTCGGGTAGTCAGCCAGAGCCACAGGTCTGCACCAGGTTGGGTGTCCACTAAAGGGATAATCAAAGAGTAGTTAGACAGAGCCACAGGTCAGCACCAGATTGGATGGAAGATTAGCCAGGTCATACACAGAGCCCAAGAATAGAACTGCTAGGAACAACAACGCAAGGGCAACTGAGTCAGACTCAGGCTTTAAACCCCTCCTCAGGAAGTAGGTAGGAGGAGCAGGTTCAGAGGAAGGAAGTAGGTAGGAGGAGCAGGCTCAGTGGAAGGAAGTATATAGGAGGAGACTACAGGAAGCATGGCATAAAACAGAGGCCTGCTTCACTCTAAAGCCTCGCGACCGCAGATGACACGTGGAATGACGCCGAGCATTGCTGGAAACAAGCTAAGCTATGACAAAGGATTGAAATGCTGTAGATATTTGTATGCTATCCCACTCCATGTGTTCCCATGTCCCAAATGCCTTTATTTGCTGCTTGTATTGGCTGTGGATTTTCTAATTTTTTAACATGTTTTTACCTGCCGAAAATAATATACAATTTACTGTGTTCCATGTTTTTTTTTCTTTTTCTTCTTGTGTATGTACTTTTTGAACTTATAGTTTAAACTGGGGGCACAGGGTAGTCTGAGACCCATGAAAAGAGAATTTCAGGCATTATACTTGATACGATTTGACACATGATAGCAACCAGAAGAGTTCTATATGTACTTGTGCTTGTTGTGACAAGATTAATTGATGAATATCCAAGGACTTCCTTTGATACCTCATTGTAGCTACAATTTTGGCTGCTTATTTTTAGAGGTACACTAGGGCACACATTTTAGGAGTTTCTGTTTAATTGCACTGGTTATGTACATATCTGAAGAAAAAGCTTGGCTAACACAACAAATGAGTTCAAAATATTATTATAATTATATATTCTATTAAGTTTAATCTTAAAGGGGCAGTAAAGGGTCTGCAGACTACTGCATTCCAGTAACAGAGAGATTAACTTACAGTAACTAACATTGCTGAAAAAAAGAAAGTCAGATGGGTGTAAATATATGGTTGCTGGGACTGCAAGATATTAAATTGCTTTTAATATTGTTAGCTCATTAAACCCATGTGCAGTTGAGCCAGCAAAGGCTAAACTTTGGATCGTGATCAGTGAAATGTTGTCACTTAAACAGTCTAAAGCTGTCAAAGCAAATATTGTCCAATTGGGAGTCAAAGTGACATAAGTAATCTGATGGGCTGGTATATAATCTTTTCCTGACTGAGAGCCCTGATGGTATTCTATGGATCATTTTATCTTCTCCCTATCTCTCTGAAGTAAGCTTCTGAAAGAGCTGAACTGCTGGAATGTGATGGCTTAAATCCAATAAAAGCTCCTGATTTGTACTTTTTCATTGAATATTCTTCCTGATCAATGATTTGGCTCTAATGTAATCCAGACCACAGTTTGTGAGGGAAATCAAATCAACCATACATGGCACAAACCATGCAATAGGTATGGTCTTCTTTTTTATTCTCTGTGCTAAATGTAAACAAACTTTCAGTAGTAACCACTGACCCTCTGATAAAAAAACCCTTGCATTTATTTTGCTGCTTTCCTTCCCTTTCCATTCTCTACTTTGTGTAAGTGAAATTTTTCCTTTCTGTACAAACACTGAGAGAAATGTACCAACACTCCAACACAGCGTATGTGCAGCTATTGCATATACTCTCATAATCCACTGCTCATACATATACTTATCTATGCCTGCTTCAGTGCACATTGTCACACAGTTTGCTAGCACAAAACATTACTATGAACAAGCACTTCAAACTATCCCAATTGTAGGTATGAGAAAAAGGGAGAGTTTTGCTCTGATTTCATCTGTGTCCTTTTTATATATAGCAAATATAGTTATTGATACCTTTATTGGCTAACTAAGCAGATTTAGAATGCAAGCTTTCAAGACCTCTCAGGTCTCTTCCTCAGGCATGTTAAACAGATAAATATGAAAACATCTCTCTTATATACAAATACACACTGCATTGTTTAGAATGGAAATCAGATACGAAAAGTCAGTCCAGACCTAGGTACTTTGACACACAATGCAGTGTGTATTTGTATATAAGAAAGATGTTTTCATATTTATCTGTATAACATTCCTGAGGAAGAGGCCTAAGAAGTTGAAAGCTTGTATTCTAAATCTGCTTAGTTAGCCAATAAAGGTATCAACAACTCTATTTGCCTCCTGTATTTCTACAGCTATCACGGTGCCAACTCTCACTTTTTATATATGGTGTGAAACTGCAAAGAGGAAGGGAATGTCCCAAAATAATTAAATTGCATTATCTGTATTAGTACAGTTTCAGTAATATAAAGAGATGAACACTTTGGTATATGGGGATACTATTTATTATTTATACTTTTGGGATGCAAAAGGGAACGTTCTGAGAGGGTGAAATCAGTGACATCCATGTATGTGGAGTGGACAAAAATGAGAAGTGGTTTGTATGAAGAACAGAGAAAAGATGAGATAATTTTCCCAGATCTATACCGAGTCCTTTTATGCTTATACGGTTAGTAATGTCTATAGATTAAAAAAGGTCATATTGCAGCTATTAGGAAATGAAAGCAAATGACCCCAGTCCCATCTCTCAAACCTTTATGGTTTGAGAGATATAGAAGACTAAAGTTCCACCCTCCCTCCGCTTTCCCTGATGTCAGCTGCCTATGGTGTAGGAGTTCACAGTCCCAACATCCTGAGGTTGACGAAGTTGAGATCAGCTAGAGGTTGAAGAACAGACCAAGGAATACAAAGCTAAGATCTCCCTGTAGTTTTCTATGCAGCTATAGCCATGGTCACAACCTCGCCTTAAACTCATCAGATCACCAGACACACTTCCACCTTTAGTGCATCTTCCACAAAATGGCAGTCAAATATTTCCTTGGCTCAATGTTCTATCAACTTTTAAACCAACTGCTATAATTCTCATTATTGTTCTGAGTTAGAAAGGTATCCATTTCATTTTTAAAAGCCGTTACGTTATCTGCAAGCACAGGAATTCCATAAATTTACTGCTCTTAATGTAAAAATCTCTTATTTTTTAATGGAAAGTGCCTTTCCTCTAGTTTTAAATGACAAGCTTTTGTTTTTTGCTCAGCCCTTTGAGTAAGTAGTACCTTAAAGGAATAGTAATACTTTTAAATTACCAATCCCAATATTTGAGTAGTAAAAAAATAAATTATTTGCCTCCAATGACAGCTCTCAAACCTTTATGGTTTGAGAGATATTCACTCACAAAGTTCCCCCCTCCCTCCCCTTTCCCTGAAGTCAGCGTTGTAGCAGACTGCAGGGGAAACCTGTCATACACCCGTCCGGTAGCTCTGCAGCAGAGCTGCTATCCTGTTAATAGAAAATAATTCACTTAAAAGGTCTTCTACGTGTGCTTGCAAACCAAGCTGCAGAGCCACCAGACGGGTGTATGACAGGTTTCCCCTGCAGTCAGCTACAACGCTGACTTCAGGGACAGGGGAGGGGGGGGGGAATTTTGCGAATGAATATCTCTCAAACCATAAATAATTTCTTTTTTTACTACTACAATATTGGGATTAATAATTTTAAAGTATTACTATCCCTTTAAAGAGTTCTTTATATTGACCTCAAATATGTTTGTAAATGTTTGCAATCATATCACCCCTTAGAAATGTATTCTCTAATGTAATGTAAATTAGCTTGGCTAGATTCTGTTTGTAACTCAGATTCTCCAATACTTTTATCACTTTTGTTGAATGTCTCTGCACTTTTTCCATTTCAAAAATATATTTTTTTTAAAGAGTTGGTTACCAAAACTTTACTCCATATTTCAGATGAGGCCTTACTAATGATGTACATAGAGGTAGAATTATATTATACCCCTTTCTATACAGAATAATGCCCTACTGGCTGTGGCAGCAGCTGAGTAACACCGCACACTGCTGTAAAGTCTATTGTCTATCAGTACTCCTAAGTCTTTCTCTTATAAGGATTGCCTTAGAAGGTTCCCATGTAGTTTCTATAGCCCAAATGCAAAAACGTACATTTATCTGTATTAAATCTCATCTGTCACTTTTCTACCCATTCACTTGTTTATCCACATCTTTCTGCAGAGAAAAAACTATTTGTTTGGCATGTATTTCCTTACACAACTTAATGTCAACAGCAAAGACTGAGACATTACTTTCAATACCTACTTCTAAATAATTAATAAACAACTCAAAAAGCATTGGGTCCAGGACTATACCCTGTGGCAACCCACATACACTATAGATCAAAGTTTCCATTTACAGCGACTCTCTGCCATCTGTCATTTAGCCAGTTCCCTCTGCATGCACATATATCTCCTCCCAAGCCAAAGCCTTTTAATTTATGCAGTAACGCATTATGTGGCACTGTATCAAAGTCCAAGTATACTACATCAACAACAATACCCTTGTCCTTTTATAATATAAAAGTAAATTAGTTCGACATTATGTATTCTTCATAAAACCATGCTCCTACTAATGATATTTTTTGTCACCACATAGTCCTGAATACTATTTTAGGAACCTATTTGCCTAGTTTAACTCAGTTATACATTAGCCTGTTACTAGTGTTATTGCTCCATCTGCTAAAACACTCAAAAAGAATCCTCTTATTTACTAAGCTATGAATAAGCAAAGCAATGTGTTGCACAGATTTTGTCTCTCAGTGGATTAAAACATGAAAGTTGAAGAATTTTCCGCTGGCATTAAACAAGGCTCTGATAAACGTTATGCTCTAAAATGGCCATACACTTCCACGCTGCACTCCTATTGGCACATGGAGCAAAAAGATGAGAATCTTCTCTGTTGATTGCAAAAGGTAGGAACAGCCTCAATAAATGGATCATAGCTACCATTTTAGCACAGGGTTGTATGGGGTCACCACCAATAGGGGCTGTAAGTTTAAGAGAAAATGGGAGGAATTCTTGGGCCAACCAACTGCACTATAAAGGAGAACTAAATTCCCATTAACTTAAACGGGGATTTAAACACCTTAAGTGATAGTAATGTTTCACAAAAAAAAGCAGCGCCAATTAATCTTCAAAGTATTTGGGACATGGAGAGTGTTATTTCAATACTGTCTGAGTTGTAGTTCAAGAGTAATTGAATGCCAAAGTATCCCCCTCCACCCCTTTTACCTAGTGCAAGCAACCTCCCCTAAGATGTGGAATCTGGTCTCTTGAGCATAAGGAAAACCCTGACCCCCTTGACAGGTTTTTCAGTTTGGTCATTATGCTCACTGAAGATTGTCCCTTGCTGCCATCCATCCAGACAGCCTTGCTGCTCTGAGGTGAGCAGTGTTACATCAGTAAAAGGTGTGGGAGGGGGAAAATTTATCATTCAATTACTCTTGAACTACAACTCTGAAAGTATTGAAATAACTCTCTCCATGGCCCAAATACTATGAAGATTAATTGGAGCTACTTTTATAGTGTAACATTACTATCCCTTTAAATGCTAGAGAGGTCTCTGTCATTCCCATTTTTGGATTTTCTATTTTTGCCCTGTGGTGCAATTGGTTTTCCCTACAAGAACTGTGGTTATACAGCTTTGCTGCTGTGCTTTTTTCTCATATTCCAAATAGTATACATTTGCCATTATTGTACAGATTCCATAGCTGTACATTACATCTGGCTAAACTTTATCAAAGACACATACATTATTTTTTATTATCGTAGGAAGGAAAACCTAGAATAAAACTAAAACGTAAAATATATAACTGTATTCAGGTAATGCAGAAGCACTAACATCTTAGGTAATTAATAAAAGAGAAGCCACTCTGCTTCTGCATAAAATAAAGCTTATAAATCACCTTAAAATAGAAAAATTGAGCCAAGTGAAACACCATGAATTACTTTACCAGAAGGGCAATATAAATTACAGCCGTAAATTATTGAAGATTTTAAACAAGATATACTGATAATATATCTGGGAATGTAAAAGTACGCACATTGGTTAATTTAAAGTTCTACTGATTAGGCTGCAGAAGCACTCAATGTGCCAGCAGGTTCTATTATAAATCATGTAGGCTTCAGGTGAGATGGAATCAAGGATCTTGAGACAAAATGATAGCAGCATCTACATCTTCCCAGCTGAGTTGAGGATTTACTGTCTGTTCCAGGCATTCTGCAAGTTGAATCAGTCTGCTGCCTCATCAAAGCTACCTTTAAATTAAAAGATGAGATATTTAGTAATTCTTGGAAACATTATTATAACTTGTGTAATTTATCACTAGATCTAGGCGTAATTCACAACATTAATTGGACATGCTGCAGACATAATGTGCGTATGAGTCTGCTAGGTGCATCTATTTGTAGATTCTGTGCTGAAGTTCATGTGGGTATATAATTGATTATATACCAATTATGAGAACAGTACTACTGAGATTTGCATAAATACTAGATTAGATTCAATTATAGACTATAGAATTATAGCTATTTATACATTTCTTAGAGATACATTAGAATGTTAATAACAATATATACAATACATGGGCTAACCAAGAGGGGATTTCCATTTGCCCAGAAACTTCAAATATTCTTTTGCTCCAATCAGAGTAGACATACACCGGATTTTAACACCTCAATCACAAGAAATATTTTTCCCGGTATCGCTCCACTTTCTTTAAACACTATTTAGTGCCAACATTTTTTTTTCCTTTGTCTTTATGTGATATGAGTCTGTGAGTTTGTATTTTCTTGTATAAATAAATAAAATGTTAACAAGACTGAAGCTGATGTTCTAAGAAGAACTGGGTGTGATATAGATGTCGCAATCGTGTAAGTCTGCAGTGAGACTAAAAAAGCAAGCTAATGTCAAACTGCTCAATAGTAATACACCATAGAAATGTATTTACAACCTCCCCTTTGCTGTCTGATGTTAACGTTCACTCACTCTTACAGGTTTCACACTTGACTGCTATGGAGTAATATGAAATACATCTTTGTAGAGAACTTTGAAATCAGGGGCATTGTTAGATACTATCTGATGGTACTGAAGCCCCAGCCTCATACTTAAAGCATATCTCACAGTGCTTCAAATGTCCAAAGAGGGTCATTGCTGTTTTAGTTGGTGTTGCTGGTGGTGTGACTGATGGGAGGAAATTTCTGGTAAATGTTAGGTTACATCATGGTCTGTTGGCAGCTCTTTATGCATTGAATACATTACATAAAGACCTGTCCAAAATATTTATTTACACAGACTAATTATGAACACACACACTGAAGTAAAAGAAAAATCATTATGTCGGTTTTATTGCTGTGGAGCAAAGTCATACTCTTATATAAATTCCTCATATTCTGATACCCTGAAAAGAGGGACACGGGTAGCAAAGATAGACAGACAGATTTGGGTCTCAAAGAGGAGGGACAATTGGGAAGTACGTTAAAGTCCTTGGTCTCATTGCCAGCTTGGGTCTTGTTGCAGCATAGTAATATAGTTGACGAGGCTAAAAAAAGACATGCGTCCATGAAGTCCAGCCCATGGCAAAAACATCCCTGTTGGTGTTAATCTCCGCCCACTATTAATGATGCAACTGAGGTGCTCAGTGCACTGCTAATGTGTTAGGTAAGCCCAAGCCCCAGGTCTCTTGGGAACTTAGACTCTCTCTCTTGTGTGAAGTACATGTCTTTGAAGATCTTCAAAATACACTTTATTGCAGAACTTTGATATACACATCAATGGAAAAATTCGAAATACACTTCTCTAGCAAACTTTGGAAGGGAAAAGAGAGGGGCTTAGTACATAAGATGTGGCAGTGTATTGCCAAATTCACAAAGACCCTCCAAGCAAACCCTTAACCCTCTAATGGCCAGAGGAGTGTGCAATGAATGCATTGCACACTCCTCTGGTGCTCAAAGGATGAAAGGGTACATGTCTTTAGTGCATCTCCCCCGAGGAGTCATTTGAGGCTTTAATAACACTGACTGCTATAAACATCACCAATGTATTGTAAATTAATAAATACTTAGGACTCTTCTCTAGCATCCAAGAGATTAAAAGCTCAATTTAACCCTTTAAGAACCAGAGGGGGTGCAACACATTGTAAAGCACTTCCCTCTGGTTCTTAAAAGATTAAATTAATTGTAATTTTATCTTGCTGCCTCTGGTGCATTTTGTTTGCTCTGGTATTCCTCCATGTCTACCTAGTACATCAGTCAGTCAATGGTTCTGTCAGAATCCATTGAGATTTGAACCTGAGTTTTCTGTATTCTTCCACATGGTATACCTTGCCTTGTTGCTGCAGGAGCATCTAAAGAGTCGAGAAGTTGTTTTTTTTATTATTTAAAGGGGAAACTTGAAATAAGTATGGTAGAATGCTAAGGGGGTTGTATAAATCGGATGTGTTTTTACTTTTATCCCCCTGTCTCTTATTCACATAAAATTAAAAATATACATTTTAACAAGCTTCTACCTTTCACCTGCTCACATCTCCCCCAGCATCCTAGGTTCATGCTGCATTTTCAGATTTCCTTTTGTGGGGTTGACATTAAACACCAGCAAATGGAAGAGGAAACCAGTTGAATTTGTTGTACTTGTTAAGAAAAGTATTAGTTTTTAACATCTAACATCTATGCACTCTCTACCAATCATTTTAGAGATGCTTACCCTCAAATGGCATAATGTCTTCATCATTACTCCTAGCAATATAAGGAACAAATTCTCTGTTCTAAGCACCCATGCCTACCATGTAACCAACCTTTTGATTTACCTAATCTTCACTAAAACTCTAATCCCATTATTCATGACATAAAATAGAATTACCATCTAGATTTAGTACCTCTAGATTGTAAACTCTCACAAGTATGGCCCTCTTTCAACTTGTCTGTCTCTATGGTCTATACACGTATGTCACATTATCTGTTTGACTCCCCCTTATATAGAGTAATAGGTTGGAGCTTTATATATAAAAGATTATAGATAGATAGTAGTAATAATAATATAGTGGCTGTGGCTCCCTAGTGGCTCTTTTACACTGGATACATCTGCAGGAGAAATTACTCTCTGATCATTTCTGACGTGTTACGATTCAGTGTATTAGCATTGTTGTTTTAGGCTCAAGTTTGCTTATATTATGAAAACCAAAACACTTTGAAGGCTAGTACTTTAGCAGTTTGAAACTGAGATATATTAGAGCATTGCAGGTTTATGCTACATCACTGCAGGGCTTTGCTACATAGCTTATTTTGCACATGCATTGTAAATTTATTGTGGAATACACCCACTTTGAGGTTAATGTACTGTGAGCAACTGGAGTAATTTGGAGCAAACCATTGTAGCGCATGGCACAAAAACAATTTAACCAAATTCTCATTTCTTTAAGTTGAGCTTTTAACATCTCACAAAATGTTAGCGATCTCTCTTGAATTCAAAGGGTTATTGGCTCCATTTAAATCAATGGAAATGTTTATTTGTCCCCAATGTAGTTATTGGTTTGCTCCAGAATAAGGGCAATACCAGCCTCTTTATCAACTGCATACATTAATGCTCCTAAGACTTCTGCTATTCCTTCTTATTACTTGATGACATGGATCAGCAGGTGGCGATCTTGCGCTAAAGTTCAAGATTCATTTGAAGAAATCTGAGGAAATGTCACTTTAATATTGTGTAAATACATTTCTTTCTATTAAGCTACTGATATCAACAATATGAATCCTCATAATTAAAAGACTAAACAGTGTCAATTTTTGCAGATCATTATGACTTTTTTATTAAAAATAAACTTGTGCCAGTCTCTGTTTGGTATTGATAATTGTGATTTCTCTATATTGTCATGCAGTATACACTAAATAAACTCATTGGATTCTAGTGAGTAAGTCAATTAATTGCTTAATTTAGGCAAAATATATTTAATTGACTTCAGCTAGAGAATATAATTTAATAAAGTCTAGGAGGCTGAGTTACCTCAAAGAATTTTAGTAAATCTGGCTCAAACCAATTGCACAATACATGACAAATTTTCTTAAATTCCCACTTGTTAAACCATTTCATTACCAGGGCAGTTCCTATTTTGCCAAGCATTACAGAGTACTGCCTGACAATTTCTCTCCCTCCCTTAATTTTAAATAAATAATTTTAAGTAAATAAGTTTTTATTAAACTTTTAATAAATAATTTTAAATAAATAAATCTGGCTTTATAAGATCCACATCTGGACCCTCCTGATGTCCCCCCGGTGTTGATTGATATTGATCATTATAGGATAATGCTGGTGACATAGGATGGCAGTCAATGTGTTCCTTCCCTTCTTCCTCAACCAAGATTTCCACAAACCTCTGGGTAGAGTGGGAGGGGCAGGAATGCGCACATGTGTCATTGCTGATATCATAGATGACACCTTGAGTTCCCTGAACCTCCTACTCAAACTAGAACTTCAGGAAACACAGCTTGAGTGAGGGAGAAGGAAGCAAGGAAAGCAGTTAGTTCCTTCCTGTTGTCCTTATCGATCGCTTATAAGATTGTGCAAGAGATCAATGCCCCCCCCCCCATTTTTGTCTGTACAACAATATAAAAACAACCATATGTATTCCCTCTGGAATAGACACATATATATTGCCAGCTACCCAGCCTGGTTCCACTTTCCACTGGTAATCACAGATCCCCACATACACTGTCTGACCAGCAGCCCTGGTTCCATTGCCCACTGGTAGTAACAGGTCCCAACATATACTGTCTGACTCCTCCTGACTGGTTCCTCTGTGCTCTGGTATTCACAGATCCCCAGCCCATTCTGGTTCCACTGCCTCCAGTAGTCACTTATCCTCTCATATCTGACCCTAGTTCCACTTCCCACTGGCAGTTATAGATCTCCTCATAAGCATAAAAGAGAAGAAAGCTCACAGCGCTTACTCACCATAAAATATCCATATCATATTATAATTTAATATAAGAAAAAAAGTTTGAAATATAGATAGCAGCAAGGAATGAGATGGTTCTCCAGACCCCCTAACATTAGGCCTAAACCCAAAAGTGAAAACACATACAAAAAAGACAGTCCTGCGCTCCTCTATATACTGTGAACATAAGTGCCCTGTATTTAGCATATGTAATAACTCTTAGTAAATCTGAGTGAAAATAAGTGAGAATTTCGTTCCACAAATTGGCCAGTCCGTGTGTAAGCTTACCACCAACGCCAAGGTATCTCACTTTGCGGTAAGTCCTACTCTAATACACCTATAAAGACCCTATCTAAATTAAAATTAAAATTAAAAACAGACATTCTCTGAAGAAAGATGTTATAATAAACACGTCAGTGGGGACCCTTTAAATATCTTTTTGATGTTTTTTATTTCTTGTGGGTCCCAGTGTAGTGCAATTAAAAACAAAAATATACAAGACAAAAAAAAAACCAAATTAGGTGTAGCTGTTTTTAATTTTAATTTTAATTCAGATAGGGTCTTTATAGGTGTATTAGAGTAGGACTTACTGCAAAGTGAGATACCTTGGCGTTGGTGGTAAGCTTACACATGGATTGGCCAATTTGTGGAACGAAATTCTCACTTATTTTCACTCAGATTTACTAAGTTATTACATATGCTAAATACAGGGCACTTATGTTCACAGTATATAGAGGAGCGCAGGACTGTCTTTTTTGTATGTGTTTTCACTTTTGGGTTTAGGCCTAATGTTAGGGGGACTGGAGAACCCTCTCATTCCTTTCTGCTATCTATATTTCAAACTTTATTCTTATATTAAATTATAATATGATATGGATATTTTATGGTGAGTAAGCGCTGTGAGCTTTCTTCTCTTTTATGCTTTTGTTTCACACATATCTCCTTTAGCTCAACTAAGCAGCTTCTCATTTTATCCAATTTATTCACAAAGATATAAAAACACGATTACTTTAATTCATTTCACTATTCTTTTTTCTCTCTCACTTGGCTTTTTGGCCTGTTCCAGTATGCAATCCCCCTTGCCTGTTTGGTATTATCCATTCCTCACATGACTTGTGGGGAAGGATATAAATGGAACATAGTTTTCAATGCAGGCCCTTATGGGCCATGTATCAGGTAAGTCCTCCCTCTACACCTAATTTGTTTTTTTTTGTCTTGTTGTATGTTTGTTGTTTTTAATTGCACTACACTGGGACCCACAAGAAATAAAAAACATCAAAAAGATATTTAAAGGGTCCCCACTGACGTGTTTATTATAACATCTTCCGTCAGAGAATGTCTGTTTTTAATTTTAATTTTAATTCAGATAGGGTCTTTATAGGTATATTAGAGTAGGACTTACCGCAAAGTGAGATACCTTGGCGTTGGTGGTAAGCTTACACACGGATTGGCCAATTTGTGGAACGAAATTCTCACTTATTTTCACTCAGATTTACTAAGAGTTATTACAAATGCTAAATACAGGGCACTTATGTTCACAGTATATAGAGGAGCTCATGTCTGTCTTTTTTGTATAGATCTCCTCATACCCTTTCTAAGACCCCACCTCCAGCTTGGTTCCACTGGCTACTGGTAGTCACAGAGCTCCAAATACAATTCCAGGCTTCGGATTAAGTGGTAATTGTACAACTGAAACGTGTTGAGCCAGTGTCTATTGATACGTACCACTGAAATATGTTGAGCCAGTGTCTATTCATACTGATTTTATTTCTTCTCCTACACCTCTTATAGGGTGTATGGATTTTTAGAATTTGACAAATCTATGTTATTTGTCATTTTTTATAGAATATTTTTTATTCTTTTTTTATTTTAAATTTTGTATCTGTTAACTTGTGAATTATTGAGGATACTGGCATCACTTTTGAACCCCTTATTCTTGTTTATGGCCTAGAATATCCGTTTATATCTATAATAATTGGGTTGTGTCAATAATAGTGCTGGGTTTGTGGTTACCCAATACTTGTTGATACTTCCACATTTGCTTATCACGGAGCAAGATTGGAGCCTTTACAAGGATACTAGACTGGGGTGTGAGCCAGTACAGCTATTAACCCTGGAGGCTGGCCAAAGCCTCAGAAGAATATGAGTACATTTCCTGAAGCCTTTATTTATATGGTGTTGTGATGGACTAAGTTGTCTCAATACTCGGATCATGAGTTGGTGGTAAAAGAAGGACAATATTTTCAGAAGTAAATCCATCACGTTTGAAAATTCATCTAAAGAATTAAAAATGACGGTAGAAGATCTCATTGAACATTGCTGTTAAAAATTCTGTTCTTAAAAATTGTCTTTGATTTTGTCTTTGAAACGAACATTTTCAAAGAAACAAAGACTTTTTTTGTCTTTGAAACGAAAAATTGCTTCTCAGTACTTTAATTTTTCTCCAAGTTCAGATCTTTTTAATTATGTTGGGAAAAAATGATGTTAATCAGACATAAAAATGATTTTCAAACAAATATTTTTTTCTGAAAATACCTCACATTATGATGGAAGATTAAACCACACCCACTGTTAAGACGACTTTTTCCCTTTCACGGAGATGGCAGAATTAGATGCAAAAAATGATGGAAACGTCTGAGAACTGACGGATCATGGTGTAAGAACTTTTTTATTCTGATTACAGACAATTTCAGTTACCACCACTTCTGAACATCTCGCCCTTAGAGGGAATCTTCTGCTCTGTTTGTTTCTGTATTTTACAGATCTCCAAATACAATGCCTGCCCCTCAAATCGTGTTCCACAGTCCACTGGTAGTCACAGATCCCCACATACAATAACTGATTCCCCAACCTTGTCCTACTGGTTGCTACAGACTGTATGCTTTCACAGTCTTGTAGCAGTTGTAGGCAATGAGAAGCAATGCATTGAAGACCTGTCTAGCAGTCAAGGGGTTAAATGCCCCATTTAAAGCAATGGCAATTTTTATTTATCCCCTAGGGTGCAATTGGTTTCTCCTATAACTATCTGTTTCTTCTTTGTGCTTCAGTATCAGTGATTTGTTCTTCAACAGATAACACCCTTTTTATAACATCCTCCAAACCAGACTCTAATCTATGCAGTTGTGTAATGTATCCCATTATGTTTTGCGGACACTCCTTTAGAAATGTTTAATAAAGAATAATTGAAGTCTGAATGTTACTTACTCTATTATTCCATGGGAAATTAGCTGGATATAGATTTTATTCAAACACATATCGTAATCTTGACATCATTATTAACCGGATGGACAAAAACACAATGTGAATATAAAAAAGCAAATTTACTACGAATAAATGTATAATTTACCTATATTTCATAATATCTATTTTTCATAAAACACAGTTTTTTGTCCCCCAATAGAACCAAAATTTTCTTTCCCTATTTACTTTTATTCCTCTACTTCTCTTGCTTAAAATATTTTGCATGCATATTTCCAGACAGTGCAGTACTCTATAAGTAGGATGTACTAATAAATCCATTTTAAACAGAAACTGTTTTCTTATGATATTCTTGGTTAATAACAATTTACTAAACTATGAAATCAGAACATTTTCCTCATCTGTTGCCTTCATAAAGAAGAAAACAAATGGGACATTTCTGGGAATTTCTGGGAGTTGTTTTGCTTGTTTAAGGTGCTTGTTTAACAATATATACTAACAAGGAGCAGAGAAAACTGTTGGGAGCTTACTCCATTTTCCTGTGCATGTTGTACAGGAGATTTTAGAGGCTTGTTTGTATTAAATAAACAGTAAGCATTTTCTTCTGAAAAAAAAACATATAATAGGGTATTTCCTTATGAGTAAAATAATACCTTCTCTGCTGAGAGTCACCTTTCTAGTATTATTATAGTTTAAACTGATTTTTTTTTTAATAGATTGCCATCTAATGGCCAGATTTCATATAGTTATTCTATTGCACTATGTGGAAGAGGTGAGTCCCTGGCTACATTTGTCCATGGAATGTGATGGTAACTGCTGAGTCACTTCCTGTGAGTTTAAACTTTAAGGAAGGTTACCTCCTGGATCGCTGTTTCCTGAGTATATAACAGTTTTAAGAGTTATAACTTTTGAATTAAACAATTTCAAGCAATGGGAGTAACCTTGATTCACTCAACAAGAAAAGCCCTATAACATACAACAATTTTTATTGTACAGAATATGTGCACTGGTATATACAAAGCAATCATAAATCCAATGTGCAGACACATGAGAAGGAAGACAGTGGCCCAGTGCAGAGTGTTAGCTGTTCTGGAGGATCTATATAGTCCCATAAGAGAGGCTGATATACTAAGCAGAGCTCGACTAATTCTGGAGCACACCAACTGCATTACAGGGATCACATACAAATTCTCCAAATTCCCACTGATGTAAATGGGATTTGTAACCTTGGATGGTAGAGAGAGCTCCATCACTTCATCAGACATGATGTACTCAGAAGGAATGGAGTAATTCTGGAGCAAATCAACAGCACTATAGGGGATAAATAAAAATTCATAAAATTCCCATTGATTTTAATGGGAAGTTTTACACCTTGATTTCCAGAGAGGCCTCCCACTCATTGCTTCACAATGAGTTGGAGACATTTCTAGCATTTTAGAGTTTAAAATAATTAAAATCATATTAAATATATTTTTATTTGTCTCCTATGGTGCAGTCGGTTTGTCACAGCTTTCCTCCAGTTCTTTTTAGTGCATCAGCCTCATTGAAGTTAGAATACAGCATGCAATTGAATGGGAAGTATTTCACACTACTAGTTGCCATTGCTTTATTTCTCGGTTCATCGGCAGCAGATACTCTCTTGCATTTTTTTAGCTGTAAAATTGTGGAATAAGCAGACTAGAAGAAGAAATGGTGTGTATCATATGGATTAATGTGCCACATTATCTGAGGTCTTTCTTAATTTTGTCCATATCAAAAATGTCCACGCAGATTAGATACAAAACAAATGGAGCACTAACTAGCAAAAAAAAAGTCAGCAAAAAGTCTTCTGTAAAGTTTCTTGGTTTCTCTTCTTATATTGTCTAATTACATCAAAGCACTAGAAGGGAAATGTAAAGTAAGAAAGAACTCAAAAGATTTGTCAGAAAAAAACAAGTACATCTGTAAGAGATTCAATGTCACCGTTCCAAGTGTTCACCTCAGTTGGAGCATCCATCTTGACAAGATTTGAATAACAATTCCTCCCATTTTATTTACTCCACATCTGTTATGTTCTAGTAGCCTTAAAAACTGAAGAATGATGAGAAGTGAGGCAATTTCAGAACAAGCAAATAATTAATTATGCGGGATGAACTGCACAGGTCAGAAAGATCAGCTTTGCTGAGGTTAAGGAGTCCCTAACTACTAAACCAAAATCTCTAAAACCATTTCACTGATTGAAGAATAAACACAAGGTTCTGACAAACAAAAAGCTAATATGTTACAGGTCTAGTTTAACCATTTATAAAGAATATGATATGATACCAAGCAATATAATATATTTGAATTATATAGGAATGATACAGGGACCAAGAAGTGGACACACCGCCCCAAAACACACACACGCACACATATGTGAAGATGACTTCACCAGTGTGATAAACTCTCCTATGTTAGTCTAGGCAGCCTATGCATTAAGATCTCTCAAATTAGAGAAATCTTAGTGCATTGACACCATAGAATAACATAGGACTTGGAGAGTCTATCACACTAAAAAAGCCATCTCCAGTTTATCACCTCATTCTCATATCTTAGTGCATATTCCCTCTGATGTATAAGATGATATCACCTTCTGTGGTCACAGAAAATCACTTATTCTATTTAAGGTAAGTTATTTATAGAGATTCAGGTGAAAACTTAAAAAAACAGAAACAATTGCAATAATAAAAAACACAAAGAAAAATAAAAGCAAAACTTAAAAATAATGAAAAATATACTGGAAGGCCAGGGGCTTGAGGGCCAAATGCTGGAAGATTAGGAGTCAGAGACTGAAAGTCCTGTCGCTAGAGGGCTAGGGGCTGGAAGGCCAGAAGCTAAAGGGCCTGATGCTGGAAGCAAAGAGGTTGGAGAGACGGGGGCTGGAGGACCAGGTGCTGGAAGCACAAAGGCTGGAAGGCCAGGTGCTTGAAGCCTAGAGGCTAGAGGGCCAGGTATCCTAGGTTAGCTGATACTTGCACCCTAGGGTTGACCCCCAGTGTTTAAGTGGCCACATCTGGATACAGAAAAGTCAAAGATGAAGAACCCAATCCGCAAGAATAATCAGATTCAACACTACAGCTTGGAGCAGGCAGAGATAAAGTAGGTACCAGGAACAAGCTGAAATCAAAACATAAAAATGAACAGGAAGTCTTAATATCAGGTACAGGCCAAGACAACAGAGCACTGTGTGTTCAGGAGGGCTGAGTAAAGTTCCTCTCCAGCAGGGCCAGCTGACCCAATCCTCTAATCTGGTAGCAGGGAAGGCTCTTAGAGGCTGATACAAAGCACTAGGAACAATATTGCCAAGAAAAACATACTGATCCAACTCACTCTAGTAGCTCATGCTGGAAATTGCAGGACTCACAGCCCAAAGTCTCTAGTTCAAAAATAGTGAGAGGCAGGCATTTCATGGGCATTATGTAAACTGAGTATGTCTGTGGCAAAGTTGCATGTGAAAAGACATAAATGGCTGTGTAAACGTTCAGCACTACAATGTTCTTACTTTAATAAACAGAGACCATTGTACAGTTACATTTTTTATTACTAGGCAAACGTTTTTCAGCCAGTGGGTCAACGTTTAGTGCATTAGGTTGTGAACAAATACCTCACTGTGTATTCAATACTAGTTTGCATTCTGCATTATATGTTTCAGTCATGCACATTGTTCAAGGGCTTTATTTGTAGCACCATGATTGGTACAACTTAATGATTTGTTGTCTCCCAGATGCTCCAGTTGATAGATTGTTTAGAGGGGCTGGGAATAATCCAGGTGCTTTGTTACATTTAGGTATCAGACAGAAAAATACCTAGCTGTCTTGAAACATGAAGGTGTCAATTACAAAGTTAATGTGAGAGCAAGAATCCTAACTATAGAATTCAAGGAGTATAAACCTAACCCTTTGAGTGCCAGAGGGGTATCCAGCACACTGCTTCTCAATACGTTGAATACCCCTCTGGCACTCAAAGGGTTAAACAATACCTAAAACAATAAGTAGCTCATGTGTTTAATATAAGGGCTTACCCATGTAGGTGTCCTTAATACAACAGTCACGTGCAGCTATATATCTTTTGCATTACTACTGTTGAATGTAAAGACTACTGTTGAAGTCTGCTCTCAGTTCACACCTCAGTTCAGTCCTCACAACAATTACTAGGCTTCAATATCATTAGTTGTTCAAATGGGTCAATTGTCTTTACCAGACTGAAAATGAAATAACAAATACTGAATGCAAAAAAAAACTAAAAAAGAAAAATTATATACATATATAACTGACTGCTGTTAAGGATACAGAGCTAGAAGGGCTGCATGGACTCAAGAAGATGGTTCCCAGGAATGTTCTTCAGGCCCTTATTCTTTCCATTGGAATTTTATTGGCTTGAGATAAGACTCCACTTTCTTTCAACCTAAATTATTCAGCACCATCAACTACTATAGGACCAGGTGGTGGTGGAGAAGGACTGAAGAATGGATCAGAGAAGAAGAATTTGAGGAGAGACTCATGAAAAACTTGGCGCACATAGTTGAAGATGAAAAGCCACAAACCTAGCTCCCAGATTGGTGGCCAAAAGAGATTCAAGTGCTTTGTGGAGATAAATATCTTATCATGGACCTTGAGGCTAGGAGCAGACCTCCTGGGTATACCAGCATTGGACTTAAAAAGAGCTTAAAGAATGCTGGGTGGAAACTATAATTGTCAAAAAGGGTGTTTGGATGGTTGATGAATGTTCAGCATTATTATAAGCAAATTCAGTCAAAGTTAGATAGCCAGCTATCCTGTAGGAAAGAGGAATAATACTGAAAGTATTTCTCGACAAGCCACTTGGGCATTGGTTTGTGCGTGTGTGAAAAGGTGTGGACATTTAATGGTGGGTATGCAAAAGCTGACACAGAGATCTCCAAAACCGATTGAGATCCTCAGCTGGAAATTATCTACCTGGGTATTCCATGTAGAAGAAAATACTCTCTCACAAAAACTGTATTAGTTCCAGTGTTGGAAGGCAGAGGACACCACGTTTTGCACCATCTCTAATTATATGCAATTTTGATGAATGTGATTGGACACTCCATATTTGTGTCATTTGGTGTGCAACCCAGCATCTCTTGCGTCACTTACTTGAGGTGTCCTCCTGAGATTACATACGTTACTGCCTTTGGATCCCTATTTAAACCCTGGCTTGTTCCCAGTTCAGTGTTCAGTTGTTCTAGTGCCTCTGTATTTGTGACCTAGCATTCCTGATTCTTCTGATCTCCTGTTGCTGACTCCTGGCTTGCATATTTGACTTTCTGCCTTCGGGCTTGCACTACCAACTTTCTGAACTTTGGCTTCTGGACCTCCAGCTTACTGGCAACTCATTGCTTCAGACCTTCTGTTCCAGTTTCATCAGTGTGTGAGATCCTGTACATTAGGCCTCCCTGCCTATTGGACTCCTACTCCGGATCATTAACTCACATAATAACTGAGCCAACAAATGGAGCCCACAGGGATGGCTGAAGAGATAATTGCTCTTACCCAGCATATCTTACCCCTAACTCAAAATGTACAGGAACTACAGGATGATCAGGCCAATTCCAAGATTAGCATTCAGCATCTGCCCAACCATTCTTCTTTTCAATACAACCTTCTAGTTCTCCCATGGCAGAGGATGTCACCAGTGCTCTGGAACCACGTATGCCCTTGCCATAAAAATGTTTTGGGGACTGAACCCACTACAAGACTTTCATGACAGCCTCTCAAGTACTATTTTCTGTGCAACCTCTCACTTATGCCACTGACTTTGTTAAGATCTGCAATGTTATCTGTTTGCTGTCTGGAAAATTGCAGTCATGGGCACATTATCTGTTACACACTATTAAGTCCTGAATCCTGAACTGCTTTCTATAGAGCTATGGACGCCTTATACGATGACCCTCATTGTTCGACCTCTGCGCAGTCTGCTTTACGAGCTCTCCATCAAGGCCATACACCAGAGAAGGAGTATGCCACTGAATTCCATCACCTTGCTATTGAAATCACATGGAATGAGGCTGCTCTACTTGTTCAGTTTCACTAAGGCCTTTCAGAGGGACTTAAGGATGAATTGGCACATGTAGGGGTACCTACCTCACTTGAAACTTTCATACAATTAGTCATTCAAGCAGACTGCAGACTCTATGAGAGGAGATTGGAACATGCCGCGTCCTCGACACAGTCTGTAACTACTACTCCTATTGAGAAACCTATTCACAAGTTGTGGATTGCATCAAGAAACTGTTCCTCTTTTTATCAACATACTTTGCTTTGATATTGTACCTTCCTCTTGTTTCCTGTGATTCTTGATTTACCTTAGACTGCATGATCTATCCATCAACTGGAGCAAGGGCACCTTAACTATGTCCTTTCTAGTGTTGAGCGAGCACCCCGATGCTCGGGGGTTCGGGTGCTCTGATCGAGCACCCCCGGAGGCTCGAGTGTTCGGCCGAGCACCCGAGCCCCATTGAATTCAATGGGAGGACTCGAGCATTACACCAGGCACCCCCTGCTCTGATGAGGGGAGGGTGCCTGGTCAATGCCCCCCTTCATCTCCACAATGCCCCTCTTCCACAATGTCCCCCTTCCACAATGTCCCCCTTCATCTCCGCAATGCCCCCTTCATCTCCGCAATGCCCCCCTTCCACAATGTCCCCCTTCCACAATGTCCCCCTTCATCTCCGCAATGCCCCCTTCATCTCCGCAATGACCCCCTTCCACAATGTCCCCCTTCATCTCCGCAATGCCCCCTTCATCTCCGCAATGCCCCCCTTCTTCTCAACAATGCCCCTCTTCCACAATGTCCCCCTTCCACAATGTCCCCCTTCATCTCCACAATGCCCCCTTCCATCTCCACATGTCCCCTACCTCCAGTCCCTGGTGGTCCAGCGGAGCGTCTGTAAGATCTGTGCCTCCTTCGGCACAGATCCCTGCCACCCGAACATGGCGGGCGAGCACATGGCGGTACTTGTACGAGTACCGCCATGTGCCGAGCAGAGCGATGCTCGAGCCGATCCGAGCATCGGCCGAGCATGCTCGCTCAACACTAGTCCTTTCCTATTGCTGAACCCACTGTCTTCAGCCAAGACCTATTCTTCTGCTCACAGACTCACTCGCTTGTAAGCTTTCCATATCTTCTCTCCCAGCTCCATACCAGGAGTTCAGTGATGTCTTTGACAAGAAAAGAGCTGATATTTTGCCTCCTCAATGGGTCTGTTATTGTCCTATCGACCTCCTTACAGAAGCACCCATACACTTTTGCAGGATTAACCCTCTGAGTGCCAGATGGGTACGGAACGCATTGCTTTGCAATGCATTCCGTACCCATCTGGCACTCAAAGGGTTAACCCCCTCACGGAACCGGACCACAGCTACCTTAGAGAACACAAGGATGAGTATCTCAAGAAAGGATTCCTTCATCCTTCAACTTCCCTAGTTGAAGAGGGTATCTTCTTCGTGGGAAAGATGGAGTCCTTTGACCTTCTGTTGATTACAGCAAACTCAACATCACTATTAAAAATAAATACTCATTACCCCTCATTCCTGAGTTACTGGATCAATTTAAAGACAGCCGATCTTTTACAAGATTGATCTCTGTGGTTCCTACAACTTGGTGAGGATCTGAGACGGGGACAAATGGAAGACAGTCTTTCATTCACATTATGGGCATTTTGAATATATTGTAATGCCCTTTATCCTTTTAATGTCCCTGCTACATTACAGCATTTCCTAAATGTTGTCTTCCATGATCTGCTGGATCATTTTCTCTTAGTGTATCTTGAAGATATACTAGTATTTTCCCCATATTGCATGAACATAGAGAATTTATGAGACAGGTTCTCATTCACCTCTGTACCTATGGCCTCTTTGCCAAGCTGGAGAAATATGTATTTGAAACCTCTACCAATGAATTCCTTGGTTTCATGCCATTTCATGGAGGTATTAAGATGGACATCACTAAAGTACCTAACATTGTGGACTGGCCTACACCAACCGACAAGAAGGTGGTCCAACGCTCATTGGTTTTGCCAATGTCTACAGCAAATTTATACATGACTTTTTCAAAATTATAAAACACAATATAAGCCTTACCAAGAAAACAGGAACATCCTCTTGGATACCCCAACCTCAACGAGCCCTTGAGATGCTGAAGCAACATTTAACTGCCACTCCCATATTAATACAGCCTTACTCTACTAAATCCTTCTTTCTGGAAGAGGATGCTTCAGGAACAGCAGCAGGCACTGTTCTCTCTCAACGCCATGGGGAGAAAGAGCAACTCCATCCAATAGCCTTCTGTTCTCGACAATTGACTCCTCCTGAGACCAACTATGATATGGGAGATAGAGAACTTGTGGCCATTAAGCAATCTTTAGAGGAGTGGCTTCATCATCTTGAAGGAGCTAAATTCCCAGTGACTCTCTTTATAGACCATCACAAGGAGGTGCACTCAGTTTACATCCAGCTTCTGGAGGGCTTTCTGCCTATCACTTAAGATCCAACAAACGCTCTCCACTGCCTTCCACCCACAAACTAACAGTCAGACTGAATGCTTGAACCAGATATTGAAGCAGTATCTGAGATGTTATGCAGCTTATTTACAGGATAACTGGATGCATCTGTTGCCTACTGCCAAGTTTACATCCAACAACCAACTACAGCGGTTCATCAACATGTTACCCTTCTTTGCTAACAATGGTTACCATCTTACTATGCTTCCCGACCTTTCTCCTGCTTTTCTATTCCTGATGTTTCAGACAGTGCATACACCCTAACACAACAATTAAAAATCCGCCAGCGCACCCTTACTGACTTACACAGACTTACAAACACTATGCGGATCGACATTGTTCCATTGCTTCTTCCTACAAGATTGTGAACAAGGTATCACTCTCCACATCCAATCTACATTAGACCTGTCCCTCTAAGAAGCTGGGACCTACATTTATTGGTCCATACACGGTGGCTAAAGTCATCAATCCCCCTGTTGTTCAGCTGGACCTTCCTGCTTCTTGCCATCTCCATCCTGTGTTCCACATCTCTCTCTGTTTAAGCTCTGGACTGCTAACTCCTTTGATGACAGGATTCCTTAACCACCTGCTCCTGTGATGGTCCATGGTGAAAAGGAGACTGAGGTTCAAGAACTACTTGATTCTCACTGGCGAAAGGGCTGTTTAGAATATCTTGTGCTCCTGCATGTGTTAAGGCTTTTCACCATGCTCATCTGCTCTAGCTTGCTCCTGGTCATACCCAAAGGACATCAACTGTGTGGTTCTGGCACATTTTCAGTAGGACCCTGTGGCTGAACTGGAGCTGATGTGCATGACCAGTCTGTAGTTCCAGCAGCTGCCCCTGTAGCTTGGAGTGACTTTCTTATAAGTCTTGATTCATCTGTGTAAGAAATTCCAGCCTCTGAGTTTTGGAGGGCAAGACCAGAGCTACCCCTGGGGGCTCCTTTGTTGACTTAACTGTAATATCAGTAATCTGGGCTGAATATGTAGTCCAGTGTTAGAAAGACTAACAGTAATTGAGTCCAAGTGGCAGAGGCTAGCAACTGTGTCCTTAGAAGAACAACCACTCACCACCAGGGGTTGAGTTCCAAGCTTTGTGAGGTCATGTTACAGATTTACAGAGAAATCTGAAGTATGAAGCCAATTTGCCAAACAGAAGACTATTCAAATGGTCAAGGTCAGGGCAGGGAGCAATACTGTGAAATTTGCAAATCAAGCCTTGATTGGGGCTGGCAGCAATCAGAAGAGCTTTCCAGGAAACAAACCAGAAGACAAGCAGGAATCAGGAACAGGCCAAAATTTAAACTGGGTAGTAAATCAGAAAAATGCCAAAGAGCAAGGTAGAACCAATATAACTAAGCACTGAGTAATATAAAGAGTGAGCCTAAATAAGCATCATGGTTTGCATGCACCCATGTCCAAAATGATGGCCAGCCAATAGCCATAGCTTAATATTGCCGCACACAAAACACTATGAATCCACAAAGCCATGCAACAAGATGGATATCAGCTAAGGACTGTGTACCTAATGGAAGCACTATGCTGACCTTTTGGCAGTGGAACAGGAGACAAGGCAAAGAGAGGACACAAATGCTAGTTAACAGATACTGTGGCATGTTACAGGAGCAGCAAAATGCCCTCCATCATGTTCAAAATAGATTCTTGGTTAGTTCATATAGAACTGAGTTTTCAGGTAATCCAAATAATTGATATGTGAACAAAATCACAACAGTTTAGCTCATCCATACCAATCTGGGTATCATTCCTTTCAAAGGACTGTATTACAGCAAAAGTTAATTAGTATTGAAAATTATTTGAATAAGGACATAATAGTGATTGCCAATGGCTGTTGTGATAGTATATTCAATTGATATCTTCAAAATCGAGGAATGAGGAGAATACAGAGCTATAAAAATCAGGTTAAGCATAGGTCAGATGTTAATCCAAAAGGAAGCAGATTGCCTCTGTATTTTAAGAGTCAAGAATGTTATTTGTTTCAATCCTTGAGGCAGAATTTGAAACAGGTACAGTTATATTTACCTTCCTCTGGTTCTGTGCCTTGCAAATCGTTTGCTTACATTAATCAGCTGGTAGGAGAGTAGTTGTCTGTGGACTTCAAACAGCTGATCAGCTGGTTCATGTAAAGACAGAACCATCAAAGCATCTGTTATATGTTGTTATCTGTGTTTGTGAAATGGGGCAGGTGGTGTTCTTGGTTCTTAACTTTGAGCCCCCTCTTGCCCTCTGCAGCAGTAGACCAACCTTATATACTAATGATTAAGGTGTGTCCCCTCCCCTTTCATAGTGCATGTGGAGAAATGTGTTATATTCTCCATGTCGAAGCAATCACCTCACATCAAAAGACACGCTTCACCATTGCATCAACCCTTTTGTACACCTTCTCCCAGGTGAACTATAGCTTAACATTGTAATAATCATGGAAAGACACCTAGCAGCAGTGGGATTACCCTTGTTATACTCATCCAGTCTGAAAATATATTTTTTTAATAAATAAAATTTTACTGTATCTTTAAAACATACAACTAAAAAAGCAGTACTTCTGTGATTCACCATATTTTCAAAAGAAAAGTGAAGAAAAGGGGAGCAAAGCAGCTGCAGCATAGAGAACAATTACAAATTATCAAAATTCCCATTAATTTAAATTAAACTTTTAACCTCTCAAATGCTATAAACATTGCAAGACATTGTTATGGAGACCTCCTTACCATTCAAGTGTAAAAAATGCCATATTTAAGTCAATGGGAATGTTTAACTCCTTCCAATAGCTTAGTTGTTTTTCCCCAAAATCCCTCCACTTTCTTCTGAAAATACAGTAGTTTTGTCTTTCTGGCACTGAGTTATATAATAGTGATATTAGAAAAGAGCTATTTTTTATCATAATCATCATAAAGATATAAATGCATGAAGATGCTGTTGGCTGTTAACCTCAGAGTCCAGGAAATGTCAATCCACAGCATGTGTCAGGAGAATTGTAAATCAGAAAAATTAAAAAATGTATTTTATTACATTTTTACACCACAAGCTATTATATTAGCATATAATTTAAATTTATGTATATAGTAGATAGTATTGTTTGATCGAGCATGTAATTTGAAACAGATTTATGTATGATTCTTGTGAAGCATGTCTATTTGTGATGCATTGAAAGTGTACTTTGAGACATGTAAACCATCTGTTAACACACATACTGACATAAAATAAAATGCATTGCAAGTGGCCAGTAATGCCAGTTGTTATGTGCTTATAATGGAGAGCCTTCTTGGACAGATATACCATTCTTGACTGGAGACATAAGGACAATCACTATTGATAAGAAAATTTCTACTAAGTACTGCAGATTCTAATTTTGCAATAGGAGGAAGAAGATTGAGACAGATGAGCAAGTAAGACATTCTGTTTCTAGATATCTTAAAGGGATAGTAATAGTTCATTTTATCTTTATTTTATTTTGTAGGCATTAAAAAAACATGAAGAACGATATAAGTCTTATCTCTCCTTTATGGTTTGAGAGATATTCACAAGTAAAGTTTCACCTCCTGCCCCTTTTACCTAGTGTAAGCCATCTCTTCTCAGATGTGGAATCTGGCTGTAAGACCAGACAGATAACAGCAGGGGACAATCTTCTTCCTATGAGAACAATGAAAGCCCTGCCCCCTTGACAAGTTTTTCAGGTTTTTCCCTTATCTAAATTGAAGATTGTCCCTCTCTGCAGTCTACCTGGGCACCTCCCTTCTGATCTGGCTGAACAGTGTTACATCAGTAACAGGGGCGGGAGGGGGATACTTTGTCATTGAATTACTCTTGAACTACAACTCTGGCCAAACTGAAATAACACTCTCCAAAGTCCAAATACTATGATAATTAATTAGAGCTGCTTTTATTATGAAATATTACTATCCCTTTAAAGCTCCATTTATTTAAAACATGCAGCTATTGAAATAAAATAAAATGTACTCCTCTAATTTTAAACAAATAATTATTTTCAGGAAAAAGAAAGGATTGATGATAATGGAAAAGAACACAATATATAGGAAATCCTATCAAACAATCCTCACATATTTACAAAACATCAATAATATAAAGCATATTCCAAGAATTTTTTAAGAGTAAGGAAAAATCAACCACATTATTATTTTTTAAATGTAATTTGAAGTTTGTAATGGCCATTCCATGACATTTTATGTTTTGTTTGTCGTATCCTTATATTGTTGTGGCAGTCCCATTTGTCCAAATCATCTACCTTATACATTAGCATATCCATGGTTTCTTGCTGATCAGATAAGACCTGTTTGAGAGTTGTACATACTTCTTCCACATGATCCAGTATCAGGCCCATTTGCTTTAAGTCTCTTTTTCGGACAGCTAATTAAATCTGTGCCACCATTTGACCTCTTCTATTAATCGTGTTTCATCAAAAAGCATTATAAATCATTCTTGTGACAGACGGTGTAGGCGACATAGTCAAAGTGTCCAATCAATTTCCTTGTGTTGAAGAGTTGTGGTGAGAGGTTTCAGATAGCGGAGAGTCAGAATCACAATGGGCTCTATTACTAGTTGAAAGCCTGGGCTGGGCTTGAGTTTTTAGTATTAGGCCTCAATGGTACCTGTATTTGAATTCCCAGTTGATTTGTGCAAATTGGATCCCTTTTGCCTTTCATGGCTGATCAGGCATTCACTGAGCATATAACTAGGATAGCTCAAAGATAAGTCTGCTGTATGTTGCCCTTTTGTTCCAGAGCAAAAGACTCACACAGCCATCTTTGTCTGCCACTAGCTTCACCCCGGTATGTATTGTGTTCTCTTCAATTATCATCCATCCATTCTGTATGTTTGCTTACTATTATTTATTTGCGGTGTTTGAAAGTGTATTTATATGGTTTCTGGTTGTAATCTTATTATAGGCTGTTGCCTAGGTGCAGTTACATCAGTATTGTCTATTTTGTTTTTCAAGTAATTTAAATACGGTATATATTATTCCACAAGCTAGGAATAAATGTGAGAGCATCAATTAATTTTGCAGACTGATCCAGAGGATTTGGAAAAAAATTTCTACATCCATCCAAATTAATTTGAAAAGAACCACAGAGGGACAGAGGGAAGGAGGGACAGATAAGTATGGGGGAAAAGGAGCACAGGACAGCAGGGAGTGAGAGTGGGCCCACTAGCAGGAATGAGTACAGGGCAAGGGGTGGGCCAAGGGGATTGGGTTGAGAAGGACACGAAAATATGGACGGCAGGGGTCAAACCAAGGAAATAAATGGGACGTGAGTGGGCTGAGGCCAGGAAAAGGAGGGGAGTGTGCCTAGGACATGGACTGGAGTGGAGCAGGCAAAAGGAGAAAGGGGAGCATGCCAAAGGAGATGCAAGGCAGAGGAGCTGGGCAATAAGAGGTAACAGTAGCAAGCCTAGGTGAAGTTTGGTTGGGGGTTAGTGGGGGGGGGCTCCTAGCTTACTCAAATGACTGTCCTGGACCAGGAACAGGGTGTGAATGTTATTTGAAGGTAAGTAACCCTCTAACTCTTTTTATTTGCTAAACTGGATTTTAGTCTTGTGAAACTGCATATTTTAGATATTTAGCTCTAGCATAGATTTTAGCGGGTTCATTCCTTAATATCTGGCCTGGAGGACAAATACAGCTATGTACATCTCAGAAGCGATGCAAGCTCAGCAGTTCTTGAAGTAGGTAAACTTCAATAATTTGCTCAGTGTAATTGGATTTACTAGCTAATATCTTGGTCTATTGCAACTCCAGATAATCTTAAAACCTAACAATGGCATAAAGAATAATCATTTGAAAATATTTCTTTGCAAAATCCCATTTTAAAGATATATATATGACTTTACTAATGTGAAATTTTAGTTACAAAAAAGAATCATCCCTAGATGTATATTTTAAACTATATTACAATGCAATTAACCCCTTGAGTGCCAGAAGGGTCTACAGTGCTTGCAGTGCGTTGGGTACTCCTCTGGCACTCAAAGGGTTAAAAAGGGGGAGATGCAGTTGTGATAAAATGGATATTACTTCTCCAGTGATATCACTTCTCCATTTCCTATGTTATTCTATGGAGCCTATGCAATAAGATTTCTTCAACTTTGGAGATCTCAGTGGATTGGCTCCATAGAATAACATAGGAACTGGAGAAGGGATATCACTGGAGAAGTCATCTCTACTTTATCACCTCTTTAGCATGCTTTACTGCATAAGCCCCCCCTATTGAGAAGTCTTTTAAGATGAATTCGGTAGATAACGTGATATGGGAAACTAATAAGAAGGGAGATCCAAATGAGTATGAAATAGTGTTGAGAATCACACACTCTTATCAGTTATGTAAAATTAGTAGAGTTTTGGATTAATTTTGGCCCATAATCTTGGAAGATAAGGTTTCTAAGAAAAATAGTTCTGAATTCAGTGATGATAATTTGCAGAAAGAATTTCTTCTTCCTATGAGAACAATGAAAGCCCTGCCCCCCTTGACAAGTTTTTCAGGTTTTTCCCTTATCTTATTTGAAGATTGTCCCTCTCTGCAGTCTACCTGGGCACCTCCCTTCTGATCTGGCTGAGCAGTGTTACATCAGTAAAAGGGGTGGGAGGGGGAGACTTTGTCATTAAATTACTCCTAAACTACAACTCTGACAGAATTGAAATAACACTCTCCAAAGTCCAAATAATATGATGATTAATTAGAGATGCTTTTATTATATAACATTACTATCCCTTTAAAGGTAGTAAGATACTGAAATTTAAAAACTATTGATTTTTCTACTATGTCCATTAGCAGCTCTTCTCTGGGAGAAATAACATCCCATTGGTAAGAGCCAACATACAGTGGTGGGTGCCAGAAGCACAAAACTAGCCCAACCAAAATCTTTCATTTGTCTTGTAATTTACAAATATGTTCTGCTTGTACTTAAATGGCTGTAATAACTAATGAAATGAAAAAAATTTAGAGAAAGCATACTATTTTGGAAAGAAGTCAAACTGCTGCATCAAATGTGGGTAATTTGCCTTTCTACTCTTAGCTCGGTGTGCACAACTTTTTCCAAAACATGTTTTTTCACATTTCTGCCCATTTAAAGGTATTAAAGGGACAGTAATACTTAAACTATTTTATATGTAAACTATTTTATTAAAAAATTATAACAGCTCGAACCTGAATTTTTTAAGTGCAATATCACCTGGTCTGTAGACCATAAATCTCCATAGGATGGTGTCACAGCAGCACCACTGTAAATTTTCAGGCCACTGTAACACTGCACCTAAAAAAATTTAAATATGAGCTGTTATAATTTTTAATAAAATATTTCTCACCAGTGGGAGTACCCTTGTTTTATTCAGGGACATAAACCCTACAACATATATTTTTTTACATCTTAAGTATTACTATCCCTTTAAGGTGCTGAAATATTTTAGAATTTCCTAATGTACTCATTTGCAGTTCATCACCTGAGATAAATAAAACCCCATTGTTATAAGCAGACATACCGTAGTAGGTGCCAGAGGCACAAAACTACACATTTTTATTTTTTGTTATTACCTATCTGCACTAAAATGGTAAATGTAGACAAGATATACTGTTATATTAAGGAGACAACCAGATCAAAGTCACTTGCCTTTTTATTCTAGGCTGGTTTGTGGAAATGTATCCAGAAAGTGGTGATGTTGGAAAAAATGTTTTTTTTTAACATCCCTCCACTTCAAAAATACTGATATCTTTGAAATCCATGGAATTTCCTACTGTATCCAGTGTGTACTGCCAGCTGGAAATAAATGGTACCTCATTAGTATGAAATGACATAGTGTAGGGGTACATAAGCACAAAACCATATCTACCACAATCTGTTTTTTCCTTTCAAATATGAATATATATGTACTTTTGATGGGTGATCCATTGATCAGCTAACATAAGTATATTTTGCAAGTACCCTCACCTGGAAGAAGGGTCTTCCCTCTTTCATGTGTGGTACATCTATCCCCCTACAAAGTGTGCACATGTATGTGTGTGCATGCGAGTGTGTAAATATGTTTGTATGTAAATATATGTATGAGTGTATGTGTTTATGAGTATGTATTCATGTGTGTATGTGTGTATACATGTGTGTATGTGTTTGTATGTGAAGGAGTGCACGTGTGTACAGATGTATGTACATAATGCATACGTGTGCATCTGCATGTGTATGGGTAAGATATGGGTCACCCTGCACACAACATATGGAATTTTGGATAATCACTAGATCACTCAACATGCTCACAATTAACCCTCTGAGTGCAAGTTGAGTAAGCAATGCACTGTAAAGCGATATGTTGCTCACCAACCTAGCATTGAAATGGTTACCTCCCTATCATTCAAGGGTAACCCTTCCTTTTTTCCAATAAATGGGAGGTGAGAAATTGACTATTTAAGAGCCTCCCCATACTTTCTGTGTTAAAGGTCTATGGATTTTGTTCATGTGGGGGGTCTCTGATCATCCACCATGAATGTGTTAAGGTTTTTTTGAAAGGGGGGGTTCAAACAAAGGGATACTCAAATCTGTAAGTTAAAGGGGGGCCAAGATAGGTGTCTTTTGTTCATTTTATAATTTGTATTAACATTGTGAAATAAGGCAAGTGATACCACTTACAAATGAAATGGTATACCAATGATACCACTGACTTTACAATTATCTTTAGTTACACTAGTGATACTACAAAACTTATATTTGAAATAAGATTACAATGCCAGTCTAGCTCCGTTTCAGTTTTAAGCCCTGTGGAATCACTTGTGTAGCTCCATTTCAACTGTAATCTCTGTGGTATCACTAGTGTGACACTAGTGATACCTCAGAGATTAAAATTTGAATTGAACTATGCTTGTGATATCACAGAGCTTACAAGTGATATTGAGCTACACTAATGATAAACAGAGTTTATGAATGAAATGGTGCAACACTGCTGATACCACTAAGTTTAGATTTGAAACAGAACTGCACAAGTGATCCCACAGAGCTTACAGTTGAAATGGAGCTACAATACCAGGAGTGCTCCATTCTAGCTGTAAGCTCTATGGTATCACCTGTATAGCTCATTTTCAAAATCAATATAGTACTATACTATTACAATTATGAGAGGGGGGTTACATAAGGTACATAGTTTTCCCTGGTGTAACCTTACCTCCCTGCCAATCAGGTGAAGTGGTCAGACATGAATGATACATCAAAACTGAGAAAAGGTTATGTACTGCACTGGCATGACTACGCATTCATGATAGATCCTCTATATCACCTACCCTAAGCAAATAAGAGCTTGGGCCATATGAAAGTGAATACCATTGTTTTCCCCTCACAGTGGCCTAGTGGCAGCCCAGACAGGTTGGGGGGTAGGTGTTACATTTAGATTTTTTACATTGTTAGCTTTTTTAGTTATTTCTTTTTTTTATTTATTAGGTTGCTGATAAAGTGGACAGGGCACTGTGGACATCACTGAACCTCCAACATCAAGGAGAGTATATCTTTTTATGTATGTATACACACCAAACCAGGGGTATTAGAAGATGTTGTGGGGACCCCTTCCAGTTTTTGCATGAAGTTAATATGAGGGCTTTGGACCTCATATTATTTTTTATTTTTTTACACATTCTTGACAATTGTCAGAATGTGATTGTGGAATTGACCAGATGGGAATATTGAATGAATCTAAGAATACCCATTTAGCAAATATTTCTGGCTGGAACGGAATCTCAGCCATGTTGGGCCTTATCGGTGTGGGACTATTTGATTAGCCTATATTTGTAAATTTGTAAAAAGGCAGTATGCTAAAATATCAATGTAGGTCATGATGAACAAAAACGTGAAACCTTTCCACCATAATTTCATTACCTATATAACACAAGCTACTTTCTCTTGTGTCAGTTATTAATGGTGTTGAGGTGCTATTTATGGCAAATTGCATAATTTTGCTATATAAAATGACTGCACAAGACAGGTGAGTTAGCTTTTCAGTCTTCCATTTTATACATTAAATGGACCTTAGTGAAATATATACAGTTCCCTTTGCGTATTTTAGTCAAGTGATATCCAAGAGTCCTTATTCATCAAGCTAAGGAGGTACAGTCTTGGAAAGAAACAATTGCACTATAGGGGAAAATTAAAATTGTGAAACCTCCCTTTGATGTAAATTTAACTTTTAACCCTTTAAATGTGAGAGAGGTATCCAGTGCATTTCTTTGCATGTGTTGAAGACCTCTCTGGCATTCAAGGGGTTAAATGCCTAATTTAAATCTATAGGGATTTTTGTTTCCCCAGTTGACTTGCTCCAGAATTGCACCTATATAACCCTCTGAGTGCCAGAGAGATGCCCAAATGCATTGGATACCTTTCTGGCTCTTAAAGGGTTAGCTTGATGAATAAGGCTAGTTATATTACATGTATGTTAGAGAATTCTACAGTGAATTGAGAAACAATGCATTGGATACTTCTCTATCATCCTGAAGGTTCAATACAGGATTAACATTTTATATTTCTTGTTTCATTTCTGTTTTCTATCAGACTAATCTCTATCAATTATTATGTCAACTTTCTATGTAAAGTCTGCTAGACCGTGCTGTGCTGTGAAGAATATTATTTTGTGTATATACAGCTAAAACATTACTAGGATGATTGTCCTTATAATGAAAAAATGCAACTTGAACAGCCCTCCAAAAAAATCTAAAGATAATTATATATTCTGCCACAATTGCCATTCTCTAAATCTTTTTGTTTAGCTTATAACCTACTTTATTATGCACAAATAAGCATCAAACTGTTAAATAACAAAAATACACTTCCCAGTTATTGATCCCAGCTGGACATAGTGTGCTAGGCAAAACAGTGAATACGGTAAGCATTTTTTTCACAATACAATTAGTTACGATTCTTGCTGTGCAAATAATTTTATTATTATGCCCATGTAGTGAGAACAGCTATTTTGCACAAATCATTCATTAATTATACATGATGGTAATGTACTGAGTTTTGTACAGTGGAAACACTTTATAGATGATGTCTGTACTGAATAGAAAATATTACAATACAAATCTGAAGAAATAAAAATAAAAAACATTGAAAAATCACATGAAAACTTTTAAAGAGTTTATTATTCACTGTTTGTGTAATTACTGAATCTCTGGCTATTTGGTTTGCAGATCAGATCAAAGCATCTGGAACTTACAGGATTCATCAAACCATTTTGGAAACATTATGAAAAGAGAGAAAAAGTTTGTAAAAGAGACCTTTTCCACCACTCAGTAAATACTCCTCTTCTACCTGGCCACCCACACTAGAACGGTATCCATTTGAAACTTCGCCGTTCACAACACACATTAAACATGTAGCCTTGTACATGTCGCTGGCATGAAAAGGGCGACATGAGAATCTTGCCCGCATCAAAGGGCAAGATTCTCATGTCATGGGCTAAAGCATCGCATTTAAACTAAGTGAAGCTCGTGGTTCCATTGTTACTTGTAGCTTTAGGACACAAATCGCCAGCAAGATGGTTTCTGTGTCCTATTAGGTTGCCATCCTCACATCTTCTTTGCTATTATCCTCAGCAACCTGGAGCACTCAACAGGATCTTGGTTTGCTAAAGAAGCTTTGGAATTTGTCATAAAAATAAAATTACTGAAATAGTCTGCATATTTGTACTTGTCAGATTTAGCTATTTTGTTGATAAACTATTACCATATCTTTCCCCAATATACAACTTATTTCATATGAATGTAACACCATTTTATTTATTTAGAAAATGTTTTACCAGGAAAAATACATTGAAATTTCTCTCGTTTTTGAGTTTGTCCTGGATAGATTTCAGTAAAGGTTTACATATTTACACAAATATTACATATACATACACATAAAATACATACTAAAAATTATATACACTTACATACTGTTTTTAGATATAAAGAAACATTCATTTTTCAAGTATTTTAGACTGGAAGAAGAGCTGATTTTTTCAGGTAGGTTATTCCAGGTTTTTGGATCTCTGATGGAGAAGGCCGATCATCCAGCTTCTTTCTTGTAATGTGGTATACGCAGTGAGTTGTTAGCATTGGAGGGGAGGTTATAGTTAGTATGGAGAGCTGGAGTAAGCATACTGTTCAGGCAGTCCTGATGCTTTCCAGTGAAGTGGTTGTATACTAAGCAAGAAAGGTGGAAGGCACATCTAAATTTGTGTGTTACAGGGATAGTAATGTTTATAATAAAAGCAGCTCTAATTAATCATAGCAGGGCTCAAAATTTCCAGTCCTGGGCTACTAGCCAGGCCTGAAAAGTTACTCTCAATCAGTTTTCACGCCTAGGCCCACGCATATCCATGCCATTACTGATATGCTACTCAAATGTACTCTTAAGACTAACCCTCAATCATACAACATAAAGGTTATGAAACAAACACCCATACCAAGACACACCTGCAACTCACAAAATGTACATTAGACACACATGCACACCAGTAAAATTGCACAGGAAGGCCACGCAGGGACATTGCTAGGTTCTAAAAAGATTTGGGGCTAGAGTCCATGGAAAAATTTCAACAGCGTCTTGGGACCATAAATCTCCATAGGATGGTGTAGCAACAACGCCACTGTACAATTTCAGGCCACTGTGATATTGCAACTAAAAAATTCAACTTTGAAAATTAATAATTTTCAGGGGGATAAACCCTACAACATATTTTTTTTACATTTTAAGTATTACTATCCCTTTAAATGTTTTGCCTGGTATCACTATTTTTGTGACACTCATGCTTTTTAATTTTAGAAAAGTAAGGTATATAAAATAAAACATAACATTTATTATGTGTGTACAGATTAGAAACTGGGAGTTTCATAATTACAGTAATCTCGCAGTGAGTATATGATATTAATAAATAACACCTTGAGGCACATTGCACACTAATCATAGTAGAATTCACACATGTATTGCTTTAAATTAATATGAAGGTAGACAGAGTTGCTACAGGGGAGTAAATAGAATAACATCCAGTGATAACCCTGATGCACTAGGCCTAGCAGTTCACTCACTTCTAACTTAGCCAGAGTAACAAGACTCCACAGGGCCCTAGGCAAGGTACCACTTTTGCCTCACTCCAATGTCATGCTCCATGTGCAACAATGAACAACATATTCAAAAGCAATGAGTTGTGCACCCCACACCATGGCAAGTGGTGAGTAAATCTCCAGACATAGATTGACACACACACAATAGGGAAGAGAGGTAAAGGGCTTGGGTATGGGCTTCCTCTCTTTTGTTTACTAGTTTTCCAGGTAAAGCAGGAGGCATAATGAGAAGAGGGATTCCAGAGCTACTGCCCAGGTATTTAAGATAAGAATGCGAGAGTGAGTGAGGGAGAAAGAAGGATGGAAGGAGAGAGAAAGGGCAGGAGGGAAAGAAAGAGATGAGGGAGCGGGACAGAAAAGGAAAGAAGATGGATGGACAGAGAGGGAAGGAGGCGGACAGAGAGAATGAATGTCAAGGAGTGAAAGGGAGGTGTGTAGACTGACAGGGCTCGAATCAAATGTTGGAGACGGCTGTTTTTTCTGCCAATGGCATTTTTTGGATGTTAAAGTTAAAGGGATAGTAATACTTCGTTTTATCTTTATTTTATTTTGTAGGCATTAAAAACATGAAGAACAATATAAGTCTTATCTCTCAAACCTTTATGGTTTAAGAGATATTCACAAGCAAAGTTTACCACCCCCCTGTTCAGCCAGAGCAGAAGGGAGGTGCCCAGGTAGACTGCAGAGAGGGACAATCTTCAATTAAGATAAGGGAAAAAGCTGAAAAACTTGTCAAGGGGGGAAGGGCTTTCATTCTTTTCATACAAAGAAGATTGTCCCCTGCTGTTATCTGTCTGGTCTTACAACCAGATTCACATCTGAGAAGAGATGACTTACACTAGGAAAAAGGGGCGGGAGGGGGAAACTTTGCTTGTGAATATCTCTTAAACCATAAAGGTTTGAGAGATAAGACTTATATCATTCTTCATGTTTTTTAATGCCTACAAAATAAAATAAAGTTAAAATGAAGTATTACTATCCCTTTAAGAGATATTTTCATCCATACTCAATAATGAAAACACCGTAAATTGCAATTCAATTGTCTGCGTTAGCTATGAAGATCCGATAAGGGACTAAATTTATTGCAGGAAAGTTAAGACCTACTTTTTTTCTGACTTGAGTCCCTTATCGCATCTTCAAACAGCTGACGCCGAAACTGAAAGGAAAATAAAGTTAAAAAAAAACTAAGTCCTCAGTGGGTGTATTGATATGGGGCCCTAAGCCTAACATCAATACATCCGAGCACTCCAAAACAATGTCAAATGTTAGTAGAATTAACTCCATGAGTGCCAGTGGGGTATAATCACCCTGCTGGCACTCATATGGTTAACCCAACTAAGTAAAAAAAAAAAAAAAATCACATTACAAGTAACACTTACCATTAATCCTTATGTCCAGCAGAGTCCTCAGCATACCGGTCCTCTTCTGTCCTTTCTTCTGTTCTATCTTCTCCTCTTCTGTCTTCTTTCCTCTTGCTGTAAACCCCCCCCCCCCAGAAAAGTATAAGTACAATGCATGAATATCCAGCACACAAATACATAGTTTAACCCCTTGAGTGCTCTCTGGGGCTCAGTAGGGTTAAAGTATGTATTAGTGTGCCGTTGTTCAAATATTAATATTCCTACATGAATATTAAATGTGAAGCCAAATAAGATATTCAGTAATGTCGCTTATAATGGCATCATAAAATATCCCAATAAAATACCGCTGTGTGCGACCTCTGTGGCTGAGACAGTATCATGCAGCAAAGACTGCCCCCTCTTCCGCACAGGCCGATGCCGGTTCCACTCTGAGGGAATTGGAATTGAGACTGCTCTTAGATATGGGCAGTCTTACCTCACATTCCCTCACAGTCATTGGCTGGGATATGTTTATGCACTTCCCAGCCAATCAGTTTAAAGCACAGCCCGCTCAAAGTGGATTGGCAGGGAAGTGCATAAGCATATCCCAGCTAATGGCTGTGAGGGAATTTGAGGTAAGACTGCCCATATCTAAGGGCAGTCTCAATTCCAATTCCCTCAGAGTGGAACGGGCATCGGCCCATGCGGAAGAAGGGGGGGGGTTCTTTGTTGCATGATACTGTCTCCGCCTCAGCCTCAGAGGCCACACACAGTGATTAATATTAAGCAAAGTATTTTATTGGGATATTTTATGATGGCATTATAGGTGACATTACTGAATATCTTATTTGTCTTAACATTTAATATTCATATAGGCAATTAATATTTGGACAGCGACATACTAATAGATACTTTAACCCCTTTGAGCCCCAGAGAGGTATGCAACACATTGCTTTGCAATGTGTTGTGTAACCCTCTGGCATTCAAGAGGTTAAACTATGTATTAGTGTGCTGGATATTGCATTGGACTTTTCCGGGTTGTTTTTACAGCAAGAAGACAGAAGATACAAGACAGTAGAGAAAACAGAAGGAGACAGACAGTGGATGACAGGTAAGTGTAACACTGATTAGTTAATGATCAGGCACCGATCGTTAGCTTTTTTCCTTTGAAGTTCCCAATACTGCCACTATTTTGCGGCATTGAAAATTATTCAAATGACTTACATTTTTACAATTTTACACAGGGACAAAGGTGACTCTCCCTTGTGGTGGCAGTAAGGCACCCTGTATGCCTATACAACTGTCATGTCAGTCTGAAAAAATTATTCAGACAAATTATTCCAAATATTTTTAATATTGTTTGTTGCATGTGCCATTTCTGTTGCAGAGGTGAAATACAATATATATAGCATGAGCATATGTCATTTATCATCTGTATCAAAGGTAATACATTACACAATATGCAGCATGTGTCATTTGGATGTAGCTAAATTAGAAGGAAGAAGGAAAAGTGAGGATGACTGGTGCAGTATCCTTTTGAAACGTCGAAAAGAACAATATTGTACGGCTAGAAGCCGATTTAACCATGTTGTAGTGTTTAAAATAACGACATGAAAACCTCGCTCTGCATAAAAGTGCTAGGTTGTCATGTCGCATAATTAAACGTCCCTGTGTACTGGCCACAACTACCAGCATCCTTACCTTGTGTTGCCCAGCTCTTTAAAGCAGAACTTCCACCTCTTACAAACATGGCCCCAAATAATTACCCATCTGGCTACTAGCTGCTCAGCAGCGCTAGTCGACAGAATCATTACCACGTTAAAGAGAATTATACACTGCTCCCGGACTGACAGGCAGGAAACCACATAGACATCTTTCTATAGTGACAATTGCGCATCTGCACTGTCAGTCCCAGCCTGCTCTAGGAGGCGTTGCTAAGAGCCGTTCAGCTCCAAAAGGGACTGACAGTGCAGGAATGCAGACGTTAATATGGAAAGATGTCTGCTGGGTTTCCTGCCTGTCAGTCCGGGAGCAGTGTATAATTCTCATTAACGCAGTAATATCTCTGGTGGCTAGCTTTAATGAGCAGCTGGTCGCCAGATAGGTAATTATTTGGAGCCATGTTTGTAAGAGGTGGTAGTTCCACTGTAATGCAACAACGTCTCAAAAGGGAACTGACTGGTGCGAGGTGGACTCATGATGACAGCAACACTGGAGATGTAGGCAGCAGCAAACCACAGAACACTGGAGAAGGCAGGACTCAGTCAGTAGATGGATACATCAGCAACTGAGGAAGACTGGTGCGAGGCAGACTCAGGATGACAGCAATATGGATGATTGTAGATGTCTGAAGTCCTTTTTGTTTTTCTAATCTGCATCGAACCTGAGAGCCAATTGAGAGTGCTGGGGGCTAAGTATATTTCCAGTTACTGAAAATACTCTTAGAGAAACCCAGCGCTCCAATACACATGAATCATAAGAAACACTTTATAAATATGCTCCCTTTAAATGTCAGAGCTCTCTAATCAAGAATTCATAACTGATTATCACATAACATCAAATATAACATTCATACAAATATAATATTGGAAATATATACTATACTTGTCCAAAATTTGCATAAAATAATTCGGGTGACTTTTATAAATGAGATATCACTCACTTCGATGTCCTCAAATGTTAGGCTGGGAGATCTTATATCCGACCTTGTTTCACAACCCGAATTCAGTTCAAACGTAAAAAGAAAAATATAACATAGTGTAATCTGAAATAATATGAAAATACAAATGTACAATTCTATAATAAGTATAAAGAGTAGTCTCTCATAAATCTATATATATAAAAGAAGACTTTGTGCCTGGCAAAACACACCCAGGGGCGGCAGTAAAAAGGATTACTGCTGCCATTGGGTGATTCTGTGGGAGTGTGATTTTTGGCCTGCCCCCACTATCCAGCCCGCCCACCACTATCTAAGGCTGAAAAAAAAAATGGCTGCCACACACTCCTACACCACAGACACATGCACATGCCCTCCCACACACACACTAGCAGACACATACACACATATACACACACGCACGCTGAGGATGATGGGAACAATGTTCAAGCTACAGCTGGAAGGCCATGGTCCAATATGTATTATGCAGCTTCTTCATTCCCTGTCTTTGAGCCTACACAGCTCTGCTAATTACTACAAGTGAGCTGATTTCTAAACAATCAGCAGGAGGATACTGGCTTGCTGAGAAAGTGGAAACAACGGCAGAGAGGTGATCAGGCAGTGCAGAGCAAGGCTTCAGCTGAGCTGGTAAATGGCAGAGACATGGATGTGACTGTATTTATATATTGCACAAAGAGAGAGAAAGAGAGCAGGTTGTTTGTCAGTCTGTCTGTAAGTAGAGGTGCCAGTTCCTGCAATCATCTCCATGCTGTACATAGCTCACTGTATAGCATGTATGACAAACTATTTATATATGGTCTGGCATTGTATAGTATACAGTCTGTGTATAAGGACTGGCACTATACAGTATAGGAGGGACAGTCCCTGTTTGACACCCAAATCCCTCTGCTCCTCTGTTTAGGAGATCACACGGTGTGGTGTATATACAGTAGGCTGACCAGACCTCACCTTTAACCGGGGACACATAGGAAATAAGCATATTTCAGGAGTGCACCAAAATCAAAGCAGCCCTGCAGTATGCATTTTTCATATGTGTCACTGGTTAAAGGTGAGGTCTGGTCAGCCTAATGTACAAGTGTATCAGATTGCTTCACATCAGTAAAACCCACGGTAATGTGGGTATAAACTTCTGTATATATCTGTTAAATTAGTCTGTGTAAAAAAATACTTTCATCTTCTTCTAAATCATTCACTTACAGAAAGAGTAACTTAACCATTTCAGTGCCAGAGGAGATGCAATGCATTGCTTACCCCCTGGCACTCAAAGGGTTAAAAATTCTCTACAATGGTCTGGCACTGTATAGCAGTGGTTCTCAATCTGTGCCCTCAGTGGCTATTAACAGGCCAGGATTTTAGAATTTCCTTTTAAGAGCACAGGTGAGTTAATCAATATGACTGAGCCTCTGATCAACACACTTGTGTTCTAGCAGTGAAATTCCTAAGTCCTGGCCTGTTAGTGGCCACTGAGGGCATGGGCTGAGAACCTCTGCTGTATAGTATACAGTCTGCATGTGTCTGTGTATAAGGACTGGTACTATACAGTATAGGAGGGACAGTCCCTGTTTGACACCCAAATCCCTCTGCTCCTCTATTTAGGAGATCACACTGTGTGATGTATATACCAGTGTATCAGATTGCTCCACATCAATAAAACCCACAGTAATGTGGGAATAAACTTCTGTATATATCTGTTAAATTAGTCTGTGTAAAAAAAATACTTTCATCTTCTTCTAAATCATTCACTTACAGAAAGAGTAACTTAACCATTTCAATGCCAGAGGGGATGCAATGCATTGCTTACCCCCTGGCACTCAAAGGGTTAAAAATTCTCTAAAATACACCACCAGCCACGCCCCCAGTAACACCACCGAAAACACAAGTGTCCCTCTTTGGCCATATGAAATGTTGGGAGGTGTGTTACTTACACTGCTCACACTGTATGTATTTATGTTCTGATTTGCAGCTGTGTGTCACTGTTTGTGTTGTCAGTGCATGTGTGTGTATATGTGTGTGTTGCATGTGTCTCTGTCTATCACTGTGTGTACCTTTCTGACACGTACACCCTACGCTATAATTCACTATCATAACATTTATTTTAAAAAAAAGAAACATTTCCTGCATAACATGACGGGCAACGCCGTCCCAAACTGCTAGTATTATAATAAATATCAAGTCAAGCGTAGTATTCCATTCAATATTATAAGGGACTTTGACAGGATGTGTTTTCAACGATCTACATGAAAAAAAAGTATCACTCACTCTACTATATTGTTGCTTGAATGACACCAGGTCAGACAAGCTAATCGCATGTGCAGGGTATTAGTTGGTTGCCCGCACTCAACCACAATGGACCTCATTTCCCAGTATCCTCAGCTTGTATATAGAATTCAAAATGTACTCACAGTTATGTTTCTGCCTGGGAAGCTGAATACTTTCCCAGGACTCGAGAAGAGTATGAGGGAATATTTGGACCACCCTCACTCGGTCTGCATTCAGTCTGGAAGTGGAAGTGAAGTACTGGACGCCGCTTCTGCCCCGACTTCTTAATATTCCTTATGGTTTTATATATTCAGAGTTCATAAAATCAAAACCAGTAGTCAAATAAAATAATTAAATTGATTGAATACAAAATATTAAAACACTTTTACGAACCAGTGTCATACAAATAATCCTCACGGTAAAAACTAAACACCGGAGGTTGAATCAAATAAGAATACCAGTAAATATCCCAACGCGTTTCATGTTAACAAACACTTCATCAGGGGTGTAAATTATTTGAGAGAAGCACACATATATATAGAGGAATTCTATCCTCAAATGGCAGGAGTTAAATTCAAATATCTGTCAATCTCAATTAGCGCAGTTTCAACAATTAACGGCGATCTGTTAACAACTGCAAACAATTGAGATTCAGTTCTTTCAATTGTAACATCATGCATAGAAATTTAACCCATTAATGACACCTTTATTTCCTTACTTTCACTTTACCTTGTGTGAAACATATTTATGCTTCGGTGTCATACATTTTTTAATATTTATGTTCTACTTATTACAAAGATTCATATTATATTCGCATACCAACTATAATAAACATTTAACATGTAATCTCATTAATTAACACATTTATAACATATCAGGTATAAAATAAATTGTAAATCAATTCTGTACTTAAATATAGATTTAAAATTGACTTAAAATCTCTTATTTTCCATAACCAAATTTATCCTCAATCTATTCCTCTTAAATTGTTTATGCAACCCATAATTTATTCTCTCAAAAAACAATTTAAATCGATTCCAATATTTAATCCATTCAGTGTCAATGTTTTAAGTTTATAGATCCACTCAGTTTCTTTTTTGGATACTGTATTCAATCTTTTTCTCCTCTCCAGTTTGGTTTTATTTTATCTATCGCTATAAAAGTTACTCCTGAGGGATCTTTATTATGTACATGTTTAAAATGTTCTGAAACACTGTGTGTATGGACTCCTTTCTTTATATTTCTCATATGTTCTCTTACTCTAATATTGATACTTCTGACTGTTCTGCCTACATATTGTTTACCACAAGGACATTCAATAAGGTAAACTACATTTTTACTTTTGCAATTAATAAAATGTTTAATATTAAAAGTTTCTCCTGTCTGGTTGGATCTAAAGGAATCTATACAGCGTCTACTATCTTTACTAGTTCTACATGTTATACAGCTCCCACATTTATAAAAGCCTTGAAGATCTTGCTGAAAATAAGATTTTTCAGGTCCAATATAATTTATAAAGCTGCGTACCAATTTTTGTTTCAAGTTTTGGCACTTTTTGAAAACTATACTTGCTTTGTCCTGTAGATATTTCCTTAAATCATTGTCTTTCAATAGAATTGGCCAATATTTAGTCATAATTTTCTTGATTTCCATATAATCAGCACTGTATTGGGTAATGAATTTAATCCCTTCCTGTTTTTCCTTTCTGTTCTCACATCCAACTTTTCTTTTCATATTTTTTGTCCTAAAACTTCTTCTCTCGCATTTCTTAAAACACGTTCTTGATATCCTTTTTCTCTAAACAGTTTTTCTGTTTGAGTAATTTGTTGTATACAAACATCATCCTCTGTGCAGTTACGCCTACTTCTTCCAAATTCCCCTCTTGGTATATTGTAAATCCACGGTCTATAATGACAGGTGGTAGGTGCTATATAGCCATAAGTATCCGTAGTCTTCCTATAAGTGCAAGTTTTTATTTCACCTTCTTCAATATATATCCTCAAGTCCAAAAAATTAATTGATTCCTTACTATAGGTGGACGTGAACTTAAGGCCATAACTATTATTATTTATAAAAGTGAAGAATGAAAGTAAGGATTCTTCATTACCTTTCCAAATAAATAGGTAATCATCTATGTACCGTTTCCAACTTATTATCCCAGAATTCTCAGTTTTTTTGAGTCAATAAAAATGCTCTCCCACATTCTCATATAAATATTGGCATAGCTGGGGGCAAATTTGCTCCCCATAGCTGTCCCGGAGAGTTGTAAGTAATATTCTCCTTCCACCCAAAAATAATTTTTCTTCAGGATGAATTCTATATATTTGGTTAAAAATTCAAGTGATAATAACCAAATAAAACAGGTAATGATGTATAAAATAATGTTGTAGGTTTAGTATTTGCATGAAAAATGTTGTTTGAGTGGGTTCCTACTATTTTCTATGTAAGGCATAGCTGTCCCGGAGAGTTGTAAGTAATATTCTCCTTCCACCCAAAAATAATTTTTCTTCAGGATGAATTCTATATATTTGGTTAAAAATTCAGTTTGTGTTTCGTTTATTTCTCCTTTTTCTTTTAACATATGTGAAATGGCTTTTATTCCTGGTTGATGTTCAATAACCATATATAATGATGTTACATCAGTGGTCACCAGATAGTAATCGTCTCTCCATTGAATGGTTTTTAAAAATTCTATTGTCGATCCTGTATCTTTAAGATATGAAGGTATTTGTGGTACTATTTTTTGCAAAAATGTGTCCACGTAATGGGACAGGTTTGAAGTAAGTAATATAAATTGCAGGGATTCTAGGATGAGTTATATTTAAATATTCAAATTCTTTATCAGTAAGAATATTCTTCTGTTTTCCTTCAATTAATAGCTCTTTTAATTCTATTTTGTATTTTGCTGTTGGATCAAATCCCAATTTTTTATAGGTTTTCTCATAGCTAAGTAGCCTCTTCATTTCTTCTACATATTTCGCATTGTCCATAAGGATAATGCCTCCTCCTTTATCCGCTGGTTTGATTACTAGGTCTTTATTATTACTAAGTTTTTTTAGTGCTTCCTTTTCTTTAAATGACAAATTCGTTCTTATTTTCTTTAGTTCTAAATTCTCATCTAGTGCCAATTTCTTGAAGGTATCCAGATAACTATTCGTACTGTTTGGAGGGTTAAATGTCGAATTGACCTTACATTCAGTATGTATATAATTATCACTTGCTTCATGGTTTCTTATTTCAGGTTTATTGATAAAATATTTTTTCAGATGTAGTTTGCGCATGAATTTGTTAACATTTGGACAGTGGTTGGAGGGCAAGAAAGCAACTCCTGGGCTACCAGGGACAATGTAGGCCACACAGCCCTCTTGTTATCCCAGAAAGTCAAGGGATCTGTACTTGGGACAAAGAAGGTTCCGCAAGGTAAGTCTTAACCTCAATCTCAGCACTTTTTGTATTAATGGGGAGCTGTTTGTTCTCTCTGAAGCATGATCTGTCCATTGCCTCAGTATAAAAAGCAGCAGCTGCTCCACCGGAACAGGATGAAGTGCTTCTGGTGCTGCTAATAGGTCCCGGAAGACCACCACACTCCTCTAGCTCATCTTCGGAATCTTCTCCCGCCTCCTGTGACTGCATTCTAGTTTTTTTTTGCCTCTCACGCACCCTCGCTATCAATTTTTCCCTTCCAGGCAGTGAGGGAATTGGAACAAAGTGTCATCTTGCCTTTGATTCAAGGATCACAAGTTGTGGCAAGCATTAACTCAGGACAATTGTCCATGTGCTCTTCCATGCACTGAGTCAGTTTCTTCTTCAGCCTCGTTAGAAGAGCAGCAACATTGGGAAGTATATTACCCTCAGCACCAGGCAAGCGTTCCCTATGGGAAAGGAAATTGTCCAATTTTAAGTAGAGAATATGAGGTAATTGGTTGGAGACTCTGTGTACATTACATTCCCACTCATCCAAGATATCATCCCACATAGAGAAAGATAACTATATCTAGTTTCTGCGCATCTGCTGTGGCTAGTAATATTTCCATTTTCTCTTTTGATCATTTTCATTTTCAGCAGTAAATTCCTTGTATATTTAAGATAGTTTAGGAGTACTGGAATACAAGGTTGTAATTATATGTCAATAAGCGTTCTATGTTCTGGAGCAGCAGCTACCCCCTACCTAACACAAAGGGTCAACCTGGTGACTTGTCCAAAGAATTATGTATCTTATGAAAAAAATGGAAATTTATTTATTGAGGTGTTGAAAAGCACCTAAACCTACTGTGATTAATCTGCTCAGAGTGATGTTTACAGTGATCTGTTAGATGCAATCATCTTATACATTTATGAAATTCAATTTTCCACCCCAGACCTAGATGAATGTGAGGAAAAAGCATAAAGTAAGGATAGACATCCCTGTCAAGGATGTTAAGGTAAAGCTAATTGATGCCACTACTTTTTCTCACATCCTTTCCACATAGGTTCCCCCAACAAATTAAGGCCTTGATCCAAATGTTGGAGACGGCAGTTTTTTTCTGCCAACGGCATTTTTTTCAGCACAGTAAGCTATTCAAATGTCTGTGATGTGAAAAAATACTGGCAAAAAAAGAGCTGTTGTGTGTTAAAGTTAAGAGGTGTTTTCATCCATTAAAAATGATGAAAACCCTGTAAATAGCAATTCAAATGTCTGAGTTAGCCAAGAAAAGGCGATAAGGGACTCAAGTAATCACATGAAAGTTAACACCTATTTTTTTTTTTAATTTGAGTCCCTTATCACCTGTAAAAAAAAACAAAAAAGTCCTCAGTGGCTTGACATTTCTTTAATATGCCATATCACAAGACCTTAGGCTGTCATTCAGTTTCTCAGGTTTATATTACAAACTTTCTTCCTTTCCAAGTGATCGAACAGTGAATCAAATATCAGTAAGCTCAGGGAACTTATAAAAAGATGGTCAAAAACTGAGTTCTGCCATAAGTGGATAAGAATCCTGAAAAAATGCTCATATTACCTAATGCTCATCATGGTTGAGAAGGTAGTAAATACTTAAAAGTTCTAAGACTTGATATTAACTTGTTAAAAGAAGAACAAAGTGAAACAAGATCAGACATCTACAATAGCTGGTTAGCTAATTTAGATATCAAATTTAACAAATACCAAGTGATAATAACCAAATAAAACAGGTAATGATGTATAAAATAATGTTGTAGGTTTAGTATTTGCATGAAAAATGTTGTTTGAGTGGGTTCCTACTATTTTCTATGTAAGGCAGGACTGCTGAAGCTCTCTCTCCCCATTTGACATTCTTTCTTAATTGATTTGGCAGGAACAAGAATATTTTCAAGGTCTGGTGAGTTGATCCATGAAACCCAATCTCAGTGGCTTTTTCTCATCTCTTATAACAGTTGTCTACAGTAGTGGCTGATTATAAGAAGGCTCACATGTATTATTGGTTGACAGATGTTACAGATCAATCTATGAGACATAATCAAGAAGTACACAGAACCAAAAATAGATAAATACATATCTGAAACATAAATAGTGATATTCCTCAGCAGTAAATTGCAAAAACTTTGTTTCTGTTAGTTCTCAGTGAAAATCCATTTCTGTACGTCTGTTTTCTGAAATCCTAGGGAATCTCCCTAAGGGTAAGGGGCATACCAGACATGGGCACCTTGGTTTCAGGAGATAGAGAGGCCCGAAAAGTCAAAAACTTATGTTTGGGGTTGGTTCATATTCTTTAGGGAATTGCCTTGCATATTTAGTGCTGGACAACCTTAGGTGGAGTCAGCTCAATATGAAAATAGGTATTTATTCTTTTATAAAGGTACTAGGTAGCTAAATAGTGATATTCCTGAGTAGTAACAAGCTGAAGAAAAAGCAAATGCTGAGCTTTTGTTCATTCACAGTGAACATACACTTCTGTGCTTCTCATAGCTGAAATTTACAGCAGAATATCCAATTAAGCACTTCCATTTCACAGAGGGACTTATAGAGTATTTTCATCAGACACTTTGGGGGGGATTCACTAAGGCATGATAAAGAGGTGATAATAACTTCTCCAGTGATATAACTTTTCCAATGCCTATGTTATTCTAAGGAGCCAATTCACTAAGAATTTGAGAACTTTAGAGATTTTAGTGCATTGGCTCCATAGAATAACATAGGAACTGGAGAAGTGCTATCACTGGAGAGGTTAACTCCGCTTTATCACCTCTTTATCATGCTTTAGTGCATAACCCTCCAAGTATTGAAATGTTTTTCAAAAGAAAAAACAAGGGACACATGCTGAAGAAAGAATGTTGCTAATTACATGGGAAAACATAGAAAAAGACACAAACGTTTAAGATTTCTTAGTATTTAATTTGTCTAAACATATCTCTCCTCAGTAAGGAGTTAAGTTTGTACCAGCCTACGTTCAGACATAGTAACATATTAATATGGTAAATTAGGTTGAAAAAAGACACAAGTCCATCAAGTTCAACCCTTGCCTGATAACCCAGAGACATGAGAATTATATAGCTTTCCTCCTACCAAATAGGTTAGTCTTTGTCAGACCGTCCTGATTTGCCTACTAATCACAGTATAACCCTGTATGTTCCCTTTTGAAATAAATGTATCTAATCTTCTGTTAAATGTATCCATTGTATCTGCCATAACCACATCCTTGGGCAAGGAATTCCATAATTTAACAGCTCTTACTGTAAAAAAAACCCTCCTCTGCTGAAGTCTAAACCTCCTTTCCTCTAATCTCAAGGGGTATCCCCTAGTCATTTAATCAGGCCTTGGAATGAATATCCCACGACAGAGATCCTTGTATTGACCTCTCTTATACTTGTACACTGTCATAAGATCTCCTCTTAGGTTTCTTTTCTCTAGAGCAAATAAACCAAATTTGTCTAGTCGTTCCTCATTCGTCAAGTCCTCCATTCTCTGGATTAATTTTGTTGCTCTTCACTGTACCCTCTCCAGTTCTATAATATCCTTTTTCAGTGTCAAAATTATATTATCCACTCTTGCTTCAATACCCCTTTTTATGCGACAGGACTTTGTTTGCTTTTGCTACTGCTATTTGACACTGGCCACTGCTTCCAAGTTTGTAGTATACAAGGAATCCCAGGTCTTTCTCTAGCAAGGAGTCCCCTAAAATGATCCCATTACGTTCATAAGCAGCATTAGGATTTTTTCTTCCCAAATGTATCACTTTCCCACATTAAATGTCATATTCCATTTGGTTGCCCAATCTGCCATTTTATGTAAACCCTCTGTAGACAGCAAATATCCCGTTCTGAATTAAATACCTTGCATAATTTAGTGTCATCTGCAAACATTGATATTTTGCCTTCTATTTCTACATAGTAACATAGTAACATAGTAAATTAGGTTGAAAAAAGACACAAGTCCATCAAGTTCAACCTTCGCCTCATACCTCAGTAACTGAGAATTTTATAGCTTTTCTGCTACCAATTAAATTAGTCTTTATCAGACTTTCCTGATCAGCCTACTGATAAACAGTATAACTCTGTATGTTCCCTTTTGAAAGAAATGTATCTAATCTTCTCTTAAATGTATCCATTGTATCTGCCATAACTACCTCCCTGGGCAATGAATTCCACAATTTGACAGACCTTACCGTAAAAAAAACCTTCCTCTGCTGAAGTTTAAATCTCCTTTCCTCTAATCTCAAGGGGTGTCCCCTGGTCACCTGATCAGGCCTTGAAATAAACAGCTCACCGCAGAGATCCTTGTATTGACCTCTCATATACTTGTACAATGTGATAAGGTCTCCTCTTAGTTGTCTTTTTTCTAGAATAAATAAACCAAGTTTCTATTTCTATTTTCAAGTCATTTATAAAAAATGTTAAAAAAGCAGTGGATTTAGTACTGAACCCTGAGGTACTCTACTCTCAACTTTAACTGAATTGGAGAATTGTCCTTTTATAGCCACACACTGTTCCCTATCCTTCAACCAGTTTTCTTTCCAATTGCAAAGGTTATCCCCTAGCCCCAATTTCCTTTGTTTATACTCCAGACTTCTGTGTGGCAATGTATCAAATGCCTTTGTAAAATCTAGATCAGTGATTCTCAACTCCAGTCCTCGTGGCACACCAACAGGTCATGTTTTCAAGATATCCCTAATTAATCACAGTTGAATCAATCACAATGACTGAGCCACTAATTACTCCCCTGTGATTAAGCAGGAAGAACCTGATAACCTGCACTGTTGGTGTACCCCGAGGACTAATGTTGAGAAACACTGATCTAGATATACTACATCAACTGCCTTACCATTATCTAAGATTCTACTTCTTCATAGAAGCTGAAAAGATTAGTTTGGCATGATCTATTCCTCATAAAAACATGTTGATTCCTGCTAATAATCTTATTTTTGGTGGTATAATCCTGAATATTATCCCTTATTATTCATTCTATCAGTTTTCCCGCTGCAAGGGTCAAACTCACAGGTCCATACATTTCCAGTTTTTGTTTTAGTTTCCTTCTTAAACAGTGGCACTACATTGGCTCTACGCCAATCTTGTGGCACTGAACCTGTGATGGAAAAAGTAATTTTATAAGTTTAACAATGTTCTTATAATGCATAGAAGGAAGTGCTTGTGGAACTTACCGGTAAATCATATGTAAAATGTCATTGGCATGATACCAATCATTTTCTAAATTCAATCAATGACAGTTCTGAGTCCAGATCTTGAAGTATAGACCTGAAACATGCAATCTAGGCATTGGGAAGCTTGTGAAGTATTTTGTTTAGAGGAATAGGGTTGCCAGCAGAAGCAGGCAGTCAGCATCTAGCTTCCAGTAAAAGCCAAGTAGAGAGGCTTGAGGTACAGCAGGTAGCTCATCTTTAACCTGGGAAATATACTGTCAGAAACAGTGAAGGATTGGGTAGTTTATGTTTTTCGCAAGGCTCATTCCTTTCAGCTGGGTGAGTTTCTGTTAGCAAAGATGTTTTAATAAGTAATGATCTCTCAGAATGATGATCTTGTTTAGTTTTCAGCAGTAATGGATTCACATGACAAGTGTTAGACAGGCAATTGAGTTACATTTTGATGAATTTGTGTACCATCCATATATTTAAGTTTTAGAATTTCTAGACTGGAGGCAAATCACTTTTGAACACATTGCTTGTGAAAGTCAAGTCTTGTTAGAAATTCATCTGGTTCTAAAATGCTTGCTAGGTTGCTGAGAGAGCTCAGTGGTAAATTCCCTGTTCAAACCTCAAGGTTGCAGGTTCAAATCCAAGGAGGGCCAACTCAGCACTTCATCCTTCAGAGGTCGATAAATGAGTACCATTGATTGGGTAAAAATAACATCAATTATTCAGCTATCGATTTGGTTAATTGCGAGAGCGTGCGCTAAAAGCGCATTGAGTCCCAGTGGCGCTATATAAATACTAGTTATTATTATTAGTCTTTAGTTCAATGTGTGTACTGACAAAGTCTACTTTGATCATAGGAAGAACATGTACGAGACATAATTTATGTGGCTGCTGATTTATTTGCCTCTGATTGGAATGTGTGTAGTTTCTGATTTATTTGCCTTGTGATTGAATGGTGGTAGGCTCATTCTGTTAATGTGATCTAGATCCACACCACATTCAAGGTATAAGGGAATATCTTGAGGCATTATGGAGAAAGAACAAGTTATTTCTTTCTGGTGCGCCCAAGCAGGACTAGATGGAGGTAGATGCCTGCTTGAGTGAGCAGAGTTTTGCAGTTATTCAGCTATCTTTGCACTGTTTCTTCATAGAATTCCCACAGCCCATATTTAGGGTGAGAGCTGTAAATCTTGTAGTACTATTCACAATGCACTGGAAGAAGATCCCACTGAGAAAAAGGAAGTCGGCATAACAAATGTCAGAGCCTAAAACCAAAATCACTGATTAACTGGTTGGAAGAGCTGGTGGTAAACAACTAATGACGCGGTGAAAAAAGCCAGGAACTACCAGGTTAATAATACTGAAAGATCTCTTATGTGACCAGTATAGTAAACGACCCTCTTCAGTAAGCTCTTTGACCTAAAACTTCCACTCACCCTCATCAGTTGAATTGCTTCATTGGAAAGGAGGTCAGAATTTATATGTATGAGTGTGTGGTCATAGACAGAATCTTAATATAAAAACAAGCAGAGACTTTACTGGAAGCATAAGGCTTTGGATAGATGGAACTTTAGATAGAAGTTATTCAATCTTCATCCAGTGGCTGACTCCAATTATTAAAATTCTGATCAAATGATAACTAAATCAACCAGGTTCAAAATATTAGTCTATTCAAATTCTGAACTGGAGGACACAAAGGAACACAGGTGTTGTTTGGATGCCAAGTTCAAGCCAGGAAGTCAATCATCTAGAGTCTGGTACACATGGAGAATGCAGATAGTGGTGTCAGTGGAAAGCTAAGGTCTGAGTTACTAAAGAACAGGAGTAACAGAGAGCACCCTGTCACACAACAGGTAAGCAGAATCAAAACAGCAACACTGGATGAGTGGCTACTGACTTCAATAGTCTAGGGAGGTGGAACAAGAAGAGGCAAATATAAATAGAGGGGAAAGGTTCTGATAGGAGAACAGGAAACAACCAGATGAAGTGCAGCAACTTAATTCCATAAGTAACCAAAGACAGTATGTTTTGGCAGCAGTGTTAGTGGGTCAGCTCTATGAACCACTGGTCTAGAGGACATTAGACACTAGGACTTTTCACTATTATTTTCAGCTCTGTAACACTCGTCAATGAGCACCAAGGATCTGACCACAAAGCTCACAAAATGTTGTCTTATGCCCCCTCTGGCTCACTATTTGCCAAGAAGCACATGTTGACACTAATACCTTGCCAGTAGCTCCTATGGAGAGTGATATGGACCAGAAATCCGAGACGCATAAAGAAAAAAGATTGCAGGTTACTCTTGTATTGTTTTTTTCTAGTTTATCTCTACATGGTATAGCAACTAATATCAAGTTAGTGTTACACAACCCTCTGGTCCTTTAAAGAGTTAAGTCAGCTTTAGAAAGACAAAAAATGAAATTTCTTTCTAAAAGTGAAGCTGGTATACTGTAGTCTCTCAACCTGAATTTTCAGTGTTGATATAATTATCACTTTATATATTGAAAACACCATGATTTTATTGACTTCTAATGTGAGACACTACTAGAAATCCATAAGCCACAATGAACAGGAGTCCAATAATCTGGAGAAAATATATTTTAAAGGGATGGTAATACTTAATTTATGGAGGCTATAAGATTGTAGGTATTAAATAAATAAACAAAGTATCCATGTATTTTTGCAATTACTTTCATAGTTTGAGTAATCTCGATTTAAAGTTTACCCCTCCCGCCCCTTTTAGCTATGTCACTGCTCTAGCTGCCACACTTGGATTCTGGCCTGAGGAGTGGACGGAGCATCTGGAGAGCCGAAATAGCAGTGGTTACAAAGGAAATCTTCATGACGATGGTCTACAACAGTAGTTCTCAACCCATGCCCTCAGTGGCCACTAACAGGCCAGGAATTTCGCTGCTAGAGCACAGGTGTGGTAATCAGAGGTTCATTCAAATTGATTAACTCACCTACGCTCTGACAAGGAAATCCTCAAATCCTGGCCTGTTAGTGGCCACTGAAGGCATGGGCTGAGAACCACTGGTCTACAAAGTGGGCACGGCTTGAGGCAGTAGACCATTGTCATGAAGATATGTATCCACTGCTATTTTGACTCTCCAGATGCTCCATCCGGTCCACAGACCAGAATCCAAGTCTTACAGCCTCCATAAATGAAGTATTACTATCACTGTAATGCTCATGGCACTGTGCAGACATTTTAGTATGTAAACCTATAATGTGTTTAGGAGGAAAACATAGGGCTTTGTTTTCAAAGTAATTTGATCATTAACTCTTTGAGTGCCAGAGGTGTATATAACACCTTTTGAAGGGTTAAAGAGATACTTTTGAACAGAATGTGACCATGTCAAAAAGAAACATAATATAGCAATCAAAATGACCCCCATTCTGAATTAATACAATTTAGTTCCTTGCTCCAATCTATCTATTATGGCAAATGCACTTTGTATGAAGTATTTTCTTATTTGACTTTTGACATACAATTATTACATTAAATCTTATTTCATTATTCACTGTATTGCATGTACTTACTAGCCATCCCATCTATTCTAGGATCTATTGTTCTGCACATTTGGCAGAATTGTGCTTATTTATTTTCTTTGTGCTTATGGGTTTTACTGTACTGACAATGCACGGCTTGTTATAAGTATAAATTAACAATTCCTTTACTGCTCAACAGCAACTTGAGAACATATTAATTTTAAACTGGACTGAAATAACTTGGTACTAGTTAACTAAAAAAAGTAAACTGTTCTGCATATTTATAAATTACTATAACCCCTACTCTTAAATCTGTTCAGCATTGAAGAGGATGAAGAACGAAATGCAAGTATTGTAACAGTTAAAACATAACCTTTACTAGTACAGCTTTAAAATTTAAGAATCAGCTTATTATATGTTAAAAGTGTTATAGTGTGGAGAAAGCCCAATCTCTAATACCATCTATAAAATCAGTTCAGTGTATAGGGGAATAGAACATCTGAATTTCATTGCTTATTAAGGGAAATATATAACTAATTCAGCAACTCTACCTCCAGTTTATAGAACACTAAATATTAAATTAGAGAGTGGATAGGAGCTGTCCCTATAGCCCATATGAGAGTATGAGCTCTAATTATTATTTCCAGACTGGGATTACAGACCTGGTGCTATGTCCCTTAGTCACATCAAAAATACAGAAAAGAAAGAAATTAAACGCTAAGCATTTATAGCAGTAACATTCAACTGCAGTGACCTGTGTACATTATAAATCCTTAATATTAGATTTGCATGCCTGGATTAACTCCTTGTTTGCTGACTATGAATGTTGCCACTTGTGGTTGCAGCTTCCTCAGGGTCTCTTAACTTACAAAGCTCCCAGTAAGACAACTTATTTAAAGGCCTTCAATGAGTGGTGGTACCTTATTGCATCACTAGTGTTACCACGATTGGTCAGTTTTTTCAAGGCTACTAAATATGAGCCTCTGAACCACTGAGCAATTTGATATTATTATGTTTTTTTCTGTTATTGTCAGGCTTCCATTACTGTCTGGGAATATGCAAGTCTTGGTCATCCAACACCTGGCTGAGCAAATGTATATCTGCACATGAATTTTGCAGGTTTTGCACAAGATTTTTCCTAGCTTTGTGCATGAAGTTTGAGACTGATGCTCTTCTGCTAAATCCTGACAACAGAACGTGTGCTTCCCATGGGTGTGCTTGATTACACACACACTCACAGGTATTTAGACATGCTGAGCACTTCTTCCAGTGCTCAATTGTCTTGGCCCTGTACCTGGCACTTAGCTCTTGATCAAATTAATCATTAGACTAATGGTCTGGATACAAATTTGCAGTCGAAACGCTTTACCATTAAAAAATTTTTATAGAAAAAGAAATAAAATAGAATAAAATAACAAGTGTATAAATACTTCCTATGCGTTTTGTGAGAGCCTTTCATTTCATCAGGAGAATTACAAAAGAACTTGTATCATAACTTTAAAAGTATTTCCATAATGATCAACTAACAACTTGCAGGATGATAGGCTTGTAATATACCTCTTTAATTCCTGCCTTAACCTTGGTGTTCCCATTCAACTCCATTGTATGTGGAAATTAGTTTTTTCTATTAAGCGGTGTTACCCATACCTCGCTCCCACATTGAAAGCATAGGTGAACATAATCAAAATAAGCAATCAGACAAAAACATCCCTCAGCAGTTAACGCAAGGGTTAATATGAGAATGAGGCATGGGTAACAGAGCACTCCATAGACTGAACTCACGGCCACACACAATGGAGGTGAATGGGAACACCAAGGTTTAAGGGATAGTAATGTTTCACAAAAACAGCAGCACCAATTAATCATCATAGTATTTGGCCCATGGAGAGTTTTATTTCAGTTGTCAGAGATGCAGTTCAAGAGTAATTGAATTATAAAGTATCCCCCTCCATTTACCTAGTGTAAGCTTCCTCCCCCTCAGATGTGGAATCTGGTCCTGGGACCAGACAGCTCACAGCAAGGGACAATCTTCTTACTGTGAGCAGAAGGAACACTCTGCGCCCGTTGACAGGTTTTTCAGTTTTTTTCTTTATGCTCACTGAAGAATTTCCCTCTCTGCGATCCATCCGGACAGTCTTGCTGTTCTGAGGCAAAGCAGTGTTACATCAGTAAAAGGGGTGAGAGCGGGATACTTTATGATTCAATTACTCTTGAGCTACAACTCTGACAGTATTGAAATAACACTCTCTGTGGCCCAAATACTATGAAGATTAATTGCAGCTGCTTTTATTGTGAAAGATTATTGTCCCTTTAAGAGAGGAATCAAAGAGAGGTTACAAACCTATCATGCTACAAGTTGTCAATTGATCATTACGAAAACACTATTTAAAGTTATGATACAAGTTCTTATGTAAATCCCCTGATGAACTGAGAGGCTTTCACAAAACATGCACACTTGTTATATAATTCTATTTTATTTCCTTTCTATAATAAATATTTTATCATAAATTTCTAACACTGTTTGAATTTGTTTCCAGATCATTAGTCTCCGGATCAATTTGATCAAAATAGATTTATTTCTAGCCTATGGTAAATGGGGTACTATTTACTTGCCTGGTATTTCAATTCCTGATGGTATTACCCTTAGAGGGCTCATTTGTCCTGCATGTTTTTATACCCTCTAAGATCACCCTAAACAAATTAGGATGAAATACATGAATTTCCCATGGATATTCTGTGGGGGATCGAAGTACCCTACATACAGATGAGATATGGTCTGGGCTTTGAATACATCACTTTTTCTGTGAATATAAGCACACTAGATAGGAGTTTTGTCACTAACAGATGCTGCTCACAAATGGTTTTGCACTCTTCTACCTTTTTATAAGGATTTAAGAATGTCCTTGATTAAGAACAGGTGAGTCAATCAAATTAATGAAGCACTGATGTGCTTAATTGGGGAAAACATTAAATCCTGGCCTGTTGATGGGCCTTGAGGACTTAACTTGGACAGCCATGTACTAGATGGTTCTTGTGGATGCGTTACTGTGGATACAAAAGAAGAAGCAGCAGTCCTGAGGCATATCTATTGACATATATCTATCTGCTCCTTGTGTCTGTCATTATAAGACTTTTTGTTTCCCGCATATGGTACCTTTTGAATTTTGAGAGCATTGATTTGTTCTTTATTAATTTTACTATGACTGGTTCACATATCTTAGTCATTGTTGGTAGACAGTTTTATTTTCCTTTAGGTGAGGTGCAGAAGTGACCCAATGCTTTCTGAATCAAGACATGGGGGAGATTCACTAAGCGGTGATAAAGAGGTGATAAAGTAGAGATGACTTCTGCAGTTTATCACTTCTCCAGTTCCTATTTTATTCTATAGAGACTATGCACTAAGATCTCCAAAGAAGAAATCTTAGTGCATAGTCTCTATAGAATAACATAGGAAATGGAGAAGTGATAAACTGGAGAAGTCTTTTCCATCTCATCACCTCTTTATCACTGCTTTATCACCACCTAGTGAATCTCCCCCATGATGTTTTGAATGTTGCCATGTAAGCAATGGCCCAATGAAACAATAGCATTCATTATTACCAGGGCCACATCTGACATGATCAGCGTCCAACTATGTTTCTGATTGACACATTGTCTTTTAAAAGTTGGAGCCATTGATCATGCCAACCTTTAGATCATAACTAAGAGTTCCCATACTCAATCCACATTGATCAACTGGCAGGACACTGGTGACTATATATTTTCCCATTCTGTAGGTTTTGCCTCCTTATGTCTTTTACAGTCTCTATACTTTACATATATTTTTTTTATATTTTTGAACACAGAAAACAATTTTGTACTCCACACCATGGTTCAGCTATAGAGTCAGTGTGATCATTCTGATATCTGACCATCCTTGTGTCAATTCAACAGCCCATAGAAAAAGTCAAAGAGCTGAGTAAAAACCAAGAGGTCATCCATCAAGGCTAGAGCAAAGGAGTTTTAAAGAAGAAATTTCACCTGTGAGATTCCTTCTCCCAGGTGAAAAAGAACAAGCTAAATGAAGTCTGAATTGTGGGTTTGTTTTTAAATTAAATTGTTGTGCTTACTCTAAAACTTGAAGATGCTGACATCAAATTGAAATGCTGTCCATCCCCTCGACCATGATATGCCACCCACCACCCAATACAGAACAATATGATCCCCCACGCTAAGCGCTGGCCCCAGAGAGAAGGGGCAGAAGCAGAAAGGGACTGGTGGAGGGGAGCGCTGCCAATGATGCTGCACAAAGCCAACATGGCAGTGCTCTCTCTCACTGATACCATACTCAATCAGACAGTGTAGGGAGACAAGAAACATTTCATAATGGTAAAACAGTCTGTTTTGGACTGAAACAGCATTTTTTTAAATATTGCGCAAGGGTTTCAGTATAAGTTATAGTTCTGCTTTGACTAAAACAAAGGCAGTGTTTTTTTTACAGTTAGGGCAGTAAAGTTATACAGTTCTTTGTTTTAGGATGCTGTGTTGATAGATACCTTAGTTGAATGGATACGTTTCTAGTGCAGAATAATATTGAGAATTGTGACAGTTGGTTTCAAAGCAGACAGGATGTTGATCCAGGGAGATGTCCAACAGCCTCTTGGAATCAGGAAGGAATTTTTTTAACCACTTAGGTTTAATTGGAAATGGCTTAAGCAGGGTTTTTTTTGCCTTCCTCTGGGTGATATGATGTGAAATGAATGTAATGGACACATGTTTTTCCAGCATCATCAACTATGCATGCTAGTTACTATGTTACCATGTAATCTTGCACAGGCTACCCAATGTTGTGATGTTTCTTTTCTATGCCATTCCCACTACTGCTTATCATTAAACCCTTGGATACTACAGACTTCTTCAATGAATTGCATAGCATTCAATGGTTTAACCCACTGAATGTCAGAGGGGTGTCCAACTATTTTTGCATTGGCTGTCAAAGGGTTAAAACTTTTAGACGCATTGTTAAGTGTATGTATTTTCAAGATGTATTTTCAAGACATAGTGAAGCTGATATGCTAAGACCCTGGCTAATTGTGGGGCAAACCAAACTGCACTACAGGGGACAGATAACATTATAATTAATTTGAACAGTGCTCTTAACCCCTTGAATGCTAGAGAGGTCTACAAAGCTTTGCACAACAATATTTTGGAGACCTCTCCAGCAACCAAAGAGTTAAAAAAAACCTCAATTTAAATAAAGGGAAGTTTGGGAATTTTTATTTGCCCCTTATAGTACAATTGATTGCTCCAGCATTGCTCCAGTTCTTCATACATCAGCCTCAATAACTCTATATTGATGTGTCCAAAGAGAACATTTAATGAGGTAAGATGCTGCTAAATTCAAGCATGTAATGTAGCTGTTATAATTTCACAGTTGCTCTATGATAAAAAGTCAAGAGGTAAAAAATAAAATCTTATCAATATAAACAGGCTCTGCTCTCTCATTTATTCCACCCAAGTCTCATCAGTGTCATCCTAAATTACGTTCAAATAAAATATTCCTTGCTCCACTGAACAGTTCCACCAGAGTTGATTGGTGTTAAGGATTAAAAGAAAAATGTATAAATGATAAAGAAATGCCAAGTTTGATTAGACTAGGCAGGAAAATGCTGATGTGTACAACATTTTAAGTTTGTGACATAAACATTTATTTTGGAAAATATTGACATTAAACATAAATGCAGCAGAAATAAAATAAACCAATGTTAATCTACAGCATCACATTTAAAAAATGTGTGTCTTCATTTTAGTTATATTTCAGTTTCGGTTATGACCATCTCACTGTTCACAGTTACCTCAGAAATTACATCAAACTCACTGCTTTCCTCTTTTCATCAGGTGGCTCCTTTTGGGCTCTATAGCATGCAAAACAAGAACTTTTTTTTTTTAAAGAGGAACAAACATCTCTCTAATACTAACCCCCCACACACATGCACACATGCACTTACCTTATCATGGCCAGAAAATTCTAGTAGAATCACACTCCTCTGGCACTCAAAGGATTAATAACATGAAAATACCCTGTGTGTTAATAATATTTATGAGGAAGAAAATGATGTTTGGGATCTCTGTGGTGTTTGCTAGTATTTTCCTTCCGTATCAAAGCTAGGGAGATGACATATAAAAAGAAGAAAAGGACAGGGTGGTCAATAGTGAAATAATGTCAAAAGGAAATAAGTCAAATAGAAACACAATATATAAATATATTCTCACAAACTGAATGGTTAGATCTGGAAGGTTCACTATTGAAATGTCGCCTTCTGTTTGGCGACCTACAAAACGGCGCATTAAAGATGTTGCCTGGTTGAAATGGGAGGCATCAGAATGTAGTCTGCATGAAAAGGGCAACATTCTGATGTCGGTGGGTTAAGTGTCGAGTGGTTGAAAAGGGTGACATCAGAATGTTGACAACAATGGTGCTCATAGGGTAAATGTAAAGAATCACAAAATTCTTCTTAAGAAGAAAGGGCCCCTAATGGTGCCTGTAAATGGATAAACACCTCTATATCTTATACTGTGTTTTATATATTCACAATGGACGTGGTTGTTGGGGGCATTTGCCAACAAAGCAGCTAACAAGGCTTGCAAAGCGATTAACCTGTCTTTGCTCAGGTACACCTTCAGTTGAAAAATAGAGTTTAGTCCAAATGGGGAGGGAAAAAAATGGTGCTGCTCCAAATTCTCATTAATAAAATCGAAACATAGTTCTTTTTTTTTTTTTGCTTTATAACTGCATTTTTGCACAGAATTGTTATTTTTAATTAATTTATTTTTATTAAACCGATTTTATTAATGAGAATTTGGAGAAGAACCACTTCTTTCCCTCCTCTTTTGGACTGAACTCTATTTTTCAACTGAAGGTGTACCCCCCAACAACCACGGCCATTGTGAGTATATAGAACACTTACTATAAGCTATAGAGGTGTTTATCCATTTATAGGCACCATTGGGGGCCTTTTTGTGTGCTTTCTTCTATGTGTTTCTCCTTGGTGGATGGATAGATGAGCAGCCCTAGTACCTGAACTATAAGAGAGCATTTGAAGTTCTAACTGTGATGCGGCAGTATAAGAACAGTGACAGCGCAATAATCCAGAAAGCACATATGTGTTATTCTGGAAATTATATTTGTGAGTATAAGTCCTATAGAAAACTGATTCAAAGCATGATTTGTCTAAACCTTAAGATAATACACTAGGAGAGCCTCTGGTTTTCTCTCTTTTTTCTGAAAATTCTTCATAAGTTCTAAAAATAATGTTGCCTGCTATGTACAGTGCAAAATATTACAATAAACAGTTTTTATTACCAGTCATTGCTCTGCGCTCTTCCTCTGTCCCTTCTAGCTGCCCAGCGCTCTTCCTCTTCTCCTTCTCCCTGCCCCGTGTGCTCTTCTACCTGACCCACGCTGCATCTACCCCATGCTGCTTTCTTTCTCCTCGCCATCTCCCTGAGACAGACCTGAGAGGAGACTAAGATCTGTCATCCACATCCCAAATAGATCTGTCTCCTCTCAGGTCCTCCTCTCAGTCTTCTCTCAGTGCAAGACAAGCAGACCAGAGAGAAGACTAAGAGGTGGCCCTGAAAGCAGACTGAGATCTGTCTGGAATGTGGATGACAGAACTTAGTCTCCTCCAGTATAGATACAGAATGAATTGTAAGAAAAAAATATAATAACCCCTATAAATAATAAATAAATAAAAAGTCTTCACCGTGAAGTTTGGAAAAATGAAAACCGCACACTGAATGGGATAACAATATAGAGAGGCACAGGGGGAGGGAACAGCATATAGCCCATGTAGAGTGTACACTGGGCTAAATAAAAATATGGGAAATGTAAAAAAAAAAGCAAACAAAAATGTGAATAATTATTGCCCTATAATCTGACTATTAAAAAATAGAAACATTGAAACATAGAGTGACGGCAGATAAGAACCATTCAGCCCATCTAGTCTACCCATTTTCCTACTGTAAAAACCTCAAACCTTTTTTGGTCCTTGGTCTTTTCTTATGTTATTATTATTATTAATCTTTATTTATATAGCACCAACTTATTCCCCAGCGCTTTATAATAGGAAACAGACATACAGAGATATTAAATAGTACAAATCATATGTGGAGAACAGAAGGATCAGAGAGCCCTGCTCATGATAGCTCACAGTCTAGAGGAAGGTGGTTTGGACACAGAAGGAGCAAGTGCTATTGGGTATAAGTGCCTCCTACCACATAAGCTGCAATTCAGTGGGTGGAAGAGTGAAGTGCTATTGAGTGCGGTGGTCCAGGGAAGGTTGGTCCTTGGTGCCGGTTGACAGAGAGAGGTTGAATAAGTGAGTAAGGGGTGGCGATAGTAGAGGTGAAAGTTCTTGGGCGAGGTGAAATGGGATTAGGTCAAGAGAGCATGTGGTTAGGTTTGAGCGAGTGAGGAGAAAGGAAACTTCATCCTTGGTGACGGGTGAGAAAGAGCTTAGTGTGTGTGCAGGGGAGGTGGCGTGTCTAGGCTGGATGGGTGGGGGTTGAAGTGATGAAATATCATGTCTCATGGAGTCAATCTTGTCCTTGAAGTGGGTGTCGAGATCTTGGGTGGAGAAATTAGTGGAAGGGGTTTGCATTGGTGGGCGTAGAAGTGACTTGAAGGTTGAGAAAAGGCGTTTCGGGTTGGAGGAAAGATTGGAAATTAGAGAGGAAAAGTATGACTGTTTGGCCAGGGAGAGTGCAGAGCTATAAGAAAGAAGAGTGAATTTGTAATGTATGAAGTCAGCTGAAGAGCGCGATTTCCTCCAGTGCCTTTCGGTATCGCATTTGTCTTGTGTGCCAGGGTTGTAGTAGGGGTTGTGCGGGGGTGATGTAGAATTGCAGGTGCAGCTGTGTCAAGGGCTGTTGTGAGAGTGTTGTTGTAGAGAGCAGTAGTTTGTTCTGGGCAAGCAAGTGTGAGGATGGGGTTGAGCAGAGGTTGCAGGGACTCAGGTCAAGAGTGCGCAGATTTCTCCGCATGCTCTGGATCATGGTGGAGGGGATGGATTTATGTGGTATGATGAGGTTTCCTGGACAGCCTTATGCCTGACCCATGCATGCTTAAATTCCCTTACTGTATTATTGTCTACAACGTCTGCTGGTAGGCTATTCCACTTATCTACTACCCTCTCAGTGAAGTAAAACTTTCTTACATTACGTCCAAACCTGTGTCCCTCTAGTTTTAGAATATGGCCTCTTGTCCTAACATTTTTATTCCTTTGAAATGTACTTTCATCCTGCACTTTGTTGAATCCCTTCATGTATTTGAATGTTTCTATCATATCCTCTCTCTCTTCTCTCCTCCGAGCTATACATGTTCAGATCCTTTAGTCTATCCTGATATGTCTTTTCCTGTAAACCAGTCACCATTTTAGTAGCCCTTCTCTGAATCTTCTCTAGAGTATCTATATCCTTCTGGAGATGGGGTCTCCAGTACTGTACACAATACTCTAGGCGAGGTCTAACTAGAGATATGTAGAGTGGCATGACCACTTCCCTTTTCTGCTACTAATGCCCCTAGCTATACAACCCAGCACCCTGGGTTGCATTCCCCGTTGCTTTATTAATTGCCTGCCTACCTTTAAGTCATTAGAAATAATTACTCCCAAATCCCTTTCCTCTGTTGTCTCTGACAGTACAGTACCCCTAACAGTATATTTTTCCTTTGGATTTTTATGTCCCAAGTGCATTATTTTACATTTATCAACATTAAACTGCAGCTGCCACACTCTTCTCCATTCTTCTAATTTACCTAAATCATTTGTCATTGGATAAAAGTAATATAAGTGCTCCAAATAAATATAAGGATAAATATAAATAATATAAATATAAGGATGCGTCTGTATATGTTTTTATGTAACCCTAGGGATTATGAAAAGCATTTGTTCTGCAAACATTACAGTTTTCCTTTGAAAACAGAAAATGCATCAATAATAACAAATGAAAGCTTCATTTTAATGGAAACAATCAATGTTTTACTTATATATCTTTGCGACCTTGGAGGCACCAGACGGAGAGAGCACTTTAAATTTTGTTAGCACATTCCTATTAAATATTACGCACACATATATTCATGTCTTGTGCTCCCAAATCCTGTACATACACACACAAAATGTATCTGGGTACACTGCCAAATAAATAAACAAACAAACATACAGTACATGGCTTTTTATCCTCTCTTTTATCTGCAAGACAAGCAGACCAGAGAGAAGATTGACAGTCGGACCTGAGAGGAGTGACAGATCTCAGTCTCCTCTCAGATCTGTCTCAGGAGATGGCACAGAGGAAGAGAGCAGCATGGGGCAGAGGCAGTGAGGGTCAGGTAGAGGAAGTACGTGGGGCAGGAAGAAGACACAAAGGAAGAGCGCTGGGCAGGGAGAAGGGGCAGAGGAAGAGCGTGGGGCAGCACTCGTAATAATAACTGTTTATTGTAATATTTGCACTGTACATCACAGGCAGCATTATTTTTAGAACTTACAAATAATTTTGTGACAGTTTACATTTACCCTTTGAGCACCAGAGAAGTATACAACACATTGTTTTGCAATGCATTGCGGACCCCTCTGGCACTCAAAGGGTTAAGATGAAGGCTACTGTATTGTAATATTTTGTAACATAACAGACAGCGCACACACAGGTAGAAAGTGTACATAGAGGCAGAGAGTGCACATACAGGCGGACTATGGACATACAGACAGCACGCAAAGGGTTAAGATGGAGGCTACTTGGTGACACTTACTGGAGTCGGAGAACTGCTTTGAACTGTACATCACAGTTGACATTCTGATGTCACCCCTTTCAACCACTTGGCACTGAAGCCTGTGACATCAGTCGCCCTTTTCATGCAGGCGCCGTTTTGTAGGTTGCCAACTAGAAGACAACATTTTAATAGGATACCAATCTGGAATATTCCAAATACCTGACTTCAGTGCCCACAGCTTATTTTACCTGTTTCCATTTGGGGCTCACTGGAATCCACAGTAGTAGTAAATGAAGATGGCTGCTCGTCACCAGTACACCCCATGGTACGAAATGTATTCAAATAAGTGTGCATCTTTTTACCATCTTTCTACTTCCATGAAATGATTCACAGACTACTACATAGAGCCTACTTGCCTAAAGTACTAGCCACCCTCATTGGTCTGGTTACTATGGATGGCCGAAAATAATTGCCTCAAACCAAACTCATTGAAAAATGTCACTTCCTGCTTGGTGAATAATTTCCTGTGAAAAGCACCGTTTTCTCACTTTTTGTTTGCTTAGCTCGTTGTATTGAAATCAATGGGAAGAAAAAAATGTTCCCACCACGTGAAAGTTTTCTCTACTTTTCCTGAAGGCATATAAAAGAGTGTCAGGATCTCACAGCATGCCATTCTGTGTTTGTGAGAGGAGAAAGCAGCATATTTTTGAGCAAGAGAAGTTAGACAAATAAATTGAAATTGAAGCTTAGTTTAGGGAGTCTTTTAGGTAGGACATTTTTTCCTCTATAGTAGGGGAGTCTGGGGGCACTCTGTGGGAGAAGGGAGGAAGGAAGTTGACACCAAATATCCCAAAATTTGGTGTGACTGACTGGCAACACACAGGCAGCTGGGGTCCAATTGTTTGCTGATCTTGCTTTTATTGACTCTTTGTTGGGGAAGTCTGGGCAAAGAAATTGTTGATTTGTTTTTTTAGTTATAATGTTTTGTGGACAGTCTGTGATAAGTTGGGGTGGACAACTTAAAAAAAATAAAAAAATAAATAAATAAACAAATAAATATATTAGGTGACAGCTGACTGGGAGCCTGACGTGAGCTGTGTGACTGAGGCAGATGACGACTTTGAGAATTTTGCTGACGGCTAAAGCAAGACATTACCCTCCATGCATTGTAGTGAGTAAACACACACACACATAGTAGTTGAGTAATTTTCAGCAAACATGCAAGGGGTAGGGGATGGGGTAAAGGTGGAGCAGTACAAAAAGTGACTGCAGCAATGGTTGTTGCAACGTGTGCATACAAAAAATGACAATGCTCCCTCTCCTCCCTGGGTGGAGGCAGTTTGTCAAGGTCCCACCAAAAGTTCCAGCGCCAGTACTATAAAAAAATATATAAGAAGAACACTAAAGATGACAACAAGTCACATTCTAGTGTTGATAGCATAACGGAGAAAGGTGTAGCAGCTGAACCAACTGCTGCATCTCACAGTGAGACAAAGAAGCCCCAAAACACCTGCCCTCAAACTAGTAACAAACTTTGTGAAAGTAAAAGTAAAAAGACATTGTTTGACACCTCTTAAAGCTTTGAGAAATATAAGGGTAGTGGGCAAGAAGCAGAGGGTCATGCTAATGATGACCTGATGATGATGATGATGATGCTGATGAAGATATAGAATATATCCCTCCAGCATCCTCCCTTTGTTCAGATACAGATGAAGCTGAGAGTGATAATGACATGGCGAGAACGACAAATGCTCAATCTTCCACAACTGAAAAGGACCACTGTGTCTGTCTATAAACTGTTTGAGAAAACCATTGGAAACTCTAACCCTGGACAAGCAAAGATGGCAAAAAATGCACAGTCATCATCAGAATCATCTCCACTTTCAAGTCCAAGTCCCACTCAGCCACACACACTTGTGTTGAGTAATCAGCAGCAACAACAGCAACACAGGTTATTAACTCCCACAACCTTAGCTATGACAAGTGCCTCTCCTACTGCTGGAAGTGTTGCACCTTTGACACTGAGTACTAGTAGCTTTCTAATTGTACCAACATTTAGTCCCATTAGTAGTAGCAACCACTCAGTCCTTGAAGTCCATAGTATGGGGATACTTCATTTAGGATCCAAAAACTAAGCATGTTGCTATCTGTTGTCTGTGCAAAAAGCATGTGAGCAGGTGGAAAGCAGGCTCACGCCTAGGCACCTCCTCTATGAGGTCCCACCTGAAGCACAACCACACGTCTGACTGGGAGAAGTCAGAGGTTCCACAATTAGCAATAGCAGAATCACTCCAAAGAGTTCCCAGGGCCATGGGCGTCCGCAGAAATTTTTCCAGGGGGGGGCATAATTTTAATGACATCCATACTCTGTCCTTTTTTCACAATGTCATGAAGGGGACGGGAATAGTCATCACATAAAGCTCAGGCATGCAAAGGGTTGAATGGAGGATCTTCACGGTACTTTCATACTGCACCTTCATACAACCTTTTAATGCCTGGGATGCTAGGTCTACACAGCATGCAAGAGAATAGTATATCAATATCAAATATAGTTGGTACCATCTGTAGGCACAGAAATCTGAAGCCCCCCCATTGGCCAGATCCACTGGACACCTACACAATGCTCCAAATCTCTGCATTACCCCCCACATAACCATAATGCCCTCACGTTGCCCCGCATCAGCTCCAACTTGCCCCCATCAGCTTCAACTTGCTCCAACTTGCCCTCACATTGCTCCATCAGCTCTAACTTGCCCTCACATTGCCCCATCAGCTCCAACTTGCCCTCACATTGCTCCATCAGCTCCAACTTGCCCTCACATTGCCCCATCAGCTTCAACTTGCTCCCATCAGCTCCAACTTGCCCTCACATTGCCCCATCAGCTTCAACTTGCTCCCATCAGCTCCAACTTGCCCTCACATTGCTCCATCAGCTCCAACTTGCCCTCACATTGCCCCATCAACTCCAACTTGCCCCCATCAGCTTCAAATTGCTCCAACTTACCCCCATCAGCTCCAGCTTGCTCTCACATTGCCCCTATCAGCTTCACATTGCCCCATAAGCTTCACAAGTGCCCCCCTTTGCCCCCCCCTGCGGACGCCCATGGATGTCTTAGAGTGCACCCAGCCTTACCTTGAATGCAGTCCACCAGGTCTCCTCCTGAGCGGGGTCTGTAGCTCTCGCTCGCTGTCTGCAGCACCACTCCTTCAGCTGCCTGCGGCGATCACCTCTCCTCTCCCCCTCCGCGACGCGACGCCCGTCACGCACAGTTGGCAGCCAATGAGAGAGGGGTATCCAACTCTCCTCTCTCATTGGCTGCAGTGCAGACCGCACTGCAGCCAATGACAGAGGAGAGTTGGATACCCCTCTCTCATTGGCTGCCAGCTGTGCGTGACGGGCGTCGCGGAGGGGGAGAGGAGAGGTGATAGCTGCGGGCAGCAGAAGGAGAGGTACTTTAAAGTGCGAGCGAGAGCTACCCTAAGGCTCATGTTTTAAGTGGCATTGGCAAGATGAAAATCCAGGGGGGGGCAAGTGCCCCCCTTGCCCCCCCCTGCGGACGCCCATGCCCAGGGCTCTGGGGCAGATAAGAGAAATAGTGATGTTATTGCTGTGTCAGAACTGCCAACAGTTAGTTAATTCCAAATAACACCTCTGGCTGCTGATGCAGAGGAGTATGATGACTCTGTGTTTGCTGTAGGAGATGACAAGAGTCATAGACTGCCCACACATGATGCCTCTACCCCCGCCACCTCCTCTAGTCATGTTGTTAAAGCAATAAAGTTGCAGGGTTCATGTCCTACCACCCCACACTGACTGAGTTCCTGTGAAGGAGTAAAACACATTACAAAAATAATCCCAAAGTACACCTGTGGAATGGCAAGGTTGCCAAGATGTTGGCAGTAGACATGCTGCCTTATTCTTTTGTAGAAAACTGAGGTTTCAGAGAACTGCAATCATATGTAGCTCTATGCTGGCATATCCCAAGTCACAGTTATTTTTCCAGGATGGCTGTGCCTGAATTGTACACGCAGGTGGTTAGTGTGGTAGGCAAAAGGCTGAAAAGTGGTACGGCAAGAAACTCCACCTGACAACAGATATGTGGACAAGTGGGTAGAGCACAGACTATATGACTAATTGCTCACTGGGTTTCCCTCTCACCACCAACAGTTGTCGACACTAGCTTACAGTATCAGGTAACAGACAGTAATCATGCTTCTGGTTCTGGCAGTGTGATTAAAAGGCAGCAGCAGGATAGCCCATACCATCGGCACTCCACCTTCACGTAGAGTGTTGAGAGACAGTCCTACAAAGCTGTAGATGTCTTAAGTAAACTAGAGCATGTAATCAAGGAATGGATTGAACTCTGCTCCTTAAAAGCTGGTTTTGTGTCTGCTGACAATAGATACAAAATAATTGCTGCCTTCAGAATAGGTGATATGGTGCATGTGTCCTGCATTGCCCATGTGCTACATTTAGTTGCGACCAGAATCCTGGCAGAATCCGAAACCTTCAGAGAGATGCTGATTATCACCTGCAAAATCTGTGCTCATTTTAGCTGCTCTTACAGTGCATGCAACACACTATATTCCATACAATAGTGTAGCACTCTGCCTCATCACTGGCTGAAAATTGAAGCCCATACCAGGTGGAATTGCACACTGTACATGCTAGAGCATTTGTACGAGCAGAATAAGGCCATTAGGGAGTACATCATGCAAAACTGGAAGGCTTTGGAGGGAGCCTCTTTGTCACCTGGCCAGTGGCAATTTGGTGCGATGTATGTGAGCTGCTGAAACCCTTTGAGGAGGCAACTATGCTGGTGAGTCACATAGGGGCAGGAATAAGTGAAATTCTACCACTGATATATTTATTGCAGAAAAAAATGAGGAGCATGGCTGAGGAGTCTTAACAAAATGACAACACAGATATGCACCAGCTGGTCACGGCCATGTTAGCATGCTGTAGGACTTACAACTTTGACTTTTAACTACTTATTTCTCCACTGCAGCCCTCATAAAAAGTAATGTTGTGGGAAATGTTGCACCATATGAAACACAGGTGAAAAATTTGTTAGCAGTGGTGAAAAGGAGAAAACTTTGCAGTGGTGAAAAGGAGAAAACTTTCACAAAACATACAAACAATCTTTCGTTTTTCGTGAAAAGTCATGCAGGAAATGTTTCTGACTTTTTGCCCAACCCTAATTATCAGTGACCAGTGGTCAGATTTCATTTAGTTATTCTGTTGCATTATATAGTAGATATGTTTCACTGACAAACAGTTTTCTATAAAATGTGATCAAGTCATGCTGACAGTTAGCAATTTGAGGAAGTATTCACACTGTCAGTCATTTCCTAAAAGTTTGAATTGTTATAACTTTTGAATAAAACAACTGCTAGCATCAGGGGAAAGCTGTATTATATATAGGTTGTGAGAGGGTCTGCCCTTTGCTGGGGAAAAACTGGCTATGGAGCTAGTCACTTAGCTTGTGAGCTCTTGATCACTTGGGTTTAATATATATATTTTAATGGGATTTTTTAACACCACTTCTCTTTACACCTATATCTACTGATTGTGAATGATAATAAGAAAGATTTAAATGAAAAAAAGAGGGAAAAGGCAAAGTTAACTAGTGGAAAGAATCAGATCATCTGTTACCTCACAGTCCGTGGAGATTCTGCTGCTGATCATCCTGAAGTATCCGACAAATTTGAACTCCCTTCACAGACATAAAACCTGATTTCTTACATCCACCTGTAACAGGTGAAAATTCCTCTCAACGGACTCCTGATCTTGATGTCATGTTGAGTCTGATAACTATGGAAGATTTGGAGAGGTTGCTCTCTGGATTACCCTCGAAGGAAGACATAAGAATGATGGCAGATGATTTAAAATCTTTAATTAAAGCTGACATTAATAATATTTAAGCCTCAGTACTTCAACTGTCTCAGAAAGTAATTAATTTAGAGGAAGAATGTAATAATAATGCTGAATATACAACTTACCTGGAGCAGACCTCATTCTTGGGGTAGGTGACCTGGACAACAGAGGACAGAGACATATCATCAAGGTTAAAAATGTCCTGGAGACTGTCTCTCCTTCACAATTAAAAGAAGTGATGAATCAATATTTCTGTACACTTTTGGGAGATAACCGTATTTCACAAATACAGTTTGGCAGAATACATAGAGCACTGAATATGAGCGAAGATGGAACTCCCAGAAATATTGTGATATGCATCACTAAATACATCAAGGAGAGAATAATCAAAAGAAGCAGAGATGGAAATGTACCTCCTTGTGCTAGGGCCAACATTAAAATTTACAGTGATCTTTCCCCTCATACCCTTTATCTTGGACGGCAAATTAAACCTTTAACAGATCATCTAAGGAATCTCAATGTAAAATATAAATGGGGTTTCCCTTTTGCTCTAATCTCCACATATAATGGTACTATAGCTTCATTGAAAAGCCTTGATGAGACTTTAGTTTTTTGTACTACATTGGGGATATCCCTACCTCCATCAGAACACAACTCAACATCAATACCCCCACAAAAGTCTCAGCGTAGATTAGAGTGGTCGCCAGTGTCACCTACTAACAAGAAAAAGTTAAAAAGGCTGGATAATGAATCTCAACCTACCCCATCTACAGTGCAAGTATGGACTTGAACTCAGAAGATATATTGAATGCTGGATATTGACTCTTTACCTATCAGATGCTTATGACAGAGATATACTCTGAATTCACCCAATGCCCACGTAGAATAAATAACAGTTGAACTTGGTAATCAATATTTTTCCATTTCTGCAATGTATTGTATTGTTACAATTGAAGTAAAACATAAAAGAACAGATAGAGATGAGAAAGATGATGGTGCCCTTTGGATGTAAGAGAGGGGTTTAGATGTTGCGCTGCAATATGCTGGAGCTCCCTCGGGTATTCGGGGTGTTGGGGAGACGGGGTCTCATATAAACAGTTAAGATGTTTGTCATTATGCCTTGGATCTTTGTTATCCCCTATGGAAATAGAACCAAGAATAACAACATATTTCTACTTCTATAGTTCTCAGTCTATTAGTAGCAGTGGACCACTTGAGATATTTAAGTGTACTGCATAATACTTTAATATTTTACTTTAACAGTTGGAGATTTGGACAACCTCATAAGGTCAGGTTAACTTCTCGATGTACATGATTCCAAATATATGATGTCACTAATGGCTTCCAATTGCCAATAATAAAGTGAATATATGCACAGTTACAATTTTAATAGGCACATCGCTTCCGTTGAAGCATGGAGACTGGCATACTACTAGCTATCATATATGCAACATGAAGAGATCTGGAGAATAATTTAATATGTTTATTAGATCTAAATGGTGTGTGTGTATATTCAGATATTAGTGTTTCATTACGATGGTTTCCTTTTAGATACTGACAAGTCATATTGGATAGATATATTGTCACAGATAAGCAATATATATATAAAATCTCTCTTTCACTAGACCCACTACTATGTCTTTTTCATAATGCAAACCATATCCCTAGATTCTCTCCGCCTAAGAAATGGAGAAGTATACAATTATTTTTTACTGCAGTGAAGGCACTGAAATGTTGGAAATGGAAATGTTCAAATGTTCCTTCTGTGCAGGACTGGATCTCTATGTCAATGAGAATGTAACTCAATTCTTAGAATATTGGTCGGAATGGATCACAGTCTTCCCTCTCCAGAAGTCCCTCTTTCTATGATGCCTTGATGACATTAGAATCAATTAAGGGTCAAAGCTGAGGCCCTCCGTTGTGGAGAAGAAGTATGATATAGGTAGCAGAGTTGCTGTGGTCTAGATGTGCGCTTATCCCCCCCCCCTCCTCCTCACCTCTTCTCTTACCTCTCATCATAGATGTCACTAATTCTGTTTAGCTCAAACCTGACATCTTATTACAATATTATTTGACGAGATAAGAACACCTTCATTACTTATACACTTTAATAGATATTGATGTATTTCTTGTGATTTATAGTTTTGCTGCCTTACATGTAAATTTCTTTTTGTTTTGAATTGTATGTACTTTATTACATTGTAACTTTGAACTTATTCTTAATAAAGAATTTTCAAAATTAAAAAAAATGCTATCCACAAACCATTTTGTCTGTATATATTTATAGGCCTGTGTGTCTCTTTAAGAGGCATTAGCTTTGTTTCTTTAGAAACTGATTTTCGAAACTTTCATACAGTAAATATCCTTGAAGGAGGCCTTTTTCTTTCTTGTGCAGGAATGTTATCTAGTGTAGGAGAACTGCACCTGGTGTAGGGAGACAATAGTTTCACATTCCTAAGACAGAAAGTTTTTCAAAACTCATCTTATTATTTTTCTTATCTATATACTCATTATATTTGATTGACAATGTGGTCTTTACTGGTAGTAGACTGACATCTAGTGGCATGGTAGATTTATTTCTTCAAGATTGTATGTATATCTTGGTATTTGGTATTTACCAGTCAGAAAGCTTGATAGAAATTTAAAGCTTACCTAATATTCTAATTTCCTAAAGAGTGATCTATGAAAGAAGAATCGGTGTACTTTTCTGTTAAGGGGGGTTTAGGTAATATAAGCATTGTACAGGGGGAAATAAGGGCTTTTTGTTTCTCTGAATTTCCTGGTTGCTGTAACTAATCCAAGCTGAATCTCTCTGAGTCTGTGGGACCACATCCTGATATAAGATTGGTAAAGTATAAATTTATATGTACTTTTGCACTGTAACACTTCTAAGATTATTACAAACCAAATTATTCTGGATACTTTGATTGTAAACTCCCCAGTAGATCTGGCCCTTCTACTGAGAACTATTACAGAGTAGCCATTTGGCTGTAAAGTTAGAATGTTTTTAGAAGTCATACAGTCCAATCATAGAAATAATAGGGTGAGATCAGACTGATAGCAATTTTAGATCGTTAAGAGTTATAGTTAGCTAGAATTGCTGACACCTGCAGAGCCATTTGTTTATTGTGTGTGAAGATCTGCATATGAATGCTGTGGGATTTGTTGGAGACCGACCACAAGCATGTGCAGAGGATTCATATAAAGTTGTTATGAGATGGTCACTGTGTTCCATTGTTCTGTGTCCTATATTAACACATGCATTGTTGCCTGGGAAGTGTTCTTTCTGTTTTTCTTTGTCTGTGGTTCTGGTAATAGATAGCTTGGTTCTGTTTGATATTGCATTGTCTGCATGCTGGTATCAGGGTATTCGCTTGATCTGCTAGGATAGTCACATTGTTAAAATCTTGACAGAGCAAGGCAGAGTATACCACTTTGGAATGAGTAATTGGCAGGTCCTTACTGTCCATAGTTCTATTAACTCCTGCAGTGCTAAGATGTGTGCAGACGTGATTTTGCCATGATAATCTTTATGGTATATGTTGCATTGATATATTAATATTATCCGTGCTTTTATATATCCATACATTATTATTATTGCTTAGGATTATAATGTGGTAATGCAAATGTTTACTGGGAAATGCATTTCATTATTCTGTGTTGCATTCAGAGGTATGCATATTCCAAACAACAGATAAATAGTTAAATTCTATATTTAGCAGATCTGGGACCTTATATCTTTCAGATAGGTTATTAATTCTTGCAGTACTGTGCATGTGATTATAAAGGGTTGTTACGTGACATGTTGCCCTATTGAGCACATCTCACGTGACAAACCTCCTGCAACTTAGTTGCCCTAGCACATACAGGGTGGGGTAGGTATTTGTACGCTGCCACCAACTGTATTGTTAGTAACTGTAAGGTAAAATTAATCCTTGCTTTGCTGCTGTCTTCATACATTGCTAGTTTTACCTATGGATACCTATATGTAAGGTTTAACACTAAATCTGCTGGTATGTTATCTGTATAGTTATCTGATATTTTATCGTATTATAATTTCATTATATCTATGTATCTTAGTATAGTACTTGGTTACATTAAGATATATTACTGAGTAAATGTTTATAATCTTATATTCCAATTCACTAATTATTATTATTATTTTACATATCACATTTTATTTATCTTTAAATAAAATTACATATATTGTTTCACGAGTATGAGTAACTGATTCTTTTTAATCAATTCTGTTCACTGTGAAAAAGTGTGTCATACCTAAATTGTGTACAAGATCTCGAATTTATATGTATATATATTTTTGTTTACTTTATGTGAGATACACAGTGAGTAACCTCCTGTTCCCTTTTGTATATCCTCGACAAGGTTTACATTAAAAATGAAAATCAACTGGAATCAACTGGAATTTTAATTTAGCTCAGTTGATTTGTCTCAAAATTTCACAGATGCATTTTGTGCATATAACCCACTAAAAAAACACAAATTGCTGTTGTATGAAAGAGAATGTAAGAACAATCAAATACATAAACATTAAAATGGTATAATCGATTTCAGGAAACTCAAAATTACTGTGTAAGACTCAACAGGAAGTGTGGAGTGCAAAGGAAAAGTGCCTCCCCATACCTGATAACTTATAACATTGGAAAATCCAGCATATGGGACATTATTTCTAAAATAAATGTTAAGCAATTCAACATTGATTTAAATATGATTTTTAACCCCTTCAATTTTAGAGAGGTCTCCAGTGCATTAAGAAGCATTTTGTTTGATGTTTTTCAAGGGGTTAAAATCCCCATTTAAGTCAATGGGAGTTTTGGATATGTATTTCTCCCCTATAGTGTATTTGGTTTCCTATACAACTGGTCATTGTTTCTTTTCTGAATAAGGCCCCATATCTTGGAGTGGAACAAACATTTGATAATGATTTTGGTGATTCTGAAAGCTTTTCAAATCCTATATATTTATTTAATAGACTTTATATAGTTTATGAGATATTCAGCTTTATTATTTGTCAGTTTATGCACATTAGGCAATACTGGCTGGAACAGACTGCAGTGTTATATATTAGCATTTCACTCTCCTTACCAGCTGCTACTTTCAATGAGGAAGTACTGACTAATATGCATAAACTGAAAAATTAATAAAAAAATAGCTCATAAACTATAGTTTTAAATAAAGAATTGTCAGCCTAACTATAGGTGATTGTGAAAGCCCTTTCAAAATCACCCAAATCATTATAAGGTGTTAGATCCATAAATGTTATGAAGGTTGGGGGCGCACCTTTTACAAAACAGTATGTGAATCTTACAATACGCTCTTTCATTTAAAAGAAACTTGTATTTTCAATCTAGTGTACTATTAAGCCTTTAAGTGCCAGATGGTTGCACAACGCACAGGGGTGACCAAACTTTTTTCTCAAGGTCCATATCAAGAAAAGAAAATGATTTGAGGGTAAAACACCCTATATAATAATTCTCTATAATGTTTGTCAGAAGCTGTCATGTGCAGTAGAGACTGTGCGCGCTGCAGTCATGCGCAGTAGAGACTGCCCGTGCTGCAGTCATGCGCAGTACAGAGTGCCCGAACGTGCCTCGGCTCATACAGAGCGGGGCACTCTGATTTCGGACTTGAGTCCTCTCTCTGCCCACCTTCCAGGGACCGCTTTCCCAGGAAAGTGTGCAGAGAGGACTCTGGTCCGAATTCAGAGCGCCCCGCTCCGTATCAGCCACAGCTCATTTGGGCACTCTGTACTGCGCATGACTGCAGCGTGGGCAGTGAGCAGAGAAGCTCTGGGCACCAGATGAGGCTGCTGGGTGGCACTGTGGCCCATATACACAGGATTTTAAACTATTTACTAAATAATGTGCCAGTATTAAGAACTCATGGACACAATCTTAGAGTATATATGTGCCATTATTTGCAATCCTTGTATAACTTGCATACTGACGATTAAACCTTTGCCTCCTTAGTAAAGATAATCTTCAGCAAGCCAGGTTTAATTATTAGTTTTAGAGATGCCACATGGACAAAATTTAAACACACTGGCTCTGCTTATGTTCACACTGTCTACGGACACCTGCAGAATACCTGCACAAAGCAAACAAAACTAAGCAAAGCTCAATATGTTATTGACAACTTGAAGAATATCATATCAAAACTGGCGACATTTTGGAAGGCTATTAAAAATATCTACAATCCCTCAACAATTCCCACCCGTCAAATACAAAAATGGGAAATGATACAATACAATGCCCCATATCAATAGGTAATGCATTCAAAAACTACCTTGTTGGATGCGACACCTCCCTGATTACACAAAACAAAAACAATTCTGAAGTAAACAAGTTCCTGGCACCTTCCCCCTGGTACAACAGCACAGTTGAATTCAATTTCCCACCAGTATCAAATAGTGAAATATCTGACCACCTCCTCAACCAAAAAATGGAATCACAACCTGGGCCTGACAAATGTCAACAATATTACTAAAGCACTGTCTTGGTCACTGCTCAGCCCACTGCATCCTAATTAACCCTTGGAGTGCCAGAGGGGGTGCACAATGCATTGCAGTGCAATTATTTGTGTGCCCCTCTGGCTTTCAAAGGGTTATGCCTTCTTGTTATCCGGGTATATATATAAAGCCTGTAAAGTAGCTAGACTTCTACGTCTCTACAAAAGTGGTGATAAAAATTGGTATTAAATTACATACCAATATTCTTACCGCCACATTTTCTAAACTCTTGGAAAATTGCGCCCAAATGCACTTATGTAATTATTACCAACTGTCCAGCTTTTTCACCTTTCTTCAGTTAGGCTTCTTGTAATGCTGATGCAGCTCTCTCTCTTACTACTGTTAGATGCTTGTGAGTGAGGCTAGGGCAAAGTTTGGGAGCAGAGTCAGTACCAATGAAAACCCTTGCTTCAACATCAGAAGGGTTAAAGGTGCTGTCTGTAATGCCAGAAGTCTGACGCCAGTTGGGCCGGGAACAAGACCAGGGCAGATAACAAGTCACTGAGTACAATAGTAGCAAGGGGACAGAGGATACACGGAAAACAGAGGGTTGACCCACAATATTCCGGAGATAACTAATCAAGTAGCGTAGAAAGGAAGGACTGACAGAGATGCAGGTCAAAAATAGTAGGCAGATAGCAAAGCTACAAAATTAGGCCCCGTCTCAAACAGTAGGATAGAGTAAGAACACAGAACTCTAGGCCCCTGGTGAATATGAAAAGCTCAAGTGTAGAGATCAGATGAACTGTTCTGATGTGTGCAAGCACCGACTCAAACTGCAGGATAGTGCAGAAATAGAGTTCTGCCCTGGGTGCAGACTAAGCAATGCTCTAGCACTGCTAGTCAGTGCTAGAGATCAGATGATCTAGATACTAAAACAAGCACTCACATGGACTGGTTGTCAGTACAGAGATAGATCTAAGCTCAGGGTGCTGAATAATTACGCTCTGATGCTGCAGGTCAGTGCTAGAGATCAGATGAACTGGAAGTCTATATAAATACCCACTAGGACTGCTGGATAGAGCAGAGATGGAGTTCAGCCGGTATCCTTTTAAAATATCACATATTGCACAACTACATGATGCAGTCAGTATGGCGCTGTGATTAAAAGAGCAACATGAGAATAAAAGTGCGAGATTCTCATGTTGGCTTTTTAAAAGTCACTTCAGGCCATTTGCAGCTTTCAATAAAGTGCCCGCATTAACCCCTTAACAACCCATGACGTACATGTACATTATGAGGTGGATGTTCCTAAAGGACCAAGGATGTACATGTATGTCATGGAATTCAGGGCTCCCCACGTGGCTGCGCACCATTCGGGGAGCCCTGAATCCGATCGCTAAAAAAAAATGGTCTGTGGTCCTTAAGTGCCGGCCGCATGCGTGTGTGGCCAGTCCTTAAGGGGTTAAACATTGGAAAATTTAAAAAATTAGTGCTTGCATTAACATTCCCTGAGCATGAGAGGAGATGGAGCAAGACTGCTGGCTCCAATGAAGAGGACACCCTGGGCGGCTTCCCAATGGTTAATGCGGGCATTAATATTGCATAGGAATCTATGGGTGGCTTGAAGCGACTTTTAAAAAGCAGACATGAGAATCTCGTGCTTTTATGCAGGGCGAGATTCTCATGTCGCCCTTTTAATCACATCAACATACTGTTTGTGCTATGTAGTTGCACAATATTTTATATGCAATATTTTAACAGTGAACCAGTTCAGCCTGGGGTACTGAATAAGCTATGCTATGGTGCTGCTGGTCAGTGCTAGAGATCAGATAAACTGGAAGTTATATTTATGCACCCACTTGTACCGTGAGACAGAGTAGAGATGGAGTTCTGCCCAGGGTGCTGAATAAGCTATGCTCTGGTGCTGCTGGTAGTGCTAGAGATCACATGAGATGGATAGGATATATTCAAGCACCCACTAGGACTGCTGGACAGATCATACACCAAGCAGAAGAAGTACACAAGAAAGAAACAGTAGGCACCAAGCACTCTAGAAGGGCTACTGACTGGCACAGAGAGTGTGACATTTGATTAATTTGATTAAAAAAGACTATTTGGGTATTTTCACTTTAGGGAATAGTTGCCCATAAGGAGGTTATGAACCCTGAGTTACATTTTTTAAAAAGGGAATTTTCTTTAGAGAATGAATATTTTGACAAAGCAGCAAAGCTACACAATCTGCTGTCCAAGGCATAGTCAACCAGTGTAAATACATGATTGTACTTGTGACAGTTTGAACTGTAACAACCTTTGAATGAATTGTCTTCCAAAGTGGGAGTACCCTTACATTAGTTTGCAGGAAAAGTCTTACAGCATTTGTATTTTCAAAATACATCTTTTCTGGTCCTTTAACCTACACTTTGCCTAAGAGGATTGCACATCATTGAAAAGAAAATAATAGTCTCAGAAGTAGTGGGTAATTAATTAGTCATAAAACAATGTTTGAGGTTTTGTGGAATCCTATAGGATTAGGCTGAGCTGGGCTGGGCTTATACCCACTCACTGAAATGCAATACTTTGCATTTTCAGAGCCTCATCTCCTACCTATTATTTTCCTCATACCTTGGACTTTGTGTTTGGACCCCTCTCCCCATCCACTTATACTTGGTAATTGGGGTGAGGGGGTTAAAATTTATGAGGGAGATTGTGAGACCTCCAAACCTCAATATGAGTTACAGAGGGGAAGAGTCAATAACCCTTAGGTGTGAAAGAGTGTAAATAGGAAAAAATAAACTATTAAGAAAAGTAAAGATCTCAGCAATAATCCCAGCCCAGTAGACACTATAATATTCTGATCCCATTTGAAAGTCCTATCTAGATAAAATATTTATTACATGGTAATAATCAATAAATTCAACTCCAGTTTGATTTGTATTAGGTTATTTATACATGTAATCAGATAGAATGGGGCAGGTGCTACAACACTGTAACATATTGAGAAAATACAAACTTTATTAAGAAGAATGAAATGTCAAGGGACTCACCATTGCCAAAACAAAAAGAGACCAGTTCCATGCCATCGCTGGATCTCCAGTCCTAAATATGCTGAAACAAAGCAAAGTGTTTGGCGGCACTCCAGGTCAAATGTTGAAGAAATTATCGGCTTGATAAAAATGAAGCTTTATTGCAAGGTAAAAACACTTCAACAGACAATATTACTACAGAGGTGTACATTGGTGAGGGTGTATACATTTCTACTTATGTATCCTGTTTTATATCCCTTCCATATATATTTGATTAATGTTCCTTGAACACTAGAAGCACTTTATAAAGTTTTATTTCATTAGTTCAACACAGAAATGCAAATACACAGGCAAACAGCTACACAAACACCCACACAGACACATACAGATACACACAAACACACAACTCACACATACACAAACACACACATACATACTCAGATACATGCACACACAGGAACACACATACACACCCAGAGCCACATGCTCTTAGATACATTCACACACACACATACACATACACACACATAAACATGCATACACACACACAGGTACATGCTCAAATTCACATGCACACACACAGGCACAGCTACACAAAAACATGTTATATTTTAATTTAATATTTACAACATTTTATTTGGACGTGTTGGACATAGGGCAGAAATAAAACTTCCTAAATCTCTTGACCATATTATAAAATAAGTCATTGGCTTCCTCTCTAGTATTCAAGTGGTTAAAAGCTTCATTGATATCAGTGGAAAGTTGTTTGTCCCTATGCAGATGGTTTGTCTCAGACTTGCACATATTTTCTTTTGTGTATAAGGACATACAGTCTTATAGTTTATTTCTACAAGATAACCCCCATACCTTAATAAATGTTGATTTTAACCCTTTGCGTACCCCTCTGGCACTGAAAGGGTCAACCTTTGAGGAGTTAAAAGGGACCTGCAGATTGCAAGGAACTTTGAGTACAAATGTCTCACTTAGTAACATGAAGTCCTCCACAGCTTCCAGCTCTCTCCCTCCTCTGTGCCCCATATGCTGGTATGCAGTCAGTGCTGCTTTCACTAACGGAGAAGCAATTTTGCCTCTGGAAATATGTCTGGCCATGGAGCTAAATTCAATAGATTTGGATTAATCTTTATTCATCAGGGATCCTTAAACCCCTCAACAGATGATCCTACTATCAATCATTTATACACAGCAAGCTCTTTGCAACACTCCCAGCAGCACAGACAAGTTAGCTGAAAACATTAAAAGTAAACTTTCATGTTCTTTGAAGCAGTATGAACTAGAACCCCATAATAACACTGATTTCAAAGTTTGAAACACTGATTACTGACAAACTATTTATTGCTAGATTAGTGTTGTTTTAAATGATTTCTAGAATAGCATTCTGTATTGAATGGAAGTGGGACAGTCTGGTACAGGGCTAGATTGCTCATTAGGCAAAGAAAACAACCACATAGAACTAGGGATAATACAGCTTTTTGAGCCACAACCTTCTTAGTTGTGGGTGCCATCAATGCATTTGCAATGACTGCATCAGGCACATACTACTGGCTTATGGTGACTGGTTTATTTATCAGTTTATATACTACTAGTTGCAGAGCCTGTGTACACGGGCAAAAGTGCTGGCCGGTCATGGTGCAGTCATGCGCAGTAGAGACTGCCTGTGGCGTGGCTGATACGGAGCGGGGTGCTCCAAATTCAGACCATGGTCCGAGCACCCCGCTCCTTATCAGTCGCGTCACGGGCAGTCTCTACTGTGCATGACTGCGTTGTTACAAACTTTTAGTGAATTATTATATAAGATTTTGGTCAATTTACTTGTCAGTATATATATATATATATATATATATATATATATACTGACAAGTAAATATATATATATATATATATATATATATATATATATATATATATAAAACATTTTGCCAATTTATTTATCAGTTTGCCTATCTCCTGACCATTATGTAACATCCTGAACACATTGTGAAACAATGTTATATACAACTTCTCATTCATAAATATATAATATTGATAATGCACAGGGCAGGGTTATATGTGGTTCCTAGGAGACCACTAGTATTGTTATTTACCACACTGGACATGAGTTGGGAAGAAAATGTCTGAGTTTGGAGATGCCTTTCTTGGGGGCTGCTCCAGGAACAGGACCCCCAAAATCTACCAACCCCATTTGTACAAATGTATTTAATAAAACTGCTAATTTAGACCCAGGAGGACCCTTACATCTATTTCGTTTATTTGTAACCACCAGAGCACCAAGCAATGTGTTGCTTTGAACTGCACTAGAGTAGTCTAAGGGTTAATCCTCTCCATGGCCTGTAAAATCCCCAAAAGCATATATTAATCTAAGGGACTCCCAAAGTACAGACCTCTGTCTGCTTGCGGGTTCGTTGTATAATACCATTTCGGAATGTAAAAAAATAGAAACAGTCAATCCTTTGATACAAGGCAACAACATTTGTTACATCTAAAGAAAAGAAGCATCACCCTGCATGGAATTGAAAACCAAGATAGAAAAACAAATCATCATGGGATACTTTTTTTCCATCTTGTGAAAAATAGGGCCCCATTTATGTATGCATGTATTTATAAAAGATATCACACCACATGTAAGGCATGGCATCACTGTGGCTAAAGCAGTTAGAGCAGGTGTGAGCAACCTTAGACCCTCCAATTGCAATTCCCATCAGACCCAGTCAGCCACTGGCTGGCCAGGAATGATGGGAACTGTAGTCCCCAACAGCTGAAGGGCCTCAGGTTGCCCAAACTCCCTGAACTGCTTACATTGTAATTAAATTTCCCGTGTGTTTAGCGTGCTTGATGTAATCTGTAATATACATAGTGCTTCACACATTACATTTCATATCAACAAAAAAGTACACTTAATCAATATACATGAGCAATCACTATTTTAATTATCATTTAAATAGACAGTTTAATGTATCTGATTTATGTATGGACATTATATGTAATGGTCATACCTTTGATTTAATTAGCTAATCTAAAGCAACTTGATAAAAATATATGCACAGTACGTTAATAAAATAGGAAATAGGGGTTATTTGATGAGAACAAAATTACTAGCACTAAGCCCTAAAGTGCTAATGATCCTTATAAGGCCTTGCACTGCAATGTTAAAATACAAATACAAGTAATAGGGCAAAAAATATAGACATTAGAGGAAAACATTATTGATACTTCTGATTTCTCATTTGATTCTTCAAGTCCAATATCTAAGTCATGCTGCAGATCAAATACACATTGAAGAGGCAAGAAATCATTCAGGTACCATTCTTGTGGAAGAATTAGATGTGTTCTTTAATGCCCTTCCTTCCACCTAGTGCCCATGTAATACAATTCCATGCTAAAATAGGAGCTAGGACCAGTATTTTTGGTGCTGCCCTGAATATTAATTTACTAAGCATATTATGCCCAAACTGACCCCTATATGCTACTTGAACCAAAGGGACGCCAGTGTGGAAGTGTATGAGTGTTTTGTGTGCTCCTTTCCTCTGTACCTTGTTTAGTGCTGTATAATAACAAGTCACAGGGGATTGCTAGATTAAGTAAAGTTAAATTACTTTTTTATTTTATTAAATTTAAACTTTAACTCATTGGCCTAGATTCACTAAAGGTCGATGCTGTGGCGATATGATCTTGTCGATGTGTTTGAAACACTTCAACATTTCGATGTACACATACATCAACATATTCACTAAAATGTTCAGATGCAAGGGAAGGGGAGGAGAAGGTCCCCATTAGTATACAGGATTCTTGAAGTGCTGCCTATGTGGAAGGGATGTCCTCCCTTCACACATCTCCAACACTACAACAATTCTGAAGTTTAACAGCATTCTCTCTGCTTTCCTACTTGGACACTAGGGGAGTGGAGAGAACAGTTTCAGCACCATGGACAGCACTGAGTGCCATAGGAATGTGCGTTGCTTAACCCTGTGGTACTAAAAGGGTTAAAAAAAAAGAACACCAAGCACTACACAATTATTCCCTTAGCTATCATATATTACACATGTTGTGCACTCCCAGGAGAACAAGACTAGGTGTCACACAGCATCTATGCTACCACTTGCCCCCAGCTTTGTTCCCTTGCCCAGTGGTAGCCATAGAACCCCATATACATTGCTTGGCCCCCAGACTTGTTTCCTTGACCACTAGTAACCACAGATTCCCATGTACACTGTCTGATAGCCTTTTCCACTTGCCCATTGCTAGCCACAAATCTCCATGAGCATTGCCTGGGCAAGGGAAGAAGGCTGCGGGTGTCAGGCAGTGAATATGGGACTAACACACAATGGTGTTGTTCCTCATGCTGCCCAACATGTTAGAAATCCGATGTAGAGTGCCCCCTGACATACTAAACCCCCACTTTGTATTTCGACATAGAGTGCTCCCATCCGGCTTTCTAACTTCATCTTTTGAAATACGACATAGAGTGCCCCTTGTATGTATGTATGTATATATATATATATATATATATTTTGCAGACTTAACCCTTTGAATACCAGAGAGGTACACAACCTCTGGTACTCAAAGAGAGTTACGCAACCTCTGGTACTCAAAGGATTAATAGGCAAGGTATGTGGCTGCATACCTTGCCTTTATATGTGTAAAACATATGTTATATTCCTTTCTTATTAATAAAATATACTTCAGACATCGCGTGGGGCATTGGGAATCTTCCTGATACAACCCTAGCATTGATCACCTATCCAGTAGGTTAGGTGATCAATGCGGATGACAAGGAAGGCATTTGCTGCCCTCCTTTTTCTGTACTGAAGACGCTATTAAGCTGGCTCCAATAGAACGCTGTCACTGGGTTCATTCATGAGAAGCGCAGTGCTGTGCTGCGCTTTCATGAATGAATCAATCACCCAGTCATTAAAAAACCGGGTGATTGATTCATTCATGAAAGCGCAACAATGTGCTTCTCATAAATGAATGAACCCAGTGACAGGGTTCATTACTACGAGTCCTACTGGAGCTGACTTAATAGTGGCTTCAGTAGAGAGCAAAGGAAGGCAGCAAAACTTCCTTGTCACCCGCATTGATCACCTATCCTACTGGATAGGTGATCAATGCTAGGGGGTATCAGGAGGGGTCCCAATGCCCCCTGCAAGGTCTGAAGTATATTTTATTAATAAAAAAAGCAATATAACATATTTTTAAACATATTAAGGCAAGGTATGCAGCAGTATACCTTGCCTATTAGCCCTTTGAGTAACAGAGGGGTACACAAACACACTGCAAAGGGTTAAGTCAGCAATACATATACATATATAAGGGGCACTGTATGTCAGATTTCAAAGGATGAAGTTTGTTGGATTGAAGCACTGTATGTCGAATTACAAAGAGGGGTAGTATGTTGGAGGGGGGCACTCTATGTCAGATTTCTAACATGCTGGGAAGCATGTGGAACAACACCATTGTGTGTTAGCCCCATATACACTGCCTGACACCTGCAAGCCTTCTTCCCTTGCCAAGGCAGTGCCCATGGGGATTTGTGGCTAGCAGTGGGCAAGGGGAAAAGGCTGGAGAGGGTCAGACAGTGTAACCTTTTGAGCCCCACAGGGGTGAGCAATGCACACATCCCTATGGCACTCAGTGTTGTCCATGGTGCTGAAAGCATTCTGTTTGCTCCCGTACTGGCCAAATAGAGAAGCAGAGAAAATGCTGTTCAACTACAGAATTGTCATAGTGCTGGTGATGTGTGAAGAGAGGAAATCCCTTCCACATCGACAACAGTTCACAGCCATCCCTGCTTGTGATTGATTGAGGGCTGTTACTGCCTAGAAAAGTACAGCGAGATCCCAACTTCATCAACCTCAGGTAGGTGAAGTTGAGACTGTGAACTCCAACAGCACAGGCTGCTATCAGATTTTTGTGAATGTGTCGAAATGTCACATTAACATCTCAACACACCCCCTTGCATAGTAAACTGTCTCATTATTCAGTATTTCCATATGGAAATGAGTTGTCATGCTTCATTTCCATATGGAAATAGGCCATTGTCAATGTGATGATTGCAAATTCGTAAACCTGTCCGATGAATGTCGATGTGGGCTTATTTTTGTTGGCATGCTGGTGATGTGATGTCATAGACACTTTAGTGAATACTATCAATGTGCCTTTGGCACTGCTCCGACAGGACATCAACATTTTCAGCCTTCATCAAATTTCAGTGAATCTAGTGTTACGGTTTTCTGACACTCAGACCAGGTTATGAAGTAAAAACACAGTTTTACTGAAAATAAAACAATGCCCCTAAAGGCCAGTACAGGAATAGCAGTAATGGCAATACTGACAAAGTGAATGCACACAATGATAGTGATAGGTGCTATGAATGGATAGGGAATATTCCCCCAAAGGGTTAACAAATGCAATAGGTGAGATATAAACAAGATTGGCCAACGCCCGGGATAAATAGCAGTCTCTGGAACACAGTCTCTCAATAGCTGGATAGAAATAAGTAACTGCACTGAATACACTCTCAAGTTGGTATCATAGCGCAACAAAGTCCAGAGCTGAGCCGATACCACCACCGTGGGCTACAGAGGAATGCTATTGCCACTCTGTAGTGATCAGAACCAATATCGCCCTTAACTGGAAAAGTAGTAACCCTGCTTGTGTCACTTGGATTGTGCATTAACACCCCTTGGGTGCTATACTGATGGTGACTGCACAAGCTGTAGTAGAGCCGGCCCCCTCTGAAGTGCAATGGGAAATGTAACTTCAGCGTCTGTGGGCTGGAGCCCGAACACCCCTCTGGTGCCGTACCAAATGATCACAGTGGGAGCGAACAGGATACCAGAATACGAGCACGGAGCAGACAAGGCTCTGAGGGTGAATGAGAGACACACAGAAGCACTCAGAGTAAAGGCTCAAGTCAAGAAAACGTATGCTTGGCAAGATATATCGGAGGCACTAGACCGGAGACTACAGGCACTGCAAGGGTTAAGTGGTTCTGCACAGGAGCGAGCACCTTGGCAACCAGCAGAAGGCAAAGCAACCTCAGGCTACAGCTACTGACTAGTGAGAGGAACAGTGAGTCGCTTAAACAGTTCAGAATGTCGCCGGAGCGACCAGAATGATGCAGGAACACTGGAACAGCAGGAAGACCGGAACGGCAACCGGAACAGCAGGCAGAACCGGAACGGTAACTGGAACAGCAGGCAGGCCGGAATGGCAACCGGAACAGCAGGCAGAACAGAAATGGTAACTGGAACAGCAGGCAGGCCGGAATGGCAACCGGAACAGCAGGCAGAACCGGAACGGTAACTGGAACAGCAGGCAGGCCGGAATGGTAACCGGAACAGCAGGCAGAACCAGAACGGTAACTGGAACAGCAGGCAGGCCGGAATGATTCACAGAGCAGGGTCGTCAGCCAGAACCGGGTCGAGTCACGGAGCGTGGTCGTCATCCAAAGCCGGGTCAATACACGGAGCAGGGTCGTCAGCCAGAGCCAGGTCCAATCACGGAGCAGAAGCAGGAGAAGAGTCAGACTAGTCGGGTCGGTACACAGGAGACACAGGAATACGGCAACAAGGCGCAGCAACAGGAACACCACGAAAGGGCAACTGACAAATGCCCAAGCTCCAGCATATAACGGCACATCCTGGGCGGGCCAGTCAGTCTCCACCAATGCACAGGCAAATCAGGTCAGATTGACAGAAAGTCACGGGGACCGTGATATCTAGGCCATTGAGTATAAGAGGGCTGAGCAACACATTGCTCACCCCTATGGAATTTAAAGGGTTACTTTAGCCATCATACCATTAAAGGGTTACTTTAGCCATCACACCAAAGATTTGGGATGATTGGCTTAGGTAGGGATCCCCCCAGACCCCTAGGCAACATTTTGGGTGTTAGTTACTGACCCACTTTTGAGCTTTGGCATCCAAAGAGCATTTTCAACCACTAGAGATTAGTTGCATGAATGTACGTATGTATATTTATTTAAATAGAGCCATTCATGTACACTGCACTTTACTGAAACAGTAATAGTAGAATACAGTAATACAGGGCTAGGATAATAACATCAGGCTAAAGTGATATCATTGCATTAGTAGCTGGGAAAAAAAGTGCAGAAAAGGAAATGGGAAGTGCAGAAAAGGAAATGGGAAGTGCAAAAAAGTAAATGGGAAGGGGAAGCTATTGTCCCACATAGATTGCAATCTAATTAGTAATCATGACAACATGCAGAGACAGTAGGTGGTGGATCATAAGTGAAAGCACAAGGCTTTAGTAAAGAGAGATATGTATAAATTATAAATGAGAACTTTTCATAATAACCTCCTGCTTAGTTTACTATGGCCCCTATTGATTTTTCCCTTGTGCCTTTGTTCAGGTGATAACATCTTACATCAGACCTGGAGTGTCAAGGCCAAAAAGGTGTAAATGAAAGTTGCTAACAGGATGACAGGACCTCAACCTCTGCTCACTGCACATTGTAATAGTGAGTCTTTAAGGATACGTCTGGTTTGCAATTCATTAACATCCTGCATGAACTCTTTGTTCTTTGGTTTGAAAAGAACTGTCAGCAACTGTCATGTCTGCTTCCATGGACACAACACCCAGGAATCATAGAGGATGTTATCTCTCAAAGGCAGAAGGTCAAAATTCATATGGGCCATGAGGAGTTTCTGACCATAGTAAGATAAATGGGGTTTTGTTAGAAGGCATTAGTTCTCATTTAAGGAACAGCTTTCTGAATTGCATATTTTTCTGAGTGGATACTTGTAATATAAGGAATATTTCAAATAAAATACTGTCAGTTCACTCTCAGTTTGCCATTACTTTGACAAAATGGAAATGCATAGTCTTGTCATCAATTTTGCATTTAACATCAATTAAGATAGAACATTAATTGATGAAATATGATATTTATAATTTGGGGTTTATATAAGAACATCGCTAACAGCATGTAGTGGATGGAATCTCACAGTACAGATGTGGCGCACCCTTGTAATTCTGTGGGTCGTGTCATGAGGATGAGTGTCTGTTTCTGGCTGGTGAGATCTGTAGGGGAGGTCATTTGTGTTCAGGACTGGGTTTTGGGAGATGCCAAGGCCTCCAGCCTGGCGAATCTGTACCCAGCCCCATGAATTTGCCAACTCCATAAATTTGCCAACCCCATGGTGTAACTGGTGAATTTGGTTGGTATTGTGTGGGCACTGCTGGCCACATGTATCAACAGGTAGGTTGCTGTCCATGCTAGCAGGGGATCATATGACCTGTATAACCATGTGAGAGCAGAGAGACTGGAACTCTGAGCTTCCTGCTACACTGCAGGAAATAGCAGGTAAATGACAAGTGCTGTGCAGATCACGGTTGCACATGCTTCTGAGTTACCGCTGCCTGTCACCCTAGTGGCACGTTCCTATAGGTGCTATATGCTTTGTGTGTGTGTGTTGGGTGGTGATCAAAGTAAGCAGTACAATCCTGTGTCTGTCAATTTGTGCAGCACACTTTAAATGTGTATATTATTTGTTTATATGGGAATCTGGTTTAAAATGTATATGTTTACTCTAAAGTGCACTATCATGAGTTATTTACACCCACACAGAGGTTTAAGTTTCCCCACACATATAGCGGAGAGGCAAGAGCATTAAGATTGTATAAATGTTTAATCAAATGTTTTAATGTTTATTAAAATAGATGTTGACTATTTAATTGTTTTCATTGGTTAAAAGAAAACAGCCCAACCCTAGAACTGACCCTGCCTGTGTTTGTGGGGATGGGAGGGAATCCTGCAGAGGCTTAGAAAGATCTTCATTTGGGAAGGCAGAGAAAGTGAGAGCCTGTCACTCTGTTTGTCTGCTTCCCTTCCTCCTCACTCCTGATTGGTTGTTAGCCCTTAAAATCCCCATGGTTTCTGGCTTCCTACCGATCTTCGAGCTCCATACTGTACAAGGTGAAACTCTGCCTGACTATTCTGTCATTGACCTCGGCCTTTTCCTGACCGTCCAGTTTGATTCCCTAGAGTTTGACTTTGACCAGGACTGATTCCCAACTACGACTCTTCTGTTGTGTTCCTGGCTCAACCATGACTTCGTCTAAGACTATCCAACTGAACATCCTCCTTGAGAGCTCCCATTGCTGGTTGATCATTCATCTACCAGCTTACTGTGAGTTTGGTCAATCCCAGTTGCTGCTTTACACAGGTAGATCTTCCGCAGGGCCTGCTGTCATCGATGGCCTGTGGGATTAATCCGAGCCTTCCCTGACAGGTTGATCTCCGACTGGACCTAACTCTCCTAGGTCAGACGTATCAATCACAATTAGCTATCAGCTTTTGGCTCGACCATACAATTCTCCATTGACTTCCCCGGTTTGTTCAGTTAGCTGCCAGCAAGTCTCCGACTGCATTAACCCTTCAACTGCTGGCCTACTTCCAGTCTCACCTTCCGGAGGCATAGCACTTCAACTACTATCCATCAACCCTTAGTCAAATCTCTAGGATCTTAACCCTTGACCCCCATACAACTTCCTACACCGCTCAAGGGCTCCTAGGCCATTGACTCCCAGCCGGACCCACAACCCTACGACTAAGTTTTCTCAACATCTCTTCCTGGGTAATCGTAGCTACCTCCTGTCTTCTCAGCTACAGTCTATCTATTTAAGACTCAGCTCTTGAACTTTAATGGACATTACCCTCATCAGCTGTAAACTTTGTCTGTGAACTATCACTAGCTGACCTAACCTGAATTGTGTCCTTCCTGGTCCTGAAAGGATCCTCTGCACACTTCCTAGACTTATATAATAATAATAATAATAATAATAATAATAATAATAATTTGTGATTGTTATAGCGCTTTTCTCCCTGTGAGACTCAAAGCGCTTTACAGATCTATAAACAGACATAAAATTTAAGGGTTCCTTATGATCACATGAGTTGACTGAATGCCTGATAAAAGAGATGGGTCTTTAGCTTTTTTTTAAAAGTCTGTAATGATGGTGCCTCTCTGATTGAGGACGGTAAAGAGTTCCAGAATGTGGGGGCAGAGTAGCTGAATACCCGGGAACCTGAGGTTGTCTTTATTCTGGGCACTGACAGGAGGGATCTGTTGGCTGACCGCAGTGAGCGGGATTGAATATAGGGTGTCAGGAGCTCTTTCAGGTATTGTGGGCCTTGATTATTTAAGGCTTTGAAGGTCAGCAGGCCAATTTTAAAATATGTTCGCCATTTAATTGGAAGCCAATGCAGGGAGTGGAGAACGGGTGTTATGTGACATGAGCGGGTTTTATTGGTCAGTAGTCTGGCTGCTGCATTTTGTACTGACTGTAGGCAATGTAGTTCTTTTTCTGGGAGGCCCAAGTAAAGTGCATTACAATGATCTAGGCGAGAAGACACAAATGCATGGACTAATGTTGGCATATCATCCGGTGGAATTAAGTGTTGTATCCTGGATATGTTTCTCAGATGAAAGAAGGCAGATTTTATTACAGAAGAGATCTGCTGTTTAAATGACAGTCCAGAGTCAATCATCACTCCGAGACTTCGTACCTCTGTTGAACTAATGAGTTCAGAACCTCCAAGTTCCAGGCCAGTTGGGTGATCCTGAGATATTCTTGTTGCCCGGGGTCCCCTCACCAAGAGTAACTCTGTTTTGTCAGGGTTCACTTTAAGACACTCTATGAGGTCTGCTAAGCAACTGTTGATGAGGCATGTTGGGTCTTTAGTATCTGGAGCAAAGGAGAAGTAGAGTTGTGTGTCATCTGCGTAACAGTGATATCTTAGGCCGTGTCTTCTGATGATGTCTCCCAGTGGTAGTAAGTAAATTGCGAATAGCATAGGAGACAAGATGGAACCTTGTGGAACTCCGCAAGCTAATTCTGTTGGTGCCGATGAGCAAGATCCTGATGTTACTCTCTGTGATCTACCAGTGAGGAAAGATTTAAACCAGCTAAGAACTGTGCCTCCTAGACCACAGATGTGCTGCAAGCGCGCTATTAAAATCCCATGGTCAATGGTGTCAAATGCAGCTGAGAGATCTAGGAGGATTAGGATGGAGTAATCACCTTTGTCTCTCACCAAAAGGAGATCATTTAGCACCCGGACTAGCGCTGTTTCCGTGCTATGGCGGCATCTGAAACCTGACTGGAAAGGATCAAAGATGTTATAGCTTGATAGATAGGCCTCCAGTTGAGTTGCCACTACTTTTTCAATGAGTTTCCCCAGAAATGGAAGGTTGGATACTGGTCTGTAGTTTGCTATACAGTCTGGGTCTAGTGAGGGTTTCTTTAGGAGGGGTTTTACCACTGCTTCTTTTAGAGGATCTGGGAAGATTCCAGTTTTTAGTGACCACTCCACTATTTTTGTGAGGGCTGGGGCAAGTGTTTCAGTACATGCAGATATAAGACGAGTTGGGGCAGGGTCTAAGTCACACGTAGTGGGGCGCAACTTTTGCATGGTTCTTTTAACTTCCTCTATATCCACATTTGTAAAAATAGACCATAAACTGGGGGAATCTGATCTTCCACTGTAGTGGTTCTGGTGGGTAACTGGTTGGCCTACTGTGATGGAGGCTCGGATGGAGGAAATCTTGTCTGTGAAGATCGCAAATTCTTCACACTTATCTTGAGAAAAGTTGGTGGGTATATGCATGCATGCTGGTTTGCAGAGCTTTTCTACTGTGCGAAACAGTTGCCTGGGTCTGTTGCGGGAAAGTGTGATTTCACGTGACAAAAATGAGGATTTTTTCTGACTTATCTTAAATTGATATTCATTTAGGTGATTGGTAAGAGCAACTTTGTCCTCTGGGTCATGTGTCCTGCGCCACCTTCTCTTGCGTTTACGGCCTGTTCTCTTCAATTCTCTGATGGTGCTATCAAACCAAGGTGCATTATTGTGAGTTTTGATAGTGCATATGCGTGATGGTGCAATGATTTCTAGGGTGTCCCTTATGGTTTTGTTGTAGAGTTGGACTAAGGAGCCAGGGTCTTCACAAGTGCCCATCAGTTCACTTAGATCCATATTTGATGTTACGTCCAGTGGGGTCACCCCTTTTAATGAGCAGTGTTTGACCAGGTTCTGAGGCTGTGGTCTGGCTGAGTGTGATCTAATGGAGAAGTGTATGGAGTGGTGGTCTGACCATACAACTGGATTTACAGTTACTGGCGACATTTCTAGTCCACACTGGAACACTAGATCAAGTGTATGACTTGGTTACAGAGCCTTGCTAGAGGAGAAATAGGGGGAGATCTGGCTGAGGCAGACATAGACTTTGAGAGGTGGAGAAATGTGTGTGATGGGGAATAAGACTTGTGGAGGAATGAAGATGTGACAGGGTCAAGGGTGGAGGGGCCGGAATAGAACTATGATAAGAAAAAGGATGGAAAATGCTGAGGTGTCATACTGTGTATATTTGTGATTATATGACTACCAGAGGGTGGTTTTATAGGTACAAGTGGACAGTAGTGGAAAAAAGGCTCAAGTATCAGACAGTGTATCAAGATCCCAGCATTCACAAACGCACTTTATATTATATATAATGAGCAAGTATATATTTGAAAAAGCGTTTAAAATCACCTTTTAAAATCACTTGGACTTGGAAGCGGCAATGATGCTTCTAACAACTGCCATCTCCTCTTGTTCAGGATCAGAGTTTCCAATGGTTTTCTCAGTTTATAGACAGGCACAGTGCTCATTTTCAGTGGAGGAAGATTGAGCCTTTGCCTTTCTGCTAACTTTCTGGCCATGTCATCATCTCTCTCACTCTCAACTTAATCTGAATCTGAACTAGAGAAGGATGCTGAAGGAATATAGTCTAGATCTGCATCATCATCATCAGTCAGCATTAGATCATCCTCAGCATCAGCATCACCCGCTGCTTCTTTTCCTCTACCCTTATATTCATCTAAGCTTTTAGAGGTGTCAAACAATTTCTTTTTACTTTTACATTCATCAAGTTTTCTACCACTTTGAGGACAGGTGTTTTGGTGCTTGTTTGTCTCACTGTCAGATGCAACAGTTGGTTCAGCTGCTACACCTTCCTCCATTATGCCATTGCCATCATCAACATTAGAATGAGACTCATTGTAGTCTTCAGTGTTCTTCTGATTTGTTTTTTTCTTTTTATTGGCACTCATGGTGGTGGAACTTTTGGTGGGACCTTGACAGTATGCATCCTCCCTGGGAGAGGGATCATCATCATTTATTGCACATGCTTCCACATCCATGGCTGCAGTTTGTTTTTAAACTACCACTTTGCTCCCACATCCCTACAGTGCACCACCTTTTCCCCTCCCCTGCCCCTTGTGCATTTGCTGGACATTACACAACTACTGTGTGTGTTTTACTCTACACAGCACAACACAACTGATTTATAACAGTTGTCCACCATATCTTATCACTGTCCAAAAAAAGAAAAGAAATTATAACTTAAAAAAAAAAAAAAATCAACAACTTCTTTCCCCAGACTTCCCCAGCACAGGAACAATAACAGCAAGATCAGTAAAGAAGTTGTTTGTAATGCAGTTGCCTGTGTCTTAAAAATCAAATCAATCAGACAGAATGTTGAGGTATTTGGGGTAAACCTCCTTTGATCCATTCTCACACCCCCAGACACATCCAACACAGATATAATGACAACAGCAAGATCAGCAAGCAAATTGGACTCCAGCTGTGTCTTGCCAGTCAGTCAGACACTGAATTTTGGTGTAATAGGGGGTCAACCTCCTTCCTCCCTTCTTCTCCCCCAGACTGCCTCCAGACTCCCCTAATACAGAGAACAAATGTTCTACCTAAAATACTCCCTAAACTAAGCTTTAATTCTCCTTTATTTTTCTAACTCAAAAAAGTGCTGCCTTCTCCTCACACAAATACAGAATGACATGCTGTGAGAGCCTGCCAGCCTTTTATATGCCTGCAGGAAAAGTAAAGAAAATTGCCATGTGGTGGGGAAAAATTCAGTCTTTCCATTGATTGCAATGAAGTGAGGTATGTTAAAAAGCTGGAAAACTGCACTTTTTGCAGAAAATTATTCGCTAAGCGGGAAGTGTCATTTTTCATCAACTTTGGTTTGAGGCCAAATTTTTCACCCATTACTACTTAGTACATCAGCCTCACAGTGAAGCTAAGTTAGCCAGATCAAAGCACTACAGTTGTATCACATGAGATATGGTGCTCAATAATATTACCACCAGTAAAACAGCCGGTAAGTGGAAAAAAAAAAAAAAGACAGAGATAAACTCATCTATGTACCTCAGCTATTCTATAGCTGGCTTGATAGATGGAACAACCAGCTTTAGTGGCCAAAACTCATGTTTTGGCCCAATGCTCGTTGTTGATTTTTGTTCCCACAACTTGCTCTAAATAGAGTGAATTGTGGGAACTTGAATAGAGTGAATTGGGGGAAGGAAAAAAGTCAACTTTTGTTGTTTGACATTGTGTGAGCTCAAAACAGACACCCTCCCCACACCTCCCATACACTAACCCTACACTAGCACTAACATGACACTAAATACCATTGCCCCTAACACTAGCCTAACATCCAGAAATGCAATAATTACCTGTCATCCACTGTACATTTTCTGTCTTCTCTTCTTTTGTTTTTACAATCTTGTAAAAGAAATTCAATGAGTAGTCATGTTTAAAATAAATAAATAAATAAAGCTCCCAAAAGATGCCACAGTTGGACTGCCCTCTGGGGCTCAAAGAGTTTTAAAAGTTTGGCCTCTGTCCTATGATAATTTTTTTGTTGTATTGACAATTTTTAAAAATAAAAGTTCTTTTATTGTGCTTTTTTATAATAGAAAGAATGCCGGCCACATACCCCCTTGCTGCCTCTGCTGGAGGCAAAAGGCATGCAGATTGAAAACCCTCCGCTCTTCCTACCTCTTTGGCTGTTGCTCCAGTCAGACTGCAAGAATCTTGAACAGAGACTGGCTTTTATATACCAGACTCTGTTCAAAATAACTGCCAGTCTCCAATTGGCTGAGATGTGTGCTTATGCACCTCCTAGCCAATCAGCTTCTAGCCCCCACTGGACATCAGGATTACTGGTAAGTTTTTATTTTTCCTAACATAGCAAATTCTACTTTTTTACGTGATGTCCAATGGGCGCATATTTTGCAGCTGACAGCACAGTTAATAGTATAACAAGCAGTTCTGTCAAAACCACCACCACTGGTTTAAAAAAATAGCAGGGGTAATAGTATCGAGCCCCAAATGTTAGCAAAGTCTATATTTAGTGCTTGAGTCTTTAGTAAAAAATAATCACTTTAAGCTTACTGTAAGTAGGGATGGGTGAAAATATCTGTTTTGTTTCTGCAGGAATTTTTGAGAAAAAAGCATTTTTTCCCCACAGGGATTCCCATCAGGCCGGTGAGATAGCTCAGTGGTAAATTGCCTGTTCAAACCTCAAGATTGCAGGTTCAAATCCCGGCAAGGTCAACTCAGCCCTTCATCCTTCCAAGGTCAATAAAATTAGTAACATTGATTGGGTAACAATAACATCAGGGCTTATAATCTTAAGTCCTTTGCTGCTAGCCAGACCTGAAAAGTTACTCACCACTGCAAGCCAAAACATACTCACCAGGGCTGAATTTCTACTCGCCAGGGCTAAATTTTCACTCGCCACTGGCTAGTGGCGAGTGGAAACTTTGAGCCCTGATAACATCTATTATTTCAGCTGCCGATTTGGTTAGTTCTGAAAGCACTTTGAGTCCCACTGAGAGAAAGGTGCTATATAAATGCTAGTTATTATTATTATAATAAAGAAATCCATACATTTTCTGTCATTTCTCTAACACCACATAATTTCCCACAAGAACAGTTTCATTTCCCATCTGTTTTCCAATGGTTGCAAAATGTCCAGCCTCCATAGCACAAAAAAAATCAACAATAATTTCCCTCCATCCAGAGTGGTGTAGTTTAGGTAGAATTATAAAAAAACTATGTTTTAAGAATTGTCTTTTAGACGCAGCATCTGGCGATAATGCCAGGTCTTATTTATAAATCAGTAAGGGCACCGTTCTCAATATGGCGTAAACAACCTGATGTTAACGGCTGGAATTGTTAAGAACATCTTATACCTGTTGTTAACATTCTGGTGGAAATTATGTTGCTAAAAAGTTGCAGTAAACAACATTTCTTCATAAATTTGCTGAGCAATAATTTTTGCCAGTTTTACTGTTACTTTTTCAGAAACATAACTTTTTGTGTTTTTAAGGCTTCCAAAACTGCCTTAAGCATCTTTTTAAATGATGATCTTCAGTTTTATGCAAATTTTACTGCATATTTATTACAATGCCAGGTCTATAAATCTACTTGAAAGGGACCAGAAGCAGGCAGAAAGAGGGCGAGAGAAAAAAAACTTAAAAATAAAAGTTAAAATTAAAATAAACATTGTTTAAAGTACTGGCTAGCACTATGACCAGCAGGAGAGGCCCTATGGACCCAGGTGCTGCTGCTACTGACACAGAGTGGGAGGAGTAAATCAGCAGCACCCCCAGAAAAGGGAGCTGAATACCCCTATCCCTTACCCAATGATTCCCATTTCCATGGCTTGTCCTTCTAGGGACATATATTAAAGAAAATTGAACTGGCTAGCAGTATGAGCAGCACACTTCAGCTTCCTGTGCTTGCTGCTACTGCTACCACTGCACCTTCTTCTGAGGAGGAGATGGCAAGTGTGAAAGCAAGGGAATCTTGGTGACACTTGTCATCCCAAACCAGTGCAAATAGAGCTGAAAAAGACTTCTCGTGCATGTCTGTATTGTCATTATTGTAAGATTTGTCTGCCATGCTCCTCAATTTTGCTAATTACTGCCACTACAAGACTAACCAGCAAGGTGGCCTCCTCAAAAGCTTTCAGCAGTTCACATATATCACACTTTAGTTGCTATTTCCCAGATGACAAAGATGCTGCCTCCAAAACTTTCCAGTTTTTCATTGCGTACTCACTAATGGCTTATTCTGTTTGTATAAATGCTCTACTATGTACATTGTGGAATTCCACCTGTTAGGCACCTCTGTTTTCAGCTGATGAGGGGGCTGGATGTTAAATTCTTGTATGGAATATAATGCATTGCGAGCACTGTAGGAGCGGCTAAAATAGGCACAGATTTTGCTGGCAATATTTTGCATTTCTCTGAGGTATTCAGATTCTGAGAGGAATCTGGTCATAACTAAGTTTAGGACAATGCAGGGAAAATGCACCATATCACCCATTCTTAAGGTATCTGTTATGTTGGAGTTATTATCAATAAACACAATCAGCTTTCACAGAATGGGGCACAAGCCGTATGACCTGTTCTAGTTTACTTAATACTCCTCTGGCATGCAGATGGTATGTATGGGCTATCTGCAAGAACCAGAAGCTAGATTACTGGGTTTCACCTGATGATGTAAACTAGTGTTGTCCACTAGTTGTGGGAGGGAAACCCAGTAAGATGTCACAGTCATATAGTCTGTCCTCTGTCTACTTGTCCACGATCTGTTATCAGGTGGATATTCTCCCCGTATAAGCTTTCCAGCCTTATGCCCATCACACTACCATCTGCTTGTTCCATTCTTTCATAGCAGTCCTGGAAAAATTACTGCGACTTGGGATATACCAGTGAGGAGTTACACATGATATCAGTTCTCTAAATCCTCAGTTTTTAACAAACGAACATGGCAGCATGCCAACTGCCAATGTCTTTGCAACTTTACCATTCCATTGGCATACTTTGGGATTATTTTTATGAAGTAGTTGACTTCTTCCCAAGGACTCAGGAAGCGTGGGTTTGCAGTACATGGCAGAACTGTGTAACTTTATTGCTTCAACAACATGACTAGAAGATCTGGTGGGGGTAATCAGCATGTGTGGGCAGTCTATAATTCTTATCATCTCTTACAAGACACTCTGAGTAATACTAATCTGCAGTAGGAGCCATAGTTGTTATTTCAAATGAACAAAATCTTGGCACACTCTCTGGCACATCAACAGCATTTCCATAATATGCCCAAGAGCCCTGGGAAATGTCATGAGCTCTTATTCTGCTGCTAGTTGTGGCACCTCTGACATGTTGATGGTGTGTCTCTCAGTCAGAACTGTGGTTGTGCTTCAGGTCGGAGGAGGTGTCTAGGTATTTGCCTGCTTTCCCTCTGCTCACATGCTTTTTACACAGAATTCAGAGAGCAACATGTTTAGCTTTTGGATTGTAATTGAAGCATCTTGGATTTCGTAGGGGCTACTACTACTACCGGGGCTAGATGCTGCTGAATTTGTACTACTACTAGGTGTCACAGGTGCTGCACTTCCATGAGCAGCAGAGGCACTCATCAAAGCTAAGGCTGTAGATGCTAATAACCTGTGTTGTTGCTGGTTACTCAACACTGTTAGTGTGTGTGGCTGAGTGGGACTTGGAAGTGGCTATGATGCTGATGATGAAGGACAAGATGACTGTACTTTTTGACATATTTGCTTGTCCAGGGTCAAACAGTTTACAGACAGACATATTGCCCATTTTCAGAGGTGGAAGATTGGACCTTTGCCTTTCTGCTAATTTTCTGACTATATCATCGTCATCTCTCTCACTCTTACCTTCATCTGTATCTGAAGAAGAGGACGATGCTGGAGGAATATATTCTAAATCTACATCCTCATCATAATCCTCAGTCAGTGAATTGTAATACTATTAGGTGTCAAAGATGCTACACATCCAACAGCAGCAGATTCACTCATCATAGCTAGGGTTGGGGATGTTTATAACCTCTGTTATTGCTGGTTACTCAACACTAGTGTGTGTGGCTGAGTGGAGGTTGATCTTGGAAGGGATGGCGACAATGTTGACGATAGCTGACAGAATGATTGTGTATTTTCTGCGTCTTTACTTGGGCAGAATTCTCAGACAGCCTATAAACAGGCACAGTGCTCCTTTTCAGTGATGGAAGGTCAAACAAAAGAGGTGGTGGGGTCTGTCTGTATGTCAAACCAGCATTATTGCCTCAATTGCTGGAAGATATATGTGATGACAGTAGTGAACATGTGGAATCCCTGTGGGTTGAAATAGTCACTGGGGGTAAAACTGCCCAGAAAATATTAGTGGGTATTTGTTATAAACCACCAAACATTGGTGACCTTGAAGAATCAAAGCTATTAATGCAAATAGAAAAGGCTTCTCAATTAGGGAGAACTATAATTATATGGGATTTTAATTATCCAGAAATAGACTGGACAAATGGAACAGCTAATTCTGCTAAAAGCAACAAGTTTCTGAACTTGTTGAATGACACTTTTTTGTCACAACTAGTGCAGACCTCAACCAAAGGGAATGCATGTCTGGATTTGGTAATAACTGACAATGAAGAACTTATCTCTAACATCCAAGTTAGGGAGCACTTGGGGAATAGTGACCATAACATGGTATCTTTTGAGATTAATTAAAAAAAACAATTTGGTATGGGTTCCACCAAAACACTGTATTTTAAAAAGGCCAACAGTAAGGACAATAAAGGTATGGAATTCAGTTCCTGAGGAGGTGGTGCTATCAAATACATTAGATGCCTTTAAAAGGGGCCTGGATACTTATTTAAAAGAGCATAACATAGAGGGCTATGTGCGTTAGTATTGGGATTAATATTTAGTTAGGGCTTGTTGGTCCAGGGAGAAATCTGATTGCCATTTGGAATCAAGAAGGAATCCCCCCCCCCATTCAAGGCAGAATTTTAAATTGCTATATTGAGGGTTTTTTGGATCACAGCTGCCTGTCTCAGACAACCAAGATTTCTCCCTTTACACTCCTCCAGAGTCCCCCAGACTCCCCTAACACAGACAACAAATGTCCTGCCTACAAGCCTCCCTAAACTAAACTCCAGTTTCACTTTATCCACTTAGCCTAAATAACATCAAAATTGTCCTGCTTTCTCTTTGTCTAACAAATACAGAATGAAATGCTGCAGGAATCTGACACCATTCTTATACAATGCCTGCAGGAAAAGAAGGGAAATGTGTCACTTGGTGGTTGAAATTCAGTCTTACCATTGATATCAATGAAATGAGCTAGGTGGGAAAAAGCTGAAAACCTGCACTTTTTGCAAAAAAAATTCCTGCTTCAGGAAGTGGCATTTTTTGCCTGTTTCTCTTCTGAAGCAAAAATTTGTGCCCGTCCCTAACTTAATAATCATCTCACTATTCTTCATATTTTTTTCTGAAATCCAGTAGCCAGAAGGTGGAGCATGTTGCTATGTGTAGTGTGCATGTCTGATGTTTTGTTTCATAACCAGAGTTCTATTGCGTAGACTACTGTATCAGTCACTTAGAAATTGCTGCATAGATGTCTAAGTCATAGCAGACTAAGTGTGGCTGACTTAGAAGTCTACAAAGACTTATCCATCTACTCAGCAATCTCTTCTTTAATTAAAAGTCTACATAGAATAATACACAGGAGTGTTTGTGGAATGGGCTGGACTTGATGGACGCATGTCTTTTTTCAGCTTCATCAACTATGTTTTATTTACCAAACAAGATTTTGCACAGAAGCTGACAAAAGCCCTATCTGGCATGTCACATCTGTATGAGTCCATTCCACAAAACTGAAGAGGTGTGATTTTGCAGCAAACTAGCTGCACCACAGGAGACAAACATTTCCAAATCTCGTATTGATTCAAATTCGGTATTTAACGCCTTGAATGTTAGAAATGTCTCCAAGTTAAAAGTCCAGATTAAATAATTGGGAATGTTCATCCCCCCATAGTCCAACTGGTATCCTCCAGAATTTCACGTGTTTAGCATTATGAATATGAATCTGTGTTCTGCTCCAAAGAAGGCCACACAGAACAATTGGCATACAATAATTTTTCTTACAATGTAATTTAACTCTTTGATGGCCAGATAGCTAACCAACGCTAACCAATTCAAAGGTTCATTAGCACCAAGATACTTGGGTTTACATATAATATTTATGTTATAATAACTCCTTTGCTCAGCACACAACACCCTTCTTGTTACACCATCCACACCCTCTGCCCTCTTCCGTCTCAAACATTTCTCACTTTCTGCTCCATACCTATGGAACTCCATACCACTCTCCCTACATCTAGAACAATCCCCCTCTGTCTTTAAGTCTACCTTGAAATCTTACCTTCTGGAGCACTAGCAAAATGCACTACATTTGGTCAAACTCAGCACTTGTAACCTCAGCACTTGATACCCTCATACCCGGTTACCTGTCTCCTGTTACTCACTTAAGACTATAAGCTGCTTGGGGCAGGGACCTCTCTCCTAATGTTTCTATGAATGTGGCACTTATTTTATCCCCTCTTATTTATTGTAACTTACGTCTATTGTAAGGCGCTGCGTACACTGTGTGCCACCTTATAAATAAAGATATACATACATTATAGAAAGGAAACAAAATTGATGTTGGGTAAACAACAAAATGCTCTTATTGAGTCATATATTTGCTTTCCAAAATGATGTTTAAATAGTTGTTTAGCAGGAGTTTCACTTATCTTTCTTATTGTGTCTGCTTCTTATATGCCTTGGGAATAAATTGGCTTGGCTTAATAAATATGATGGGTAAAAGAGAGGAAGAGGATGCATGCTTTATAACAAAGAGCTTATTTCTCAAGCCAAAGAGGACCAAACAATTGCACCATAGAGGATGAATACATATTCTCAAAATCCCCATTGATTTAAACAGGGTTGTTAATCCCTGGAATTCTAGAGAAACCTCTCTAGCATTTACAGGGGTTAACACTTTCAGTGCCAGTGTTGGACACCCCTCTGTCACTCAAAGGGTTAAAAGTCTCATTAAGCTCAACATACATTTTATTTCACCTTCTTTGGTGGTATTGATTTGCCCTGAATTATTCTTCTTTTCTTTTTTTGCATAAGATTCATAAAGTCTACATAGCATTCTGTATAACTGCTTAGCTGAAGTTCAGCCACATTAAAGAGGTGAATATTTTCCCAATACGCACACTGTGTAACAGATGGCATGCATGTTTCTAGTCATTACATCTAAAATTTGTGGATTTGTTTTCTTTGGAGACCAGGGTTATAACCCAGACTGTCAAACACAACAAACAATAAAACTCCATGTCCCCAAATGTCCATCTATATATGCATCCTGGCGTCTGAATTTACACACTGCTTTAGTGCTTGGCTGATTTTATAACAGAATCACAAATGAAAACACAAAGAATATTCCAGTAGCTGGTTGAGATGCCAATAAATGAAATGTGCTAGTTGTACAGGGTTAATTTACCATGGCCATTCATTCAATAATTGGTTTGCTAATAGTGCATATTATTTCACATTGTTGATTTTTATCCATTAAAAGTGCAGATTGTTGGACAGTACCACCATTTTTCAAGGATACACAGAGGAACATTTAAGCCTGCGCACAAAGATCTCTTCATAATGGATATTGTAAAACATTTTCCAGTGTGCAGTTATGTCCCTGTTTAATATGCTGTGAAAGCCATTGCCCATGCTTCTCATCTCAGAGAAACACTGCGGGGGGAATTTTATTCAAAGTGTTAACCTCTTCTTAATTTTAATAAGGTTTAAGAGATTTTTATAAGGGGCAATAAAGAGTTGTGATAGGAATATATTCAAAGCATAAGGAATATTGTGCGGGGGCAGTATTCTCTCTAAGGAAAGCAATGTGAGTTACCCAGCTCTGAAAGAGTTTAAGAAGCTTGTTTATACAGAGCTGCATTGGAATAACAGGTGAATCATGCAGCCCTGCCCATTTTTAATTAATAATTTAAGTCTTTCAATGCTGAGTTGCTCACAGTTGCTCACCGTAAAGCGAACAATGGGGGTAGGGGATTTACTAATATAATTCCATACTATACTAGGCACTGGAATCGATTTTCATGGTCTATACCTGATTAATAATAATTTACTAAGCTATTTACTCTTAAAACTTTCTTCAAACCACACACAAAATAGGAAACAAAATGTCCCATGTTTCCGTTAATTAAAATGTGGCTTTTAACCTCTTGAATGCTAGAGAGGTCTCTAATGCATTCAGGGGACCAACAGCCCCATTTAAATTATTGGGAGTTTTAATTTGCAACCTATGTAGAATTTGAAGTCCAAAGAAAGAAAAGATATATATATATATTTATAGGCAAGTGGAGGTCCTTAGGAGTTTAACCGTGGAGAATTCTGCTTGCTTTTCCAGTGTAGGTATCACCTGCACTACCCACGTCGCTGTATATGTATATATGTAGTAGAGAAAAGGAGAAACAAACAGCGCAAAGACAGACTTCTAAGCGTAGTAGTAGCAATGCCATAATATGGATGCCCTCCTTCTCCAAGTGGTCTACTCACATGTATGGGAGGTTGTACCTGCCTCCCAGTATAAAAAGCATGCACTGGAACTTATGTATTACTCCATGTTGCAATGTCCAACACGCTTAAAGTTAATTGATGTTCCCAATATAAAAGACCGTATATTTTGAATATAAGGACTAATGCTCCAAAGGAGCAATAAAAGGGAACCTTTATTGGTACAAAAATAATGTTGAGTAAAGCCCTTGCAGGAAATGTCCAGTGGAATGTGGGGTTTTCACACTTTTCTCACCTTTGCCATTACACTGAAATCAATTATGTGAATGGATCCCTACCCTCCCAACCCTTGTGGAGAGTTTTACACATGTTCTCACTCTACTAGTATAGAAGAGGTGTCAGGTTCCTGCATGTTATCAGTCTGAGCTTGGAAGAGAGACAGGAAGCAGCTGTATTTTTATGCTAGAGAAGCTAGGCAAAGCGAGAGGAGCTGGAGTTCATTTTCAAGAGTCTTAGTAGAAGCCACTCTGTGTGTGGGGATTGTGAAGAGAAAAAAGGGAGTTTAAAAAATAAAAGCCAAAAATTTTTGACTGATAAGTAATAGTCAGTAACAATTAGACAGGTAGATGTTCCTTCCTGAATTAGCCGAGACTCTACTGTTACTATCAATAATGCAGCTATAATTTGTAGACATATAAAAGTATATCATACACCCAAGAGAGAAACAAGTGCAACTTACATGATAATCCTACAACCATAATAAGAGGACAGTCAAGCATATAGTGAGGTGTGGTGGTTTTGCAAGGAGCTTTATATTTTTTTTCAAACTATTGTTTCTGAAACTAATTGGTCTACCCTCATCCTGGACTGTAAAAACTAACTGCAGTCAAGTTAGATGTCAAGAGAGATGCTGCTGAAATTTAGCTAAGTATACAAGCAGATAGACAGGCAAAGAGGTGGTAGTAGTTGTTGTGGTTGCAGTGTATAGGAGTTCGTTATAGACAGTGATAGACAGGCACAGGTTGTAAAAATAATAATAATAATTTATAAAAATAGTTTTGACTGATAGGTGGCACAGATGGACAGGAAAGAAAAAACTACATCAATAGTGCTCCAAATACTGCTAACCTAAAACATATATATATGATGGAACCAAATGCGTATCCCTATATAGTCCTTGGGATGCAGTTGTAATCCACAGTGTCCTGTGCAGCACCAATCGTTTAAAAAAGTAAATCTCGTAAAAAAAAGCGGACAAGCACAAACTTCCAAGGCAATATAAAAATAATAGTATAATAGTGCAATATGATAAAAAAATATATACAGACAATGCCCTCCTATGGGGGCCACTTGAGGTAGTCTCTCCAACTTCTGCTGACAAGTGGTAGGTGTGCAGTCTTGCTCTGTACAGTCAATAATGGGTAATAAAATGCTCCTGAACAAAAAGAGGAAGAAGAAGAACAGACCTAAGAGTGAATCTTTAAAATATTAAAATTCTGTCCACATATAGGACCAGACTCACCGGATCTGTACTTGAACTATATTTTTATGTTTTTATTATATATTTGGTTTTTATTATAATGTTTAGGTTTAATTGTGTTGTGGATTGGTAGTCTATGATATGGCTATCAGACTTTGGCCATGGTTGCTGCAGCTGATGATTCTCCTTCTCCTTCTGAGGAAGCTGTTTGTAAAAGTTACATGAAAAGTTCCAAATCACTACCAGCAGAAGTAGTACTAAACCTTTAAAGAACACTGAGGATGAGAGCAAGTTGTATAATGTTACTGCTGTAGCGAAAGATGGTTTAGCATTTAAACTAACTGCACCATTTGACACTGACAGTAGCACTCATCTGCAAAGTAGGCTGAATGTTCTATAAATCCCCTTAAGAGGAAGGGTAAAATAAAGATGTTGGAGACTTCAAAAAGCCTACAGGAATATGAAAGTAGTTTGGAGGAAGTGGACAATACTGATGATAATGACCAAGTTATTGATGATTACGTTGATCTAGAATATATGCCTTTTTGATACAAAATAAACATGTCTATAAAATATACAATATCCATGTCAGTCATCATTATCAGCATCATCTCCTCTACCGCTTCCAACACTGACCAAGTCAAACACACTATTGTTCAGTAAGCAGCAACACAAGTCATCATCAACACCCACAAGTCAAGGTATGAGTGCTTCATATGATGAGTGCTTTCTATGATGTTGAAAGTGCAGTGCAACATCTTAAAAAAAAAATATATATATATATGTATATATATATATATATATATATATATATATATATATATATAGTGGACAAATAGTGTATTTCAGGCCTATAAATTGTATAGACAATAGAAGAGAGGGGAGGACAGAAAAGAGGGGTATATAACTATACCTAGCAAAGGAGGACAGTTTGATGCTGTGTAATAACATAGATCACTGTATAACTATTTATTGTATAGATTGTGATGAGCATCCCAAGTGAATACTAGTACATCTTTATTTTGTATCTAAAAGACATACAATAAGTGAATATGGTGATTTAATTAAAAACAATCTGCAGAACTGTCAAATGATTCCCATTTGACTGTAATTAAAACACTCAAATATCAATTGATTGGGGCTTTGTTAAATATCCATTATACATTTATGATTTTATATACAGACTTTAGATTACTCATTTCTCAAATGGATATGTAATAATAGAGTTGCTGTTATATTGTGACCATAATGGCAACTACTTGTCCTTGTGATCTGTTATTACACAGTATTAAACTGGCCTTCTTTGCTTGGTAGACCAAGAAAAATCCTAAACATTTCCAAAAGTACAGTAATCTGCAAAAGTTTTATACAGGCGAGAAAAAATACTGTAACGTAAGTATGCTTTAAAAAATAGACATGTTAATAGTTTAGTTTTATCAATAAACAAAATGCATAATGAGTAGGGGTGGGTGAAAAGTGTGAAAAATTTCCTGTGGAAAATTTTGTGAAAACGTGCAGATTTTTCGATTTTCCTGCAAAAAATTTCACCTTTCCGCCTATGCAAAAATCTCCTCCTTTTCGCCTATTTTAACAAATTTTCCACGTATGTTAACATATTTCCCTCCTATTTTAACACATTTTTCACCTATATTTCCTATAGGTACTACATTTCCCACTGCAATTTTACTTCTGAGGGCTGAAGTTTATAAATAAGTGGCTGAAAGTCAAAGTGGATACTTGAGGGATATATTCTAGATCTGCATCATCATCATCAGTCATCATTAGGTCATCCTCAGCAGCATCATCATCACCTGACAGTTCTTGCCCACTACTACCCTTATATTCCTCTAAGCTTTTGGAGATCTCAAAATTTCTTTTTACTTTTACTGTAACAAAAGGAGAGGTGTTTTGGTGTCTCACTGTCTGATGCAGCAGGCGGTTCAGCTGCTACACCTTCCTCTATTATGCTTTTGCCAGAATCATCAACACTTGAATGTGACTTGTTGTCATCTTCAATGTTCTTCTTCTATGGTTCTATATTTCTACTGGCACTGGTGGTGCTGGACCTAGTTTTGCTGGGACCTTGACAAACTGCATCCTCCCTTGGAGTAAAGGGATCATCATAATTGATTGCACACGCTGCAACAACCATTGCTGTGTTAGGTTTTTGGATTACTACTTTACTCTCACGTCCCTACACTGCTTCACCCCTTCCCCTTCCCCTTGTGCGTTTGCTGGATATTCTGCAACTACACTGTGTTTTCTTACTGTACAGTACACAACCGATGGAGCTGTATGATGCCTTGCCTAAGCCCAGTCAGCTGTCTGTCACTGACACCTAAGATATTTCATGTTTTATTCTTTTTTATTTTTTATTTTATTTTATTTATTTTATTTTTTGAAGTTGTTGACCCTGTTGTCTTATTACAGTCTGTCCAAAAAAAATTATAACCGAAAAAGAAAATCAACAATGTCTTTCCCCAGACTTCCCCACCCAGCAAAGGGACAATAACAGCAAGCTCAGCAAGCAAATAGGTTGTGACATGGAGTCACATGGAATTTTGGAGTATTTGGGGGACAACCTCCTTCCTCCCTTCTTATCCCCTAGAATGTCCCCAGACTCCCCTAATACAGAGAAAAAAATGCCCTACCTAAATGACCTCCTAAACTAAGCTTCAACTCCCCTTTATTTGCCTATGTCCTCTAGCTAAAAAACATGCTGCTTTCTTCTCTCACAAACACAGAATGGCTGCTGTGAGAGCCTGACAGCCTTTTATATGGCTGTAGAAAACTGTTGTGAGGTGTAGAAATATTTCTTCTGATTGATTTCAATGGGCAGAAAAGGAGGAAAAAAGTGAAAAAACTGCACTTTTTGCTGGAAATTTTTCGCCAAGCAGAAAGTGCCATTATTTGCCGATTTCAGTTTGAGGTGAAAATTTTCACCCATCCCTAATAGTGAGTGAACAGAAGAAAAATGTAAATCAAATCAATATTTGGTGTGACCACCCTTTGCCTTCAAAACAGCAGCAATTCTTCTAGGTACACTTCTACAAAGTTCTTCTGTGGATTTCGGCAGCCTCAGTCGCTTCCCTCTCTTCATGTAATCCCAGACAGACTCAATGAAGTTGAGATCAGGGCTCTGTGGGGGTCATACCATCACTTCCAGGACTCCTTGTTCTTCTTTACACTAAAGATAGTTGTTAACCCTTTGAGTGCCAGAGGGGTACACAACGCATCACAGAGCAATGAGTTGTGTACCCCTCTGGCACTCAAAGGGTTAATGATTTTGGCTGTATGTTTGGATTTGTTGTCATGCTACAGAATAAATTTGTGGCCAATCAGATGCCTCACTGATGATATTGTATGATGGCTAAATATCGGCCTGTACTTCTCAGTACTGAGGATACCATTAATTCTGACTAAATCCCCAACTCCATTTGCAGAAATGAAGCCCCAGACTTGCAAAGAACCTCCACCATGCTTCACTGTTGCCTGCAGACATTCATTCTTGTACCGCTCTCCAGGCCTTCGGTGAACAAACTGCCTTCTGCTACAGCAAATATTTCAAATTTTGACTCATCAGTCCAGAGCAACTGCTGCCATTTTTCTGCACCTCAGTTCCTGTGTTTTAGTGCATAGTTGAGTCGTTTGGCCTTTTTTTTAGAGATAGGCAAAATTTTCACCTCAAACTGAAATCAGCAAATAACAGCACTTCCTGCTTGGCGAATAATTTCCAGCGAGAAGTGCAGTTTTTCCCCTTTTTCTCGCCTAGCTCATTCCATTGAAATCAATGGGAACATTGAATTTACACACAACACATAGCAAATGTTATTTTATTTCCCAAAGGCATGGTATGAAAGGGGCATGAGGGTGCCTGTGTTGGTGGGGTGTGGGGAAAGAATTAGTTAAACAGGGAATTTTTTTGGGGGGGTTGTTTACTGGAATTGGGGGCAGTTAATAAAAAATAAATCCTAAATACAATTAAAAAAACCCTATAAGACATGGTATAAAAGGGGTCTGAGGAGGGTTCCTGTATTGGTGGGTGGAGTCTTTAGAAAGAATCAGTTGAACAGTGAATTTGTTTTAGGGGGGATTGTTGACTGGTATTGGGGGACAGTCAATAAAAAAAATAAGAAATTTGTATGTAACGTGACAGAGACACTGGGGGAGATGCACTAAGGCATGATAAAGAGATGATAAAGTGGAGATCCCAAATGTGTAAACATTAAAAACAGAAAACAGGAGTGCCCAATAGTGTAATACGGTAAATATAAATCTGTAGTGTATGAGATGAAAATTCACTCACTTGTTAAGATGGTCAGTCAACTGATACCAGATGATTTGACAACATTGCTTATGGAGATATTCTATCCGTCTCTACTCGGAACATTGACACACAGCAACACAGCTTCAACAGCACAACACCTACAGAGAGACGAAGAACAACGGCTAATATCCAGGTAGCGAAAATCTTTAATATATTCGTCACATATAATTAAACCAATATTAAGAGTTAAAAAGTGGACTTAAAGGCTACCGTTTCGTAGCAAAAGCTGCTTTATCAAAGCACAAGTCAATCTAAAAAGCAAACCAAGAATACAGCCGTCAAGCAAACAGGACATATAAAAACTCCCATCCAGTAGTGATAGGCCAGTTCAAAACACAAACAGCCAATCAGAAACGGAAGTCTCATACAAACATGTAACATATAACTAAGTCATCAAAAGAAATAATCAATATAACAAATCAATAGACCCACTTACATAAACAAAAAATATAAATGGCCAACAAAAATGACATAGTCATGGTATCTAAACCCTGTTACAACCCAAACATAAACATAACATAATAAATAAAAATAAAATATATCTGGGAGTTTCAATACATTCATTCAATCCCAAAGGATTGAGTGTGGAGAGCCTGAATATCCAATAGCTTTCAAGATTGTTCAGTTGTTGTAATCTATCTGATGGGGTGGATGTGGAATAAAATCGATGGGGGTAACTTTGAGACTTTCTACACTCCTGTTTTGTTGATGGGACACTATGTTTCATGAAACTATTATAGATATTTCTTTTGTGTTATCCTATTCCGGTTTGTAAAACTCGAGCTACAATCCATTTTACTTTTGATTAGAAACTTTTCAAGGATAACATTGAAAGTGAATGACTGACATCCATTATCCACAAATGTACATGCTAGGCATCTATTATGATTACAACAATGCGCACCTAAAAACTCCTTCTCACTACATCTCTCAGATGGTGTTGTACTATGTCCAAAATACTCTTAAATCAAGCTCTGTCTGGGTGACCTTCACTCATTCACACTCTTGGACTGTCTGCTAAATTTACTGGGGGCCAAGATGTTCTTAAGTGACTTGGATCTTCTATAAACTACTGTGGGTTTATCACTTAATTGGCTTTTAAGAAGGGGATTCAATCTAAGAGTACCCTAGTGATCCTTGAAGATCCTAGATATTTCACCAGCCACCAGAGTTATACCTTGTGATAAATAAAGAGGTATGGTCCTGTGTTCTAGAAGTGTCATATTTGTTTTTTTCCACCCATAACGCCCCAATTGAGATCACAGCTGGAGAGCCAGTCATTTATTCATTTAGTATGACTCTCACTAGTATGTTGATGGCGATTGGCACCAATTTTTGTGTTCATAGTTTTTGCCATATGCAGTTTATTTGTGTTTGTAGTGATATTTTATGCACAATTTTTTGTATGATATATTTTATTTTTATTTATTATGTTATGTTTATGTTTGGGTTATATCAGGATTTAGATACCATGATTGTGTCATTTTTGTTGGCCATTTATATTTTTTGTTTACGTAAGTGGGTCTATTGATTTGTTATATATTATTATTTCTTTTGATATCTTTATTTTACGTTACATGTTTGTATGAGACTTCCGTTTCTGATTAGCTGTTTGTGTTTTGAACTGGCCTATCACTACTGGATGTGAGTTTTTATATGTCCTGTTTGCTTGATGGCTGTATTCTTGGTTTGCTTTTTAGATTGACTTATGCTTTGATAAAGCAGCTTTTGCTGCGAAATACGTTAGCATTTAAGTCCACTTTTTAACTCTCAATATTGTTTGAATTATATGTGACGAATATATTAAAGATTTTCGCTACCTGGATATTAGCCGTTGCTCTTCGTCTGTCTGTAGGTGTTGTGCTGTTGAAGCTGTGTTACTGTGTGTCAATGTTCCGAGTGGAGACGGATCGAATTTCTCCATAAGTACTGTTGTGTGAATTTTCATCTCATACACTACAGATTTATATTTACTGTATTACACTATTGGGCACTCCTGTTTTTATGTTTTTCATGTTTACACATTTGGGATCTTTAAGCCGATCAGAGAGAGCGAGTCACGTTTGAGCAAACCTTTATAAGTATAACTGTGTCTGAGGGCAGTCTGATTTCCTCAGCTGTTTATTTGCTGGGATTGGTATATACCTTTAACTCAGCCACTTGCTTTGTGAGTAGTCACTTTTGGGTATTTCATTTGCTGTTCTGTGGAGCCTATGCACTAAGATCTCTAAAACGTAAGAAGTGTTAGTGCATAGGTCCCATAGAATAACATAGGAACTGGAGAAGTGGTATCACTGGAGAAATCATCTCATCTTTATCACACCTTTATCACCACTTAGTGAATAACCCCCAAGGACTCCCTGACATAAGCTGCCCTGGGGTAGACTGATACTTGACATGACAGAGCATTTTGTAGAGGGTAATTTGTAAGATTTGTTGTTAGAGGCCCAAGCCCTGAGGAAATATTGATTTGTAGGACTTAGACTATTAGAGGCCCAAGCCCTGAAGAAACATTGATTTGTTGGACTTAAACTTGTTTAGCACAATCACTAAGGAAACATTGATTTGTAAGTCTTAGGCTTGTTAGAAACAAACCCCCAAAATGGTTTCTTTTTTTGTAGGATTATGTTTTTTTTATTTTTTAAAGCACAAGGCCTAAGAAAAAAAATGCCCTACTGGTCTAGTGTCAGCAGGTCATATTGTGTTGGCCAGTGGTCATTGGCCAATGACAAATGCCCTGATGTAGATGCAGAATTTGCAACTGCTGTTCTTGCTGCTGCAGCAGAGTTGTTTAAGCAGCAGGATGATTAGGCAGCTGAAAGGGAATGGGATCAACAATAGCAGTAACATGGGTGATGGATGATGAAGGTTCCACTTGCCATGACTAGCTCCACACAGAAAGTAGTCCCCAGCATATGTGGAGAAAAGAAGAAGTTGGCCAACAATTTGTGTCCCTCTTCCAAAATCATGGGTGTATTTTTATTAGAATAGAAATGTTTCCCTTGAGAGCAGGAACTGGGCCTCTCATCAGCAACTGCAATGTGCACAGTGCGTGTGGTAAATAACATATGGTGGCACAACTGTATCCAAACACCATGACACCAGAACCAAGTACTGCTGTCACTACACCCCTTGTCAACACCCCACTAAGGACACATGACAACTTGCTGACAGTTTAATAGTAATGATGAAACCTCCCTGCCACCAGCTTAGCATATTCTGTGGGATGGATTCTCCTCAGATGCCGCTTGATGCCCTGCTTGCGATTTTCCTCCACCACACTGCCATGTGTGGTCAGTGCACCACACAAACTACCATATCCTAACATCTACAGAGTGGCTATCATTTGGCGGGGGAGGTAATAATGAATTAGGTGGATTAGCAGAAGATATAGTTACTACTAGAGGAAAAAGGTGATGGCGAGCTAGTTGTTTCACTCGTCATGGAACTTCTAGCCTCTGCCTGTGTTTCTCTATTCTTCCTCCTCTTTGATCTCTGCCTTGTCTCTTGTTGTCTGCCTGGAGAATTAGGGGGTAGTGCAAAAGCGGTGCTTGATTTCTGTGGTGGGTGTTTGTCTTTCATCTACTGCACTAAGTTTCCTTTGCCGACCACTGCTTCTACGGTCCTCAGAGTTGCCTGTTTCTTTGTGTTTCTTCAAAAGAGCTTGGACAGCACATCTGGAAACCCATGTTTGCCTTGAAATTTCTGCCTGGGAGTGATCTTACTGATACAGTATAACTACTTTGTGTCTTGTTGCTGTGCTCAGTCTTGCCATGGTGTATGACTTTTACATTAAACTGTCTTCAGCAACTTCACTTTGTTAGCTGAGGTTGGCTGTTCCTCACTCAGGTTTATTCCTCCTTCACAGCTGTTTCTGTTTCAGTAAATGATTGTGTATCAACCTACATTAGAAATTTATGATCATTAGTGCCTACAAAATCCCTGACCTTGTGCAAGTGTACCTAGAAAAATTAATGCTATTTTGAAGGCAAAGAGTAGTCACGCTAAATGTTGATTTGATTTCAATTTTTCTTCTGTTCACTCACTATGCATTTAGTTAATTGATAAAAATAAACTTTTAACTTGTCTATTTTTGAAAACATTCTTACTTTACAACATTTTTTCACACCTGCCTAAAACGTTTGCACATTACTGTATATAAATGTCAAAAATGGAACGGTAAATATTCCCTTTCTTAAATCAGTTGAATTAGAGGGTCTAAGGCAATGGCTAACACCGTAACTTTATTTATTCTGTATAGACAAAAGAAGCAGTGTTGACAGGCTTTGGGTAAATAGAGAGAATCACAACATTTCCTCCACCATGTACCTGGATTATTATAGACAAATCCAAATGCGACTGGAAAAATCTATGGAGAATAAAGCAACTGGACCTTATAGCATACACTTAAGGGAACTTAAAATGTAGTTCAGTAACAGAAAGACCATTATAATAATTATTTATTGATTCATATTCATCAGACTTAGTGCCCTGAGATTGGAGGAAAGCAGATGTGGTACCATTATTCAAAAACGGGGCAAGATCTAAACAGGGAAATTAAAGTCCAGTGGATTTGACTTTCTTAGTGGGATAGATATTAGAAAGATTACTGCTCATTATTATTTGTGATTATGTGAGGACCAACACTATTATTGGTATTTTATGAAGAGTAGATCATATGAAACTAATTTACTTGCATTCTACAACTGGGTAAATAGTAAAGGATATTGTTGCTGATGTAGTATAATACAGTAGATTAGGATGTTTTTCTCTGAAGAAAGATTTGGATAAACTGAGTGAATGAGCAAAAAAGTAGAGATGAAGTTTAATATAGATACACAGGAGGTTATGAAACTGGGTTGCTGAAACAAACATGCTGCATATACACTAAATTGGAGGCTACCTGGAAAATTCTTGTTAGACAAAGATTTAGGCATACTGAGAGAAAATAGGCTACACAGCAGTGTGCAGTGTCACAGCTGCTGCAAGAGCCAATAGGGTAAATATCACATATAAAAAATAGTTTTGATGCACAGGATAGGAATATAATTCTACCTTTTTAAAAAATCTTAGTAAGGTCTTATCTAGAATATGGAGTACAGGGAAGGACAAAAAGTATTGTTTTGTTCCAGCAGAAATTTTCACACAAAAACCATGATTTTCCACTTTTCCTGCAGGAATTTCCACCCACAAAAAAGCATAGATTTTCCACCGTTTTGCTAACATTACAGAATTGCCTTTGAGAACAATTTTTTCTCCTTTATGCCACCAATACTTTTGGCACTAGCTCTGGTGCTGATGCTGAGACAGCACGTCAACTGCCCCAGCCAGTGAAGGTAATGCTAGAGAAGAAGAAGACCATTGTTCTCCATCTTTCCCCTCACTAAAATCATGGGTGTGGGAATATTTTTTCTTTGGAGCAGGCACAGTGCACTATGCACTATGTATGACAATGTAGTGAAAAAGGGACATATCTCAGCACATTTTTCCTCATAAAGCATATGCAACATAGACACCACAACATTTATGTTAAGCATGTGAAAGCCAAACCGTACAAAATAAATTGAGACCCTCTGTCACAGTGCCCCCGTCCCTCCCCAGAGGCACAAAGAACGGGGGCAAATATCCAAGAGAAAACAACAGAAACCCAGCCTGGAATCTGATGAAGAGCATAACACCAGGTTCATCATCAAATTCTTAAGCTAGGGTTTAGGTGTGAGTAAAGTGTCCCCACCACCCCTGACCTAGGGCTTACAGCATCCTCTTCCTCCTCCTTCTCAGGTATACCACATTTTACCTCTCTTACCTCCCTCACCAGCTGATAGTGAGACTGTCAATGGGAGGATCTGGCCATTTGTCCACCCATTGCACATTGCGGGGTGCATTAACCACACATGGCTTTGATGGAAAGGTATCAGGGGGTATCTAAAGACATTCCATCCAACTGAAGGCACTAAGCTGGTGGTAGGGAGGATTATTTTTATTATGACATCATGTGTCCTTAGATGAGTGGACAAAGGCCAGCAGTATTTGGTATCTTGGGGAATGGTTTTACACTGCTGACCAAAGTGTCAAGGTTTTTGGTTGCAGTTGTGTCTGTTGTTTAATATTGGAGCAGATGTGCCAATTGTTGTGATACTTCACAGTCCTTCCCCCTATTTCACAATGTTTCCTTGCACGCACTTTGCACACTACAGTTGCAGATGAAATACACAGTTCCCTACTGCTCTCAATAGAAAGCTAGTATTCCATCACACCCATGATTTTAGAGTAGGTGCAGAAAGAGAAGCATTGTTTGCTAACTTCCTCTCTCTAGGTGTACCTGAAGTGGTGTGGGGGGATTTTGTGGTGTTGCTGCTACCTCGGCTAGTGGCAAGTACAGCATCATATTACCACCTCTTGTCTTATATCAGTACTGATGAACACAGTCCAATGCAGAAGCCAAATACTCCCATGGCTTAGATGAATCATCATCATCATCAGCAGCAGCAATGGCAGCAGTAGCAGATGCTAGAATGTTACAAGTAGCATTTGCTACCACAACAAAGCCTAAGTCCAGCAAACTATCTGTTTCAGCACTAGCCTTGTTTAAAGCCAGCAATCACCCTTTTTCAAGCTAAGCCTTGCTGTAATATTTTGAATGTTCAATTTTCTGTAAGCTCACAAAACAAATATTTTCAGGCTTTTCTTTCTTTATGCCTGCTTCTATGCATACTAATCCTTAAACTTAATAAAAAATAAGGTTATAACTTACACTGAATGTGGCAGATGTGTATGCTAGTGGACTGATGTGCTGTAATTTATGTATATATATCATAATTCACTGGTCTGAAAGCTAGACCAATTGTTTGTCTTATAATTGAGTCTAATTTAAGCTTGCTTTATTCTCAGATTATTGTCAAACATTAATCAGTCATAGCAGTAGTCCCAACAGTGGTAGATGGTAGCAACCATTAAAATCCCTTTTCTTCCTTATTGTCAGTGCTGCTGTTAATAGTATGTGTGCCATGAGTTTCCCTCTGATTTGTAGCTTTGTTCACTTCTGCTACCTGATACTCAGATGGTATAAGATGTTGGTTCATTTTTAGAAATGTAAGTCTACCAACCCTGCAGTTTAATAGCCATGCCTATTGTCATTTACAATACAGAAGCAGGGGCTGAGAAGCTGCACTAAAAACCCTCTCAGACTGCACGCTTTCTGGTGGGCATATATGGGTTTCTATGGCATTATGCATCAATGCTGTCCACACACAATATGTTTTTGGCTAGTAGTCTATGGAGTCATAGTGTCTGCCTAGAATATAGCTATTCTGCAAGAATGCTATAATCATCTCACATACAAGAGGACCAATCCTAGGAACTACACATAAATAGCTTTCTGTGATGATGATGACATGGGATGTTCTAGTTGATGTTTTTGCTGATGCTGGTACTGCTGCTAGTTTAAACCTTTCAATGGCTTTCTTTCACTTTGCTTTCTACCAGTTTTCTTCCTTTAACTTTCTCTCTCTCATTCTACTGAATGCAACCGTCAACTTGAACTATAACCATATCTTTGTATTCTTTGACAGAAACTGAATGCTCAGAGAGATGCTGCTGATCATCACGCTTTGGCAGAGATTCAGAAATGTTATGTTTAAACCAGGGGTCCAGCAAAAATAGCAAGAATATATTCCTCAATGCCTTTAATTGACACTATACAAGGAATCGAGGATCCTGCTCAAAGCATGCTAATATGTCCTTCACTTGCTGGTGTTTGTCTGTGTTACTTTATGATAAGCAGCTTCTGGACTGGGCTATATTTCCACATTCTGCACTATGAATGAATCTAGGCAGAGCCCATACACCAAAGACATTTCAAATAGCTCAGAGAAAAGTTTGGCCTTTATTAGAACTATTTGGCATGCTGTATACTAGTTCAGGAAAAGGGAGGACATATGTGCAAACTTTTATTTAGGAATCCAGCAATTTTTAAATTAAGGGACACTATCACCTAAAAACAATTTTTAATGATTTTGAAAGCACTTTCAAAATCACATCTATGTTGTATACAGCATTTTATATTTAGAAAACTAGTGTTGGGGTTATTTAGATGTGTAGATTATGTTACTGGAGGCATATATTATCTCCTCCCACTTACTGTCAATTCTTTCAGTGCTAAGAAAGGTGTCACTGATAATGACTGGTACTGTAGGACTAAGACAAGAAGCATGCCTTCTGTAGCATAATCTATAAATCAATATAGCTTAAAAACTAGTTTTATAAGTAAAAAATGGCTAATATAACATGTAGTGGATTATAAAATACTAGAAGGATTGGCACAACTTTGCCTTTAAGAGCCTTTGAGAAAATATATTGCATAAGATACATTTTACAATTATGTGTTTACATGACATACCTTCTAAATAACTATTTACTTACATTCTACTTGTGATGTCACACAAGATACATAGAGCACTACTTACTGAAACTGTGACTACTACCAGAAAAAACCCACGACATTCTATTTGCAACTTTCTGGCTTATTTTTTAAACCAAATATGTATATGCTTTCTGTAGACGTATACAGAAACTCAGGTTATAAAGACTGTGTTGAAACAAATCAGGTTATATGTTTTTGCTTCTGAACATCAGTGAATGCAGTTCTGAGTGCAAAGCATTGTTGCCATGCTAACAATTGTCATTCTACAAAGCCCATTCTCTAAAAGGGTACAGTCACTTAAACGAGCCAATTTGTATGGCAATAACAGCAGTACATAATCCATTTTAAAGTAACAAATATTCTATTCACAAATGTTTTCTAAGCAACCATCAAGTAACAATTTGAGAGAAAATAAATGATAGATTACCTTTTGAAAATGAATGCTATTTTTGAGACATTCACAACTGTTGTTTACAATAAAAAAAATGCACTAAAGTAAGTACAAAATCATTATATACTTTTCAAAAAATCCATTTTGTGCATCTAACATTTTGGAAAACTCTCACACATTTCTATGGCTTTCATTATGTTGACTCTAATATTAAATTTGCTTTTGCAAGACTACTATTTTTTGAGAGATTTAATCTACAAGCAATCAATATAAACATCAATGCAACATCCTGTTCTGAAATTTTAAAACAGACAGCATGAAAGATGAATATATTTTCATAAACTTCCCCTGTTTAAGAAATGTTTGATATGGCCTCACGTTTTGTGTCTATGGTAAAACTAAATTTTGTGAAAAAAATAACCTGCTAAATACATAGCTGAACATTCTTAAAAAAATACCAAAAAATGAGATGATTTTTTTATGAAGCTAAAACAAATTTATCATCACTAATGAACAAATCAAAATTTCCATTTCATAAGAATATTCCTGGCTGGTTCATTGGCTTACTTAAAGGGATTGCAATACTTTATTATTACTATCCCTCATATTGTAGGCATTTGCAAAATAAGTTAATAGCCCCAGGTTCATCTCTCAAACCTTTATGGTTTGGAAGATAACCAAAGGCAAAGTTCCCCCCTCCCTCCCCCTTCCCTGAAGTCGGCGTTGTACTGACTGCAGGGGAAGTCTGTCATACTACAGGCTTGTGGCTCTGCAGCTGAGCCAAGATCCTCTGGGGAACGAGGTGGTTGATGATGTTTTTCAATTATAATTTTTTTTGGACAGACTGTAATAAGACAACAGGGTGGACAACTTAAAAAAAAAATAAATAAAAAAGAATAAAGAACTAAATATATTAGGTGGCAATGACAGACAGCTGACTGGGCTTAGGCAAGGCATAATGTAGCTCCATCAGTTGTGTTGTGTACTGTACAGTAAAAAAACAGTGTCGTTGTTTAATGTCCAGCAAACGCACAAGGGAAGGGGAGGGGTGGAGCAGTGCAGGGACATGAAAGTAAAGTAGTAGTTCAAAAACTGACTGCAGCAATGGTTGCTGCAACGTGTGCAGTCAATGATGATGATCCCTCTACTCCAAGGGAGGATGCAGTTTGTCAAGGTCCCAGCAAAACTAGTTCCAGCACCACCAGTGCCAGTAGAAATAAAGAACCATATAAGAAGCACACTTAAGTTGCATTCAAGTGTTGATGATGCTGGCAATAGCATAATAGAGGAAGGTGTAGTAGCTGAACTGCCTGTTGCATCAGATAGTGAGACAAACAAGCAACAAAACACCCATCCTCAAAGTAGTAGGGAACTTTGTTACAGTAAAAGTAAAAATAAATTGTTTAAGACCTCCAAAAGTTTAGAGCAATATAAGGGTAGTGGGCAAGAATTGTCAGGTAATGCTGATGCTGCAGAAATATAGGAAATATAGGCAAAAAATGTGTTAAAATAGGCGAAAAGGACATTTTTGCATAGGCGAAAAAGTGAAAACCTTCTCTGGAAAAGCGAAAAATCTGCAAGTTTTCACAAAAAATCATGTGGGAAATTTTTCACACTTTTTGCTCACCCCTACTTAACAACAAAATAGGAACTAATATCTTTCATGTGCTTTTGTATTCATATCTTAAGTGAGCAGTAATATTTTAGTATGAAAAAGTGCTGAGTATAATGAGGATACGCCCAGTGGGAGATGCTTTATTCAAAAGTTGTTACATATAAAAAAACAGTGTTTCTTTGGTGTGTCTGTATGTGTGCCAATGTGTGTGTACATTTGTGTGTGTGTGATTAGAATTTTTTAAAATAAAATTGTTACTAACAGTGTCACCTCGTTTCTAGGTGGCATTTTTCAATTGCTTTCTATGGAGGAGCTTTAATCTTAGAATAGTATCTATAGAATGTGTTTGTAACTACTCTACATACTAATGGGCAGTTAGAGATGTAATAATGTATGAATTAAGCATTTCCAGTAGTGGGAAAGACAAGATACACATACACACACACAAAATATATATTATTTATGTATGCATGCATTTATTTTTTTCAATATTAATTATTACTGACCTATTAAGTGCATCTATCCATAAACTGGGCTCAACAAAAACAGTAAAGGGGTTAACCCTTTGAGTGCCAGAGGGGTGCTCAACACATTGCAAAAGGTTAAAGAATCCTCTTTCAAATCCAATGGTTAAGGAGGTATAAAAAGTAATCAAATACTGAGTGGGATTCCTTTGCAGGTGATAACTTTAGTTACTGGTTTTTAGCTACAAACTCCCCTATACACTTCAATAGTAATCTGTAAGATACAATCAGTGATATCATTTATCACCTGCATTGGTGCACAGCAAATGATTAGTCACTAGAAAGTATCACAGGCAAGGGCCTAGATTACATTACAGTATATAATGTCATCATTGTTTCTCTCATTGATTCCTTTTGTCTACGGGCAAATAGACTGTCTATACTTGTGGCTATATATATATATATATATATATATATATATATATATATATATATATATATAAACACAAACAAATTTTGGAAAAATGGCTCCACAGAACCTGGTAATCCAATGTCCCAAAAAATACCATATAGTTCTGTCGCTACTCTCCCTTTGATATCTGACAGTGTACAGAAATAAAATACTATATAAAAAAATTAACAAAGGGAGAGCGCCAGATCTATTAATACATATAAAATATTATAAAACAGCATGGATAATGTTCATTCACTAATGAACATTATCCACACTATTTTTTAGTGAATTCACTCTATTTTTATATAATGCTATATTATCAATTTCTGTTTTATATTATTTTATTTGCCTATGTTACAATAATATGTGTTATAATAAATATAGTATTGTATATATTTTAACAGATCTGGTGCTCTCCCTTTGTTAATTTTATATATATACCTATTCATAATTCAGATTTGTAGCTCAAATCAGTGATAAAGCTATCAGCTGCATTAGGATCCAGGCTAGAATTAGTAGAATATATAAAGATAGAAAGTAGGTTGTCTGATGCTATGAGACAAATGTGGATACTATATTTCATACTAGCTGAAGAGCCCGTGTACATGGGCCACATGCGCAGTAAAGACTGCCTGCGCCATGGCTGATACGGAGCGGGGCACTCCGAATTCAGATCTTAGTCCTCTCTGCGCACCTCCTGAATTCGGAGCCCAACTTCGTTATCAGCCGCAGCACGGGCAGACCGTAGTGCTCATGACTGCAGCGCATGCAGCGGTCTCTACTGTGCATGATGGCTTCTGACAAACACACACACACTTAGCGAATTGTTATATAGGATATATACTGTGAACGGATGAAATGCTCATTTCTTCTTTAACCCTTTGAGTGCCAGAAAGGTATCCAACTCAGTGTGTTGGATACCTCCCTGGCAATCAATGGGTTAACTCAGAGAGGACAAGGAGGAGGAAAGGCAAGGTGGCAATGGATATTTCCTGTCTTTGAGTAATATTTCTAAATTAAAGATTTGCTCTCATCAGGAAATCTGTCAATGATGTATTAAATTGATATGGGTTTGTTTATTTTGTAAGTACAATGTGCATTGCTTCTTGGGAAGTAAACCTCAGATGGTGCTTTAACCCCTTTAAAGACCAAAGGGGTGCACAGTGCATTGCACACTCCACTGATTAGACTTGTGCACGGGCAAAATTTTCGGTAAAATTCGAATTCGGACAATTTTTTTTTTCTATTTCGGATGATCCTAATTTCTGACCGGGCCTATTCGATTCGAACGAAATTCTGATCCATTCCGAATTATTCGGCCGAATTTAACATGGGTTAAATTATAGCAGTGCGCCTCCGTGCACGCTGCTATCATTCTTTTCAGACAGGGTGTGCATTTAGAAAAAGATCCATCCCAAAAACGGATATTGTTGTACATTGCCAGCCTGTGCATGTCACCTCTACTCCAGCATGGAATGCCAGTCACAATGCAAACGTTGAACATCGAGAACCCATGCCTGTCATTCAATTTAGCATATGTTCGAACATCGAAACCCCATGCCTGTCCTTCAATTTAGCATATGTTCGAACATCGAAACCCCATGCCTGTCCTTCAATATAGCATATGCTCGAACATCAAAAACCCATGCCTGTCATTCAATTTAGCATAGGCTCAAACATCGAAAACCCATGCCTGTCACATCCTACTCAACATAAGTGGTCGACTCGAACATGGACAAACTACATGTCACATTCTATGTTAGTACATGGATAAAAGTTAAGGTTTCATTTTCTGGTACCAGCCTCCTACCCTACTGTCCCTCTTTAGTACCCAAATTCCTCTCTCTCGTTTTCCTGTCCTGATTTCCCCTCATATCAGATAAGTCTATGTGTATATACATTGTAGAGTTTCATACTACATCAAGAATAAACATCAATGATTGTAATGTGATAGATGTAATGTGTTAAAAAGAAAAATTGAGACATTCTGTTGTGAACGAACTGCAACAAAGGAGAGAAATAAAAAAAAATGCTTGACATCTATACTGAAGAGGGGTCCACAGCATTGTCTTAGTATAGCAATATCACCGTTTTCCGTAAGTGTGCAATACAGGGCTCTACGGTAATTGCTGGGCATTTCCCAAAGTCATAATCAGGGGATGATGGGAGTTGTATTCTAACTACTGTTAGGAAACACATAAGTGATGCACATTCATCTCCCACCTAGAAATTATTTACACACGAGGCAACTCCCCCAAGTAATACCTAGCCCCTTTCCAAGTGAAAGGACTTCCAGAAAGGCTTCAGATCTCTTAGTGACTCACCTGTTATTACCAGTCAGCGGGACCCGGAGAGTAGGAGGGGGTGATGCTATGGCTGCAGATTAAGTCTGGCACGGTGCTCTTAGTTGGTCACTCATCACAATGTTGAAGCTCAGCCCGGCAAGCACCTTCCTGGTGGAGACACCTCACAGCAATCCAGTTCAGGACACATCATGCACTGTCGTGCACTCATACTAGGGATCCCAAATGTTTAGACCCATTTCGTACAGGGGGCACCCTCCTGTATTTGTAAAACCTCTCTAGCAAATCTGGGACGGTAGACCTATTTACTCAAGTCTTGACTTTAGGTGGGCGATAAACAATACAAAATAGGCATAATGTTTGACTATCACATAATTCACGTCACTGAAGCAGCCAGCAGGCATCACCACTGAGTGAGCATAGGGCTGCCCAGCTGCTGACAGTCACACTGATGGGACACCCTGCAACACAGAACTGGCGGAAGCGCACAAAATAAACATGCTATGGGACGGCAAATTGCCGCCCCTGTCAAAGTGCCGCCTGGGTCCATGGACCCATGTAAGGGCCGGCCCTGTATTCGAACAAATACCTAATATTTTTTTATATTTTGCACAGGAACAAATATTACTCGCTCTTGCAGTGGCAATAACTGGAACTAATGCTAGCTGCCTACCTATGACTAGCCTAATGCTACCTGCCTGCCTACACAACAACTGGACACTCTCTAATCTCTTCTTCTCTCTCTGAGCTCCAACAACGCAATGAGGAAATGCAGGCTTTCTGTCTGTGTGACTGTGTCATTAGTCCAACCCCCATCATGAAACGAAGAAGGCTATTCGAATACAGACAAAAGAGGGAAGTAGTGCATGAAACGAAGAATGGAATTGGACTAGAGACATGGAGGGAAAATTATGGAGGGAAAGTAATTGAGCGCGCACAGGAAGTACAAAAAAGTCCTGGTCAAAAGTAGTCTAAACGTTTGGAAATTTGTCGATTGCCGAAACTTCCGAAAGTTTTGAAGAATTTCGGTCCTGGGCTGTTCGGAGTCGGATCATTTTTTCCAAATGACCCTTGAGTTTCGGATTGGCCGAATATCTCCGAATTACCCCATTTTCGACAAAATCCGAATGTCTCCGAATGAATTCGCACAAGTCTACCACTGATCCTTAATCAGTTAATATGTTAGTAAGTCTGTACTATCAAATACTTAATGATCTCAGCAAGACAAAGGGCATTTTATTTAACCCCTAGGACTGACTGTCACAGCTGTCTGGGAGTTAAGAACTGGTGACTGTCCTGGCACATCATGGAATTCTGGGATCGCAGCGTGGCTTCACTCCACACTGCAATCCCAGAATGCATCTAGAGTGCTCCACCCACAGACTGCATGGTCCTTAAGGTGTTAAGTTTGCATTTGTTTAGAAGTTTTATTCTACTTGTAGAAGATAAAAGATTAGAAGAAATATCTTAACACCTTGAATGCTATATTGTGGTGGATATCTCACTTGCATTCAAAGGGAGTAAGAAAACATCACACACTTTACTTTCATCATTAATGGAGACTGTTTAGCTCAGAATATCTGTTTATAGGATTGGGTGAAAAGTCAAAAAAATTTCCAAATATTTTTAGATTTTTTTCACAAAAGTTTTCTCCTTTTTGCAAAATTTTTCTCCTTTTTCTCCAGTGCAAAATTTTTCTCCTTTTTCTCCAGTGTCGATACATGTTTTGCCTATGTTTCCTATGACTGCAACATTTCCACTACAATATTGCTTCTAATAAGGTCTGCAGTGGAGAAATAAAGAGCTGAAAGTCAAAGTCTTGAGTCCTACAGCAACACACGTCTTGAAAAGATTGTTAGCAGATTGAGTGCTTTTTTTTTTTTGCCCACAACACTAACTTCCTGTGTATGTAACATTGCCAGAACCATAATTGCGGTTTGGGATATTCCACCAGGGGGCAGCACATGACATCAGTTCTTTAAATCCTCTGTTTTCAACAAAAGAAAAGGGCAACATGTCAACCGCCAACATTTTGGCAAGTTTACTAGTCCATTGGTATAATTTTGCATTACGTTTATGGCAGTACATAGTAGAAGAACTGTGTGACTTTATTACTTTAACACCACCACTTGAGGAGGTGGTGGAGGTGGTGACATTATTTGAAGGCACTCTATGACTCTTGTCATCTCCTACAACAAACCCAGAGTTATCATACTCCTCTGCAGCAGGAGCTATAGGTTAATTTGGAATGAAGTACCTGTTGGCAGTGGCACACTCTCTCATACATCAATAACATCACTATTTTTTTTCTGCCCCAGAGCACTGGGAACTTTTTGGAGTGCATCTGTTGCTGCTAGTTGTGGCACCTCTGACCTGTTGATTGTTTGTCTGCCAGGCAGACCTGTGGTTGTGTTTCAGGTGAGATCTCATAGAGGAGGTGCCAAGATGTGAGTCGGCTTCCCCCCTTCAGATAGCAATGTGCTTAGCTTTTTGATCCTGAATGAAGCATCTCCATACTGTGAACTTCGTGGACTGCTGGGTTCCTGTGGGACTGCTACTACTACTAGAGCTAGATGTTGATGCAATTCTACTGCTGCTACTACTAGGTGTCAAAGTTGCAGCACTTCCAGCAGCAGCAGAGGCACCCATCATAGCTAAGGTTGTGCATGTATTAGCCTGTGTTGTTGTTACTGCTGGTTACTCAACACAAGTGTGTGTGGCTGAGTGGAGCTTGGACTTGGAAATGTTGACAATTCTGATAATGACCGACAGGATGACTGTGTATTTTTAGGCATCTTTGCTTGTCCAGGGTCAGAACTTCCAATTGTTTTCTCAAACATTATATAGACAGACACAGTGCTCCTTTTCAGTGGTGTAAGACTGAGCCTTTGCCTTTCAGCTAACTCTGGCAAAGTCATAATCTCTCTTAATCTCAACTTCATCTGTATCTGAACAAGAGGAGGATGCTGGAGGGAAATGTCCTAGATCTACATAATCATCATCAATCATCATTAGGTCCTCATCATCATCGCCCGCTGCTTCCTGCCCACAACCCTTATATTCTGCTATAATTTTAGAGGTGTCAAACAATTTCTTTTTACTTTTACATTCATAAAGTTTGCTACCACTTTGAGGACAGGTGTTTTGTGCTTGTTTGTCTCACTGTCAGATGCAGCAGTTTGTTCAGCAACTACACCTTCCTCCATTATGCAATCATCAACAGTAGAATGTGATTCGTAGTATTCAGTGTTCTTCTTACATTACTTTTTTATAATACTGGCGCTGGTGGTGGTAGAACTTTTGGTGGGACCTTGACAAACTGCATCCTTCCCGGGAGGAGAGAGATTATCATCATTTATTGCATATGTGGCAGCAACCATGGCTGCAGTCATTTCTTGAACTACCACATTACTCCCATGTCACTGCACTGCTCCTCCTTTCCCCCTCCCCCTGCCCATTGTGCACTTGCTGGAAAATAACAGCAAGATCAGCATGAAAATTGCACTGCAGCTGTCTGTTTCTTTCAAATCATATCAGTCTGACAGAATTTTGGGGTATTTGGGGTCAAACTCCTTTGCTCCCTTCTCACACCCCCAGCCATGCCCAGAACAGAGATAATAATAACCGCAAGATCAGCAATTGGACCCCAGCTGCATGTGTCTTGCCAGTCAATCACACTGAATTTTGGGGTATTTGGGATCAACCTCCTTCCTCCCTTCATCTCCCCCAGAGTGCCCCCAGATTCCCCAATACAGAGAACAAACGTCCTTCTTAAATGACTCCATAAACTAAGCTTCAATTCCCCTTTATTTGCCTATGAACCTGAGCTAAAAATGTGCTGCTTTCATCACTCACAAACACAGAATAGATGCTGCGAAAGCCTGACACCCTTTTAAATGCCTGCAGGAGAAGAAGACGAATCTGTCATATGATGGGGAGAAATTCAGTCTTCCCACTGATTTCAATGCAATGATCTAGGTGAACAGAATCAGGAATACTACACTTTCACAGGAAATGTTTCACTAGGCAAGAAGTAGCATTTTTCACCTATTTTGGTTTGAGCTAAATATTTTCGCCCATCCCTATCTATTTATTAAATAGGGCTGGATTTACAGCTAGTGTAGAGGCACTAGCATTGTGCTGGCCACACCCACAACCACAATGAGTGTAACTAGCAAAATTGATGCACCACTCTCATTTTGGCACCGAAGGGGCTGCCTACTCTGCCTAATGTAAAACATGGCCATCTAAATAAAACAACTAACACTGCTGTATGGGAAAAAGATTGCCAGACCATTAACATCATACATTATTTAACCATAAAATCTAAATTTTACACCAAAAAACCCCCCACAGGCATCAGGTCATAATTATTTTGTATCAAAGTTCAAGGGTCAGGTCAATGCCCAACCATTTGGCATTTCAAGTTTACAAGGATGTATGTCCAGTGAGCACCCCACTGGGGCATTGGGCCTTTATTTACTGTCCTTAGATGTCTCGTCAAGGCATGATTTACATCTCAGGTGCACCTAGGCAAAAAACACATGGCTCCCCTAGCCCCATCTATAAGCACACATCCATGACCCATGTCGCCAACCAAAATCCCATTTGCCCGGCTCAGAAAATACCCTATACTGAACCATGCCAAAAGAAAAAAAAAGAACCAAACTTTTTTTTATGAAAAAATATTTATATATTAATATTTATATTGCTCCTACATGACTAGACATATAGGTAAGTATACCACAGGACAGCCACACTGAAACTAACACATCTGAAAGCCGGAGGAGATAACTGAAAAAATAATAAATGCTCTCCTCCAGGTGCCTTCAGAGCTGCAGTACTCACCAAGGAACATGACGCAAAGAACAGAGAGTTTCCTACTGCCCAGCCACTTACAAGCACCCCAAACCCTGGGCCCACCACAATAACATTTCTAAAGCAAAAACATGTGCAATATATAAACTGATAAATAAAAAGAAAGCATAAAACAAGATTGCGTAGTGGGTAATCAGGTCCTGGTTATCATAGGTTATTCATAACCTCATAGAAGAAAAATAAGTTGACATGGACAAAGACCTACTACCTGTGACTGTGACAAATGCAGATATACACCTATGCAATAAAACATACAAATCACAAAGAAAGGGAGAGAAGATTAAATGCTCTTCACTCTCCAAAATAGCACCACTTCACTATACACTCTTAGTATAAATGCGAGTAATCTTGTAAAAAACAATATCATATTTTATTTGCAAAAATAGTTAAAAACATACTTGCTTTTCTTGCCTCCAATATGATCAGCAGATGGAATAAAGAGTGAGACTTACAGAGTGGAGGGTTTCAAGTCTACAAATTGCTGAATCGATCAACGTGTTTTGCGCGACTATCACGCTTACTCATGATCAAACATTGTCTCACCTTTGCCCACAACAAAATTCTCAATGTCATCTACTATCACGTCTGCCTCAGCCATACAGCTGACATCAGGCTCTCAGTCAGCTGTCTGTCATCTAATATATTTATTTATTTTTTTTATTTCATTTTGTCCACCCTATCTTATCAGTCTGCCCACAAAAACAAGTATTACTAAAAAGCAAAATCAATAACTTCTTTCTCCTGACTTCCCCAGCATAGGGAGAGTAACAGCAAGATCAGCAAGCAAACTGGACCCCAGTTGTCCGTGTCTTGCTAGACAGTCACATTGAATTTTGAGGTATTTGAGTTCAACCTCCTTCTTCCCTTCTTCTTCCCCAATGTGCCCCCAGACTCTCCTAATACGGAAAACAAATGTTCTACTTAAAATACTCTGTAAACTAAGCTTCAATTACCCTTTATTTGCCTATCTTATCTAACTCAAAAACATGCTGCTTTCTCCTCTCTCAAACACAGAATGGCATGCTATGAAAGCCTGGCACCCTTATATATGGCTGTAGAAAAGTAGATACAAATTTCATTTGGTGGGGTACAAACTACCTACCCATTAGTTTCAATGTAATGAGCTAGGTGAAAAAAGTGGAAAAATTGCACTTTTCGCCAAGAAATTATTTGCCAAGTGGGAAGTACCATTTCTCACCGATTTTTGGTTTCACACAAAAGTTTTCACCCATCCTTAATGAGCACCACAATTGTCATGCTTCTCCTGGGGTCTGCACACACTGCTGATATGTTCCAATGTCCACCTGGTATACCACTTGTGCTTCAAGGTGCTGGGTCTGACATTTGATCCTTAATGCTAGTCTACACTTGTAATCTCTGCCTCTGTGGTTTCAATCCTCAGCATCTCCAGTTCTGGAAAATGTATGTATATTCCAAACTCTGAATAAATCATGTGATCCAATGCATTTCATAACCAGCTAGCTGGTAACTTCAGAGATATGTGTATATGGTTAATATGTGATAGTTCCCTTTTTTAGGCGAAGTGTCAAAAGCAGTGTCTAAAATGTCTAAAAGTATAGAAATATATCTCCAGAATTTTGCAACCACAGGAAAATACTAACATTACACCAAACCCCTTCTGTGTTCACTGCTCTAACCATTAAAATATCAAGAACTAAAACCAAGATAACCATAAACTTACACCTGCATGGAGCCCACAGTTTTGATGATATACAAGTCCTCTAATACAAGAGCAATGAAATAATAATATTGTGTATGTGTTCTCTAATACAAGAGCAATTAAAAATAAAATTGTGTATGTTTGTATGTAGATGTGTCAATGCTTTTTCATGGTGGGAGTGTTTGCATGTGTCAATGAAGCAGAGAGCTATGAGAGCATGTACTCCTGGCAGAGTCACCCAAAGTGGACAGATCAAAGCTAAGACCCCAGACTAAATCGATCCAAAATTTGCCAACCTTCATTGTACCCGCATGGCAGATTATTGTCCATTACTTCAGCATGGCTTCACAACAAAAACAATGGCCCTCATTCATTGTGAGCTACTTCCTACAGCAGTGGGTAGACCAACTCAATGACAAAGGGTGCTAAGAATTATCGGTTTCTATCAGGCTGCCTTTTGTCTGTAGACATCAGAATGCTTAACATTCGATCTATGAGTACAGTTTCATGCTTAGAGGAATTAGTACAAGAACTAAACATCAATTGGGACATTACTGGCTTATGTGAGACTCATAAAAAAGATGAAGATTCAGTCAAATTAGAAGGTGGATACTGGCTATATTATAAAGGAAACAATGATGGACAATGTAGAAGATTCGAATTCTTGATTAACAAAAGACTGACGGACCCAGTCATAAAAGTAGAAAGCATTTGTAAAAGGATTGCTTCCGGGGCTATCTGTCATAGCATACATAGTTCCAGCATCTGTCCCGTCGGCGACGCAACAAGCATAGAACTATGTAGGAGTCTTCCTCCCAAGCATCTCTTGCGTTATCTGGGTTGAGAGTGCTTGGGGGAGATATTGGGCATCCATGTCCTCTTGCCAGCTGATACTGACACTGAGGGTGAAGCAGGCGTGGGTCACTGAATTGACGCAACTCGGTGAGATGAATCGTTTACTGGTGGGAAGTGGCAGAATGACGCAGCGTGGAATTTTATGATGCAGGGCTCGCATTTGGCGAGGAGAAATTGAGTGATGGCGAGTGGAAACTCTGCAGATTGCAAAGACTGTCCTGCAGCTTAAAGACAACATCCCAGTTCCCAGGAATCTACCCCAGTTGTCTCTACTACTTTGGCTGGTATGCTTTTCTGTCTACTGTGCTTGCTTATGCCTGGGAAAAGAAAGAATAAGTTAACCAGTCAGCTAACAGAGTGCTGCTGTAGATGGGAGTTGTTGCTTTAACCCTTTGAGTGCCAGAGGGATACACGACGCATTGTGTGTTTCGCACCACTTTGGCACTCAAAGGGTTAATAGTACAAGTGGAAAATACATGAGTGGCTCCAGACATCTCCAGCTTTGGCTCATCAACTGCAGCAACAAATATCAGCTGAGAAAATCAATGCTTAGGGCTCCAGCCTAAAAAAGAAGAATGCATGGAACCTGGAGTCAGCGAGAGAAGATGCTGGGGCTGTGCTACTCCGGAGCCACTTGTCTATGTCTGCCAATAAGGACAGCAGGGTGTCAGTGGAGAGCGAGACCACTGGCCCAGAATTCCGATTCCTGGTTAGCGCACAGGGAGATGAGCGCTGCGTCCTACAATCTGAAGCTTAAGGTTGGTATTTGGGAGGGTCTGAAAACCAGATCACTTATTTCTAGCCTTGCGTGTCTCCAGCTGACAACTGGGGGTTTCACCTAGCTATGCACCCTAAAATCACTGCATTACTCGCAAGAGATATGGTCATTTGGGAGTCTAGAAATGACCAGAGGTGTAGTGTTAGTCCGTTATGCTTTTTTTTTTTTTTTTTTCAAAACTCTTTATTGGAGAATTGAGTCATACAAATGTAAATGGGGGGAAACACTCCTCAAAATAAACAGTACAGTAAGCGTAAAAAGCATAAATCAATCAAATATCAAAAGTTGGCATAAAAAGAAACAGAAGTGAAAGGAGAATAAAGGACAAGGGAAAGAAGGTAAAGAAAGCAAGAGCAACAGAATCAACCTCACTAGAGTGATCGGAAAGAAGAGAGAAAAAAAAGGATAAGAGAGAAAGTGAAAAAGAAAAGGGGAATAGACAAGAAGTATAGAGAGGGGGAAAGGTCTGGGAAAGTCATGCCATATTCCGGAGTAGACCCAACTAAAGTGCTGGAAATCAAGGAGATCCACATTGACAAGGCATATGAGAGAAACTCCAGAATAGTCCCCAATCACCTAAATCGTAAGATAGCATGCGACAGTGGATGACAACAATAAATCAAACGATAGGGACTGAAAGCAGAATATGAGATGGGGATAATCAGGGATAGAGAGAGGTAGAGGAGGATAGGGGAAAGTAGGACTAAAAGTTGTGAAGGGGAAGGCAAGGGGGTGGTGTACCATAATAAGGAGTCAATCATAATACGTACAGTAGAGTACCTCAATGACTACTCAGACTGGACATACTCAGATGATACAGCACCACTGAGGAACCATGGGTTCCAAATACGCGTTGTCAGTGCATGGAGCTTTTACATGACACACACAGACTGTGTACTCACTTATGTGAGATACTGTACATAAGGTATGTGTAGTCCCTTGTGCTTGTTCGTCTCTACTGGACCTTAAACAACTTTGGTTATGGGGGGGGGGTCCACATTTTAGACCATTTCTTTAATTTGTTGACCAATATTTACATATTTTTCAGTTGAGCGGAAAACTTGGTTTTATTGCAGTCCTAGCACTTTCAATGGATTAACCAGAAGTTAACTTGAGATTTGTAGGAAAAACTATGGAGAAAAAATCCCCTGCAACTGAGCTGTGTTCTCCTCAAATTTACCGAACCACTTGTATGCCTAAATAAAAAAATTAAATTAATTAAAAAAAAAAAAGCCTCAGCTTGAAATCTAGACTCCATGAGCTGTTAGGGAGGCTCTAGAGTAGTGGCACTCATCCTGAGCAGTCCTAGAAATGAGTTCTGCTTTTATATGAAATATAATTAATACACAATACATTGAATACCTCTGGCATGCATAAGGGTAAACCATCTGAGATGTAGTTTGGTGCAGTGTTTAACACTTTACTTATAAAGCACCCGGTTAACATGTACACTTTCAGAACCCAAAAGAGCATTTTTATCCCCTTTATAATGAAATTTCTGCAAATTCTGCATAGTTGCCTTTGTTTCTGACCCATGGTACCTAATTTTCCGGAAAGTATAAATGTTTCTGGAATAGAAGGGTAAAAATAATCTGTTTTAAGAAAGAATAACTTGATTGGCTGCATGGAGCAGCGTCATAAAATGCATACGATACATACACAGTGTAAGTCCACTATTGCCCTCCTCTTACTTGTACTATCTAAGAATCATGCTGCACTGGAGATTAGAGCAGGAGTGAAACACGGCATTCATCTCTGTGACAGAGAATGCAGCAGTTTGATGCCACTGTGGCTGAGCAACACAGAGGTGAGAAAGATAGCACAGAGGATTAAAGGGGATATATCTCCTTAATATACATAGCAAAAATAGTTAGGCTATATAGCGAATATTACTAAAACTGTCTTAATTTTTTTTTTAGCTTTATTTGTTGTAAATTTAAGTTATAAAGTTGGTCCTGCAGCTACTTCCTCATAGACTGCAGTCCGTTGCTCTGCCTCTGCTCCCCTCCCTCTATCCAGCCTCCTCCGATGACGGAGGCATCTGTCTGTAAACTAGAGCGTTCTCATTGGCAAATATCAATATCTAGTCAAAGTGTGGCAAATCAACTGTACCATGTTGTGGAAGAAGTAGTGGGTCCTAGAAACACTTTACATTATTTAAATGAAGCATTTAACTGTTAAAATGCTTGATAGGCTAATGAGTTGTAGACTTGCTAGCATTCAGGGGGGTTAAAAAAGTTGGAATTTTGCACAGTTTTTGTCCCCTATGCCATATGCTGAATACAACATAGAACAACAGTGTCATTTCATCAAAGAGAACTTGAAATTGGTGGGGTTAAAGGCGGGGATATGGGTGGGGCTAGGTGTGGCGAATAACTTTTCAGGCCTGGCTAGTTGCTCAGGACTTGAAATTTTGAGCCCTGTTATGAGGTATGCTGGTATCTCCTCCCATCTACTTCCTAGACTGGACTTTAAAAGGGGAACTGAGCCAACTCTCAGTTGCCCTTGCTTTGTTGTAAAATTCAGTTCTGTTTCCTTTGTGCTCTGTGTATGACCTGGGTTGTCTGACCATCCATTCTGGTGCTGACCTGTGGCTCTGTCTGACTATTCTCTTGCCTTATCCTGTATATAGCGGACACCCAATCTGGTGCAGACCTCTGGCTCTGGCTGACTATCTGATCTGTGTATGACCTGGCTTGTCTGACCATCCATTCTGGTGCTGACCTGTGGCTCTGTCTGACTATCCTCTTGCCTTATCCTGTATATAGTGGACACCCAATCTGGTGCAGACCTCTGGCTCTGGCTGACTATCTGAAATGTGTATGACCTGTATTTTCTGACCATCCAATCTGGTGCTGACCTGTAGCTCTGTCTGACTATTTCTCCTGTCCTTTTTCATATAGCAGACACCCAGTCTGGTGCAGACCTGTGACTCTGGTAGATTCCATAGTTTACTGACTGCAGGCATGAGTCTAGTATCACCTTCTGCTATGCTGACTGTAGGCGTGAGTCAGGCATCCGTGGCTACCACCCTAACTAGCGTGAGTCAGATAGCTGTCTCGCTACCCTGATTGGAGAGATTGAGTTCCTGTTTCTGTTCCTGCTCCTGCTCAAGCTCCTGGTTCCAGCGGAGACTTCCAGTGGCTTTGGCCTAGTGTCCAGCAGTGAGGTCAATATTTGGCAGCTTACTATTTCTGATCGTATCATTAGCTTAGCTTGTGACCCTCTGCCTCTCTCCATTGTCTTATACTGTGTGATACCTTATTCTGAGTTTTCATTAAAAGATATTTTACTATACCGTACTGACTCTCGAATGGTTATTGGGAAACCATGACACTATCAACCTAATCAGTCACTATATTCTTCAAATCATTCACTTTTATGCACTTACAAGTAGCCACCATGACAATGAAGTTGGAAAATATTCTGTTGATTTATTATGCCTCTACAAACAGGACAGTTACCACTACAAATATCAATGCAAGAATTGGTAAGATCCAAAGTGTTAAAAAATTGATTGGACAACATAGAACTGGAAAAGGAGACGATAGAGGCAACCAACTGATCAAATTTTCAGAACATTTTTTTGTTTTTTTCCGATTTCAAAGTAGCTTTATTGTAAATTAAAACAAATACAGAAATATAAAGGCAGGTTCCATAATAAAATAAGATACAATGCATCAAGTAACATATACAGTGTAGAACCATAACTGAAGTAGAAGAACAAAATTTGTACATCATGAATTCTTTCTACAGGAAAAAGGCCCAGAGAAAATAGACATGGAAACCCCAATTGTAATCAACTTCATACTTGCAAATAATAAAATTATATTCACTGGTTGTTCAGTCTTAAATCGTTTTAACACTGGAAGTGACCATGGTCTAGCAAGAGAAAAAAAATCAAAATTGACTGAAAGTAATAAAGAAAATGATCAAGTCAACAAAAGTGAAGACTGAAACTAGCCACCTATTGAAAAATCATAGGAATTTTGAAATAGCATTGTCATTTTTGCTTCAGTGTGCTGCAAGACCTTCCAGTCACAGACATTTCAACTTACAATGAAAAAGGTATAGAGACTGTCATAGATACTGCACATGCCCTTGCACCTACAAGAAAAACCAGCCCGAATAGTTGCCATGATGAAAAAAAATGAGAAATTAAGCAAACTGGTAACAATAGAAACAAGGCAGAGTATGTAGAAATGAGGAAAACAATAAAGAAGCTCAAAAAAGAAGAAAGGTACAAGTTCAATGCTGAGCTCATCAAAAGGACACTGGAAGAAAATCAAGGGCTAAAGAAAGCAAAACTATAGTTGGCAACACATAGGTGCCAGTTGTTTGTATTAAAGCTTGAAGATGGTACAACAACAAAAACGCAACAACAAATACTAAAACGACTGAATGCAACAACCGAATGCAGTGCCAGATGTTGAAGCTGTGCCAGAAATTTTGGTAGAAGAAGTAGAAGTTACAATAGAATCAATGAAAAATTACAAAACAGCTGGACCTGATAAAGTCACTATTGAAATGTTGAAAGCTAGAGGTCAACCCTTATTCAAAACCCTTATTCAAAAGTATTTCAAAATGACTACTACTCGACAAAGTGCCTGAAACATGGAAAAAAGCAGAAGTCATCCTACTGCACAAGAAGGTGATAAGGCAGATCTAAAAAACTACCGACCGATAAGCTTACTATTAAGCTATTAAGAAGAATGGCCAACCTAAAGAACAAGCAGGCTTCATGAGAGGTTTCAGTACAATGGACCATATCCAGGCAATGCAACAAGTAATAGAGCAACATAATGAATACAATCTTCCATTATGCATATCCATTATGCATGTCTTTCATTTATTGTGAAAAGGCCTTAGGGACTCAGTGAAAAAGCAAGCAATAATCAATTCCCTGATGAACCAAGGAATAGATAAAGCTTATATCAATATCCTCCAATCAATATATAGAAATTGGAACTGCATCAATACAGGTCAACAATGACAAAGTCCAAATCAGCATAGAAAAAGGTGTATGATAGTGATGAGCGAGCATGCTCGGCCGAAGCTCGGTTCGGCTCGAGCATCGCTCTGCTCGGCACATGGCGGTACTCGTACGGTGCTCGCCCGCCATGTTCGGGTCTCCTCCCCGCACGTTTCACGCCTGCTGCGCAGCCAATAAACGTGCAGGGAGGCTCTGACATCAGTGTAATGCCAGCAGCCATGTTGGCTGCTGGCATTACACTGATTGGCTGGCCAGAACCCGTGATCGGGTGCTGTATAGCACCTGACCAGCGAGTTCGGCTCAGTCTTAGCCAGGGAGAAATGAGTCCTTTTTAGGACTACTGTGTGTGGGGGCAGCAGTTTATTTTGTTTGGGGGGGCAGAGATTTAAAAAAAAAAAAAGTCACATATTCCGTTCACTGTGCCTAGCCGCAGATTAGCAGCACATTCTGTTTAGTGTGCAAAGTTGCAGATTAGCAGCACATTCTGGTTAGTGTGCAAAGTTGCAGATTAGCAGCACATTCTTTTTAGTGTGCAAAGTTGCAGATTAGCAGCACATTCTGTTCAGTGTGCAAAGTTGCAGATTAGCAGCACATTCTGTTCAGTGTGCAAAGTTGCAGATTAGCAGCACATTCTGTTTAGTGTGCAAAGTTTCAGATTAGCAGAACATTCTGTTTAGTGTGCAAAGTTGCAGATTAGGAGAACATTCTGTTTAGTGTGCAAAGTGTAAAATATCAAAGTCACATATTCCATTCACTGTGCCTAGCCGCAGATAAGCAGCACATTCTGTTTAGTGTGCAAAGTTGCAGATTAGGAGAACATTCTGTTTAGTGTGCAAAGTGTAAAATATCAAAGTCACATATTCCATTCACTGTGCCGAGCCGCAGATAAGCAGCACATTCTGTTTAGTGTGCAAAGTTTCAGATTAGCAGAACATTCTGTTTAGTGTGCAAAGTGTAAAATATCAAAGTCACATATTCCATTCACTGTGTCTAGCCGCAGATAAGCAGCACATTCTGTTTAGTGTGCAAAGTTTCAGATTAGGAGAACATTCTGTTTAGTGTGCAAAGTGTAAAATATCAAAGTCACATATTCCATTCACTGTGTCTAACCGCAGATAAGAAGCACATTCTGTTTAGTGTGCAAAGTTTCAGATTAGCAGAACATTCTGTTTAGTGTGCAAAGTGTAAAATATCAAAGTCACATATTCCATTCACTGTGTCTAACCGCAGATAAGAAGCACATTCTGTTTAGTGTGCAAAGTTGCATATTAGGAGAACATTCTGTTTACTGTGCAAAGTGTAAAATATCAAAGTCACATATTCCATTCACTGTGTCTAACCGCAGATAAGAAGCACATTCTGTTTAGTGTGCAAAGTTGCATATTAGGAGAACATTCTGTTTACTGTGCAAAGTGTAAAATATCAAAGTCACATATTCCATTCACTGTGCCGAGCCGCAGATAAGCAGCACATTCTGTTTAGTGTGCAAAGTTGCATATTAGGAGAACATTCTGTTTACTGTGCAAAGTTTAAAATATCAAAGTCACATATTCCATTCACTGTGTCTAACCGCAGATAAGAAGCACATTCTGTTTAGTGTACAAAGTTGCATATTAGGAGAACATTCTGTGTACTGTGCAAAGTGTAAAATATCAAAGTCACATATTCCATTCACTGTGTCTAACCGCAGATAAGAAGCACATTCTGTTTAGTGTGCAAAGTTGCAGATTAGGAGAACATTCTGTTTACTGTGCAAAGTGTAAAATATCAAAGTCACATATTCCATTCACTGTGCCTAGCCGCAGATAAGAAGCACATTCTGTTTAGTGTGCAAAGTTTCAGATTAGCAGAACATTCTGTTTAGTGTGCAAAGTGTAAAATATCAAAGTCACATATTCCATTCACTGTGCCTAGCTGCAGATAAGAAGCACATTCTGTTTAGTGTGCAAAGTTTCAGATTAGCAGAACATTCTGTTTACTGTGCAAAGTGTAAAATATCAAAGTCACATATTCCATTCACTGTGCCGAGCCGCAGATAAGCAGCACATTCTGTTTAGTGTGAAAAGTTTCAGATTAGCAGAACATTCTGTTTAGTGTGCAAAGTGTAAAATATCAAAGTCACATATTCCATTCACTGTGTCTAACCGCAGATAAGAAGCACATTCTGTTTAGTGTGCAAAGTTTCAGATTAGCAGAACATTCTGTTTAGTGTGCAAAGTGTAAAATATCAAAGTCACATATTCCATTCACTGTGTCTAACCGCAGATAAGAAGCACATTCTGTTTAGTGTGCAAAGTTTCAGATTAGCAGAACATTCTGTTTAGTGTGCAAAGTGTAAAATATCAAAGTCACATATTCCATTCACTGTGTCTAACCGCAGATAAGAAGCACATTCTGTTTAGTGTGCAAAGTTTCAGATTAGCAGAACATTCTGTTTAGTGTGCAAAGTATAAAATATCAAAGTCACATATTCCATTCACTGTGTCTAACCGCAGATAAGAAGCACATTCTGTTTAGTGTGCAAAGTTGCATATTAGGAGAACATTCTGTTTACTGTGCAAAGTGTAAAATATCAAAGTCACTTATTCCATTCACTGTGCCGAGCCGCAGATAAGCAGCACATTCTGTTTAGTGTGCAAAGTTGCATATTAGGAGAACATTCTGTTTACTGTGCAAAGTGTAAAATATCAAAGTCACATATTCCATTCACTGTGTCTAACCGCAGATAAGAAGCACATTCTGTTTAGTGTACAAAGTTGCATATTAGGAGAACATTCTGTTTACTGTGCAAAGTGTAAAATATCAAAGTCACATATTCCATTCACTGTGTCTAACCGCAGATAAGAAGCACATTCTGTTTAGTGTGCAAAGTTGCAGATTAGGAGAACATTCTGTTTACTGTGCAAAGTGTAAAATATCAAAGTCACATATTCCATTCACTGTGCCTAGCCGCAGATAAGAAGCACATTCTGTTTAGTGTGCAAAGTTTCAGATTAGCAGAACATTCTGTTTAGTGTGCAAAGTGTAAAATATCAAAGTCACATATTCCATTCACTGTGCCTAGCTGCAGATAAGAAGCACATTCTGTTTAGTGTGCAAAGTTTCAGATTAGCAGAACATTCTGTTTACTGTGCAAAGTGTAAAATATCAAAGTCACATATTCCATTCACTGTGCCGAGCCGCAGATAAGCAGCACATTCTGTTTAGTGTGAAAAGTTTCAGATTAGCAGAACATTCTGTTTAGTGTGCAAAGTGTAAAATATCAAAGTCACATATTCCATTCACTGTGTCTAACCGCAGATAAGAAGCACATTCTGTTTAGTGTGCAAAGTTTCAGATTAGCAGAACATTCTGTTTAGTGTGCAAAGTGTAAAATATCAAAGTCACATATTCCATTCACTGTGTCTAACCGCAGATAAGAAGCACATTCTGTTTAGTGTGCAAAGTTTCAGATTAGCAGAACATTCTGTTTAGTGTGCAAAGTGTAAAATATCAAAGTCACATATTCCATTCACTGTGTCTAACCGCAGATAAGAAGCACATTCTGTTTAGTGTGCAAAGTTTCAGATTAGCAGAACATTCTGTTTAGTGTGCAAAGTGTAAAATATCAAAGTCACATATTCCATTCACTGTGTCTAACCGCAGATAAGAAGCACATTCTGTTTAGTGTGCAAAGTTGCATATTAGGAGAACATTCTGTTTACTGTGCAAAGTGTAAAATATCAAAGTCACATATTCCATTCACTGTGTCTAACCGCAGATAAGAAGCACATTCTGTTTAGTGTGCAAAGTTGCATATTAGGAGAACATTCTGTTTACTGTGCAAAGTGTAAAATATCAAAGTCACATATTCCATTCACTGTGTCTAACCGCAGATAAGAAGCACATTCTGTTTAGTGTGCAAAGTTGCATATTAGGAGAACATTCTGTTTACTGTGCAAAGTGTAAAATATCAAAGTCACTTATTCCATTCACTGTGCCGAGCCGCAGATAAGCAGCACATTCTGTTTAGTGTGCAAAGTTGCATATTAGGAGAACATTCTGTTTACTGTGCAAAGTGTAAAATATCAAAGTCACATATTCCATTCACTGTGTCTAACCGCAGATAAGAAGCACATTCTGTTTAGTGTACAAAGTTGCATATTAGGAGAACATTCTGTGTACTGTGCAAAGTGTAAAATATCAAAGTCACATATTCCATTCACTGTGTCTAACCGCAGTTAAGAAGCACATTCTGTTTACTGTGCAAAGTTGCATATTAGGAGAACATTCTGTTAACTGTGCAAACTGTAAAATATCAAAGTCACATATTCCATTCACTGTGCGTAGCCGCAGTTAAGAAGCACATTCTGTTTAGTGTGCAAAGTTGCATATTAGGAGAACATTCTGTTTACTGTGCAAAGTTGCAGATTTGCAGCACATATTCCGTGTAATATGAAGAAGGCGGGTAAAAAGGGACGGGGAAGTGGACGTGATCCTGATAGTTCAGGGCGCGGGTCAGGACGCGTAGAAACTGTGCCTGGTGCCAGAGCACAAGACAGAAAGACATCCACCATACCTAGCTTCATGTCTCAGTTTACAGGGCGTCGCAGGACATCACTCTCGAGGTCAGACCACTGCGAACAGGTGGTCAGTTGGATTTCAGCTGATACTGCTTCCAGTCGGTTAAGCACCACCCTGTCTTCCACCAAGTCCACTCTCAGTAGCCAAGAGTCTGGTCAACATAATCCTCACCCTGATCATCCTTCCTCCCACCATAGAGGGTCTGGTCAAAGAAGTGATCCCACACTGGGATATAGTGAGGAGCTCGTCTCATCACCAATCCTTAATTTGAACCTCTCTCCAAGCACACTTGCAGAGGAACATGACATCTTGTGCCCTGATTCACAACCTCTAGAGGGTACCCAATCACAAGAAGATGACAGAGGGGAACGGCATTTAAGGTCAAAGGAAGTGGATGATGATGATGATGAGACACAGTTGCCATTAAATCAACCACTATTACTGTCTCAAGACCTTGATGAGGAGGATGATATACAGTTGTCAATGACCGAGTATGTGGTGGGATCAAGACATGAGGAGGATGATCAGAGTGAGGAAGTGGAGGAGGACTTGGTGGACGATGAGGTGACTGACCCCACCTGGGAAGGTGGAGAGCCGAGCGATGACAGCAGTCCTGAGGGTGAGCCATCTGCAGCACCGCAACAAGCTGGAAGAGGCAGTGGTGTGGATACAGAAAGTAGGTGGACCGCACCAAATCGGCCCGCAAATGTTCCACGGAGCACCCCCTTGCGTAAATCTCCCTTGCCAAGGGCTAGGTGTTCCACAGTATGGCGTTTTTTTAAGGAAAGTGCGGACGACAAAAGAATTGTAGTTTGCAACCTGTGCCACACCAGAATGAGCCGAGGCATGAACACTAGAAACCTCACCACCACCAGCATGATCCGACACATGGCATCCAAGCACCGTAATAAGTGGGAGGAACGCCCGGATCGCCAATCTGTGTCTGCAGGCCACACCACTGCCTCCTCTTCCCCTGTTTTCGGTGCCGGCCAATCGCCTGTCGAAGGCGCAGGCCCGCATACCTCCCGCCCTGCACCTGTACCATCTGAAGCACCATCAGCGACCACATCCACTTCCCTGTCCCAGCGCAGCGTCCAAATGTCGTTACCCCAGGCATTTGAGCGCAAGCGAAAATACCCAGCCACCCACCCACAGGCCATAGCACTAACCTCACACCTTTCCAAATTACTGGCCATCGAAATGCTGCCATTTAGGCTTGTGGAGACTGAGTCCTTCCGCAGCCTGATGGCAGCAGCTGTCCCTCGGTACGCAGTCCCCAGCCGCCACTACTTTTCCCGGTGTGCCGTCCCCGCCTTACACCACCATGTGTCCCGTAACATCACCCGTGCCCTGACCAATGCAGTTACTGGGAAGGTCCACTTAACGACTGACACATGGACAAGTGCTTGTGGCCAGGGACGCTACATTTCCCTGACGGCACACTGGGTGAATGTCGTGGAGGCTGGGAGCGACTCGGACCCTGGGATGGCACAGGTGCTACCCACGCCGAGGATTGCGGGCCCAACCTCCATCAGGGTTTCCGCCAGCACCTACGTTATTGGCTCCTCCTCCTCCGTTTCCACCTCCGAATTCTCTGCGCGCAGCGCCACTCACCCATCAGCCGGTAGCTGGAAGCAGTGTAGCACTGCAGTGGGGAAGCGTCAACAGGCCGTGCTGAAGCTGATCTGCCTTTGGGACAAACAGCACACGGCCTCAGAGCTGTTGCAGGGGATTAGTCACCAGACCGAGCAGTGGCTCTCGCCACTCAACCTGCAACCAGGCATGGTTGTGTGTGATAATGGGCGTAACTTGGTGGCGGCTTTGGAGCTCGGCAAGCTCACACACGTACCATGCCTAGCGCATGTATTTAATTTAGTGGTTCAGCGATTTCTAAAAACCTACCCCAATTTGCATGATCTCTTGACCAAGGTGCGCCGCGTGTGTGCACATTTCCGTAAGTCATCTACAGCTTCAGCCGGCCTGTTGAAGCTGCAGCAGCGCTTACAATTGCCAGCTCACCGGCTGCTGTGTGACGTGAGCACGCGCTGGAACTCCACCTTCCACATGTTGGCCCGGCTTTGTGAGCAGTAGAGGGCAGTAGTGGAGTACCAGCTGTTACACGGTCGTCGCCTCTCCGTTCAACTTCCTCTAATCAGAAGTGAGGAGTGGGAATGGATATCAGACCTCTGTGAGGTTTTACGCAATTTTGAGGAATCGACACAGATGGTGAGCGGCGATAACGGTATTATCAGTGTAACCATCCCACTTCTGTGTCTACTGAAACGCTCGCTGCTCACAATTAAAACCGACGCTTTGCATGTGGAAGAGGTGGAAATGGAGGAGGAAGAGCTTACACAAGGTGATAGCCAGAGCACCCTCACTTCGTCTTCTCAGCGACAATTGGAGGAGGCGGAGGAGGAGGAGGAGGAGGAGGAAGACACGGTTGCCTCCACTACAGAGGGTAGCCATGGAACTTTAGTTCCATCTCTTCAGCGTGGGTGGGCAGAAGAAGAGGAAGAGGATGAGGAGATTGAGAGTCATCCTCCTGGTGAGGACAGCGAAATCTTGCCTGTTGGTACTCTGGCACACATGGCTGACTTTATGTTAGGCTGCCTTTCCCGTGACCCACGCGTTACACGCATTTTAGACAACACGGATTACTGGGTGTTCACCCTTCTGGACCCCCGCTACAAAGAGAATTTCTCATCTCTCATTCCTCCGGTGGAGAGGACAAGCAAAATGGTGCAATACCAGAAGGTTCTTGTCGAAAAATTGCTCCAAAATTTTCCATCTGACAACGCTGGCGGCAGAGTACGTGCTACCTTGGCCAACCGAGAAGGGGAGAAAAGGGGAGCACACAGCAGTTCCGACAAAGGCAGGGCAACACTCTCCAAGGCGTGGGACACCTTCATGACACCCCGCCAGCACCCTCACCCTGATGCGCAGCCTAGTGTCACAAGGAGGGAAAAGTTTTGGAAGATGGTGAAGGAGTACGTAGCAGACCGTGTCAGCGTCCTCAATGATCCCTCTGTGCCTTACAACTACTGGGTGTCCAAGCTGGACACGTGGTATGAACTGGCACTCTACGACTTGGAGGTGCTGGCCTGCCCTGCCGCCAGCGTTCTGTCTGAGCGGGTATTTAGTGCTGCTGGTGGCATCATAACAGATAAGCGTATCCGCCTTTCCACCGAAAATGCTGATAGGTTGACACTTATAAAAATGAACAAGGCCTGGATTTCCCCTGACTTCTCCACTCCACTGGAGGAAAGCCCCGGGGGAACATAAAGTCACTTTATATATGTTATTTACAATGATGGGAATTCTTTGTATTCCCATTCACCCCTTCCACCCAAAAAACGGGTATATGGTTGACTCTCTTCCATATGCCCAGTGATATAATTTTTATATAGGGCCAGCTCACCAGCGGGCCCAGTGATATAATTTTTATATAGGGCCAGCTCACCAGCGGGCCCTGTGATATAATTTTTATATAGGGCCAGCTCACCAGCGGGCGCAGTTTGACAATTTTTGTATAGGTCAGCTCACCAGCGGGCCTTCTCATATAATGTTTTATTGGGTCAGCTCTCTAGCGGGCCCTCTCATATAATGTTTTATAGCGTCAGCTCACTAGCGGGCCTTCGCATATAATGTTTAGGATGGTCAGCTCCGCAGCAGACCCTCACCCATAATGTTTTAGATGGTCGGCTCAGCGCACGTTTCCCTCTTAATCATGGCCCCAGTTCAGAAAAATCGAGGAAATTTTTGGGAGAATTTGCCTTTGCGCACGTTTCCCTCTTAATCATGGCCTCAGTTCAGAAAAATCGAGGAAATTTTTGGGAGAATTTGCCTCTGCGCACGTTTCCCTCTTAATCATGGCCTCAGTTCAGAAAAATCGAGGAAATTTTTGGGAGAATTTGCCTCTGCGCACGTTTCCCTCTTAATCATGGCCCCAGTTCCGAAAAATCGATGAAATTTTTTGCAGAATTTGCAGATGATATACAAGTAAATATACAGCAAATACTGTTTGGTAACAATTTTTCGCCTAAAGTCGTTTTTATCTTCCTTTTTGTGTGTTTTATGGTCAGTCTGTAAAAATGGCGTACTACGGGCGAAAGATCGTTCCCAGCAGCGACGTTGGAGTCCAAGATGCATCCAGACATCCTCCCTATGCTGTCCCTGAACCATTTCTGTGGTGTTTCCATCATTTTCTGCCCTTTTCCTATGGACCAGGCACCCTCCCCTCATCAGAGCAGGGGGTGCCTGGTGTAATGCTCGAGTCCTCCCATTGACTTCAATGGGGCTCGGGTGCTCGGCCGAGCACTCGAGCCTCCGGGGGCGCTCGGTCAGAGCACCCGAACACCCGAGCATTGGGGTGCTCGATCATCACTAGTGTATGACATGGAGACACAATCTCCCCCAAATTATTTCCTGCTAGTTTAGAAGAAAAATTTCTGCAAACTAAATTGGGACAAAAAAGTACTTAAGATCCATGGAGACTAGCTACATCACTTATGTTTTGCATACGATATACTCTTTGCCAATAGGTCTTAAGAACTGCAAGAACGCATTGAAGAGCTACAATAGGAAAGCAAACAATTTGGTCTGAAGCTGAATATCAACAAAAGTCATGTATAACAAATTTACCATACCAAGTAAAATCACGCTAGATGGACAAGAACTAGAAGAAGGTGACAAGTATGTTTACCTTGGACAGGAAATGTCAACAGATGGAAACACCATGATGGAAATTGAGCGACAAATAAAATTGGGATGGCAAGCATTTGGAAAACTTAGTAGTACTGTCTTTAACCCCTTCAGTGCCAGAGGCTCGGGCCATTTCCTGAACCCTGCAGGCCAGACACTTTTTCAACATTTTTGCTATCCTTCCGTTTAGGCTTGATTTCCTCTGGGGATTTTTAGTTACATATGGAAAACTATATATTGTTTTTTTCAGAACGAATTGAGCTTTCTTGTGATACCTTACATGAAGAGAATTTTACATCGTGCAAAAAGCTATGATGTCATAATGACAAAAAAAAGTGAAAATTTATTCATTTTGCTAAAATCACATACTATGTATCAAAAATATTTACCTTGATTGAAAAAGTTTCAATTATTTGAAAAAGCCTCGAGTCCCCTGAGTAAAAAAATACCAAATTTGTATAGTTTTACCTACGTCCATGGCTAGCGTAGAGCCCTAATCAGCAGCAGCGCAAAATGACATTTTCAACTTTATAAACTAATATGCGCATTCTAGGGTTTTTGTGGTAAAACTACCCTAAAACAGTGGAATAACTATATAAAACTATATATTTCTGAAAAGTAGACAACCTGCCGCATCTAATGAGGGGTAACTTGCCTTCTTACCCCAAGCCTGGTGTGCACAAATGCCTCCAGAAGATGGCGCTAATGAAAAAAAAGGCATTTTCTTACATTTCTGCCCCTTCAAATGTACTGAAATTTGTGAAAACCATGGCATTTCCAACTGTATTCATTAGCTAGTGCTCTTAGGAGAAAAATGACACCCCATTGGTATGAGTTTAACTACCTCAGGGGGCGTTAGAAGTGCAAAATGACACCTACTACAACCTCAAATTTTTCTAACATTTTCTCAAACATTACTTGTCAGTACACAAATGGTTATAACAACTACAGAAGTGAAGAAAGGGTACACAAACCATACCATTTTGAAAAGAAGACACCCTGCCGCATCTAATGATGGGTGACTTGCCTTGTTACCCCAAGCCTGGAGTGCACAAATGCCTCCAGAAGGTGGCACTAATGAAAAAAAAAGGCATTTTCTTACATTTCTGCCCCTTCAAATGTACTGAAATATGTGCAAACCCTGGTATTTCCAACTGTATTCATTAGCTAGTGCTCTTAGGAGAAAAATGACACCCCATTGGTATGAGTTTAACTACCTCAGGGGGCGTTAGAAGTGAAAAATGACACCTACTACAACCTCAAATTTTTCTAACATTTTCTCAAACATTACTTGTCAGTACACAAATGGTTATAACAACTACAGAAGTGAAGAAAGGGTACACAAACCATACCATTTTGAAAAGAAGACACCCTGCCGCATCTAATGATGGGTGACTTGCCTTGTTACCCCAAGCCTGGAGTGCACAAATGCCTCCAGAAGTTGGCACTAATGAAAAAAAAAGGCATTTTCTTACATTTCTGCCCCTTCAAATGTACTGAAATATGTGCAAACCATGGTATTTCCAACTGTATTCATTAGCTAGTGCTCTTAGGAGAAAAATGACACCCCATTGGTATGAGTTTAACTACCTCAGGGGGCGTTAGAAGTGCAAAATGACACCTACTACAACCTCAAATTTTTCTAACATTTTCTCAAACATTACTTGTCTGTACACAAATGGTTATAACAACTACAGAAGTGAAGAAAGGGTACACAAACCATACCATTTTGAAAAGAAGACACCCTGCCGCATCTAATGATGGGTGACTTGCCTTGTTACCCCAAGCCTGGAGTGCACAAATGCCTCCAGAAGGTGGCACTAATGAAAAAAAAAGGCATTTTCTTACATTTCTGCCCCTTCAAATGTACTGAAATATGTGCAAACCCTGGTATTTCCAACTGTATTCATTAGCTAGTGCTCTTAGGAGAAAAATGACACCCCATTGGTATGAGTTTAACTACCTCAGGGGGCGTTAGAAGTGAAAAATGACACCTACTACAACCTCAAATTTTTCTAACATTTTCTCAAACATTACTTGTCAGTACACAAATGGTTATAACAACTACAGAAGTGAAGAAAGGGTACACAAACCATACCATTTTGAAAAGAAGACACCCTGCCGCATCTAATGATGGGTGACTTGCCTTGTTACCCCAAGCCTGGAGTGCACAAATGCCTCCAGAAGTTGGCACTAATGAAAAAAAAAGGCATTTTCTTACATTTCTGCCCCTTCAAATGTACTGAAATATGTGCAAACCATGGTATTTCCAACTGTATTCATTAGCTAGTGCTCTTAGGAGAAAAATGACACCCCATTGGTATGAGTTTAACTACCTCAGGGGGCGTTAGAAGTGCAAAATGACACCTACTACAACCTCAAATTTTTCTAACATTTTCTCAAACATTACTTGTCTGTACACAAATGGTTATAACAACTACAGAAGTGAAGAAAGGGTACACAAACCATACCATTTTGAAAAGAAGACACCCTGCCGCATCTAATGATGGGTGACTTGCCTTGTTACCCCAAGCCTGGAGTGCACAAATGCCTCCAGAAGGTGGCACTAATGAAAAAAAAAGGCATTTTCTTACATTTCTGCCCCTTCAAATGTACTGAAATATGTGCAAACCATGGTATTTCCAACTGTATTCATTAGCTAGTGCTCTTAGGAGAAAAATGACACCCCATTGGTATGAGTTTAACTACCTCAGGGGGCGTTAGAAGTGCAAAATGACACCTACTACAACCTCAAATTTTTCTAACATTTTCTCAAACATTACTTGTCAGTACACAAATGGTTATAACAACTACAGAAGTGAAGAAAGGGTACACAAACCATACCATTTTGAAAAGAAGACACCCTGCCGCATCTAATGATGGGTGACTTGCCTTGTTACCCCAAGCCTGGAGTGCACAAATGCCTCCAGAAGGTGGCACTAATGAAAAAAAAAGGCATTTTCTTACATTTCTGCCCCTTCAAATGTACTGAAATATGTGCAAACCATGGTATTTCCAACTGTATTCATTAGCTAGTGCTCTTAGGAGAAAAATGACACCCCATTGGTATGAGTTTAACTACCTCAGGGGGCGTTAGAAGTGCAAAATGACACCTACTACAACCTCAAATTTTTCTAACATTTTCTCAAACATTACTTGTCTGTACACAAATGGTTATAACAACTACAGAAGTGAAGAAAGGGTACACAAACCATACCATTTTGAAAAGAAGACACCCTGCCGCATCTAATGATGGGTGACTTGCCTTGTTACCCCAAGCCTGGAGTGCACAAATGCCTCCAGAAGGTGGCACTAATGAAAAAAAAGGCATTTTCTTACATTTCTGCCCCTTCAAATGTACTGAAATATGTGCAAACCATGGTATTTCCAACTGTATTCATTAGCTAGTGCTCTTAGGAGAAAAATGACACCCCATTGGTATGAGTTTAACTACCTCAGGGGGCGTTAGAAGTGCAAAATGACACCTACTACAACCTCAAATTTTTCTAACATTTTCTCAAACATTACTTGTCTGTACCCAAATGGTTATAACAACTACAGAAGTGAAGAAAGGGTACACAAACCATACCATTTTGAAAAGAAGACACCCTGCCGCATCTATTGATGGGTGACTTGCTTTGTTACCCCAAGCCTGGAGAGCACAAATGCCTCCAGAAGGTGGCGCTAATGAAAAAAAAAGGCATTTTCTTACATTTCTGCCCCTTCAAATGTACTGAAATTTGTGCAAACCATGGCATTTCCAACTGTATTCATTAGCTAGTGCTCTTAGGAGAAAAATGACACCCCACTGGAATGAGTCGACCTACCTTAGGGGTGCCAGAAGCACATCACTACACCTACCTGTTTGCTTCTTCGAAAATGGCGGCTTGTACTAAAATGTCCATAACTGTTAGAGACATGAAGGAAAGGTATAAAAGGTATACCATTTTGGAAAGTAGACATTCTCCCGCATCAATTGAGGGGTCACTTGCCTTTCTACCCCCTGGGCTGAAGTGCACAAATATTTCCAAAAGGTGGCGCTATGGGAATAAATACATGTTTTTTTACATTTCCACCACTTCAAAGATACTAAAATCTTTGAAAACCATAACATTTCCTGCTGTATTCAGTACCTGCTACCAACATGAGAAAAATGGTAGCCTATTTGTGTGGGTTAACATAGAATATGTGGGTGCTAGGAACACGTACGTAAACCTGACACTTTTGTTTTTGAAATTATCTGCTTGCACTAAAATGGTTATAACCATAATAGATATGCAGAAAAGGTAGAGAAACAATGCCATTTTGGAAAGAAAACATCCTTCCGCATCTAATGAGGGGTCACGTGCCTTCTTACCCAAAGGCTGGTATGCACAAATGCTTCCAGGAGGTGGCGCTAGTGAAAAAAAAAGGCATTTTCTTACATTTCTGCCCCTTCAAATGTATGGAACTTTGTAAAAACCATGGAATTTTCAACTGCATTCATTAGCTAGTGCTCTTAGGAGTCAAACGACACCCCATTGATATGAGTTGACCTACCTTAGGGGGTGCTAGAAGTAGAAAACTACACCTACTACAACCTCTGATGTTTCTAACATTTTCTCAAACCTGACTTGCCTGTACGAAAATGACTATAACACCTTCAGAATTGAAGAAAAGGTAGATAAACCATACCATTTTGGAAAGAAAACAACCTGCCGCATCTAATGAGGGGTCACTTGCCTTCTTACCCCAATACTGGTGTGCATAAATGTTTCCAGAAGGAGGCGATATAGGAAAAAAATTGCATTTTTTTACATTTCTGCCCCTTCAAATGTATGGAGCGCTGTGAAAACCATGGAATTTTCAACTGCATTTGTTTGCTAGTGCTCTTAGGAGTCAAATGACACCCCATTGGTATGAGTTGAACTACCTTAGGGGGTGCTAGAAGTAGAAAACTACACCTACTACAACCTCTGATGTTTCTAACATTTTCTCAAACCTGACTTGCCTGTACGAAAATGACTATAACACCTTCAGAATTGAAGAAAAGGTAGATAAACCATACCATTTTGGAAAGAAGACAACCTGCCGCATCTAATGAGGGGTCACTTGCCTTTTTACCCCTAAGTTAGTTGGCACAACTATTTCCAGAATGTGGTGCTACAGGAAAAAATAAAATTTTGTTTTACACATCAGTCACTTCAAAGATACTAAAATGGTTCAATGGCGTGGGATTTCCTAGGAGGACTTCTTGCCAGCCTAAGAAAAATGGTACCCCACTGCTGTGGGTTGACATACCAATTTACGCTACAGGAGCGTAGCTACCAGTGAAACAGAAATGGTAAAGCAAACAGTGTATGTGTGATTTTATGGCTAACAGATGAAAGAAGCTAGGGCGTCAGCCGGTGTACGTGCGGACCTGTGACTACAAGTGTAACAAAGTATGTGGGAGGGTGAGGGATTAGGCAGTGTGTGTGGGTATGAGCAGAGGAGCAAGGATGGTGGGGCAGTGTTTGATAGTGTGTATGGGAGATCTGTGACTACCAGTGTTGATAAAAAGTCCTGTGTGTGCCACAGGAAGGGGGTCGGCATTGAACTCCCCTCCTAGTGGCACACACAGGGTTAATTTGTGTTTTATTTTTTTTTTTTTTTATTATATACCTCATTGAGGGGCATAAGGACCCCCTGATCCCTCCCCAATGAGGTCTTAGTAAAAAAATATATATATATGTCCACAAACAGGGGACCCGGAGAGTGCCACAGGGGTCTCCAGCGCATTGCAAAGCAATGCATTGGATCCTTGTGGCACTCAGAGGGTTAATTTTTTTTAATCATTACTTGGTAATCAGAGCTTGTTGGGGGGCCATCAGGACCAATCATGATGGCCCCCCAACAATCTCTGATAACGAAGTAATGAGAAATGCCCTGTGTGTGCGCCGCAGAAGGGGGGCTGCATTGGCCCCCCTTGAGGCACACACAGGGTTAATTTTTTTTCTTTACTTTTTTTATTATGGACCTCATTGGTGGGTATCAGGACCCCTTTGATTCCCCCCAATGAGGTCTTAAAAAAAAAAAAAAAAGGAATCAAAATAAATGTCCCTGTGAGTGCCAAAGGGCTCTCCAGCGCATTGCAAAGCAATGCATTGGACCCTTCTGGCACTCAGAGGGTTAATTTTTTTTTTAATCATTACTTGGTAATCAGAGCTTGTTGGGGGGCCATCAGGACCAATCATGAAGGCCCCCCAACAATCTCTGATAACGAAGTAATGATAAATGCCCTGTGTGTGCGCCACAGAAGGGGGGCTGCATTGGCCCCCCTTGTGGCACACACAGGGTTAATTTTTTTTTCTTTACTTTTTTTTTTATTATGGACCTCATTGGTGGGTATCAGGACCCTCTGATTCCCCCCAACGAGGTCTTAAAAAAAAAAAAAAAAAAAGGAATCAAAATAAATGTCCCTGTGAGTGCCAAAGGGGTTTCCAGCGCATTGCAAAGCAATGCATTGGACCCTTCTGGCACTCAGAGGGTTAATTTTTTTTTTTATTATTACTTTGTAATCAGAGCTTGTTGGGGGGCCATCAGGACAAATCCTGATGGCCCCCCAACAATCTCTAGTAACAAAGTAATGATAGAAGCCCTGTGTGTGCCACAGGAGGGGGGGGGGTGCATTTGACCCCCCCCTGTGGCACACACAGGGTTAAAAAAATTTATTATTTTTTTTTTTTAATAATAGACCTCATTGAGGGGCATCAGGATCCCCCCTGATCCCCCCAATGAGGTCTTTAAAAAAAAAAAAAAAAAACCCCAAAGAAAAGACCCTGTGAGTGCTACAAGGGTCTCCAGCACATTGCAAAGCAATGTGCTGGGGACCACTGCGGCACTCACAGGGTTAGTTTTGTTGTTTTTTTTTTATTTTTTTTATTTTTTATATATTCAGACCTCGTGGGGGACATCAGGACCCCTCCTGGTGTCCCCCAAGTAATTGATCTCCCAGCCGATAGGCTGGGAGACCAATTTGGCGACTGCAGGAGAGCAGAAGCTCTCCTGCCCTTCACTCCTACCACCGGTAGGAGTGAATGGGACCGGGGAAACTTCCCCAACGTCATCAGTGACATGTCACTGATGACGTTGTGAGGCTTCCCCCGGTCCCGCCCACTCCTACCCGGAAGTTCGGGTAGGAGAGACGGAAGAGGAGAAGCTGCGCTTCTGCTGCGCTTCTCCTCTTCCTTTATTGATCTCCCAGCGCGATCGGCTGGGAGATCAATAACAGGGGAGACATGAGGAGTGATCCTCATGTCCCCCCACGATTGCCCACCTTTTTTTTTTTTTAAATGCGGTCACTGCATGCCGGTTATACCGGCTCATGCAGTGACCGCATTTTAGTGGGTACATTGTACGAGCTTGGCACAGCGGGTACAGCTGTCCAAACTCGTACAATGTACCCACTTGGCACTCAAAGGGTTAAGGCAAATTTACCACTCTGCCTAAAGCGAAAGATTTTTGACCAGTGTGTTCTACCTGTCCTTACATATGGCTGTGAAACATGAACACTGAATGTCAAAGCCATACAAAAACTTTAGGTTACATAGAGAAGTATGGATCGGCGTATTCTAAACATAACAAAAGGAGACAGTACATGTGCGCGGATTCATCAGCAAACAAAGGTCTATAACATCATTGAAAGAGTAAAACTTCTGAAATAGAAATGGGCAGGCCACACAGTAAGATGACCTGATGGTAAATTAATTTCACTTGATACTAGATACTTCATACATAATACCAAGAAGAAGACCAAACATAAGATGGATAGATAAAATTACCAAGTTGTTGGAGTCTTGCCAAGGAGGCCTTCATCCTGCAGTAGATCAATCATGGCTGAAGAAGACAATGATGATGATGATGATGATGAAATAGCCAGTAGTCAGACTTTTTTTGGAAAAGGGATGTTCACTATCAAGCCTAAGAACTATTATATAACAAGTAGCATCCTTTGTTACTTGACGCAGTATCCAAGGACTAGTATTCAGTACCAGTTGGCCCTATTTGGCTAGGGGATACACATTCCATTGAGTAAAAGATATGTCCCATACTCAGGTTTGTGACACCCCTTTTTGTCTAACATGGATAGTGAACTAATGCCCCCATATATGCTGCCATTACAGGGTGAGTTAGGGTAGGTGTCCCAAACTTGATTTTAGTGTCCTTATGCTGTTTCTCCAAATACCCAATTATCTTTATTGTTGGCCATGTACATGATTATACAATTTCAGCTCTTTTGTGGGCCAGTACTGGAACACCTGTCCTCCCATCGGAAGACTGGTCTTTCGTTTACCTAGTTCTGAATGGGATACTCAGTGGTCTTGGACCCCACTAGTACCTCTGCTTGATGTTCCTTTTAAATGTTATTATACTTTATTTGCTCTTGGAGTGACTCCATCTACATTTACCTACACTGGATGCCTAAGGTGGTGACCAGGGTACCATGTGGTCTGCTTGGGTCCCAACCTAGTGGTGCAAATGTTGTGCTTTATTACTCTGGGGGCCATCTGTTCTTGACTGGGAATTGGCACATTGAACATTACGAGTGACCCAGTTGTCCAGGCATTTGATTCAAAATCATCAGTAATGAACAGACTAATCATAGCTTCTTGTAAACTTATGAAATTTTCCCAAGCATATCCAGGTGATAGCTTTAATTGGCTCACTTTACTACAGTATCTCAGGTCATGGCAGGTTCTCCATGTGGGATTCCCCACTTAGCTCTTCTATTTAGGGTTCTTTAGGTAATTCTTTAACAGTTCTTTTTCTTTTTTTATATTAATAGGGTATGTTTACATAATATATTTATTTTCAGCTTGTAGTTTTTCTTTTTCTTTTTGGGCATGGATAGTTTTGGGGCAACATGCTATCTATTTAGACTTATCCAGGACATTGCCCCTTTAGAAATACATTTGTGCTGTGTTTTTACCATATTCCTTATCTTGTAGCTGTATTTCTGTTTGGAACAATCCTCTGCAGATCCCAATAACCATTTATAATCATGTCTTTTCTCCATATATCACTCTCACTAACTAGTAGAGGATTTAATTTTTCTCATTCCATTTTTTCATTCAGTTTTAATTGTTCCATATATCCTTTTATTTATATTTTTTTACTAGTTTTGGTCTACACACGGGTGACTGATGTCACTTTTGTGCAGTGGGAATTCCGTCTGCATATTTGTGACTTTACAATGTGTGTGTGTGTGTGTGTGTGTGTGTGTGTGTGTGTGTGTCTTGGTATTTATTTACCTTTAGGGCTTGGTCTTTTTTGGAAGACCTATCTGAAAAAGAAAGGTTGGGAAGATGAAGGGTGAAATGTGAGAAAGAGTAAAAAGGGGAATATGAGAGGAGAGCGCAAGATGAAAAACATAAGATACAAATGGAGCTCAGCGCTGACTTCCTCTTGGGGATGCCCTACAATGATAGAGGATACATAGTATCTAAAGATACTTAGAGAATGCCACAAGCAGTTTAAATATCTAAAAGTAGGGTGTAATAGCTACCAAAGATTATACCGTCAAACACCAATATAATGTTTAAAAATTGATTTATTAAAGAAAATTACCATCAAATATATAAAACAGTTCTACAAATTGGCACATTTGAAACTACAATTTATGCTTGACTCAAAATACATAAATACAGAATATACATAAATAAAAATACATACATGGACACGTATTCACCACCAATATGGTCACAGTCCTTCCTGGACAGGGAAAGTTGCATCCAACTATGCGTTTCACACCAAGTGCTTTATCAATTTTGTGATGCATACAACTGTGGTCAAATGCCGGCTCATAAATATACAGATCAAACAGGAAGTTGCTACAGTGTAACGGCTTTACAAATTAACATGCCAAATAGTCAATTTGTGTAAATACTACAGTATCGCATAGAGGTCACTACAGAGCTGACCTAAATTCTGGATCATCGCAAAACAGTACTACACTTACAAATACACTCCAGCAATAGAAGGGTAACATATCTCTACCAACCACCAATATGCCTTATGCACCATAACTAACCATGAGACATAGCTGTCAGCACTCACTTTCCACCTTCATCCACACATAAACTTCCCCTTTATATTAACGCTATCAGACATCAACATTCAAACACACCGATATCCATTAATACTTTTAATCCCAATTATTTATTTTTTTTAATTCATTTATTTCCAGTTGCAATGGGGTTCGAAATAGGGTACGGTAGCACATACAGTGGGCATTGGTCCTCTCTATAAATTACCCTCAGGTCCCAACAAATCCTATATATCATTTCCATTCATTCTTAGACTGGATTGTTGGCCATTATTCTTATACTACCACATCAAAAAAATTATATTTTCAGGTCCACAAAGTCAAACATTTCTAAGACAAGTGACTTAGAAAATATAGAGATTTAGAAATTTGGCCAATACCTGAAAAGATTTCACACACATTTCCCATCCATATAAATAATATGAATGAATCTCATTGTTCTCCACACGGTAATTATAAGAAGGAGGCCTATTTGATGTTTTCATTTAATCAATTTGGACGTAGAGTATCTAGTGCAAAAATCCAAAAGGCATCCTTTCTATTTAGGACTGCCTCATAGTCCCCCTTTCTAAAGTCTTCTTTCACAGATTCAATGGTGTGCCTACTAAGTAACGGGTCACTGGAACTATGTAATTCCAAAAAGTGTTGTGAGACGGAGTGATTCTCAAACTGTACATGATTGTTTCTTTTATGTTCATAAAATCTCCTTTTAAAGCTCCGTATAGTCCCCCCTACATAGCGTAACCCACATGGACACTCCAAGACATACACCACATCTACACTGTCAAAGTTAGAAATTGTTTTATTTTATACTCATATTTATTTTTATCCATTACAAATGTTATTTTCTTCGGGCAACCCATAAATGTGGTACATCTAACACACCCATGCCACCCTGTAACCGGTGACAATTGTTTTAGTTGCACAATAGAATCCTTTAATTCTGTTTTCTTTTCTTTATCTTTAATGGCAAAGGACTTATTTAAACTTCATCTTACATGTTTTCTGTGAGCATTTAAAAGATTTGGTGCCAAGATATCATTTAAATTTTAATTTATCCTACAGCTTATTTTTATTTTCTCCAGAACAATTTTTCTCAAATTGTGCTGAGGTGGAAGTGCTGCAGAGGGAGGGGAGTGATCAATGGTCTTTGATAGTGAACAACTGAAAGTGGTGAGAGAAAGGGAAGTGAAACTCTCCTGTGAAAATGTGAAGGGATTATTTTCTTGAAGCATGCGGGACAAGACCTTCATGTTTGAAACAAAGCATTCCCTGCTCCTGTTACAAGTGGTAAAAATGATCAGAGGAAGTTGAATGGATGTGGGTCTGTAGTACTGAAAGTGAGAAAGTGGTTAGAGGGAGGGATGAACATATCATTCTGGCAATAGTGAGAATGAATCTCTCCATGGAGGGGATGCTTTGCCTTTTGCCGGGTACACCAATGTCTCTCATTTGTGGCCTCATGCAGCATGATCCATATGAAGTGAATAAGAGGCAAAAGGTAAGGGTAAAAGAAAAGGCCTAATATTCAAATTTATATCCCTGCAGTGGTTTTGCCAGAAGTGGCTTGGGGGACTTCGCCCCCGACCAACTCCTGGTAAAATCATCTGCCCCCAGCCGACTCTGTGTGCTTACTCTTTGGTCTGTGAGTTTTCCGAACAATATCTCCATAACCTTAGCAACCAATACCTGTTCCAGTCCCTGCCCCAACATCTCCAGTTCACTGCCCATTGACAGTAAATGCATCCAAGGATGTGCCTGCCACCAATCAAAAACCCTAATCTTTATATATATATAGTATATAAATGCGTGAATATCAACATTAAAATTATCTAGATATTTAAATGTTAAAGGTGAATCTTTACATTTATTTCAACTTACACACTTATATCCTGTTTTCTGTAATTAATTTGGGGTACTGAAAATGTGTTCTAATGAATGTAAAGGACATTTCTAAATTAAGCAAGAACAACCATTATGTCTTCAGATTTCAGCTATTTCTTGCTCTCATATGGCAATATCAACTTCTGTCTCTGCTTATTGCAGCCTCACTTTACATCTGTGACAGTGTGACATTTGGAAGTTATGCATAAGCTTATAAGCCTTTCTGACTATAGATCAATGCCAGGTGCACAGACTTTCATATCGAGAGGGATAAGTGTTCTACTTTGCCTGTAACGTATGTGATTTGTGTAGAGTTCAGTCACTCCACATGATCTATGATGGAGTTTTCACAGATATTAAAGCCCAGTATCTATACCAGAGGTAGACAGTTGTAGTCCATATCTTAGGCTGACAAAGGATGATGGAGATGCAGTCCAACAACATCTGGTCACTGTTGCTAACCCCTGATCTTTACGCTTTTCAAATCCAAGAAAGTAGTCACAGATAGAAAGAAATGTTGGAGGTAATTTAAGCCAATTGCTGCTACTGAAATTATATGAATTCTTGAAAATTAAACTTAACTCATGGCAATATTCTAGCAGCATTTAAAGACATGCACATTTTGTAATTACATAAAGGTCAAGAGCTGCTAAGAGATTTATAGCATCTAGAGAGAAATGTGCTTGCCTTATTTTAAGAGCTAGAGAGTTTAACACCCTGAGGTCCAGAGTAATGAATAGCACATTGAGAAGCAATATGTTTCACACTCCTTTGGTCCTCAATGACCCTGGTATTTACAGGTAAATGTGATAAACCATCCACTAGTTATGATCTTACATGCAGTTAGTTGTTATGTGTAATGCAATAGAATAGTTTAATTTAGACACACTGCACAAGTTAAATGAAATGTTTTCATTTAACTTGTAAATACCAGGGTCATTGTGTACCCTGATTAGACAAGAACATTGTAGATTCTCTTTCTGCTAATGAAACACCATGGTGTAATATACAAATCTTCCATCTCAGCTCATTTTCTGTTCTGGAACCTTGCCTTACTAATGCTACTGCACTTTTGAGTATGTACTACAATAAAGAAACAATTTAGTGCATATCAGTACTATCCACAATTTTTAAGACTTTAATGTGAGCAGGCACTGAATGCCTCCACTGCGGAATGTGTAGGGAAATAGAGTAAAATTATGCACATTTCTTCTGTGCCTTCTTAGTACACATAGCATTAAATAATTTGCAGATTAAAGGAATGCTTTGAAATACCCATACACTTTCACAATGTTCTCCACTTGGTGCAAGAGGTGTACAGAGGAAAGTATGTATGTAGCTTAGTAAACCAACTGCACAGGGGAGTATTACGAATCACTAGTGCTAGACTGGGCCTCCATTGTGGGTTCCCCAAAGAAGAGCTGGAATTCTTCATTCTTTTATTGTAGGACTATGCCCGCCCCGTAATGACATAAACATTAACAACAGTAAATTAAAATTTGATACTGGCAGTTCTGCCTTATATGTCCACCACACTCCTGTAAGTTTGGGCTGGACATAACCTTGAGCTCTCCTGGCTCATTCCCCTTGAGGTCTTTTTGCCAATCCATGGGTGAGCTACACCTGGGAGATCCAGATAGGCTAGTGGAAAGATTGCTGGCAGGACTCAGTGTTCGAAACCACCAAATGATCAATCTGCTGATAATACAGTGGATAATGGCACCATATTGGTGTGGACTGACTGTATGGGGTGCCAGGAGCACTAAAACATACCTATCACTTTTCTTTTTTGGATAGTAAACACACAAACGCAATAAAAAAAAAAAAAAAAAAAAAAAAAAATATATATATATATATATATATATATATATATATATATATATATAGGCAGCACCGTGTGACTTGTTACAAAATTTTTTATTTGGCAAATAAATGGTCAAGAACAAATGGTCGACTATATTCTAAACTATATATTTCTATATATATTTAACTCTATCTATCTATCTATCTATCTATCTATCTATCTATCTATCCATCTATCTATACTAGCAAGTGTGGCAAGGCTTCGCCTGTGCAGCAAACATTTTTTTTTTTTCACTTTTGAGTGCCAGAGAGGTAAACGCATGCAACGTGCTGGATACCTATATGACATTAAAAGGGTTAAGATTCATCAAAAGTTAGACCTTGTGGTGGGGCATCAAGACCCCTCCTGATGCCCCCCAGCTACTGATCTCCCAGCCAATTCTGCTGGGAGATCAATAGAGGTGACACAGAGGCAACACGCAGGGGGCCACCTCCTCAGCCAAGTCGGACTGCGTGCTTGGTTGAGAAGGCAATTGACATTGTGCATTTGGCTTCACCTCCTGCCTTCACAGCCAACCCGGACTGTGTATTTGCTTGAGGCACCCTGCCTCCTCCTCCTAAGGCAAATTACATTGTGCTTTTGGCTGAGAAGGCAGATAGGTTTAGGCAACTAAAACCTATCCTACACGTATCATTGGCTGGCTACTGTCAGTAAGACTGCCCTGGGGTGTGTCTGCCACTGAACCAGAAAACCTTTTTGAAGTACCCAAAAACAGGGCTATCCTTTTATATCTATACATATATATTTCTCTCTCTCAATATATATATATATATATATATATATATATATATATATACACACACACACAAACACACATGTATATATAAAGATAACTTCATGCATACCCCTGTTCCCCTTTAAAACAATGATGCTCCTGTTGTGTTAAAAATTGGGGGAGGTGAGCCCTCCTCAGCTCCTTATGTACATGAGATGTATATGTTTATACGAGGTGGTTAGAAAAAGGGGGAGAGTCGATGACTTACAAAAGGCATAGAAACCTTTCCCAGACTGGGACACACAGAACAAACAATTGGGTGAATGTACCAATCTACCAGTGCAACTCTTCTGATTTTGGCCTTCAGCATTACTGGCCACACTTCAGGGTATTCACTACAGCATATGATCACTTTAATGTAAACAAATGGGTATACTTCTCTGTTATTAAAGTGTTACTGATGTCCCATAAAAAATGTTCATAGATTAATAGAGGGTAAAAAAGGAATCTCATTGCCACAAACCCCATCTCTCGAACTGCTATGGTTTGAGAGATATTGGTAGTCAAGGTTACCCCTTCCCTCCCCTTCTCTTGATGTCAGCTGAGCCGAAATCCTGTCATTAGAAAACAACTACTTCATGGGAACGGTCTACAAAGTGTGCTTACAAACCAGGCATGCTTTGTAGACCTTTCCAGTGAAGTAATTCTTTTCTAATAACGGGATTTTGGTTCTGCTGCAGAGCCTCTAGCTGGTCCCCGGACTGGGATCTCCTGCTTTCAGCTAGACGTTGATGTCAAGAAAAGGGGAGGGAAGGGGGAACTTTGATTGCGAATATCTATCAAATCATAGCAGTTTGAGAGATATTCACAATCAAAGATAATTTTTTTACCCTCTACAAATCTATAAAAATGTTATGCGACATTACTAACACTTTAAGCCTTTAAAACCAGCAAGTGCCTTACATCTGACCCATGTGCAGGGAAATGGTGTAAACTTATTCCAGTTTTGAAGCTCCCTCTTCACTACATGGCATTAAAGATGAAATAGAGGACCAGAAATCCCTGAAATGTCATAGTCTAGCCCACTGTACTCCACTGGGTTCAAGTAGCCTTAACAGAGGTAATTATCAATTCAAGTAGCTTAGTAAATTGACATTAGGCAGTCATAAGGCTAGAAAAACTATTCCAGAGCCTCGTTTAGTATGGAATCATATTTGTACCTTCCATTAATGACTTGCCATTGTGAGACTGATGTAATAAGACAAGTATATCAAACATAGTTACATAGTTACATAGTTACATAGTAATTTAGGTTGAAAAAAGACTTGCGTCCATCCAGTTCAACCCTTTTCCTATTCCTGTTTACCATCGCTGACCCAAAAGAAGGCATCTGACTCCAAATGGCAATCAGATTTCTCCCTGGATCAACAAGCCCTAACTAAATATTAATCCCAATACTAACGTGCATAGCCCTCTATATTATGCTCTTTTAACCCGAGGGGCTCCTAGCATCCCCCTGCCTGCTAACCTGTGGGACGCCGTAGAGAGAAACAATACCCTGTGAAGCAACTTCCCCCCACCCTCTTTACCTCAGCCTAGCATTGCCATCTATCCAGTTTTCTGCCTTCTGTCAAGTTTTTATTTTTCCTGAACTCCAGAAAGAATCATTCACAGCCTTCTGAATAAAAAAGGCAGGGCATTATGGTAGTGGGCGAATGGACCTTTGCTGTGACAGCAGTGCGTAGGGAAGAGTAGAAATATGAAGAGAGAATGGCAGACTAAAGAGAGCAGGAATGGAAGGTGCATGTGGGTGCATATCCGAGTAAATCATTTTGAGCTTTTTATTCACAAATACTGTGTAACTGCTGTCTATGAGTGTTAGAGAAGGTCATTATGGACACTTTATTTCCTTGAAAATGTGGATGTTGCAGAGCTGTACATGTTGTTAAGCTCTGTTATACAACTGTGACTGTTGTGCTAAGGAAACGTGGCACCAGGTTTTCCATAGTTAATAAATACAAATTCCCAAAATTCCCATTTATTTGAATGGGGTATTAAATCCATTGAATGCTAGAGAGGTCTCTAATACATTGCAAATAAATTGGCATTAGGCAAGAGTAGGACTAGAGAATCGATTCTAACTTCTAGTTTAATGTGGAATCCTATTAATAAATCCCTCCCCCCCAGTAACTTTCCATAGGGATGCTTATGTACTTGTACAAAGACAACTGAAGCAATTCCGTGGCAAATCATCTGTACCGTAAACGTCAAATAAATATTTTCATTTATTTAAATGGAGCTAGAAAGTTATCCAAAGCATTGCTATTGAAGCTAACGTTCGAAAAGAGGTTTAACCCTTTGAATGGCAGATGGGTATCCAACACATTGCATTGCAATGTGTTGGATAGCCCTCGGGCACCCAAAGGATTAAACCTCACAATGACAAAACAAGGCCATGGCCAAGGCGTTCTGTATGAGCATTCCATAGATATGTACAATAAGAGAATTTACTGACTAGTTCAAACCATCCTGTTCACACTTAGGACCATATATTCAATAGATAAGTGGAATCATTCTGAGCAAAATCAATTGCACCAAACAGGAGTATTTAAAATTTGCATTGGTTTAAATGGGGACTTTAACCTCTTGAATGGCACAGAGGTCTACAGTGCATTGCAATGCAGTATGCTGGAGAGCTCCTTTGCATTAAAATCCCCATTTAAAGGAGCAGTAAACTTTTTTATGAAAACACATATTTTACAGAGCATTTCCTGCTGAATAAAACAAGGTCACTCCCATCGCTGTCAGATGTTTTATTCAAAATGTATAGCAGTTTAAATAATCATGAAGTGTATTTACTGTGTTTACTTCCTGGAAGTTCTAACTGACAGGAAGTGACAGGCAGTTTCTATCACATTCTATGGAGAGTTACATTTCTCCGACTTTTCGGAATTTCCTCTCATACAGGAAATCTAATTAGAATTTGACCACTAGAGGGCACTGCTAATGTAAAAAAACATGGGTTTAAACTGTGATAACTCTGGAAATATAAATCTCTCGGCAGTGGGGGTACCCTTATTTTACTCAATAGGAAAATCCCTACAAAATATATTTTTTTATAAAAAAGTTTACTGCTCCTTTAAATCAATTAGACTATTTTTAATTTGTATTGGTTGGCCCCAGTATTTTTCCACTTATCTTTTGAACACGTAACACTTAATTTTTAAATTAGTAACGTTTAAAATGTGCTGATTTCTGGATGCATTGCAGTGACTAAGCAGATATGTTAGAGGTTTAGCTGCATTTTCCTGTACGGTGCAAGTGTTTTATGAAGAAATTATGCCTTGTTTTTTTTATTCATACCATTTCCATTCATAGCATTTAGTTCTGCTGATCCCGTCTCTCCAGAAATTAGTTTCTGCTTAATCATGGCATTTAGAAAACTGCAAGAAAAGTGAATGTGTAATAGTTTTATGACAACTATGCAGAATGTTATTTTCAGACTTGACAATTTAACAGTCTTAAAGTCAGCTTTAAACAAGCAGTGCTAACTACAACTTGTTTTAGGATACATTGGACTTAACAGTACAGAGTGGCTGATATGAGTAGAACTGAACCAGTTCAGGAACAACATGGGAGACAAATAACAATTCTCTGAATTCTCCATTCATTTAAACTGGGGCTTTTAAATCTATGAATGCTAGATAAATTACCAATGTGTCGCAAATAAGCATATAAAATGTGAAAGGCTTCTGAGGATGAAAAACAGCACAATGGGCTGTTCTATGGCTAGTTACCACTCAGTAGCATCACATTTTAGCTCTCTAGTGCCATTACAGAGGAGAAATTTCCACATACATATTAGACTAATCCTGTCCAAAAGGGCGGTCCAGTTCCAAAATGACAGGCAAGTCCACCAGCTAACCCCCGACATATGTTTTTGGCTTTGTTGGGCCTCGTCAGGGAGGTGCAGATGGATTCCCTAGCAAGGTGTCCATGCTTAGATTACCCTTCACTCTTAGGGTATTCAAAATAAGCATACAAAATGTGAGAGGACCGCCTTTTCGGGACCTCCGTATTGGGCAGAATTAGTCTAATGTGTATGTGGAAATTTCTCCTCTGTAATGGCACTAGAGAGTTAAAACATGATGCTTCTGAGCGGTGACTATGCATAGAACAGGTCATTGTGCTGTTTGTTCCTTCTCAGAAGCCTCTCACATTTTGTATGCGACAAAAGCAATTGCTCCAATTCTGAGGCAGTTGGTTTACCCCAAAACTGTTCCATGTTTTCACACACAGTCTCAACGCCTCCTATGACACACTTGATAAAACTTAAGTAGCATTTAAGAGAATAAATTAAATCAGATCTGTCAAATTAGCTTTGTCCTGAAGAATATTATTCTTGTAAACACAGTTCTGATGTAGTTGAGAGTTTCAGGTCCTATGTTTTGTTAATAAAATATGTTTGTATCAAGCAGAAGGTAAACATCATGTAAAAGGAAATTTCACCTTCAGATAATTGCTTGTCCTGTCTCAAGGTGACCTGAAACACAGTAATTCTACAATAAGTGACATTAACAGATAGCCAGCACATAAACTAGGCATGCCGCCATAGGAACAAGGTAGAAGAATGATCCATGTCTCTACTCTCCTCCTCTTTCTCTTGCATCAAACACACTTTCTATTTTTGCCTTGTCCTAATTACCATTATCACAAGTAACAAAAAAGGAAGGAATTAAGAGTGATATATATGATTATAATATAAACTTACACATATGACCTCAGAACACATATTTATTTGCTAAACTCATAGTACCTAGTATACCTAATGAGCACAACAAGTTGTTCCTTCACCTATATACTTCTCTTAACCCTTTGAGTGCCAGTGTATTGCGTACCTCTCTGCCACTCAAAGGGTTAAAACTCTCTCAATGGAAATATATTATTAAGCACGATAGTTTCCATAGTTCTCTCACCATTTTATCCTATTATGTTTTTTAAATGTCATTTTAGGCAATCATTTTCAGATTATTCTAACATTTGTATTTGACCATATTTTTATTAGCTCATTGGTTTACATCTCATTTAAATAATTTACCTGCTTGTAGGTTTGGACCAACCTATATAGTTTTATATGTGTATTTTACCTTCTCGGAAGGAAATTCTAATATGAAGATAAATCATTCTACTTCATGAGTTACACAGAGATGCCATTTGATGTAATGAGCAAGATTCATAGAGTCCAACTGGATTTCTCAGAGGTATAATATGACAATATAGACTGCAAGCTCTGATGGATTGTGCAAGGGCTAAACTACCATTGGTGCAGCAGGTGCAAAACCCAGGGCACAGACAGTTTTAGAAGACCATTTTAAATGCTGGTAATAGAGCATGTTTTTGATTTTTTAGTAGTTTGCAGTACATTTGGAGCCCAAAAATTGTTTTGAACCAGGACTCTCAATAACTAGGTCACCACTGGAATCATGAGGGTCTCTACAGAGTGCAAGCTCTGATGCATCATGTGGGTCAATAGACTGAGAAATCTTATGTGTCATCTGAGTCACTACAGACTAAACACTTTGATGTGTCATGTGAGTCACTATAGACTGCTAGTTCTGATGTGTCATGTAAGACACTATAGAGTGCAAAGTCTGATGCTTCAGGTGGGTCTATAGACTGCAAGCTCTGATATGTCACGTAAGTCACTATAGAATGCAAGCTGTTATGTTCCATGTGATTCACAACAGACTGTACTCTCTGATGTGTCTAGTGAGTCATCATTGATTACAAGCACTGATGTGTTATTTGAGTCACAATAGACTGCAAGCTCTGATGTGTTATGTAGGTCACTATAGACTGCAAGCTCTGATGTGTCATGTAGGTCATATAGACTGAAAACTCTGATGTGTAATATAGGTCACTGTAGATTGCATGCTCTGATGTATCATGAGGGTTGCTATAGACTGCAATCTTTGGTGTGCCGTGCGGGTCACTACATCTATGTCTGATGAAAATATTCTTATATTGTAATATTCTCAATTTCATTGCCTTCATAGGTCTAAACAGAAGTGTCAGCAGTTTTTATTAACAATAATAAAAAATGAAGGGTTTGATTGAAGCACTTTCTTTTTTCTTTTGGCATGGATAGATTTGTTGGGAATGGGGATAGTTGGTTAATGTTGGGGGGGTGTCCCATAGTCACTTATTACAAAGACTAGTTTAAGAGCCCGTTACACAGGCCACAGTGCCACTGCCAGCCGGTTGCAGGCCAGTCGTGCGTCCAGCTCTGTATCAGCCATGGCGCGGGTAGTCTCTACTGCGCATGACTGCAGCACGTGCAGCAGTCTTTACTGTGCATGACTGCGTTGTTACACACGTTTTAGGGAATTATTATATAGGATTACCAGTTAGCATAGGACCAGTCCTGAGCTTATGTACCACACCCATGTTTTGTACATTTCTCTTTGTGAATATGTTGCCACATATAGCTCCTGCTGAACCATACTTTGCTTATATAATACACCTTAGCAACTAAGCTGACAGACGTGAAATTGGTTTCCAATCCCCTGTATGCTGATTTTCTATCATTTGTTTTACTTGCAGAATCCAATTTCAGAAATGTGACAATGGATTTCATAAAGTGTGCCAGCTGAACTCAATGGAGACCTCTTAAATGTGAAGCTTAGATTTCCTTTATTGCCATTTGTCTTGGATGGATTCACTATATGTTAAGCATTTACATAGATTTCAATGTGCCCCATTCATATGATGAACAGTTTATTGTTTTTTATTTGACAAGACATGTTATCATTGCATTGCACTCGCTGCTACTTTCACTATGGAGGTTAATGCTTTTGTTTCAAGTTCATTTATAACAAGTTTGAGGGTAGGACAATATTTTCTGATCTATTTACATCTATTTGAAAGTAGAAAACATGACAGAAAAAAGGAGCTGTTATCTCATTATACCATTGGTTGAATTGCATACAATTAGGTCACAATTTCTTGTATACATGAATTAATTATACTAGTAAATAATTAGAATACAAGGGCTAAACAAAGTTTAACCCTTTGAGTGCCAGAGGGGAACGCAACACATTGCAAACAAAAGCATTTTACAGTTTTACCCTCCTCGCTGTGCCACTTCCAGTTCATCTGCTCTGCTTGTATTTTATTTCTCCCAGCTGTTCCTCTTCCTCCCCCAATGCCAACTTCACCCCTGTCTTCCACCCTGCTTCTCCTATCTCAGCACTCGTCTACATCTTGATTGTTAGAACTGTCTTTTTGCAAGACAACATACAGAGCAAGGAAATATGGCAATAACCATACCTCCCAAGTGTCCTTCTTTAGTAGGGACAGTCCCTCTTTAAAGGGATAGTAACACTTGCAAATTACTAATCCCCATATTGTAGCTTTGTTAAAAAGAAACTTATTGCCCCCCAGTGTCATCTCTCAAACCCTTATGGTTTGAGAGATGATAGCACTCAAAGTTCACCCCTTCCCTGACTGAACGCTGAACGCTGACTGCAGCGATATCCGGTATTACTTGCATCAGGCGGCTCTGCAACATTCCCGAGATCGCATTTATAAAAAAGAAATATTTCACTAAAACGGTTTTCTACGTGTGCTTGCAAATCAAGCACACATAGAAGACCGTTTCAGTGTGAAAGAATTATTTTTTATAAACGCGATCTCGGCTCAGCTGCAGAGCCGCCTGATGCACATAAGACTGTCGTACGACAGCTTCCCCTGCAGTCAGCGTTCAGTGTTCAGTTAGTGAAGGGGGAAGGAGGGGGGAACTTTGAGGGCTATCATCTCTCAAACCATAAGGGTTTGAGAGATGACACTGGGGGCATTAAGTTTCTTTTTAACAAAGCTACAATATGGGGATTAGAAATTTGCAAGTATTACTATCCCTTTAAGACCCAAATCCCTCTCTCCCTCTTTCCCACCCTGGTGTCCCTCTTTTAAGGAGAACAGACTGTTTGGTGTGTATATAAGAGTATCAAATTACTCCACAGCAATAAAACATTAATGTTTGGTTACACTTCAATATATGTGTTTATACATTAGTCTATGAAATTAAAATACTTTCCTCTTGCTCTAAATAATATATTCAGTTACGCAACAAAGTACAAATATGTCATGAAATAACTTAAAATGTCTTGGTGATGCCCTGCCCACCAGCCACACCCCCAGAAAAACCCCTTAAACCAGAAGTGTCCCTCTTTGTCCATTTGAAATGTTGCGAGGTATGCAATAACTAATGAGTGAATGCAGGGCTCAGCCTTTGTACTTTTTGGAGCCAGACAGCAGCCAGGGCTCATCCCTTACTTACAGTAGTGCAAGGTTAGCTATTTAACTCTCATGAATGAGAGGGGCGCACAATGCATTGTACTCCACTCTAGTCCGTAAAGGTTTAACACACTATTCTTACTAGTCCTCTCTACTTAAAAGCTTCTGTCTGTCTTGTTGCAAGGATCAAAGCAAACCAGGAGCAGAGTGTTTGAGGCTGTCATGTAGATGCTGTTTATTATGGGTCTTAGATTTCATTCCGTCATTGGTGCGCAAGAGTTTAACCTGATCTGCTATAAAACCTTATGTTCCTCTCAATTTGAATAGCTTATGTGCAATGGCAGAGATATTTGGTTTAAGTTGCAAGCAAGAGAGGCATTGATAAGGAGGGATTTGGTACAGGAGGTTTAATCATTTCAGTGTCAGATCGGAACCCAACACATTGGGAATCATTTAAACGGTTAAACAGGAGTGAGCACTTGCACTACTTTTTAATATGACATCACTGTGGATAAGAGGAGTGGAAAATAATGGGAAAGGGGAGAAACAAGAAGAAATGGCAACATTACTTTAAATAAAACCTATGGGACGGTATATATGAGAATCAAGACTTTAAAAGATTAGTAAACTTAAAAAAATACATGTTAAAGGACAATTTCTGCAGAGTGTAATAAAATACTGACACTATTGGTACTGACCAGAACTCTAGCATTGTATTCAGCACTTGATCCTTATATACTCTGTATGTCTCCCATTATCTTAGATTGTAAGCTTTCAGACAGGGATCTCCCATCCAGTATTTCACTTTACAAAGCATTTGTAACCCTGTATTGTCTAAACCATTAAACTGTAAAGCACTGAGTACACTTGTGGTGCTATATAAATATACATATTCATTCAATGGGATATGTTTCTTTCAAAATGTATTACAACTCAAAGTTGTCTTTTTTATATTAAGCACAATTGTCATTGTGGACCCAGCTAATGCTGTTTTCATAACTTACTATGGAGAACTAAAGTCTACCACTCAAGTGGGGGGATTCACTAAGCAGTGATGAAGCGGCGATAAAGAGGTGATAAAGTGGAGATGACTTCTCCAATTTATCACTTCTCCAATTCCCATATTATTCTATGGAGCCTATACACTAAGAATTCTTCAGCTTAGGAAATCTCAGTGAATAGGCTCCATAGAATAACATAGGAACTGGAGAAGTGATAAACTGGACAAGTCATCTCCACATTATCACCTCTTTATCACCGCTTAGTGAATCCCCCCCCCCACACACACAGTCTCCCAGAGAGCGCTCATGCCTAGTCCCTAGCATAAAGTGGTTTACATTTCAATATAAATTTACATATGCCAGCAATGGAGTAAGCAATATCTAGAAATTATCCTGAATTCCAGGAAACTTTTTGTAAGAAACTTGAAAGAATAAAACAGAAAATAACTTAAACGTTATTAAGATAAAAACAGATTGGGAATAAAATCAAATGAAAAATATTATAGTCAAAAGAGCAAATAAAGAGGACAATGTATTTGTGACTGAAATATTAAGGATATTGACACCTACATTAAGTTTAATTCAGATTCCACAGGTAAATGTAAAAGACTATAAGCTGTATTCAGGAGCAATTCTGGAGTAATACTACTGCACCGTCACTGACACATGAACTTTTCATTTATTTAAAATGGTCTTTTTTAACAATTGGAAGGCTAGAGAGGTCTCCAAAGCATTGCAAAGCAAATAGACTAGATAGTTATCTAACTTGAATGTCAAAAAGGTATCAAACTCATCAAAACAATGCAGAGGAGACCTCTCTGACATTCAAGGGGCTAAAAAAAGAGAGTGGTACAATATTTAAATCCTCAAACATTGTATGTGACAATCAAATGAACAAACCTACCATCTCTCTCTCTCTCTCTCTCTCACTCTCTCTCTTTCTCTCTCTCTCTCTCTCTATATATATATATATATCCTATATAATAATTTGCTAGAATGTTTGTCAGAAGCAGTCATGTTCAGTAGAGATTGCCCGAACACACAGAATGCTGGGAGTTCTGTGCTGGGAGCATTCTGTGCTTTCGGGCAGTCTCTACAGTGCATGACTGCGTCGGCGGCAGGACGCAGAGCAGGACCGGCCTTTTAACCCTTTGAGTGCCAGAGGGGTATGCAAAGCAATGCATTGTGTACCCCTCTGGCACTCAAAGGGTTAACATCGCCCGGACCTTGACCCGTGTACACGGGCTTTTACACTAGCATATATATATATATATATATATATATATATATATATATATGTATATATAGAAAGAGAGAGAGAGAGACACAGACACAAATATTTTTTCTACTAGGGAGAGAATCCTTAAATGTGTGAAGGCTAATATCTACACTGGTCTGTAAATATGGGAAAATAGTGTATAGTGTAACATAAATGTGTAAGAATAGAAACTAGGTCAATACACAATGGTACTGAAGCTAAACATACAAACATTGTAAAATGTCCTTGAAATAAAGAGATTAAGTAATGAAGGGCATACAGCATAACAGGTCATTGAATACGATGTGAAACAGCAGTGTTTAGTGCCTTTGATTAGTGATGAGCGAGCATGCTCGGCCGAAGCTCGGTTCGGCTCGAGCATCGCTCTGCTCGGCACATGGCGGTACTCGTACGAGTACCACATGTGCTCGCCCGCCATGTTCGGGTCTCCTCCCCGCACGTTTCGCGGCTGCTGCGCAGCCAATAAACGTGCGGGGAGGCTCTGACATCAGTGTAATGCCAGCAGCCATGTTGGCTGCTGGCATTACACTGATTGGCTGGCCAGAACCCGTGATCGGGTGCTGTATAGCACCCGACTCGCGAGTTCTGCTCATTCTCAACCAGGGAGAGATGCGATCAGGCAGGGAAAGTCAGTGTAGGGAGAATAAAAGTGTTGGTACTCTTTCAAGACCCAAAAGTCCTTTTTAGGACTGTTGTGTGTGGGGGCAGCATTTATATTTTGTTTGGGGGGGCACAATTTCATTTTTTTTTTGATGGTGGGATATTAGTAAGGTGACATTGTACTAGGTGCACAGGGACAAATATTGTACAACGCAGCGACAAAAAGGGCCATTTTAAACGTGTGCCTAGCCATAGATTATTGTCACATTCTGTTTAGTGTGCAAATTCACAAATTAACGTCACATATTCCGTTCACTGTGCCTAGCCGCAGATTAGCGTCACATTCTGTTTCGTGTGCCTAGCCGCAGATTAGCGTCACATATTGTTTAGTGTGCAAATTCACAAATTAACGTCACATATTGTTTAGTGTGCAAATTCACAAATTAACGTCACATATTCCGTTCACTGTGCCTAGCCGCAGATTAGCGTCACATTCTGTTTCGTGTGCCTAGCCGCAGATTAGCGTCACATATTGTTTAGTGTGCAAATTCACAAATTAACGTCACATATTGTTTAGTGTGCAAATTCACAAATTAACGTCACATATTACGTTCACTGTGCCTAGCCGCAGATTAGCGTCACATTCTGTTTAGTGTGCCTAGCCGCAGATTAGCGTCACATTCTGTTTCGTGTGCCTAGCCGCAGATTAGCATCACATATTGTTTAGTGTGCCTAGCTGCAGATTAGCGTCACATATTGTTTAGTGTGCCTAGCCGCAGATTAGTTATCTTCCTTTTTGTGTGTTTTACGGTCAGTCTGTAAAAATGGCGTACTACGGGCGAAACATCGTTCCCAGCAGCGACGTTGGAGTCCAAGATGCATCCAGACATCCTCCCTATGCTGTCCCTGAACCATTTCTGTGGTGTTTCCATCATTTTCTGACCTTTTCCTATGAACCAGGCACCCTCCCCTCATCAGAGCAGGGGGTGCCTGGTGTAATGCTCGAGTCCTCCCATTGACTTCAATGGGGCTCGGGTGCTCGGCCGAGCACTCGAGCCTCCGGGGGCGCTCAGCCAGAGCACCCGAACACCCGAGCATCGGGGTGCTCGATCATCACTACCTTTGATGCTAAAGATGGCTCCAGTGTATTGTGAAACATGTCATGTCAGAGCTGTGTCGTAGGCACAACGACAGTATGCACTAAAGCGTCTTCAATATCATAACCTCATCATTGACATCAATCAGACATGCATTCGTCAGGTTTACGAATTTTCACTTATCATATCGACAATGGCCTTTTTCCATATGGAAATGAAGCATCATGAGTAATTCCAATATGGAAATGCAGGATAATGAGCCATTATCATATTCATGAGAATGTGTTTAGACATTAATGGGGCACTTAAACAAATGCACTAAACTCCGATAACAGCCTTTGCTGTCGGAGTTCATAGTCTCAACTTCACTTACCCTGTAGTTTCCTGTGTAGTAACAGCACTCAGTCAATCAGAAGCATGGAGGAGTGTGGAGTGGAGAGGATAATTTCAGCACCACAAACAGCATCACTCTCTGAACCCTTTGAGTGCTATAGGGATGTTCACTGAGCAGCCCTGTGGCACTCAAAGAGTTAAAAAGTACACCAAGCAGTACACAATTATCCCCTCATCTCTATATCATTTTTCATACTTGTATATATTGTGCACTCCCAAGGGAACAAGTCTGGTGGCCACGCATTGTACATGGGGTTCTATGGATACCAGTGGGCAAGGGAACAAGGCTGAAGGCCAGCTGGTAGCCACAAATCTTCATGGATGATGCCTGACCCCCAGTCTTGCACCCTTGGAAGTGCACAACAAATATGACTATGACAAATGATACAGAGCTGAGATGATGATTGTATACTGCTTGGTGCACCTTTCTAAATATTTGAGTGCCACACGGGTAAGCAATACACATCCCTATGGCACTCAAAGGGTTTAGGGAGATCAATGCATCCTCTCCACTCCCCCACTGACCAAGAGAATTTTCTCCAACTTTAGGATTGTTTTTCTGCTGGTGATGTGTGAGGGAGAGCATCCCTTCCACTATGACAGTAGTTTGACAACCTTGTATGCTAATGGGCACCTTCTCCTCCCCTCCTTTGCATCCATACATTTTAGGACAAATGGCAACGTGTGTGTACATCGAAAAGTCAAAGTGCTTTGAACACAATGACAAAATCATATCACCACAGCATCGACCTTCAGTGTATCTCCCCCAATTTGTTAGAAATGTTTCTAGCATCCAAGTAGTTAAAGGGGTAGCAGCACTTAACATTGAAATAATATATACATTGCAGGGTTTATCCTGCTGAGTAAAACAAGGTTGCTCCCACTGCTGAGAGATGTTTTATTCAAAAGTTATTGCAGCTTTTTTTTTAATGCAGTACTTTCATGGCCTGACAGTTTGCAGGGTCACTGTTGCTACAGCTGTCTATTGAGCTGTATGTTCAGCTGACCAGAGATGTCCATAGACTTTTGTAGTAACAGCACCACCATAACATTTCAGGCCATGGAAGTACTGCACCTAAAAAACTGCAAGTGTGAATAAAACTCTCAGCAGTTGGTGTACCCTTGTTGCACTTAGCAGAATAACCTCTCAGTATACATTTTTACAATATTACGTTTTACTAATTTTTGTATCTGTGAAATACCTAGTGTAAGCCACCTCCCCTCAGATGTGGATTCTGGTCTTAAGACCAGACAGATCACAGCAAGGGACAATCTTCTTACTGTGAGAACAATGAAAACCCTGCCCCCCTTGACAGGTTTTTCAAGTTTTTCCCTTATGCTAATTGAAGATTGTCCGTCTCTGCAAGCCAGTCTTGCTGCTATGAGGTAAGCAGTGTTACATCTATAAATTGGGTATGAGAGGGATATTTTATCATTCAATTGCTCTTGAACTACAAGTCTGACAGTATTGAAATAACACTCTCCATGGCCAAAATATTATGAAGATTAATTGGAGCTACTTTTATTTTGAAACATTGCTATCACTTTAAGACTAGTAGAAAGGCTCTTTAGACTAAAACAGAGGCAGGGATTTTTTACAGTAAGGGTGGTAAAGTTATGGAATTTATTGCCTCAGGATGCTGTGCTTGTAAATACTGTAACTTTTTCAAAAAAGTAATGGATTTCTACCTATCACAGATGAATATTGAGAATTATGACAGTTGGCTTCAAAGCAGATAGGTTGTTGATCCAGGGATCTATGGGGGAGATTTATAAAAGTGGAGTTAATGGAAAAGAGTTGTTAAAATGGCTGTAAGATTGTCACTGTTAGTTTTAAATGTATAAAGGACAGTTTAGGGGGACATAATGCCATGTAGTATTTTTTTTTATAAAATGGAGTAAGGAAGTTTATAAAAAGTGGTTCAGCGAATTTATAAAGAAATGTTGCTATTTGCGAGTATTTAGGATCAGACGTTTCACCAAATATTTAAGGCCATGTCTGATCTGTTCTTATTCTTTACTGACCCCAGATGTATAAATGTACCTAATGTACTTTATAAATACCAACACTCATAATAAGGAATAAGGACATTTTAAGCCTCCATTCACAAAAAATGAGCAAGAACACTTTTTATAAATCTCCCTCTATCTGACTGCCATTTGGGGCTTAATTGGAAATGGCTTCAGTGGCTGTTTTCCTTGCCTTCCTCTGGACCAAGGTTGGTGATCTGGGATGAGCTGGTCTTTTTTCAGCCTCATCAACTGTTACCATGTTACTATATTTATATGTATGTGTGTGTGTGCGTGTATATATATATATATATCAAAGTATTCTACCAGGAAGGATACATTGAGATTGTCTCTTGTTTTCAAGTATGTCCTGGGGGTTTATAGATATTATTACCCAATTTAATTTTATCTACTCAGAAGGATACAAGGCTGAATTGACCTTGCGGTTTGAACAGATTCTACAGCTGGTGCATTAACCAACTGAGCCATCTCACCAGCTTGACACACACATATATATATATATATATATATATATATATATATATATATATATGTGTGTGTGTGTGTTTGTGTTTCTGCATATATTTGTTGGTGTGTGTGTGTGTGCAGTGTTTACCATCCGGGGGCCAGATCACACCATTGTGAATGGTCCATGTGTTCTGCCCATCAGGGCTCTGTTTCCATCTATACTGTACTACCTATTAATATCAGACTAGGAACGGAATCCCCAGGAGAGGGACAATCAGGATGTTGTGAGGATGAATGTGCCTGTATGTCCTAGCCCGGGTGTAACAGGGTCCTGGAACCTTGGGGGAAACACCAGGTGAGTCCTCTGTGAGGAGGTCACTTACCTGAGTTACACTCCTGTCCTACACATTAGAGTCCCTATCTTTTCCTAGCAGTTCACCAATGCTGCAGTCCTAGGGGTTCAGTATTCCTGGACTGTGGCCCTAGAGGATTCAAGGTTCCAGTTCTTTCCTTGGCATATCCAGTCCTATTGGTTTGGATCTCTATTCCTTGATCAGCTGAGAGGGCTGCTTCTCCATTTGGTGCAGCTAGTGACCAGTATCAGGGCTATCCTGGAATGCACAGATGTCATATGAGCTGCTGCCATCGCACACTGTGGAAACCTAACCAGATGCTGTGGGATGAATCATGTCCTACCTCCTACACCCTGTGAGGTCAGTTGCACAGCACCCCATCTCCATGCTTTGTCATGAGGGGGGACAAACTCTGTGCCTGGCCACTCCTGTGAAAATCAAGCACTCACGTATGTCCTAGTAAGGCAGCATGGAGAAGATTTGAATATCATCTTCTTACTGCCACCCCATTACTTATTGTCTGTATGTTTATAATATTGCCACTCACACCTCTGCCCGAGTTTTTCACAAACAATGTGCATATTTTGATACTACTTACTGCTTTAGGCTTGTATCACAATTGCAAAACAACAACAATCCAGGCATAATACTCTATGGGTTGTATTTGATATATTAAATAGATGCAATTCTGGAGCAAATCAACTGCATCACAGGAGATAAATAAAAACTATCCAAATTCCCATTGATTTAAATGGGGCTTTCGACTACTTGCCTTACAATGGATTGTAAGCATTCAAGGTGTTAAAAGTCCAATCTCAGTCGTTCCCTTTGGTGAGTTTGTTAATTACCTAATTGCATTTTTTTACTTTCCTGCCCTACCTGATTTGGTGAGATGTAAACCCTAATGTATTTTAGGATTTATCATTCTGTTTGTTTGTAGCAGTCAAAATAATAAAGTTATTGACAACACATTTATTTAAATTGAAATATGTCACTTGCCTTAAATTTGTCCTAAACAAGAACTAAATGTAAAGTACTAAATATAAATGTAGATGTATATTAAATGTAAAGTATAACAGATTTTAAACAGTATTGCATAGTTCAAGACTCAGGGCACTTTAGAAACAGCATCTTCAATGGCTCCAGCAAGGCAGCCCAATGGGAGGACATTTTAATTTTGTTCATGCAGTGTGCACATGTCAGTCAAATGTTATTTATGGGAGTAGTTGGACATATTTGTTTGTCATATCCCCCTGAACATCCATCTGTTACCTGAAAATTAGTTTTCTTTTAGAGTGCAAGGTTGTATAACAATAAGCATACAGCTAAAAGAGATCTAGGGGGAAGAAATATATCTTATGCTCTTATGAGACAGTAAGTTAGATTTTAACCCCTTGTATGCCAAGAGCGCCTCAATACTTTACTATTTGAGATCTCCAGCCCATCGTTATCACTGCATTAAGGACTGCTATCATCCAAGGGTTCAACTGATTTGGAACCTTCTCTGGAACCCAATAATATTAACCCCCTTGTTGCTAAGATATGTCCAATGTGCTGGAGACGCCTCTAGCATCCAAGGGACTAAAAAGAAAACTATCCCAATATAGTATCTTAATTTGTGTAACAGAAGTACTTACCGGGGGAAGGAGTCTTTACAGCATGGGCCAAATGTGGCCTGTCTGGCCTCAGGGTGCGGTCCACCTGAGATTTAAAAAAAAAATACTTTTTATACCTAATTAACTAGCACACATGAAGTAGTAAGCCAGTAAGACCTAGTAACCTAATTGTCAATACTATACAGCTCAAGAATAGATGTCTATTAAATATTTGAATTGTCATTGACTTGGCCATTGAATAAATCCATATTTTTGAATCGCTGACAGGCTATAATTCACCATTGTTATCAATAAAAAAAACAATGAGGCCCTCACACTTATGGCTCTTTGATAATGTGGCTCACGACTGAAATAACCTGGACTTCCCTACTTTACAGTATATCTTCCTTTCACATTTGTCAGAACTTCTTGTCCTCATTAACCCCTTAATGACCGCCCAATCCAGGGTGGGCGGCCGTTAAGGACCACAGCACTTTTTTTTCCTCAGTAAATTCTGGGATGGCAGAGCTGTGTGCAGCCACTCTGCCATCTCAAAATTCCATGATGTACCTGTTCTTAACATCCGGACCGCGTCATGTCACATGTCTTTAAGCGATTACATTTTGAAGAACATTTTTTATATCTATACATATATAAATACAGCACTCACCTACATCTGTGATTAAAATGTCAACATCTGGCTACACGTTATGTACAAATTGAGGTTTTACTTCATAATTTGCAGATAGCATGGGAGCGCAAATTAAAGTGGAACTACATAGTTAAAGTCACCTGCAATAATTAGGCAGATGGCGACTAGCTTAATAATAGTTGTCTTACTTCTCTGAACGAGCCCATTCTAAAGAAATCCTTAATATTTCAATGTCCAGGTTAGTGCAGTCTGCGCACCTGAGCTGTCAGTCCCTTCCGGTGCCTTTTGGCACAGTGCAATGCTTTTTAATGGAGACCAGGACTGACAGCGCAGGCGCGCAGACAAGCTGTCTGCGTTTATGCCTGGCTTCCGGTCTGGGAAGATTAAGGCTTTCTTTAGAATTGTGTAGTTCTGAGAGGTAAGATAACTATCATTAAGCTAGTCGCCATTTGCCTAATTATTGCAGGGTGACTTTAACTTTGGTGGTAGTTCCGCTTTAAGGCCCATATTTATTGAAGGCAACTGGAGTTATTTTGGAGTAAAAATTCCTAACTTCATATGTACTTGAATAGATCTTTTTAACTTCTTGAATGTCAGAAAGTTCTCCACTGCATTGTTTTGTAATGGACTGGAGGCCTCTCTAGCATTCAAGAGGTTAAAAGCCCAATTTAACTTAACAGGAATTTTCTTTGTTCCCTATGGCGCAATTGGTTTATGCCAGAATAACTTTGCTTTTATAAATATGGGCAGAATTTCTTATATACAGAACAAAAGATTGTCTCTCCTTGCTTCATGTTTAGGTGCAATGGAAGGATTTAGGGCACGATCCAAATGTTGGCATTAAAACCAATGTGAAGAAAAAACTGCCTTCTCGAGTTAACCAAGACCGGGTAACATGAGATTCAAATCTTCCTTACCCAGAAAGGCTAACGAGCGACGACCAACAAAATACATGTTCACCATAAACCTGCGTCGCATAGAAAATCTTACCTAAAAACACACAATAAAAATGTTACCTAAGACCACAGCCAATCGCAGAACTCCAAAGTACAAAGTTCAATCAGAAAACCCAAAATCATCGATGACAGTCTGAACAGCATTCTCTGTGCTTCCCTACCCAGCCAGTAGGGGAACACAGAGATGGCTTTCAGCACCATGGACAGCATTGAATGCCATAGGGATGTGCACTGCTCACCCCTGTGGCATTCAAAGGGTTACAATAAAGAAAACTAGTACACCAAGCACTACAATATGCCCCACCCTTCGACACCCCCCGCTTAGTATGTCGACATATATTGCATATATTCGACATACTAACTCCATCAAACATTCACCTTAGGGACTGCCATGTAGTGGACAAATCTGTCTTTATTCAACACTTAACTCTTTGAGTACCAGAGAGGTAGGAAAGCATTGCTTAGCATGTTTCCTACCCCTCTGGTACCCAAAGGGTTAATTGGCAAGATATGCCTGTATATGTGTGCGTATGTGAACAAGTTATATTTTATTAATGAAATGTGTTTAACTTTAACAATATATACATTATACCTCAAGGGGGGGTATCATGACCCCTCATGACACCCCCCCTAACATGAGGCCGACAAATGCCTGTTAATTACATTAAGCAAACATATAAGCTATGTGAAACATAGCTTATATGCACTTTTATGGTTACAATAAAAGATCAGACCTCAAAGGGGGGCACCAGGACCCCTCCTGATAGCCCCCTTACCATGGATCATCTATCCATAATGATAGATGATCCATGGGGTGACCCCAAAGACATTTATTGCCCTCTTAATGCTGTGGGCTTTACAGCCTCCTGCAGCACCAAGAAATGAATGAATGAATGTAGGTGAAGGGAGTGCTGTGGTTCCATCCTTCAATCAGTCACCCGGTTAGACCTGGGTGACTGATTGAAGGATGGGACCACAGCACTCCCTTCACCTACATTAAGTGATCAGAGCGCAGGGCTGCTTCCTCAATTTAATCTTTAGTTAGATCTCATAATTTCTAATGCCCTACCTCCTGTGTCCCCTCTGATTAGTACTTTTGCTCCACTCTCCTTCAAACAGAGAGTGGAGCAAAAGTAGTTATTGCAAGGGGACACAGGAGGTAGGGCATTATAAATGAATGTGATCTAAGTAAAGATACAATTGAGGAAGCAGCCCTGCTCTCTGACTGCAGCGCTCCCTTCACATCCATTCTTTAATATCCTAGTGCTGTGGGTGGCTGTAAAGCCCGCAGCATAAAGAAGGCTGGGGACATAAGAGAGGCATTGGAGGAAGCAGGTGGAGGGGAGGGAGGCATTGGAGGAAGCGGGTGGCAAGCTTGTATTTGCTGCCCGCTTCCTCCGATACCTCTCTCCCCTCCTCACACGTAGACATTGTCCCCTGCATGCAGAAAGTCGTTCAGTGTGCGACTCCATGCAGGGGACAATGTCGACGACTGAGGAGGTATCATGGTGCCCGTGCTTTGTGTAGCAGGCGGCAACATTCTGACTGCTAGTTTGCATTACTGGTTACTGATTGGCTAACACCTTTTGTCGCCGCCCAGTGATGGCCTTTATATACCCTGTCATTTCCTCGGTATGGTGCCCTTTTGTGGTGTATTTGTTCCTGCATTCTGATCCGGTATTGATGACTGTGTATGACCTGGCCTGCCTGACGACGTTCCTAATTCTGCTGCTTTAGACTTCTTTGTTGCTGACCGTATCCGGCTGAGGACCCACTCCGTTGCTGACCGTATCTGGCTGATGAACAGTTCCCGTTACCAACTGTATCCGCCTGAGAACCCGCTCCATTGCTGACCTGGCCTGGCTGAGAGCCCACTTCCGTTACCAACGGTATCTGGCTGAGAACCCGCTACGTTGCTGACCTGGTCTGGCTGAGAACCCGCTTCCGTTACCAAGTGTATCTGGCTATAACCCGCTTCCATTTACACTGTGCTGGTCTGTGTACCGGTTCTGTATCTGACCCCTCTGGCTGCCGGTTGCTCTGTGGCTGCCTTGTCTCGAAGTACCGTGCATCTCCAGCATACCACTGTGGCCTCACTGTTGCCTTCGTTACACTTAGTGGTTGCTGTAACTGTAAGTCAGTTACGCCGCGGGGCGCTGTATCTTGTCGACCGTTTGCTAGGCTTCATGCCAAGCCTATCTCCATACAGCTGTTGGCAGAGTGCACAAGCGAAGTACCGGTGCAGTGTTCTATCACTGACTGTGTTACTCTGATCTTTCTGTGTCCACCTCTCATACCTCCCTGGGCTCACTCCCTTTGGGAGTTGCAGTATTCTGGGTGTTCCTGATTAACCCCTTGCGTACCTGGACGTTCCAGGTAGAGTGTTGCTTATCTCCATCTGCAGGAGCCTCTGGCTCAAGAGCCAGCGTTGCATTGCACCATCCTCATAGAGGGGACACTGGTTGTCTACACCACTATACTTGCTGTGCTGCGATCCACCCCTAGCATTCTAGGGTTATTTCTGGGAGAATTATCTCGGTCTGTTGCCATCCGGTGCCCGGGTCAGTGGTGCCTCGATCCTTGGGTTCTCTACTGCCCAGGCGTCTGGGTTGTGCCAGTAGTGTTGCCTCAATCCTTGGGTTCTGTGCCTCCCAGGCGTCTGGGTTGTGCCAGCATAGTTGCCTCGCTCCTCTGGGTTGAGCAAGTCACCTTCCTCTGGACCATCTACCATCTAGGTCCTGTGGTCAGCCCACTGCCTACTGATCTTGCCAGCTGTCCTGATCCTAGCCAGGACCTCTACTGTCTAGAGATTGTCATTATCCTCACTTGCAACTCCAATACTGGCTTGATACTGTTGTATTCACTTGCCTGTATATCTGCTCTGTTATATGGGCCATAGGCATACCTATGTCCTTGAACTTTTCTCTAATAAAGTTATTTTAACCTTACCAAACTGCTCTGAGTGTTCATCAAAAACCGTGACAGGAGGGGAGGAGGTATCGGAGGAAGCGGGCGGCAAATACAAGCTTGGAGGATATATTTGTTGAAGTGTGTATTCATGTCAGGGGCATATATCCCTAGGGCTGGTTGACATCCCCTTAGTTCCCCCATAATGGTTTACAGGCCAGTACACAACACATTACAAAGCAATGGTTTGTGTACCCCCTCTGTAATGAAAAAGATTATGGGGATAATGATGTTGTAGCTGTTGCATGACGATCAGTTCGAGGGTGCTGTTCAAAATCCTGTCCTCTTGTCCCACAGGCATCCATAGCACGATCCATCCTTGAACAGAGGAGTTTCCATGTGACTGGACTGAAGTCTTGACAACATTTCCATGAAGCTCACCCCTTGGTGTTTCAAGTGATTGTGTTGGAGATGCAATGTTTGACCTGATGTTCACAGCAACCTCTAATGGAACATTCTCATATAGACACAAATTTATGTGTATATGAACATCCAGGTATCAAACCTGTACAGTAAGACTGCTCATCCACAGAGTTGCCAAACCATTTAGACAACACATGAGCAGTTCAGTAGTGTTTCTTCAGTATCCTTTTCTTTTTGTGTGCTCAAACAGGTGTTTAATGCATATAGGCAATATACCCAGAAAACACATGTATGTTTTAATGTAGTTTGAGAAGGATAACCATCGCTATTCAATCTGTGTCTGTATGAATACATGTTGGATTACACATCTGTCAATTTGGAACTATACCCAAAGCTAGAGTATCTTTCATACATAGAAAGGCTTTACCTACATCACGAGAGTCCACTTGTTGTTTGACCATGAGTGGACTTTGTGATGTATTCATGCAATGACATGATGGCAGTGATACACTAATGTGTGTTGTGAGTGATTAAGAGGTGATACAGGGGACATACTTCCACAGTGATTTCATGGCCACGGTTTCTGTGTTGCTCAATATAGTCAATGTCCTGAGATTGCTTTAGTTTGACAAATCTCAGTACATGGACTACATCAACAAACAACCAGATCAAGTGGACAAGTGTTATCACTGGTGAAGTATGTTACATCCTTAGTAAAACAACAACTCAACCTACTGGAGAACCCAGTGTTCACCCCAGGATTTCAATGTGTGTGCTACACATTGAAATCCTATAATGAACATTGGGTTCCCCAGTAAGTTAGGCTGTGATTCACACTGTTATTATGCAACTAACTAACTTACTGGAGAACCCAATGCTCACCCTAGGATCATGTTGTGTAGCACACACATTGACATCCTAGAGTGAACATTGGGTCCCCCAGTAAGTCAGTTGCACAATAAGAGTTTGAATCAAAGACTATATTGATTCATGTTCCACCTGTCCTGCTTGTTATTTCAATGCTAAGTCACAGAGCTGTTTTTTTGTTCATCCCCTTAAACACAACAATTGATGCAGACGAATGTTCAGTGTTGCACCAGTTGTTGTGCTAAGGGGTATGTTCTATTCAAATTCAAATCACATCATGGCCATATAATACTGTCATGTTATATGGCTCCAGGGATGGATTGCCAGTTGAATTTGGACAACGGTGTGCGTGTGAACCCATGTTGTAACATCCAACAAACATTTTAGCTATACAGAAGTTGTGTTCACTGCATTGTTGACAACTCTGCCACCCATCTATAACTAAATACAAAGCAGATCAAACAGGATTCAGAAGCACAATGTTCTTTTATTTAGGGGAGGAGAGCAAGTTGGGCATTTCATTTCTTTTTTTTTTTTGAGGGGGTACCTTAGACTGGGTGCCAGAGGTGGATGCCCTGGCTGTTTGCCTGATCACCCTTTGCCCCCTAGGTGTGGCTTCAGGGGTCACACTGGAGGGAGTAGTGGGTACAGTAGACCCGTCTGTGGAACACAGGTTCTCCCTCTCTACTCGCATGTTCTCCCTGCGGTTCTGCTCTTTCAACTCCACCAGCGCCTGTGCAAACATGTCCGTGTGGAGCTGATGGAGTTGAGTGTTGATCCTTGTGATCTCCGACTCCAGGGCATGGATCCTTGCTTCTATCCTGTTGGTGTTCCTCTGGGATTCCCTCCGGCTCCTTGTGATATTTTCATTTGTGCTGTGGCTTGACCAGAGTAGTCTCCTTTGTAGTGCCATACACTCCACCTTCACTGATGGAGATGGTTGTGCCCGGTGATTCTGCTGCATCCCCAGCTGGTGCTGTGTCCTCAACTGGTGCTGTGGCTGCTGCAGATGGGTATATGCCCACCACATCAATCGACTCACTGCTGTCCACTGATGTCTGTGCTGGTTGAGGTGGTGGAGTAAACAGGTCCCTCGCCAGAGGGCACTGGGGCTCCCCAAGCAGGCACAGGTGTTGATAGCCAAGTAGCCAAGGGTCATACCTTGGCTGCTGGTAGGTGCTTGGCCCCTACCTGGGATCATACCTGGGATCATAACATGGGGCCATCCAGGAGGGCAGGCTGGGGGAATGGACATATGGCCCATATGTAGGGGTGGCCACAGTCCTGGGCAGCCAGGACCTTCCTGGTGGTGGTGGTGCTGCAGCAGGGTGGTAAAGTCCCATGAAGGATGGCTGCATGAAACCTGTCTAATTGATACCAGTCCTGGTAGTGTGGGGAAGCAGCTGGTGGTGCAGCACTGGATGCAGCAGCTGGTGGTGCAGCAGAGGATGCTGGAGCTGGTGGTTCAGCTGTGTAGGGTGACCATGTGCCAATCCTGTCCTCTTGCTCCCCAAGAGGAATCTCATCTGGGGATGTGTGTGCCTCCTCCCCTGCCTCCTGCTGTGCTGCAGGCCTGTATACTGTGTGGGGAAATTAAATGGTGTGATTAGTAATGTTGACAATGACAGAATGAATGCAGGATGATTTAATTGACATGTGGATCTCTGGTTGTCATGATGGTATCCTACGCATTGCGTTGCATTGCATGGAATATCACCCTGGCAATCACAGAGACATGAGGTCTGTCCACGTTAATTCCCCAGGCCACCAATCAGGTCAGTATTGAGGGATTTCTCGGCTTAAGGTCGGTTGCTGTTTGTATCATTTGCTCAGTTTCTGTGAGTGACCCAGCCTTGCTTAATCTGTGATATCCATCAATCATGGCCTGTTGGTGTTTATCCATCAATCATGGCCTATAGTGGTTGACATTTGGTTCCCATGTGTATCCTGCAAGTAGTGGATGGTCTAACATCCATCCATAGCATTACCACTTCTTAAGATCCATGTGGAAAAAAAATGTATGATGTGACAGTTCAAGTGAGAGAACATGATTGCATACACAATACAAAGGCCGACTTAGTTCTCATTTAATTACACAGTGTTGGTTATTTATAGGCCTGTGTGTTGCACATACACCCAGTTAGTCTCAGTGGTACTGTGATGTTCGTCCTCATCCATCTTTCTTGAGATTCAGTGAACAGTGACGAAGACCTTATGGAGTGGAGGTAGAGTGGAAATGACCTCTCCAATGATATAATTTCTCCATTTCCACTTTTTCCTATGGAGTCTATCCAAAGAGCCCTCAATAACTTGATACATTTTCTGGACTAGCCTCCATAGACAAACATGGGAATTGGTGAAGTGATGGTATGGAAGGGTTAACTTCATCATGTCTTTTACACCTCTTAGTGAATGTCCCCTGTGTAGCATGTAATCCTGACCCTGTCGATTTGTGTTTGTGGTCGGTTAACCCTTTGAGTACCGGAGGGGTTGCCAAAGCATTGTTGAGTGATGCATTGATAATCCCTCTATCACTCAAGGGGTTATGTGCTGACTTCCCTGTGGGTACATGGGTGACATTGTGGAGGAACAGTAATGATGTTTAACAGACAACAATTTAAACAGCATGGTTGGTGTGGATTGTGTGTGATCAGCATAGCAACAAGAGGGTTGAACTTGAACAGGTTTGGGCCTGGTTGAACCTTGCCATTTGTCCTTGTATTGTGTCCTTTTTTAACCCTCAGGGCAGGGCCGGTGCAAGGATTTTTGTATACACAGGCAAAGGTGCATTTTGATGCCCCCCCCCCCGACCCAGACACAATCCACCTGCCCCCCCTCCCCGACCTTGCCACAGTCCCCTGCCCCCACCCACATATTCACCTTCACAATGCTCCCTTCATCTCCACATTGCCCCTTCCATAATGCCCCTTCATCTCCACATTGCACCTTCATCTCCACAATGCTCCTTCCACATTGCCCCTTCCATAATGCCCCTTCATCTCCACATTTCTGCCCCTTCATCTCCACATTGCCCCTTCCATAATGACGCTTCATCTCCACAATGCCCCTTCATCTCTACATTGCCCCTTCCATAATGCCCCTTCATCTCCACAATGCCCCTTGATCCCCTACCTTGAGTCCCTGGTGGTCTAGCCATAAGAGAGCTCTGTGCCTCCTTTGGCACAGAGCTGAAGCTCCCAGTGCTGTTCTCAGTAATGCAGAGCGCTGGGAGATGATGTCATCTCCCAGCGCTCTGTTTTACTACAGAGCCTGGGTCGCTCTGCATTGTGAGCGTCCCATAGACGCTGCGAGGGAGCGCTTGCTAGTGTAAATCAGCGCTCCCTCGTGGCAGATATATTTAAAAAAAAATTCTCAGCTTCTCCCTTTTCGGCGCCCCTCTGTTGCGGCGCCCTAAGGCAGCTGCCTGTCCTACCTTAATGGTAGCGCCGGCCCTGCCTCAGGGTGCTGTGTTGGTGCAGTTGTGTGGATGAATGATGGGCATATGTGGAGGTGTGACTGTGTTTGCAGCTTGTATTGTTTGATGTGGTGTGTGGTTTTGTGATGATGCACTTACCGGTAGTGTGGAGGCTCCTCTCATCCCCAGTGTCCCATCCTCAAGGGACCCCCTCAATGAGTGTGGAGGACATGGTCTGCTGCAGCAGCTCCTCTCAGCGGTTGTATGTGATGTCTACTGGTGCCTCGGGCATGCAGGGCGGCATCCCCCATCTTCTTTTTCACCTGCCTCTTGTAGTCGCCCCATCTCTTTTTTACTGAGTCCATGTCCTGTCTGCAGCTGGCCACTGCGTTCACCTTGCTGCATATTTGGTTCCAGGCAGCCTTCCTCCTCGCAGCCAGGCCAGGGACCCTCTCCCTCGGGAACAGGATGGTCTCCCTCTCAAGCACAGCCACCACGAGGGCCCTGTTCTCCTCCTCAGTATAACAGGGATCCCTGATCCTCTCCTCTCCTCCTCATCTCGAGCCTGCGAGGAGTCTGAACCAGACTGCCCTGCCTGCACTGCCCATGACTGTGTATGATGGACCCCACCATGTACCCCTCATCCCACTGCAGGTTCTGTCCCTGTCCTTTGTGTGCCTGCTCTTCTTGGCCGGCTCCCATTTCGCCCTGTGGATCTCCCTCTCCAACCCCTACTCTCCAAAGGGATGTCCTGCTCTCCTTCCTCCTCCTTGACTGCTCTCCCCATCCCTCTCTCCTGTCCTTCTCTCCTGGCCATCAATCACCCACTCACACCCAGGCACTCCCACAAGCCCTCACAGACACTCACAGATTCAAACTGTAAAAATAAAATTCAAGATATGTGTAAAGTGTTAAAAAAAGACTATGTGTATGTGTTAGTGTTTGTATGGGTGTATGTAATATGTGCAAAAGTGTAATATGTGTATAGCTAAGTGCACCTCTCTCCAAACGCCAAAATCTCCTTCTACCTCAAGTGTATGCCCCTCTCTCTCTCTCTCGATCTCTATCCTCCACTCCTGGGTCCTGTGCCCTAGCTCGCTAAAACTCGAAACACAGACAGGGTGTGACCGTTATTTTGGGGTATGTATAGGTGTATTTGAACATTTTTGCTACTTTGGGGCCTTGGGATTGGCTGTAGGTTTGAATTTTGTTTGTTCATCTATCAGGGTTGCTAGCCCACAGCAGCCGTAATGTTACATTTTAACTTAAGTTGTGTTTTAATGGGTGTTTGGGACGCACAGTGATGAAAAACAGGTGAAATGCAGGTTTTTGTGTTACGTGTTTTTGTTGTGCCTACGCTCGTTAGCTGTTCTCGTACACTTACTTTTAAATCTGCCATAAATCATGTATTATTTGCGGCTGATGTGCCTTTTTTACTTAGCAGCTGGTTTAACGGCTGCCATTAAATCTACCTCCTAAATTCATACATTTTACTTAAGTGTAAAGAGCTTGCTGATCACTTTTCCATTCACAAGCTATAGACTGTACAATAAAGAATTGATTAAAATATAAAGAAACTACATTTTATATGCTACAGAATAATGGTTTTCTACTTGTATGAGCAAGTAATGGAATGTAGGACATTATGTGCCAATGGCTTGCAAATGAATGGAAACAGCCATTTTCACCAACACAGTTAGGATATGGCCACTTACATTGCTAATATCTTCTTCCTTTAACCCAGGTGAATTGCTGGAACTCCATATCCATCACCCTCACCCAGTCCAACAACTGACTATACCTGCGTTAACCCCTTGGATCAGTGGTTCTCAACCTTTTTTTGCTCAAGGCACCCTTAATACGCAATCCAGAACTTTCGGGGCACCCCTAACATGTTTAATGTAATTTATGAATTGCATAATAAAGGGTACAATTCATAAGTATATATATATTATTAAGTCTCATAATCCTAGACATTCAGATATACATATTGTGCATAATAATTCCCATATTTCTTCATTTATAAGACAATAGTCACATTTTTGCCAAAGTCTTCCTACAAAACATGGGGCACCCTATTTTGATGTCCATGGCACACCAACGTGCCACGGCACCCTGGTTGAGAATCACTGCCTTGGATGCTAGAGAGGTATCCTACACATTACTTGTGGATCAAATCAACTATGCCAGTTAGGACAATCAAAAATTACCATTTATTTTAATGAAAATCTCTAGCATTCAATGTTTTGACAGTTTTTTATGTTATTTGGTCTCTTTTCTATCTATCTATCTATCTATCTATCTATCTATCTATCTATCTATCTATATATATAGATATAGATAGATAGATATACTAGCAATGTGGGACAGCGCTGCCTGTCAGGATATATAGGGAATTAATGCACACACATGGATGCAAGAAAAACACAAATACAGACACACACGCAAATGCACACGCATGCACTGAGATACATAAAGAGCGACACAGTCATACACACATACATGCAATGCAAAACATGTAGACACATAGAGTGTGATACAGACATGCAACACACACAGTGAGGAACACACAGACACACAGAGACACACACACACACACACACACAGAAGGGGGTGACTTATGTGTCATTGTAATGAGTTTGTGTTTGTACTTATGCCTCCACTGTGGCATTCATTCATATAGTTGAAATGCATGTGGTAATTGCACATACTATGGCAGAAGGTGGATCATGCTTGTTCCCGGGTTGTGAGTGAATGTGAGTGAGTGTGTGTGAGTGAGTGGCATTCATTCACTAGTTGAAATGCATGTGGTAATTGCACATACTATGGTAGAACGTGGATCGTGCTGGCTCCCGGGGTGTGAGTGAGTGTGAGTGAGACTATGGTGGAAGGTGGATCGTGCTCGCTCCCGGGGTGTGAGTGAGTCTGAGTGAGTGCGTGTGAGTGTGAGAGTGAGTGATTGCATGAGTGTGTTAGTGAGTGTGTGTGATTGAGTGAGAGTGTGTGAGAGTGAGAGTGTGTGAGTAAGAGGGTGTATGAGAGTGAGAGTGTGTGATTGAGTGTGTGTGATTGAGTGTGAGTGACAGTGTGAGTGAGTGAGTGATAGAGTGTGTGTGTGTGTGATTGAGTGTGTAAGAGTGTGTGTGTGAGTGAGAGTGTGTGTGTGATTGAGTGAGAGTGTGTGTGACTGAGTGTGAGTGAGAGTGTGTGAGTGAGAGTGTGTGAGAGTGTGAATGAGAGATTGTGAATGAGAGAGTGTGTGTGTGTGTGTGTGTGTGTGTGTGATTGAGTGTGTGAGTGACAGTGTGTATGTGATTGAGTGTGAGTGTGTGTGATTGAGTGTGTGTGACTGAATGTGTGTGATTGAGTGAGTGTGAGTGAGAGTGTGAGTGAGAAATTGTGAGTGTGTGAATTATTGTGAGTGTGTATGATTGTGTATGATTGAGTGTGTGATTGAGTGTGTGTGAATGAGTGTGAGTGTGTGTTTTTTGTCTGATGTGTTTGTGTCTGTGGTGTAGGAGCGAGTGGCAGCCATTTTGCTTTTTCAGTTACTTGGATAGTGGTGGGCGGGCTGGATATTGGGGGCAGGCCAACTCCCTGCATGATTTAAATCACTCCCCCATTGAATCACCCAATTAGAGCAGTAACTCCTCCTTACTTAGCAATGCGTTGCATACCCCTCTGGCACTCAAAGGGTTAAGTTGTGGTAACATAGCAATATAACACACAGTGTCTCTTCAGTTGAGGCAACATAGCAATATGCTGAGGGAACAAATAGAAAGTGGTGTTTGAGGCTTGCCCTCTGTAACATACAGCTAAGCATCTCTCTCCCTTTAAGGAGAAAGGGCGGGAATCAGGAAGCAGGAAGTGGAGGAGTGACAGTTGAAAACACACAGTTAGTGAGGTTGACTGAAGAGATGAAAAGAGTTAAATAAAAGAGTTGCTATTAAGTTTATCCCTGAGTTTGTATTTTATGGAAACATTACACCCTCGCACTGAAACAGAGTGTATGAAGAGTTACAATTATCTGTGGGAGGTGAAACAGTGTGTTTGTGGGGTCATGATCCTGAGTGAGAGTGTGAATGGACCAGGAGAAGTTTTTGATATCCCCTACTTCAGGAACGAGTGGCAGCTATATTTTTTTTGTCAGTTGGATAGTGGTGGGCAGGCTGGAGGGGGCGGGCCAACTCCCTGTATGATAAACATGCCCACATTGTATCACCCAATGGGAGCAGTAAAGTCCCCATTGAATCACCCAATAGGAGTTGTGTCTCCTAATGAGACATACATTATGTAATGAGGCATTCTGTTCAATGTGTGTTTGTTTTCTGAGTAGATATAAATTATGTTCTGTGTGTGAGGTAGCATAAATTATGCAACGAGGCTTATTCTTTTATATATATAGATACAGGTCTCAAAATTTCACTCGCCACTTGCCAATGGGAAGTGAAAATTTAGCCCTGGCGAGTAGAAATTCAGCCCTGGTGGGTATGTTATGGCTTGCAGTGGCGAGTAACTTTTCAGGTCTGTCTAGTAGCAAAGGACTTCATATTTTAAGCCCTGATATATATATATATATATATATATATATATATATATGTAAAATAACAAACAAAATAAGTATCTTGTAATACCTTTTTTATTGGACTAACAGAATTTTGGATTGACAAGCTTTCGGGAGAACCTCCCTTTCTCAAGTCTAAAGAGAAATGCTTTAGACTTGAGAAAGGGAGGTTCTCCCAAAAGCTTGTCAATCCAAAATTCTGTTAGTCCAATAAAAAAGGTATTACAAGATACTTATTTTGTTTGTTATTTTACATCTGCATCACTGGACTAATACGGCTACAATCTCCACTCTCTCTCTCTCTCTCTCTATATATATATATATATATACAAGAGTTTAATGCTATTTATGTACAAATGCAGATTCAAGTAAGCAAGTAAGAATCTTTTTTCTTGCTGCGGTTATTTTGTTGATCACTCATATACTACTGAACACCAGTATATGAGCATTATCACAGTGTAAGACATTGTGTGCTAGTGTATGAGACTGTCTGTATGTGTCCGTTTAAAAATGACTGCTCTAGCCCTCCATAATTTTGCAGTCATCAGACCAAAATATTTGACCATACTGTCAAGGAAGTAGGTATGAGTTAAACCATTTTATAAGTTTAAAAATAGCAAGACTAAAAACACATTTTGCAAAACAAGTGATTGTTTCTGGGCTGCAAAATAAATTATACTTAACCAGTGTGTCTTGTGTGTGTCTTGGGTGTGTGTGTGTGTGTGGGGGGGCAGGTAGAGAATGTAAATGGGGGCTTGTGACTACCAGTGCAACCAGACTAAAAGCAGACAGTGTGCTGGGGGCTTGTAACTACCAGTGGAACCTGGATGGGGCCAGATAAACAATGTATGTGTAAGCTGTGACTACCAGTGGAATCAGACTGGGGGCAGATGGTATATGTGGTCACTTATGTAGCAACATTCAATTGTAAGCTCTGTGGTTAGTATAATTTGCATAGCCCCATTTCAGTAGAAAGCTCTGTGGCATCACTAATGTACTCCCACTTCAATTGTGAGCTCTGTGGTATCACTTATGTCGTCACATATCGGTTGTAAGCTATGTGGCATCACATGTGTACCCTGTTTCAATGGTAAGCTCTGTGGTATGACTTGAGTAGCCCCATTTCATTTGTAAGATCTGTGCTATAATTTTGTAACCCCATTTCAATTGTAAGCTCCTTGTGTGGCACTATTTCAATTATAAGCTTTGTAGTACATCTTTAATATATTTAAAGCATTTGTGCTCGGGGCTTCTGGAAAGAAAAAATGTCAAATAATTGCTTAACCTGGAGTATGTACCCACGGGAGATGACACACATGGTAGCCTGATTAGAGGGCTACCCTGATAGGACCCTAGAAAAAGGAATGGGAATATGGGGAGGTCTTTAGATGAAAGATGTCCAGTGGTAGGGGCTGATGGTATTATATACCACCTCCTGCCCCTCCCACAAATACAGGCCTAGCCATACATTTGTGCTCGGGGCTTCTGGAGAAAATTGTCAAATAATTGCTTAACCTGGAGTATGTACCCACGGGAGATGATGCACATGGTAGCATGATTAGAGGCCAAAAAGAAACTACAAACCTAATAAATTAACACTTGCTTTATTACATAATTAGTGAATAAGAGTTTGATGAGATTGTCTTATTTCCATCACTGGGTTATAAACATATCTAGAGAAACAGTTTGACCTCCATCTTCCCAGTTTCTGAATAATATCGGGTAGAATATTATTCTTTGAGGCTGAGGAGGCTGCTCCAATACAGAAAGAATGACCGGAGTAATAATCTGGGTTATTACCAAGGGGAGTAAGTAAAATTCTTACGTATTTGACAAAGCAAGAAGTAGAAACGGGACCGTTATGGAAAGGTAATAAAGGGCTGTTGTCTGAATTATTAGAGATGACCTTCACGGGGCACCACTTGTTAAAGGTAGGATAAAATGGAATTACTGCACCTTCACCCATCTGGTCTGTTTTGGACCGAAGAAGGTGAAGAGTGAAGTTATTATTATTGAAATGTAACTGAGATTTCTTATTGTAGGGTTTGTGCTTATTCTTAATGGTTAGCTCATCCGGTCTTAAGAAACCAAAATATGCCATGCAAATTGCAGCTGCTAAAACAGTAGACATTTTTTGACCAAAAGGATTATTATCCAATAAGTTCAATAATTGCTGCATAATAGAGCTAGTGATAAAGAGGCAGGGGCTGGGATGGGTTTGTGCTATTTTGTACAGACCTTTGAAAAATAACTTAACATGATAATTTGAAGACAAGGAAGGTTTATGAGGATATAGTAAGGCTTGATGATGCTGTATCCCTGCTAAATATGACTTAATAGTGTGCGGAGATAGGTAGAGAGTGAAGTGACAGTAGGCTGCAAATGCTAGAATAGAGTTTGATAAGAATGGTTTCTCTGTTTTAGTGGAGGTAATACATTTTTAAAAGTTTGCTAAGCAGTAGTGTAGGATCTGGAAGTATTTGGGGCTAGGGCAGCATGCTTGATTACTTTGCCTTGATTGCTAAATACTTTCAGTGCAATGTTAGTTCCTTTGTAACCGGTGGATGAACTGTTTTTTTGCTGGCGCTTGGTAGATTCTGGAAAAATACATGAAAATTAAAAAGTGACAGTTCATGAGCTGCCGAATTGTCTGACTGAGAAATGAGAGAACTGTGAATATGGAATTTGAAGTAGAGGGAGAACTAGGTAAGTTTCCTAACAAACATCATGGTAGAAAGGTTAAGAGATCTACCTTTCCTTAGGAGATTTGCTAAGTCTTCATTGTCTGTTAGGAAGGTGATGGATTTTCCTACCCATCTATGACCCCATACTGCCGCCCCTGCCACTATGGGATAGATACTGAGCAATTTTGGGTTTGAAATAAAAAATGAAATTGTCTCCTGAGGCCAAGGTTCCACTAACCATTCATTTTCTCAAATGGCTGCGAAACCACATGCCTGAGAAGCATCTGAGTAAATTCTTGGGTAGGAAGAAGTTAAAACTGGAGGAAACATTGACCTACCATTCCACTGAGTTAGGAAGCTGTCCCACATACACAGATTCGCTTTTGCGGTTTGGTCTATAAGGCAGATTCCCATATTAGAGTACCTGGGCAGAATTGAAAGTAGGTGGGATACAAAAGACCTGCCTTGTGGGATAATGCGCATTGTGTAATTTAAATGGCCTATGAGAGACTGGATATCTAACAGAGAGGTGTTTTCTTTATTAAGGAATTTGTATACCAATTGTTGCATTCTGGCTAATTTATCTAGACACAAGCTGGCTTCGAAGATGGAAGTATCAAGCAGAATTACTAAGAATTCTACTGCCGTGGTTGGGCCTATTGTTTTATGAATGGATAAAGGAATATTTACTGCCTGAATAATTTCATTAGTTTGTTAAGACTGGAAGATTGGGCTGAACCTGGTTTAATCAAAAGGAAATCATCCAGGTAATGTAAAACAGAATAACATTTACATTCATTGAGTAGAAGCCAGCATAAAATGTCAGCAAATTTATCGAAAATCATGGGGCTACTTTTAGAACCAAATGTTAACCTTGTAGCGAAGTAATATTGTCTTCCCATTGAATACCTTGCATGTGCCACAGTGAGGGGTGAACCGGAAGTAATTTGAAAGCATCTTTAATATCTGTTTTCGATAGCCAACACCCGAGGCCTTCTTGGCGAATTAAGGAAATAGCATTATCAATTGAAGAGTATTGTAATGAGTACTCCTCTGAAGGAATTAAGGAATTGATACTAGGTATTGTTGTTGAATGAGGGGCTGAAAAATCAATAATTAATCTTTGTTTAGATGAGTATTTATGAGTGGCTAGACCAATAGGATTTATCCTCCAAGTAAAAAAGAGGGGGTGGGGAAGAAGCCTAATAGGAACCCTTTCTCAAATTCTTCCTCAAGGAGTGCAGACACTTTTTGGGAATTTTTTAAGGCTGAGAGAAGGTTGGGGTAGATATCTGATTTATCCAGGGAGACTTCTAAACCTGTGTGAAAACCATTGGTAAAACCTTTGATAATGAAATTAACTAAATTAATGTCTGGGTGAGACTTTAACAGAGACTCCAGTACATCAATATAAATTGAACTTGAGTCTTTATTAGTGTTGGAGGCTTTGGGGCAAATGGTTCAACTGTGTGATTTGTGGCAAAGTGTGCACATATGCAGCATTCGACAACCACTGAAAAAACAACCCTTACTATTAAAATTATTGCATAAAGGGGATGAACCATAGTAATTAATAATTCTCCTTAGTTTATCTCTGGCTGGGGGAGCTGTAGGAGGAGGTGGTGGAGGCATGCCTGCTTGGAAAGTTGAAGGAGCGGTCTGAATGATTACATTTTGTGGGGAAGCAGCAGCCGGGCATAGATTTGGTGAATAATATGACGTCTGGCAGGTGTTACAGGTAGGAGCCCTAAAACCAGCAAAATACAGACAGAAGAGCACACTGTCCAGCATGCCGCAATCCACCAGGAAGTTAAATTCCAGCCTAGCCTCTGCCTTGGTTGAGAAGGAATGGTGGTAATCATAAAACGATGTACCACGGTACCTGTAAGCCAGATATGTTATTAGGTAAAGATAATTATCTAATTCTTGTCATCTCTGCAGAAAAGCCAAACACAAGATGACGAGAAAGATGCTATAGGCTTTGACAAACTCCGTAATTGACAATTTCTTAGAAAGTCTTTTGCCTTTAAGGTTACGGAGACATCCCCGCAGCTGACAGTCTTGAGTTTGGCTAGATCCTGAGACGCAATTAGAAGGGAGACTAGATTGACATCTTTTCCTTCGATAATATCTTTCCTTAGGGGTGCAGGGACCAAATGGGTGGGGGTAATACGAGGAGACTGAGGAATGATGTTACCTTGTAGAGGTGCCGGAGCAGAGGATGAAGAGGCAGGGGTGCCTTTGGATGCGGAATTTTCTAACACAGATAATCTGGCATTGATGTCTGTTAAAGCTGAACCTTCATTAGTTAGAATGTGAGTAAGTTTACTTGGGACAGGAGAAGGAGAGTCCAAAAGAGGGGGGATCGGGGAGAATATGAGGCCACTGGAAACAAAAAGCAAAATAATTCTGCTTATCTTTCTGAAGCTGAAAATGGAATGTGGCATCTTCTTAGCTCAGTCATTAACTTAGCCACTGCCCAGTCTCTGAGGGATGGATGAGGTGTTCTTGGTGATTCTGGTTCCGCAATGGGGACATTGATTGGGCTTGTCGAGGGCTCATTTCCAAGATTTTCCATTATTGCCTAAGAAAGATAGGGAACATTTGTCTTTTTGGAGCCAACTGGCTGCAGTTAGATTAAATAATATACTGACCTTTGTAACGTGCAGAAAGTTATAGGTGTGCAGGTGGAGAGTACAAGGGCAGTCAACGCACCAACCGTTCATCAAGCAGGAGAGGGAGAAACAATCTCCCCTGATCGGTGGAGGTGGGATTCTTACAGAAGGAGTTTAGTGCTTAAAATGATTGTAACTTAAAGCAAACACCTTAATGTTTTTTTCTGTTTGGTTTTTTGTACTCAAAACTCTACTTAAGGTGGCAAGAGCAGGACTGAAACCTAGAGCTTAAGGGATATTTGAGGTGGAATCAAAATGGGAAACCTAAGGAGATGGTGGGTAGATAAACTCTGCAGAGAAGGGGGTGGAAACCAAGTGTCAGTGGAGAGGAAAAGAACAGAGGGAAGGGGTAGAGATAAGAGGCTAAATTGAACATTCAGCCTCTGCGAAGAGGTAAAGTGAAAGGAGGAAACCTAAAGGATCTGAAAGCAGGTAGAGAAGTGGAATTTATAGCTTCTATGACAGATAGCACCTCTGGCCTCTGTGAAGAGGTAAGGTATGAAGAGTAGAACCTTCGGCCTCTGAGAAGAGGTAAGATCTAGAAGAGAGGAGGAAACCATCGGCCTAGACATCTTTAGACGAAAGACGCCCAGTGGTAGGGGCTGATGGTGTTATATGCCACCTCCAGCCCCTCCCACAAATACAGGCCTAGTCTTACACTAATTTTGTCTTTTAGGTTAGTACTAGTCCCTCTAACCACAAGGCCAAACCAAGAGAGTTTTGCTGAAGGGGTTCAATGCGTGTGTGTGTGGGGGGGTTCCAATTGGGGGCCACCCAACTTGGAATCCTGCCTAGGGCCCTGTGGATTCTTATCCCAGCTCTGTGAATGCCAAATAATTCTCCAAAGCCTTTATATGCAATACATTGCAGAGATCTCCATCTTTCAGGGTTAAAGCAATAAGAATTTGTATTTGTCCTGATGGTGCAGATGGTTTCCTGCAGGATTGCTCCACTTATACTTTGTACATCAGCCTCACATTAATCAGAGGTATTATGTGTCCATGCAAGCAGGGATTCCAGGACAGTAAACATTGAAAAACATAAAACTGCCAATTTAATTTGCAATTAAACTGGACTATATGACAATATCAAATGCAAAATAACAATCAATAATAGATTATCACCAAATCAAATGTGACTTGTTTTTTAACCCTTTGAGTGTCATAGCTGTGCACAAAACACACATCTCTGCAAGGTAGTGCGTACCCATGACACTCAAAGGGTTAATAGCTGCAGGTAAGCACATTACGGTTATTAGGGCATATTATCTTTTTTGAGGGGGAAACAAATATGTCATTCATTTAAAGGGATAGTAATGTTTCACAATAAATGCATCTCCAATTACTCTTCATAGTATTTGGGCCATGGAGAGTGTTTTTCAATACTGTCAGAGATGTAGTTCAAGAGTAATTGAATGATAAAGTATCCCCCTCCCGCCCCTTTTACTGATATAACACTGCTCCCCTCAGAGCAGCAAGACTGTTCGGATGGATCACAGAGTGGGACAATCTTTAGTGAGCATAAGGAAAACTGAAAAACCTATCAAGGGAGGTAGGATTTTCTTTATGCTCATAGTAAGAAGATTGTCCCTTGCTGTGATCTGTCTGGTCCGAGGACCAGATTCCACATTTGAGGGGAGGCGGCTTACACTAGGTAAAAGGGGTGGGAGGGGAATATTTTATCATTCAATTACTCTTGAACTACAACTCTGACAGTATTGAAATAACACACTCCATGGCCCAAATACTATGAAGATTAGTTGGAGCTACTGTTTTTGTGAAGCATTACTATCTCTTTAAATTCCAGTGTTTTCATAGAAGGGATTTAACTTTTACATAACTGGAACTATATACTATATATATATATATATATATATATTATAGTATATATATACTATATATACTATAACTATATACTGTGTATAGGTTCAATGGAAATCCATGTGACAAGTCCCTGTGATCCATTAACCCGAATGGATGCTGTAGATGATACCAATGCATTTCAAAGAAGTAATACCTATTAGGTGTGGAATTAGCAAAAAAGGGAAATAAGAAAAACACAGTTTGCCTCAGTCAGTGCTAAAACGAGATATGAATTACAATGTTGGGCTATCAGAATATAACATGGACAGTCTCACTGTGAAATAAAATATTTCCAAACATTGTGGAACAAAAGTAGATGGAGCCCTAAATCTCTGTAAGCAGAGATAGCATGCTATACAAGCTGCCATTAAAATGTCTTTAGAGGTTTGTAGAATAACAGATTAAATACATAAATACACTTTGTTAAAAAAAATATTTTCATGCATTTCAGAGCAGTGCTCTTTGGACTGAAGTTAAGATAATTTTAGGAAGAAAAATGTGTGGCGAGTGAAAATTCTTTTTTGTGTAACAAAGTGACACTGCAATATTGTAAATCAAGAATGGAGTGAATTTAGTGTCCTGAAATTTAAAAAAAAAAAAAAAAAAAAAAAAAAAAAACTGTGGTGTGTACCATTATATTTACAGCTTTCCCTTTCTTCAGGAGTTTTGCCACAACATATATCAGAGTTGAGGTATGACATCTTGCTATAACACAGAACATAATTTCAGAAACCCATCCTAAAGGATTGTTACTAGGCAAGGATTTTCCTTTCTGAGCATAGATGAGGGAATCTGTGGATGTCTCTTTAATTAATTCATATGTGTGTAAGGAAGAAATCATTTAATGAGAACTAACACCTTCTAATAACAATCCCCCACATACCAAACTATAGCCAGGAAGACTTCATGGCCCCTAAGAATTTTGTCCTTGTGCCCTTGTTCAAGAGATATAAACACCAAAAATGCTGCACAGGTCACAATAAAGTATATTACCTAATAACAGAACCAAATATATTGGTGGTGCACTCATAAGCACAAAAAAATAAATGAAAAAAATTTAGGGAAAGGTCCTCAAGGCAAAAGACGCCCAAAGCAACCTACCTAAAAAAAAAAGCTTATTTAGAAGAGGCACTCCAAAAGTAATAAGAAAAATATAAGCTTTATTAACAGATACAAAAAATATACTCAGACAAGCTAAAAACAATTAAAAGATAGACATAGTCAGGCAAGGAGTGAATTATATTTACCCAGGTATATGTGTGAAAACACAAAAAACACTCAAATTGGCTCAGACAAGTACACAACAGAGCCTAATAAAGTGCAATACAAATTATATTGACAACAAAACAATTAACAAGTAAATGCGAAATAAAGGTATACTTATCTCTATAAAAATCAATAAATAGACACACTGGGAATAATAGTAGAAGCTCGTCTAGATGCCTAACACCCAACGCGTATCGCCACCTCTGTGGCTTCATCAGGGGTATTGAGAATACAAGAATCTCGGAAGTATAAGTAACAAATGATAGCCAATCAACTGGATACAAAACATCATATGATACAAGTTTGTTGGCACGCTAATTCAAACAGAGAACAAATGGAATAGAGCATCATGAAGGACCTCCCCCTCCACACAATGCCGAACTACCCAATATCCTCTCAAAAAGGCACTGTATCAACAGATGCATAAAAGAGGTGCAGATAAGAAAGTAAACAGACAACTGATGAAATGAAACCTAAATATGAATGAAACTCTTACCATATGAAATCGATCATATGGGACTGAGTATGTAACTTTACATATAACCACACAAAGCCTGAATGGCCCAAACTAATATACAAATAAACCTTACGGAAGCAAAGAGAACTAATATTCCCAACATCCTCCCCACCTCTGAATATGCAAATGTTAAGAACAGCAATAAATCACAGTAATATATGACACAAGTAGCCCCCAATAATTGGGTAATACAAAACGGGTTGCAAAATAAAGCATTGAAATTGAATTAGTAATGGATAGAATGCTGTTGCATAGGGAAAAGAGGAAGACAAACCCAGTCCACAATTGTTACTCAAAAACATAATCAATAACACATTATCTATAACACAAAATACATTAAGAATGTGATGGACAGATAGAAGCCCTGAAATGAAAATGGACATATGAGAAGTAACATGTATAATATAAATGCATTGATAATATACATTGCAAACTGAAATATCCCAACACATAATAGTATATAATAGTACATAATTGCAACATATAATCATTACACAAACTATAATGAATAATAATGAATAGTTTATATATAGGAAAAGGTATAGACAAACAGAGTCACTTAAAAAAAAATAAAAACTAAATTATAAATTAAATTCAAAAAGTCCTTGAGGTCCAAATGTAATCCCAAAATCCTAAATATATTAGAAGACCATATATAAAAACTTCCAAAACTCCAAAATGTCAAACTATATAAGGGATAAATAGATCCAACAAAAACAGTCATGATGTAGTTCAGTATAGATGAAGATCAGAAGAAGAGTCAATCCAAAAGACTGTGGATAGAAGTACTCTTAAATGCTCTTAGATCAGCATAAAGGGATGTGAGGGACGATACTCACATACTTGTTGTCTGAAAAATAAAGCAAATAGAAATTAGTAACAAAGCATAATCTTCACCTATCCATCAAAATTAAGAATTCAGATAACAACTTACAAGTAAAAAGCATCTCCTCATTCAAACCCTTAGGTTGAATAGATTGGAGCATAAAGATCCACCAAGTTTCTTTTTGTGACAACCTCCTGACCAAATCTCCTTTCCTGATACCCAAAGAAATTCTATCCAAACCAATTACCTACAAGTGATCAGTTGTTCCACCATGATGGCATAGAAAATGCTCCGCTACCGAAGTAAGGCGATCACCTCGTGCTCTATCAGGTTGTGCATTTCTAATCAAAGAAAAATGCTATTGAATTCTACTTTTCTGAGTAGTCTGTCTGACATAAATTTTTTTTGCACGAGCATTTCAGGGCATAAATGCAATTTTTGGTGCGTCAATTGATTTGACTTTTGGACAGCAAAAGACCTTTGCTCCCTCAGCTCATCATGGTGGGTTATAACTTAAACAATGGCTTCAGAATCTAATATCCACCAAGTATTGTCCAGTCAGGTTACTTGAATAAGCCATAGGGAATACTGTAAGAAGCCATTACACAGGTTTTCAGAAATCCTAGAATGCAACTGCAGCCATTATACATGTGCTCAGCCACTCAAATACACTGGCCCTTGTGGTGCACATTCAGTATGCACATACCATATGAAAATATATTCCCTTAATTGTCTGTGTGAAATGAATTATAGAAATATATGCAATATAATATATCATCCTTTATAATAATTCGCTAAATCGTGTGTAACGCCCGACATGCGCAGTAGACACTGCTGCGCATGCAGGAGTCATGCGCAGTAGAGACTGCCCACGCCGCGGCTGATACAGAGCTGGGCTCTCCGAAGGAGCGTCCAGCTCTGTATCAGCCGCGGCGCGGGCAGTCTCCACTGCACGTGACTGTCCCGCGACCGGGTGACAGTGGCACTGTGGCCCATGTAACGGGCTGTTCAACTAGTATTCAATATAATGCTGCTGATGGCATAAACCCTTTGCTTACGTCTTTTTCACTATGCTTTTCACTAGTTTTTTCAGCCCTACCTTTTTCTCTCGCATCCTCCACTCTATCTATAAGCATATATTTATAATCCTTCACAGAATCTGATTCCTCAGACAGATGCTGTTCATGTTTGACACAAATTTAGAAATTTTACTTTTGAAGTGTGTCCAGCAATGTAGCAATAATGTATTTATTCTTCAATGATTTTAATGGACATCATGCAAGGATCCTGCTCAAAGCATGATAACATTTCATTTAATAGTTGGTGTTGTCATTATTGTAAGATTAATCAGCAATTTTCCTCAGTTTTTTTCTGCAGTAATATATGTTCTGCCCCAACATTACTAACCACCAAGGTGGCCTACTCAAAAGGTTTCAGCAGCACACATAGGTCACATATTAGTTGCCACTAAAAGGTGACAAGATGTTAGTAAAACTGCTCTAGGATGTTCAATGTAGAATTCCAGTGGGTACAGACATCTATTTTAAGCTGATGAAGGGACATGTTGCTACACTCTTATATAAAATATAATGCATTGCAATCACTGTAGGAGTGGCTAAAATGGGCACCAATTTTGTGGCCAAAATTTAGCATCTCTCGGATGGTTTAGGATCTGTGAGGAATCTAGCCACAACTAAATTTAAGACTTGGGCAAAGCAGGGTGCATGCATCATATCACCTATTCTCAAGGCTACCCTGCTGCTGTCCATTAATAATACTGCCAGAGGTTAAGGCATGATTACCTGTGACCTGATGTGAGCAGTGACAGTCATACAGTCTGTACTCTCTCCACGCGTCCACATATCTGTTGTCAGATGAATCCTCTTGCCTTGTAAGGTTTCTAGCCCTTTGTTCTCCACACTAACCACCTGCCAGTACAATTCTGGCACAGCCATCCTTCAAAAATAAATGCAGCCTGGGAAATGTCAGCAGAGTGCAACAAATTACATCAGTTCTTTAAAACCTACGTTTTCTACAAAATAATGAGGTAGCTTGTCAACTGCCAACATTTTGGCAACATTGCCATTCCACAGGCTTACTTTGGGGTTATTTTTGGGTAGTTTTTGACGCCTTTATAAAAACCCAGTAAGTGTGGGTTGGTAGTACATAGAAAAATACATTTGTAAGTTTATTGTTTTAACTACATGACTTGTTGTGGTTGGAGTGGTGGAGGCCTTTGTGGGCATGCTGTGACTCTTGCCATCACCACCAACAGACTCAAGGACATAATCCTCTGTATTTTGTTTTATAAGGACAACAAAAGGAGTCATATATTTTATTGCAAATGGAGGAACTCTTGGCACACTCTTTTACTGATTTAAAGTACTATTATTATGTGTTTCAGAGATCCATTAACTTTTAGGAGTGCTTCTACAACTGTAATTCATGGTACCTCTGACATGTTGATGGTATGTCTCACAGTCAGACCTGTGGTTGTGTTTCAGGTGGGATCTCAATGAAGATATGCTTAGATATGGCCGTGTTTCCCCTGCACATATGCTTTTTTACAGAAACAACATATAGCAAAATGTTTAGTTTTTGGATTTGAGTGAAGAATCTCTATACTGTAGACTTTGTAGACTGAGGGATTCCTGATGGACTACTACTACTTCTGAACTTAGATGCTGCAATTGTACTACCATTGGGTGTTGGAGATGCTGCTCTTTCAGCAGCAATATAAACACTCATCATAGCTAGTGTCATGGATTTTGATGACCCTTATTGCTGATTACTCAATAATAGTGCATGGGGATGGGTAGGTGTTGGAGTTTCAAGCGGTGACAATGATGATTACTGACAGGATGACTGTGTATTTTTAGGCAGCTTTACTTGTCCAGAGTAAAGATTTTGTCTCTGCCTACTCTGTCTCCAATCAACACTGGAAGGACTGTTCTCCTGCCTGCAAGAGGATCAGCCCGGTTCAGTAATGCCAGTTCTGAAATGTCTTCACCAACATCTTCACGCAATCTTGTTAATCAGCTGGTTTGCATTAGCTGAGAACTGGCCTTCCTGATGTGCTGCACAGTTCCTCCCCTGCTTACTGTTTCCCAGATGCCTACTTGCCACTCCCCATATAAAAGTCAATTTTTTAACTGGTGGGTGTTTCCAAAAGCAGTGCAAAACTATAAAATGCCTGCATACTTAGCAATGTTACTGTTATATATCACTAAACTCAATCAAAAATAAAATATTCTCTAATCAAATTTACTATAAACTATATCATGTTAGAATGCAGTAAAATGTTGCACTGTGATACAGTGATTAATTTTACACCAAGAGTAAAATGACAGTATATTTCCTAGTCCTGTAAACATTTATGTTGTAATGACAGAACTGACTAGTTATAAGCATTCTGTGCTTAATGGTCTCACTACAGGTAGTCCATACCTTTCATCATTTTAAGAAAAAGAAAATCTCAACGACATTAGTTTAATCACTATTCAAGACCAGAAATGGCTGATTTATTATGGTAATGAGTATGTGCATTGTGTTGCTAAGTCAGGTATTTAGAATGCATGATTCATAAGCAGTAAAACAATGTACAGAGAGACCACTGTAAGCTGGGAAGAAAAAATAATCATGAAGCAATTCTACATTATGTTTTCTGCTAGTGATATGCAAATCACTTTATCAGACAACAGCTACAAAAGTCTACAAGATACACAGCCACACTGTGGTTCTCAAACATATTGTGGTAAATGTAACAATACAATTTCACACAAATCTGCCCTTAGAATCAGTTGTCTAGCCGTGAGCCTGCCTAATACCAATTAAGTTATTTAAAGTGTCCCTGACTACCACTAGCATGCTTCAGTAGCTCCTGGGTTAAGACTTACCCAGTCATACTGAGTTATTAAAGAGTAATAAGGAGAAGCAGCCTCTAGTGTTGAGCGAGCACCCCGATGCTCGGGTGCTCGGGTGCTCTGACCGAGCACCGCCGGAGGCTTGAGTGCTCGGCCGAGCACCCGAGCCCCATTGACTTCAATGGGGCGACACGAGCATTACACCAGGCACCCCCTGCTCTGATGAGGGGAGGGTGCCTGGTCAATGCCCCCTTCATCTCCACAATGTCCCCCTTCATCTCCGCAATGTCCCCCTTCATCTCCGCTATGCCCCCTTCATCTCTGCAATGCCCCCTTCATCTCTGCAATGTCCCCCTTCATCTCCGCTATGCCCCCTTCATCTCTGCAATGCCCCCTTCATCTCTGCAATGTCCCCCTTCATCTCCGCTATGCCCCCTTCATCTCTGCAATGCCCCCTTCATCTCTGCAATGTCCCCCTTCATCTCCGCTATGCCCCCTTCATCTCTGCAATGCCCCCTTCATCTCTGCAATGTCCCCCTTCATCTCCGCTATGCCCCCTTAATCTCTGCAATGTCCCCCTTCATCTCCGCTATGCCCCCTTCATCTCTGCAATGCCCCCTTCATCTCTGCAATGTCCCCCTTCATCTCCGCAATGTCCCCCTTCATCTCCGCTATGCCCCCTTCATCTCTGCAATGCCCCCTTCATCTCTGCAATGTCCCCCTTCATCTCCGCTATGCCCCCTTCATCTCTGCAATGCCCCCTTCATCTCTGCAATGTCCCCCTTCATCTCCGCTATGCCCCCTTCATCTCTGCAATGCCCCCTTCATCTCTGCAATGTCCCCCTTCATCTCCGCTATGCCCCCTTCATCTCTGCAATGCCCCCTTCATCTCTGCAATGTCCCCCTTCATCTCCGCTATGCCCCCTTCATCTCTGCAATGCCCCCTTCATCTCTGCAATGTCCCCCTTCATCTCCGCTATGCCCCCTTCATCTCTGCAATGCCCCCTTCATCTCTGCAATGTCCCCCTTCATCTCCGCTATGCCCCCTTCATCTCTGCAATGCCCCCTTCATCTCTGCAATGTCCCCCTTCATCTCCGCTATGCCCCCTTCATCTCTGCAATGCCCCCTTCATCTCTGCAATGTCCCCCTTCATCTCCACAATGTCCCCCTTCATCTCCACACTGTCCCCCTTCATCTCCGCAATGCCCCCTTCATCTCCGCAATGCCCCCGTACCTCCAGTCCCTGGTGGTCCAGCGGAGCGTCTTCAGATCTGTGCCTCCTCCGGAACAGATCCCCGCCACCCGAACATGGCGGGCGAGCACATGGCGGTACTCGACGAGTACCGCCATGTGCCGAGCAGAGCGATGCTCGAGCCGATCCGAGCATCGGCCGAGCATGCTCGCTCAACACTAGCAGCCTCCTCTTCTAGTTAAGATCAGCTACTGGCTCTGTGGGGGCTGAGTCTGACATCTCAAACCTTGAGAGACCCAGGTGCATTTGTTTTGCAACAAAGGTGAAATGAACCAAAAATCGCATTGTTCGTGAGATTCAGATTAAAATAATATACCGTAAAATCTCAGGTATAATACGCACCTGTGTATAATACGCAGGTGTATATTATGCCCAAGATTTTAGGGGAAAACAAGAGTGCCTATGTATAATACGCACCCTTGTTTTCCCCTTTACTTAAAGAAAAATATTGCTGCCGGCTACCTTCCCTCCCTCCCTCCCCACACAGCGCGACCCAATTTAAAAAGAATTCTTACTTAGTTTTGCTGCGCTATAGCTGGGTGAACCTCTGTGCCATCTTCCCTGCGGGCGGGCGGCAGGCTTGCATTTGCCGCCCGCTTCCTTCAATGGACTGTCAGGGCCTTCCGCCTCCAGCCAATGATAATGCAAGTGCATTATCATTGGCTGGAGGTGGAAGGTCCTAAAAGTCCATTGCAGGAAGCGGGCGGCAAATGCAAGCCTGCCGCCCGCCCGCAGGGAAGATGGCACAGAGGTTCACCCAGCTATAGCGCAGCAAAACTAAGTAAGAATTCTTTTTAAATTGGGTCGCGCTGTGTGGGGAGGGAGGGAGGGAGGGAGGGAAGGTAGCCGGCAGCAATAAAACTCCGCAAAGAAAAAACTCTCGTGTATAATACGCACCCCCCACTTCACATAAGGTGAAGTGGGGTGAAATTGTGCGTATTATACCCGAGATTTTACGGTACTGATCAACAAGTACATGAAGTCACAGAATAATAAGCATCACTTTCCTTTTTTCATGCAAAAAATTGTTTTCGTTCATTCGTTTGCACGCTTCCAACTGGAAAGGAACTGTGTGTAGGAGGGTTGGGGAATGAAGTGATTGCTACACAGAATAACCAATACAATCCTGGTATGACATACAGGGACCGTCTCCTTGGTTATGGCTGTGATTGATTGTTGCAACAGCCTGCGAATCTCTCGTTTATCTGTGATGTATTTTATGCTCTGGCCAGTCCTGATTCTAAGGAGATGGTGCCTAAACATATATAATCTGGGTGCAACACATTTTCCTTACTTGCAATTTAGAAGCCATAAGAGAAGCAGTGTCGCCGCAAATGTGATCTGATCATCTCAATGCCCTGCTTTGTTAGCAAGTCTAATTATTCTAGTCAATCAGAGTTAAAATCATAACTCACAAAAAAAGGTACAACTGCAAACATTAATTAATTGCATATTGGTTAAGTTCCCCTCCTTAGAGTAACTGAATTTGTGTTGGGGAATGTCCTGTTGACAGGGAGGTCTAAGAGAACATAATGAAAAATTGTCAGCTCATGAGTTGCTGGTAAAACAAAATTGTCAAAGAACTAAATACTTTTTTCCAGTTGCGTTAATAACACCGTACAACTGCTTCTCACCCCTATCTGCTTATAGTACTTTAGTTTGTCTCCTCCAAATGTAGTAAGAGCGGGCCAAGTTTTAGGTAATTTATTTGAATAAATATCATATAAAAGTAGGAGGCAGTGAATTTTGTCTGTGACAAAAATTTAATTGAATTTCTGACTAAACATAATGGTTTCATTTCAGTTTGATAAAAAAAAATGTAACGAATGATTCATACAAAACACATTTTTTCATTCTGCACAGTTCATCTTCAGCTGTCCTCATGGATTTAAGACGTTAATGTAATCAATGAATGCCGGAAGTGGAAGGGAAGGAAGTCTATGGAAATTTAGGGGTGGTCCTTTCCTTATATAGCTCTATTTACTAACCAAGGTGTGTATTAAATAGTGTTATTTTACATATTTTTCTGTGCACCCTATGGGGCAGGAGTGAGAAACTTGCTGTCAATAAAGTTCCAAGTGCCCACCAGTATGCCATACAGTGATCATACCATCTAGTGCATAGTTGGAGGTTAATGCCAGTGAGGTTGTGCTGGCTTATCAGTGTATTCTTCATATTAAGACAAATGTAAAAGGAAGTTGTGAGCAGAGATCTACTAAGGTGTGATGAAGAACAGATAACCTCTCCTGTGTGATAAACTCTCCAGCTCCTGTGTTATTCTATGGAGCCTATAAACTAACACCTCCCAGAGTTAAGGGCCTAATTCAGCAAGCTAGATAAGAGGAATTCTGTGGAAAACCAAATGCAACAGAGGGGGAAAAATGAGAATTCCGATTGCTTATAATTGAGCTTTTCGTTTTAACCCATTGATTACTAGCGATGTTTCCAAAACATTCCTGAGCTGTCAGTATCCCTTTAAAAGCCACTTTGAAATCAATCAAACTGTTGGAAATCTGCATGCATCAGAATCATTATGGGCCTACTAGAGTAAGCAACTTGCACCATAAGGTGAAATGTTGTGAACAAATGCTTTGGAGACCATGCTAGCATTCAAGGGGTTAAAATCCCCCATTTAGATACATGATTTAGATTTTTTGTTTATTTGAACCTCATGATTTAGTTGGTTTGCGCTAAAATTTCTTATCTTTTGCTTTCTTCCCTACAAGCCTAATGACATTTTGACTGTGGGATGGGTATCTGGACATTAACCCTTTGAGTGCCAGAGGGGAGTATAAGACATTGTTTCATAGTGTGCTGCAGATACCTCTGGCACCCAAAAGGTTAAAGCACTTACAGAATTCACAGCAAGTTTCCTAATCTATGCTGTACAATGTTTCCAAATATGCTCAGGGCAACAGCGAGATACTTTTGGCCAATTTTGCAGTATGACCCTGCAGCTATCTGTAAATAATCCCCTGCTCCCTCTGAAATAAATCTTGCTGAAATGCATGGGAGCATATTGAACCCTCTGGAATAGATTAGCATTTGGCTTACTATATTGCCGCATGTAAATCAGATATTCTTTGGTTGACCATACACTTGCTCTGTAATTTATGGGCATGTGTGAAATGTCTGAGAACATTGATCATGTTCCTGTGAATTAGGACTCTCAGTTGCTAGGCATGAATACTCTATCTTACCATTCCATGTTACTTATAATATGACTGAGTAGGAACAAAAACATCAAACTCAATCCAGATAGGCAAGAACAATGTTCTATATTGCACATATATATTTCAAAATATGGCCATTCTTCTTTGGATGATTTTAATATATATTTCTGCCTTTATAAAAAAATACTTAAAAGTAAATCTTCTGAAATAATAAAGTTAGCAAAGAGAAAGTTATTCTTTAAATTGACCTGGACCAGAAAAGCCAAAGAAAATAACATTTTTGGACATATTACACTTTCCCACCTTACGTATGTTTCCTCAGTACATTACAGGGCCTATTTGACTACTTCGGAAAGGAGGATCAAACCAGCTGTGGCATAAGGAACAAAGGAAAACTCTAACTGATTTAAAGAAATAGCAATTGTTCAAAACATTTTTCCATAGTAACTCTTTCATATGATGTCAGTCACACTCAACAGTGTTCACTCTAAAGTTTAAAAAGGGTAGCAACCCATCTCTAGAATAGGGTCGCAACCCATATTTATAATAATTTGGACCAATTTATTCTAAATATCAGCATCCATACCACATTGTATTAATCTGGACTGATTTACATCATGTGGCTTAAATTATTAATATTAAAAACTAGATACCGTCCACCTCCACACCCAATGCACCTCGCCATACTGTCTACCTCCCCACCTCCATATACTGTCTACCTCCTCCACACATTGTCCACTTCCACACACACACTCCGCATTGTCCATCTCCACACACACACACCCACCTCCACATACTGTCTACCTCCTCCACACAGTGTCCACCTCCACACACACTGTCCACCTCCTTCACACATTATCCACCTCCTCTCCTCCAAATACTGTCCACCTCCTTCACACATTATCCACCTCCTCCACACACTATACACGTCCTTCCCCCCCCCGGCAATGCTACTGATGGAGACTGGTATGTTTCTTTTTCCTGTATGAAACAGCCTTAAAAGAGAATGTCCTCTTGAAAACGATTTGCTTTATGCTAAGAAATCATGAAAAGCATTGAAGCATATAATTAAAATAAGAAGAAAACACAAGTTAAGACAGAAGGTTTACACCACTCCCACAGAATTCAGTGATAGCAAAAGAAATTATTACTATCTGAGCATAGACCACTAGTCTAGTAACATAGTAACATAGTTGATGAGGCTGGAAAGAAGACATGCGTCCATCAAGTGCAGCCCATGCAAAATCACCCCTGTTGATCCAGAGGAAGGAAAAAAAACTCAATTGAAGCCATTTCCAATAAAGCCCCAAATGGGTAAAACATATCTGCATTGAAGTCATCTGTCATAATTATCAGTATTGTTCTGTGCTAGATAGTTACCCATTACTTTTAGAAAACGGTTACAATATCTGATTCATCCGAAGGCAAATAATTCCATAGCTTTACTGCCCTTACTGTAAAACTTCACTGCCTTTATTTTGGTCGAAAGCACCTTTCCTCTAGTCTTAATGGATGACCTCTCATTCTTAGCTCAGCTCTTTGATTAAATAATTAATTGGAGAGTTCTTTGTATTGTGCCTGAATATATTTGTAAATGGTAATCATATCACCCCTTAGACATCTCTTCTGTAATGTAAACAAACCCAGTTTGGCTAGTCTCTCTTTATAACTCGCATCCTCCAATCCCTTTATCAGTTTTGTTGCATGACTCTGCACTTTTTCAATTCAATAATGTATTTTTTAAGAAATGGTGCCCAAAACTGTACTCCGTATTCTAGATGAGGCCTTACCAAGGATTTATATAGGGTAGAATTATATCTGCATCCTGTGCATCTATACCCCCTTTTATGCAGGCTAGTACCCTATATGCTCTTGCAGCTGCTGAGTGACTCTGCACACTGCTCTGAAGTCTACTGTCTATCAGTACTCCTGAATCTTTCTCTAATGTGTATTCCCTAAGTTGTTTCCCATTTAGGGACATAGGTTCAAAGGGATAACAACAAAAAATTGTTGTATGAAAGACAAAAATAAGTAACTGTGTGCATGAAGGACATATTTTCTATAGAGTATACGACAAAAAACTAGTAATGTCCGTTGTGTACGACACAACTCCAGAACTGACGGGAAAAGGGGCGGGGCATGGCCAAGCTATTCTCCAGTGTCGTGTAGAGGAAAAGAAAATTTGTCTTACAAAAGACAAAATTTGTACGTTAAGAAAAAAGTGGAGGGAATGTGAAGTTCTGAATGTGAGAATTTTTTGTCTTTAGTTAAGACATTTTTGTCCTTAGTTAAGACATTTTTAAAGATATTTTTGTTGTTAGTTAAGACTTTTTTTGGTCCTTACATATGACAATTTCAGTAAGGACGAACGACATATTTCCAATCAAATCCGACACTCTAGGAAAATATTAATGATCCCAACCACACTGCACTTTGAAAAGTTGTTACAAACGACAAAAGCTATTTTGCTACTTCTTTGAACATATGTCCCTTAGTGTATATGTAGTATGTTTGTTTCTACAGCCCAAATGCATAACCTTACACTTATCTACATTAAATGTCATCTGCCTTTTTTCTGCCCATTCACTCAGTTTATCTAAATACTTCTGCAGAGAAAAAACATTAAGCCACTTCTAGACCATTAATAAGGAAATTAAAAAAGCATTTGGCCTACAAATGAACCCTATGACACCCCACTTACAATTTTAGATGCAACTTGATGCAAGTTTTTACATCATTCTAACTAGGAACACAAAGAAAATCTTCCACACCCTGCTTTAAAAACCAAGAGCTTTAAACAGAGAAACAAAGCATTCTGCATTACAAGAGGCTGTTTATCCCATTAGTGCATGAATGTAAGACAAAACTGCCTCATTTTACACATTTCATTACTTGGCAACTTTTACAACAAGCACTGCAGAAGCATGGTCATGCTTATCATTGCAAAATTCTTATAGTGCAGAATAAGCTTAACACCTTAAATATCTCATTGCTCTGGTCTTTAAGTACATGGTTATATTTTTGTTTCAGATTCATACTCTTCAGTGTATAGCTTCCAAGTCTGTCCCACACTTACCAATAGCTTCCACCATCTGTTAGCTATAAATGTATATTCCATGTTTATGCTAATGAATAAAGCAAAGGTGATCCCAATATTAAGTTATATTATAGTTAAAACGTATGGGTGCAATATGCCATTGCCTTGTTTTATAGTACCACTTGCTACAGCAGTCAGTGGGCACTCTAGCCAACTGTACTTAAGCCATCACAGGTGCTAGCAACGGCACTTACAATTCTCGTTAATGGAGGTACTGCACAAAGAGTGAGGTACTGCACAAAAAGTGTAAGCTGCAATAACTATGAAAGCCACAACAGTGGGAGTACCCTCATTTTATCCATACAAACCCTGCAGTATATGTTTCTCCAGTGTAAAGAATGACACTGTTATCACAGGAAGATATGACAGACACCTATAACAGCATGAACAACTGTACTATTTGAGAAAGGGAGGCTATGGACAATAAGCATTAGGCTCTGACAGTTCAAGGAAGAATACAACAGCCATTACAAGGGACTAGCGCAGAACAATAAATTTCACTTAAAGGGTAATATGGTTAACTGCCAGAGGTCTGAGTCACAGGCTTTCAGGGAGCAGGATGGTATGCCACTACAGACGAGAGGTATGCAAGGCATTGTGCAGTTCTCAGAGGAAATGCCAATTTCAATTCACTAGTTAGAGTGTTAAGTAGCGCATTGTAAAGATGCTTTGCTCACCTCAGGCACTTAAGCATTAACACTGACAATACGAAGAGCTCAGAAGAGTATAATTCTGCTTGCTTAAGTGCGTATTTGAGTAGGCCACTTTGTTTGCATTGCATTGTGAATGAAGTTATACAGTCTACATGGTATTCGGTTACTAGTAATACAATTTTACAGTAATGATTCACATTTAATGAAGCTAGTTATACGACAGCAGTGGGGGGGCAATTACTCATTTATTTTCTGAAAGGCCTGCAGGTTGTTCCACCACCCATTAGTCAAAACAAAGCAAGGCTCCACAAAAAATGAAACCCATCTTGCTGGATCATTCCTTATCACCCTAATTCTTTTTGGTTCTTTTACCATGTAAGATGATGGTGGTGGGCAGAGCCAGACTGCTGTGCTTTCTGGCATGTGATTCTGCTCCCATTTATTGTTGCCCCCCAATAGTTCATCATCATGTGCCCCTGAGGGCCATGATGACATACTGCGCATGGTGCATAGACCAGAAGGTTGCACCCCCCCCCTCCATCCCGGGCTTCTCCCCTGGCGACGCTACTGTGTAGGTCAGAGAAACTGAGAGATGGATGGAAAACAGGCTTAATGATATAGTGCTGATAAAAAAACAGAGGAAGGAAGTGATAGTTACAGTTTTAGATGACTTGAAGGTAGGTAAGAAATTAAGTAATGCAGTAGGAAAAGAAAACTGGGCTTTTGGTTGTACAGTAGGAAGCATTAGCAACAGGAAGAGAGAAGTACTAATTCTAATCTTTATATAACTGGTAAGGCCTCACCTGGAGTACTGTGAACAATTCTGGAGACCACATCTCCAGAAGGGCATTATTAAATTGGAAGCAGTTCAAAGAATAAGAAATAAAATGGTACAGGGTCCTCATGATACAAGTACCAGGATAGAGTCAAAGAACTTAATATGTACAGCATGACAGAAATGAGGGAGAGTGCTAATGTGATAGAATATTAAGGGATTTTATATATTTCAAAAGGGAAGCTTTTTCAAGAAACAAATGAATACTAGAACGAGGTTATGATCAAAAGTTAGAGGGTGGAAATTTCAAAGTAATGTGCATAAGTGCTACATTATAGAAAGGGTGATAGACTCATGATACAAACTTCCAGCAGAGATGGTAGGGACAAATACTGTTAGGGAATTCAAAAATGCCTGGGATAGACATAAATCTAACCTGTAAGGTTGTGTATTTTAAAATAGCTAGGGAAATGTGCTGACCGTATTGCATTTCTTTTCTGCCATCAAAATTTAGTTTCCCATGTTCCTATGTTTAAATTAATGGGCCCTCTGGTGCTGTTACGTACAGCTGACCCAACTACAGTTATCAATTTCCCTCATTTCAGGTTGGAGCCACATGTACCAATTACTTTAACCCCTTGGATACTGGGTAGGTCTCCAACAAACTGCAAAACAGTGTATTGAAGACGTATTTAGTATCCAATGGATTAAATCACCTAATTTAAGAACATCTTAAGCTTCTGTGCTCTTTCAGGGAAGTGTGATTACATTACATACTGTGTATAAAAACCTCTCAGTGGTTTCATTAAACAGCTTAGGGCACTTTATGGGCAACTATCAGATAAAAATGAAAAATCATATGTTGTACACTTTTTTCCCTTTTGGATTGATTTATATATTTAGAAAACGTTTTACCAGGAAGAATACATTGAGATTTCTCTTGTTTCAAGTAGGTCCCGGAGAGCTTTTACAATAAAGAGTTACATATTTACACAAATACAGAAATATTATATATATATATACACACACACACACATACATTCTGGTAATGCTTAACTCTTTGAGTGCCAGAGGGGTATGAAATGCATTACAGAGCAATGCGTTGTGTACCCCTCTGACACTCAAAGGTTTAAATTATGTTTTTGTGTGAGGAATGCAAGAAAGTGGGGCATTCGCTATTTTTGGAAGCCGTAAATGTATGCTCTATTTGTGATTGCTCACTTTTTGATGCAAGAACCACACTATTGATTTGTGGCTGAATTGCACATGATCCTAAACTAACAGCAAAGTTATCAAATGCCCCTAAATTAATGGCAAAGTTAGTGAATGCACCTAAATTAATGGCAAAGTTAGCCAGACGCAGGAAAATGTGTGCTAATTGCTTTGCTGAAATAGGTACAATGGCTTGTCCTCTCACAAAACAGCAGATATTTTAGCCACGCACAATTTTCGAAATTCATTCATAAACAATAGTGCAAAAATGTTTGCTAATTTTGAAGAAATATTTGCAATTCTGTAACATTTTGGTGCTAATTATTATGCCATCAAAAGTACACTGTAAATAGCAACTGCAAATATTTTTTGCATTCCGCTTTATATGCTCTAGTTATGAAACTATGGATTTTAAAAGTAGCTAATTTCTAAATAGAAGTTTTACTTCCTGGTATTTGTTTTTGGCAAAATTCTCCCTTCTCAGCTTCCTGGCTACAGACTGAATCAAGTGCCCGAGTGTACTGCATGGCTCTCAGCTGTGACAGGTTACATTATTTCAGCATACGTCCCAACATTTCAAATGGCCAAAGAGGGACACTTGTTTTATGTGGTGCTGCTAGGGGTGTGGCTGGTGGGCGAGGCATTACTAAGAATATTTAGGTTATTTCATGACCTATTGACACCTCTTTTTGTATTTGAATAAATTATTTAGAACAAGACAACACACATACATTTTTTTGCTGTGGAGCAATGTGGTACACTTGTATACAAACCACACAATCTGATCTACTAAAAAAAGAGGGACACGGGTGCGAAAGAGAGACAGAGGGATTTGGGTCAACTGTAAGCACCTACAAGTCTGAGTCTGACAGGTTTTTCAGCAGGATTATGTAAACATCAATAAAGATATGTATTGGACAATTACAAAAATACAAATACATGTGAGTTTCCATTTAACCCTTTGAGTGCCAGAGAGGTAATGTGTTGGGTACCTCTCTGGCCCTCAAAGGATTAAACTAAAGTAACCAATTTAGTGGCACACATCAGTGCAATTTGGTCATCAAGTTAAAGTTCATGTTAATCAGTTTGCATGGTAATGTTTCCATGGAGACAGACAGCTTGGAGTTCTAAAGCAGGTTATTCAAGCAAAATAAAGTGTTTTATCTGTAGAAAAACACTATACAAAAAAAGAAATAAATCATGGACAGTCTGTATTTTACTTTCATAATCTTTTTGTGTCCTTAGATCACATTCTATAGTTTTCCTTTATCATAGTGTTGTGGTAAATATGACTTGCTTCCATAACTTTGTCTAAATTGTGACAGCTATACCTCCTAATAATAACCCCCCTACACACACACACACACACACACACACACACACACACTTAACCCTTTGAATGCCAGAGGGGTACACAACCCATTGCAAAGCAATGGGTTGCGTACCCCTCTGGCACTCAAAATATTAACTTACTATGGCCAGAAAATCCTAATATCCTTGTGATTTTGCCCTTGTGCTTTGAACAAAACATAACATTTTCAGTCAGCCCTGGATATCATGCCCATGAAGGCAAACATGAAAATTGCCAACCAAACCACAGCATCTCAAACTCCACTTACTGCACATGGTACTCTGAACCTTTTAATGACCAAAGGTGTGTGCAGAAATACCCTGTGCATCCTCTGGTCCTTACAGGATTAAATAGGATCATACATATATTTTTTCTGTTTTCTGAAAAAATACCAGCAACTGCCATGGCTACCTCCTTGGACATTGCATCTAGTATTGATTGAAGATGTTATCGGCTCAACAAAGACACAATGGCAAGATTCATAAGGGCGATTGGGATTTTCTGGACATACTAAGGTAAGTGGGTGATGGCTAATTTTATTAGGAGCTATATAGCACATTTAAGCAAAATGTGTGAATCAGCTCTCAGGTTGATCAGCTGGGGTGTATATTAGGAAATGGCCACAAATTAATATAAAATTAGATTTGAGTATGCAAATTTGAAGAAATTAAAGCAAAGCAGACATTGTGGGAGCTATTTATTCAAGTGACGTTTTTTTTTTCTTAGTACATACAATATAAAAGCTATTTTGCATACTCATATGGTGTTTTGTTGGCATCTGTGCCCATTTTATTAGTACTGTGCATAGGGTTATCTTAAGCTATACATATTGCAATATTTCTGGGGTTTTTTGCTATTGTTTTGTGTTTTTTTAGGGTGCACTCTGCTAATTTTCATTGCTAAGTTATGGTTCACAGTGCAGACCCACAGAAACTGATCACATGATTGTTAGAGGAAAAGACGATTCAAGTTCAGCAGAAGAAGGGTTTTGTTAAGTAAGGTCTTTTAAACTGCTGCCACTAGTGCTGAGCCTGCTTCCGGATGTGCTGCCCCTGCCGCCACTAGTGCTGAGCCTGCTTCCAGATGTGCTGCCCCTGCCGCCACTAGTGCAGAGCCTGCTGCCAGACGTGCTGCCCCTGCTGCTACTAGCGCTGTACCTGCTGCCAGATGTGTTGCCCCTGCTGCCACTAGTGCTGTACCTGCTGTCAGATGTGCTGCCCATGCTACTGCTACCACCATTGCTTTGCCTGCTGTCAGACTTTCTGCCCCTGCTGCTACCAGTGCTGTGCCTGCTGCCAGTGCTGAGCCTGCTGCCACCAGTACTGTGCCTGATGTCAGATATGCTGCCCCTGCTGCCACCAGTGCTGAACCTGCTGCTAGTGGAGGGGAGAAGGAGAAGATGAAGCCAAGTGTGACAGCAAGGGACCCTAAGTCACACTTGCCATCCCCAAACACTCCAGCCAGTGCTAGTACTACTACTACTAAGGTCCAGCTGCTTGATAGCATTAGGAGTGAAGGAGTGAGTAATCAACAACAATATCCTCATATTACTAATGACTGTAAGGAGGAAGAGTCTGTGGCTGAACTTAATGTGGTTGGTGTTAGTAGTAGTAGCAGTAATGGTGAAGCAGCCGGCGTGGTAGGGGAAACATTTGAGAGCATCCAGACTAGCGGTCAAGAGAGCCCACACCATTCCTCTGGTCCTGGGAGTCCTCCCCTTCCCTTCACTAAAGTGTCCAAGTGGAACATGATCCTGAAGACTAAGAGGCCAGAACTGTTGTTGGGAGAGAGCCGGCGCACAATTAATACCACCAGCAGCAGGAGCACAGGTCAGCTGCCTGTGCCTGCTGGTACTACTGCCAGTCTCCCTTCTTCATGTCAAAAAGAAATGCCGTGTGTGACATTAGGGGACCCTCTGTCACATTGCTCATCACCTCCTCCAAGCAGCACTGAGATGCCTGTAAAAGAGCAGCAGCACATAGGGATAGTGGTTGTGGTAATGATGATGGTGGAGAAGCTGGGGTGGAAGAGACATTGATAGCATTTTTAGCAGAAACTGAGAAGGAATGGGAGAAAGGGATGAGGATGGGGATCACCACCACCACTAGCAGTGAGATTTTGGAATTTGAGGAATTTGCAACTGCTCTAATTCCTGCTGCTGCTGAGATGCAAGGGCAGTAGGATACTGAAGAGCAAGCTAGTGTGCCACAGACCACCATGGGCACAGTGGGAATGGGGTCAACAAGTGATGCGGGACTAGGACAGGTTCTACTTGTCAGTGCCAGCAATACTCCTGGTCCTACTTGCAGTGCTGAATCTGGAGCTTGTGCTTTAAAAAAATAAATAAACAATAAAAACACAGTCCTACAGAAAAAAACAAAAACAATTATTGGGGGTTTGTTTTAATAATCCTAAGTCCTACAAATAAATGTTTCTTCAGGGCTTGTGCCTCTAAGAATTCTAAGTCCTACAAATCAATATTTCCTCAGGGCATGGGCCTCAACAAAATATCTAAGAAATCATCCTCTACAAAATACTCTATCAAGTCAAGTATCGGTCCACCCCAGTGGCAGCTTTTGTCAGGGAGTTCCTGTCTCTATTTTATTGATTTATTTTTTTATTAACTGCTCCCCCAATACCAGTCAAGAACACCCCCCAAAAAAAGACAAATTCCCTGTTCAACTAATTCAAACTCCCTACTCATAAGTAGTGTCACCACACAGGGGGTAAGGACCCGCGTGATGCCGGCACTGGTTCTGTAGCTGGAGAGCGATGCTGGGGAGCGACGCTTGGGATTGGAGACAGCGTGCCAGGTACTCCCTTGCTGCAGCCGAAGCTGAGTAAAGGTGCTGGTCACTAGTGTTGAGCGAGCGTGCTCGGCCGATGCTCGGATCGGCTCGAGCATCGCTCTGCTCGGCACATGGCGGTACTCGTACGAGTACCGCCATGTGCTCGCCCGACATGTTCGGGTGAAGAGGATCTGTGCCGGAAGAGGCACAGATCCGAAGACGCTCCGCTGGACCACCAGGGACTGGAGGTACGGGGGCATTGCGGAGATGAAGGGGGACATTGTGGAAGAGGGGCATAGACTCTATGCCCCTCTTCCACAATGTCCCCCTTCATCTCCGCTATGCCCCTCTTCCACAATGTCCCCCTTCATCTCCGCTATGCCCCTCTTCCACAATGTCCCCCTTCATCTCCGCTATGCCCCTCTTCCACAATGTCCCCCTTCATCTCCTATGCCATAGCGGAGATGAAGGGGGACATTGTGGAAGAGGGGCATAGCGGAGATGAAGGGGGACATTGTGGAAGAGGGGCATAGAGTCTATGCCCCTCTTCCACAATGTCCCCCTTCATCTCCGCTATGCCCCTCTTCCACAATGTCCCCCTTCATCTCCTCTATGGCATAGGAGATGAAGGGGGACATTGTGGAAGAGGGGCATAGCGGAGATGAAGGGGGACATTGACCAGGCACCCTCCGCTCATCAGAGCAGGGGGTGCCTGGTTTAATGCTCGAGTGCTCCCATTCATTTGAATGGGGCTCGGGTGCTCGGCCGAGCACTCGAGCATCAGGAGGTGCTCGGTCAGAGCACCCGAGCACCCGAGCATCGGGGTGCTCGCTCATCCCTACTGGTCACGAAACCAGATTGTTCCACCCCAGTTGAGCCGGGGTGCAACCAGGATGGGAGTGCCCTGGGTACCGTTAAGAACCAGGCCGACGAGACAAGCTGGAATCTGGACGAGAGATCAAGTTCAGAGCCAAGGGTCAAGCCAGGGACTGGAGACAAGCCGGAGGTCAAGTGCAAGCCAAGGGTCAAGCCAGGGACTGGAGACAAGCCGAAGGTCAAGTGCAAGCCAAGGGTCAAGCCAGGGACTGGAGACAAGCCGGAGGTCAAGTTCAAGCCAAGGGTCAAGCCAGGGACTGGAGACAAGCCGGAGGTCAAGAGCAGAGCCAAGGGTCAAGCCAGGGACTGGAGACAAGCCAGAGGTCAAGAGCAGAGCCAAGGGTCAAGCCAGGGACTAGACACAACAAGGAGCACAAACGCTAAGGAGCTCGTGGAACAAGTACGCTATGACTGGTGGTGCCCGTTTAAATAGGAGCAGTAGCCAATGGACAGGCAGTAAGAGAGAGGCTCGTCTGGGAGCCTGAACAGGATTGGAGCCGCCAAGCAAATAGCGCATCGGACCGGGCGCATACGCGGCTGCCAGGAAGAAGTCAGCAAGGACCGCGCATGCACAATCTGACCGAGACAAACCCAGAAGCACCACCGCCAGAGCAAGACGCGCCTGAGATGCGGAGACCAGGCAAGCGGTGACAAGTAGGTATGAGTGAAAATTGGCAAAAAATGGCACTTCCTGCTTGGGGAATAATTTCCAGCGAAAAGTGCAATTGTTCCACTTTTTTCTCCTAGTTCATTGCATTGAAATCAATGGGAACATTGAATTTACTCACAACACAGAGCAAATGTTATTTTATTTTCCCACACAGGCATATTATAAAAGGGGTCTGAGGGTTCCTGTGTTGGTGGAGTGTGGGGAACAAATCAGTTGAACAGGGAATATTTTAGGGGGTTTGTTGACTGGTATTGTGGGAACAGTGAAAAAATAAGTAAGACATGGTATAAAAGGGTCCTAGGAGAGTGCCTGTGTTGATGGAGTCTAGGGAAAGAATCAGCTGAACAGGGAATTTTTTTGGGGGGGTTTATTGGCTGGGATCATGGGGACAGTTAATAAAAAAATTAAGAAATAACGCATGTAAACTAATGTATGTAACGTGATAGAGACAGGAACTCCCTGACATAAGCTATGACTGGGGCAGACTGGTACTTGACAGAATAGAATATGTTGTAGAGGATGATTTGTAGGATTTAGACTTGTTAGGACAAAGCCCTAAGGAAACATTGATTTGTAAGACTTAGACTTGTTAGGCAAAAGCCCTGAGGAAACATTGTATTGTAGGTCTTAGATTTTTTTTAGGCACAAGCCCTGAGGAAACATTGATTTGTAAGACTTAGACTTGTTAGCGTCAAAAGTCCTGAGGAATAACATCAGAGATAATTTTTATCAATCAGGCTTGTTAGCATCACAAACCCTGAGGAAACAGAGTTAATTTTTATCAATCAGTTTTGTTATCATAACAAACCCTGAGGAGTCAGAGATAATTTTTATCAATCAGGCTTGTTAGCAAAGCATCATAAGCCCTGAGGAAACAGCAATTTGTAGGACTTAGGCTTGTTAGAAACAAGCCCCCGTAATATTTTTTGTAGGCCTCTGGTTTGTGTTTAAAGAAAAAGCCCTAAGAAAAAAATATGCCCTGCTAGCCTAGTGCCAGCAGGTCATGTTGTGGTGGCCACTGGCCATTGTCAAATGCCCCGGTGTCGTTGCTTTTGTGACTGCTGTTCTTGCTTCTGTTACTGAGTTCTTTAAGCAGCAGGATGACTAGGCAGCTCCAAGGGAACGGGATCAACAACAGCAGTGATATGAGTGATGATGATCATGGTTTGACTTGCCAGTAGCAGCACCACAACTAGCCCTCACCACTATGTTGTAATGCATTGGATACTTCTCTGGCACTATAGGTTTTAATATATGGATTGCAAGAGCACTTTAAGCCAACCCAATATTTAAGACCACCAACAGTGCATATTTTTGATCCCCTCTCGTGATCACATGTGGACCAATAGTGGCTCATCACTTTGCAATGTTTGTGAGATGTCTCTAAAATCCAAAGTATTAAAGGGATAGTAATGTTTCACAAAAAAAGCTGCTATGATTAATGTTCATAGTATTTGGGCTGTTGAGAGCATTATTTCAATGCTGTCCAAGTTGTAGTTCAAGAGTAATTGATAAAGTATCCCCCTCCCGCCCCTTTTACTGATGTAATACTGCTCACCTCAGAGTACAAGACTGTCCTGTTGTATCCTGTAAGATGATTGTCCCTTGCTGCGACCTGTCCAGTCATGTGACCAGATTCCACATCTGAGGGGAGGTGGCTTACACCACATAAAATGGGCATGAGGCAGATACTTTATCATTCAATTGCTCTTGAACTACAAACTCTGACAGTATTGAAATAACACTCTCCATGGCCAAATACTATGACATTTAATTGGAACTGCTTTTTTGTGAAACATTACTATCCCTTTAAAGTCTACTTATTTTTTGTTGAACATGCACTGTTAACATTTGTGTAGATTTTCTGCTGCCAAGAGGTGTTGTAGCTTATTTATATAAATTTAGAAATAGGACTCTCATGCTGAATATAGAAAATGCCTGGGAGTTGTTCATCCCTTAACATTGAGGTCACATTTTAAGATGTCTTGTCCACAGCACAAAGAAGAATATTCATGAAACCTTAATGTGAGTTTGAATATATTAGGAATTCAACCAGCTCTTTTGCTGTTAAGGGAACTGTACCCTATGAATAAGTGGTGTATTTGTTTAACAGACTGATTTATCTAGGTTGGTGTCCTATACAGCAATGTTGTATTCCTATCAATATAGCTTTGCATTATATCTGCAGTTCCCTACATAGAATCAGTTCTGTTTACATCTACCTCTAGGTCACACCTCCTCACAGCAAGCAATGGGCTTTCGTAGACCTGAAAGGGTCATAAAGGACAACAGTCTTTAGCCACATGTTAAATCCATTCCAGAAGTTTTCTGCTTCTTGAAGCAATGCAATATTATGGGGAATGACTTCCTTAAACTCCACACTAATTGATAGCTCTGCAGGTGTGAAATATCTTATAGTGTCCTATACTTTATATAGACACCCTGTTTTTTGCAAGTGGATGGCAAATATAGTGATTGATAATCAGTAAAAAATTACAGAGGGTTTATTTATTTTTTTTTTTTTGCAATATTCCAGGACATTCAGGCAATGTACTTGTGTTGTCTTTAGCACATAATAATGTTTTATTAAAATATAAATAATAATAATTACAATTAAACACTACAGGAATTAATAACCAGTCTTGCAGAAAGCCCATGATAAATTGAATTTTAAGGCCATATGTTCCAAAGGAAAATGGAATAGTTCTGTGGCAAACCATTCACAGTAAAAATGCCCATTGATCTAAATGGGGATGTTAACCCCTTGAATGCTAGAGAGGTCGCCAACTCATTGTGATCTGTTGCTAACAGCTTGTTTGAAGAACATTTTAATTTGAGCTGTAGTAATTTTTGAATGAAAAAATCTAAGCAGTGACACTGCCCCTGTTTTATTTAGCAGGAAAAGCACTATAATATTTCTGTTTTAATTAAAAAAGTTTACTGCTCCTTTAAAAAAAAAAAAATCTAGTGTATCAGTTATTTAATTAGAGAACCCACCCAAAGACAGAAGTATTTGAGGAGAATGTAGGTAGAGACTGGAAGATAGGGTCAATGAACCCTCCCGCTTCCCTCTGAGGAAAATAACCTTACATCAATGCCAAGGGAGGTATTGAAATCAGTGACATTATATAATTTTCTTATGACCCCTGTAGAAAAGACAAGGTTATAATACGGTGTTATGAGGTCCCATCCCAATACCCCTAAGTTTGGGGATTTGTTTTATATTTTTCTATATATTTAAATATATACTCCCATGTTAGGCTAAACATGTGCAATGCATAGGCTAAGCATTTGATATGCAAAGGCTCTGATAATGTGGTAAAAAGAGAGTGAACCTTGGAACCTGTCTACCTGAGAGGGTACCAAATTCAGCCACTAGTGCAGAAGTGATCACACCAGATCTGCAGGAAATGCATAAGACAATCTCCCCGACATTTTTTTGCTTTGTTTTTCCACTGAATTCTAATAATGTATTATGAATACATGAATATGAGGTACAGAAAATTGAGAAAGAAAACAAAGGGGCAAAAGGGGTGGCAGATATTCAGCAATATATTTATTGTGTACAGCAATTAGCATACACTTTGTATGGGAACAGCATTCAAGAAGGTATACTCATTTGTGATTCCTAGCTATGTCCCACATATCTGTCATTAAAATCTTCCAATGTTCTCATAATTGATGAAGGGACAAGAGGCTTCCTAATCTAGGTATTAACAAATTCATATCATAACTACATCATATTTTCTCTATTATCCTATCAGTTAGGGAGGCAGTGGATTGCTTCCATTTTTCAGTAAAAAATATGTGGGTGATCAGTGACACAGATGCAACAAACAATGCATGAGTATGTCCAATCTTTGGAAGGCTACAATAAGAGAAACATTGCAGGGTCTAGAGGTCTGGGCTCATTAAGACCAATTGCCATTACATTTGTGACCTCCACCCAGAAAGGTAATGAAACTACTAATAACAAAGGGATTCTAAGATTGTCAGATGAGTAATACCAGGTGTGTTGGTAAAGCTATGCATTTGGAGAAAGGTAAGTGAGAATCTATACATCAGAGAGTTGAAAAAGCAGTGCACCATCCTCAGGTGTATATGTCTCATAAGTCTGGGTGGAATTGCTTTATCATGGTAAAGAGGGCAAATTGGAGAAGGAATTAAGAAGTACTTTAACACCATTTGATCCCATTGTCTGAGAGATTTCATTTGGGCATTTGTAGTCAATAGTGGCCTATCTTTACGGCAGAGGTGTCCAAGTTCAGTCACCAAAAGTCCAGGATTTAAGGATTTCCTTGTTTGAGCACAGGTGGGCCAATCATAATGAATGAGTCACTGATTAACTCACATATGCATACAACCCTGCTTTAGGGAAATACAGAAGTAGTTATAAAGTGGGGTGGGTGTGGTTAATTTAAGCTATAGGTCCACTTACGTCTTAGCATGGTGTGGAGACCTCTAGGGAAGAATAGGTACAAGGTACAAGGTAGTAAATTCTTTCTGACTGAGTTTACCAGGCCTAGATTGAAAGATATTTCCAGTAATTGAGATCTGCACAATGGAGTTTAATACACAAGAGATGGGTGATCATTTTCACCGCAAAAGTTAGCAGTGAAAAACAGCATTTCCCATCTTTCGTGGGAATTTATGAAAATGTGCAGTTTCTCATTTTTTTTCATTACATTGAAATCAATTATTGGTTTCCCCCCTCTTGAAGAGTTTCTCCCATGTATTCCCTTATAATAACTATCCAGTATAAAGGGTTTGTCAGTTTACCACACTTTGCCAGCCTGTGTTTGGGAAAGAGAGAGCGGAAGGGATGAAGGGATTCAACAAAGTGCAGGAAGGAAGTTTCTTGTATGACTTTTCGTGAAAACGTGCAGATTTTTTGCTTTTCCCATGAAAAATTTTGCCTTTCCACCTAAGCAAAAATTCCCTCTTTTTCACCTATTTTAACAAATTTTCCGCCTATTTTAACACATTTTTTGCCTATATTTCCTATAGGTACTACATTTCCCACTGTAATATTACTTCTTCTGAGGGTTGAAGTTTAGAAATAAGTGGCTGAGTTGTACAGCAACATGTGGCTTGAAACATGTGTTAGCATGCAGAATGCATTTGTCCTTTGCCCACAACACTAACTTCCTGCTTAAATGACACTGGCACATATTCATGATGATGTCAAGTAATAAAAAAAACAAAGTACAACCTACAATGTGGCAGATGTGTAATGTAGTGGTGATGGTAGGAGAATGGCATGGTGTGATTTGTGTATGTATTTTTACCTTTGTCATATGCTATCCTCCTTCTCAGATTATTGACACACATTACTTATCGGTCATAGCAGTGATCCCAAGTGGGGTAGATGGTAGCAACTAGTGTTGAGCGAGCATGCTCGGCCGATGCTCGTATCAGCTCGAGCATCGCTCTGCTCGGCACATGGCGGTACTCGTACGAGTACCGCATGTGCTCGCCCGCCATGTTCGGGTCTCCTCCCCGCACGTTTTGCGGCTGCTGCGCAGCCAATAAACGTGCAGGGAGGCTCTGACATCGGTGTAATGCCAGCAGCCATGTTGGCTGCTGGCATTACACTGATTGGCTGGCCAGAACCCGTGGTCGGGTGCTGTATAGCACCTGACCATCGAGTTCGGCTCAGTCTGAGCCAGGGAGAGCTGAGGATAGGAAGGGAAAGGCAGTGTAGGGAGGAAAAAAACAAAAATTGTGAAAAAAAAGAACCAAAAGTCCTTTTTAGGACTACTGTGTGTGGGGGCAGCAGGTTATTTTGTGTGGGGGGAAAAAAACAAAAAAAAAAAAAAAAAAAATATTCTGTTTAGTGTGAAAAGTTGCAGATTAGAGCACATTCTGTTTAGTGTGCACAGTTGCAGATTAGAGCACATTCTGTTTAGTGTGCAAAGTTGCAGATTAGAGCACATTCTGTTTAGTGTGCAAAGTTGCAGATTAGAGCACATTCTGTTTAGTGTGCAAAGTTGCAGATTAGAGCACATTCTGTTAAGTCTTCAAACTAAAATATCAAAGTCACATATTCCATTCAGTGTGCGTCGTCGCAGTTTAGCAGCACATTCTGTGTACTGTGCAGAGTTGCAGAATAGGAAGAAATACTGTTAAGTCTTCAAACTAAAATATCAAAGTCACGTATTCCATTCAGTGTGCTTCGCCGCAGTTTAGCAGCACATTCTGTGTACTGTGCAGAGTTGCAGAATAGGAAGAAATACTGTTAAGTCTTCAAACTAAAATATCAAAGTCACATATTCCATTCAGTGTGCTTCGCCGCAGTTTAGCAGCACATTCTGTGTACTGTGCAGAGTTGCAGAATAGGAAGAAATACTGTTAAGTCTTCAAACTAAAATATCAAAGTCACATATTCCATTCAGTGTGCTTCGCCGCAGTTTAGCAGCACATTCTGTGTAGTGTGCAGAGTTGCAGAATAGTAAGAAATACTGTTAAGTTTTCAAACTCAAATATTAAAGTCACATATTCCATTCAGTGTGTGTCACCGCCGTTTAGCAGCCTATTCTGTGTACTCTGCAGAGTTGCAGAATAGTAAGAAATACTGTTAAGTTTTCAAACTCAAATATTAAAGTCACATATTCCATTCAGTGTGTTTCACCGCCGTTTAGCAGCCTATTCTGTGTACTCTGCACAGTTGCAGAATAGTAAGAAATACTGTTAAGTTTTCAAACTCAAATATTAAAGTCACATATTCCATTCAGTGTGTTTCACCGCCGTTTAGCAGCCTATTCTGTGTACTCTGCACAGTTGCAGAATAGTAAGAAATACTGTTAAGTTTTCAAACTCAAATATTAAAGTCACATATTCCATTCAGTGTGTATCACCGCCGTTTAGCAGCCTATTCTGTGTACTCTGCAGAGTTGCAGAATAGTAAGAAATAGTGTTAAGTTTTCAAACTCAAATATCAAAGTCACATATTCCATTCAGTGTGTATCACCGCCGTTTAGCAGCCTATTCTGTGTACTCTGCAGAGTTGCAGAATAGTAAGAAATAGTGTTAAGTTTTCAAACTCAAATATCAAAGTCACATATTCCATTCAGTGTGTATCACCGCCGTTTAGCAGCCTATTCTGTGTACTCTGCACAGTTGCAGAATAGTAAGAAATAGTGTTAAGTTTTCAAACTCAAATATCAAAGTCACATATTCCATTCAGTGTGTATCACCGCCGTTTAGCAGCCTATTCTGTGTACTCTGCACAGTTGCAGAATAGTAAGAAATAGTGTTAAGTTTTCAAACTCAAATATCAAAGTCACATATTCCATTCAGTGTGTGTCACCGCCGTTTAGCAGCCTATTCTGTGTACTCTGCACAGTTGCAGAATAGTAAGAAATACTGTTAAGTTTTCAAACTCAAATATTAAAGTCACATATTCCATTCAGTGTGTATCACCGCCGTTTAGCAGCCTATTCTGTGTACTCTGCAGAGTTGCAGAATAGTAAGAAATAGTGTTAAGTTTTCAAACTCAAATATCAAAGTCACATATTCCATTCAGTGTGTGTCACCGCAGTTTAGCAGCCTATTCTGTGTACTCTGCACAGTTGCAGAATAGTAAGAAATACTGTTAAGTTTTCAAACTCAAATATTAAAGTCACATATTCTGTGTAAGATGAAGAAGGCGGGTAAAAAGGGACGGGGAAGTGGACGTGATCCTGAAAGTTAAGGGCGCGGGTCAGGACGCGGAGAAACTGTGCCTGGTGCCAGAGCACAAGAAAGAAAGACATCCACCATACCTAGCTTCATGTGTAATTTTACAGGGCGTCGCAGGACATCACTCTCGAGGTCCGACCACTGCGAACAGGTGGTCGGTTGGATGACAGCTGATACTGCTTCCAGTCGGTTAAGCACCACCCTGTCTTCCACCAAGTCCACTCTCAGTAGCCAAGAGTCTGGTCAAAATAATCCTCACTCTGATCATCCTTCCTCCCACCATACACGGTCTGGTCAAAGAAGTGATCCCACACTGGGATATAGTGAGGAGCACGCTTGCAGAGGAACATGACATCTTGTGCCCTGATTCACAACCTCTAGAGGCTACCCAATCACAAGAAGATGACAGATGTGAACGGCATTTAAGGTCAAAGGAAGTAGTGGATGATGATGATGATGATGAGACACAGTTGCCATTAAATCAACCACTATTTCCATCTCAAGACCTTGTTGAGGAGAATGTTATACAGTTGTCAATGACTGAGTATGTGGTGGGATCAAGACTTGAGGAGGATGATCAGAGTGAGGAAGTGGAGGAGGACTTGGTGGACGATGAGGTGACTGACCCCACCTGGGAAGGTGTAGAGCCGAGCGATGTCAGCAGTCCTGAGGGTGAGCCATCTGCAGCACCGCAACAGGCTGGAAGAGGCAGTGGTGTGGCTACAGAAAGAAGGCGGACCGCACCAAACCGGCCCGCAAATGTTCCACGGAGCACCCCCTTGCGTAAATCTACCTTGCCAAAGGGTAGGTGTTCCGCGGTATGGCGTTTTTTTAAGGAAAGTGCGGACGACAAAAGAATTGTAGTTTGCAACCTGTGCCACACCAGAATGAGCCGAGGCATGAACACTAGAAACCTCACCACCACCAGCATGATCCGACACATGGCATCCAAGCACCGTAGTAAGTGGGAGGAACGCCTGGATCGCCCATCTGTGTCTGCAGGCCACACCACTGCCTCCTCTTCCCCTGTTTTCGGTGCCGGCCAATCGCCTGTCGAAGGCGCAGGCCCGCATACCTCCCGCCCTGCACCTGTACCATCTGAAGCACCATCAGCGACCACATCCACTTCCCTGTCCCAGCACAGCGTCCAAATGTCGTTACCCCAGGCATTTGAGCGCAAGAGAAAGTACCCAGCCACCCACCCACAGGCCATAGCACTAACCTCACACCTTTCAAAATTACTGGCCATCGAAATGCTGCCATTTAGGCTTGTGGACACTGAGTCCTTCCGCAGCCTGATGGCAGCAGCTGTCCCTCGGTACGCGGTCCCCAGCCGCCACTACTTTTCCCGGTGTGCCATCCCCGCATTACACCACCATGTGTCCCGTAACATCACCCGTGCCCTGACCAACGCAGTTACTGGGAAGGTCCACTTAACGACTGACACATGGACAAGTGCTTGTGGCCAGGGACGCTACATTTCCCTGACGGCACACTGGGTGAATGTCGTGGAGGCTGGGAGCGACTCGGACCCTGGGATGGCACGGGTGCTACCCACGCCGAGGATTGCGGGCCCTACCTCCATCAGGGTTTCCACCAGCACCTACGTTATTGGCTCCTCCTCCTCCGTTTCCACCTCCGAATTCTCTACACGCAGCGCCACTCCCCCATCAGCCAGTAGCTGGAAGCAGTGTAGCACTGCAGTGGGGAAGCGTCAACAGGCCGTGCTGAAGCTGATCTGCCTTGGGGACAAACAGCACACGGCCTCAGAGCTGTTGCAGGGGATTAGTCACCAGACCGAGCAGTGGCTCTCGCCACTCAACCTGCAAGCAGGCATGGTTGTGTGTGATAATGGGCGTAACTTGGTGGCGGCTTTGGAGCTCGGCAAGCTCACACACGTACCATGCCTAGCGCATGTATTTAATTTAGTGGTGCAGCGATTTCTAAAAACCTACCCCAATGTGCATGATCTCTTGACCAAGGTGCGCCGCGTGTGTGCACATTTCCGTAAGTCATCTACAGCTTCGGCCGGCCTGTTGAAGCTGCAGCAGCGCTTACAATTGCCAGCTCACCGGCTGCTGTGTGACGTGAGCACGCGCTGGAACTCCACCTTCCACATGTTGGCCCGGCTTTGTGAGCAGCAGAGGGCAGTAGTGGAGTACCAGCTGTTACACGGTCGTCGCCTCTCCGTTCAACTTCCTGTAATCAGAAGTGAGGAGTGGGAATGGATGTCAGACCTCTGCGAGGTTTTACGCAATTTTGAGGAATCGACACAGATGGTGAGCGGCGATAACGCTATTATCAGTGTAACCATCCCACTTCTGTGTCTACTGAAACGCTCGCTGCTCACAATTAAAACCGACGCTTTGCATGTGGAAGAGGTGGAAATGGGGGAGGAAGAGCTTACACAAGGTGATAGCCAGAGCACCCTCACTTCGTCTTCTCAGCGACAATTGGAGGAGGCGGAGGAGGAGGAGGAGGAGGAGGAGGAGGAGGAAGACACGGTTGCCTCCGCTACAGAGGGTAGCCATGGAACTTTAGTTCCATCTCTTCAGCGTGGGTGGGCAGAAGAGGAGGAAGAGGATGAGGATATTGAGAGTCATCCTCCTGGTGAGGACAGCGAAATCTTGACTGTTGGTACTCTGGCACACATGGCTGACTTTATGTTAGGCTGCCTTTCCCGTGACCCACGCGTTATACGCATTTTAAACAACACGGATTACTGGGTGTTCACCCTTCTGGACCCCCGCTACAAAGAGAATTTCTCATCTCTCATTCCTCGGGTGGAGAGGACAAGCAAAATGGTGCAATACCAGAAGGTTCTTGTCGAAAAATTGCTCCAAAATTTTCCATCTGACAACGCTGGCGGCAGAGTACGTGCTACCTTGGCCAGCCGAGAAGGGGAGAAAAGGGGAGCACACAGCAGTTCCGAGAAAGGCAGGGCAACACTCTCCAAGGCGTGGGACACCTTCATGACACCCCGCCAGCACCCTCACCCTGATGCGCAGCCTAGTGTCACAAGGAGGGAAAAGTTTTGGAAGATGGTGAAGGAGTACGTAGCAGACCGTGTCAGCGTCCTCAATGATCCCTCTGTGCCTTACAACTACTGGGTGTCCAAGCTGGACACGTGGTATGAACTGGCACTCTACGCCTTGGAGGTGCTGGCCTGCCCTGCCGCCAGCGTTCTGTCTGAGCGGGTATTTAGTGCTGCTGGTGGCATCATAACAGATAAGCGTATCCGCCTTTCCACCGACAATGCTGATAGGTTGACACTTATAAAAATGAACAAGGCCTGGATTTCCCCTGACTTCTCCACTCCACTGGAGGAAAGCCGCGGGGGAACATAAACTCACTTTATATATGTTATTTACAATGATGTGAATACTCTGTATTCCCATTCACCCCTTCCACCCAAAAAACGGGTATATGGTTGACTCTTAATCTTCTCATCCTCCTCCTCCTCTTCCATATGCCCTGTGCTATAATTTTTATATAGGGCCAGCTCACCAGCGGGCCCTGTGATATAATTTTTATATAGGGCCAGCTCACCAGCGGGCCCTGTGATATAATTTTTATATAGGGTCAGCTCACCAGCGGGCCCTGTTTGCCAATTTTTATATAGGTCAGCTCACCAGCGGGCCTTCTCATATAATGTTTTATTGGGTCAGCTCTCTAGCGGGCCCTCTCATATAATGTTTTATAGCGTCAGCTCACTAGCGGGCCTTCGCATATAATGTTTAGGATGGTCAGCTCTGCAGCAGACCCTCACCCATAATGTTTTAGATGGTCAGCTCAGCGCACGTTTCCCTCTTAATCATGGCCTCAGTTCTGAAAATCAAGGAAATTTTTGGGAGAATTTGCCTCTGCGCACGTTTCCCTCTTAATCATGGCCTCAGTTCTGAAAATCAAGGAAATTTTTGGGAGAATTTGCCTCTGCGCACGTTTCCCTCTTAATCATGGCCTCAGTTCTGAAAATCAAGGAAATTTTTGGGAGAATTTGCCTCTGCGCACGTTTCCCTCTTAATCATGGCCTCACTTCAGAAAATCAAGGAAATTTTTGGGAGAATTTGCAGATGATATACAAGTAAATATACAGCAAATATTGTTTGGTAACAATTTTTCGCCTAAAGTCGTTTTTATTTTCCTTTTTGTGTGTTTTATGGTCAGTCTGTAAAAATGGCGTACTACGGGCGAAAGATCGTTCCCAGCAGCGATGTTGGAGTCCAAGATGCATCCAGACATCCTCCCTATGCTGTCCCTGAACCATTTCTGTGGTGTTTCCATCCTTTTCTGCCCTTTTCCTATGGACCAGGCACCCTCCCCTCATCAGAGCAGGGGGTGCCTGGTGTAATGCTCGAGTCCTCCCATTGACTTCAATGGGGCTCGGGTGCTCGGCCGAGCACTCGAGCCTCAGGGGGTGCTCGGTCAGAGCACCCGAACACCCGAGCATTGGGGTGCTCGCTCATCACTAGTAGCAACCCTTCTTCACATCCCTCCTCCACCTCCTCATCTGTGCTGCTGTTAATATATTTGTCCTGGCTTTCTCTGTCATGTGTGGTTTCTGCTACCTGATACTCAGATGGTATGAGATGTTGGTTCATTTTTAAGAATGTTAGTCTCCCAACATTGCTGCCTGATGACTGATTGGGTGTCTGTGTGCTTTTTGACATATGTGCCTGTCCAGGGTAAAAATTTCCAGTGGCTTTCTCAAACAGTTTATAGACAGGCACAGTGCTCCTTAAAAGTGGTGGAAGATTCAGCCTTTGACTTTCTGCTAACCTTATAGACCTGTCATCATCCTCACTCTCAACTGCATCTGAACAAGAGAATGATGCTGGAGGGATATATTCTAGATCTGCATCATCATCAGTCATCATTAAGGCATCCTCCTCAGCAGCATCAGCATCACCTGACAGTTCTTGCCCACTACTACCTTTATATTCCTCTAAGCTTTTAGAGGTCTCAAACAATTTCTTTTTACTTTTGTAACAAAGTTCCCTACTGCTTTGAGGATGGGTGTTTTGTTGCTTGTTTGTCTCACTATCTGATGCAGCAGGCAGTTCAGCTGTTACACCTTCCTCTATTATGCTATTGCCAGCATCATCAATACTTGAATGTGATTTGTTGTCATCTGCAGTGTTCTTCTTATATGGTTCCTTATTTCTACTGGCACTGTTGGTGCTGGAACTAGTTTTGCTGGGACCTTGACAAACTGCATCCTTCCTTGGAGTAGAGGGATCATCATCATTGATTGCACATGCTGGAGCAACCATTGCTGCAGTAGGTTTTTGGACTACTACTTTACTTTCACGTCCCTGCACTGCTCCACCCCTCCCCCTTTCTCCTTTTGTGTTTGCAGGACATTACGCAACTGCACTTTGTTTTTTATACTGTACGGTACACAGCACAACTGATGGAGCTGTATGATGCCTTGCCTAAGCCCAGTCAGCTGTCTGTCACCGTCATCCAATATATTTAGTTCTTCATTCTTTTTATTTGTTTTGTTTAAGTTGTCTACCCTATTGTCTTATCACAGTCTGTCCAAAAAAATTATAACTAAAAAACAAAAACAACAAGTCTTTCCCCAGATTTTCCCACCCAAATCAGAGACAGCAAGATCAGCAAGCAAATAGGTCCCTAGCTGCCTGTGTCTTGCCACATGGAATTTTGGAGTCAACCTCCTTCCTCCCTTCTTCTCCCCAGATTGCCCCACTGACTCTCCTAACAGAACAAATGTCCTACTTAAAAGATTCCCTAAACTAAACTTCAATTCTCCTCTTTGTCTTCTCCAGCTCAAAAATTGTACTGCTCTCTCTTCTCACAAACACAAAATGGCATGCTCTGAGAGCATGACAGCCTTTTATATGGCTGTAGAAAACTTTTGTGTGGTGGAGAAATATTTTTCTTCCCATTGATTTCAATGGGCAAAAAAAGGAGGGGAAAACAGCACTTTTTGCTGGAAATTATTCACTAAGTGGAAAGTGCCATTATTCACCAATTTTGAGGAGAAAATTTTTGCCAATCCCTAGTTTTTACAGTAGGAAAAATGGGCAGACTATATGGGCCGAATGGTTATCTGCCATCATATTCTATAGTTCTATGTTAGTATGCTGCAGAAAACTTTACATTAGGTAGTGTAACCAGAAAAGTAGACAAAAAGATATATGGAGTTGCTTGATTGAAAGGGATAGTAATGTTTCATAATAAAAGCAGCTCTAATTAATCATCATAGTATTTGGACTTTGGAGAGTGTTATTTCATTTCTGTCAGAGTTGTAGTTCAATAAGTAATTCAATGACAAAGTATCCCCCTCCCGCCCCTTTTACTGATGTAACACTGCTCAGCCAGAGCAGAAGGGAGGTGCCCAGGTAGATTGCAGAGAGGGACAATCTTCAATTAAGATAAGGGAAAAACCTGAAAAACTTGTCAAGGGGGGCAGGGCTTTCATTGTTCTCACTGGAAGAAGATTGTTCCTTGCTGTTATCTGTCTGGTCTATGGACTGCATTCCACATCTGAGAAGAGATGGCTTACACTAGGTAAAAGGGGCGGGAGGGGAAACTTTGCTTGTGAATATCTCTCAAACCATAAAGGTTTGAGAGATAAGACATATCGTTTTTCATGTTTTTTTAATGCCAACAAAACGAAGTATTACTATCCCTTTAAGGAGTATTTGTGGAAGCTAATTGTTCTTTGGACAGGCTGGGTGTGGGGAGTATCGGTGTGAATGAAGCAACATTAAAAACATAGTAATATAGTTGACGAGGCTGAAAAAATACATGTATCCATCAAGTTCAACCCATGCAATATTCTGCCTCTTCATCCTGATGAAGGCAATAATACCTCTACTGAAGCCATTTCCATTTAAGCCCCAATATCCTTTCTGCTTTGAAACCAACTGTATTAATTCTAAATATTGTTCTGAGCTATTTGAGCTATTATTTTTTGAAAACTACAGTATCTACAAAGACAGCATCTGGAAGCAAAGAAATCCATAACTTTACTGCCCATACTTTAAAATAATTGCTGCCTTTGTTTTAGTAGATAAAAACATTTTCTCTAGTCTTAATTGATGACCTCTTGTTTTTTCTATTGACCTTGAATATATTTGTAAATGGCAATCACCCCATAGACATCTCTTCTATATTCACCATAAGCTTTTTCAGTCTCTTTTGAATTTTGTTCTCAGTAAGCATGAACATCATGGAGGAAGTTTGTGATTCTCCCTTTATGGTCATAACCTGCCATTGTTGGTTCCTCTCATTAGATGTGGAATCCGGTCGCGGTACCGGACGGATGTAGCCAGGGACAATCTTCATTCAGTAACTATAATGAATCCCTTGATGAAGGAGGGCAGTATTTTCCTTTTGCTTACTTAAGATTGTCCCTTGCCGCACTCCATCCGAACCAGACTGAGAGGCTGAGTGATGCATTGAAAGGGGAAGGGGGTGATTGTTTCTGCTAGAATATCGTTTAAAGTACAACACTGTAAGTAATTAAATATAGTGATACATGTTAAAAAAACATAAAGAAGACTCAGAACTAAACTTTAATAGAAGTATTACTATCCCTTTAACCCTTTGAGTGGCAGAGGGTTTGTCAATACATTGCAAAGCAATGCGTTGCATACCCCTGTGGCACACTTGAGTAGCATAGGCGTCCAACATCCCTCCCTCCCTTGTACATTACTTCACTGCAAGTTAAGAGTATATAAGGGTTTAAAGGGATAGCAATACTTTATTATTACTATCCCCCATATTGTAGATATTTGCAAAATAATTTAATAGCCCCCAGGTTCATCTCTCAAACCTTTATGGTTTAAGAGATGGCCAAAGGTAAAGTTCCCCCCTCCCTCCCCCTTCCCTGATGTCAGCGTTGTACTGACTGCAGGGATATCCAGTCTGACTTTCATCAAGAGGCTCTGCAGCAGAGCCACGATCGCGTTAGTGAAAAAGAATTATTTCACTGAAACGGTCTTCTACATGTGCTTGCAAACCAAGCACATGTAGAAAACCGTTTCAGTGAAATAATTATTTTTCACTAACGTGATCTCAGCTCAGCTGCAGAGCCACAAGCCTGACTTTCCCTGCAGTCAGTTCAACGCCATTTTCAGGGAAGGGGGAGAGTAGGGGGAACTTTGCAGGTTGTTAGCTCTCAAACCATAAAGGTTTGAGAGATGAACCTGGGGGCTATTAAATTATTTTGCAAATATCTACATTATGGGGGATAGTAATAATAAAGTATTACTATCCCTTTAAATCTATTGGCACCTCTTTATGTTACTGAATGAATTATTTACAGCAAGACTAAAGTATATTATTTACACAGACTGATTTAGAAATATATATATAGAAGATTAAGTACACATTTATGTGACTTTTATTGCTGTGGAACAATGTGATCTCCAGAAAAGAGGAACAAAAGGATAGAAAAGAGGGACAGAGGGATTTGGATCTCAAAAAGGGACTGTCCCTCCTAAAGAGGGACACTTGGAAGGTATGCAAAGTTATTTTGTATTTCTCCTTTACTTTGGGCCAGAATTGCAGTATTATGCCTGTGTGTGTTTGGGTTGTGCAAATGGAAAGCAGAAAATAAAAGGAGCGTTATACCACCATGTTAACCCTTTGAGTGCCTGAGGGCTTTGCAATGTGTTGTCCACCCCTCTGGCACTCAAAGGGTTAAGGAATAGAGTGGATGTCAGAGTTGAATAGCAGGGGGAAGTGTATTCATATCTGGGAACTTTGTCTTGTGGAGTCTTGTGGAGGGGACTCATGTGTTGCTGATGTGGAGAGGCCAATGAGGCAATTTGGGTTAAAAGGGTGCGGGGCTTAATCACGAGTAGGGTGCGGAATGTGGAAAAGTGTTAGAAATAGGCTGGGGAAGAAGAAGTGGGAGGAAATGGAAGTTTACAGTGTGAGCATTTGGAGAATACTCCCTCTATGGTGCTGGTGTGTCCTGAGGGTAAAAGTTCATACACAACCCTGTGGCAGTCAGTGGGTTAAGTGTGTACCTGATGGCTGCCTATCCTCTGTCTTGCATGGCAAATGTTGACAGTCATGAAATAATTGAGCAATGAGGGCCTACCATAACCCTTTGAGTGCTATTTTGTTCTCCTGGTGCTGCAGCTTCCCTTCAGTGGCTGTACTACAGGTCCAGCTGAGGCCACTGGGAGTCAGAGTTAGTGACAGTGTGTATCTATGTCAAAGTATATATATATGTGTGTGTCTCTGTGTGTGTGTGGTTTGTGTGTCTGTGGTGTGTGTGTTGTGTGTGTGTGTTGTGTGTGTGTGTGTGTGCGTGTGTCAGCAATATTTCTTTCTGGTTGAGCAGGAAGCTGAGGGAGGGCAAACCCTGCCCACTCCAGTCCGAATCATGACCCCTTCCTGTATCTACAGCATTGCCAGTAGGGAGGAGATTTCTATATCCATCCCTGGGTGTGTGTCTCCTGAGGAGACAAATTATGTAATGAGCCATTCTCTTCTATGTGTGTGTCTCCTGAGGAGACATAAATTATGCAGTGAGGTTTTCTCTTTTTTATATATAGATATGCATACAACAGTTTTTTACCATTATCACGTTTGTGTCAAATTTAAACCATGCTTCCTCGCAGATTACTGATACACATTGTTTATAGCTTATAGCAGTGGTCCCAAGTCTGGAAGATGATAGCAACCTTTCCTCCTCATCTGTGCTGTTGTTAATACATTTTTATTGGCTTTTCCTGTAGTATCTACATACTGTGGAATTCATGGACTGAGGTGTTTCTGAGGGGCTGCTACTACTGGGGCTAGATGTTTATGCAGTTCTACTACTACTAGGTGTCAAAGGTGCAGTACTTCCAGCAGCAGCACAGGAACTCGTCAAAGCTAAGGTTGTGGATGTTAATAACCTGTGTTGCTGTTGTTGTTGCTACTGGTTACTCAACACAAGTGTGTGTGGATGACTGGGACTGGTGATGTGGTGATGATATTTGATGATGACTGACTGGATAACTGTGTACTGTTTGCCATCTTTGCTTTTCCAGGGTCAGAGTTTCCAATGTTTTTTTCAAACAGTTTATAGACAGACACAGTGCTCCTTTGCAGTGGTGGAAGATTGAGCCTTTGCCTTTCTGGTAACTTTCTCACCATGCCATCATGTCTCTCATTCTCAACTTCATCTGTATCTGAAGAAGAGGAGGATGCTGTAGTGATATATTCTAGACCTGCATCATCATCATCAGTATTAATTAGGTCATCCTCAGCATCAGCATCACCCACCACTTGTTGCCCACTGCCCTTATATTTCACTGAGCTTTTAAAGGTTTCAAACAATGTCTTTTTACTTTCACAAAGTTCACTACTAGTTTGAGGATAGGTGTTTTGGTGCTTATTAGTCTCAATGTCAGATGCAGCAGTTGGTTCAGCTGCTACAAGTCCTTCATTATGCCATTGCCATCATCAACACTAGAATGTGACTCGTTGTTATCTTCCGTGTTCTTCTTAAATGTTTTTTGTACTGGTGCTGGTGGAACTTTCGGTGGGACCTTGTAACGGTTTTCTGACACTCAGACCAGGGTATGAAGTAAAAACACAGTTTATTGAATCAAGAATGTTACACAATGCCCCTAGGGGCCAGCAGAGGAATAACAGTAATGGCAAACACAGACAAAGTGAATGCAATACAGCAATAGAATAATGTGCAATGTATAGATGGGGAATAACCCCAAAGGGTTAACAAGTGCAAGAGGAGAAACTCAGTCTTAGTTTGGCCAACGCCCAGGATATATAGCAGTCTCTGGAACACAGTCCTTGAATAGCGAAGCTGGAGTAAAGTGTCTGCACTGAATTCACTCTCAAGTGCCCAAAGCTGAGCCAATACCACCTCCGTGGGCTATAGAGAAATGCCATTGCCAAAGCTGAAGTACAAGAACCAAAATCGCCCTTAACTGCGAGTAGAAGTTAACCCTGCGTGCGCCCAATGGATAGTGCCCTGACAGCCCTTGGATGTCTATACTGATAGCGACTGCACAAGCTACTAAGAACCGAAGCACTGGATAGTGCAATGGATAGCGTACCCTCTGAGCGTATGTAGGCCGGAGCCAGGACACCCCTCCGGTGCCGTACGTAACTTTCCCAGCAAGAGCGAACGGACTACCAGCGCCAACTGGCGCGGTCACGGTGCACACCGAACACCGGACAGACAATGCTCTGCGGAAGGTAGTGAGGAGTATCAGAGGTACTAGAGTAGTGGCTCTAACGGATAACCGTATGCTTGGCAAGATAACGGAGGCACGAGACCGGAGACTACAAGGCCCTGCAAGGGTTAACAGGTTCTGTACAGGAGAGACAGCAGCAAACAGCGGATGGCAAAGCAACCTCAAGTTCAGCTAGAGCAGTGAGAGGCACAGTGAGTCACTAACAGATCAGAATGTCGCCGGAGCGACCGGAGCAATGCAGGAACACCGGAACAGCAGGCAGGATCGAAGCGATAACCGGAACCGGATCACAGCAGGAACAACAGCTGAAGAACAGGATCAATCACTGAGCAGAGTCGTCAGCCAGAACCGGGTCAATCACGGAGCAGGGTCGTCAACCAGACCCGGGTCATACACGGAGCAGGATCATCAGCCAGAGCCGGGTCAATCACGGAGCAGGGTCATCAGCCAGAACTGGGTCAATCACAGAGCAGGATCAGGAGAAGAGTCAGACAAGCCGGGTCGGTACACAGGAGATACTGGAACTCAGCAACAAGGCGCAGATACTGGAACACCACGAAAGGGCAAATGACAAGTGCCCAAGCTTCAGTATATAAAGGCACATCCTGGGCGGGCCAATCAGCATCCACCAATGCACAGGTAATTCAGCCAAGATTGACAGAACAGCACAGGAACCGTGATAGACCTTGACAAACTGCATCTCCCTGGGAGTAGAGGGATCATCATCATTTATTGCATATGCTGCAACAACCATGGCTTCAGTCAGTTTTTGAACTACCACTTTAGTTCCATGTCCCTGCACTGCTCCACCATCCCACCTCCCCTGCCCCTTGTGTGTTTGCTGGACATTACTCAACTACTGTGTGTGTTTACTCTGCAGTACATAACTTATGGAGTGTGATGTCTTGCCTTAGCTCTCAACAAAATTCTCAATGTTGTCTGCTGTCAATTAAGTCTTAGATTTTTATTTTATTTTTTTAGTATTATTATTTATTTTTTTAAGTTGGTCACACTATCTTATCACAGTCTGTCCAAAAAAAAATGTAACTGAAAAACAAAATCAACAACTTAATTCCCCAAATTTCCCCAGCACACATAAAAACAAGTTCAGCAAGCAAACTGGACCCCAGCTGCCAGTCAGTCATGCAAAGTTTTGGAGTATTTGCGATCAACCTCCTTCCTCTTCTCCCCCCAAGTGCCCCCAGACTCCCCTAACACAGATAACTCCCAAAACTAAGCTTCAGTTCCCCTTTATTTGTCTATTTTCTGTAGCTCAAAATGTGCTGCTTTCTCCTCTCACAAAAACAGAATGGCATGCCGTGCCAGGCTGACACTCTCTTATTTGCCTGCAGGAAAAGTAAAGAAAACTTCCAGGTGGTGGGGAAAAATGTTTCTTCCTATCAATTGTAAAGCAATGAAATAGGCAAAAAAAAGTGGGGAAATGGCATTATTTGCGAGAAATTATTCATCAAGCGGGAAGTGCCTTTTGCCAGTTTTGGTTTGAGGCTAAACTTTTCATCCATCCCTAATCAGGACCCTCCTAATGCTCCTCCCAGCTACTGATCACCCAGCCAATAGCCCTGGGTAATCAAGAGCAATGACCATGCAAGGAAACATAACTCTCCTTACTTCTCTCTTACTAAACTTACAGGTAGAAGCTTGTATGACTGGGGAAAGCCTCCCACATAAATAGGCGACATTATGAGGCCTTGTCTATTTTTTAACAAAGTGGTCTGTGCAGTGAACAGGGACAAGAACCCCTCAAAACCCTCTCAAGTTAGTACAAGTTACATCCACAGCCAGGGGGCAACAATTTTTGCAAAAAAATTCCTTACTCAAAGGGTTCAAAACAATGAGGAATATATTCTTGCTACATTGCCGGACTCCCACTTTAAACATATAGTTTCTCTGCCAAAGAGTGAGCAGCAGCATTCTGTGAAAACATATAAAGAAATCCTTATAGATCGAGTTGAAAGTAACATTGTGGAAGGTGATAGAGAGAAATGTAGGGGCAACACTGGCAGAAAGCATAGTGAAAAGGAAGGAAGTAAAAGGATTTTCCCTTAGCATCAGCAACAACAGCAGCAGCAACACTTAATTTTTTAGAACCCTCATCGTCACATAAAGCAATTAATGTACTTAAGGAGCAGCAGTCTAACATTTCTGGTGGTGGTTGTGGTGGCACTGGTACATCTCTATGGGACTTGCTCTCAGAATATGGTTTCATAACTGATGCACATGAAATCCATCTGTTTCAATGGAGTGGCTCCACTGTGTGTGAGATGGTTACAGTATACTTGTAGGGTTGTTAGGTTAACTGCTGGCAAACAGCCAGAACTTGTATGTTAAGCATACTATTGTATGTGGGGAGAAGGTGTCCCACCACCATAATCTTTCTTTGCCTCCACCTCCCATGTAATGAATGAGGATGGAGTATTTTTCCTAGAAGGGAGGAACTGTGCAGTTATCAATACCATCAATACTCACAGTGGGTGAAAAGGAGATGAATGGGGGGAAGGAGGAATCATTTACACTGTGGCACTTTGTGCTCTAATTGCAATCACCAACATAACTATTTTGAAGTATATGATAACAATGTTAAACATCCCCAAAAAATCAGGTTCTGTCACTGTGCCCCTTGTCTGTCCCCAGTAACAACAACAAAGCGTCATAAAATCCCAGAATAAAATACATTATCAGGCAACCCCATCAGCCTACATGGATAATCATATCATCATTATCTTCTTCTTCATCTGCTAGGGTTCAGGACCATATTAGCAGTAGTATAAACCCCGGTAGCCTCAGGGTCCTCCCCAGCATTGATATTGCCATTAACGGTATGGCCTCAGCACATAGCAATTATGCAGATGTGAGACTAAGGCCAAATGTCTCTAAACATTGCACAGTTTATGGTGAAATGACCACACCTGGCAATGTTGTGGAGACTGATAACATGCAGGGAATAAGGGAACATATGCAGCCTGTCCACAATGTAGAGAAAGCATGGCTTATTGCAGGAAGGTTTATCTTTATTAAATGAATGGTAACGTGTCATAACCCTTAGGTCAGTTAACAAAAGCCACCACCAGTTACTTGTTGATGTCAGTTTTCAGTCCACTAGCTCACCACCACTAGCAACAAAATATTTTTCAATGATTACCTTGTCATAGGCCCACTCTAAACGCTAATATTTTTTTCATGGCTTGTATTGACATAGTCCTCATCCTGCTAACAGTTTTTGAAAGCTTACTATGATGCAGAGTTGTTCAATGTTCTATCTTTTTTAATGTTTACTTTGGAGCCCTCAAACTATCAATATTTTAAAGGCTTACCTTGTCATATACCTGCTAGCAATTTTTTCATGCTTACCTTATCATAAACCTCAAGCTTGATAAAAAAGGCAAGCCTGATCCTCTGACATCTGACACTTGGATGACTCTTATGATATAGAAAATATAGGGCCATAATACCTTATTAAAATACTTTTTATCATCTATAGACAGAAAACAGGAAGTAGTGTTTGTTTTATGTGTCCACCAGTGTATATTTACACACCTGCACATGTTATCCAATGTTTGTCGTCCTTGGATAAAGCCCATTTGGTTGGAATGTAGGATATGCAAGATAATTGTAACCAGTATACTTGCTACGATCTTGGTGTCACAGCTAGGCAGTTATATGGGCCTATGATTCGGTGACCAGACAGTTTATTATATGGTGAGCAATACAATTGGACATTGACATCAGTAGTTATACCTGTCAGGTCCTGATGATGTTTTGCATTCCATTTGTTTAAGAGTGCAAGTTATTTTGTTAGGTGTTGCCTTGGCATTTAATGTTATCGCTAAGGCAAAGACGAGCTTCAGCAGAAGTGAAGCTTCCAAGTAAGCAGCCATTTTTGAGAGGCAGCTGGCAATGGTTATTCAATTTAGTGAAGGATGAGGTATGTGTATCAGTCATCTACCATGGAATATATAAGTATGTATGTATTTATATATTTATTTATATGGTACCACACAGTGTACACAACTCCTTAAAAAAGTAGTATGTTACAGTAAATACATGGGTATAAAATATTTGTAGCAAAAATAGAAGCAAAAGGAAAGAGGTCCCTGACCCAAGGAGCTTACAATCAAAATGTATTTTATGGCCTGTAGCTGTTGTCATACAAGGTATGAATATTTTTCCATGTTTATATCTAAATCCATTAGTTAATTATCTGTTGGGTTTATTAGTCTTTTCATAATATTTTATTTAAATATTTTTAAACTTACTTCAGTATTTTCACCTAAACATTGGTTGATCTGTCTTCTAGCAGCTATAAATTGTTTTTCAGTCTGTAATGTATTTTCTAGCATCTTCAAGGAGTCATATAATTCTATTAAATCTTGGTTTCTGGCTTATTTCCGATGTGCTGCTGTGGAAGTAAGGGGGAACCTAAGGACCAGTTTATAGGCTCCTGAGATTTTGTGATGTGAGGAGACTGAACCAAAATTTTCTTTAAATAATCTATCTTTTTGAGTTAAAAGAATTCAGGGTATCTTTATCCATTAAAAATTATTTGTTCTATCTCAGCCTCTGCTGTTGGGCATATGTGGGGCTGGGGATCCCTCAGTAGGGAAACACTGGCATTATCCAAAAATGTATATGACTATACTAGTTATGAGCATGCAAGTAATAAGAATATTCTATTGTATTACAGATTAGGGATGGGCAAAAACTTTCGCCTCAAACCAAAATTGGCAAAAAATGGCACTTTCCGCTTGGTGAAAAATGTCCAACAGAAAGTGAAATTTCCCTGCTTTTTTAGACTAGCTCATTGCCTTGAAATCAATGAGAAGAAAGATGTTTCCCCACCACATGAGCGTTTTCTCAATTTTTCTACAATCATATACAAGGGTTTCAGGCTCTCACAGCATGCCATTCTGTGTTTGTGAGAGGAGCAAGCAGAACATTTTTGAAGATAGGCAAATAAAGGGGAATTGAAGCTTAGTTTAGGTAGAACATTTGTTCTCTGTATTAGGGGAATCTAGAGGCACTTTGGAAGAACAGAAGGGAGGAAGAAGGTTGAGGTTGAAATTTGGTGTGACTGACTAGTAAGACACAGGTAGCTGGGGTCCAAATTACTTGCTGATTTTTCTATAATTGCCTTTGTCCTGGGAAGTCTGGGGAAAGAAGTTGTTGATTTTGTTTTTTATATATATTAATAAATAAATAAATAATTTTTTTTAAAAAATGAATACATTATTAATTAAACAAATAAATATATTAGGTGACAGACAGCTGGCTGAGAGCCTGATGGGAGACTGAGGCAGACTTGATAGACAACAGATGACACTGAGAATTTTGTTGAGGGCCAAGGCAAGACATCACACTCCATCAGTTGTGTACTGTAGAGCAAATGTCCAGCAAATGCACAAGCAGGAGAGGGGAAGGTGGACGTGGGAGTAAAATGTAAATTCAAAAACTGACTTCAGCAATGGTTGCATGTGCAATAAATGATGATGAACCCTCTCCACCCGGGGTGGTTGCAGATTGTCAAGGTCCCACCAATCACACCACTCCAGTCCCCAGTATTAATACCATACACATCTGCCACATTGTAGGTTGTACTTTATTTATTTTTTTTATCACTTGACATCATCATGAATATTTGCCAGTGTCACGTAAGCAGGAAGTTAGTGTTGTGGGCAAAGGACAAATGCCCTCTTCATGCTAGCACATTTTCAAGGTATATGTTGCTGTAGGACTCACAACTTTGACTTCCAGCTACTTATTTCTCCACTACAGTACACCAAAGAAGTAATATTGTGCTGGATAATGTTGCACGATAGGAAACATAAATTAAATACAATATGTAAGAATTGGAGAAAAATGTGTTGGAATAGGCAAAAAAATTGTTGGAATAGGCGAAAAAGAGGAAAATTTTGTATTGGAGAAAAGGAGAAAACTTTTGCAAAAGAAGAGAAAAAATGTCAGTTTTACGTTAGAAAGGTCATGTAGGGCATTTTTTTCACTTTTTGCCCACCCCTACTACAGATGTAGCTATCCATAACTTCCTTCTTTTCATTTTAATCTGTAGCTTCCATTCTGCAGTGGTTTCTTTGTTTACTTAAAGTGTTAGTAATGTTCACAGAAAAGTTTATTTGCATTTAGAAGAGCTTAAAAAGCTGAGCTAAATGCAAAAAAACGTATCTCTCAAACTGCTATGGTTTAACAGATACAGGCGTTTAAAGTTTGATATCTCCTACTGAGAGCTGTAAAGCTCTCAGTAGGAGATCTGTGTTGGCTGACACAGAAGAGATTGAGCAGAGCCGCAATCTCGTTATTTACCATGAATCCCTTCATTGGAATGGTCTAAAACGTATGCTTGAAAACCAGGCACACGTTTTAGACCAGTCCAATGAAGGGATTTGTGGTAAATAATGAGATTGCGGCACCTCTCAAGCGCCTCCATGTCAACCAACACAGATCTCCTGCTGACAGCTTTACAGCTGTCAGTAGGAGAGATCAAACTTTAAACGCCCGTATCTCTTAAACCATAGCGGTTTGAGAGATACTTTTTTTGCATTTAGCTCAGCTTTTTAAGCTCTTCTAAATGCAAAAAAATACTTTTCTGTGGACATTACTAACACTTTAACACCAAAAGTTATAGATATGAGTAGAAAATCATACACAGTACATAAGTCCTCTATGCATTAACCCTTTGAGTGCCAGGATTGTATCCCGTGTATTGTGTTGCAATGCACTGGATCTCTCTCTGGCACTCAAAAGGTTAACAAGTCAGGTGGATCATAGCCAAGCCTGAAATATTTTTTCATTAATTTTATTTACATGCCAAGATAATGGGTGATCAAGAGAAGTGCCTGTCCAGTAAATGGAAAGGGAAAGTGTTGTTGTCTCCTCCTGTCAGGAGAAGGCTCATTGATATATGGGCAATAAAGTCATTTAGCTCATCCCAAAACTTAGTCATGGGGTCACAAAGTGTGTAAATATTTAAGAGAGAGATACATTTGTCCTCCAGGTAGAAGTTATTATGAGTGAGTCTATTTTACTAACTAGAATGTGATCCCATCTCACTTTGAGACCATAGTATAGGAGTGGAAAGCTTAGGAAAAGCAACCTCACGTAACAATATGTATAGCATCAAACAGAAACTTACATCCCCCAGACATTCTAAACATTCCAAAACCTAAAATAAAATCTTATTTGCGAAAAAAAAAATAAACAGATCTGCACATTGTCAATGCTGGTACAAATTAGTGTGATTGGAAACTGTTGTTTGATTATAAATCTTATGATTTGTCAGGATTTCTTTCCCATCTCTTCCCATTACACCCATCTCATGGTGATTGATTTCAGGGACTATATAAAAGCCTCTGCAACTCTCAGTCACACTCAGTTGCTCCAGGCATTGTCCTGGTGTAGATTTATATATATATATTTTTAACAACTTTGTTAATTAGCTAATGTAAATTATATTTCACTTTACTTTCCAGGATACCATTTAATAAATTGATGTTTGCAACTATTGAATATTGCCAATATGTAGTATATGCCTTATTAACATGTTTAAATGCAATGATATAATAACCAACTTCCAAATTAGATTTACATTTTTCACTGTGGGCATTTCAGAAACTATGCATAATAATATAGAAATGAATTGTTGCTGAAGGAGGTTCTATTGAATAAACCCCAGAGTATGTGATTATTTAAAGCTACTAACTATATGCCTAGAGTGCTGCTTATAATTCAGACTGAGTTATTCAATAACATGCTGTTAAACCCCTTCTAGCCTTTGACTTGCAACCAAGTATATAAATATTAATCTTCATTGGAAAAACAGGCATTTGTCTTCAGAGCTAATTCAAGTTCACATTCCTGATTTCAAACAAAAACAAATAAATAAACAACATCCTAATTAAGATATATTAATTTATGTCTAATTTCCATTCATTTCAATGTAATTATAAAATGCATAATAATGTAATAAATGTCTCAAGAGATGCTTTTCAAATATCTTATTTAGATTTTAATATCATTATTTGCTAATAAGTAATTTATTAAATATTTTGCTTGTTGGTGATGTTTAAAACAATTGTACTTTTGTAGAAAACAAGGGAAGGGAAGGAAAAGAGCACATCTCAAGAAAGTATAATATATTTTTTAAAAAGCAGTAATAATAACATCCTATATTATAATTCGCTAAGGATGTTTGTCAGAAGCCATCAGTAGAGATGGCTGCGTGTGCTGCAGTCATGAGCAGTACAGACTGCCCGCGCCGCAGCTGATACGGCACGGGGTGCTCCAAATGCAGACCATAGTCCTCTCTGCACACCTTCCTGGGATCAAGCAGGACTACGGTCTGAATACGGAGCGCCCTGCTCCGTATCAGCCGTGGCATGGGCAGTCAGTACTGAGCATGACTGCAGCGCCGCCACTGTTGGCCCATGTACACGGGATTTAAAACTAGTTAACAATATAATAATAACATGTGTAACTATCCCATACGCATGCAGTGAAGGTGGTAAACCTGCCTGACAGTGTAGCAACTCATGGTGCTAGAACTCTCGGTCACACCTATAGGATGTGTCTAATACTGTGTGGATAACCGTCTCTACTCATCCATTCTGGAATACACAAGTAATAGTCATAAAATCTCAAGGTAGTCTCCCATCTCAATGTTTAGCAGGCCAGGATGCAATCAAAAGGAGCCAGTGGACAAGAAGGGGACATGGGGATGTCACATGGCGATCATTTTGTGACTCCAATTATCACTTTTACTTTTAATATTTTGATTATTAATAATATGTGATAGACTGAGAGTGAACAAAAGCAAATATTGTTGGTTCTTTGGCTAGTTACCCCTCAGAACCGTAACATTTTATCTGTCTAGTGTAAATCTCCTTGTACATGTCAGGCTAACTCCACCCAAAGGTTAGTCCAGTTCGGAAATAGCACACAAGTGCCCTCTGCACAAGAATACCTGCCTATTTTGAATCATCAGTCAGGTTCAGCTGGTTTAACTAGGCAATGAGAAAGGAGTCCATATCTGGTTTTCACCTCACCCTTAGGGAAACAAGCAAAATGTGTGAGAGGCTCAAACAAAAGCAAATATGGTTTGTTGTTCAGCTAGTCCCTGCTCATAAGCATCATATTTTAGTTCTTTACTGTCATTACAGAGGAAAAATATCCATGTGCATATAAGACAAACCCCATCCAAAATAGTGGTCCAGTTCTGAAATTATATATATGCCCTAAGGGTTTACAAATGAAGCCAAAGAATGTGAGAGGCTCCTGAGGATGAGTACTCAAAATACTCACAAGTTTCCTCCTCAGATGATGATGAAAAGGTTGACAACCTTAAAGCTTGCCCACTCATCACCCAGCAGAGGAAACGAAGGGTGCACAGGGACCGTGATAGCAATGAGGGTGAACGTGATGAGATCAAAGAGATGGTGCAAAGTTACTCACAGTTAGAGCTAACCGAGATTACCAAACAATATAAGCAGACTCTGGATGAAAGTATTGATGAATGGCTGTCCAAAGTGTGGGGGATACCATGATCCACTGATCAGCAAAGGCAGAAAGGAGAGGTTATTTTCAGATTGCCTAACTAAGTTGTATTATTAAATGTTGATTCTAAACCTGTCTTCTTTCAAATAAATAGATTGGTGGCCATCTAGCCCCTCTGAACCTATGGTAGTCCAACACGTTCATGAACCTCTTGGCCAGCTATGCAAGCGAGGACAACTTTTGTGACTGTTCGATTTGCAGCACCATTGCCGTCAGTGAGGAAGGAGGGTACCCATTCCTTAGAGTCCCGGGGTCACTGCGAGAAATGAGACAACTCAACAAGATTGGATTTGGATGGTACAGAGAGACCGGTGAACCCAGCTCAGAGAAATGCATTCACATAATCAACACTCCTACTTCAGAAGCTGTATGTGTGCACACCCTGTCAAGTTTGGTGAATCAAATTGCTCCCAAACCTGGGTAACAGGGTACACAGAGGGAAATACTTAGGAAATGTTTATCAATGAAACCACCCTCATAGTGAACTATGTCAAGTCAACCCCCAGATACACTAAACGGAAGTTGAATTACCCATTCAGCACCCAGCTGATGGAAACTTGTTTGTTTTACCAACTCTACAGATGCAAGTTATAATGTACTACCAATGAATACTTACTTTCTATGTGGAAATTGGGCCTACAAGTGAGTACAATGGAATTAGGAGGGTAAGTGTTATTTGGGATCTGTGATACCTGCCATCTGAAAGACCACTGAATTTCCTAGTGGGAAAATTAGGATCAAGAGGTGGGAAAATTGTATATGGACTGGACAGGGTAACACAGGAGTGATATTCCCAAATTGGGGCATTTACTGTGTCTATAACTGGATAAAAGCCCTACAGCACCTGTTTGAAGATGCTCTGGACACCACACTGGAATCCATTAAGAAATTGTCTCAGGGACAGCCACAGATCAATGCAGTAGATCTACAAAATCAGCTAGCCCTGGACTATTTTCTTGCTGCCAAAGGAGGAGTTTGTAGACTGGTAGGAAAAGAATGCTGCAGTTATATCGTGAATAATGAGAGCAAACTTAAACATAATGAAGCAAAACTGACAGTAGTAAAAGACAAACTCCCAGGAAACACCAGATGTTGGACTAGTGACTGGGAAGTTAGCTGCCTATCAGTTAGTAACTTTTGTGTGGTTTATGGCATTTGCTCCTATTTTTATGTTCCTATGTCCTAAAAACACACTAGGTTTCAGACTGCCAGGTAAACCATTTTAACAAAGAGACAAAGAGAAGACCAGTTCCCTATCTTTCTTTTGCTGCTGTTCAGGGCAGGTAAAGTGGGCTGGTGAGGAGTAGTACTTGCAACAATAAAAGGATAAAGCCTGTGAGAGCTGGGGAGAACTGTTCCTGAAGCCAGATACAGAGAGTCATTTTTTTGGATGCCTGACCTCCTCCAGTGGATGCAGCCAAGTGCATCGTGCAATGTAACCAGTTCTCCTCACCTGCATCCTTTCCTGCTGCAACATCCTCATAAGATTGTCCCAGGATACCTAAGTATAAAACTGTATAGCTTTCTGCTTTCCTTTTATAATATATTTCTTGGAAAACACCCAAGTAACCAAAGTATGGTGATTCTGCCATAATTGTTGCATATTGTGTTTTATTTGTACCGCTGTAAGTAATTGTCTAGTTAGTATTATTAGGTGTTTAGCTAGAATATATTTGTTAATGTGACGATATGGCCCTGGCGTCTCTGCTACAAGAGGGTATAGCAGTTCAGGCACTCTATCGTCCGTGGGTTTCTTCCGCTAACCTGCACAGCTAACCGCTATACTAAGCACTAAGACCCGGTACTTGGAGTCGTGTATCCACCGGCAATGCAGGATATACTGCACTGATCTATTCGGTTCTTATAGGATATTCTATCTATCTAGTCCCCTGGCACTTCTCTATGAGTAACTGCTCAATAGTGGACCAGAGAAAGACAAGCACGCTCCGTCTTGTTAAATCATGAACTGCCTTTATTTTCAGACAACACAACATTTTCTACAGTTCAGAGAAAAAGGGGCAGTCTCCACATTGACATTAAAACAAAGGTTACAGAAGGGGGATGGGAAGTGGACACTTTTGGGCCTGGCAGCCACACTGTATACATTCCCAGTGCCTAGCTGTAACCATAAAACCTCCTGTAAGAATCTCAGACAAAGGGGGAGGGGAAGTGCACAATTCCAGCCTAGCAGCCCCCTACCAGAACCATAAAACACTCAAGCTGGTTGTAATCTGCAGCTCTGAGTGGGGGGAAGGTATTCTCTCTATACCATTCAGTATTAGTGTCCAAGTGATCCCAGCCAGGGTGAGGAGAGGCTCCGCCTCTTGCGGCATGTGACCTGTTACAGTCCAGTTCATCACAGTTAATATACAGTGTATTGTTCTTATTAAAATATTATTGTTTTTTATTAAATATTATTGCTTATTGCTAGTACTGTGGTGTTACTGTGTTGTGCTATTGGTCATTAGAACAAACTTCTCTGGGTATATCTTGGTGCGACAGCCAGGTTCTGCATAAGCACCATTTTTTGACCATATATTAATCGGTTGGCTTATGGGGTATTATGTAATTGCAATTAGTTCCAATAACGGTGCAAGTGTCTCTTCCTAAGTTGTTAGTGTGAGCATACTGTAAGCTAAGCTGCTTGTGCTAAGCCACAAAGCCTGTGTCTTCTGTTCATTGACTCCATTTTGTATTTAGCATATGTTCATTGACTCCATCTTGAAGCAAGCACATAGTCTGACACCATCTTGGAAATCTCAAGCCACATGGTTACAGACTCAGTTTTGGAACTAAGCATATGGTATATGGGTTTACAGTTTTCACACTCAAATTTAGATTTAATTTTAACACAGAGGTTATTGTGAAACCCTTTGCACCAATGAATCCATCCAAAGCCAAAACCACAACAGTCATTGATAACGTATGAGAGAAACTGGAAAAGTCTGATACACTGTCTTTTCAGTAGGATTCATTCCATCCCACACATACAAATTCCATAAAATTAGCATCAATAGTAATTTGACGCAACTGTACCATGCAATAACTAGAAAATCTTAAAACTATATAAAATAATTAAATTAATTTGTTGATTTATATTATTGCTCAAACCAGTTTTCCTAAGAATGTGCAGGTTATGCATCTAGCTGCATTACATGTAATGTAGTAATGCAGCTAGATGCATGACCTGCACATTCATAGATCACAAAAGAAAAATAATAGATATTAATGATTTCAGATATGATATAAAACATTTCATCACATGTAATACTGCTTATGTAGTATATAGTATCACTTGTACCTGCAATAAAATACATATAGGCAAGACTAAACATAAGCTGAAAGAGAGGTTTGTAGAACACAGAAGGAAAATTATAGCAGGGAGTGTAAAATACCCTTTATACAAAGACTATACATATGTACACAATAGGAATATTAAAGACACTATACTTATACCTTTAGAACATATACCGAGTCACCTTTTAAGAGGACATAGATTTAAACATTTATGTCAAAGAGAATCATATTGGATATATAAAATAAACACTTTGTATCCTAATGGACATAACAACGAACTGGATGTTTCTACTTATATATAATTTGGGTTCCATGGGGATGGCCCCCAAAGTGGTCCTGATGAAATCACAAATATATTATTATAGTTTATATACTAGTTACATATGAAAATGCCAGACAATGTACATGTGTGTAAATATATACACATGTATACAAGTGAATATGGGGATTTCAAGATTAGCTGTCACTAATAGTTTATCTCTACGCACATTTCTAATTTTAATTTTATCTAATTTCAATTTCTTTCTTTTTTTCATATATTATTTTTTATATTTTTTATATATTATTTTATTATTTATAAGTATTCTTTGTGTTGTATTTTTACTAGGATGTTTTGTTATGATATGTTAGATTATTTTGTTTTATTTGTTTTTTAAGTATTGGTATGATTGGAATATATGCCAGGGGTTAATGGCTGGATGGACACCCAAATGAGACGCCAGCTCGGAACTTAACACCCCTAATATCATATATGAGGAGGGAGTGTTCCGATAATGGACTGATCAGAAACATTGGACACCTGACATTTCTCCTGGGAATATAATGGCGTTAATTATCATAGACTATCAGAACAACTTTGCCTTTAAAAGAATATCCCAAGACACAAAGCGCCAATCACAGCTGCTACAAAAGATGCTAAAATCTAGTTCCAACCATTCAGTCCAGAAATTTACTCTGAGGAAGTGTAATAGTTACACGAAATTAGTCGGAGAAATCTGGAACTCTTTTATTGCACCAAGCTGTCTATATCAGTATACATTGTGGAGAAGAAAAAGAACCGCTGAGGTCCAATTACACTGCCCGTGTAAGAGACATTGTTTCTACCCGCTGAGACTCGGATCAAAACAATACCTGGGAGATCACATTTTCTGCCCACTACCCAGACAACATATCCAGAGAGAAAGGATAAGATATCCAAACAGATGGGAGATAAAATACGTGAAAGCCTATAGCTTATACGCTTTATTTACACCAATATACTCTGCCTGCTAAACTCTCTACCTGGGATCCGTTGCAAAGCTATTTAAAGTGATTATAGACGGGAGTGAACGGACACATTGGTAAGGCCGGAACGCCGGCACATACTCCACATATATACAACTGCATGTACATTTTATTTACCCTTAGATATGGGCCATACAGACAGCATTTAATTTTATCAATCCTTGATATTATATTAATGTATGTATTTACTGTTGATTTTATATTGTTTATATTTGGCATAGAAGAATAGAGGGTACCCTATTTTCTGCCATTAACATCTATATATTTCTTTTATATTTTAATAAACTACTATATTTGATACTATTACTGGTTATTTATTTATATTATATATGTCCATTTGCTCTTTCCCAAACCTGCTTAAGTAGGTATCTTTTTTATCAAATATTTTACAGTAATTAACATATTCCAGACAATTATATAATATATTAAATTTAACTTCGGGAAAACACCACAATTAGGATATTGTTTACAATACAGAAATAAATATTCTGTTTTAGCCTTGTCCTTTCTGAGCAATTCCTGCAAACTTTTAACAAGAGAAAACAAAATCCACAATTTACAATTTAATCTGCTACTATACAAGTTTTTGGTGCCTGATTAATGGGGTCCTTGACATTCACCTTGAACATTACCTGAATGTTATACTTGATTCAAACGTAGGATTAACAGCAACTCCAGCTCCATAGCTGATGTTTTCCAACAGAACTTTGTTTTTCATTTAGAAGACACTTGATCTGCTGCAATTTTTTCTGGCTGACTAAATGAGTAAGTACCATCTGGTGCATTTGGTCACCAGGCTTTAAACCTGTGGACTCACAAGCTTGCTTTGCCAGGTGGATCTTAACTCAAAACATTATTCATAATAGTGAAAATGTGTATTAAACTGTACCTCCTACCTCCTTTCAACAGCAGGCACTCCAGATGGCACAGAAAATATCCCATGAAGTGCATTGGATTATGTTGCAATGCAAACTCAATGAGAGATAGCAATTCATTATATTTGGCCTGGTGATCGTATCTTTCTCCAGGTTAAAATGGAATTTGAATTTGTGTTGATTCTAGTCATTCTATAGTTCCATTAAACAAAGTATGGCTATTGGCAGGCTACATATAAATGAAGCAAGAAAATGTAAATGTGATACCTAAAATGAAGTATGGTAGTATATGTTTAAATATCTTGTATTTAAAGGGATAGGAGTGTTTCAAAATAAAAGCAGCTCCAATTAATCTTCATAGTATATGGGCCATAGAGAGTTTTATTTCAATACTGAAAGAGTTGTAGTTCGAGAGTTATTGAATGATAAAGTATCCCCCTCCCTCCCCTTTTACTGGTGTAACATGGCTCACCTCAGAACAGAAAGGTGGCTTGCAGAGAGGGACAATCTTCAATTAGCATAATGGAAATACCTGTGAAGGGTGGCAGGGTTTTCATTGTTCTCACAGTAAGAAGATTGTCCTTTGCTGTGAGCTGTCTGGTCTTAAAACCAGATTATACATCTGAGGGGAGGTGGCGCACACTAGGTAAGAGGGGCGGGAGGGGGATATTTTATCATTCAATTAATCTTGAACTACAACTCTGACAGTATTGAAATAAACCTCTCCAAGGTCCAAATACTATGAAGATTAATTAGAGCTGCTTTTATTTTGAAACATTACTATCCCTTTAACTCTATGTGCTCTTGAGTACAGCAGTGATCTAAGACAACAGCAGCACCAATTTTTAACTGAAAAAAGAAAGTGAATAATATTACATATGATATATCTCTTTGTGTATTTCCATTCAGTATACTTGGTTGTTGTCAAATATGGGAAAATTACTAATTAATTGGAGAATTAATTCAGGGCTCAAAATTTTCACTTGCCACTAGCCAATGGCGAGTGAAAATTTAGCCCTGGCGAGTAGAAATTCAGTCCTGGTGGGTATGTTTGGCTTGCAGTGGAGAGTAACTTTTCAAGTCTGGCTAGTAGCAAAGGACTTCAAATTTTACGCCCTGCTTAATTATTTAGTTTTCCTATCAAATAAATCTGGAGCAATTTTGGGTTCATGGGGATTAGCAGTGACCGCTAAATTCCAGTTTTATTTGACACATTTTTTGTTTATAAACTTTTTAAAATCAGCGTACAACAAAGAACTTTTGTTTGAACTATAAGTACAACTGTACCACCTTACAGCTATAATGCTTTCTTACAGTATTGTTTCTGCAAGGAAGATGTATCTAGTTTTCAGAGGATTTGATTGAAGGTAGTTGGGGAAAGCATTAATCCACCAGCACACAAGTAGATTAAGAACACATAGGGTGCTAAGGCAAGGCAGTAACAAGGGGCCCACCATCAAATGTATATAAATGTGTATGTGTTTGTATGTGCATGCAAATGATCCTCCTAAACAACTTGTGGCCCTGATTCCCCATGACCTGAAAGGGAGATCAAAGGTACATCTGCCCCAGGGTACACCACGTTTGTCCCAATGCCCCTACAGTACTCTTAATGAAAATATGCAATTGGGTCTAAATCCCCAGTGGACATGTACTGTTAACCCCTTGAATGCTAAAAAAGTATCTACCTATTGCAAAGCAATGGATGGGAGACACAACTAAATATATCCATCTGTTGGCTTTCCCTTACCTCCTCTGTCTCCCAAATTCTTAAAAAAAAAAAAAGGTTCCTACATCTCCTGTGTTCTCATTATATTTTCTGTAGTGTAGTGTTTTATAACATGTCCCTGGTGCTACTTCTACTAATCTCATGGTTAAGGGAAAGCTGTTCCACTCATACTGATATACTTCCGGATGATAAATCTCAGAGCCATGGAAATGGTGAAGGCAGTTATTACGTGAGTAGGATAGGAAGAACTGGGGAGCATGTAATAAACCACTACACTACAAAAACAAATAAACAAACAAAAACAACTATCAAAACACAGGGGAAGTGTGAAACGCAGCCAGCTGCTGGGCTCCCTGGAAATCCTCAGTTAATCCACCCCTGCACCACCTCCACTTCATGTGGCTGCACGTCAGGGTATGTACTAGAGCATGGGTGTCCAATGTGCTGCCCGTGTGTCATACGTGGCCCACGTAACCCCAGAATGTGGCCCACTGAGATTATTTTTATTTATTTTTATTTTTAGTTAATTAATTAGCACACATTAAATAGTAGGCAGTAAGACCAACCCACTGCCTATCAGTACCATGGAGTTCAAGAACAGATGTTTAAATGGATGCTAAATCTCACTGCTGGGATATTTTTCACTTAACACATATTACAGCTCAAACGTTTCTTTTTTTTAATCAACACACCAACAGATGTCCAAAAAGCACATATTTTTTCATAATGCACTCTAAGGGAATGCTTGAGTCACTGACTGCAGATAGGGACAAATCACTAGCTTGCAGTTTAATGTAAAACAAAAAAGTTTAAACAGTAATAACTTTTGAATGAAAATTATCAGTGGGAGTCCCCTTGGTTACTCAACAGGAAAAGTATAAAATATGTATTTTTCATGAAAAAAGTTAAATATTTATTTAAAAAATGCACAGAGGAATGTAACACTGTGAATCATCCATCCTTATACGTTATACACATTTACATATCCTCTACTTGCTGGCATCTGTAATTCTCTGTTTTCTGAGGCCTAAAATCTAGTCTTCCCTTCTCCACGGCAGTCTACAGGATAATCTGTGCATGGGTTGCAATAAATTGACAACCTTTCTGAATGCAAGAACAGCTCTAATCACAGACAAATAACATTTTAGCTTTTATCTTTCAGTGCAAACAGCACAACATTAAATAAATGTTATCTGTTTAGGCCAATTTACATGTGTTTAAAAGGATGCTTAGGATTATATTTCAGGATATAACATATGAATAATTAATTTGTACATATGCTAGTCATAAGTATGTGATATTTATTGATAACCTATTTAAAGGAGCAGTAAACTATTTTTTTGAAAAAACGTATATTGTAGGGATTTTCCTATTGAGTAAAATAAGGGTACTCCCACTGCCAAGAGATTTATATTTCCAGATTTATTACAGTTTAAACCCATGTTTTTTCACATTAGCAGAGCCCTTTAGTGGTCAAATTCTAATTAGATTTCCTGTTAGATTCTAATGGAGAGGAAAGTCAGAAAAGTCAGAGACATACAGTTCTCCATAGAATGTGATAGAATCTGCCTGTCACTTCCTGTCAATTAGAACTATCAGGAAGTAAACACAGTAAATTCACTTCCTGATTATTTAAACTGCTATACATTTTGAATAAAACATCTGACAGCGATGAGAGTACCCTTGTTTTATTCATCAGGAAATGCTCTATAAAATATGTGTTTTCATAAAAAAAAGTTTACTGCTCCTTTAATTTTTTGGTGTTGGTGTTCCTTTAAGGGGAAAATGTTCAGAGCACAGCAATCAATTCCAGCTCCTGTTTCACTGTGGAATGATATTAACGCACCCACCCACTGACTACTGGGGAAATTATGTTTTTAACTTTATGGGGCTTGGCTAATTGCTAGTAAATGAATAGACTAGCTCATTGCCATATTAGGAAACACCCACTAAATATCTGCAGGACCATTTTAACAACAGAGAAATGTAATCAGCTGCCCAGTCCCCTCTGGGGAAAGAGCCCCTAGACAAAAAAAAGACAAAATTAAGGTTGGAAACCTCTGAATTTACCTCTCCCTAATGTTCTGAGTCAATTAAAACTGATCAATATGTAGATTCAGGAAAATTCAGTGTTCTGTGAAGACACTACCCAGGCAAAGCCTTTAAACTGTGTAAACACATTCTAATCTAGATAATGATGGCAAACTCAAAAATGAGTGAAGTTAGTAAAAACTTACAGTGGAACTATTATATACATATAATTGACCCCCAATTAATTGTTAGTACACTGGTATAATGTCATAATGTTTGTTAAGTGCCCGTATTATTTTCAATCATAACTTCGTATGGGACTTACAGCAACACGACAGCACAGACATCATGGTGAAGTGGGATCTGTGCGTCTGCGATGTCCGTTCCTGTCTGTACCGTACAGTACAATGCAACTCCCCCTTTGGCAAATAACCCATTAGTGACAAGACAGGGAGGTCAGTTGGGGTGGCGTCAATTATATGTACATGATAGTTCCACTTTAACCCTTTGACTGCCAGAGAGGTAGGCAATGCATTGCTCTGCAATGCGATGCATACCCCTCTGTCACTCAAAGGGTTAACCAGCCAATTTAACAGATGGAGAAAACAAGTTTAGCAATCAAGGGGTTATAATTATAACTAAAGAGGTTTCCAACACATTGCTTTGAAATATATTGCAGACTTCTCTATCAATCATAGAGTTAAGGGGACCCACTACTATTATACTTTCCCCAGGGCCCAGCACAGGCTTAAAACAGGCTTGAATCATTACATATAATAAGATTTTTCTATACTGTTTCCATACTGATGGATAAAGTTAATTTTATAAATGAGGAAGCCAGTATCTCCGTGTACTCTCTGTGGCTGATGTGCTTAGAGGTATTACAGCAATTGCATAGCAAACTAACTTCTCCACTGGCAACAGATAAAATTATCCTAAAATTCTTATTGACTTAAATTGAGCTTTTAACCTCCTGAGTGCAAGAGAGGATTTCAACACATTGCAAAACAATGTATTAGGGATCTATATTGCATCCATTGGGTTAAAAATCCCCGTTTAAATCAACTAACATTTTTTTGTCCTGTGATGTGTTTGGTTTGCCCCAAAATGAATCCAATACTTAATACACCAACCTACCTTTATCAAGCCAGCAATATACAAGTGAATGATGAAGTACATTTATATTCTAGAAGTGAGTAGTAACATATGCAGTTCATATTTGCTATCATCAGTTGGGCAGAAATTCACTTAGACATTAGGTCCAGTTAACCTTAATCTCTGTTTTAATGTACTGCAGGGAAAAAATTTTGATTGAAATATGCACCATAAGCTAATTCTCAACCTGGCTAAATATTCAGGCTCAGAAAGAATTGCAGACACCTTGTAAGTATATTGTGTGCCCTTTATCTGCTTTTGGATGTCACAGTGCAGGGAAGTTTACAGTTTTGGAAAGCATTAATCAGCATAACTGGAGAGGGGTCATGGGCTGAGAATGGGCATATCTAAATTAAGCGAATTGTGTCATGAAGTGGATGGGGCTAAATCAGTAGTTAATTCTAAAAACCGTAGTCTCCTGGGCAGATCTCCAGAGTTCCCAGGTGTGACGGTACCAGTGGACCCCCTGTCTGGGTGTCCCCGTCAGTCACTGCTTCCTTCAATCCTGAGCAAGACTGCTCTGCTGGAATCAGGGGCGGACTGACCATCAGGCAATTCGGTCACGGACCGAGGGCCCGCGACCGAAAGGGGCCCGCCGCCACCACCAATGAAAATATATTTTCTCCCGGCCCTCTCCCGTTTATTTGCCTGCCATAGGTGCCTGCTGCAGGTGCACCGCTCCATGATGTGGCTCCATGATGTCACTCCAAGGGCCCGGTCGCCTCCAGCGACCCCCTCGCCACACGCCTGCAGCAACTATGGACCGGCACTCTAGTAATACAGAGGGCTGGGAGATGACATCATCTCCCAGCGCTCTGCATTACTGAGAACCGTGCGCAGGAGCTTCAGGAGGCACAGATCACTCTCCTGATGATGCCAAGCCCCTAGACCACCAGGGACTCGAGGTAGGGGCATTATTATGAAGATATGTATGGGGGCAATGTGGAAGGGATATTGTGGAGATGGGGGCAATGTGAAGATTGAGGGGCATTGTGGAAAGGACATTGTGAAGATATGGGGGCAATGTGGAAGGGACATTGTGGAGATGGGGGCAATGTGAAAATTGAGGGGCAATGTGAAGATTGAGGGGTATTGTGGAAGGGACATTGTGAAGATATGGGGGCAATGTGGAAGGGACATTGTGGAGATGGGGGCAATGTGAAAATTGAGGGGCAATATGAAGGTTGAAGGGTATTGTGGAAAGGACATTGTGAAGATATGGGGGCAATGTGGAGATGGAGGGGCAATGTGGAGATGGAAGGGCAATGTGGAGATTGGAGATTGAGGGGCATTGTGGAAGGGACATTGTGAAGATTGAGGGGCAATGTGGAGATTGGAGATTGAGGGGCAATGTGGAGATTGAGGGACATTGTGGAAGGGGCAATGTGGAGATTGGTGATTGAGGGGCAATGTGGAGATTGAGGGGCAATGTGGAGATGGGGGCATTGTGGAAGGGGCAGGTACTGGATGTCATGGGGGGGATACTGCATGGCCTGGAGGGGGTTACTGCATGGTCTTGGGGGTACTGGATGGCCTAAGGGGGTACTGGAGCTAAGGGGGGTACTGGATGGCCTAGGGGGGTACTGGATGGCCTAGGAGGGTACTGGATGGCCTGGGGGGTACTGAATGGCCTGTGGGGTAATGGATGGCCTGGAGGGCGGTACTGGATGGCCTGGAGGGGGTACTGAATGGCCTGGAGGCCCTCAAGGCTATTCAGTACCCCCCAGGCCACCATACTTTTGCAAATTATATAGGGAACATTGTACTTGCTACAGGCACAGCCACCAGGCCAGACAGCCAGCACACCCTCAAACTATCCAGCCAGTAGCCAAGTAGCCTCCAGCCAACCGGCAAGAAGCTAGCCAGCAGTGTAAGGTTATTTTTTTTTTTAAACACAAGATTAACTTTATTAAAACAGGTTTACTTCTAAAATGGTGTAGAGTACCTTAATTTATGCAATGTGAATCTTCTGGATGGGAGAAGTGTGTGTGTGGGGGGGGTGGAGGGGGTGTGAACGGGGCTGAGGATGTAGTGGGAGTTGGGGCCAATGATGTCACAGAGAGGGGCCAATGATGTCATTGGGCAGGGGGCCCAGACCTCTTTTTGGACCGGGGCCCTGGGTCCTGTCAGTCCGCCCCTGGCTGGAATATCACAATTTTCCACAATCACCAGGCAGGACTAGTGTATTGCTTTAGAATCAGAACCATACTTTTCGGGCCTGACAGATCCTTAATCATAGGTAAAGCAGCCGGTGGTTTAAATACACAAACCTCACTAATACACCCAACTTCCTTAATGGTATATACACATATTTAAAACAAATACGATAAGAAGCCAGTAATGGAGATGCAATCTCCATACTGGTAATGGCATAATCTATAACCCCATAAAATGTGATATAACAAGTTATTAAAAGATTATATACATTATATTTGACCACAAAAATAGAACTAAGACAAAATAAAGCACCGAAGCAGAGATTCACAAATAGCAGACAATTAAAAGAATCTAGGGAGCAAAACTCAAAAACAATTTACCACTGGTTCACCAAAACCTCAGTAGAAAAGATTCAAGTCCCATTCTAAGTTGAGCCCCTTTGGAATCCTGGAATCCAGTTGATGTATCCAGAACATCTCCCTTCTACCCAAGCAATATACACTAGTACTGCCTCTTGGGTATCTGGATACTCTCTTGATCCCCTGGAAACCAAAGTGGGCCATATCAACTCCATGTGACAAGAAATGACTGGCCACTGGTTATCTGGAATCTCCATTTTCTATTGTGTTTAGGTGCTCCTTGATTCTGTCCTTCTATGGACGTATAGTATGTGCCACATAATGTCTGGAACTTTCCTTGCAAGTAATGAGATATACTACTCCTGAAGTGGAGCAGTTAATAAAACCAGAAATATTGTAGATTTTATTAGGTACTTTGCTAATAAAATTCTTGGAAACATTAGCATATTTACAGCATTTACATCTCCCACCACACCTGTACGAGCCTTTAGTGTCAAGCCATGTACCCATTTTTCTTCCATGGAACATACTGGGAAACAGGCTTCTGCCTAATGTGGGTGCCTTCCTACTGGTAAATCTGTATCCTTCTTCAAGGATCTCTTTTATAATTTCATCACCATACGGAATAGGTAGCAAACCTTTTATGATACTACAAACTTTACCATATTCTTGAATATATTCTGTAACAAAAGTCAAAGGTTGTTTAGTAGTAGACTTTTTCTTATTTTTATTAAACTTACAGCAGTTATTTTTGAATTAACTATTTATCAAAACATCCCATTTCATTTCCTCAACAACCAACCGGGCCTTACCAATTTGACCCTCTACATATCCCCTATGTCTAAGTCTGTTAGTCAAAAACCAGCTTGTCTATCATACAGTTGATTATTACTACATGTACATTTAAGATGATTGAATTGGCCTTTTGGAATGTTGTTGATGAGATGTTTGGGATGGCAACTATCTGCAAAGAACATTGCCTGCTGTTGGTTTTTGATATACATCCACAGTGATCTTACCTGTACTATTTTCTCCCTTTAGAGCCAGATCTAAAAACTCTGTGGATGTACAATTCAACATATGGGTGAATTTTAAGCCACATTCATTGGAACTCAGATATTTAATAAAATCCCCAGCCTGTGTTTCATTCCCATACCAAATAAATATCAAGTTATTGATCTATATGTAAAAAGAAACTATAAATTGTCTGGGGTTAGTACCTCCAAAGATGTGGAGCCACTCCCGCCAACTAGCAAACAAGCTGGCAAAGGATGGGGCAACTTTGCACCTATTTCCGCTCCACAATAAAGGATGATGATCCCTCTCCTCCTGGGTTGGATACAGTTTGTCAAGGTCCCACCTATCACACCACACCAGCACCCCCCACCACCACCAACACCATACATATCTACCACATTGCAGGTTGTACTTTATTTTTTTATCACTTGACATCATCATGAATATGTGCCAGTGTCCCTTAAGCAGGAAATTAGTGTTGTGGGTAAAAGTCAGATGCACTCTGCGTGCTAACACATTTTTCAAGGTACATGTTGCTGTATGACTCACAGCTTTGACTTTTCTCCACTACAGCCCTCAGATGAAGTGATATTATGCTGGGAAATGTTGCACCATAGGAAACATAAGCAAAAAATGTGTTGGAATAGGAGAAAAATGTGTTGGAATAGGAGAAAATGTGTTAGAATAGGAGAAAAAAATGTGTTGGAATTGGCAAAAAATTTGCTGTAATACGCAAAAGGAAGAAAATTTTGCATTGGAGAAAAGGAGAAAACTTTTGAGAAAAAAGGGAAGTATTGTCCATTTTTCAAGAAAAGTCATGAGAGAAATTTTTCTCACATTTCACCCGCCCCTAATAAAGAGGCAGGATTAAACTGTCACTGCAACAGGTTGGATGGGTGGGTTGGTGGGTGTAACAGATCACTACCAAAAGCCCCTAACAATTTGGCATTGTAGGTAAGTGTCTAGTCTGCTTACACCTAAATCTAACCCTGATTGCAAAGTCGGCGCATCGTGGTCACTTAGGACCACGGAGCATTTTTTTTTTTTTTTTAGATTCCAGTTCCGGACTCCCCGAACGGCGTGCAGCCGCAGGGGGAGCCCGGAATTCCATGACGGTCATAATACGTCATGGGTCGTTAACTCGGATCGACCCATGACGTACAATGACCATCAAGGGTCGTTAAGGGATTAATAGGTATTTATACTGACTAGCGGGCCAGTTTTATAGACTGCATTGTTTGTGGATCAGTTACACTGTGAACTTCAAACTGTGTGACTCACAAAGTATCTTTATTATAAACTATGTTGATCTGATCTATACAGCTTCCCTGTTGATTTTAACCCTTTGAGTGCCAGAGGGGTACGCAATGCATTGCTTTGCAATGTGTTGCGTACCCCTCTGGCACTCAAAGGGTTAAGCTCTGTTATTAAGTTGTATACAATAAACTCTGTTTTTTTTATATATTTTTGTCTCTGAGGGTAAAGCTAAATTTATTCTGAGCTCTGTGTTTAAAACAGTGCATTTTGATGCAAGCAATGATGCAAGCAAAAGATTAGTAAATGAGCAGAAAATTAATTGCACCATAGGCACCAAAGAAAAACTATAATTGATACAAATGGGAGCCTTGGTACATAAGGTGCAGTAAGTTTGCCCCTCATTTACTAAAATGTTTGCCTGGATGTATAAACCCTTTCTTTATTGTAATCAAAGTTAGTCTGTTCTATAATTTGCAAGCTCTGATGTTTTAGGTGATTTAGTCTTTATCTGTTGATTGCTCTCTGTTTTTTCAACTTTTACTGTTGACTCTGCTCATTTGTTTCATAGATTGCAATCTTGGGGAGCTCACATTTCCATTTTTATAATAATCTCTTTGTTTAAGTGAGTGTCTGTACTGGAAACTCAGTTTTCCAAAAGGCAAGCATTAGGTTAGTTTCACTGCTGATTTCAAGCTCTAAAATTCAGTCTGCATCGTTGTTAAGCAAATTTTAGTTTTTACCCTATACATACAACATCCAAGGGTTATTTTTGCCTGTTGATTGCAATCTCAGTGATTCTGTCTGTACACTCTCTTATTCTTCTCTATACAGGGCTGGTGCAAGGATGTTTGTCACCCTAGACAAAACCTCATTTTGCACCCCTTGGTTCTGCCCCCTGTGCTCTACCCCTGTATACCTCACCCACTTATACCCAACCTCTTTTAATGATTGTCACCTTAGCACCAAATTTTCCAAAATCACTTTGCAACAAACCAAAACTACACCACTGATAATACATATAATACAGATCTGACCTCTAGTTTTCAGCCTATTCAGAAGAAGTTTTACTCTTTGACTCATTAGCTGAGTTTGTACATGGGGACAGACAGGTCTGTACAGGGGGACAGTCAGGTCTGTATACAGGGCAGTTACGTCGGTAGAGGGGCAGTTACATATGAGCAGGGAGCCCTCCCCCCCTCTCTCTGGGCCTTTTGTAGAAGTTGTGATCACTTCCTACTTAATTCTGCGCTGTACTGAAGTCTCAGACCTGCGCTAGGAGGCACCTTGCGGTGGGTATCAATTCCCTGCCCCTGACACACACCAGCCTTCCAGCCACCATTGATAGTAAGGGGACTGGGGCAATAAGATGTGAAGCCAAATTAGCAGAATTCCTTGCCCCAGAGGGCTGATAAATCCATTGACTGATCTCTCCACGTAGAGGGACACATGTCCCCAATGTACAGAAAGCTGGACATTTTATCGAATATTGTGTCTCATGTCCCCGGATCCAGGAATGTGGGTCCCCCAGAGGGTACGGGAGGTATGTCTTGCTCCCCCCACCAGCACAATATGGCCTGGCATCGGGACTTTCTCTCCTCATGATGAAGGGTGCCAGCAACTCTCCAGGAGGCTAAATACCACAAGCACAGTAAAGGGTAAATGTTACTGGGGGTAAAGGCCAAATGTCTTCAAGAGAAAGAGTAGTAAATGCCACCAGTGCTGGAGAAGGGGTAAATGCCAAAAGCACAGAAAGTTACATGCCACCAGATGGGATGTGCTGTCCACACAGTAGAGGATAATGTCACAGCAGGAGACATGAGGGGCAAATGCCACCAGCAGGGCACTGGGCACCCTGTTCAGGGAAGTTCCCTGTTACTGACTCCTGTCCTGGAGCAGCTGCTCAGGGTCAGATTCCTTCTTAATTTTAGGCTCATAAACAACATGTACATTGAGTAATAAATGGGAAAAAAAATTACACCATGTGGGGTGCACACATATTCTTTTTGCAGGATGCTTCATTTAGAGGCCCGTATTTAAATCCCAAGCGCCCCTAGGAAAGGAACTCGAGGTGATCTGAGCTTTGCCCATGGCCACACCCCACTATTCACATAACCCCAGCCCCATAAACTGTTACCTGGCACTGAAATACCCTTAACCTAAAACAAGCAAAGACAGAAAAATTTTAACCTCATTGGATGCTAGAGATATCTCCAATTAGAGATATCTCTAGCATCCAAGTGGTTAAACAATAACCAATAAAGGATATATAAACTGGTTTGGGTTATTGAGACTGCTCTGGCCACAACCACAATTCAGAATGTAGGTGTGGCCAGCACCTCAAAAAGCTCCAGGTAGCTGCCTACTCTGCCTGTTGGGAAATCCAGTCTGTTCACATACAACACGTATATTAAGTTCAGTTTATTAGAGGGATATCCTGGAAAACTGTAGTGCTATATAAAATGTAACTTTCTAAATAATAATTAGCAATCCAGCTGCATAGTCAGTTGATTTACTTTACTTTTTATTTGTTCATTGTATATAGTAATTTGATTTTAGTTTCAAAAGTAAAATGCTGTTTTCTACCTTTTGTATTGAGGAAAATATATACAGAGAGTTGGCTATTTGCAATCTTCTGATCTTCCTATTCTTGTACATTTAGATCAAAAATAATACATACTGTTCTTTAATCCTTGAGTAGTTTTTGTAAGAACCTGTGAATTGTGTGGTGTAGCATCACATTAGCCCTGCTTTCTGAGGCCATATGCCAGGTTTTAAGCAGGGCATAGCCGTTATCTTATATATTCAATTTCAGAATGCAATTTTAGATAACAAAATTCACGCAGCTAAAATTGAAATGCTGATATTTTATCTAAATATTAGTTATATCTGGGTCATGTACTGAGTCCATATTCTGTCATTTCCTTTGTATTTTATCTCGTTAAAAAATCCTGCATCACCTCAGATGGTTTAATTTTGAGAACATTTATCAGTACCTGAAGACTGGCTTTTATTACTTTGCAAGTGATCCATTTTTTTGTAGGAAGAGTCTTCTTGAAATAAACATCTTGAGGCTGATGTACTAAGAAGAGGGGCAACAATTCTGGAGAACACCAGCCACACTACAGGGGAAAAATAAAAGGGTATTTAAACTGTTCATTGCCAAAGAGATATGAACCGCATTGCAAAGCAATGCGTTGTGCACCCTTCTGGCACTCAAAGGGTTAGCTTTTGACTGATAATGTTGTTTTGCAATGCATTGGAGGCCTCTCTGTCATACAAGTGGATAATAGACCCATTTAAATAAACTAAAATGTATATCTGTCCCCTATAGTGAAGATGGTTTGCCCCAGAATTGATTTAGTTCTTCTTAGTACATCACTTTCCTTAAGTATTTTTATAACAAAAAAAGTCAGCAGAATCAGTTGGTGCACCAATCCACCATCGCATTTCTGCTGGCATTAGCCTTCTATGCCAGCGGCTGCACCTATGGGGGGTGCATTAAGACAGGGGTTCCAAACACTATCCTCTAGAAGTCGAATAGGCTATGTCTTTAGGATTTCTTTGTTTGAATGCAGGTAGGTTAATCAGAGTCTCAGATAGTTAATTAACTCACCTCTGCACAAGCACGGAAATCGCAAAGACATGGCCTGTTATGCATCCCTCAGGACTGGGTTGGTAAAATGGAGTAATGTTATACTATTTCTCCTGTGCTTTAATACAGGGTATTAAACAAGTGGCAAAGGAAGAGAATGCCATGAATAGCCCATACTCGTCTCCACAGCCATCACCTTGGTGCAATAGGTGTTAAGGTGAGAATGTCTAATATATCTGTTTCAGGGCAACAATAAGGAGAATGCCCAAACCCATCAGCTCAGCTCCACTGCTCCGCGCCAGCACCAGCAACTGCACTTAGAAGTATGCAGTAAAGCATTGTGGTGTGCACATTCCACCATATTTATGACTTTAACCCTTTGAGTGCCAACCTCTTAATTTTCACATGGTTGACAAAGTTGGTCTGCTCAGCCAACCTCATGAAAATTATGATTCTCTCTTAGAAGCTTCTCCCTGCACTACTGATGCAGAGATAAGATAACTGCCCTTCACATAGGGAAGAAGGTTCCTTACCCATCAGGGCAAGTATGATGATCTCCTGATACTCCACTATGTCCATCTGAAAAAGCAAATCAGACCTTGTGGTGGGAGGGGGCATTTGGACCCCTCCTAATGCCCCCTGCCACTGATTGCCTATGCAGTAGGATAGGTTATCATTGCTATGACTAGGAAGGTGATCACTGCCTTCCCTTACCTCATAGTTATCCTCTATTAACTTCTGGGTTGAGTAGGAGGACCTTCAAGGCAGGCTCACACGATACAAGTGGGTCCTGAAGGTCCTTCTGCTCAACTCAAAAGTTAATGGAATGCCAGATTGAGTATGATGAGACAGCGATCACCTTCCTGGTTGCAGCACTGATAGTCTATCCTCACAGATAGGCGATCAATTCAGGTGGTGGCATCAGGAGTGGTTTCGATGCCCCCTCTCATGAGGTCTGATTTGGTTAAAATAAATGTAAAAAATAATAAATAAATATTAAATACATTTACATCCCTGTGTAGGCGCAGATACCCAACATACACCCTAGTCTTGTTCCCCTTCTCACTGGTAGCCACAGATTTGCGCAAACACTTTGGCCCCAGCCTTGCTCCCCTGCACACTGGTAACTACCAATTCCCCATATACAGTGTCTGGCTCCCCAGCCTTGTTCCTCTTCCCACTGGTAATCACAGATTCCCCACATACACTATCTGCCCCCCCTACCTTCCTCTTCTACCCACTGCTAGACACCAATTCCCCACACATACTGTCTAACCCCAGTCTTGTTGCCCTGCCCACTGGTAGCCACATATTCCCTACATATGTTCTCTGACCCTTTCCCCTGGCTCAACTGCCCAGTGGTAGCTCCGGTTCCCCCATATACACTGTTGTTTTCACTGGTAATCACATTGTTCCACATGTGTGATCCCCCTTTGATTGGTTCCACTGGTATCACACAGACCCACATACACTGCCAAAACCTAGACTGGTTCTACTGCTCCCAGGTAGCCGCAGGTACACCACATATATGGTTTGACCCTCCAGCCTGGTTTCACTGGTAGTCATGGGGTCCCATATACACTGTGATTTCCCCCAAGTTCCACTGGCTGTCACACAGCTCCAAGTTCACTGTTAGTCCTCAGATTGGTTCAACTGCCCCCTGGTAGCCACATATACCATCACATCCACTGTCCTACCCCTAGCCTGCTTTCACTGATAGTCACAGTGTCCCACATACAATGTTTATATTGTATAGAAATGTTTATATTGTATGTTCCATACAGTGGTTGCTATATACATTTTGTACTGCAATTTTACATTGGACAAGATACATTAAAGTAATTAGATATTAGATCAGCCTTTATAGAGGATATGCATATATCAACAAAAAGGAAAAGAAAGAGGGTGCCTACAGTTGTAATATGTCAACAATCACTACAGTTGAATAGAAAATAAATAGTTGCACTCACAATTATGTTGGTCAGAGTAACATCCCTGACATAACCAGCATGTGGAGATAACATCCTGTCTCCACACAGGACCCCAGGTCTTCAGGAGAAAAAGAGCTGCTCATTTTTGTAAGCAAGAATTAATACATTTTTAACACTCAAATTATAAATTACATTATATAAGATACAATCCAAATATCTTAAAATGGCCCATTGATGCATTTTAGGTTTGAAACACCTCTTTATCAAAGCTTCTGGCCACAAATAAAAACTACATCAAACATGATGTCGTTTTTAGTTGTGGCCATAAGCTTTGATAAAGTGGTGTTTTAGCTGCAAAGCACATCAGCAGGCCATTTTAAACTATTTGGATTGTATTTTAAATAATCTGTAAAATTTATAATTTGGATATTAAAAATGTATTAACTATAACACAAAAATTGGATCAGCTTCTTCTTCCTGGAGACCTGGGGCCCTGAGTGGAGACAGGGTTATTTCCCTACATGTGAATTATGTCAAGGATATTACTCTGATTACATAATTTTGAATCCAAGTTTTATTTTCTATTTACTGGACTGATTGTCGACATTACACTATTGGGCACCCTCTTTATTTTTCTTATTTTTGTATATGCATATTCTGACCTTGGTGGGAGACAAGTGTTTGGAGGTGCTGCCCTAATACTAAGATTCTGAAAGAAGAGGTTCTATCATCATTACAAGTGTATTCGTGTGGTGTTCGTGTGACTTGTAGATTCCACACAAGGGGCGTTCACCCTTTTCTCTGTTTTTTGTGTTTTATAGAGGATACTTTTCTACTGGACAAAGAATTTACTAAGTAACAAAATCAGGGCCTGATTTACTTCTCACTTCCTACGGGCAAGGTTGCCCATGAATCCATGACCTCTTCCATGGCCACACCCTCATCACATGACCTTACATCTAATTCCAACCACTGTTGACTGCACATAAAATTATTATCCTACAAATAGAAAAAGTTATTTGAGTCCCAGTGGGGTTGCTTTGTTATGCATTGTCTACCCCTTTTGCACGCAAAGGGTTAAACCTTTTTTGATAGCGAGGTATCCTCATTGCATCACAATACACTAGACACTTCCCTATCACCCATTGGTTAAAAGCTTTCCAGTAATGAGGCATTAGAAATTGATATGTAATTAATACAAATTGTTACATAAACCAGCCACTATAAGCAAGGAATGTCATCTGGCTATTAAGTTACCCAGATTGGCACCCAATGCTCTATAATGTGTAATTATTTTAATTACTTAGGTGTAAATAAGAATCTCTAGCTGTGTACTGAGTATCATGATGGAGCCATTGTAAAATATTTCATATTGATTATAATGTGAGTATGCTTATATAAGAAGAAAATAAGCATATCTACAACAATACATACCTCTTGGTAAAGCCATCCATAGAGGGAACATTTTTAAATGCCCTGCAGCTCTGCACCTTCCCTCATCATCCTTACTGCAGCCTATGGTTGTCACCTATCTGTTTTTCTACCTTCTGTCTGGGCTTCACTGGTCCTGAACACAGATAGTGGCTAGACGCTAGTAGGCTAAAGGACCTTTGCTGATACCACCAGTATACCTGGGGACTCTCTGGATCTGCCCTGGAGACTCCAATTCTTTTTAGTTTTTTACCTGACCTCTGGGATGGGGGGATTCTCTTGGTAAGTGAGTACCTTGGTAACCCTGCCCACTCACATACATTCTACCCCACCACACATACACACACACATTACTTGTCTTTTCCAGACAAACCTTGCCATTTTTTAATCCAGCCATACACACTTCCATTAATCACCACTTACATAGAGTAATTTAGCCACTCTGACCCCCAACTTCAGTTCTTATTTTGGGGGCTGTGGACACCAAGGTTCCCAGGTATGATCACGAGTCAGCCATGTGACCATAGTTTGTAGGGAGGGGCACAATAAGAGACAAGGAGCTAAAGGCTGAGTAGAGCAGGAATGGAAGGTGAAGAGGTGGATGTGGGTGCAGGTCAGAGCAGATCTTTTTTATTTTTTTTTAATCTCAAACACTATGGTACTTGTGCAAATGGATGTGTGGTAGAGATGTACATATTGTTACATTCTTTAATGCCACTGGGGCTGATGTACTAAGAAATTGGTGCAATTCTGGTGCAAACCATTGGAAACAAATACAAATTCCCCAGATTCCCTTTGATGTAAAAGGGGCTTTTAATCCTTTGAATACTAGAGTGCTCTCCAGTGCATTACAAAGCAATGCACTGGACACCTGTTCATGACACACCAACATGCCCCTGCACCCTGGTTGAGAACCACTATTATAACTGAACAACCATTTGCAATTTTACTTTTGTCTATTATTGGCAATCCTAAATTGCCAAATTTGGGATACACAGAGACAGTAATATAAAGGCAAGAGATGGAAAAAGGCTTTAAAAATGTTTTCCCATTACTAATTCCATTATTCTACAACTAGTTGAACAGCCCGTTACACGAGCCACAGTGCCACTGCCAGCCGGTTGCAGGGCAGTCATGCGCAGTAGAGACTGCCCGCGCCATGGCTGATACAGAGCTGGACGCTCCTTCAGAGTGCCCAGCTCTGTATCAGCCGCGGCGCGGCCAGTCTCTACTGCGCATGACTGCAGCACGCACAGCAGTGTCTACTGCTCATGTTGCAGCGTTACACATGATTTAGCAAATTATTATATAGGATGGAATCTCAGGCATAATGGAAGCATGTGGTCCTTCCCAAATACTGTTTGCAAAAGCCGAGCACTCTCACAATGTATAATGAATAAAAGTTACTTCTATTTAGAACATATTAAAGGGATAGTAATACTTCGTTTTAACTTTATTTTATCTTGTAGGCATTAAAAAAACATGAAGAATGATATAAGTCTTATCTCTCAAACCTTTATGGTTTATGAGATATTCACAAGCAAAGTTTCCCCCTCCAGCCCCTTTTACCTACTGTAAACAATCTCTTCTCAGATGTGGAATGCAGTCCATAGACCAGACAGATAACAGAAGGGGACACTCTTATTCCTATGAAAACAATGAAATTCCTGCCCCCCTTGACAAGCTTTTCAGGTTTTTCCCTTATCTTAATTGAAGATTATCCCTCTCTGCAGTCTACCTGGGCAGCTCCCTTCTGCCCTGGCTGAAAAGTGTTACATCAGTAAAAGGGGAGGGAGGGGGACACTTTGCTTGTGAATATCTCTTAAACCATAAAGGTTTGAGAGATAAGACTTATATCATTCTTCATGTTTTTTTAATGCCTACAAAATAAAATAAAGTTAAAACGAAGTATTATTATCCCTTTAAAGGGATAGTAATGTTTCATAATAAAAGCAGCTCTAATTAATCATCATGGTATTTGTGCCTTGGAGAGTGTTATTTGAATTCTGTCAGAGTTGTAGTTCAAGAGTAATTGAATGATAAAGTATCCTCCTCCCACCCCTTTTACTAATATAACACTGCTCACCTAAGAGCAGCAGGGAGTGTCCAAGTAGATTGCACAGAGGGACAATCATCAATTAAGATAAGGGAAAAAACTGAAAAAACTGTCAAGGGGGGCAGGGTTTTCATTGTTCTCACAGCAGAATATTGACCCTTGATGTAAGCTGTCTGATCTATGGACTGAATTCCACATCGGAGGAATGGGGGCTTACACTAGGTAAAAGGGGTGGGAGCGGGAAAATTTATCGTTCAATTACTCTTGAACTACAACTCTGACAGTATTGAAATAACACTCTCTATGACTCATTTGCTATGAAGATTAATTGGAGCTGATGTTTTTGTGGAACATTACTATCACATTAAAAAGGTGCTTTTGCAAAAAGTACATATTCGCACACGCTCAAGCCAGCAAGCACCTCAGTATATCATTGGCAAGTGCGGCAGCTCTTTGGGAAATAAATACCTTCCCAAATACCGGCCCGTTTACTTTTTGCTCCAGTCATTAAAGGGAATCGTTCATGAAAAAACAAGTTTTAGTTATTTTAATAAACATACTGAAATAATGGCAATAGTATTAGTATTTTGCTGCATTTTGTAGTTTTTGCAGAAGATCTTATAATTTGTGGGACTTAGGCTTTTATGTAAATTGCTTTTTATCTCTCGCCCCCCCCCCCCCCCAAACACACACACCTAGCCAATGTAAATCTTTCAGGTGGGAGTGTAGGATTATTTTATCAGTGTTTTAGGGTCTATGAGAGGTGTGGTTTAAATGACTCCTTCTACACTAGACTTTGCAGGAGAACAAAGTGCAGGGGGGAAACAATTGTACATATAAAACTGAATAAAAAGATTTTGTAACAAAAGTGATAAAATAACGTGACTAGATTGAGCACAGATATTGAACTGTGTTGTATTAGAATTCAATACATCATCAGTTTCCTATAATGAAGTTAATCTCTTTAAAATACTTCCCATTGATTAAAACTATGCATTATAGGTATCAGAAAGCATCACAAATCAATAAGGATTGTTATTTGTCCCCTGTGGTGCAGATGGTTTACTCCAGAATTACTCAAGTACATCATCCTCCCTTTCTTCTTGATTTAAGCATGTTTAGATATGATTACACTAGATGGATACATATTCTGACCCTCCAAATAAGCATTTGTAGCCACTGCAGGGTTGCACAATGTAGCCTGGCGTTAAAGTCTAAGTCAGGGATAGCCAGCCCTAGTCCCCAAGAGCTACCAACAGTCCATGTTTTCAGGATATCCATGTTTCATCAAAGGTGAATTATCAGTGGCTCAGTCACTTTAACTGATCCATCTGTGTCCAACTGGGATTTCTGGAAAACATGCACTGTTGGTAACTCTTGAAGACCAGGGCTGGCTACCTCTGGTCGTCTAAGTTTTCACCAATAGAAGCAAACTCAAGATCTTGTGATAATTGTCCTTTAAAGGGATAGTAACACTTAAAATGTAAAAAAAATATGTTGTAGGGTTTATCCCCCTGAGTAAAACAAGAGTACCCCCACTGCTGAAAGGTGTTTCATTCAAAAGTTATTAATTTTCAAAGCTGAATTTTTTAGGTGCAATATCACAGTGACCTGAAATTGTACAGTGGCGCTGTTGCTACACCATTCTATGGAGATTTATGGTCCCGGGACCAGAGCTGTCCATAGGATCGTGTAGCAACAGCACCACTGTACAATTTCAGGCCACTGTGATATTGCACCTAAAAAATTCAACTTTGAAAATTAATAACTTTTGAATGAAACACCTTTCAGCCGTGGGAGTACTCTTGTTTTACTCAGGGGGATAAACCCTACAACATATTTTTTTTTACATTTTAAGTATTACTATCCCTTTAAACCTGCAAAGCAATGCATTGTTCACCCCCTGGTCCTTATGGGGTTAAGACACTTATTTACCTTAAAACAGAGACCTAAAGTGAGTCGGTGATCCAGTGATCCTGATATAACAGTGAAGGGCACACTGATATCATCAGGCACATTTATTATTAGTGCCAATCTCCTGATGATATTCTTGGTTCTCTTCTGTTATATTGATCCAGATTATCTAACAGGGGGTTCCGAGCACATGACAGGAAGCAGCACCAGGCTTTGTCATTGTCAGTGATGCATTTCAGAACTGAGTTGGAGGCTTCTTTGTTATTCGAAACAATATGCATTTGCCAACACCCCAAAAGCCAACCCATTAATTTAGGATATACCCAGAGAAGTTTGCTCTAATAACCAATACCACAATCAACACAATAACACCCCAGTACTAGCAATAAGCAATAATAATTAATAACAAACAACATTATAATAAGAACAATACACTGTATATTATCAGATATATTCTAGCTAAACACCTAGTAATATTAACTAGACAATTACTTACTGCAGTGCAAATTAACACAATGTGCAACAATATATAACAACATATACCAATACAGACACTATACGTTGGTTACTAGGGTGTTTTTCCTAGAAATATTATAGATAGTATAGAAATAGAGAGATACAGTTTCTGTACTCATCTATCCTGGAACAATGAGGATGGTGCAGCAGGAAAAAGGCAGGCCAGGATCCTGGAACAGTTCATGGGCCTACACACCACATAGAGGCCTGGCTGGATTTTTTGGGCCTACATCTGCCAGGCTGGCTGGTCCCCTCTACCCCCCATCCATAGCTCAACTCCTTCACTCCAAGACTGTTCTCCCTAGCTCAGGGTATGGGATAAAATAACCAATTCTCCCCCCTCAGTAGTTTCCCTATTCTCTCCTCCTATGATCAACCCACTCTCTGTTCATTTCCTGCCTTTTGAAATCTATGCCTTCCTAAAACTGGAATAACTGCTTTTCTACTCTTTTCTGGCCTGCAAGAGTAAATTTCAAATACAGGAAATTAACCCTTCCAGTGCTGACAAACTGACATTAAATCCAGGAAATAGCTGCTTAAGTGGTGAACATAAAAAAGGTCTATAACTTTAGTGAATTATGGTTGCAAAAGCACAAGTCAAAATGTTACTCATTTTTCATGTCCATAATATAGGGCCACAGCCACCAAAGGATAGCTTCATGGCTACCATCCTTGCTACGGGAACATCAGGGTACTTTCTGTGGCTGCAACTGCCACAGCTTGGCTTTAAAGCCCACAACTGGAAGGGGGACCTGGCCACTTCAGTGCCCACTCACCTTAACTCTTCTGGTGAGGGCACACACCAGTCCCAGCTGCCCCAGTACTCCTTTAGCAAGCACATAGGACAGTCAGACTCAGACTGGCCCCAGGCCTCCCTCCATTTTAGTGAGGCCCTCTCCCCTGATCCATTCCCATCTTTCTCCTCCCTCAGTTTCTCTCTTAGACTTCCTTTTCCCAACTCCTATAGGATCTGATGTCACAGGTACCATTTACAAGGTCTATTTTGCTTAGCCTGATGTAAGGGGGAAGGGACACACATTCCACTCACAGATTTGTTCCCCCCCCTCTATCTGCCCAGTGACCCACAGCTGGCTATCTGATAACACAATTTCTTTGGTTAGCTAGACTCCATGGCAGCATCCCTCTGTACTTCAAACATACACACTGACTAACCCATTCAATGCTGGTAAATGGCCAACACTCTCTAATACACGGGGGTCATTAATGTCTTGAAGAATGGGAACACATGTGAAAACAATGGAGATCACTGAAAACAGACAGGGTTCATTCTCAGGATGGCAACCATTCTGTCACAGGGTTAAAATCCCAAGTGAAATCAATGGGGATTTTTAGTTCTTCACTATAGTGCAATAGGTTTGTCCCTGAATCTTTCCATTTGTCTATTGAACGCACTGCCCTCTCTGTTATGAAGCATTGTAAAACTGCATTTTTTTGAGGAATCACATAGAAATTATCCCCCAAAAAAGTGAAAAAGCCATTATGACATAAATAAAGAAGAGGGGGGAAAAAGTAAAAGGATAACCAAGGTTCACAGTCCAACTAAAATCATTGTTTATGCTAGTTTCACCTTTGAAATCTCAATGCTATATTTCCTACTTATTTTAGATTCTGTTCAAATTCCATAGAAATCTTGACATAAATCAGATTCACTGCAGCGATAGCCAGCAGCAGTCCTTTCAATGAACTTCCTCTGCCCATCACTACCTATTATTGGCCAGGCAGGGGTTAGCATCTAGTTGAGATGTGCAGACAGCACGCCTGGCTCCACTGACTCTCCATGCTGTGCCACAGAGATCAGCATTTCCACATGCCAGACTACAGTCAGAAATGAGATAAAGAACACTGAAAAAAGACTTAGATTTTCTGGGAAGTATTACCATGTTTAATATAAAGAAAGGTGTATCCTGTTATACTTCAGTGCCACACTATTCTCTGGGATATGTAGTAAATTAATGATGTTTTGTTGCATGCACAAATGTGTGATTCTGCAGTAGAGACTTAATGGTCTTGAAAGCTTGTACTCTAAAGCTGCTTGGTTAGCTAATAAAGGTATCACTTTTACTCTACCAATCTCCTGCTTCATCCACTGCTAACACGGTACAACCTTTTCTGTAACCATATATGTCAGACATATGATGGCTATAGAGATGAGTGAAAATTCAGTTATCAGATTGATTTGCAGGATGCAAATAAATGTAGTCATGATCAAATCAGTTTGGAATGAATATTCTATGGATGAGGGAAATGAATCTATAAGTTCTGAATTGGTGCAATGCAGACCATTTCATAAGACACAAACCAAGTCATAATAAACACGTATTTCATTTCTTGTTTCTTTAGCCATTTTAACCAGTCAGATTGCCAAAGAAGCAATCCTGCAATTGAAAAACTAAAAAAAGCATAAAAGATAGGTTTATCGTCAGATGTCTATCAAATCATTTCCAATGTGGGACACACATCTGAACTCGGCAGGGGAAACTTCTTTGGTGGGTTAATGGGTAGACAGGACTGCTGGGTAACTCAACCATTTCACTGTTCTATTCTCAGTCTTCATATCTCTTTCTCACTTACACTCTCCATTCCCTCCTCTATTTCTCCCATTTTCCAAAGATACCTCTTCATCACTCTCCCATATGCTGTCCAGCACTCCTGTCCCTTTATTTTCCACTTTCACTAGTGCTCCCACTCCCACCCTTCTCATATGCACTTCCTGCACTCACTTTGTCACTCTCTCTCCCTCTCACCGTCCATACAAGATATGTTTAAAATAAATTCTGACTGATCCGAAATTCACTCTGAGTTCTATGAATTGATCCTCGAAATCAATTGCCAATGTTTCACTCATTGGTTGAATCTACTGGGAGGGGAAATAATAAGAGAGAGAGAAAGAGAGAGAGAACTCTAGCAGTCCTGTCTTGTTCATGGAATAGAAATAGTAAATCATCCATGCAGTTCTCCTACCTTGTTCAGATTAGTAGTGAGCCTGACTCAAACTTACCTAAGGGTATACAAGCCTGCTCCTTTTTGTTTTATAGAGGACATCATATGACCTCTATTCCTACAATCCGATTGCCTAAAATTGCAAACAAACCAAACACAGGAAACGCATTTTTCATAAAGCCTGTTTCTGGTCATAATAATCCCAAATTTGTTTGCTCATCCCTGTTGGTAACTTGGTTCCCAACTTTTTTTTAGGTTATGACATATATGGAGGAAAACTAACTTCTGTGGCAATCTAACTCCTGGCATTTATTTTAAAATAGTGAAAAACTAAAATGAAAAGATTTGCTTATAACTGGCATACATATTTGTAGTAAGATAGGCATTTCAAGATTTGTTTAGCGGAGGTTTAGAAATAAGAATAGTATAATCAATCAAGAATACAGCAGGCAAATCGCAATTCTTTGGAGACCACTCTAGTATTCAAGGCATTAAAAGTTATATTTATACCAAATGGAATGTTTATTTGTCCCCTATGATAAAGTTGGTTTGCCTCAGAATTGAACTATTCCATTTTTATACATATTGACCACTTGACACTGCATTCCAGACACATGTACTTTACCAGACCATTACGCCAGGAAGAAACAGCCCATGAAAGCACTTGTAATTGATCTCTAGCCTCCAGAGATATATTTTTTAATGTTGATGTATTTGCCTCCTCAGCCCTAAATGATGGCTCTTGTTTAATGATTCCTAAGGAAAGGAAATGCACGCAGCATTTCAACAAGTGAGAACTTAATTCAAAGTCGAAACAGTCTTTGGAACACTGGCAGTAGTAGATAAATGAGTAATATTTTGTTTGCCTGCTGTGGAGTCAGTGAAATGTCTGACAGGAAATACCATCTTTTCTTACCGAGCTACAGAAACATGTCTGAGATTTCAAGTGAAAGCGTTCATTCACAGACAAAAATCAATCTACTAGGTCTTTTGTCTCTTCCCCCAGAAGCCCGATATCTTGTCTGTAACACAGTCTGCAAAATATTTGTCTTTAATCTTGACATTTAATAAAAGAACATTTTCTTTTTAACACCATACATATTTTCTATTTCTGCATAAAAATATATAAACTAGCAAGGTAAATCAGTTTTAAGAGATAACAGAACAGTTTGTATACAATAAACCATAAAACATTTTTATTGTTGTTTATACTTTGGAACACTTAAAGGAGAACTAACACCTGATAATAAACATCACTTAACTACTACCGACTACAATTCTGATGAATTGTGTCCTTATGACTCTGTTCAAGGGATAACATCTTCTTCATTCTGTCCTGGATGTCAAGACCATGGAGGCAGACATGACAGTTGCTGGCAGGACCCCAGAACTCTTAACTCTTTAATGTTTAAACCCTTTAACCCTTTGAGTGCCAGAGGGGTATGCGGGTATGCAATGCATTGGTCATTATAGGGTTAAGTAGGCTCATGCAACAAAGTACCAGCAACTGTCATGTCTGTCTCTATGGGCATCAGATTCAGGACTGACTTACTATGTGTTCTCTTTAACAACTAACAATGCTAATTAGGACTTTTTGGTCATAGCAAGGTAAGTGTGTGTGTGGTGGGGTTATTATTAAAAAGAATGTATTATCATTTAAAATACCAGGATGTGTATCATAAACACATCTTAGACAAGCAAAACATTCCTATCTATAAATCTGACCACATTCAAGATTGGGTTAAACTTTGCATTTTCTATTTGTTATGTCCCATGCCTCCTCTGAAAGACCTTTGACTCCCCGGTTCTGCCCCAAGCACTAAACAGCAGTCCGGAAGCCCATTTCTTGTAACTCAGTTGGATTCTGATTGTTGAAAGGACATGCTGCTTGCCAACCTTCCCCCCACACCACTTCTTTAATCGATTAAAAGAACATCCCGAGAACTTTCCAGTACAGAAACCAATCATCACAGGGGCCCAGATGAGGGATGAATTTTACACATCTGTACAACAGTCTTCTGTGATGGATACATGTCAAGGTATCATAAGAGGTCTAGAGGACACAACACGCTTGACCAAGACTGCCACTGGAATGCATGGGTCTCAGGACAGGTTTATTTGACAGGGCCACCCATTTGTTATTGCATAGTCCTATTCTTTCCTTGGTCAGATGAGGAGATGAGTGACAATTCTATCCCTTACCTCAAGTTAGAAATGGTGTTAACAGGATGCTCAGTTGAGAGATTGTCCACATGCTAAAGGCATTTCTCCTGGACAGAGAGATATTGCACAAGAACCGAAACTTCTTGAATTGCACATAGAAAATTAGCTTTTATGACAACACAACACAGACTTATAAAATCATGCACAATAGAAATTCCTGCATTAGACTCTCTTGCTATTCCACTCAGACAAATTCATTTAAAAAAAAAAATGTACAACTGTTCGCTAAGCTTGATTTTTCTTGCACAATTCAACAATATCATGCACAAAGTTATTCACCAGCGATTTTCATAATGGGAATAGTGATTGTGTATGTTTCCTGCATCCCGTGGAAATTGAAAGTAGTGTCTCAATCTTTGCTGATGACACTAAGCTGTGCAAAGAAATACAGTAGGATTTAGATAAACCCTAAGTGAATAGGCTGAAAAGCGACAGATGGCGTGTAATGGGCTGAAAGGTGGCAGATGACATTTAATCAAAATAAGTGTAAGGTTATGTATTTGGGTTGTAGAAACAAACATACTACATATGTATTCTATGGGAAACAACTTGGATAATCCTCATTAGAGAAAGATTTAGGTATACTGATAGATGATATGCTTCACAGCAGTGTGCAGAGTCACTCAACTGCTGCAAGAGCAAATGGGGTACTATCCTGCATAAAAAGAGTTATAGATAAACAGGATGCTAATACTATTGTACCTCTATATAAATCCACGGTTAGGCCTCATCAAGAAATTGGAGTAAAGTTTTGGGTACAATTCTTACAAAAGACATTATTGGAATTTTTTTACATTAAAGGTGGTAAAGCCATGGAATTATTTGCCTCGGGATGCTGTGCTTGCAGATACGGTAACTGCTTTTAAAAAAGTAATGGATACTTATCTAGCACAGAACAATATTGAAAATTATGACAGCTGGATTCAAAGTAGATATGTTGTTGATCAAGAGAACTGTCTGACTGCCATTTGGAGACAGCAAGGATTTTTTTTTTATCCAGTCAGTGTGTGGGAAATGAAAGAATTATTTCAGCGAAGTGTGCTGAAACTGAAAGAGTTAACAATAAGTGTTGACCTTAAGCATACATTATCTGGTTCTGAGGCTACGGCTGAAATATTGTGGTCTGGATGCAAATTTACTGAAGGGAAGAGTCGTTATATGCTGCATGGAGGAGGGTAATGCAACAATTCAATGGTGAACCAAGCATGAGACCTGCAGCATCAGACTCCTCAGGCACTACCTAACAACAACCCTTGGTGAGGCCATCATTGGAAGGATAGAAGCAAGGAGAGAGATATAAGGAAGTGAGGGAAAGAGTTACAAAAGGGCATGCAAGAGGGAGAGATAAAGGTGGAGGCTGAGAAAGGCTTGAGAAGGGCGAGAAAGACATTAGGAAAAGTTGCTTTTTTTAACTTGATGGGTGGGTCAGGGAAACACAACAGACCACACCCAGCCCACAAATAAAAAGTTTTGGTACAAGTGGTTTGTACAGTCTTACAGCACATCATGTGTTTCAGTCCTCAGGACACACTGCATAATGAGCTCTTGTTCTCTATAATAAGGTATCTTGTAAGTACACCCTGCTGGGTTTCAGATTACCACAGGCCACATGGTTTAGTTTCCAGTCATGTACATATATGTGCAGATAACCGTGCAGAAAAATGAATGCACATCTATTCACATACTAAGTCAGAATGATAGTGCTTAAAAAATAAGTTCTGTTCTTTTGAGGACTGACGATCTACATGAGCTCATAGCAGAACTTTCAACACTTTTTTGCTTTGTTCTCCTAAGAGAATAATACAGAGACTCATTCGGCAGTGAATAGAGGTTTAAACTAGACAGTATGTCTCTTCTTTTCTACAGCGAATCCCTTAAGGACCACAACGCTGAGCAATGTATTATGAAGAAATTCACTGTATGCCTCTCTGGCCATGTAGAGATTAATGTAAAGTAAATCACATGTGCGTGTAGCTGGGGACACTACCAATTCTGGAGGGCCCTGGGCAGGAAAGTTTTCTTTTTTTTTTGGATTTTATAAGTTTATTGGATTTGGCAGTGGCACACAGACCCATAGTGGTGACTTTCTCAACATATAGCTCAACGCTGACTTCAGGGAACACAAACCTCTTCTGTACAACTGCAGTCAGCTCACTGATATGACAGCCCTTCTCACCAAGGACATTTTTGGTCCTGGTAGCAAGGATAATGATTTCTGTCCTGGTTGGAGTGCCTTGGACTTCCACTCCAGAGTAGCCATCTTCTGCCAACTCCCGGGTCAAAAACTCATTGAGTTCAGCTTTGAAGATGCCATCAGTGGCAAACTTCCTCTTCTTAGATATCTGCACCCCCATCTTGCTCTGTGCTGCCAAAAAAAGGGGGTAGGAAAGTTTTTAATTGTACCTGTCTTCAGCATCCAGAGATGAGGGGTCCATGTACAATCTGACAGCGCAGCTTATTTTCTATGCTGGCACATTGGATCCCAGCTCATGCACCTACACAGGGGCGGACTGCTCATGCAACTATGTAGAGGGGATTGGGCATCCCTTGGTGGGCCACTCATTTATGGGCCGGTAGGGAGATCAAATGATCTCACCTCTCCAGCCCACAACTCTATGGACGCAAGGCACAACTAGCTCACCAAAGCCCTGCAGCAGTGAAGACCTGGTCCTGTTCTCTGTACCTGTCCCACCCCCAAGGCAGACTTAGTCGGCCCTGCTCTGCCTGCAGTGTGTCCTGGGGCAGTGCATGATGAACTTCTGGGACCTGACTACCTAGCAGATTAAATAGGTATTATTTAATTATTTTTAACTAATTGTACCCATTGTTAGAGAGGCTTAATTTACCTTCTGTTAACCCTTTAACCCACTGTATGCTTTAGAGAGGTATAGCTCAGTTATTAACCCTTTGCATACCAGACAGGATTACAGCAATGTTTTATTCTGTTATTAACCAGTTGAATTCCTCATAGGTGCAGTACCTCATGAATTAAAGGGATAGTAATGTTTCATAATAAAAGCAGCTCTAATGAATCATCATAGTATTTGGACTTTGGAGAGTGTTTTTTTAGTTCTGTCAGAGTTGTAGTTCAGGAGTAATTAAATGACAAAGTATCCTCCTCCCGCCCCTTTTACTGATGTAACACTGCTCAGCCAGAGCAGAAGGGAGGTGCCCAGGTAGATTGCAGAGAGGGACAATCTTCAATTAAGATAAGGGAAAAACCTGAAAAGCTTGTCAAGGGGGGAAGGGCTTTCATTGTTTTCATACAAAGAAGATTGTCCCCTTCTGTTATCTGTCTGGTCTTACAACCAAATTCACATCTGAGAAGAGATGGCTTACACTAGGTAAAAGGGGAAGGATGGGAAACTTTGCTTGTGAATATCTCTCAAACCATAAAGGTTTGAGAGATAAGACTTATATCATTCTTCATGTTTTTTTCATGCCTACAAAATAAAATAAAGATAAAACGAAGTATTACTATCCCTTTAAAGCCAACTTTTATTGAGGTAGATCATGAAACGCATGAGACGTCTGTCTCCATGTGGTGTCTGTTTTGATCTACCTCAATAAAAGTTTGTTTTAACTTCACGGCGATGAGTGCGGTATTTCTTTTTCTTCTTGCAACATTGTAATTAAGGATTGGGATTCCTTACCTGCACCGCTGCCGGAGGTTCGTGTGGTGAATGTTTCTTTTGTATTTGAACTTGAGCTGAATATTTGTATTTCCCTGGCGTGGTGCTGTTGATCTTCTTTGTGAAAAAAAAATACAGTTAGTTTGATCCAGCATGTTAGGGGAGATTCACTAAGCGGATATAAAGAGGTGATAAAGAGGAGATGACTTCTCCAGTGATATCACTTCTCCAATTCCTATGTTATTCTATGGAGCCTATGCACTAAGATTTCTTCAGCTTTGGAGATCTTAGTGCATAGGCTCTATAGAATAACATAGGAACTGGAGAAGTGATAAACTGGAGAAGTCATCACCACTTTATCTCCGCTTAGTGAATATCCCCCATTGTGTGCATAAGGCCCTGGTTCTAGGTACCCAGATCCTTATTCCTCAAGCTAAAGAGTTGTAATTCTGGAGCAAGACAACTACACCACAGGCTTAAATTAAAAATTTGGAAAATTGTCATTGATTTAATTGGGTCTTTAACCCTCTGAATACTGAGAACTCTCCAATTCATTGATTTACATTAAGGAGTTAAAGGGGAACTACCACTCCACAAAATATTTATCTTAATCCAATCCCCATGTGGCGACTAGCTGCTTAGTAGCGCTAGTTGCCAGAATTATTACCTGGTTTAACTGATTTTACACTTGTTCCGAGGCTGACAGTAGCAGGAAGCACAGATATCTTGCCATAGTGACGTCTGTGCGCCTGCGCTGTCAGTCCCTTTTGGAGCCAGCCGGCAAGATGGCAAATCAGTGGAGGTTTTCATTACCCCTCCCTACAGGGTGCAGTTGCATTGCTCCAGGACTGCACCTCTTTAGCTAGATGGGTAAGGCCCCAATGCATTTTGTTCTCGGTTGTACCACAAAATCCATGTGAAGGTCAGTTCATCATTAATATTTAATGACAAATGGACAGGAGCATTTATTCTTTGGGACATTCTAAAGCAACGTAGTTCAAAGCAAAAGTATATTCATGTGCACCACATCAAAGAATAAAGTTGTGCTTTTAGTATTGTACAGTTGCCTTTGGTTTTTGTATTTGTTTTGAGGGCGGTTTTCTTTACGTATCTACAAAGCTTTGGGTACATCATAGAGATCAGTCAGTGCTTTCCTCCAAATCAAAACTGTGATTTTTGTTGAAATAGTTTATATATTATGCTTAGTGACCTACAAAGCTGTAAATTATAACTTTATAAGCAGTAAAATTATTTGTATGTGACATTGGAGGGAATGTACAAATACGATTCAATGCTAAAATAGGTACTTTAACAGGTAATTTAACCCTTTGAGTGTCAGAGGGGTACACAATGCGTTGTGTAACCCTCTGACACTCAAAGGGTTAATTGATGTTCTGGCCTTACACCTAATGCCAATTTACTAAGCTTCTTATTCCCAAAATCCTCTCTTTAATGAGAGTGCAGCACAGGAGGGTAATGTACTCTTTCCTGCCAGAGGGTTGTGTAATGCATTCAAAGGGTTAATGCCATGTTTTAAACAAGGAGTAGAGGGGGTATAACTTTAAGCCATTTCTCTGATCATCCGGTGGGGCAGGGGTCATTATCTTTCATTTATAAGCACTGCAGAGATCATACATTGCAGTGGATATGCAGCCACTTGGGTTGGAGGTTAATGTAAGTGGAGCTATGTTTGCAGATTCATACATTAACCCAATTTTCTCCATGACTAAATACGGGGCCAGAATTACATACCAGCACTTCTATGCAAGGCACTCTAGGCACTAGTGTTGAGCGAGCACCCCGATGCTCGGGTGCTCGGGTGCTCTGGCCGAGCACCCCCTGAGGCTCGAGTGCTCGGCCGAGCACCCGAGCCCCATTCAAATGAATGGGGCGACACGAGCATTACACCAGGCACCCCCTGCTCTGATGAGGGGAGGGTGCCTGGTCAATGCCCCCCTTCATCTCCGCTATGCCCCCTTCATCTCTGAATGCCCCCTTCATCTCCGCAATGTCCCCCTTCATCTCCGCTATGCCCCTCTTCCACAATGTCCCCCTTCATCTCCGCTATGCCCCTCTTCCACAATGTCCCCCTTCATCTCCGCTATGCCCCTCTTCCACAAAGTCCCCCTTCATCTCCTCTATGGCATAGAGGGGCATAGAGTCTATGCCCCTCTTCCACAATGTCCCCCTTCATCTCCGCAATGCCCCCTTCATCTCCGCAATGCCCCCGTACCTCCAGTCCCTGGTGGTCCAGCGGAGCGTCTTCAGATCTGTGCCTCTTCCGGCACAGATCCCCGCCACCCGAACATGGCGGGCGAGCACATGGCGGTACTCGACGAGTACCGCCATGTGCCGAGCAGAGCGATGCTCGAGCCGATCCGAGCATCGGCCGAGCACGCTCGCTCAACACTACTAGGCACCCTTCACTCTGCCCCTGACACATGACCCTCCCCCATTCCCATCCATGGGTTCCCAGCACAAAAAATATCCTTGGCCTATAACAAGCAAGGACAAAAAAAATTAAAAGCCTTAACCACTTTGCTGCTAGAGAAATGTCCAAGGCATTGCTCCACAATGCCTCGGAGATCTCTCTAACATACAAGTGGTTAGATAATACCCTTCAAACCGGTATACAACTGGTGCAGGGACATTGAGAATGCTCTAGCCACACCCACAATTTAGAATGTGGGTGTGGCCAGCACAGCTGAGCCTCCACTCTGCCCGTTGGGAAACTCGGCCCTGATAAAATACTTAACCCATTGACTGTATGCGTTGCATACCCCTCTGGCACTCAAAGGGTTAATCGTATTAGATTATAATAAATAAATAACCCTTTGAGTGCCAGAGGGGTACTTTGGCTGTATGCATTGGATACCCCTCTGGCACTCAAAGGGTGAAACACCTTACTCATGTAGTGAAATATTTACAATTCCTGAGCAGGGCCGGCTCAAGACATTGTGCTGCCTGGGTCCAAGGATGAAATGCTGCCCCCACACACACACACACACCAAAACCACACCCACCAAAACACGTAAAAAGGAAAAAAACATCTTGACCGGGGCTGAGCAATCATAACCTTGTTTCTCCTCTAAAATTATGTTAGTGCAGAGATGACATTTTATGATGTCCAATCATTGCCACATTTTTTTTTCCTTTTTACCATACAAAAATAAGCTGAACAGGATAATCTTATCAAAACTGCTTCAAAGTCAGATATAGGTTTTTAATATTTGTACACTGCATATTTCAAACCTTCACCCTGACTTTGAACCAGTTTTGATAAAATTATCGAGTAAACTTTTGTTTTTGATGCTAAAATAAAATGTCTTGGTCATAAGAATCTAGTTTCTGCACTAACATAATAGTGCAGAAATGATATGCATATGATTGCCCAACTATGGCCAAGGTGTTTTTCCTTCTAGGAACAAAAACATCAGTTTACATGGTCATTTTGACAAAACTGGTTCAGTCAGGGTTAAAAATCTACATTGTGCCTATTTAAAAAACCTGACTCTGAAACAGTTTACTACAAAAACTAGATTACAGGATATTTTAAAAAATGTTTCCTTCTTGTAAAAAAGTTTTTTTAAAATTCTGGCTATCTCGTCCATGTACCTCATCTCCAGTCCGATATTATAAGGCAGGCATAGACAGCAACAGACACTCAGTATTTCTGGCTGAGAAAATCCCCAAAAACAACAGGAAAATCATACCAGCTACAAATGTGTGTAGTTGGTGCATGGTGTCTTCAGAGTTTCAGCAGCCCGCTCAGCTACATGATGATGTAGCGCACGGCTGCTCCGCTTCACATCACCCTGCCTCCATTCAACAGAGCATGAGCAGATGCAAGGTGAACTCTACCTCTGCTGTTTCGCTTTTGAGCTGGCAAAATGTATTGGGGCTTCATTTAACCCCTTACCGCCAGAAGACGTACATGTACGTCCCGAGCAGATGTCCCAGGTGGACATAGGATATACATGTACTTCCCGGAAATCGTTTTAAGGAATGAAAAAAAAAGTTTGACGGGCGTTAAGTGCCAGCCACGTGCGCACGCGGCCAGTCACTAAGAGGTTAACATCATATTTTTGTGCTGTTGGGGGCCCCAAGTCTGGTGGGGCCTTGAGCAGAAGAATTTGGGAGCAGGGCTCTACTTGGGGTGGCAAATTGCCACCTGGGTCACATGGACCCACCAGGACCCATGTAAGGGCTCGCTCTGTTCCTGAGTAAACCTGTTGCACCACAGAGGGGAAATGAAGATTCTTATTGATTTTAATGGGGATTTTAACTCTTTGAATGCTACAGAGGTCTCCAGTGCATTGAAGAGCACAGTGTTGGATTCCTTTCTAGCATTTACCCCCATTTAAAACAATGGACATGTAGGGAATTTTCTTCTATCCTCTTTGGTGAAGCTGGTTTGCCTCAGAATGACTCTACTCTAGCTTGCTGGATAAATGATTTATTATTTTTGGTTTAGTAATGTGACCTCTGTAACTGTAAAAAATAACTCAACAAAGCAGAAACATTAGACAAATGCAACTTCAAAAAGAAAAGCTGAGATATTTACTCTACAAATATCCTTCACTTTACAAACTATTTTATCACAAAAGAGACAAAAAGAATTGCTCAACTGAGATAAAATCTGTGGCATTTATTTTTCTATTAAACTGTATTGGCAGCAAAATTCATATAATGCTTTATGTACTGGAAGTTCTTATGTGCGATTTAAAGAATACTTTATCTTTGAAATAAATGTCTTTTAACCATTTGAGTGCCAGAGAGGTATCCAGCACATTGCAACACAATGCATCGGATACCTTTAAGGCACTCAAATAGTTAATTTGTTCAGAACGACTTATCTAGGTGGTAAGGTACACCTGTTTGTAGTTGCATTGTATCTGCAGTTGTCGATATAATGATTTCTCGTGATGTATGCCTCTAGTTCACACACATCCTCACAAAGGACAATATGCATCGATAGTCTTGAATGGTTATGGGGCAATTGTTATTATCAGATTGTAAACTGAATCTGGTTAGTGGTAGACTACAGAAGTGATCAAAAGCAAAATCAAAGTAGAAAGATATAAATGACTGCTATATGAAATATATGTGCTTAGGTTAGCCTTTCTATAAAACACATTAACCCTTTGAGTGCCGGAGGGGGTATGGAATGCATTGCTTTGCAATGCATTCCGTACCCCTCCTGCACTCAAAGGGTTAAGAAAGCTTTATTCCTATTACTTAAAATGAACATCTCCCCTGCCAACCTTTAGTCTAAGTAAAGGTATCAATCTAAACTACTTATAACTTTTTTCTTTTTCAATCAGTGTAATTTTTTTAGAGATTTCTGGTTTAGTAGTTCAGAACTCTATAACCTCAGCAGAGCTTTGTTCTCTGACACAGTTCTTTAGACTATGGGTGGGAGAAAAGTGGGAAAAGTTTCCTGCATGACTTTTCGTGAAAAATGGCAGATTTGTCTCTTTTTTTACAGAAGTTTTCTCCTTTTCATCAATGCAAACTTTTCCTCCTTTTCTCCTATTTTACCAAATTTTTCATCTATATTTCCTATGGGTACTACATTTCCCAGTACAATACTACTTCTTCTGAGGGCTGTAGTTTAGAAATAATTGGGTTGAAAGGCAAAGTTGTGTGTCCGACAGGAACATATGCCTTGAAAAATGTGATACCATGCAGAATGCGTTTGTCCTTTGCCAGCAAAACTAACTTCCTGCTTAAGTGACACTGGCACAAATTCATGATGATGATGTCAAGTAATAACAAAAATGAAGTACAACCTAAAATGTGGCAGATGTGTATTGTAGTGGTGGTGGTGGTGGGGGACTGGCTGGTGTAATTTGTGTATGTATATGGTTTTTACCATTGTCATGTTCGTGTCAAATCGCTATCCTCCTCAAATTATTGACACACATTACTTGTCACAGCAGCGGTCACAAGTGGGCTAGGTGGTAGCAACCCTTCTTGACATCCCTCCTCCACCTCCTCATCTGTGCTGCTGTTAATATATTTGTCCTGGCTTTCTCTGTCATATGTGGTTTCTGCTACCTGATACTCAGATGGTATGAGATGCTGCTTGATAGCCACATCCTGCAGTCATTGACAATGTAACCAGCTGAACTGAAAACCCTCTCAGACTCAAGGCTTGCTGGAGGACAACTAAGGGTTTCCACTGCAGTACTTGTCAATGCTGGCCACACACACTGCTTTGTTTGCTAGTAGTCCATGGGGTCATTGTTTCTGTCTAGAATGTAACTATCCTGCAAGTATGCAGAAACCATCTCACATGCAGTGGGACCACTTCTAGGAGCTACACGGTGTTCCTGTGTGTCAGTTACCAACCCATACGCAGGGAGTAAATCCCAAAGAGATGTGCCTCCACCACCACCACCACTTGACAAACTGCATCCTCCCTTGGAGGAGGGACATCATAATCATTTATTGCACAAGCTGCAGCAACCATTGCTGCAATCAGTTTTTGAACTACTACTTTACTCTCACATCCCTGCAATGCTCCACCCTTCCCCTCCTCTGCCCCTTGAGCATTTGCTGGACATTACTTAACTACTCTGTATGTTTATACTCTATAGTACACAGCTCAACTGATGGAGTATGATGTCTTGCCTTAGCCCAGTCAGCTGTCACCTAATAAATTTAGTGTTTTGTTTATTTCTTCTTTTTTATTATTATTTTTTATTATTACTGTATGTCTTGCCAGTCAGTCACAGGGAATTTTGGGGTATTTGGGGTCAACTTCCTTCCTCCCTTCTTTTCCCCAGAGTGCCTCACTGACTCTCCTAATACACAGAACAAATGTTCTACTTAAAAGATTCCCTAAACTAAACTTCAATTCCCCTATCTTCTCTAGCTCAAAAACTTGCTGATCTCTCCTCTCACAAACACAGAATGGCATGCTGTGAGAGCCTGACACCCTTTTATATGGCTGTAGAAAAGTAGAGAAAACTTGTGTGGTGGAGAAAGATTTTTCTTCCCATTAATTTCAATACTGAATGAGGTAGGCGAAAAAGCGGGAAAAAGAGGAAAAACTGCACTTTTCGCAGGAAATTATTTGCCAAGCGGGAAGTGCCATTATTCACAATTTCAGTTTGAGGAGAATATTTTCACCCATTCCTACTCTAGACTGTAAGTCCTCATGAACAGCGCCCTCTTTTGTTTTCTATGTTCCATTTTTACTGTTTTATGTCTCTGTATGTCTATTCCCTGTTTTACAGTGCTGTGGAATATATTGGTGCTATATAAATAAAGGATAATAATAATACAGACTATAGGGTTAATTACTTAAATATTATAAAATTGCCTTTCTCCTCCTTACCCCTTGTTCTTAGCCTACCAAGATAGATTATACCAATACTGCCAGAACATAGCTTCCAAAGTAGGAGTGAAATAATCATTCAATTCATATATATGTGAATATATATATTTTAATACTGTGACAGGAAGTAACTATTCAGTATTGCACACATGGTATCTGTTGGTAGGAGGAGCAGTGTTTATTGCACCTCTCAGTTTACTGGTTAGCAAAATGTGCTTTAAGCCAATGGCAAGAGTGGGCATCATTAGACCATCCTGCTCCTACCTCACTACATTCCCAATTTTCCTGCACCAGACATCTGCTTTTGCTGTATATATACTGCTGCAATGTCTATTTTATAAACTGACTGGAAAGTTTATTTACCAGTTTATGTTTTGTTCTAATGTATACATTATACATTTGTTTGGACATGTTATTTAACCCTGTGTTAGTCAGATTATTTAAACCCTTGTATGTTGTTGTGGTTTCCACAAATTACAAGCTTTCAATGTGGCTAAGAGCTTTGCTGTGTTTCTATGGTATAGCTAAGGGTATTTCCTGTGAAGGCAACAGTGGAGTAGAATAGGAGTGTTGAACACATGAGGAGTAGGGTTTGGCCATAGGCAGGATTAGGCAGCTTGCCTGTGGGAGCCTGAGATGTAAATCTGGCCTTGAATGCTAAATACAGTGTTACTTGTCAAAGTGACTTTGCTTCTGCAACAATGTCATTCCTGCAGCTCTAGCCTATAAATGACACAATGATATCATTTATGGAGCTCAATTTCCTTTACTGCAAAAAGCACAACATTAAAGTGGATCTGTCATTTTAGAGATAATTAAAATATGCCTATATGTTGTAGTAGCCATTTTTATTTGTAAAATAAATTGTATTTGAGAAAGAGCACTGTGATACTTTATGCTAATTCCATGTACATTATGCTAATTAGCTCTAGTCAGACTTATTGCTTACTATGCTATTAGAAATGATCACAGAATGTAAGGTCTGCCTGGAATAATTTGTGGCACAGTGAGGAGGGTCTGCTTAGCTAAAGTGCTGCAATTCTTGGACAAACCAACATGCACCATAATGGAACAAACAAACATACCCAGGTTTTCATAGATCTAAATGAACCCTTTAACCCTTTGAATACTAGAGAGGTCTCCAATATATTGCCTTACAATGCATTGTAGATTTCTCTACCATTAACCTCTTAAGGACAGAGTGACGTGCCAGGACATCACCGTTTTTTTTAACCTTAAGGACCATTGACGGTCCTAGCACGTCAAATCACGGGTTCTGAAATGGACAGCTCCTAGACCGGAGTGGTCTCTCTCAGATGCAGGCTCTGCATGCCAGAACACTTAAGAGGTCACATGTTCCAGTGCATTGGCAAGGATAAAGCGGTCCTTAAGGGAATATTAGTAGAGAGCGCTCCTAATTGGACCAAATAATTCTGAAAAAAATAACCATAGAATATACTTGAACAATAGATATAAGCCGTAGAAAATAAAATTAAATACCAAATAGCCAGTAACCTAATAATAAAATTAAGAAGGAAAAAATATGAGGCTAAATGAAATGAGTCTGATGAAATATGAAAATGAACCATGATGGAAGTGGAATAGGTTAAATGCTACAGATGATGTGCAAAAAGTGGTGTTATGAACTGGCTAAGATGTAGGATTAAATGATCGGCCAGATATGTCCTGAATACCACCAACAATGCAAGCGATCTGTTCAGAAAATGGAGATGCTATGGCTCAAATGGCTCTGCTTCATGGACAGCCAGATCCAGGATGCCTGGAGCCATTGGAGAAGGTGAGTAGGGGATGGAAATGGGGGAAACTCACAGAGGGTGTGGAAGGGACCTCATATGAAAGATATATGAGAATTGAGAACCCAAACATTTTTGCAGGTGGACTGTTTGCTTTCTGTGGGGCATATGCCATGAGGCAGAGCAGTTTGAGCCAAAGCATCTCCATTTTCTGCCCAGATCGCTTATATTGCTGATGGTATTCAGGACATAACTAGCTGATCAGTCCATCCTACATCTTAGCTAGTTCATAACACCACCTTTTGCATATCATCTGTAGCATAACTGAGAGAGATTACGGAAGAATAACATCAGTAGGATGGTAAAACAGGAGGCAGGAGGACTCAGCTCATTGGCTACAAGGGAATGGGACCTGTTTTAACACACAAGTGCATTACTTCTTCATTTTATTTGTATATTCTAATAAAATACTACAGTTAAATGCTTCTTCCTTGCTTTGTGCGCTGCTTTTGAGTTTAAAATCCCTTGAGTACTGGTCCTTAAGGGGTTAAAGTAGTTAAATGCACCAAATAAATCAAAATACATTATTTGTTTCCTATGCTGAGCTGGTCTGTGCCAGAATTACTGCAGTTCTATTAGTACATCAGCCTCACTGTGTGGTAATAATGGCCCAGCACAGAAACTAATTACCAGAAAATGCAAATGACAACTCACCACCAAGCACTACCAACCTCTTATAATGAGGACAAGAAAAATACACTCCCTTTTACCTAGAAAGTCCTGGCAAGATGTCTCCATGGACAATACACACTTTGCCATGTGCACTAAGAATTAGGAATGCAAGGGGAGAGAAGAAACTTTAATTATTAACATATGCTGTTGGTATAAAGCTGGCGATATTTTGAGGAGGGCAAGTATGGGGTGCAGTGAGGATGCATTCTCATACTTCAGCATCAAGAACTGCAGCAACCCTCCCTTATCGCTTTGAGTTCTTGGGAGATGTGCAGAACATTGCTCTGCAATGATTTGCACAACCAATGTCACTCAAAGGTTTGTAACAAATTCAATGGAACCATACTATGGGAACCACGGTGCAACCTGTCTATCAGCCATGGCAAGAGCCTTGTAAATTCAGCGCTACCCTTATAAACCAGGTAACATATATCACTACTCGAGAGAAAATCTCTAACTGACTCAGCCAATATATATCTCCTAAACAGGTCAGACCAGTAAAAATACTTATATATAGCAGACACTTATAAGCATTAAAAATATAATAATTTCTTCACTACAACACTTTAAATATTCTGGTAGTTCTTTCACACTCTGGCACTTTCCATAGATACAAAGTGTCCTCTCCCAAAGTTACACTGTTACTTGTGTGTTGTAGAATGGAACTCGATCTTCTCCAATAACCCTTCAAATTGCCATGGGAATGTGATCAGCGCTGCACCTTCAGTAATAACAGAAACAGACCATAGTGTAGCACCTAATGAGTTCGGAGATCCCTCCCCCACTCATTATACTCACACTATTACGGACTTGTAGCCCATTACAACAACAGCCAGATGAATGAGACTATACGGACAATACCCTTAAAATCACATTTTTAATTCTAAAAGCAAACACAAAGTAAATCAGTAGTATCTCTCTGCACACAAACACCCAAGTCCCGTAGTGCTTTACCGGCAAGTCGCAACAGATCTTCTTCTGTTGTTCTCGATCTGGTGTCTGATGTCACTCCGCCCGTGTTTTGTAAAAGATTACTTCATCAGGGGCCAGTCAATGTACAGATACCCACCTCAATATATAGAGTTTAACATCAAACATTAAAAGACATATTTTTAATCTCTAATAAAACAGTTAAGATCAATAGACACATTCATCCCCAATGGCTGTACAGTCTTAAGTTTAAAAATCCATTCAGTTTCCCATTGGAAACTCTTTTTAAAATATCCCCTCCTCTCCAATTCTTATTTATTTGATCAATTGCTATAAATACAAGTTTCTCAGGGTTTGCAATCATGAAAATCCCTACAATGCTCTGAAACACTATGTGCTTTTGATTGTGTCCTTACATTGTAGAAATGTTCATTCACTCTGACATGTAACGGACGTATTGTAAGCCCCACATACTGGAGCCCACAAGGGCACTCCAGTAAGTACACTACATTATTACTCTTACATGTCATAAAAGTTTGAATTTCAAATGTTTCATTTGTAACATTTGACTTGAAACTTTTCTCCACCTGTTTTTATTGTAACTTGTTTTACAAGCTTTGCACTTTCTGCATCTGAAAAATCCTTTTAACCCTTCCTGAAAATAATTCTTCTTCGGTGCTGGTTTCAAGAAACTATGAACAATTTTATCTTTTAAATTTGGTGCTCTTTTAAAAACTACATGGGTTTTTTTTGATAGGATGTCTCTCATATCCTTATCTTTTAATAATATCGGCCAATATTTCTTTAATATTTTAGTTAATATGGCATGATTTTCACTATACCTAGTTACAAGGGATATTTTTTATTGTTTCTCCTCAATCCCTTCCCTCTTTCTATTTTTTATCCAACAGCTACTATCCATTATATTTACCGCATCTAGTCCTTTATTTAAAATCTTATCTGGATATTTCTTAGCTAAGAATTTCCTACTAATTGCTTTACTTTGTTCCACAAAGACCTGTTGCTGCGAGCAATTTCTCTTTGCTCTAATGAACTGTCTTTTAGGAACATTCATAAGCCAAGGTTTAAAATGACAACTACTTGGGGGAATATACGTGTTACAATCTGTCGGTTTCTGGAAAATTTTCGTTTCCACTTTTCCATCTTCAACATAAATTGTTAAATCCAGAAAGTCAACACCTGTGTCACTTATTGTACTCGTAAATTTTAAATTATAATCATTTACATTTCACTCTTCAAGAAAAACTTTTAATGATTTCTGACCCCCCTCCCATATCAAAAAACAGTCATCAATATAACGTTATTGAACATTTCTACAATGTAAGGACACAATCAAAAGCACATAGTGTCTCAGAGCATTGTAGGGATTTTCATGATTGCAGTCCCGAAAAACTTGTATTTATAGCAATTGATCAAATAAATAGGAATTGGAGAGGAGGGGATATTTTGAAGAGTTTTGCAACTGGAAACCAAATGGATTTTTAAACTTAAAGGGATAGTAATACGTAAAATGTAAAAAAATATATGTTGTAGGGTTTATCCCCCTGAGTAAAACAAGAGTACTCCCACTGCTGAAAGGTGTTTCATTCAAAAGTTATTAATTTTCAACGTTGAATTTTTTAGGTGCAATATCACAGTGGCCTGAAATTGTACGGTGGCGCTGTTGCTACACGATCCTATGGACAGTTCTGGTCCTGGGACCATAAATCTCCATAGGATGGTGTAGCAACAGCGCCACTGTAAAATTTCAGGCCACTGTGATATTGCACCTAAAAAATTCAACTTTGAAAATTAATAACTTTTGAATAAAACACCTTTCAGCAGTGGGAGTACTCTTGTTTTACTCTGGGGGATAAACCCTACAACATATTTTTTTTACATTTTATGTATTTCTATCCCTTTAAGACTCTACAGCCATTGGGGATGAATGTGTCTATTGATCTTAACTGTTTTAATAGAAATTAAAAATACGTCTTTTAATGTTTGATGTTAAACTCTATATATAAAGGTGGGTATCTGTACATTGACTTGCCCCTGGGAAGGCTGATTAGTCTCAAATAGTGTTGAGCGAGCGTGCTCGGCCGATGCTCGGATCGGCTCGAGCATCGCTCTGCTCGGCACATGGCGGTACTCGTCGAGTACCGCCATGTGCTCGCCCGCCATGTTCGGGTGGCGGGGATCTGTGCCGGAAGAGGCACAGATCCGAAGACGCTCCGCTGGACCACCAGGGACTGGAGGTACGGGGGCATTGCGGAGATGAAGGGGGCATTGCGGAGATGAAGGGGGACATTGTGGAAGAGGGGCATAGACTCTATGCCCCTCTTCCACAATGTCCTCCTTCATCTCCGCTATGCCCGTCTTCCACAATGTCCCCCTTCATCTCCGCTATGCCCCTCTTCCACAATGTGCCCCTTCATCTCCGCTATGCCCCTCTTCCACAATGTCCCCCTTCATCTCCTCTATGCCATAGAGGAGATGAAGGGGGACATTGTGGAAGAGGGGCATAGCGGAGATGAAGGGGCACATTGTGGAAGAGGGGCATAGCGGAGATGAAGGGGGACATTGTGGAAGACGGGCATAGCGGAGATGAAGGGGGCATAGCGGAGATGAAGGGGGACATTGCGGAGATGAAGGGGGCATTTGGAGATGAAGGGGGCATAGCGGAGATGAAGGGGGGCATTGACCAGGCACCCTCCCCTCATCAGAGCAGGGGGTGCCTGGTGTAATGCTCGTGTCGCCCCATGCAGTTCAATGGGGCTCGGGTGCTCGGCCGAGCACTCGAGCCTCAGGGGGTTCTCGGTCAGAGCACCCGAGCATCGGGGTGCTCGCTCAACACTAGTCTCAAATTAAAATGAGTAGAAATGTCATAGAAGTCTGTTGAATATGAAGAGTTATGTTATTTAGAAAATATGCATACATATTTTTTTCCAGTTCACATTATGCCCATCATTCTCTGCAAGGTAAAGATATGTGGGACCAAGGATAGTCATTACCCCAGCATGGTCTTAGAGAATGGTTTACATGGATCTGATCAATATGACAATAAATTCAATAGACAATAAATTCACTGTAGAATCCTGGATCTGTTGTCGCAAGAATCTCTGACTCATACAGAAATAGACAAACTGGCTTTGATGGTACATGGCTACTGAGGCCATCATAGTAAAGGAAAGGATTTCTCCTATGTGGTACGCTGAGGATTTATCATAGAATAAGATCTATGTATTTTAAGTGGTGCAAGAAATGCAAGATTTGCCAATTTTTATTTGTCAAGGTTGCTACATTTTCTACAAAATGGTTTACATATTTAATTTCCTACACTACCCTGGGATTTAAATTTAGTTTTGGGGTTTCTTCCAATGGAACCACTTGAACCCATTAACAAAGTATCCATCCAGTGTTTGATTCTCAAAATAGTGGGGGGTTTTATATATCTTCAGCAAGGGGATTAGCACAGTTGCAAGTTTCCATTTTTGACATTTAATTCAGACAAGTTAGTTCTTCATATGAGAAGTGTATTCCTACCTAAGGTAGTTTCAGATTTCCATCTAAATCAGGAAATAGCCATCTTTTGTCTTAATCCATCTAACAACACAAAGGAAAATGAACTCTACATATTATATGTAGTATGGTGTTCAAAACAGTACATGCAAAAAAAAAAATTCAAAAGGCAGATGCTTTTTTTGGTATTTCAGAGGGTCCATAAAATGCAAATGGTATTGAAATTTACACTTTCATCATGAATTAAGTCTACTGTTTTACAAGTATATGTGATAAAGGCAAATCATATCCCTTTTAAGGTTACTGTGAATCCCACCAGAGCAGTGAGTGTATCTCAGGAGACCAAGAATCAGGCTTTGGCAGAACAATTCTGGAATAGTTATGGACGTGCCTAAATTGGGGTACCTTGACATGACAGACAAGTTCGGACATATTTTCACGCAACTGTGTAACCAAAACCTCATCTTTAAAAAGTTAGTTAACATGTGGGTGTTATAAGCAGGAATATATCTTATACACAGGTTCATCTTGATGCAATATCTGTGAAGCAGTGCAAAGTTGTCTTCTTTTATGTTTAAAGAAAATAGTAATGTGTACAAATAGACCCTCTCATCTTGCCAAATTAGGAGGCAGGTCACTGATCAAGGAGGAGAGAGGTTCACTATAGTGCTACATGTAAAATTTAATTGCAGAAGTGTGTCACCTGCTCCCGGTGGTGATGCCTTTAACCCTTTAAGAACTAAAGGGTTGTGCAACATAATGATTTACAATGCACTTGTAAACTCATCTGGTTCTTAAAGGGTTGAGGAAGATCCACTGCTACAACTGAATTATCAATGTGCTCCATTTGTCTGTTTATAGTCTGCATAAGATAGGAAATGGCCTTCAAATCAATTCAAAGTACACTAATTTGTGTATGTGGTTTTCATAGCACTCACCATGATGATCAAAATTATGTGAACAGGAAAGTAATGAGGAGACGGTATTCTGGTTTGACATTGGTAAGAGAGAAAGACATGCAATCTCAATGTCAGACACAAATTAGTCACTTAGAAAGCATAGTTCTAGAAAGAATGAAAGTCATAAAAAGGAGAGATTTCTTTTTGCCTCTTGGATGGTATAGATTAGGGCTAGAAAATTGCTGGCCCTCCAGCTTTTGGGGAATACAACTCCTACCATCCCCACCCAGCCACTGGCTGATTGGGGTATGTGTGAGTTGTAGTCATCAACAGTTGAAGATCCAGCAATAGACTAACCCTGTTACAGAGGTTTTTGAACACTGTAAAGCAATATATTGGAGATATCACTGACATGTAAGAGGTTAAGTGTAGCCCATAGGAACCTTAGAACTAAATATACTGCAAATTCTATTGCAATTGTAACAAATAATTGCATTGGCTGGTTCATTTTACTAGTATTGTACAACAGAAATGGGAAGCAATTCTGGGGCAAATCCACTGTTCCATAAGTAACAAAAAAAAACAAGTGTTTAAATTGTAAAAACTGTAGAAATATACATCTCTCATCAGTCTGAGTACCCATGTTTTACTCAGCAGGAAATACTTTACAACATACACTTTTCATGAAAAAAAATGTACTGCTCCTCAAATCGGCAAAAGCTGGAAAACACAGGTTACATTCTTCAAACTTAACTCCACCCACCCAGGTGCTTTGCTGATTGCATCAGGCATGACATCACAAATGACAATTGATCACAAATGACTTAATCAATGACATAATTTGTGACATCACAAATATCAGTAACTTCACAAAAAATCTCATCGATGACATTGACAGTTAAGCTGTGTTACATATAACAAATCTTATAAGCTACAGTGTCAGTGCTGGGCGATGTTGTGCAGTGCTCTCAGTGAGTTAGGATTTATAGACATGTTATGTTGTTATTTTAGATTAGTTTTGCTACTGGGTGACAAGCTGCATTGCTTCTAGATAGGAATTATGTTGATGTGTATGTGTGCCCTTCTTGACAGGGTTGCAGTTGAAAACGAACATTGAATGTTTTTAGTGGTTTCTGTACTACTAGTTGAGCATTATCCTTGAGTGTTCATAGAGGTACCTTTTGGGTGCTGGGTAAAGAGGTAGCGTTTCTATAGCAGTAATTTGCTGTAATGTTTATTGATTTCAGAACAATGCCACTGCTCAAACGATAGCTAATATGTGCAGTTTCAGTCTTTCTGGGGGGTGTTTGTAACTGATGATGTCATATGTGAGGTCTTCCGGGATCTCATCAATATGTGTCTGATGATGTAATTTGTGATGTCATGTCACATGGGGGCATGGAGTTAAGCTGTAAGAATACAACTTGTATTTTATACATTTTTGCATTGGAGTGAGAACTTAACTCTGGCTTCAACAAAATTTGTTTGCCATTGGATTCCCATAGTTCTTTTCAAACATTAAAACTGGTGCAGTTTGTTTGCTCCAGAACTATACCACTTTTATTAAAGTGGTGCAATTGTAGAGCAAGCCAACTTCACCACAGGCATCAACTTAAAAATTATGTTGCTTTAAATGGGGCTGTTAACCTACTGAATGCTAGAGAGGTCTCACAATGGGGAAATGTATGTTGAGTCAGTGACTAGCAGTGAACAGTGAATTGACACAATGATGGCAGCAGTGTATATTGGGGTCTGGAAGAACATATCTAAGTGTAACAAATTTAATGAGTGAGGGATAAGATTTTAAACACCTCAGGGGCCAATCCCATCAGTTGACAGTAGATGGCAGCCTACCATAACCTAAATAACCCTACCTATAGTAGCATGCTTTCTGCTGAGCATGTGCACAATTACTTTATGGCCATACATTCTATTGTATGTTTTAAAAGTAACTGCTAATATCTCTGGTTCTACTGATCTGGTTTACTAGCTTAAAATAAAATAAATAAAGCACAGAGTACTCATCAGGACCCTTGTCTGAACAACTAATTGTGGTGAAAATCTTTGGGCTAAATTGGACTGCAGGACTGACTCCAGTTTCTCATGGTGGAAAATAGGAAACATTTTCTTCTTTTTTAACCAGTTTGGTAATCAGAAACCACACAATCAATTCTTAGGAAACTTGCAGGCCTTGAAGGAACTAGCGATTTGATATGTAATTTTTTACATGTATACTCTTTCAAATATAGTGAAATCCATGAAAACCATGGAATGCCAAATTAGGTTAGGTAGCTAGAAGCCTCCATAGTAAAATGGTATCCCATTGGTATGAAATGATGACATACCATAGAAGGGGTGAAGACCATACAACTGCATGCACCACAATGTCACTTTTCTTGCAACATACCTACATTTAAATATTTCAACTACAGGGAAGAAGAAAAGGTAAATAAGGCATACCATTTTTGAAAGATGACAACCCCACCCCCCGACATGCACCCTGCATAAAATGAGGGTTAACTTGCCTCGCTACCCCTAGCACTGTGTGCACAAATGTTTCCGGAAGGTGGAATAAAGGAAACAATATACATTTCTTTACATTTCTACCCCTTCAAAGATACTGAAATATTTGAAAACTATGGAATGTCCTACTGTGTTCATTAACAGTTCCTCCCTGAGAGAAATATGACATCACTGGTAACCACTGATATACCATGTAGGATACCAGCAGAACAAACTATCCTTACCCCATAGAGTTGAAATACCCAAGGGGGTGTCAGTAGCAGAAAATTACCCTAACCAAAATTTCTTGTATTTTCTCATATTCTTAAAATATGGCATGCCTTTACTAAAATGGAGGCAACAACTAAATATATAAAAGAAAAGATAAATAAGGCACACCATTTTGGAAAGAAGATAAGCCACTTAATTGACTAAGAAGTCACTTACCTTTCTGCACCTAGGCTAGTTTACACACATATCTAGAGAAGATAGAATTATAAGGAAATATATATATTACACCTCCTCCACTTCAAAGGCAATAAGATATTTGGAAATTGTGGAATTTCATAATGTATTCAGCACACATAGCAAGCTCAAGGAAAATAGCACCATTTTGGTATGGGTTGACATACCACTCATGGTGCCAGAAGCACTATACATTACTCCCATTACTTTTCTTTTTTGAAGTTGCCCACCTGCACTAAAATTCTAAATATAAAGAATGGTAGACAATATAAGTAATTTTGAAGAAATACATTTCTACCCCTAGCATGATATGCATGAATGTTTCATGAAGATTGTGCTAAAGGAAAGGATATGAATTTTATTAATTTCTGCCCCATCCAGAAGGTATTGAAATATTTGTAAAGTATGGAATTTACTCCTGTATTCATTAGCAGTTATTCTCCCAAGGGAAATGGCAAATGATTGACAAGGAATGACACACCATAGGGGTTGCCAGAAGTACAAAACTACCCTAATCCACAAAATCTGTTGGTTTTTTTTTTACATTCTTGAAACCTGCTTGTACTGGAAGTAGCAATAACACATGTAAAGGAAAGGTAGACAAATCATACCATTGAATAAAGAAAACAATCCATTTCAACAATGTGTACTCAGTTGTCTTTCTACATCTAGCACAAATGTTTTCAGTAAATGACTCTATGGAAATAAATATATATATAAAGTCAGGAGGTCGGCACATCATCATCAATCCAAGCCTGCCTGTGTGCATTGCAAGGAGTAACACATATGACAGAATAGCAAGCACTCACAGAACATAAAATAAAGACATTTTATTGTAGATTCGACATTTCGATCCAGTAAGGAACTTGATAAAGGTCCTCCCTGGATCAAAAATTTGAATCTACGATAACATTTCTTTATTTTAAGTCCCGTGAGTGCTTGCCATTCAATTTTATATATAGGAGGTGATAGAGACAAACGTCTCTTGCAAAAGGAGACAAAGTGGATTCAGTTTCTTGGCACAGTATCTCCTAAGGGACTGAACAAGACAGTCTCATTTAATTGTTTTATGTAACAGCTGCATATTGTTTAACCACGTTTCCTGCCTTGTCATACTATGCATAACTGTATACGGTGTTTTCCAGGTCTACTGCATTACCACCACACCTTGTTTTCTGCTAATTGAACTCTGTCACACCTAATCTACCACTGAGACTCTGATTTGTGCCAGACACTTGGTTTATCCTGTGTCTGTGCCTCAATAAGAGAATGGTAATTCTTACCATCTTCATTGGACATAATGCAATACAGGTATATTGGAGTAACTGGCTATAAGTTTAGCAAGTCCCAGGTTCTGTTACCCCTTATAATCACATCTTCACTTCTCCTATTGTAATTTTTTCCTGATGCACAGTGACCCATTGGGTACAGATTTTAACAATATCTTTGGTCTTTATGCTATGGATATTCCAGTTATCCAGGATACTGACATAGAGCTTTGTGCCACAATGGGTTCCCCGTATAGCCTCAGCTTTGCCGGATGATCACTTTCTCACTCAGTGATATGTGTTGCCTGATATCCTCAAGACTTCCCACTCTAACTCTTATTGTATTTGAGACATCTCTCTTTATTTTCTATTCCTTTCTGTACTATCTCTGGTTTTCATACTCTGTCTGGTATCTCATTACACCCAAGGTTCACATACACTGCTTGTTTTTTTTTTCCCCTGATGTTCCGGTTGTGGAAGAGTAGCCACCACTCACCTTTGTAGGTGGGTGGCTCTCTTACACATGACCAGAACCAGGGGCTGCCGAGCACCAGCTGTCTAGGTACCATTTGTTTTACTAGAAATGCCTGGTTGCATTACACTGCATTGTTACACTACAACCTTTGCCTGACGACCCCTGACCTGTGCTTGTTTGATATGCTTAATAATATTATCTTATGATTGTCTATATTAATTTACTCTAGCAGACCCATTGTAGCGGGTATAGGTTCTTTGAATGAAAGACTCAGTGAACCTGTGGATGTCTGTTGTAACTAGTGGTTTTGAGGTTAAATACATACCTTAAGGATACCAAGCAGGTATTACAAGAAATGGATCAGATGGAGCGGAGGCCTCATTACAGTTGGATTAGCTGTAATGTTGCCTTTCTCTTTTCTTGTATCCCTCATAACTTGGAATTTCAGACAATTCAATTTCATCTCTTAAAGTACAGTAACTATCCTGTTGAATTTATTGATTATTTGTTGGATTTTGTTTCCTAACTTCTAACACGTAATTATTTTTTGTTTGTGACCAACATTAGATGTAGGGATTACAAAACAGGTGTGGCTGAACATTTTCGCGTAAAACATGACTGTAGACTCAATACTTTCTCTGTACAGGGTATTTAAAAAAATATCCTTGCTATAAGAGGTAGAGACAAGTCCAGAGTACTGAAAGGCTTAACTCGTGAATTTGATGTAACTCATTATGTATAATGAATATGTGTAAAATTTTAGGCATTTCTCTGTCCTCTTTTGGCTTATTTTGGTTTGATTTGACCCGGCTCATCTGACTACCCCCTCTGGTTCTGACTTGTGGCTCTGTCTGACTATTCTTTTGTCTTTTCCCCTGGTGATCAGACACCCAATCTAGTGCAGGCCTGGGGCTCTGGTAGACTTGCATAGCTGACTGCAGGTGTGAGTCAGTTTTCACCTTACTTTTGCTGACTGCAGGCGCGAGTCAATATTCGCTCCTACTGACTGCAGAAGTGAGTCAGTATTCACCCTTACTGGCTCCAGGTGTGAGTCAGTGATAGTTCCTTCTGACTGCAGGCTGAGTCAGACCTAATTCCTCATCTGATCAAGATCCTGGGTTCCTGTTCCAGTTCCAGGTATGGTGGGGATCCGGATGGTTGCCGTGGCTTCCATAACCAGCTGGGCATATATTTCGAGTTGGTACCATATGCCTTTCCTAATGAGCGCAGTAAGGTCGGTTTCCTTATATCCCTTCTGACGGGCAGGGCGCTGGCATGGACCAATCCATTATGGGAGATGAACAAACCTATTGTTCATGATTTTACAGAATTTCTGAGATCGTTTAAGCAAGTGGCCTTGGCATCCAAGCACCTTATGACCCTACGTCAGGGTACTCGCACGGCGGCAGATTATGCTATAGAGTTCCGTACCCAAGCAGCCAAGGTAGACTGGAATAATGAAGCTCTGATGGCCGTGTTTTTCCAAGGGCTCTGTGACACAATGAAAGTTGAAATCACTGCTCGCGATCTACCTAATGATTTGGGCAGACTTTTGTATTCTGATGGATACCAGTATCAAAGAGAGACACTCATTTAAGGAGTACCTGTGGAGGTCCTCAAACAGAATGTCTTCTCATTATTCTGGTCCACCCTATCCTCCCTCGCCTCCCATGCCTCCTGGGCTTATGTCAGAGGATACCGAACCTATGCAGGTGGATGCCATAGTCAGGGGGAGACCCTCGGTTGCTGAGTGCCTGCTGAGGCCTCAAGGGGAGACATCTCCTAAGGATTCTGACCCACCCTATCCTCCCTCACCTCCCATGCCTCCTGATCTTGTCTCTGAGAGTGGCAAAACTAGGATGGTGGGTGTGGCTTTCAAGGGAGGAGAGAGCCTCTAGGAAAAGGGAGGGACTTTGTCTTTACTGTGGTAAGGCAGGACATCTGTTGCGGTCCTGTTTGATTCATCCTGAGAGACGCACAAACTCAAGATCCAGTCGGGGACAAGTGATTGGTAGCATTTCATTGTCCCCAGAAAATTTTATAGATAAGCCCATGTTGAAGGCCAGCATTTATAGGGTAAATAAATTTGCCTCAGTTCCAGCGTTACTGGACACAGGGGCTGCTGGCTGCTTTATGGATGTGGAATTTGTAGCCAGTAAGAATATCCCATTGTTGCCTCTTGCTTCCCCTCTGGCAGTAGAAGCCATTGATGGTAGACCATTACAGCCCTCATATATTATGCATGAGACCACATTGTTAACCCTGAGGGTGGGAGCCCTGCATACTAAAACCCTGAAATTTCAGATTATTAACTCTCCGCATCATGCCATGGTCCTGGGGTTCACTTGGATACAAAAACATAACCCCAGGATAGATTGGCACACTTGTGATGTCTTGGACTGGTCCCTACAATGCTCAAAGTCTTGTCTGTCTTGCCCTGTGAGAGCTACTCAAGCCTCGACTCCACTCCTTCCAGGGGAGTATACGTCATTCATAGACGTTTTCAGCGAAAGTCAAGCTGAGGTTCTTCCTCCTCACAGACCATATGATTGCACGTTGGAATTGTTGCCTGGTACTACACCTCCAAGGGGCCGTACTTAACCATTGTCTGTGGAGGAGAATAAGGCCATGGAGGAATATGTGTCTGATGCGCTGGTCAGAGGCATCATTCGTAAATCCAAATCTCCTGCTGGTGCTGGATTTTTTTTTGTCAAAAAGAAGGACGGAGAATTACGTCCATGCATTGACTTTCGTGGTCTAAACAAGATATTGGTAAAGAATGCATATCCTATTCCCCTGATCACTGAACTCTTTGACTGGGTCAAAGGGTCAACGATATTTACGAAACTTGATCTGAGCCGCATACAACTTGGTACGAATTAAAGAAGGGCATGAATGGAAAACAGCGTTCAATACCCAGAGTGGACACTATGAGTACTTGATCATGCCCTTCAGATTATGTATTGCCCCAGCTGTCTTCCAGGAGTTCATAAACGATGTGTTACGAGAACTCCTTCAAAGTTGCGTGGTTGTATATTGGGATGACATCTTAATTCACTCTCCTTCATTCGAGACACATCAGTCTGATGTATCCAGAGTCCTGAACCTATTACGTGAGAACAAGCTGTTTTGTAAACTTGAAAAATGTGAATTCCACAGACCTCAAGTCACATTCCTGGGCTATATAATTTCCGCTGCTGGGTTCGCAATAGACCCTCAGAAATTGTCCGCTGTTGTGAATTGGCCACAGCCTAAGGGATTCAAAGCGACCCAAAGGTTTCTGGGTTTTGTGAATTATTACCGAAAATTCATTAAGAGTTTCTCTACCATTGTAAAACCCCTGACGGACATGACGTGTAAAGGGGCAAAAACCTTGGAGTGGTCAAAACCAGCTATTCTGGCTTTTGAAAAGCTCAAGGCAGCCTTCGCTGCAGGTCCCATATTGTCGCATCCCAATCCCTCCCTGACCTTTACTCTGGAGGTGGATGCATCAGAAGTTGGAGTGGGAGCTTTGATGTCCCAGCGCTCAGCTCCTGTTGAGGCCCTACGTCCATGTGGGTTCTTTTCTAAGAAACTGTCCAAAGCTGAAATGCTTTACCAGATTTACCAGAGAATTACTGGCTATTGTCCTGGTCTTGAAAGAATGGAGGCATCTGCTTGAAGGTACTAAAGTTCCTATCTTGATTTTAACCGACCACAAAAACCTAATTTACCTCTCTGAAGCCAAACACTTGTCTTCTAGGCAGGCCAGATGGGCACTGTTTCTGTCCCGCTTTAATTTTGTGGTTCCCTATCTTCCTGGCTCTAAAAACATACGGGCAGATGCATTATCCCGCCAGTTTTGTAGCCCATCCAGAGAACAGGTTCCACCTTCTCCGATCATTCCGGCTCATTGTATTCTCGCTAATATTCGTACCTGTATTACTAATCCTCTAGGAGAGGAGATTCTAGCAGCCCAAGACTCTGCTTCTCCTGATAAACCTGATGGTCGTTGCTTGAGTCAGACCTCATTCCTCATCGGATCAAGATCCTGAGTTCCTGTTTCAGTTCCTGTTCCTGGTTTCAGCTGAGACTTCCAGTGGCTAAGGTCTAGTCTCCAGCACAGTGGTTTAGCATTGCAATCTATTATTTCTGATAGCAGGCTTGCTGGCTATTACCCTGTGCTTATTCCTATTGTATATATTGTTTATATCCTCTTTGTCATTTGTTAATACACTGCACTAACTAAACCATACTGACTCCTGAAGTTCTCTGGGTAACCGTGACACAGCTTTTGTGATTGGTTTGAGACTAATGGAACATTTCCAAGTGGTCTTTAAGTAGTAATTATGTTTAGTTGTTTGAATTAGGGCTATGAGTAAGCACTAAATGTGTGAAACATGTTAGATCCATGTTGATGTGTGTCATGCAAATTTGATGGGGAAATATAAGCTGATTTTATCCTCATCTGCCTGTCTCAATGAGTGCGGTTTTCACATTTGCTTCAAGTCCTGATATGAGTCCAGCAGAGGAGCAGACCAGAAAATACCAAAGATCATTGTCGGAGGAGATTACTAACATCACAACATTTAATGGTGCTCAAATAAATTATGTAACATCAGTCCATTTATTAATTTACATACTATTTCTGTAACTCACATACCACCTAAAACTGTATCATTATTTTGATTTTTTCTTCATACTATAATAATTTGTATTGTCATTCATTGGTTTATTTTCTTTGTCACATCAAAAGAATATTTATACCTTTTGTAAGAAAGATTATAATTTCTTACAACCTGATCACCTGATATCAACTTTTTAATGCCTAGCCTTGTTGGAAAAGAGATCCTCTCCCCTTTACAACAAATATGGGTGATCAGATCACTGAGCTTCTAACATACAGTAGATGTATAAGTTAGGTGCTACTCTTTCCATTCCATCAAGGGTATTCTCCAAAATAGACCCCCCTATCAACTCCTAACAAAAAATACATAAATATGTTTAAAAAAACTACACATTTATATATATACTAGTTGAACAGCCCGTTACACGGGCCACAGTGCCACTGTCACCCGGTCGCGGGCAGTCACAAGCAGTGGAGACTGCCCGCGCCGCAGCTGATACAGAGCTGTACGCTCCTTCGGAGCGCCCAGCTCTATATCAGCCGCGCCGTGGGCAGTCTCTACTGCGCATGACTGCAGCACGCGCAGCAGTGTCTACTGCACATGTCATGCGTTACACACGAATTAGCGAATTATTATATAGGATGATTATACTAGGCGATCACTTGATCTCATAGTATTAACCCAGTTTATGCTATAAGCCATACATTTTTGGAAAGGGGAGACTTTCCCGTTTCCAACAAGGGTACCTCTAAGTTGATAGGAACTGGGGGGGGGGGGCTGAGAAAGCCTGAACTCCCTCTTCAGCTCCTATTCAATTGTTTATATAATGCCTGGTGATCTCATGGTCACTTGGCTTTAACCCCTTCATGTTATCCTTTGTTGGAAAGGGGTAATCAGAGCTCCCTCTCTGCCTCCATGCATTAATCTGCAGCTTCTACTGAGCTAAAGGAACAGTGGTGATGTTATCACTTACACATTGAAGACCTATTTAATATTCAGTGGGTTAAAAGCCCCATTTAAAGTTATAGTATTACTTCAAAATTACTATCCCTCATATTGTAGCCCTTAATAAACTGAGTTAAATGACACCAGTGGCATCTCTCAGACCTTTATGGTTTAAGAGATAGCCACTTTCAAAGTTTCCTCTCCCCTGCTGGCAGCATTCTGCTGCCAGCAGGAGAATCCGGTCCCGCGACAGACGGAGGCTCTTAAACAGAGCCGATATCTCGTTATGGAAGGAAAAATGATTAATTGAAACAGTCTTCTACGCTTGGCTCTGCTGAAGAGCCTCCTCTTGATTCAGAGACCGGATTCTCCTGCTGGCAGCAGAACGCTGACAGCAGGGGAGAGGAAACTTTGAAAGCGGCTATCTCTTAAACCATAAAGGTCTGAGAGATACCGCTAGTGTCATTTAACTCAGTTTATTAAGGGCTACAATATGAGGGATAGTAATTTTGAAGTAATACTATCCCTTTAAATCCATGGAATTTTGGGTAATTTATATATGTTCCCTATGGTGCAGCTGGTTTGCCCCAGAACTCTCCTGTGCACATAATGAAATATAACATAATACTGCATTTCAGTTTTCCACTTACTGTGCTTGGCTACAATGTCAGCGACAATACTTTGAATACTCTTCTCTATGTAAGCACAATTAAAATGATGTACTAGGACTATATTTTACCATGATGAAACTGCATGTTAGAAATAAATTCCCATGGTAAATGATCAAACACCTGCTGTTTGTTGTATTTATAAATTAAGGTACATTAGCAAAACACAATTTCAAGAATACTTGGCACATAGGCCTTGGTGTCTCTGTGAAAAGAATTAAGTGGCACTTGCAGTTCAGTAAAACAAATTAATTATGTGCAAAATGAAAAATGCAACAATATTTTCAGTACCAGTTGTCACTGCTAATTATTAGCCATTACAAACATAGTATGTGTGTGAATGCCTATTATGGCATGGAAAATGAGGAGGTATCTTGGGCTCTTTTGTATAAGCACAGTAAAAAGTTGATTAGAAATTTCAATTATTTAATTTCCTCCCTTCTAATTCAAGTATACAACACCAGATACTAATAAAACAAAAGGGAAAAAAGCTATGTGATCTACATTTTTATAATGATATACCATTCAGCACTTCTTTATCCTCAGGGTGGATGGGGCTAAACTACCCAAACCTCTTCACAGTGGGGGCTTTATACTGGGATGGGTGGAGACTAGGTGGATTCTATATGAAGAGTGGGTGATTATGATTAGAGTAAGAGCAAACCAGGGCAGGGACTAAGGCCCGTATTTATAAGAGTAAACCAACTGCAACATAGGGGACAAATAAAAATCCTAAAATTACCTTGCATTTTTATAGAAATTTTTAACCATTTGAATGCTAGAGAGGTCTCCACTGCATTGCAAAGCAATGCATTGATGCCCTCTCTAGAATTCAAGAGGTTAAAAGTCCCAAGTAATTTAACAGGAATTTTTATTTGTCACCTGTGGTGAGTTGGATTGCTCCAGAATAACTCCATTATTGGCCAAAGGGCTTTGGGGAGTTCTGAGTAGGGTGACCACGTGTCCCAGAATGCCTGGGACTGTCCCTTAATTATAGCTGATGTCCCACGTCCCAAATGATACCCCTCCGGGACAATATAGAGTCCCGGATTCTGGTCCGGTAGAGTCACTCAGCAGTCACCAATGAACAATAACATGCACGCTGCACGCACCACACCACCAGCCAATGAAGAGAGGATTTGCACAATGTTCCTCTCCTCATTGGCTCTGGCTGGCTAGTCTGTGTGTGCGTGTGATACAGCGATGCAGACCAATGCAGCAGCATGCCATGTGATGTCTGAATCTGAGTGACTGTGTGAGTGAGCAGCGCGTGCAGCTGCTGATTACTTAACTGTGCATCTCTCAGATCTCAGACCCCGACCCTTTTGAAGGTAACAGAGTCTGGCTGTACTTTTGACCATTTCTTCGATGCACATGTACTATACTAACAAATATCTAGCAATTGAAATCCAGTGAGCTGTGTGTCAGCAAGGCACCAACCCTGGCCCCAGCTCTCTATACCCATCGGTGCTTACTTGGACAGGGACTGGGAGATCCATAGTGCTCCAAGCAGCGAGTTGTCATATACACACATGCATAAGACAGTCATGGTGAGACACACAAAGAGTTGACCCACTGAGTGCCATAGGCTTATGCATTGCAATCGTAATCCTTGGGTAAGCTTCTGGCAATCAATAGGTTGACGGTGTGTGTTTCAGCACGACTGTGTCATGCATGTGTGTATATGACCACTAGGGTGACCACATGACCCTGAATGACAGAACGGAAATGTGGTCACCCTAGTTCTGGGGCAAACCATCCACACTATGGGGAGAAATAAAAAAATCCTATTGACTTAAATGGGGATTTTAACTCCTTTAATGCTAAAAAGATCTCCAACACATTGCACATTACAAATGATTTCCCCCAGAACTCCTCCACATGCAGCCCTAAGTACCTTATTCATCAAGATAAAGAGGTACATTTCTGGATCAAACCAACTACACCAAGAGGGGGTTCTGTAAATTCACATTCATTTAAATGGAGCATTTAACTCTTTAAATGTTAAATAAGACTCCAAGTTATTATGGAACAATGTGTTAGAAATGTCTCTGGCATTCAGTTTAAATCAAGGGTAATTTTTATTTCTCCCTTTGGAGCAGTTGGTTTCCTTGAGAACTGCACCTTTTTAATTTTATAAATGAGGCCCTAAGACAAAGGCATCTAGTAAAATGAAAGCATTAAAAAAACAGTTTAATCAACTTTATTTGTACAAAAGTGCAGTTACAGATCTAGTGCTAGACGTACAACTATTTTTGAACTGTACAGTAGCATCAGGCAGATGGTTGGGCCTTAATGGCCTACTAATTCATGTATATAAGGTAACTGGGCAAAAAAGGTTCTTATTAAAAATCTCAGGTGGGCCTCATCAGGGGAGTATTAATGCATTGGCATATCCAATACCCAATAGCCTCAGCTTTAGGGAGGGCCTCCACATAGCACAATCCATGGCTTTCTGTATGCAGCAAGTATCCCCATTTCATTGAGGATATGATGCAAGGTCATATTTTCACTCAGAAGTGGAGATAGAAGGAGCAAGAGGACAGTCTAGACCTCACGGGGCTCAAACGGTACACGCAGATAGGGGGCGGGATAGACAGGCATAGTGTCTGCCCCCTTCATTTTATGGTGGGTGAGATTTGAACCACATTATTATTTGTGAGAACTCTGATTGTGATGATGGACTCACACACAAACAAGCGCACACATACATACAGAATATTAAAAAATATATAATTCTCTATATAGGGGGTATCCTTATACATTTATGCCTGGAGCTTCAGAAGTTCTTAAAACAGCCCTGGGCCAACAGGCCACATGTTGGATGCCCAAACCCTAAGGACGTTATTCACCCAGCAAAAGATGTATAATACTGTACCATAGAGTTGAAATGGAAACTCCACAAATATCTATAAATATAAACGAGGCTTTTAACCACTTGGATAATAGAGAAGACTTCATCATATTGAGACCTCTCTGGCATTCGAGGGGGTTAAAGCCCCATTTAAACCAATGGGAATTTTCATTTCCCATTATGACACAGAGTCTATGTAAATAAAATACTTTGGTCTTGTTCTAAATCATTTATTCAGTTACACAAGGAGGTGTCAATAGGTCATGAAATAACCTAATAGTTCTTGGCAATGCCTCGCCCACCAGCCACACCTCCAGCAGCACCTACTAAAGCATAGTTGTCCCTTTTTTGCTATTTGAAATGTTGGGCGGTATGAGTCTCTACTGTGCATGACTGCCCCGTGACCGGCTGGCAGTGGCACTGTGGCCCGTGTAACAGGCTCTTCAACTAGTTTATTAATAATTAACACCACCAATAAATCCAAATTAACAATTGATTATATACATACTGTTAAGCTAGTAATCCATTAGATAAGGGCTACAATCATTAAGCATTTTCTACCGAACCAATATACCCCCCCAGTGCTAACTCTCTGGGCATCTCTGGCAGGGTCAGACTCTCCCACATAAATAGTATCAAAAAATAAGTTTAATTAGAAAAAAACGAATCTCAAATATGCCCTCCTCCCAATCAAAACCATATACCATCTAAAACATATCAAAAGGGTTGTATAGAAAACAACTCTCAATAAGACTACCCAAACCTGCATAGCAGTGGACGAGAGCGTAACACTACTTACAGTGCGGTTATCTCAGATAATAAAACAATGACAATTACTGTGTAACAATTACCCAAATACCTCCACACTATTGGCGCAATGCAAGAAACGTTCGCATTGGATAAAGGCATTTTTATGCGCAGATAGATTTTGCACATATTCTAATCCAGGAAGTTAAATACTGAACGCTTCTTGAATTGCGAATGAAAAATTTGCTATTTCACTCACACAGATTCGTTAATCTTAGCCACGCCCACAAAAAATAAATATACACAGCTGTTCGCTAATCTTGATTTTTCATGCACAATTCAACAAAATCATGCGCAAAACTATTCCCTAGTGTTTTTCACAGGGGAAATAGCGATTGAGCACGTTTCCTGCATCGCGACATATATCCCCAACATATAAGTTCTAATCAAAAAAGATCTCTCTCCTAAGCCAGCACACAATACATAGGAAAGCAATCCACGTGAATTCAGAAAACATCCAGGTAGGGGTTAATGATCATAATGGAGAAAACATGTCCAAAACCATGTGGCCTAGTATTTATTTCACTATTGATATTTTGGTAACTTAATAACTGGACAATGTCTCTGTGTGCGTAGGTAAAATAGGTGAATGCTTGAAGTGTGTGTTACATCAATCCAATGATAGATAGCAAAATTAAGCACTCAATGAAATATTTACAATTCAGTATGAACAGCTGAGTTTGGCGTCCTCCATGCCTCGGTGAACCTCTGTCACCCATTCACTGCTCCACAGGCAACAATGACGGTGTTCTGTCCAATTTTCTTACAGGCACCGCTACGCCACTCACAAGTTGTAGTACACTTTGTAGTTCATGTTTGCTCCGTTATGATCATTAACCCCTACTTGGATGTTTTCTGAACTCACATGGAGGTATTTGGGTAATTGTTACACAGTGATTTCCATCGGTTTATTATCTGAGATGACCGCACTGTAAGTAGCGTTACTCTCTGGTCCACTGCTATACAGGTTTGGGTAGTCTTATTGAGAGTTTTTTCAATACAACCCTTTTGATATATTTTAGATGGTATATGGTTTTGATTGAGAGGTGGATATATTTGGGATTCGTTTTTTGTATTTAATTGATTTTTCTAATTAAACTTATTTTTTATACTGTTTTTGATACCATTTCAAGATGTTATTCTGTTTGATATTATTAGTTGATTGTGGGTCAGAGTACTTATAATAATATCTAGCTTTTTTCCTTATTTCTTTTCCTTTTTCCTTATTTTGTACGATTTATTAAAAATGTGATAACCAATATTCTACAACTGAACACTGAGTCATTGCAGAATAAACCTTTACAGTCATCTTCAAGGTCCAGCTGCTTAACCCTTTGAGTGCCAGAGGGGTACTCAATGCATTGCTCTGAAATTAAACCCCCAAAACATATGTATTTCTCTACATCCAACTGAGTTTCTTACTAACCCTCTTTAAAGGTTTTCAATAGGGTGTTAAGCCAATAACAAAAAAGAAAAAAAACTGTGATAGCTGCAGGATAAAATTGTTTAAAGGGATAGTAATGTTTCATAATAAAAGCAGCTCTAATTAATCATAGTATTTGGACCTTGGAAAGTGTTATTTCAATTCTGTCAGAGTTGTAGTTTAGGAGTAATTCAATGACAAAGTCTCCCCCTCCCTCCCCTTTTACTGATGTAACACTCCTCAGCCAGATCAGAAGGGAGGTGCCCAGGTAGACTGCAGAGAGGGACAATCTTCAATTAAGATAATGGAAAAACCTGAAAAACTTGTCAAGGGGGGCAGGGCTTTCATGTTCTCTTAGGAAGAAGATTGTCCCCTGCTGTTATCTGTCTTACAACCAGATTCCACATCTGAGATGGCTTACACTAGGTAAAAGGGGCGGAAGGGGGAAACTTTATCATTCAATTACTCTTGAACCATAACTCTGACAGTATTGAAATAACACTCTGTATGGCTCAAATACTATGAAGATTAATTGGAGCTGCTGTTTTTGTGAAACATTATTATCCCTTTAATGAACAACATGTCCATGTTAATATAGAATTACTGGTTTACAGATTTCCCCCTTAATGGATATTGATGCAATGAGGAGCAGAAAATGCCTTATCAGAGTACTACACAACTAAAAAACACCTGCCCATTTCAAACCCATTTTCTTAACAGAAAAAAAACCCTCAAAGAGGACTTGTCAGCTTAAAATTAGTTTGTTTATTTTTATATGCTGGGTTATGTTTAAGTGCTGCATCAATATTAACCCACATTTACTATGACATAATCTAGGCAGAGCCCACACACTGGGGGCATCTTTAATAGCACAGTAAACTGGAAGTTTGAATTGAAAAATAACTAATTAACATACTGTTAAAAACTTCCTCCAGCTCTCTTTGTCAATTATGTGCAAATTCTTAGTTCCTCCTAGTAGACTGCCTATCTAGCTCTTATATAGCCCCCTTCCTACCTAAACCACTACCTGGCCTGCAATCCCCATTATCCTCCAATCCCAGTGGCTTCTTAGCTTTGAAATATCCAATGGCAGTACCCCTAACACAGTCCCTGTACATGCACCGTCACAATTGAATATCTACAGCATAACATTATTCCATCAACCCTCCCCCAACCCCACAAGGGCCCCTCTGAATGGATCCAAGGCCCAACAGATAGCAAAGTATCACGGTCCCCGTGATTTCCTGTCAATCTTGCTGGGTGTACCTGTGCATTGGAGGAGGCTGATTGGCCCGTCCAGGATGTGCCTTTATATACTGGGGTCACGGCAACTGTCAGTTGCCCTTTCGTGGTGTTCCTGATCCTGTGCCTCGTTGCTGTGTTCTTGTGTTTCCTGTGTACTGATCCGGCTCGTCTGACTACTCTGCTGATCCTGCCCGTGATTGACCCGGTTCTGGCTGACGACCCTGCTCCGTGATTGACCCGGTTCTGGCTGACGACCCTGCTCCGTGATTGACCCGGCTCTGGCTGACGTTCCTGCTTCGTGTATTGATCCGGTTCCGGTTGACGTTCCTACTCCGTGTGCTGCTCCTGTGTTCCAGTGTGGCTCCGGTCGCCTTCCGGTGACATTCTGAACTGTGTTGTGTCGCTCTGATGAATCATCTCTCTATACCGAGCTGTTGCCTGTGGTTGCATGAGTCTATCCGCATAGCGCTGCTGAGCTGTACACTCCTATACCGAACCTGCATTAACCCGTGCTGTGCTTGTAGCCTCCGTTTATGAGCCTATCCTCTTACACTTGCCAAGCCTGTGTGTTTTCGTTCGAGCCATTAACACTTCCTGAGCCTGTGCTGTTAAGACCTAGCCTATCCATTCACACTAGCAGAGTAGCGTCCGTTCCGGTGCTCGGTCAGCACCGTGGTCGTGCTGGTTGGAGCTGGTAGCCCTGTCCGCTCTTGCAGTGTGTGTTCTGTACGGCACCGGAAGGGTGTCCCGGCTCTGGACTCCAAGTGCTCAAGGTGTTACGTTATCCTCCGCACTACCTAGTGCTCCGGCTCATTAATTGCTTGTGCAGTGTCGCTCAATTCTGGCACCCAAGGGGTGTTTTGGCTCTGGTCCCATTGGCACACACAGGGTTACTACCGAGTGTATGTTAAGGGCGATTCAGGTTCTGGTCTCATCAGCTCTTGCAGTAGCGTTCCTCCTGATATCCCACGGTGGTGGTATTGGCTCAGCTCAGGTCTGTTGGTGCATTCCATTATTCTGCTCTTGAGAGTGATTCAGTGCAGACACTATACTCCTGCTCCACACCATCAAGAGACTGTTATCATCTCCTGGGCGTTGGCTAATCAAGGTTACTGAGACTGTTCAGTTTCTCCACTTTAACCCTGTATGGCATTTACCTAATCTATATATTGCATTATCCTTACTTGGGACTGTAACTTGTCATTACCATTTATACCTGTACTGGCCCCTAGTGGCGCTGTTCTTTTATCATCTCAATAAAACTGTGTTTTTACTTTCTACCGTGGTCTGAGTGTCAGAAAACCATAACAGTACGAAAGGGCCATGACCTCAGATGGTAAAGGTGACGGTAATACACAGAACCTCCACTGGAGGATGGATGTTCACGAGCAACGATTGGACCAGTTGGCACTGGCCATGCAAACCTTACTAGAACGTACGGTACATCTTGAGAAACCTAACCAAAATCTGGTGGTCCCCCCAGTCCTGACACCGGACAACGCTAATGGGCAAATGATGGCTCCCTCCAGAAGCTTAACGGCGGCGACGCCGTTACCATTACGATACAATGGCGAACCCACGCTGTGCAGGGGGTTTATTAACCAATTAGAGATATTCTTAGAACTGACACCTCATACCTTCCCAAACGACTGTAGCAAGGTGGGGTTCATGATATCTCTATTAACTGGTAAAGCCCTAGCATGGGCTAATCCTCTATGGGAGAAGGATAACCATGTACTCTAAACTTTCATGAATTTGTCACAACGTTTCGGAGAGTATTCGAGCTACCTGGGAGAGCCACCTCTGCTGCCAAAAAATTTATGGAGATTCAGATGGGCTGACCTGTTGCCGTGGGCGGAGTTTGCCAGGAACTGTGCAGTTAATTCATCGTCTGGGAGCTTTCAATTTCTCGTGAATTATGGGTTTCAGCCTTGTCTGCTCCCAGACTCGTTCCAGTCACAACAGATTCCGGCTCTGGATGAGCATATGGAGCAGCTCCGCTCCACTTGGGCACAGGTGTGGAGGTCCCTCAGCCAGTCCTTCCAGAGACAGCAGCGGCATGCCAATCGCAGAAGGCTGCCAGCAGTATACTTCCAGGTTGGGGACAAGGTATGGCTTTCCTCCAGGAATCTCAATCTGCAGGTGCCTTCCAACAAATTGGCTCCCCGGTTCATTGGTCCATTAAAAATTATCCGCAAGGTCAACCCCGTGGCTTATGCACTGGAGCTTCCGAAGTCTATGCGCATTCAAAATGTGTTCCATGTATCACTATTGAAGCCCTTGGTTTGCAATTGCTATACTACCACTCCGGTGGTTCCTGGGCCGGTGGATGTGCAAGGCCAAGAGGAGTACGAAGTACAGAGTATTATTGACTCCAGGAGATTTAGAGGCAAGTTGCAATATTTGGTCCACTGGAAAGGCTATGGGCCTGAGGAGCACTCCTGGGTCAACCAGAAAGACCTCCATGCTCCACGACTACTGCGCAACTTTCACTCCAAATATCCTCAGAAACCGAGACCCCCGGCCAGGGGAGGGGGTCTTTGAGAGGGGGGTACTATCATGGTCCCCGTGATTCCCTGTCAATCTTGCTGGGTGTACCTGTGCATTGGAGGAGGCTGATTGGCCCGCCCAGGATGTGCCTTTATATACTTGGGTCACAGCAACTGGCAGTTGCCCTTTTGTGGTGTTCCTGAGCCTGCGCCTCGTTGCTGTGTTCCTGTGTTTCCTGTGTACTGATCCGGCTCGTCTGACTACTCTGCTGATCCTGCCTGTGATTGACCCGGTTCTGGCTGACGTCCATGCTCTGTGATTGACCCGACTCTGGCTGACGTTCCTGTTTCGTGTATTGATCCGGTTCCGGTTGACGTTCCTACTCCGTGTGCTGCTCCTGTGTTCCAGTGTGGCTCTGGTCGCCTTACGACGACATTCTGAACTGTGTTGTGTCGCTCTGATGAATCATCTCTCTATACTGAGCTGTTGCCTGTGGTTGCATGAGTCTATCCGCATAGCGCTGCTGAGCTGTACACTCCTATACCGAACCTGCATTAACCCGTGCTGTGCTTGTAGCCTCTGTTTATGAGCCTATCCTCTTATACTTGCCAAGCCTGTGTGTTTTCGTTCGAGCCATTAACACTTCCTGAGCCTGTGCTGTTAAGACCTAGCCTATCCATTCACACTAGCAGAGCAGTGTCCATTCCGGTGCTCGGTCAGCACCGTGGTCGAGCTAGTTGGCGCTGGTAGCCCTGTCCGCTCTTGCAGTGTGTGTTCTGTACTGCACCGGAAGGGTGTCCCGGCTCTGGACTCCAAGTGCTCAAGGTGTTACGTTATCCTCCTCACTGCTCCGGGCATTAATTGATTGTGCAGTGTCGCTCAATTCTGGCACCCAAGGGGTGTTTTGGCTCTGGTCCCGTTGGCACACGCAGTGTTACTACCGAGTGTATGTTAAGGGCGATTCAGGTTCTGGTCTCATCAGCTCTTGCAGTAGCGTTCCTCCTGATATCCCACGGTGGTGGTATTGGCTCAGCTCTGGTCTGTTGGTGCGTTCCATTATTCTGCTCTTGAGAGTGATTCAGTGCAGACACTATACTCCTGCTCCACACCATCAAGAGACTGTTATCATCTCCTGGGCGTTGGCTAATCAAGGTTACTGAGACTGTTCAGTTTCTCCACTTTAACCATGTATGGCATTTACCTAATCTATATATTGCATCATCCTTACTTGGGACTGTAACTTGTCATTACCATTTATACTTGTACTGGCCCCTAGTGGTGCTGTTCTTTTATCATTATCTCAATAAAACTGTGTTTTTACTTTCTACCATGGTCTGAGTGTCAGAAAACCGTAACACAAAGAGCCCAAAGAGATCCTACCTCTCTAGCCATTCCCATGTGCTAAGATTTGCAGAAACCAAGTAAATCATATAAACACAACCCTGTTGTGGCTAAAGTTGCTTTGCCACCCACCTCAACCTGTATTCTTACTGCTGTTTCTGCATTCCTGCACAATGACTGTAGCTGAGCTCCTCATTCCTATTAGTGAGGGCTCAGAACCATCAGCCAATTACTCTCGGTACAGGTGAGAAACATCTTAATAATAAATATGTTTCTGGGGCAGGATCTTGCAGGTGAACCCCCACCCCATTTGGAGTGCATTTCAACCACACTTGTAGTTTTACCCCAGAAACAGCCATGTATACACAACCAGGTATGAACCGTAACCTGCTGCCACTGAGCAAAATAAATTATTTTGGTTTTTTTACATGAACTGCCTTTTACGTTTATCATGGAAATGTTTACAGAATCTACCATAACTACAGAGAGCCCATGATTGGTGATGTAGAAATAATATCTTGGTTCTTTTAACTATAGGTTGTAAGTGGTTGTTCTGTTTGATTGCTGTACCATGTCATGTGATCAGGCCAGACTCATACCATCACTGTTATGCATCTGGCACTGTTCTAGCTCTTCTGACACCAAAAAGAGAGAAAAAGAAGTGGCACCACGACTGCTGTCATTTTGACTTGAGTAAAGAACCAATCTTGAGTATCAACTGTCTTTACTGCATAATAAATATGTAAAGCTAGTGATGTGTTGATTTTCTTTTTTCAAAAAACAAAAATATATATTAGCATCTTTTGAGTGCTGACATTTTTTTCACGATTGTCTGATATCCTGCTCAGTCCTCAAAGATTGGTAAATGTGCAGTAATACAGCATTATGTGTTGCTGTTTGCACTGTAACCCCATAGGCTGCAGGGCAGATATGAAAGTAAGTAGTAATAGATTGGATTACATCATAAATCTATTAAAGCTACTTGAAATTCAGTAATAAAATATATGTTTAGTCATAAAAAATAGGTTTATTGTTACAAAAATAAAAGCATTCCATACAGATAAGAATGAGACAACGATCCTTCCAGACACATTTCCTGAAACAACTGTTTTTTTATCAAAGGATAGAAAAGTAATGAAGACATACAGTGATACACACAGACATATGCAATACGCACACAATGAGAAATATGTATACACACACACACACCATACACACAGACACAAACATATGCAACAGATATGCACACAATGACATACACATGCACCAGATATGCTCACCCACAAGTAACAGATAGGCGCACAATGACACACCCATGCAACAAATATGCTCACACACACACAGATGCAAAAGACATGCATACACACAGACGCAACAGACATGCACAAACAACCACAGAGGGAGACAAAGGCACACTGATAGACAGACAGGCATGCAACACATTGAGTGTCAGTGGGTTTTCTAGTTCATTGCAATGCATTTGTGCAGCCCTGTGGCGTTCAAATTGTTAAGAATCAGTACAGTGTGCTTAAGCCTTTGACTGCCAGTGAGAAGTATCCAACACTTTGAATTGCATACCTGCCTGTCAGTCAAAGGGCTAATAATATGGTGCACAGCCCTCTGTGCTTTAAAGGGATAGTAATACTTAAAATGTAAAAAAAATATGTTGTAGGGCTTATCCCCCTGAGTAAAACAAGAGTACTTCCACTGCTGAAAGGTGTTTTATTCAAAAGTTATTAATTTTCAAAGTTTAATTTTTTTAGGTGCAATATCACAGTGGCCTGAAATTGTACAGTGGCGCTGTTGCTACACGATCCTATGGACAACTCTGGTCAGTTGACCATAAATCTCCATAGGATGGTGTAGCAACAGCGCCACTGTACAATTTCAGGCCACTGTGATATTGCACCTAAAAAATTCAACTTTGAAAATTAATAACTTTTGAATGAAACACCTTTCAGCAGTGGGAGTACTCTTGTTTTACTCAGGGGGATAAACCCTACAACATATTTTTTTTTACATTTTAAGTATTACTATCCCTTTAAAACTCTTGTTAAGTCTAACTGCAGAAGTCTCCTGCCTGACCATCCAAACTGTCTTGCGCATGTTAAGCCTTTGAAGTGCGAGCTGCATAGGCAAGGCATTGCAAAGCAATGCATTGAGTACCCGTCTGTCACTCAGAGGATTAATGTTGGGTTCCAGGACAATTGCACCTGGCTCCCTGCTGTCTCCTATGGTGCCCCAGTCCACTGAGCAGGGGAAACATTCACTGTGGGTACTGAGTGGGAGCCTGTCATTCACAAGCATCACACAGAAGAGTGGGCCAATGGCACTCATATTTAGATTCTATTTGCCAATGCTGCAGGTTTCCAAATGGCATGGGCAACAGAGGAGCAGACAGGGAGGCACTTCTATATTTTTTGAAGGTGCAAGTGAGCAGCCAGGGGTAGCACACAGTGTACTGTCGGTCCTGTCAAAGAGGTTGTCCCTCTCACTTCATAATGCTTCTGTACAATAAATTCAAGTCTGTTGCTGACTTTCAGTTTCCAGATGTCATACACAATGACCAATGTAGTGAACAATGGATTTGAGTTTATTATACAGAAGTATAGAAAAGTGTGAGGGACAACCTCAGCGAAATGACTGACACTACACTGTGCGGGATCCCTGGCTGATCCCTTGCAGGTTAAATGAATATAGCAGTGGCTCCCCATCTGGGTTGCTGTGCGTGTTATATGTTGTGTCTGTGCCCATGTGTATTGAGACACCCTGGTGTGTCTCAATCTGTCATTATCCTTATGTTTTTTTACTGTGTGATTGTAGGGTTAGGGTACTGAAAGGTATGAAGCACAGCAGCACCGGGGGGGCAGCCTATAAATGTTGACACCATAGGCTTGTATATCATCAGCAGAAAACAAAGTGAAGCAGGGGTGAGGAATGTGTTAGAAGCTGTCACAGAATAGGCTTGCATATGGTGCTCAGGACACTGTGTGTGCAAGTGTATTGTGTGAGCAGTTATAGGACATCCTCCCAATCCACCAGTGGTGCTCTATGTTTGTTTTGTCAGAGTTTGGAGGATGGTCCCACGGTTGCTTAATGTGAAAAGGGAAAATTTCAGCACAATAGTGGCATCACAGTCAGGACGTTCCCTCCCAGTGGTGAAATCTAACTGTTGGCCACAGTAGTGAGAGTGACAGTGTGTGTTTGAGTTTGTCAGTCATGTTTTTTTGTTTTTCAGGCGGATGTTGAGGGAGGGCAAACTCCTTGCAGAGATTTTGACACGTCCACCCTGTATCTCCAGGACTGGCAGTATGGAGGACATTTGACTATCTCCTCCTTACCGCTGCTCCTGGGTGTGTGTGGGGATGCAGGTTTTCTCTTCGCCCCTGGGTGTGTGTGGAGATGCAGGTTTTCTCTTTGTCCCTGGGTGTGTGTGGATAGATAGATAAATAGATAGATCGATAGATAGATAGATAGATAGATAGATAGATAGATAGATAGATAGATAGATAGATATACATATATTGGCATGAAGCTTTATGCTCAAAAGAAAGTTAAACAATTCTGGAGTAAACCAGCCGCACGATAGAGGATAAACAGAAATTCACTGTGATTTTATTAGGTGTCCATGAGAATTACTCCAGTTCTCATGTAACAGAAGGTCTTTATTAGTACATTTGGTATAAAGGTGTTGTAAAATTATGCCCCAAGACCCAAACACTCTGTAATATTTATTAAATGCACATACAGGGCCATATGGAAGAACAGATGCAATTCTGGAGCAAACCAACTACAATTGGGGGGAGAATAAGCATTCATAATGATTTAAATGTTGCTCTGCAATGTGTTGGAGATCTCTTGCGCATTCAGAAGGAACATGCAGAATTTTTTATGTCCCTTACAGTGCAGTTGGTATGCTTCAGTATTGCACTTGTGTAGTTTCTTGTATACAGCCCAGTAACTATGGCAGTGCTGAAGGGCACACTGAAACTGATATCTGTGTATGACTTCATTTTCAGTGAGCTCCACCAAAACCTGCATAATAATAAGGTTAATCAATCATTTTGAGAGGAGCAGGAGAATGTTGTTCCTCTTCATATCTCCCTATGCTGCCTCTTTCTTTTTTCCTCTCTCTACTAATGCTACTAGTTGAAATGCATTAACATTTTGAATGCCAGAGGAGTAAAGCAATTCACTTCATAGCACCCTGGCATTCAGAGAGTTAATAACATGCATTTTTTATTTCTGTACACTAACAACTGCATGTTAACCCTTTTGAGTACCAGGTGGTCTGCCACTCATTAATCCGAAATGCACGCCACACCCCCTAGTTAATCCATCCAGTAACAGCCTGATGTTCCCATTTTTGCTTTTCTATAGAATGCTTTCAGGGGATTATTATTACTATTATTATCAGAATTCAAGGAGTTAAAATACTTATTTAAACCAACAAGAATGAGGAGAATTTTTATTGTCCCTCATGGTACAAACAATATTATTAGTAGAAATCAGCATGGTTTCATGAAGAACAGATCATGTCAGACTAATTTACTTGCATTTTATGAAATAGTGAGTAGTAATATGGACAGGGGAATTGTTGATGTAGTATACTTGGATTTTGTAAAAGCCTTTGACACAGTGCCTCACAACAGGTTACTGCATAAATTAAAAGGCTTCAGTTTGGGCGGTGTTATCTGTACATGGATAGAGAACTGGTTAAATGATAGATGGCAAAGAGTTGTTGTAAATGGAACCTTTTCAGATTGGTCTAAAGTTAAAAGTGGGGTGCCGCAGGGTTCAGTCCTGGGACCAATACTTTTTAATTTGTTTATTAATGATCTAGAAGTGGGAATTGAAAGTAGCATCTCAATCTTTGCTGATGACACTAAGCTGTGTAAGGAAATACGTACAGAGCTGGATGTTTTTTCTCTGCAGAAGGATTTAGATAAACTGAGGGAATGGGCAGTAAAGTGGCAGATTACATTTAATGTAGATAAATGTAAGGTTATGCATTTGGGCTGTACAAACATGCTACATATACACTAATTGAGAAACTACTCGGGGAATCCTTATTAGAGAAAGATTTAGTAGTACTGATAGATGATAAACTTCACAGCATTGTGCAGTGTCACTCAGCTGCTGCAAGAGGGTACTATACTGTATAAAAAGGGGTATAGATACATAGGATGTGAATATAATTCTACCACTATATAAATCCTTGCTATACCCTTATATAGAATATGGAGTACAATTTTGGGCGCCAGTTCTTAAAAAAGACATTGTTGAACTGGAAAAGGTGCAGAGACATGCAACAAAACTGATAAAGGGATTAGAGGATCTGAGTTATTAAGAGAGACTAGCCAAACTGGGGTTGTTTACATAAGAGAAGAGACGTCTAAGGGGTGATATGATTACCATTTACAAATACATTCAAGGTCAATACAAAGAACTAGCCAATTAATTATTTACGCAAAGAACTGGGCTAAGAACAAGAGGTCATCCATTAAGACTTGAGGAAAGGTGCTTTTGACTAAAACAAAGGCAGGGATTCTTTACAGTAAGGGCAGTTAAGCTATGGAATTCTTTGCCACGACAGATAATACAACTGCTTTTAAAAAAGCAATGGATGACTATCTAGCACAGAACAATATTGAAAATTATGACAGATGGCTTTAAAGCAGATAAGATGTTGATCCAGGGAAATAGCTGACTGCCATTTGGAGTCAGGAAGGAATTTTTTTACTCACTTGGGGCTAAATTGGAAATGGCTCCAGAGAGCATTTTTTTGCCTTCTTCTGGATCAACAGGAGTGTCTTTGGCATGGGCTGTACTTGATGGACATATGTCTTTTTTTCAGCCTCATCAACTATGTTACTATGTAATACGTTTGGCCCCAGTGTTCCTCTACATTGAAGATAAGGACCTATGAGCACCATTGGATTGGAGGGCTAGAACTCTTTAACTCCTTTGAGTACCAGAGAGGTATCCATCGCTTTGTAATGCAATGCATTGGATACTTCTGTGGCAGTCTAAAGGTTAACTCTTCTCCATCCAATCTTCTCTTTAGCCTTGATGATGGTACATTGTTCCACTATCCCTGCTTTTCTGAATAGATATGGTCAGAGCATGGGTCCTCCCTCTGGAATTATTTAGAGGTTGAAGCCCCAATATACAAGTCTTAAAAAACAGGCAGAAAAAGGGACAAGCCAATGAAGCACTGCCCTAGACATATATGTGACATCTCCTGAATTTTCTTTCAGCTCTGAGTCTGTCCTTCTAGAATTGTGGGGTCTTATGCAAAAGCTTAGTGGTGTTGGACCAAATCAACTGCACCATAAGAGCAGGGGACAAAAGATCACAATTCATTTCAGGAGATGCAGTTGCTATCAGTTACAATATCTCAAGCTTTCTCATAGAGTGCATTATAAAAATAAATGTTTTTTTTGAACATCAGTTGGACCTGCTGTTGCTGCTAACAGTTTTAGTTGTAATGCCTTTTGACTGTAAACACTCCCAGCACAATAATAGGAAAAGTACTATAACATATGTTTTTGATTTTAAAAAAGGGTTATTTCACCTTTGGATGGGGCATTTACCAACTTGAATGCCAGTGGGTCTCTAATGCTTTGCTTCATAAAGATTTGGATTGGAGCCCTCTCTGGGATTCAAAGGGTGGAAAGCCCCAGTTCAATCAATGGGAATTTGTGGAAATTTTATGGGGCAGTTGTTTGCTTTCTGCAGACAGCACTTAGTTGTTAGCATCAGAAAGAAGCACCAAAATATGATAAATTATGACTGCATTCCAGCCTCTTGTGAGTAAAGATTTCTGTAGTACTTAGTCAATACTGTAATCCACAGGTCAAGGAGAATTTAAAAACAGATGGTTTGTGTAAGATACTGCGCATATTGTAATGCTGAATTAAATTACCAATTTTAATCTTGCACTATCATGCAACTACTCTGTCCTTGTTACCGTACACCTTTTCTCTTTTATTTTTAAAATATGTCTGAGATATTTAACATGACAGATGCAGAGCAGCAGTTTCTTATTTGTAGTGACCTTCAGCTGTTGCAAGTGACAAGCAACATAAGACAAAGTCCCTCAAAATAAACGTTGGGATGTTTTGAAAGCATTGACAGTAATGAATATGAGAATATATTGTTTGGCACATGTGTCATACAGAATGATGCAGTTTAAACAAGGACATATTTACATCTTTCAAGGCAAGGTCTGACTGTTTGAATGCATATGAGGAATACAATAATAGCAAGCAGGTACCAGAGCAATTAACTGAATGTATTTTTAAAATATACAGTATAAGTCTTTTTTGGTTACAGGAGAAAAAAAAACAAATGGCTACATACACAAAATGGAGCAAGGTATTAGAAGCCTTTTCTAGTATTCATGGGGTTAAAGAAAAACATTTAACCCTTTGAGTGCCAGAGGGGTACGCAACGTATTGCAAAGCATTGCGTACCCCTTGCGTACCCCTCTGGCACTCTATGCTTTGCGTACCCCTCTGGCACTCAAACTTTTTTGCAAAAAATTAAATGTTGTAAGGATTTTTTGCATAAAACAAAGCTACTCACATTGTTGAAAGAGTTTTAATATTACAGATCTTTTTTTTTTTTTAATCAAACTGATATTTTCTATTCTGGTCTCTAGATGGTGCTGTTTGTATCACTTACTATGGAGAGCCATTGTCAGAGACTCAAACTTTCCTACAGAGTTTAAAAAGTTAATTAAAAAAATAACTTTAATAGTTTTTGAATGAGAACTCTCCATTTACCTTGTTTTACTCTATTGCAAAGCCCATTAACATATTTTGTCATAATACAATTTTGCTACACCTTTAAATTAAAGGAGTCTTTATTATTTTGTTTGTTCATTGTGGTGCAGTTGTTTCCTCACAATTCCTTATTTTTTTAAAATTTTGCATATGGCCCAAACTGATGATTCAGTTCAGCATTCTTTTCATCCTGGATTGCAAATATTCCACTTATAGAATGGACACATATATATAATGAAGCTTTTATCTGTGCGCTAATTGACTAAGGAAAAATAAGTTTATATTAAAAGGAAGAACACAACCTTGTTTCATTGCTATGCATCATGGTACTAGATTTTTAGAGCAAGTGCCATCAAAAGATGAAATGTCTCGGGAAGGACTTAAATTAAGTCTACCCTTGTAATGTGACCTTCTAATTAACTGATTGTCCTTTAAAACATGATGCTAAGTGCTTCAAGAGTGAATTATACATTCGGATCTTGAACCTTTAATTAAAAGCATCTGTTAATCTTAAAAACCTAGATAGTTGCGTTACCATCCAAATGTCCTTGTTTTTGTGAAGAGATTTATTCTTTTTATGGGTTTAGGTATGAAATAACATTTGCAGAATGCTAAACTAGAAAGTGAGCTCATCAAAGCAAAGCATATAATGTTATTATCAGCATGCTATTAGAATTTAAACAGTCATATTACTGCCACAAAACCAGTAATAGAAAGATTAATTTATTGTAGCTGCATAGAACATTATAAATGAGTACCTTTTCCAGTTTTAACTGTATTATTGGAAAACGTAGACAGGGATTATTCAATAAAGTTTAACTGCAAATTTTATGTGATGAAATATATTGAGAGTTGTGGGATGTTAGAACAAAAAAAATCATTTTCTGGTGCTATTTTACAAACTATTTTGTTAGTTGGATGTGACAAATACCAATATATAATGGGCATAGTGGGGAACTTTTAAAAAAAACCCTCACCTGGTGATCTGAAGCCCAGATGGGGGGAAAAAAAAGTAGATTGCATTAACCCTTTGAGTGCCAGAGGGATACACAACCACAAAGCATTGAGATGAGTACCCATCTTGCACTCAAGGGGTTAAATAAAAAAAAGTAGCATACACTTACCAGCCAACACTGGCTGGTGCACAGGTGCTCCTCTCCATTCCACACCTCCCGCTCTGGACAAGCAAGGCTCCAGGAAAGCAAGCAATCTTAAAACTTTGGCTGACTGAGGTCAGTTGCCCAGGATGCGATGCCTCAGCCTCCCGACAGAGCGATTCTGTTTTTTTTTTCCTCTCAGTACAGATGCTATTGCTTGCTTTACCCGGAGAACTTGCTGTTTCATCCAGAGACAGTGCCCTAAATCCAGAGTCTCCAGGTGAAACCCGGCAAGTTCCCAGGTATGATAATGGGTAATTGTTCTAAAGAGAGTGAAAGTGATAAGTGAGATGGCTATGTATTTCAGAGGCTAAGCAAATACTTTTTAATGGATGGTGCCCTAGGAATTAGCAAACCCACTGTTGACCAACAAGTTACAAAGCTATTGGTTAGCCTGGGATTGTGGGAGGACCGAGTTCCCCTTCTTATACCCAGAGTAGGGCCCACTAGGAGGAGCATGTTTCATTTAGATCACGGGTACAGATACACTTCATCAAACAGCGGCATAGGGAATCTCTCAGAAACGAGCCACGATCTGCTCGTGCTAGGTTTCTTCGCATCATTTGGCGGCACAGTGAGTATTGGTATCGGTTTTCAATATTTAAGCGCAGGGAAGTACGATGGGTTCAGTAACCTCCGGTTATATATTACCATCAGTATGCGGCTCTGCACGCTTCATCATCATGTTTTTTGATATCTATCGATGTATGCCACTCACACAAGTTTCTATGTTACACATGGCAAGCTCACACTAATGTATAATTATGTTGTCAGGACTTCACACTAACACTGGGGTGTCACCTCGTTACCTATGTGGCTGCAGCTACATGCAGCATATTCACTATAAAATTAGGCAGTCTCACACATCACTGGAATAATATCACTTGATGGTAGGTAACCTGGTGGATGTCCAGATTTAAGGGTCGAATTGCAGAGGACGGTGGTTGTCTGGTGGTTTGCATCGTGTTGCTACATTGTATCCTGTACATTGGATTTCAGACCTCTTACACCCAGTATGTCTGTCTCCCCACAACACTTTTGTCTCTGTCGCAGACCTGGGGTCCAGGCGTGCACTCTGTACCTTTAATTTCTGTATAAAATTGACGAGCCTTCATTACATGACGTTAAAATAGGCACGTTTTGTGGCATGATGCTTTCCCTCACATTAAGTACTGCCTTTATTAGCTTAGCCAGTTCATTACACATCCCTACAAAGGTGATATTAATATTGTCCTGTTTTTCTTATCAGATACATACTATTCTAGCCTTAACCTGTAAAACATCCACCTGTCAGTCTCATGTTTTGTGAGTAAGTCACAGTGATTTGATACTCGGTTTCATATTGTTTATACTTTTCTACAATCATTTAGGGCACACTTACTTACATATATTATTTTATAGGTATGATTATACAGAATCCATCATACAGTCATACCGTATGTTAGTAGGACTTTGGAAGTTCGTTCTCTTGATACTAACTCCTTTAGGGAAGTATTGTTCACTACGGTTCCTTCGGGATTATGGGTGGATGGTATTACTTGATAGATTTGTGTCTTACTTTCACGGAGTTGCCAGGTGAACGTAACATATGTGACACCATCTTTTCTCCCCACCGGGATACACAGCATATATTATATATTCCAATTTGTGCATGGGCATCACACATCACTGTGCATGGGATGGTGCATGGTGCATGATTTATCTGGCAATGTCTAACATTGGTTGATATAAATATTGTGTACCATGGACCTTTCATCATCGATCCATGTTGTCGTTGGGGGATTTTGCATGCATGGTTTACTGTCTTAATGTACCATGACCTGGTGCTGTTTAGATTGAGAAGAAGGAATTCTATTATACATGGTAATTTCTATATAAATTATATCATAGAACATCATATATCAATTATCTGTAACTTATCTACTCTTATGTTTCGATCTCATCATCATCAATCCTAGGGGGGGTTTCAGAATTAGAGTATTCCATTCCATAATGTATACAGCGCTCTTTACTATATTTTCATCAGACTCACAGGCGGTGGCAAACCTGCCAGTTATAATAGGTGCAAGCAGTTAAATAGGTTCCCTGCTGTGTGAAGTGATAATCATGTTTCTATATATACACGCTACCTGTCATATAATATCAGCGCTATATACTGCACACCAAGGTCATTTCCATTTGTAGGGGTCTGCCTACTTAGCCTTTCGAGACTCATATCTGTATGAGTTTCTTGGCCATGCCTCATGCTAGGCACTCAATGCTTCATATATTAGCTCTGCATCATAGTTAAGATTCGATTATTGTATGAAACGAATTCTCATATTTTACAGTTACAGAATTTTGGATGGTCAGTTTGCCATTATCTTGGAAGTGAAGTTGCTACAAGGACTAAGGTATCACCAAGATTTCACCCCTAGTTGGGGTCATTAGTAAGTTTTGGTTAATTTTGTGCTATGAGTATTTTTTTTTGATAGGCAGGGATATACTCAACCTAGATAGGATTTATTCTCATCTTGTCATGATTTGGGTGTTACATACAGTAAGTTAGGATGGATGGGGGGTTTTGATGTGGACAGTCTCAAGTTACCACTTGTCTCATTTTGTATGTTATTATAGACTCTGACGGACTGGTTTCTCACTTTGTGACATTTCGCAGGTTGTCAGAATTTCATCATTCCTTATCTCCCCCTCTATATCAGGAGTTTAGTTTTATTATTTTTCTTAAGTCTGTTGGTCCCCGTCTTTTAGGACAGGTGAAGGAGGAGCGGATAGTATCCCAGGGAAATCACAATTTCATTTCACATCTGTCCAAACCATAGTTAGTATATCTCCTCCCAGTCTATCCATAGGTTAGGGCGTGACCTTACCGAACCCACAGTTACCATCTCTTTCTATAGGCAACAAGACACCGCCAGACTCACAATCCCGCCTACCATATAGGCACTCACCCCTCGACCCAACTCATAGTTAGCACTGGCACATTTGGTTTCATAGTCGAGGGATCCATCTTCTTCAAAATAAGTGCAGAGAGTTAAATACTTTTGCTATTTTTTCTTCATTAGTAAGCAGTTTCTCGGAGACCGACAGCACGCAGGTTATTGTTATTCACTGTATACTACTGGTTTTCTAGCTTCAGAATCACTAAGACATGTCTGTCACATCTGACCAATCTGAGGTACCAGACATGCAAGACTCATCAAGGCCGGCATCTAAACAGTCATCCCCTTCCTTATATAGGACATGGACTGTGAATTGTAATCTAGGGGTATTCCATATTGAGCTTTGGCTAGGAAAGTGGAATTATTTAAACTTCTCTTTACCCCTACCAATATGCCTAGACCTAGCACTAGTCACAGTCCGACGCCATCAGTGGCCCAGTCCTATTCCAAGTTGACTGATCTGCAGGTGTCTTTCGCCACACTGGTAGAATCGGTGGCATCCATTCACGCTCGGCTAGATGGCATGGAGAACCCGCTATCAGGTTCTCAGGTTTCTCAGATGGTTTTCCCAGGTATATCCCAGAGACATCCTGCTATTACCCCGGCTCATTTCATTCCTGGGCATTTAAAACAGGAGATTATAGAAGGCAAGGATATTAATCTCGTAACCTTGTTAATATCATCTCTCAAATCTTTCTCATGTGAGCAGGTTTCTGTGGTTTTAAAATCCAAGGATACTAGGCTGGGTAAAAAATTATCTGTTACTGAGTTGTGTTGGCTTTTAGTCTGTTTTGTGATGTTGTTTATTCTGTACAACCACAGCATAGGGAGGAGCTTGATCACTACATGTATAGGGTTGTGGAACTCGGGCGCAAGTATGGTGGCTCCAGCTATTATGATTACCAGTGTTCCTTTTCTGCCAAGGCTGCTGCCACACTCGCGCAATTCAACATAACCTTCGACTGGAGTCAGCTGGACACGGAGTTATTCTGCAGGTACTTTGCCGGTTTCCGTGCTCCTGCATGCTCTGTATGCCAGTCAGCTGACCATGCCACAAACTTGTGCCCGAACTCCGTCCATTCCATCGCTCCCCCCTGTCTGTTGGATAACCAGAGCAGTGGCCAGTCTGCTTCCACTACCATTCCAAAGTGTGATCGCATGGGGAGACCTATTTTTTCTTTGGGAAGCCGCAAATTTGCAACAATTATAATAATGGTTGCAGTTTCAATGCTTGCAGATTAGTACACTTATGCTGTATATGCAAGAGAGCTCACCTTCGGTCCGTCTGTCCCCAGAGACTGTTCCCCAGATCCTGACTAGATGGGGTGAACATTCATAACCTCAAAGCCTATTTAAGGTCCCACTTCTCCACTGGATTAGCAGAGTTCTTGCTCCAAGGTTTCACAGAGGAGTTCCATTCCGGTCTTATCACCTTACCTACAGGTACCATAGAATGCGACAATTTATTGTCAGCTTTGCAAGAACCTGAGGTGGTAGATAGGTTGGTTAAGATAGAGGTGTCCAAGGGGTACGTAATTGGGCCTTTTGTTTCCCCCCCTTTCTCCCTCTGGCGTATCAGTCCTATAGGATTAGCTCACAGTAAATCTTCCATTAAAGCCTGTTTAGTTTACAACTTGTCAGTTCCTCATTCAATATCTATTCCTAGTATTAATTCTCTAATTCCCTCTGAGGAATTCTCACTCCAGTATTCTACTGTGGATGATGTGATACTGCCTATCATTCAGACAGGAAGGGGTTGCTGGTTAAGCAAGGCGGATTTAGCTGATGTGTTCAAATTGTTACCATTACACCCATCTCTTTGGAATCTACACAATATTAAATGGTGTGGGTTTACTATTTTGTCACATGTCTTAAGTTTGAGGCAAAAAGTAGCCCCAAATTGTTCGACATCTTTGCAGACACGCTTTGCTGGATTCTTTTGAATGAACATCACTGTCATCATATCATCCATAACTTAGATGACTTTCTCACAATCAAACCTCCCCACCTTAAATCAGTAGGTATTGGGAAGATTACTACATTTTTCTCAGAACTAAACATTCTGTTATCCAACGCCAAATCCATATGGCCAGTGACAAGGCTTTGTTTTTTTAGGTATCCAGTTAGATACTGTAAACATGGAGGCTAGTTTGCCTCCGGAAAAGCTCACGCATGTTCAGTGTCTGATTTCTGATTTTGCTGCCAGGGATTCATGTCAGAGAGTAGAGTTGCAGTCGCTCCTTGGCACCCTGAACTTCGCTATGAGGATCATTCCCCAGGGCCGTTCTTTCATATCACATCTGTTGACTCTGCTTTCTGGGAATCCTCAGGCGGGAAGCATGGTACATCTCGATGTGTCCACAAAATTAGACCTGGACATGTGGGCTCATTTCCTTAGATCTTGGAACAGTTGCTCCATGTTTATACCTCAGGTATCTGCTTCATCACCTACGGTCACCACGGATGCAGCAGCTTAGGGGGGTTTTGCAGTGATTCATGGTGACCATTGGATGGCGAATGCTTGGCCTCTGGAGGTGAGTAGTTTTCCCAAGTTCAAGCTCACATCAGCCCTTTTTGAATTGATCCCCATAGTGGCAGCCGCCATGGTATGGGGTCAGTACTGGATCAGGAAGACTGTTAGGTTTAGGACAGACAATGAGGCAACAGCATTCATTGTCAACAAAGGTCATTCTTCCTCAGCTCTCATCATGTCATTCCTTAGGAAGTTAACTTAGGTATCCTTATATTACAAGTTCTCTATAGTTTGTGTTCACCTGCAGGTAGTTCTAATAAGCAAGCTGATGCATTATCTCATTTGAATTTTCAGGAATTTAATCGCCTTCATGCCATTTCCGATCCTTCCCCTACGCAGCCTCCAGACATAAAGTCAATGAGGATGGATTAGAATTCCACTTAGAAGTACTCAAGCTCTCATGCACCAGGCTTTATCAGCAAACACAAGGAAATGTTATGACAGAGCCTGGAAATTGTTTCAGAGGTTCATCACTACCTTTAGGCCTAAAAATCCTTATGAAGTCAATACAATTTTAGTTTTCATTACATATTGCCATTTCACATTACACCTTGCCTACAATACCAATAAGTTATACAAAGTGGATATACAACATTTTTGTGTTATCTTGAACAGTCATCACAAAATGCTATTGGCTTGCCATCCCATTAAATTAGCCTTGAGGGGGATATTGAAATATTGACGGAAGACTTTTCAAAATTATCTGTCAGTTACTAGACTCCAGACCTTTTTTCTATAGAAACCAAAAATACTTTGTTGGCAACAATATTTTTGGCCTTTTATGGTTTTATGAGACCGAGAGTAGTGATGGCTTCCAGAGCATCTGGAAGGTTTTTAAGGATAGCTGACTTATCTCGCTTTACTACTAAAACCAACCAGGTAGGTCATCCCATGAAGGTTCATTTCTACCAGTCATTTAACGCTTGGTGCCCAGTATCCTACCTGGATGCCTACCTACCTACCCTTCAGGGTAAACCAAGCAACAGTGCCTTACTTCCCTACTATGGGAAACCCCTTACTACGGCCATATTCATAAAATACTTAAGAGTCATCATCACCAGATTAGGGTTAGCACTCTTTTCGCATAGGTGCTGCTACCTCAGCCTCCCGCAATAGGATACCAGTGCACATCATCAAGTGCATGGGACACTGGAAATCATCCAGTTACATGACCTACATACCACTACCAATAGTGGCGGTTAGGTGGGCATTCCGTAAATTGGCATTGTGACACTCTCAGGAATTCATGATGGTGAATAAAGGTTTCAGTTGTTCTCTGTGTATTTCTTTTCTTATTTTTGCCCTCTCATTAGGCCTTATCATAATTGGCTAACAGCACACCTCTGCCTACTATTCATATTCAGGTACTGTTAGGTCCGACCACAAGTTACAAGGCAATTGGTTTTGGGAGGGCCGAGTTCCCCTTCTTATACCCAGATTAGGGCCCACTAGGAGAAGCGTTTTTCGTTTAGATCCCCCACCCATTGTTAGATGTCCCCTCCCCTTTTTTCTATATATTCCTCAATAACATTTCTATTTTTTTTTTTATTTGGGCCCTCTCAATAGGCCTTATCATCGTTGGCTAAGAGCACACTTCTGCCGACTATTCATATTCAGGTACAGTCAGGTCCGACTACAACTTATGGTACTTTCACACGTGCCATACATTTTTGCAAAGGTAGATATTTTTGTTTCTTCTACATGTGCAATGGAGATTTAGGTTAACTCAGGTCAGAAAGAAAAATAAAGTCCTGCTTTGTTCAATCAAAGACTATGTTCTCAAAGAGATGTGGGAGCTGAAGCATTTGACCATCTTGTAAACAAAGTGCACTCAGTCAAAAAAACGCCACGGTTTAAAAACAATCAAATGAACATGTGTAAAAAAAAACAACTGGTGTCAGTCATGCAGACTTTGTGTGCTTGATAAAACAAAAGATTAGGCAAAAATATTGTGCTTGTGAAGTGAACACGATCAAACAAAAGATAAGATGAAAAAAGTCAAAAACACATTCAAATGTTCTTGATCATTAAAACATTGCACACAATAAATATAATTTGGGCATGTGAAGCATGTTTGATCAAACCAACACTAGCAAAGAAAACATTTTTGATTGTGCTCTCAAAGTGTTCTCGACTTAACAAAGGATATTATGCACATGAAGCACTCAGAGCAAAAAAAGTTTAAATTACAAGGAAAATAACTCACTGGACTTCAAAACTCCAGGCGTGTTATTGCTCAAGGTCAACATGACATTTCAAACCCCCAAACCATACTGTCTTGACATGAGAAAGGTCCCCTTTGGGGATAGAAACATCATGTTGATTTTAAGCAATAAACCTGCTTGGAGATTTAAAGTCTGTGGGTGTTCCAGTTTTTGGTAGATAGATAGATAGATAGATAGATAGATAGATAGATAGATAGATAGATAGATAGATAGATAGATTTATTTAGATATATAAAATTAACTCTGAGTTTGCTGTCACTCTCTGGTTAATCCTGATTTCCAGTCTTCGCATCTTTGACTTAGTGCCCTGTTTGTTAACATACAATGGTAATTATCATATACAGTAATGCTGATCTCTAATATCATACAGATGACAGTGGCCAGTAAGTGCCGCCATGAGCAGATGCAGATATGAGCTCAGTTTCTTCAGACAGGACTTAACAGAGGCAGTGTCAGTTGGGACAGTGCACACCAGATGGCTCCCTTGCGACCCCTATGCAGTCACCAATATAGACTCCATCAAAGACGCAAGAGAAGCTGAATACATGCAGTAGCTGGTCCTAAAGATACCTAGTTAACATCTTGAAGCAGCCACAGATACACTGACTGACAACCCATCCATCCCACTGGTAGAGAGCAAAGTGTACACACACTGTCTGATACTTCAGCCTTGTTCTATTTTCCCACAGGTAGCCATAGTATCACACATTTATTGTGTGACACCCTAGCCTTGTACCACTGTACCACTAGTAGTCACAGGTCCACTCATACACTATTTGATACCCCAGCTTTGTAACACTGTCCCACTGGTAGTCACAGAACCAGGTGTGCACTGTAACACCCAGACTCCCACATACACTGTCTGACACCCTGGCCTCATTCTATTGTTCATTGGTAGTCACAGAATCACACATACATTGTCTGGCAACCCAGCCTTGTTCTACAGTCTCACTGGTAATCACAGAATTGCACATACACTGTCTGATGCCCTTGCCTTGTTCCACTGATAACCTCAGACCCACACGTACACTGTCTGACACCCCAATCTTGTTCCATCCTCCAATGATAATCACAGAACCACTGTGACACTCAGCCTTGTTTCATTTTCCACTGGTAGTCATATGACTACACATACATTGACTGACCCCTTGCCTTATTCCACTGGTAGCCACACACCCACACATACACTATTCACAAGACCTAACCTCTCTGGCCTATTTCCGTATGTCTGAAAACCAAGCAATAACCATAGGGACACAGATCACTTTATATCACTCTGCATTTGTAAAGAGACATAATCTTGACAACTCAGTTACCTCTGGTGTGACAGTGAACATGAATATATCTTTCTTTTTGATAGTTTACATACTCAAAAGTTTCTAGATGTTATAGAGGAACAAGAGGAGGTAAAAAAGGTAAACAAAATTAGAACTTCAACCAGGAGAATTAATGATGGGTATATAATCTCGCCATCAAAAATGTAAATGCCAATGAAATAAAATTGCTGCAAAAGGGCTTGAAAATTGCCCCTAACAAATCTAACAAATTAGATTTTTTCCATAGATCTTAAAGGGATAGTAATGTTTCAAAATAATAGCAGCTCCAATTAATATTCATAGTATTTGGGCCATGGAGAGTGTTATTTCAATACTGTCAGAGTTGTAGCAAAAGAGTAATTGAATTATAAATTATCCCACTCCCACCCCTTTTACAGATGTAACACTGCTCACCTCAGGACAGATAGGTGGTGTCCAGATGGCTTGCATAGAGGGACAATATTCAGTTAGAAAAAAACCTGAAAGACCTTTCAAGTGGGGCAGAGTTTTTATTGTTCTCACATTAAGAAGACTGTCCCTTGCTGTGAGCTTTCTGATCTTAAGACCAGATTTCACACCTGAGGGGAGGTGGCTTAAACTATGTAAAAGGGGTGGGGGGATACTTTATCATTCAATTACTCTTGAACTACAACTCTGACAGTATTGAAATAACACTCTCCATGACCCAAATACTATGAAGATTAACTGGAGATTTTATTTTGAAACATTACTATTCCTTTAATAGATTCATAAGAAAATTGACTTTAAATGGATAGTAATACTTAATTTTATCTTTATTTTATTTTGTAGGCATTAAAAAAACATGAAGAACTATATAAGTCTTATTTCTCAAACCTTTATGGTTTGAGAGATATTCACAAGCAAAGTTCCCCTCCCGCCCCTTTTACCAAGTGTAAGTCATCTCTTCTCAGATGTGGATTCCAGTCCATAGACCAGACAGATAACAGCAGGGGACAATCTTCTTTCTATGAAAACAATGAAAACCCTGCTCCCCTTGACAAGTTTTTCAGGTTTTTCCCTTATCTTAATTGAAGATCGTCCCTCTCTGCAGTCTACCTGGGCACCTCCCTTCTGATCTGGCTGAACAGTGTTACATCAGTAAAATGAGCAAGTGGAGACTGTGTCATTGAATTACTCTTGAACTACAGCTCTGACAAAATTGAAATAACACTCTCCAAAGTCCAAATACTATGATGATTAATTAGAGCTGCTTTTATTATGAAACATTACTATCCCTTTAAAAATATTTTAAGGATAAGGCAAATAAATTGAATAAGACAATTAATATTGGGACAAATAGCCATATCTCAGTGCAGAAGAATTAGAAATATTACAGACTATGGAGGAATTATGGAGAGATGCTAAAATAGATGACCATGAAATAACAGCCCAGGAAGGAATGATAAATATAAATAATTTTCCCTCCCCAGAAGTCATAAGATCTGAATTTAAATCATGATCAAAATTCTTCCCTCCATCACATAAGGACCCTGGTGCAGAAAGTTTTCATAGGATGGTTTTGGAAGGATATGAAAGAAATGTTAAAAAAAGTGAAAAGAGAAAAAATAGCCATGCTGCAACTAGCTAAAGATAATCAAATAACAATCTGCAAAGCAGATACAGGTGGAGGACCAATAATTCAAGATACACTGAATTACCTAGGAGAGGCAGCAAGACTGTTGGGTGATCAAACATGTTATCACAAGTTAAAATCAAACCACCAGAAGCTGTTTGGGGATGCGTTATTGGACCAGTTGGATGGGGCACTCAGGCGAGATTTGATTACTAGTGATGAGCGAGCACCCCAATGCTCGGGTGTTCGGGTGCTCTGACCGAGCGCCCCCGGAGGCTCGAGTGCTCGGCCGAGCACCCGAGCCCCATTGAAGTCAATGGGAGGACTCGAGCATTACACCAGGCACCCCCTGCTCTGATGAGGGGAGGGTGCCTGGTCCATAGGAAAAGGGCAGAAAATGATGGAAACACCACAGAAATGGTTCAGGGACAGCATAGGGAGGATGTCTAGATGCATCTTGGACTCCAACGTCGCTGCTGGGAATGATGTTTCGCCCGTAGTACGCCATTTTTACAGACTGACCGTAAAACACACAAAAAGGAAGATAAAAACGATTTTAGGCGAAAAATTGTTACCAAACAGTATTTGCTGTATATTTACTTGTATATCATCTGCAAATTCTGCAAAAAATTTCATCGATTTTTCGGAACTGGGGCCATGATTAAGAGGGAAACGTGCGCAGCGTAAAGCAGGTGTTCAACGTGGTTATGGCCCGGGTAAGGTACAGCATTCAGGAACGGAGGCCACAGCTACCACAGGTTTTACAACATGTCCGTTTGCCCTTGTTAAGTCCAAAATTTATAGTCGGAACAGTGGGGTCTGATCCATTCAGTAAAAGTGACGAAGTGACTTAGTGGATGAAGCCAAGAACTACCTTCTGCTCTGTCGAACACCCCAGCCCTATTTAATTCAATGGGAGGACCTGATGCACTCCGATACAACCTGTATATCACAAAATGGAGGGCCTCATTCACATTGTGGTACAATAGTTCAGGTAGTGGTCCAACACTCATAAAGCCTATGCACTAAGTGAAAGGGCTGCCAAAAATTAGACTGCAATGTCACTCCAATACACCCTTTATTACACATAAAGGAGGGCATCATACACACCCTTGAAAAATTAGGATTAATGGCCTGCTGGTGACCCTCTAAAACATTAGGGGCGAGGGCATGCCGCTAAGCTGACCATCTAAAACATTAGGAATGAGGGTCTGCTGCTGAGCCGACCATCTAAAACATTATGGGTGAGGGTCTGCTGCGGAGCTGACCATCCTAAACATTATATGCGAAGGCCCGCTAGTGAGCTGACGCTATAAAACATTATATGAGAGGGCCCGCTAGAGAGCTGACCCAATAAAACATTATATGAGAGGGCCCGCTAGAGAGCTGACCCAATAAAACATTATATGAGAAGGCCCGCTGGTGAGCTGACCTATACAAAAATTGTCAAACAGGGCCCGCTGGTGAGCTGGCCCTATATAAAAATTATATCACAGCGCCCGCTGGTGAGCTGGCCCTATATAAAAATTGTATCACAGGGCCCGCTGGTGAGCTGGCCCTATATAAAAATTGTATCAGAGGGCATATGGAAGAGGAGGAGGACGATGAGAAGATTAAGAGTCAACCATATACCCGTTTTTTGGGTGGAAGGGGTGAATGGGAATACAGAGTATTCCCATCATTGTAAATAACATATCTAAAGTGAGTTTATGTTCCCCCGGGGCTTTCCTCCAGTGGAGTGGAGAAGTCAGGGGAAATCCAGGCCTTGTTCATTTTTATAAGTGTCAACCTATCAGCATTTTCGGTGGAAAGGCGGATACGCTTATCTGTTATGATGCCACCAGCAGCACTAAATACCCGCTCAGACAGAACGCTGGCGGCAGGGCAGGCCAGCACCTCCAAGGCGTAGAGTGCCAGTTCATACCACGTGTCCAGCTTGGACACCCAGTAGTTGTAAGGCACAGAGGGATCATTGAGGACGCTGACACGGTCTGCTACGTACTCCTTCACCATCTTCCAAAACTTTTCCCTCCTTGTGACACTAGGCTGCGCATCAGGGTGAGGGTGCTGGCGGGGTGTCATGAAGGTGTCCCACGCCTTGGAGAGTGTTGCCCTGCCTTTCTCGGAACTGCTGTATGCTCCCCTTTTCTCCCCTTCTCGGTTGGCCAAGGTAGCACGTACTCTGCCGCCAGCGTTGTCAGATGGAAAATTTTGGAGCAATTTTTCGACAAGAACCTTCTGGTATTGGACCATTTTGCTTGTCCTCTCCACCGGAGGAATGAGAGATGAGAAATTCTCTTTGTAGCGGGGGTCCAGAAGGGTGAACACCCAGTAATCCGTGTTGTCTAAAATGCGTATAACGCGTGGGTCACGGGAAAGGCAGCCTAACATAAAGTCAGCCATGTGTGCCAGAGTACCAACAGGCAAGATTTTGCTGTCCTCACCAGGAGGATGACTCTCAATCTCCTCATCCTCTTCCTCCTCTTCTGCCCACCCACGCTGAAGAGATGGAACTAAAGTTCCATGGCTACCCTCTGTAGCGGAGGCAACCGTGTCTTCCTCCTCCTCCTCCTCCTCCTCCGCCTCCTCCAATTGTTGCTGAGAAGACGAAGTGAGGGTGCTCTGGCTATCACCTTGTGTAAGCTCTTCCTCCCCCATTTCCACCTCTTCCACATGCAAAGCGTCGGTTTTAATTGTGAGCAGCGAGCGTTTCAGTAGACACAGAAGTGGGATGGTTACACTGATAATAGCGTTATCGCCGCTCACCATCTGTGTCGATTCCTCAAAATTGCGTAAAACCTCACAGAGGTCTGACATCCATTCCCACTCCTCACTTCTGATTACAGGAAGTTGAACGGAGAGGCGACGACCGTGTAACAGCTGGTACTCCACTACTGCCCTCTGCTGCTCACAAAGCTGGGCCAACATGTGGAAGGTGGAGTTCCAGAGCGTGCTCACGTCACACAGCAGCCGGTGAGCTGGCAATTGTAAGCGCTGCTGCAGCTTCAACAGGCCGGCTGAAGCTGTTGATGACTTACAGAAATGTGCACACACACGGCGCACCTTGGTCAAGAGATCATGCAAATTGGGGTAGGTTTTTAGAAATCGCTGAACCACTAAATTAAATACATGCGCTAGGCATGGTACGTGTGTGAGCTTGCCGAGCTCCAAAGCCGCCACCAAGTTACGCCCATTATCACACACAACCATGCCTGGTTGCAGGTTGAGTGGCGAGAGCCACTGCTCGGTCTGGTGACTAATCCCCTGCAACAGCTCTGAGGCCGTGTGCTGTTTGTCCCCAAGGCAGATCAGCTTCAGCACGGCCTGTTGACGCTTCCCCACTGCAGTGCTAAACTGCTTCCAGCTACCGGCTGATGGGTGAGTGGCGCTGCGCGCAGAGAATTCGGAGGTGGAAACGGAGGAGGAGGAGGAGGAGCCAATAACGTAGGTGCTGGCGGAAACCCTGATGGAGGTAGGGCCCGCAATCCTCGGCGTGGGTAGCACCTGTGCCATCCCAGGGACCGAGTCGCTCCCAGCCTCCACGACATTCACCCAGTGTGCCGTCAGGGAAATGTAGCGTCCCTGGCCACAAGCACTTGTCCATGTGTCAGTCCTTAAGTGGACCTTCCCAGTAACTGCGTTGGTCAGGGCACGGGTGATGTTACGGGACACATGGTGGTGTAAGGCGGGGACGGCACACCGGGAAAAGTAGTGGCGGCTGGGGACTGCGTACCGAGGGACAGCTGCTGCCATCAGGCTGCGGAAGGACTCAGTCTCCACAAGCTTAAATGGCAGCATTTCGATGGCCAGTAATTTGGAAAGGTGTGAGGTTAGTGCTATGGCCTGTGGGTGGGTGGCTGGGTATTTTCGCTTGCGCTCAAATGCCTGGGGTAACGACATTTGGACGCTGCGCTGGGACAGGGAAGTGGATGTGGTCGCTGATGGTGCTTCAGATGGTACAGGTGCAGGGCGGGAGGTATGTGGGCCTGCGCCTTCGACAGGCGATTGGCCGGCACCGAAAATAGGGGAAGAGGAGGCAGTGGTGTGGCCTGCAGACACAGATTGGCGATCCGGGCGTTCCTCCCACTTATTACGGTGCTTGGATGCCATGTGTCGGATCATGGTGGTGGTGGTGAGGTTGCTAGTGTTCATGCCTCGGCTCATTCTGGTGTGGCACAGGTTGCAAACTACAATTCTTTTCTCGTCCGCACTTTCCTTAAAAAAACGCCATGCCGCGGAACACCTTGCCCTTGGCAAGGGAGATTTACGCAAGGGGGTGCTCCGTGGAACATTTGCGGGCCGGTTTGGTGCGGTCCGCCTTCTTTCTTTGGCCACACCACTGCCTCTTCCAGCCTGTTGCGGTGCTGCAGATGGCTCACCCTCAGGACTGCTGTCATCGCTCGGCTCTCCACCTTCCCAGGTGGGGTCAGTCACCTCATCGTCCACCAAGTCCTCCTCCACTTCCTCACTCTGATCATCCTCCTCATTTCTTGATCCCACCACATACTCAGTCATTGACAACTGTGTATCATCCTCCTCATCAAGGTCTTGAGACAGTAATAGTGGTTGATTGATGGCAACTGTGTCTCATCATCATCATCATCCACTTGCTTTGACCTTAAATGCCGTTCCCCTCTGTCATCTTCTTGTGATTGGGTACCCTCTAGAGGTTGTGAATCAGGGCACAAGATCTCATGTTCCTCTGCAAGCGTGCTTGGAGAGAGGTTCAAATGAAGGATTGGTGATGAGACGAGCTCCTCACTATATCCCAGTGTGGGATCACTTCTTTGGCCAGACCCTCTATGGTGGGAGGAAGGATGATCAGGGTGAGGATTGTGTTGACCAGACTCTTGGCTACTGAGAGTGGACTTGGTGGAAGACAGGGTGGTGCTTAACCGACTGGAAGCAGTATCTGCTGAAATCCAACCGACCACCTGTTCGCAGTGGTCTGACCTCGAGATTGATGTCCTGCGACGCCCTGTAAACTGAGACATGAAGCTAGGTATGGCGGATGTCTTTCTTTCTTGTGCTCTGGCACCAGGCACAGTTTCTACGCGTCCTGACCCGCGCCCTGAACTATCAGGATCACGTCCACTTCCCCGTCCCTTTTTACCCGCCTTCTTCATATTACACGGAATATGTGCTGCTAATCTGCGGCTAGGCACAGTGAACGGAATATGTGACGTTTATTTTTTAAACTTTGCACACTAAACAGAATGTGCTGCTAATCTGCGGCTAGCACAGTGAACGGAATATGTGACGTTTATTTTTTAAACTTTGCACACTAAACAGAATGTGCTGCTAATCTGCGGCTAGGCACAGTGAACGGAATATGTGACGTTTATTTTTTAAACTTTGCACACTAAACAGAATGTGCTGCTAATCTGCAACTTTGCACACTAAACAGAATGTGCTGCTAATCTGCGGCTAGGCACAGTGAACGGAATATGTGACGTTTATTTTGTAAACTTTGCACACTAAACAGAATGTGCTGCTAATCTGCAACTTTGCACACTAAACAGAATGTGCTGCTAATCTGCGGCTAGGCACAGTGAACGGAATATGTGACGTTTATTTTTTAAACTTTGCACACTAAACAGAATGTGCTGCTAATCTGCGGCTAGGCACAGTGAACGGAATATGTGACGTTTATTTTTTAAACTTTGCACACTAAACAGAATGTGCTGCTAATCTGCAACTTTGCACACTAAACAGAATGTGCTGCTAATCTGCGGCTAGGCACAGTGAACGGAATATGTGACGTTTATTTTTTAAACTTTGCACACTAAACAGAATGTGCTGCTAATCTGCAACTTTGCACACTAAACAGAATGTGCTGCTAATCTGCAACTTTGCACACTGAACAGAATGTGCTGCTAATCTGCGGCTAGGCACAGTGAACGGAATATGTGACGTTTATTTTTTAAACTTTGCACACTAAACAGAATGTGCTGCTAATCTGCAACTTTGCACACTAAACAGAATGTGCTGCTAATCTGCAACTTTGCACACTAAACAGAATGTGCTGCTAATCTGCGGCTAGGCACAGTGAACGGAATATGTGACGTTTATTTTTTAAACTTTGCACACTAAACAGAATGTGCTGCTAATCTGCAACTTTGCAAACTAAACAGAATGTGCTGCTAATCTGCGGCTAGGCACAGTGAACGGAATATGTGACGTTTATTTTTTAAATTTGTGCCCCCCCAAACAAAATATAACTGCTGCCCCCACACACAACAGTCCTAAAAAGGACTTTTGGGTCTTTAAAGAGTTCAAAAACACTTTTCTTCTCCCTACACTGACTTTCCCTTCCTATCCTCATCTCTCCCTGGCTAAGACTGAGCCGAACTCGCTGGTCAGGTGCTATACAGCACCCGATCACGGGTTCTGGCCAGCCAATCAGTGTAATGCCAGCAGCCAACATGGCTGCTGGCATTACACTGATGTCAGAGCCTCCCCGCACGTTTATTGGCTGCGCAGCAGCCGCGAAACGTGCGGGGAGGAGACCCGAACATGGCGGGCGAGCACATGCGGTACTCGTACGAGTACCGCCATGTGCCGAGCAGAGAGATGCTCGAGCCGAACCGAGCTTCGGCCGAGCATGCTCGCTCATCACTATTGATTACAAAACAAGAGTTCCGGTATCTGTATAATTGACATGCAGAGGTGGCATTCTTCTTCCACATCCAGAAGATCCACAAAGATGTGGTCAATCTTCCTGGGTGCCCCATGATATCAGGAATTAAAAGTCATACTTCAAACCTTTCAGTTTCTATCGACTCCTTTTTACAGAAGTATGTTGTACAACTGCCATCCTTTATCAGGGATTCACAGCAATTATTACACAAGATTGAGGGGATCCAATGGAAGCCCAATAAGTATACGTGGTCTACTTTGGATGTATCAGCTCTCTATACAACAATTGATCAAGAATGGGGTCTTCAAGCTGTTGCCTATTTTTAGATCTAGACTTAGGCACGGTGGATGAGCAAAAAGAGTTCCTCCTTCTGTACATTTAATTTAGCTTGCGGTAAAATTTCTTCAATTTCCAGGGTCAATTTTTTCAAGTGTGTGGAACAGCCATGCGTTATCATGTTATTGTGTGGCAGGGTACACGTATAGACCTTGATACACAACAAAAGTTTTCTGTAAAATTCGATGACGGACAAATTTTTTTTTTTATTCGCCGACTCCGCAATTCGGATACAACCTGTTCAACTCGGACGAAAGTCAGCGACAGTCCGAATTATTCTGCAAATTTAAAATACCTTTAAAAATACAATATAAAATGAAAATTAAATGAATGGAACCATTTCCAGGGTCTAAATGAAGATGGTAGAACAGGGTAATGTGGGCATTTAGCCTTATGGTATTATGGATGAAGTAGATGAAGTATGGATGTAGCTAAATTTGAAGGAAGAAGGAATACTGAGGATGATGGGTGCAGGGCAGACGTAGGATGACTGGAACACTGGAGATATAGCCAGCAGCAAACTGCAGAACACTGGATCAGGCATGACTCACTAGAGATGCCGCAGACTTTTTTTACAAGAGACTACAAAACTGAGGATGACTGGTGCGAGACGGACTCAGGATGACAGCAACACTGGAGATGTAGCCGGCAGCAAACTGCAGAACACTGGAGAAGCTAGCACTCAGAAGAGATACAGCAACTGAGGATGACTGGAGAGTGGCAGACTCAGGATGACAGCAACACTGGAGGAGTAGCCAGCAGCAATCTGTAGAACACTGGAGCAGCCAGTAGATAGATACCACATACTTTTTTTACAAGAGATGAAAAACAATAGAGCCAGAATGAACAACCTGTATAGGGGGACAACAATGTAGACTTTAAATTAACCCCCTTGTGTCCTACCATGTCAGGGAAGTGTCCTCTGCCCAACCTACCACGGTTTTAGAGCTGGGTAAGCTGGTGCGCTCACCATATTATGGTAGTATGGTACTTTTTTCTTCTAATCGCCATCGAACCTGAGAGCAGGGTAACCCAGCTTTGGCAGGTTGACTTTTAAAAAGTAATTTGCTCCATGAGCTGAGGGGCCAATTGAGAGCACTGGGGGCTAAGTATTTTTCCGGTTACGGAATATACCCACTCACTCTGGACAGTGGTTGGGGGGCAAGAAAGCAACTCCTGGGCTACAAGGGATAAAGTAGGCCACACAGCCCTCTTGTTATCCCAGAGAGTCAAGGGATCTGTACTTGGGGGCAAAGAAGGTTCCACAAGTTAAGCCTTAACCTCAAACTCAACATTTTTTCTATTGATGGGGAGCTGTTTGTTTTGTCCGAAGCTGTCCATTGCCTCAGTATAAGAAGCACCAGTTGCTCCACCAGAAGAAGATGGTGTGCTACTGGCGCTGCTACTGCAAGGTCCCGGAAGACTACCACACTCCTCCAGCTCATCTGCAGAATCTTCTCCCACCTCCTGTGACTGCATCCTGTTTTTTCTTTTCCTCTCACGCACCCTCACTATCAATTGTCACCTCCAGGCACTGAGTGATTTGGAACTAAGTGCCATCTTGACTTTAATTCTAGGATCTCAAATTGTGGCAAGCATTAACTCGGGACAATCATCCACGCGCTCTTCCATGCGCTGAGTCAGTTCCTTCTTCAGCTTCATTAGAAGGACAGCAACATCGGGAAGTATATTACCCTTAGCACCAGGCAAGCGTTCCCTATGGGCAAAGAAATCGTACATTTTTAAGGAGACGTGTGTGAAGAGGGGAATGAATTCCACCAGGCTGGTGTTCTCTTTGCTTAAAATATCTGTCAAAGCACGGAAAGGCGTGAGGACTGTAACTATCTGTTCCTTCAGGGCCCAGTCAGCCCTGCCCAGTGTCCTGTTACTACCAATGAAATGGTGACATGACATTGCGTGAATTGCATTTTTCTGCTCCAGGATATGCTCTAGCATATCTAAGGTGGAGTTCCACCTGGTCCCAATATCTTGTTTCAGGCGGTGCTCTGGGAGGTCTGCCTTTTTCTCTTCCTCCCTGAGGAGCTGGCTATCTTTGATGCTCTGATGGAAGTGGCCAGCAATTTGTTGGCATGACTCCAGAAATGCTGGCAACCTTCCAGAGTTACTGCCATCCTCGAGAGCAGCTTTCACTACCAGATGCAGGACATGTGCTGAGCAGCGCACACTCACAAATCTGCCATCCTGGAGAGCCTTTATCATGTTAGTGCACCATCAGTGGCCACAAACCCCATTTGTGCCTGTGTGCCTGCCTCCTCCCCTAGCCATTGTGCTACCATGTTCTGCAGTGCTTTGCAAATGTTATCTGAGGTGTGCTGGTGATCCATTACCTCAACGTGGAGGAGGAAAGAGAGGTGCCCTGCCTGCTTAGCTACTGCACCAGAACTTGTTGTCAGTAATGATGTGTCTTGCAACACACTGGGCTGCCACCAATACGCCGTCAAGGACAGGAAGCCATGCTGGCTACTCAGAGCACTCCATAAGTCAGTGGTAAAGTGCACTGACTGGCCACCAGTCTTTCCTAGCAGCTCCTTCAAAAACCCAATGCATGACCGGTACAGTGAGGGCACTATAGTTGTACTAAATGTGGTGCGGGATGGAATTTTATATCGGGGTGCGACAGCCTCCATAAGTTGCTGGAAGGGCTCCCCATCCACCAAATTAAAAGTAGCACCCCCAACAGCTAAGAACTGTGCAATGAGTTGTGTGATTTTTCGGGACTGCTGTCTTCACATCTCCTTTGAATGAAACCCACCAAAATCTTCCAGTGTGGCCTGTATTCATTTTGGGATGGGCTGTGACTGTCTGCTCTTAGGACCAGATGTGGCATGATCCCTCTGCCATTTATCCTGCCTACTGGTGATGAGTGTGACACTGGTAAATGCAGTAGTGCCACTTTCTGCACTTATCAACACTGACTTGTGGTAGTTGATCAGGTGTTGGTTCATCCCAGAGGTGGTTAGATGACCCAACACCCTCCCACGGTTGACTTCCCTGCCACACAATTTGCATTTCACTAGCTGGCCATCACCAAGTGCCACAAAATGGTCCCACACTTTGGAGCAATGGATAACTCTGGAAGGTGGTGGAGAAGAAGAAACTGAGGTGACACTTTCTTGATCTTCTCATGCTGGAGCAACCTCACTTTGCTTTTTCTTTCTAAGAACCTTTTCAGGGGTACCAGTAGACCTAAAGATGGCAGCAGGGATGTCGGGACTGGGATTGGAGGAAGATAGTGGAGTAACAGTGGTACTGGTGGCAGAGACACTAGCAGCTACTACCTGGCTGGGACACTCAAATGGAACCGGAGAGGCAGGTGTTGAGTCATCAATAGAAGACACAAGTGTGACTGGAGAAACAGGAGAAGTACTATGGGAAGCAGGGGAAAAATTAAGCTCAGGGGAATAATCAAGGTCACTGGAAAAATCAAGCTCAGGGGACAAATCAAGCTTAGGAGGCCTTGATCCCTCAGATTCTTCTTCTACCTCTTGTAGGTTTTGACAGGAAGAAAAATCATCATCAGCAGCAGATTTTGGGGAGCCCTGCTCAATTCCCTCTTCTGCCTGGTGGCTCCCGGGAAATGGCAAACTGTCTCCCTCAATAACCTTTTATGGAGAGGATATGCTTTCAATGGCAGTGACAGTGGTGGCAGGAGAAAGTTTCTCCAAATACTTCAATAGTTTATGTTTGGGCTGCTTTCACGGACATTCGGTATAAAAATCCTGTGTTGATACTGCCTGCAGTGTCCATCCAGTAGTGTTACACACACTAGGTGTCACCAGGTTTACAGAATTGGCTGCGGCGGAGGTGGTGACTAAACTGGCAGTGGTACTAGTCATTGTGCAGGTGGTTCTGGGGTGATCATCACCAAACAGCTGACGAAACACAGGTGATGGCTGCTTCGTGGTCTCAGAGGAGGACCTGGACCTCTCTACCCTGCTAGTAGAGGTAGAACGACCTGCAGTTCCCTTCTTCTTTGTAGTTTTTGGTTTGGAGTGCTGCTGCTGAGTCTGACTAGTACTACTCAAAGTACTCTTCTTTGCCTGCCTGCTGCTGCTAGCACTGCTTGAAAGCATTATCACTGTGGTGGTGTTGGTGGTTGCTGGGTCACTGCAGCTGGTACCAGGACGAGGAACATCAGGTTGTTCACTAGGACTCAAATCCATGACAGATAGGTAGGTAGTGAACTATAATAGTCTTAAAATTTAAAAACCTGGCCACATGACAACGGTGAGACTGGCTGTGTCACTCTGAAAATTATTCAAACAAAGCCCTAATATTACTTTTAATATTTTACACATGTACAAAGGTGACTTTCCCTTGTGGACGCAATAACGTACTAGGCTTGCCTATAGAACTGTTAGACTGGCTGATGTGTCACTCTGAAAATTATTCAAACAAATTCCTACTATTATTTTTAATGTTAAGCACCGAATCCCTTGCAGTGGTAATAAGGTACTAGGTCTGCCTATAGAACTCTGAGACTGGCTGATTTGTCACTCTGAAAATTATTCAGACAAATTCCTACTGGTTTAGTATTTTTAATATTTAACGCAGGAACACAGGTGACTCCCTTGCTGTGGTAATAAGGTACCAGGCCTGCCTATAGAACTGTGAGACTGGCTGATGTGTCACTCTGAAAATTATTCAAAAAATTCGTACTAGTTTAGTATTTTTAATATTTAAAGCAGGAACACAGGTGACTCCCTTGCCGTGGTAATAAGGTACCAGGCCTGCCTATAGAACTGTGAGACTGGCTGATGTGTCACTCTGAAAATTATTCAAACAAATTCCTACTGGTTTAGTATTTTTAATATTTAACGCAGGAACACAGGTGACTCCCTTGCCATGGTAATAAGGTACCAGGCCTGCCTATAGAACTGTGAGACTGGCTGATGTGTCCCTCTGAAAATTATTCAAACAAATTCCTACTGGTTTAGTATTTTTAATATTTAACACAGGAACACAGGTGACTCCCTTGTGGTGGTAATAAGGTACTAGGCCTGCCTGCAGAACTGTGAGACTGGCTGATGTGTCACTATAAAAATTATTCAAACAAATCCCTAATATTAATTTTAATATTTAACACAGAAACAAAGGTGACTTTCCCTTGAAGTGGTAATAAGGTACTAGGCCTGCCTGCAGAACTGTGACTTGTTTTGTGTGTATTTTCAGTGAACATATCAGGTTATCCTCTAGCTTTGATAAAGCAGCGTTTTCAGCCATGAAAAGCGTAAGCGCTGAAATACATGTGTATTTTAATTTTCAATTATTATTAAATTATACAAAAGTTGAAGTTTCAAGCCTCCACCTGTTTATCTTCAGCCAATACACCAGTACCTGAACAGAGACCGGATGATTCTCTCCGTAGGCACATGAGCCGGTACCCTTGACATCAAGTGACTGGAAGCAATCAAACAGACACAATCACATAGACTCTTGTTACCATTTTAGATTGTGCATCATAACAATATCACACCATTGGCATCCCTTGTTGTCTTTTTGTCTTTTTTTGATTGTGATACCACTTGGGAAAGCGAGTCTAGTTGAAGGAGAAGCCGATTGGTGAATGCTGTTTCTGGAGACAGTTGTAACTCCAGTGGCCTTGACAGTTGGATTGGACATAAGTCTTCTCCAACACTATAAAAACTGTGAGTACATTTCCATTTGGGTGTACTTCTGGTGATGGCCCAAGAAAATATTATATTGATATGCACAAGCAGCACCCCATTTGTCTTCTCCCTTCTTTTCTCCACAGAAACAAAGGTGACTTTCCCTTGCGGTGGTAATAAGGTACTAGGCCTACCTGCAGAACTGTGAGACTGGCTGATGTGTCACTCTGAAAATTATTCAAACAAATCCCTAATATTTTTAATTTTTTGCACAGGAACAAAGATGACTCTCCCTTGCAATGGCAATAAGGCACTAATGCTGGCTGCCTGCCTATGCCTAATGTTAACTGCCTGCCTACACAACAACTGGACACTCTTTATCTCCTTCTTCTTCTCTCTGGAGGGAAAGTATGAAGGGAAAGTAATCGAGCGCGGGTAATAGTAGCTGAATTTCCAAAAGTTTTGACGACATTCGGACCAGGGCTAGTCAGATTCGTATTTTTTTTTTGGCGATCGACCCTTGCTTATCAGAAGGTCCAAATGTCGCCGAATGACCCCATTTTTGTCACCGACCCGAATTCCACAAGTCTAATGAGATGTGTAGATTTCAACATGTCTTAGCATGCTCTGTCATTTATGTGGAACATTCAAGAACACAGTGGAATTCTTGGATCTTAAGCTACAAGCAGATGATGAGGACAAAATATACACCTGCAGCTTTTGCAAACCAGTAACATGCAATGACTACATTAATGCAGAAAGTAATCACGATCTGCACTGATTGAAGACATTCCCTAAGCACAATACCATAGGATTCATAGAAATTGCAGTAAGCTTAAACAATATGATCCAGTGGGTCAGGCTCTGAAAGAAAAATTGATAGAAAAGTGATATCAAGAAAAATTGATTGATAAAGCTAATCTAAAAGCCAGAACATTAAAAACGACAAGAATAAGCTCTGAGACAAAAACAAATTAAATTATGCCACTCTGGCGTAGTGCCATCAGGTTATTTTATGGTGGCCAGTAGTAAATGCCATGGTGACAATGCAGTATTTGTGACTTCTGTACTGTTATCGCTGCTGCTTTGGAGTTGCCTAAGCAGCTGGAAAATTAGGCAGCTCAAAGAGAATGCGATCAACAGCAGTGATATGAGACAGGCTTTTATAGTTCCTTCCACTTGCCACTAGCTTCAGCGATGTGTTGAGGCAGTAGCAGCACCACAACCGCCCCACCACCACTTCAGGTGTATCTAGAGAAAAGAAGTTGGCCAATAATTCTTCTCCTCCTGCACCTCCTTCAAAATCATGGGAGTGTTGTTGGAATACAATTTTTCCCCTGAAGAGCAGGAAGGAGCTCATCAGCAACTGCAGTGTGCACAGCATGTATAGGACACATCTGCGCTCATATCAAACAACTGGCACAACTGCAGCTAAACACAGTGATGCTTACTTCCACAATGACAAATCAATCATCCCCCAGAGACCAAGTAGTACTGTCACTATGCCCCTTGTCCTCTCCTCTAAGTACATGTGACTTATTTGGGATAGAATCTCCTCAGATGCTGCTTGATTGCCTACTCGAGATTATCCTCTACCCCATCACCATGTGTGATCAGCACACAAAGCAGTGTGCAATGGGTGGACATGAACTACCACATCCTTGCATCTAGAGAATCACTCTCAGCTTGTAGGAGTAGGTAAGGATGACAGAGGTGGTACACCAGAAGAGGTGAATATAGAGGACCCTGAGGGTGCTGAGGCAAGGACAGTTGCTACATCTTTCCAAGCCCGGACCCTAGTGAAAGACGCAGATGATGAGGTAGATGTTTTGTGCACCATCAAACTTTCAGGCTCAGGCTGGGTTTCTCTATTTGTCACCGTAAGACTTGTGAAATAATGACACTTGACAAGTACAGACACAATAAAATGAAAAAGTTATTAAATAAAAGATAAAATGTAGTAGTACGCTTCTCCACTCTTCACTAGACCAGGTATAGAGAGAGTGCAACAACACTTCCCCAACCCTTCACTAGACAGGTGTGAAAACAGGATAATATACAATACACCAAAATGCTGGCGCACCACAAGGAGCGAGAGCACTTCTACAACTTTCATTAGACCAGCTAGCAGGACAGTGCAATGACACTTCCTCTACCCTTCACTAGACCGGTGGGAGGATAGGCACATACAATACCCCAGAACACTGGAGCACTACAAGGAGCGAGAGCATTTCTCCTACCTTCACTAGACCAGGTAGCAGGACAGTACAACGACACTTCCCTTATCCTTCACTAGATCGGTGGGAGGATAGGCGCAGGAAATACCCGAGAACGCTGGAGCACTACAAGGAGCGAAAGCAGTTCTCCTACCTTCATTAGACCAGGTAGCAGGACAGTGCAATGACACTTCCCTTACCCTTCACTAGACTGGTGGGAGAGTAGGCACAGACAATACCTCAGAATGCTAGAGTACCCCAAGGAGTGAGAACACCTCACCAACCTTCATCAGACCAGGTATCAGGACAGTGCAACGACACTTCCCCAACCCTTCACTAGACAGGTGGGAGGACAGTCACAGACAGTACCCCAGAATGCTGGAGACAACTAGGCAACAGAACAGGCCCTAGAATGCTAGGGACTAGACAGGCAATGGTGTCATGCCCTAGAACACTAGGGACTAGACAGGCAACGGTGACGTGCCCTAGAATGCTAGGGTGAACCAACAGATAGAGGTGACAGACCCTAGAACGCTAGGGGAGAATAACCGGCTACCCAGAATGGAACTCAACCAGGCAACTGACAAGGCTGATTAACAATGGATACTGCCAGGGAGCAGTAATCACAGCAGCAATAAGCCCAGGTAGGTCAAGGAAGGAAAGTCAGCCAGAGCTGGGTAGGCCAGGGAGGAGAGTCAACCTGAGTCAGGAGAGCAGGGGAGCTAGACTCAACCAAAGCCGGGAGGAATGGTAATATGAAGCCAGGAGTCTCAGCCGGATTGGGTAGTCAGCCAAAGCCAGGAGTCTAAACCAGATCAGGTAGTCACACGAAGCCAGGGGTCTCAGCCGAATCGGGTAGTAAGACAAAGCCAGGAGTCTCAGCCGGATCGGGTAGTCAGACGAAGCCAAGAGTCAAACCGGAATGGAAGTCATGCGAAGCCAGGAGTCATACACAGGAATCAGCAATCGGATCCCTCACAATCAGCACTAGATTTTGGTCCAGCATTATTGCTGTTGAGTGGAACTTGTCCTAGTCACGCATCACTACTGCAGGAACCCAGTCCCACTGTGGCCACAGTGGTCTGTGGCACACCAGCCTACTCATCATCAGCCTGCTGTTGAGACAGTTCAATATCTGGTCCTTGCTACTCAGCAGCAGCAGCAGGAATTACAGCAGCAGTAAACTCTGCCATGTCACTGCTGGTGGTGGTGGTGATGCCCATGTCAATTTTCATATCTTTCTCCTATTCCTTTTCACTTTCTGCTTTTCCACCCCAGATTCTCTACCATCACTCCCATCACCACCACCACCAGTCTCTTGCTGCTTCTCTTTGGGAGTGGGATCGGTTGGCTATGATGACAGATGTGACAGAAGGTCCTCTACTGTTACACTTGCCATCTCTTCAGGTGAAGAAGGCACACTGGCATCACTAGTAGCAGATACAGGCAGATGATGTGTGCAGATGCTAATACTGCTAGCCAGTTCTGCCTTCTTCAGCATCATGTCACAGAGGGACATTGCAGGGCAATGTGAATCAAAGGCTCATAGGGATGTTGTGGGCTCCCTTGATTGCTATTCTGGTTGCTCACTTCCTCTTCCACCTCAGCATTAGGGTCCGTACTGGAGATAGTCTCAGCAGCTGCTTCACATTCAACACCACCCCCACCCCTACCATGCTTTAGCTGCTGTTTGGTAGTAGCGGGACTGCTTGTGGATGATAAGTGTGACTTAGGGACCCTCCTGACACACTTGCTTTCATCCCTTCCTCTATTTCAAAAGGTACATTGGCAGCAGTATCAAAAGGCACAGACAGCTGACCTGTCCTGCTCACACTGCTACGTACATATTCCTGTGCCTGCATTAATGATGACAATATTTTCCCCCAGAACTCAAAGGACGATGTAGGGGGACTGGGCATCATTGAGTCTGGGGAACCAGTGCTCCCAGACCCTTCCATGCTGGTGGTGGTAACTTCCTTTTTAAAAAATAGTTACATAGTAGTTTAGGTTGAAGAAAAGACTTGTGTCCATCAGGTTCAACCCTTTTCCTATTCCTGTTTACCACCGTTGATTCAAAAGAAGGCAAAAAACACCTTATTTCAGCAATTTCAAATTCTGCTTTGAATGGGGAAAATGTGTTCTTGACTTCCTCTGACTCGCTGGATGCCTCAGGGTCCTTCCAGCTCCTCCTTTTTTTTTAAAATCCAGGTGCTCATAGTGTTAGAAAACACTGTGAGACTTTGTAGCCTTATTTCACTAAATAAATGGCTAGGAAATTGCCTTTCTCCCTCTCTAGCTGCTTATTTTTCTGTTTCACTTCCTGGTAAACTCACATCTTTAGAGCAAAAATGTGAAATACACATAGTAAATGGACTGGAAGTCTTTTGCTATTAAAAAAATATATCAAAATATTTTTCAGTGTAGGTGTTATGGAGGAATTTTTAAGGGTTTTGCCCAGGGCTGATTTTGTAGGGAAAAAAGCAGACAACCACATAGTTTTCACAGCTTTTCTCAGAAGAAAAAAACAGGAACTTTCGTCCATCCCTACCTGTGTGCAGTGGCTTAAACCCTTTTGGATGGTGTTGTCAGGAAGGGGTGACACTGGAATGTGATGATGTGCAGGGAAGCTGTGATATGGAGGAGTTTGATGATGCACAAGGAAGTGGTGACATGAAGGGTGATGGCAGGCAGGGAGCAGAAGGGTGGCAGGGGATGGTCATGAAAGCAAGAATAAAGAGTCACTGTGTATGGTGATATTGGAGGGGTGATCCATGGAGAGTGATGGTGGCTAGGGAAGATGTGACACAGGGTAGGGTGATAGTGCACAGGGAAGTTATGACACAGGTGAGGTTGATTGTAGGCAGGGAAGCAGGGACACACAGAAGGTGATGACAGGCAGGAATGGAGAGAAACAGGGGAGGGCGATGTCAGGAAAGGTGACACAGGACTGTGATGGCAGAAAGGGAAGCTGTGACACAGCAGGGGGTGATGTCAGGAGAGGTAAGAAAGGAAGGGAGATGGTGGACAGGGAATCTATGAAACAGGTGAGGGTGATGGCAGGCAGGGAAACAGTGACACGTGAGGGTGATGGGAGGCAGGGATGGAGAGAGACAAGGGAGGGTGATGTTAGTAGAGGTGATACAGGGTGGATGATTATGGACAGGCAAACTGACATAACAGAGGGTGATGGTGAACAGGAAAGCTGTGACACAGGAGAGGGTGATGGTGGGCAGCAAAACACTACCACAGAGAAAATGATCATGGTCAAGGACACAGTGATACAGGCAGTGTGATGGAGGCCAGAGTATCTATGACAAAAGGATGGTGGGCAGGCAAGCTGTGGTACAGTGAGGGTGAGGGTGGCAGGGAAGTGTTGAGACAGTGGAGGAAGCAGGGTAACAGTGGGAACAGGAAACAGGTGAAGGGTGATGGCAGGTATAGAGAGAATGGGCACAGCTTGAGATGATTCAACCAGGTCAATGCCAGTGGGGGCTCATCCTATCCTGACCTGCTCTGCATGTTATAGTCTGCCACACTGCTGCTTCTGGGTGTGTTCAGCAGAGACACACACATACATACCCAGAGCTTTTCACTTTATATGCATTGGAGACCCCTCTAGCATTCAAGATGTTAAAAGCCCCTTAGCCGGTGAGATGGCTCAGCTGGTTAATGCATCAGCTGTAGAATCTGTAGAACCTTTCACTCTTCTAAGGTAGATAAAATGAGTCCAGGACATGACTGAAAAGGAGAGACAATTTCAGTGTATTCTTCCTGGTAAAATACTTTCCCCCCAAAAAAAATTAAATCAATGGGAATTTGTATTCCTTCCCTATGATTCAGTTGGCTTTACACGTTTCTTTATCCTTTTAAGATCATTCCCCTTTAAGTTTTAAAATTAGCTGCTTGAAAAAACGGTGGCATATACCATTTATGTTATATTTATTTTTCCCTACTTTATGGATCAGTAGTAAAATATTGCACCTTTTCCACCCCATATACAATTAGTACAGTGAAGAACAGATGAAGTGTTATATTACCATATGCTACTATATATTGTATTTTTATGTAAGTACCATTTAAGGGTAAAATGAGACTGTGGGGAATTCAATTAAACCTGTCCTTGTTTGTAATCATTTATTCAAGAACATGTCCTTTAAAAATGCAGCTAAGTGCTTTTTGACTGCTTTGTGTATCAGTTGGTGACAGCAAATTTATTATACAAATAAATTCCTTGTGGCGTACCTGAAGTTATCAGCATTACCTTGCTGAAAAAAAGGGCAAATCACGGAAGAAGATTCAGCACAATGTAAAAGCTTCACAGCGAATCTCCACGTATTCATGTGGGAATTAACTGAGAAACAGATTTATCTACAAGGTATATACTTTCCTGTAAAGTTTGTTCTAAACCAAACTGCTGTAGCTTTTTCTTCTATCAAGATATTCCTGGCTTACAATGCTTTGTTTGTTCTAAACCAGTGGTTCTCACTTAAGGCATATCTAACATGCAATATGGAATTTTCAGGACACCCATTATATTTTATGGGTAACTAGCAAATACAGGGTGCACACTTCCTCACCTTGTTCCACTGTACACTGACAGAGTATGTATGGGTGTGTGACTCACACACCCACACATAGACTTGTATGGTCCCACTGGTAAGCACAAACATTATAAATAATACTGTCTACCACTCAGACACACAGGCTTGGTCCACTGTCCACCAGCAGCCACACAATAACACACATATGTCCCAGAGGTAGTCACAGATCCACACACCCAGTGTGTTTTACCCCACCCTTCTTCCATTGTCCCAGTGTAAGTCACAATATGACAAATGCTTGTGTCTGTGATCCCCAGTGGGATACACTGACACATACATGTGTGAACTTCTCTATAGCTTATGTTGCGATGTGGTGTTACCCTGCACGGAAAGAGGTAACTGGGTAGTTCACACGGAGGCCATAATTATCCTGTTGAGAAGCATGTAGTGTGCTGTGAACTGGTTTGCTATGCATTGCGCACCCCTGTGGTCTTGAAGGGAGGGTAGCATAGGGTTTGTTTGGGCAGGTGATAACAGTGTGTAATGAAAGTGTTAAGGCACTGTGATTGAAGATGTTGCAAAAGGTGGTGTTGAATTTATCAGAGAGGTTGAAATAGGACTGGGAGTGACACAGAGACACACACACACGTACCTCGTTTCTTTCATCCTGCCATGGAGAAAGGTGGGAGGGAGGAAAAGGTGCATCCTACATTAAGGTGTGAAGGTTCAAGAGGCAAAACAGCAAAGCTGCGTAATGGGGACCCAAAATGGCGAAAGGGAATTGGCGATGGGAAAGTGAGGAGACAGTTGGGAGGGGGAAATGGCAAGACAAAGTGGTAAAAGGGAGGGTGGGAGGTGGAGAGAGTGAAACTGTGCACATTGATTTTGACAGGAGTGGTAACTACTGTCAAAATCAATGCCCCAGGCAACTGACTGCAGTCTGGGCTGTATGTGACACGCTAAGGAATTATTTGTTAACGTTAGCAAGTTCCTGCAATGATTTGACCATGAGGGTGAGTTTGTGAGGGGAAGGTATTGGCTAACCTGCACCTTCATGGTCAAATCACCTCCCTAAGAATGGAAGACTCATCTGTACAGTTCCACAGCTATCTAATTAGGTGCAGAATCGAGAGTTTTGCATAACTTTTCCTTTCTGCCAACCCAAGGGCATTGCTGTCAGCGAATCAGAAACTGTTTATTTATATATGTGTATATATATATATATATATATATATATATATATATATATATATATACACACAGTACTGTGAAAAAGTTGTAGGCAGGTGTGAAAAAATGCTGTAAAGTAAGAATGCTTTCAAAAATAATAATAATAATGTTAATAGTTTATCAATTAACAAAATGCAAAGTAAGTGAACAGAAGAAAAATCTAAATCAAATCAACATCTGGTGTGACCACACTTTGCCTTCAAAACAGAATCAGTCCTTCTAGGTAATCTTACACACAGTTTCTTAAGGAACTTGGCAGGTAGGTTGTTCTGAACATCTTGGAGAACTAACCACAGTTCTTCTGTGGATTTAGGCAGCCTCAGTAGCTTCTCTCTCTTAATGTAAGGCCAGACAGACTCCATGATGTTGAGATCAGGGCTCTGTGAGGGACATACCATCACTTACAGGACTCCTTGTTCTTCTTTACACTGAAGATAGTTCTTAATGGCTGTATTTTTGGGGTCGTTGTCATGCTGCAGAATAAGTTTGGGACCAATCAGATGCCTCCCTGATGGTATCGCATGATGAATACATATCTGCCTGTATTTCTCAGCATTGAGGAGACCATTAATTCTGACCAAATGCCCAACTCCATTTGCAGAAATGCAGCCTCAAACTTGTAAGGGACCTTCACCATGCTTCACTGTTGCCTGCAGACACTCATTCTTATACCACTCTCCAGCCCTTTGGCGAACAAATTGCCTTCAGCCAAATATGTAAAATTTTGACTCATCAGTCCAGACCAAATTATTGCAAAGGGGATCCACCTGGGTGTAGACCTGTTTTAATTACAAGCATTGGGCTCATTTGCGCCTGCTCATTTTTGCTTGCATTGAAGCGACTTGTAGACAAGTGGAGTTGGAAAGAATCTGATAAAAAGTACATGTGAGTATGTTTGGGTGTTTATTAAGGGTTAAAAAGGTACAATTTTATTCACTGTGTGTGGATATAAAGAGTTAAAAAGCAAATTATTGTTATTCACTTTTTTTCTCTCCTGAGTGTTTAAGGATTGATTGCAAAGAGGATCCATCTGGGTGTAGGCCTTCCCTGAATACAACCATTGGCTTCATTTGAGCCTGTTTATTGTGGCTTGCATTGAAATGATTTGCAGACAAGTGGGGTTGGAAAGAATCTGGAGATAGAACTGAAGCAAGAGTTGGAAATCAACAGAGCTCTGTGTTGAAGGTAATTTCAAGAGATTTACTACACCCACATTTAAATTTGATATACTTTACCTTAGAGTGAGCATTAGATGGCAGTGTAATAAAAGTTGAGTTGTAAAACCAAGCATGAGTGATAGCAGATTAGCCAGTCTCACGCAGTGCACATCTTATCACATGTTTGAACACTTGGAGCAATCATTCCAGGGGTCATACTGCTGTGCCAAGTGTGAGCATATTTTCTTTGTAGAATCCAAGATATTGTAACATTGCATGGCACTGGAAACATGGAAGGGAGCGTAGAGTTCACAGTGCAGGTAGTTTGTGGGGTTAGTGTTGAAGAGGGTAAAGTTGTAGATGAGGAACAGCAAGTAGGCAGCTAGGTAAAAGTAAAGAGGGGAGGTAGTGGGCAGAGGAAAAGGAAGGCCAGTTCTGAGTTCACTCAGTCGAACAGATTTGCAAGGTTGAGTGAATATGTTGATAAGGATAGCCCAGAATTGGCAAAACTGGAAAAAGCTGATTCCTATAGCAGCCAGGGGAACAGTCCTCCTTCCAGTTTATATGAGATACAGAGTAGGCAGAAACTAAGGCAGATGGTGGTAATAGGGGACTCCATTGTTAGGAGGATAGATAGGGTAATCTGCCACCAGGAACGTGAGTGCCGAACAGTATGGTGTCTCCTAGGTGCTCGGGTTTGGCATATTGTGGACACGGCAGACAGATTATTAGGAGGAGCTGGAAACAATCCAGCTGTCATGTACATACTGGTACCAGTGACAAAGCTGAATGAAGATGGATGTCCCAATAAAAAATTATTTCATGGATTTAGGGTGCAAGCTAAAGGCAATGACCCCAGGGTAGTGTTTTCTGACATACTACCTGTGCCTTGCAGCAGTGCAGGTTAGCAAAGGGAGCTCAAGGAGCTTAATGTATTAATTAAGGATTGGTGTAGGAGGGTTTGGGATTTTTAGAGCACTGGGCTGACCTTGCACTAGGGTACAATCTATATGAAAGTGATGGATTGCACCAAAATGGTAGGTGAGCCACTGTACTAGGTGGTAGAATGCTAAGAAGGTTGGAGGAGCTTTTAAACTAGAAATGGGGGTATAGATAGTAAAAATGGGGTAGATAGTGTAGATAGAATAGGGGTCAAAATTAAGGATCACGGGGGTGAAGAAGGGATGGGGATAAATGTATCCAATAGGAAGGAACTCCTTTTAAATAAGGATGTAGAAAAAAGGCAAGAAGTTGGTAAGTACTTAAAGGCATCAAAATTAATTGTATGTTGGCAAATGCAAGCAATATGGTACGTGAAATGTGAGAACTAGAATTGCTGGAGGTTAATGAGCATTTGGACATAATTGGTGGGATGGTGCACATGATTGGCCTGTAAATATAGAGGGCTATTCCCTGTTTAGGAAAGACAGGATTAATAGAAAAGGTGGAAGTGTGTGCTTATATTTTCAATCAGATCTAAATCCAATTTTAAGGAGTGATAGTTATAAGGAAACTGGTTATAATGTGGAGTCTTTGTTGGTAGAAATTGAGGCTAAACATAGTAACATAGTAATATAGTTGATGAGGCTGAAAAAAGACATGCTTGCATCAAGTCAAGCCTATGCCAAAAACACCATGTTGATTCAGAGGCAAAAGAGCCTTCTGAAGTTATTTCTAATTTAGTACCAAGTGTGTTAAAAAAAATCCTTTCTGACTCCAAATGGCAGTCAGATAGTTCCCTGGATCAACAACCTATCTGCATTGAAGTAACTTGTCATAATTTCAATACTGTTCTATGCTAGATAGGCATTCATTGCTTTTTTTAAAGCAGTTGCAGTATCTGCAAGCACAACATCCTGAGGCAAAGAATTCCATAGTTTTACCGCCCTTACTGTAAAAAATCCCTGCCTTTATTTTACTGGAAAGTGCCTTTCCTCTAGTCTTAATGAATGATATCTTGTTCTTAGCTCAGCTTTTTGCATAAATAATTCATTGAATAGTTTATTGTATTGACGTTGAACGTATACGTAAATGGTAATCATTTCACCCCTTAGACGTCTCTTTAAACAAATCTATTTTGGCTAGTCTCTCCTTATAACTCAGATCCTCCAATCCCTTTATCAGTTTTGTTGCATGATAAGCCTATCCAGTTCAACAATGTCTTTTTTAAGAACTGGCACCAAAACTGTACTCTATATTCTAGGTGAGGGCTAACCAAGGATTTAAATAGAGGTAGGATAATATTAGCGTCCCTTGCATCTAGACCTCTTTTTATGCAGGCTAGTATGCTATTTGCTCTTGCAGTAGCTGAGTGACTCTGCACCCTGCTGTGTAGTCTATCATCTATCAGTACTCCTAAATCTTTCTCTAATGAGGATTCCCCAAGTTGTTTCCCATTTAGAGTATATGTCGTATGTTTGTTTCAACAGCCAAACTAATAACCTTACATTTATCTACATTAAATGTCATCTGCCACTTTTCTGCCCATTCACTCAGTTTATCTAAATCTTTCGGCAGAGAAAAAACATCCAATTCTGTATGTATTTCCTTACATAGCTTAGTGTAATCAGCAAAGATTCAGACACTACTTTCAATTCCCACTTCTAGATCATTAATAAACAAATTAAAAAGCATTGGGCTCAGGAATGAACATTGTGGCACCCTACTTATATCATTAGACCAATCTGAAAAGGTTCCATTTACAACAACTCTCTGCAATCTATCATTTAACCAGTTCTCAATCCATGTACAGATAACACCGCCCAAACCGAAGCCTTTTAATTTATGTAGTAACCTTTTGTGAGACACTGTATCAAAGGCTTTTGCAAAATCCAATTACACTACATCAACAGCAATTCCCTTGTCCAGATTACTACTTACTCTTTCTTAAAATGCAAGTAAATTAGGCTGACATGAACTATTCTTCACAAAACCATGCTGACTCCTACTAATAATATTGTTTGTCTTCACATAGTTCTGAATGCTGTCAGTTAGTAACCCTTCTAGTATTTTACCCACTATGGAAGTCAAGCTCACAGGTCTATAATTTCCTGGTTTGGATCTTGCTCCCTTTTTAAACAATGGAACTACATCAGCTTTCCTCCAATCACAGGGCACTATGCATGATGAAAGTGAATCAATAAATATTAAGTATAATGGTCTTGCTATTACTGAACTAAGTTCCTTAAGTACTCTTGGGTGTATGCTGTCAGGTCCAGGTGCTTTATTAACCTAACTGTAGCATACAAGGTAAAAATAAATGTTGGTGGGTATATGCTACAAACCACCAAATATTAATGAGGCTGTTGAAGCACAACTGTTATTGCAAATGAGGAAAGCTGCACATCTTGGGCATATTATAATTATAGTAGATTTAACTATCCTGATATCAGCTGGAAACATGAGAACTATCAGAATGCTAAGGGAAACAGGTTTGTTAGCATGCTTAGGGATAGCCACACGTCACAAATGGTGATAGCCACATGTCACAAATGGTGGAAGTCCTGACTAGAAATAACAATGTATTGGACCTAGTGAAAACAAATAACATAGACATGGTGTCCAATATTAAGGTAGGTGAATATTTGGGAAACATTGATCGCAACATGGTTACATTTGAGATCAGTTTTGAAAAGCAAAACTGTATAGGCTCAACCAAACCTCTTAATTTAAAAAACCTAACTAACTAAATGTTGAGAAGCATCCATGAAACAAATAGACTGGGATACATTTTTAATGTCTAAAAATAATTTTTAATACATTTGTAGAAGGTACAAAAATAATAATAAAGTTCCCCTTTCCCTCCCCTTCTCTTGATGTCGGCTGTAAAGCTGACAGAAGGCGATCTGCTTTGGCCAACACGATGAGGCTCTTCAGCAGAGCCGAAATCCAGTTATTGCAAAGAAATCACTTCATTGGAAAGGTCTACAAAGTGTGCTTGCAAACCAGGCACACTTTGTAGACCTTTCCAATTAAGTAATTTGTTTGCAACAACGGGATTTCAGCTCTGCTGCAGAGCCACCAGCTGATCCCCAGACTGGGATCTCCTGCTGTCAGCTAGAAGCTGACGTCAGGAGAAGGGGAAGGAACGGAGAACTTTGATTCTGAATATTTCTCAAACTGTAAAGGTTTGAGAGATGGGGTTTGTGGCAATCTGATTATTTTTTTACCCTCTACAAATGTATTAAAAACTATTTTTAGACATTACTAACACTTTAAAGGCTAATATACTGAGGAAAAATGGTCAGAATTTAAATTGAGATTGCAGAAATGTATTCAGAAGTACATATCAGTGGGGAACAAATGCAAAAGAAGTAGATCACAGCCATTGTGGTTAAGATCAAATATAAAGAATGAAATAGCAAGAAAAAAAGGTATTTAAACTTTGAGTCTGAAGGAACAGAAAATAATTTCTTGAAATACAGGGAGAGCAACAAAGATTGCAAAAAGGCAATTAGGTTAGCAAAAACAGATAATGAAACTCCAATTGCGAGGGAGAGCAAGACTAATCTCAGCAAGGTTTTCAAATACATAAATGGAAAAAAATTAAAGTGGATGTATCACCTATGCACAACATCCTCTAAATAGGTGATACATCCAATAGCATTAAAATGTTATTATTATTTTTTTTAAGCTTCCATTTGCTTTAAATGTAACATATAAAAGTCTGGCTGCAGCCACTTCCGTATAGACTGCAGCTCGATGCTCTGCCTCTGCTCTCCTCCTTCCTTCGATGACGGAGGCTTCTGTCAGTAAGCTGGAGCGCTCTCATTGGCTAGATATCGATCTCTGCCAATGAGACCGCTCCAGTTTACTGACAGATGCCTCTGTCATCTGTGGAGGGAGGGGAGCAGAAGCAGAACTCTGTAACTGCGGAGAACCATAGAGAACTGCAGTCACCCGGAAGTGGCTGCAGCAGATAGTTTTGTAAGTTACATTTAACCCAAACAGAAGCGTAAAAAAATATAATAATAACGTTTGAATGCTATTGGATGTGTCACCTAACTATTCAGAGGATGTTGTGCATAGGTGATACATCCACTTTAAGTTTTTTCCATTTATGTATTTGAAAACCTTGTTGAGATTAGTCTTGATCTCCCTTGCAATTCGAGTTTCATTATCTGTTTTTGCTAACCTAACGGGTTGAACAGACTGCTGATGTATAGATGAAAGGTCTACAGGATCATTACCACTAAGTGAGTGACAAGAATTATCCAAAATGGAATTGTCTAACAAAATAACATCCATCAAACATGAGTCATCCGTTGGACCCTGTTACAGCTTACCTTGTTTTCATTGTCATCTGCAAGCGTGAGACTTCAAGCATGCAGCAGGCCTCTGTTTTATGTGCCATGCTTCCTGTAGTCCCCTCCTACCTACTTCCTTCCTCTGAGCTGCTCTTCCTACCTACTTCCTGAGGAGGGGTTTTTAGGGCAGTCTGAGTCTTGACTCAGTTGCCCTTGCATTGTTGTTCATAGCAGTTCTATTACCTTGGCCTGTGTATGACCTGGCTAGTCTTCCCTCCAACCTGGTGCTGACCTGTGGCTATGTCTGACTATTCTTTTGTCTATCCATATAGTGGACACCCAACCTGGTGCAGACCTGTGGCTCTGGCTGACTCCCTGAACTGTGTATGGCCTGGCTTGTCTGACTACCCCCTCTGGTGCTGACTCGTGGCTCTGTCTGACTATTCTTACGTTTGTTCCTTGTACCTAGCAGACACCCAATCTAGTGTGGACCTGGGGCTCTGGTAGACTAGCTCCAATACTGACTGCAGGCGTGAGTCAGTTATCCATTTCCTTATACTGACTGCAGGCATGAATCAGTTATCCATTCCCTTATAATCACTGCAGGTGTGAGTCAGATATCGCTCCCTAATGACTGCAGGCATGAGTAAGTATGCTCGCTTCATTGGATCAAGATCCAGTGTTCCTGTTCCTGCTCCTGGTTCCTACAGAAAGTACTAGTGGCTGAGGCCTAGTCTCCAGCAGAGTGGTCAAGCTTGGAAGCCTACTATTCCTGATAGCAGTGCTTGCTGGCTTGTAACCCTCTGCTTGCTACTTATGTATATAGTGTGCTCTTCTTTTCTATTATTAATAAATTTTGCATTTAATTATACCGTACTGACTCCAGAACGTTATTGGGGAAACCGTAACAGACCCCCATCATTCAATGTTCTCAAATGAAAAAACTTTCTCAAAGTCAGGCTTCTAATAAATCTGTTTCTGTGTTGAATCTTGAATGGGATCTTAGTTTATATTATTAGTTTATTATATTATTTATATTTATGTATATACATATTCTTATTTGCCAAGATATGGTTTTGGTCGTCGCATTCTCTTTTCTCTGTTGCATTTAGGGTGCTTACTATTTTTTAGTTACTTTATAACTCTTCTGTCCTCCAATGTATAACTTTTCTGAATTTGCCTTTAATTGGGAAATGCTTTTGTTCTTCTTTAATAATTGATTTGAATACGATTAGTCTTGGACCCTTTTGTCTTACTGAACATCAAACACATTTTGGTGATTTCCTATTGATACACATTTTTTGTTTTTAATTCTTTTTCCACATGTAGGTGGACTCTCCGTTTAACATGCACCTGCCCGGATCAAGATACCGCTCCACATATGTCTATACTTATGGCGTTCCCTTGTCGGCACAGGTGAGAGAAACTCTGTGAAAGTTTATCTAAGCACTGAATATCGTGGAACTTTTTTTTACTTGTTTTACATCCCACATTTATTTTTTTCTACCTGAGTGGTTTCTATTGTATTGTATATTTTTTACTCTAGCGCAAAGATGAATACGAGGAGATCTTATCATATACAAGTATATGAGAGTAAATACAAGGATCTCTCTGGTGAGCTAGTCATTCCAAGGCCTGATCAAATAACTAGGGGTCACCCCCTTGAGATTAGAGCAAAGGAGGTTTCAACTTCAGCAGAGGAAAGGTTTTTTTACAGTAAGGTCTGTTAAATTGTGGAATTCCTTGCCCAAGGATGTGGTAATGGCAAATACAATGGACACATTTAAGAGAAGATTACGTACATTTTTTTCAAGAGGGAACATACAGGATTTTACTGTGTATTAGTAGGCAGAACAGGAAGTTCATATAAAGACATATTTAGCAGCAGGAAAGCTTATATAATTCTCATTTCTCTGGGTTATGAGGCAAAGGTTGAACTTGATGGACTTGTGTCTTTTTTCATTTATTTTAACCTGCAGCACTGTAACACCGGCACATTGCAGAGTACGGTGATACAGGCCACAAATAAAAACTGCTGAGCATTTTATTTAAAATATACCAGGACAAACATAGTAGGAATCTGAATGAAGGTGAAACCTGGGGACTAAAGGTACAACTTGGTCATCACGGGGCTCCAACTCCAAATCAATACAAGGGATAAAAATAACTTCTATGCAAAAAGACATAACAGTTAACACCATAAGTCCCACTTATTCAGAACTGCAGGAGTAATGATTTCATAAGACAACAGAGTAATAGTATAAATAGCACATTGGTCATAGTTTTAAAGTAAAGTTACATAGTTACATAGTAATTTAGGTTGAAAAAAGACTTGCGTCCATCAAGTTCAACCCTTTTCCTATTCACGTTTATCATCATTGATCCAAAAGAAGGCAAAAATACAGCAATACAGCAATTTCAAATTCTGCTTTGAATGGGGGGAAAATCTTTCTTGATTCCAAATGGCAATCAGATTTTGCCTTGGATCAACAAGCACTAACTAAATATTAATCCCAATGCTAACATACATAGCCGTCTATGTTCTGCTCTTTTAAAAAAATTATCCAGGCCCTTTTAAAAGGCATCTAATGTATTCAATAGCACCACCTCCTCAGGCAGTGTATTCCATACTTTTATTGTCCTTACCGTAAAGAATCCCTTCCTCTGCTGTAGATGAAATTGCCTTTCCTCAAGTCTAAGCTGGTGACCCCTTGTCCTTTGTACTGTTCTGTTAATGAATTGGTCTTTGGTGAGACCTTTATATGGGCCCTGAACACACACATATATTATCATATCCCCTCGATGACGCTGTTTCTATAGTGTGTACAAGTTTAACTTTTCTAGCCTTTCTTCATAACTAAAACTTTCCATTCCCCTTACTAGTTTTTTAGCCCTCCTCTGTACTTTCTCTAGTTACATAATGTCCTTTTTCAGAAAGACGCCCAGAATTGAACAGCATATTCTAGGTGGGGTCTTACCATGGACCTGTAAAGAGGCAAAATAATATCTTATGTTGCCAAAATGCATAACTTTACACTTGTCTATATTGAATCTCATTTGTCATTTGCCTGCCCAGTTACCCAGTTTGTCCAAATCCTCTTGTAATAAAGACACATCCAGTTCAGACTTTATTACCCTACTTAATGTTGTGTAATCGGCAAACGGACCTGAAGAGATTGTTTCATCCATGTCTAGGTGTATTGAAACAGAGTACCATAAATAATCCCATTGTTGCATCAAAGGTTAGAGCTACTGAGAGTATACATATATGTCGAAATCCAATCAGCCTAAATGGAAGAGAGAATTCAGCTTAGCTCCTATTTCAAAGGTTCAAGTCAATAATACTCTTCTTCAAAGCAAGAACATCAGGTACTGAAACAGTGTACTGTTAATACTCCTATCATTGCATCCAAGGCTAGGGGTTCTAATAGTATCTGTTATATGTCCAAATCCCATCAGTCCGAATGTAAGAACTGAACTCAGCTTAGCTCCTTTGGCTAGGGTTCAAATCAATAATGCTCTACTTCAAAGCAAGTACTTTCAAGAACTGAAACTGTGTGCCGTCAATAGCCCCATCATTGCATCCTAGGCTAGGGGTCCTAAGAGTAGCCATTATATGTCCAAATCCCATTGGTCTTAATGGAAGAACTGAATCCAATTTAGCTCTTATTGCTAGGGTTCAAGTCTTTAATGCTCTCCTCTATATTAAGTGTTTCCAGATAATGCACGGTGAATGACTGTTGTGGATAGTGATCACAAATCCACAACGAGAGAGGTCCATACCACAAATACATATGGGGTCAGTGTAATCAGTCTATGGATCCAATGAGATTCCCGATGTAGTAATTTCCTACCCCTATCACCTTCCCTAATGGGGTAGAATTGTGCGAATCGGTTCACCCAATTTCAGAATTCAAACGAATAAGGGTCATTCATCGTCATTCGGGCCGTCCAAAAGGAAAAAGTCCAAACAGCCTTGGTTCAGAATGTCATTGAAAATGTCAGACATTCGGCGACGACTACCCGTGCGATACTTTCCCTCTATACTTTCCCTCTCTCTCTCTCTAGTCCAATTAACTTCTTCATTTCATGATGGGGGTTGGACTAATGACATGTCAGACACCCAGCCTGCATTTCCTGTTAGTCCATTGTTGAAGCTCAGAGAGAGCAGAAGTAGACAGAGAGTGTCCATTTGCTGTGCAGGCAGGCAGGTAGCATAGGCAGACAGCCAGCATTAGTACCTTATTGCCACTACAAGGTAGAGTCATCTTTGTTCCTGTGTAATTTTTTGTGTTACCAAGATACGCCTTGCAATGTTTATTTTCACTTATCTTATGTTTGTCTTGTCTTAGATTTTCAAAAGTGGAAGTGACTTCTGTGCATAATTGTAGTGGAATGACTAAATATTCTTCACTTTAACTCCCTGAGGACCTGTATGGGCTAACAAGGCACATCAATGTAAATTTGCTTAATTTTTCCACTTTTGCTATAAGGGCTGCTTAGAATTTTAGCAGTAGTGAAGTGAAGTGGGGACTTCAGTTTTCAGACTGAATTAACAGGCACCTGGCCAGGTGAGTTCAGTTTATAACCCCCCCACTATCCCACCCATACCGCCTACTCCTGCCCTATTCCTCCCACTTTCCTGCCCATTTCATGGCAAACTTCTCCTTCCACTCATATTATGATGCGAGGTGGATCATGTGGATAGTCTCCTGCCCAGTCTCACAGTGTTTCTCTGGGGACTTAAGACAAGAAGATTCCCAGTATGTTAGTATGCACTAAAGCAGTCCTGCACTTTTGTACAAACCCAGGGGTAAAGGTGTAATGTGCTGGAGATCTCTTGAACATTTAAGAGACTAAAAGCCACATTCAAATCTCCTGTATAATTACTCCACGTCTTCTAAGTTCATCAGTCACAGTGAGGCCGATGTACTAAAAAAACTGCTGCAGTTCTGAGGCAACCAGCCACAGCACCATAGGGAACAAATACACATTTACAACTATCTAAACTGAGTTTTAACCCCATGAATGCTAGAAAGTACTGATACCTCTCTTGCATTCAGAGGGTTAAAAGTCACATTTATATTAATAAGCACACTTGGTTTGCTCAATAATCACATTTCTTATTACCGGGGGGCTGGTGATGGCGCTCAGTGTTCAATGGGGAGGTATGCAACCAGAGCCCAATAGGTTCTATTTACAAACCTGGAATGAGGGTTTTGTGTTTGGAGGCCCAAAAATATTTGCACTGGGACCCTCCAATGACTAGATACAGCACTATTTAGTACATCAGCCTCAGTGTGTTGCATGCCAGGGGGGGGGCAATACATTGCAAAGCAAGGCTGTATTATTTATTGTATTCTGTAGTGCAGGTTTAAATCATATTTAGTTCTCTTAGGGTATGTTTTTTTTTTACCTCAGGAAGTTGTGTTGTAGCGATTAACCCTTTGAATGCCAGAGGTGTACATAATGCATACAGTTAAACCTTTGCGTGCCAGAGGGGTACGCAACACATTGCTCTGCAATGCGTTGCGTACCCCTCTGGCACACAAAGGGTTAAAATAAACTGTTATTCTCTTTTTTATTGTTCTATAGCAATACTTCAGTATACAGTACCCACATAAAATGACTTATATAGCACTTTCTGGCTACAATTTCTAGAGGAACTTATAATGAAAGGGCAGTTTGTAGGAAAAAATAATATTTAAAACAATTTTTGCAGTTACAACACAGTTAGACAATTTAAGGGCCAAGTTAAACAATTTCCCTGCCCAAGCATTTATGCTAAACATCTGGCATTATTGGTATCTGTGCCAATACACTTCTCTTGTGTCTTGTTTAAAGTTTCTTGCTGTTGGGGAACATTGACTCATAAAGTGGCAGATAGTTTTTCCCTTGTGGCTATAAATGAATTCTGTGTAAATGGTGGGGAGGCTGCTGGATTAAGAACTTGAGTAATGCTGGAGCAAAACAACTGAGTGTAGGGCACACACAAAAAGTCTTATGCATTGGAAACCTCTCTAGCACTGAACTGGTTAAAAGCTCCATGTAACATAATGTGAATTTGGGGGTTTCTATTTCTCCCCTATGGTGGCATTAGTTTGCTCAAAGTTTAGCAAAACATCTTAGGGTATATACAAAACTGTGCATAAATAGGAGCAAATAACTGCAATTGTGCACTGAATGGTCCTTGTCCTTGAGCAAAACTATTTGAATATTTAAATTATCACATAGTAATTGCTCCATTTTCAGGTCTGCTCCTATGGCAACATACCTTCCTCTAAAATTGGGGCTGCACTGAGAGACACAGCTAATTAGCAGGGGAACAGAACAGGTGTTTGCAAATGGACCCCTGCTGCTCTTCTTCTGATCTACCGCAGGAAGTATTTGAAGTATCTCAGTTTACAGTCAAGTGGTATTCAACCTTGCAGTCCTCATAATCTTCTATGGATATATGTCTAACCCAGCCTCAGAAACCTATGGAGACTGTGTGCACAAATTTGAGAATTTGTGGCTTAAGCTACAGACTTCTAGATTCTGTTTTCCACCTTACTGACATAGGAGGGGGGTCACAGGCAATTTGCGCTGCATACCTCAAAATGTGGGCAATGTGGGAGTGTGTGGGAAATCTAAGGTGTGCCATTCCCAGTGTCCAACAGCAGACTCTATGTGAATTGGGCACAGAAGAAATAATCAAAAATTCTTCCTTCCCCTCCTGCTTGCCCCTACAGGGTTAGCATTACCAGAGTTGTTCATTTAGAAGGTTTGCAGTGGAGGAATTGTATTCTGAAATGAATTAATGCATCTGTACATGCACTCATTATCTACATCCTCGTTACTCTCCAACTTTTTGTACACTACAACTAATGTTGGTTGTTGTAATTTAATCCCTTGGATGCTAGAGAGATTGACTGTCTCTAGCATCCAAGGGGTTAAAACTATCAACTATAAAAAAATAAAATCTTAATCAGGTTATCCATATTGAAATGTCATGATGGATTTATTTTGTATTGAATATTATTGACAGGGTATATGCATTTTTATATATTTATTTGTTTTTAGATAAAACAGACTTTCTTTAATAGAATTACAGGAGTCTATTTAACCCTCTAAGTGTCATAAGGCAAAGCAATGTGTTGCATAACCCTGGCACTTAAAGGGTTATCACTGAAAACAAAACTGACAGCATCCAAAGTTGGGTCACAGGATGCTGGCAGCAGACGGTCGAACGTTGCCAGAACCTTGGCTTAGATGGGCATCAGAGTGGCCACATTAGTACCATAAGAACACATGACACCAGGACTCTTGTTCACTCCAAAATAAGACTCTCTTTATTGTACAAAACCACACATATTTATACAGATCAACTACATTGAAATACATGGGCCAACCAGATACAATAGGGTGAGGGGCAGGGATAATACAATCCAAACATAAGAAGGAACCAGAAGCAAATGGTAAGGGCTGACACAATGGGAGCATTCACAGAGGTAATCAAATTACAACATATAATACAAAGGGCTGACAACAGAGTTTCAGGTTATACAATAGGTGACTCACAGACTGAGGGGTGTGAATGAATTAACACACAGCAGGGGGTCTCAATACATCTTACAATACACAATACAATGGCTTGAGGGACTGCAATACACATTGGAAGAATTAATCCCTCGCTGCCCCTTCCCTTGGAAGCAAGCCAGCAGTCGAACGCAGGGCAGTTTTGTGTAATAAAGTCCATTTGCCCCATTCACATAAAGTCTTTTCAAAGTCTTTTAGTGCACAACAAGGGCTTGAGAGGTTTATAACCAGTCACACAATATTGTCCCATAGGTTACAGTGCCTCTAGTCTCTTGGGCCATGGTGTGGGCGGTCGTAGAATCAGGTCCAAGGGAGTGTTCTCACAGGGAAGAATGTCCACAGTATCTGGGGGTTTTTGTGCCAAAGTCTCAGTCCCAGACAAGGGCTTCAGTAATGGACTATGATCCATTACAAAAACGATAAACATTCAGTTTTAGCTTTTCAGTTCTAGTTTTGGATCAGTGTAGATGTTTTGTCAGTAAGACTGATACATTAACCCTTTAAGAGAGGTGTACAACACATTGCTTCACACCCCACCAGTCCTTACAAGAATTCTGGACAAACCAACTGCACCAAGGGGAACCCACAAATACTTCTGTTGGGGATTTCAGGCCCTTAAATAATAGAGAGATGTCCAATGCCTTGCTTTTCAATATACATTGATAACTCTTTAACCCCTTAACATCTACGGTCCTGGGAACTAACATTCCCTTAAGGACCACTTTGATGTTTCCGACGTGCCAGTACACATGACCTGTGACACATACATGCCTCTTTCCTTCTCACTGTAAGGCAGAGAACAAAGCTCTTAACTCCTCAGATGGCCAAAGAGGGGGCACTTTTGTTTTGGTGTTGCAGGACTGGTACAGTACTACATCTTTGAATAATCCAAATGAGTGATATAACTAACTGAAAATCAATTACAGGGAACACAGAGAAGACAGGAATGTATGATTACAAGAAGGTATGATTAAAAAAGATACATATTTGGAGCAAAATATAGTAGATACTAAGTGCAAGAAATTTGTTAGGGATCAAACTGATTATAAAGAAGAATATTGTAGGATGAAAGGTCAATAGAGTAAGTGTGGGACAACATTTTCAGCAGATTATCAAGGAAGGTAAGAATAGAGGTAGGAACATAAAAGTTGATCTCAGGCACTGGATATAGAAAATACAAACATGAAGTTCCCCAGGAACCCCATAAACGGGATTGTATATTATGTGCTTCCCCACAAGCAACCTGGTGATATTTATTTTGCCAAAAATGATTGGAGCTAAGATGGATGCAAAAGAAAAGGATGATATGGTGGGGAAAGACAAAATAGACTTCCCAACTAATATAAACTCTGGATTGGCAAAGGACAATTGCACTCTGCATGCTAACAGATTTTTTAAGGTATATAGTAACATAGTAACATAGTAAATTAGGTTGAAAAAAGACACAAGTCCATCAAGTTCAACCTTCGCTTCATACCTCAGTAACTAAGAATTTTATAGCTTTCCTGCTACCAATTAAATTAGTCTTTATCAGACCTTCCTGATCTGCCTACTGATAAACAGTATAACTCTGTATGTTCCCTTTTGAAAGAAATGTATCTAATCTTCTCTTAAATGTGTCCATTGTATCTGCCATAACTACCTCCCTGGGCAATGAATTCCACAATTTGACAGACCTTACCGTAAAAAAACCCTTCCTCTGCTGAAGTTTAAACCTCCTTTCCTCTAATCTCAAGAGGTGTCCCCTGGTCACCTGAGCAGGCCTTGGAATAAATAGCTCACCGCAGAGATCCTTGTATTGACCTCTCATATACTTGTACAATGTGATAAGGTCTCCTCTTAGTCGTCTTTTCTCTAGAGTAAATAAACCAAGTTTGTTTAGTCGTTCTTCATATGTCAAGTCCTCCATTCCCTTAATTAATTTTGTTGCTCTCCGCTGTACCCTCTCTAGATCTAGTATATCCTTTTTCAGAACCGGTGCCCAAAATTGCACTGCATACTCAAGGTGAGGTCTTACCAATGATTTGTATAATGGCAAAATAATGTTATCCACTCTTGCTTCAATACCTCTTTTTATGCAAGACAGGACTTTGTTTGCCTTTGCTACTGCTGTTTGACACTGGTCACTGTTTCCAAGTTTGTAGTTGACAAGGATACCCAGGTCTTTTTCTAGCAACGAGTCACCTAAAATGATTCCATTAAGTTTATAAGTAGCCTTGGGATTGTTTCCTCCCAAATGCATGACTTTACACTTCCCCACATTAAACTTCATATTCCACATGTTTGCCCAATCTGACATTGTATGTAAGTCCCTCTGTAGAGAGAAAATATCCTGTTCTGAATTAATGACTTTGCATAATTTAGTATCATCTGCAAATATTGATATTTTGCTTTCTATATCTATTTCCAGGTCATTTATAAACATGTTAAAAAGCAGCGGACCCAATACTGAACCCTGAGGTACTCCACTCTCCACTTTAACTATACTGGAGAATTTTCCATTTACAACCACACACTGTTCCCTATCCTTCAACCAGTTTTGTATCCAATTGCAAAGGTTATCTCCTAGCCCCAATTTCCTTATTTTATACACCAGCCTTCTGTGTGGTACTGTATCAAATGCCTTTGCAAAGTCTAGATATACTACATCTACTGCCTTGCCATTGTCAAGGTTGCTGCTTACCTCCTCATAGAAGCTGAAAAGATTAGTTTGGCATGACCTATTCTTCATAAAACCATGTTGATTCGTGCTAATGATCTTATTTTTTGTGTTGTAATCCTGAATATAGTCCCTTATTATGCCTTCTAATAGTTTTCCCACTACAGAGGTCAAACTCACTGGTCTATAATTCCCAGGTTCTGTTTTAGTTCCCTTCTTAAATAGAGGCACTATATGTCGTTGTAGGACTCACAGTTTTGACTTCCAGCTACTTATCTCTCCACTACAGCCCTCAGAAGAAGTAATATTGTGCTGGGAAATACTTCACCATAGGAAACATAGGAGACAAATGTGTTAGCATTGGAGAAAAATGTGTTTGAATAGGAGAAAAATGTGTTGAATATGATACATTAACCCTGTAAGAGAGGTGTACAACTCATTGCTTCACACCCCACCGGTCCTTACAAGAATTCTGGACAAACCAACAGCACCATGGGGAACCCACAAATATTGCTGTTGATTGAAATGGGGGTTTCAGGCCCTTAAATAATAGAGAGGTGTCCAATGCATTGCTTTTCAATATACGTTGATAACTTCTTTAACCCCTTAACATCTACGGTCCTGGGAACTAACATTCCCTTAAGGACCACTTTGATGTTTCCGACGCACCGGTACTCATAACCTGTGACGCATACCAGCACGCCGTGCTGGCCACTGAGGGAGACCGGTTCAGTCTTGTCTTGAAGTTGTCAATTTCACTCCCTGTTTTTACATACAGCACTCCTGGAGGAGCGCTATAAGTAAAATGTACTTGTATTGAATACGTGTTAAAAATGTGTTAAAAGGAGAAAAGGAAAAAACTTTCGAGAAAAATCAGCAGTGTTTTGCTTAAAGTCATGCAGAAAATGTACTAATTTTTCGTCCACGCCTGGTTGTGAAAAGGGAATTGGGAAATATACAATTGAGCATGGTATTTTTAATCTCTCTAATACAGAGTTATGCAGGGAGGAGGATAAATTGTTAAATAAAGGATTATTATTTGGTCCACTGCAGATGAACAATATATTGATACAAAAATATATATATGTTTCCTGACAGTAAAAATGTTTTATTATTATTGTGTGAGTGTAACTTTTTTTTAATTTTCTCTATTGCTGGTACAATATAACACTTTGCTGGCACCCTCTTGTTTTTTTGTTTAATAAATAGGTTTGTTTTAAATAAAAATAGGGGGCTGTTGAAGAATACTCTCATCTATCATGTTGGCAAAAAATATAATATTAGGAGATTGTAAGCATTACAAGGTGAAGAAAAAGAAGCACCAAATATGGAAATATTAATTAATAGTGGGACGGTTAATAAATCCATGTTTTACCCAGTTCAATCACAAGGGGAATACATAAAAGTATTTATGAATATGGTTACCAAGCAGTTAGATAGGTTGTGTGACAAAAAAGATATGTTAATATTAATCTTATGAAGTGAGAGAGGGAATCCCTTAAAATACTTAGGGAAAATGTTAAAATAATAATAAGGGGGGTAGACAAAGGAGGGGGAATACGTGTGCAATACAGAGATGAATATATTGCTGGGGCAGAAACATTATTTAGGGATATTAATACATATGAAAGATTAGAGCATAATCCAAATGATCTGGGCTTGTTTTGCAGCCATAGGACCTGGGAACCTTGCAGTCATTGAGTCAACCATGAACTCCTCTGTATACCAAAGTATTGTAGAGTCAAATGCGAGACCATCTGTCTGACAGCTAAAGCTTGGCCAAAACTGGGTCATGCAACAGAAAATGATCTCAAGCACATCAGCAAATCTAGAACAGAATGGCTGAAAAAGAAAAGAATCAAGGTGTTGCAATGGCCCAGTCAAAGTCCAGACCTCAACCCGATTGAAATGCTTTGGCGAGACCTTAAGAGAGCTGTGCATAAACAAATGCCCACAAACCTCAACAAACAAAAGCAAAGTTGTAAAAAAGAGTGGGATAAAATTCCTCTACAACGACATGAGAGACTGATAGTCATACGGAAAACAACTGCTACAAGTTATTGCTGCTAAAGGTATTTCTACAAGCTATTGAATCATACTGTGTACTTAGTTTTTCATACATGGCATCTCCATTTTGGCTTTATTTTTGTTAAACAAATAATGACACATTGTAATATATCATGTGTTGTTGTTCATCTGAGGCTGTATTTACCTAATTAGACCTGCTAAGGAACAGATGATTGTTATGTCCTGATATGTAAATTAAAGAATTCAAAGAGAGTGTACTTTCTTTTTCACACGACTGTATAATGATTGGTCAGAGAGCATTACACACATCTTAAACAAATACTGGTATATCATTAAAAATTATCTCATTTCAGGCACAGTAATAAAATATAAACCGAAAATATTAAGGAACACACATATTAAACAGTTAGTGGCACCAAGTGATATTAAAACAAAATGGGAGAAAAACAGTAAAAAATGGTAACTTTTTAAGTAAGACATTTTGGTCATATAGATGTGGGAGGAAATAATCTACTACATGTAAATATATTCCAAAGGGGGTTAGCAAGGGTAAAATGTAAGTCTTACACTACAAAAAAGGAAATATGCAATACGATTTCAAGAAAATTGCACATTTGTAGTGTATATAATTACCTGTACATGTGGGGTGTAGTATGTGGGAAGAACAAGTAGCAAGTTGAAAACTAGATTTAATGAGCCTCTAAAAATATTAGTAAGGGTTTTGAGAATCATAGCGCTTATAGACACTTCAGAGATGGACAAAATAGCAACCCAAAGGGACTAACTATACAGGTGATAGATCAATTGTCTGCAAAAGGAGGGGAGGTGATAGATTTCTGGCCCTAAGAAGTTTAGAGATTAACTGGATCAAGGAGCTGGGTACTATAACATTAGGGAGGAGGGCTTAACGTTGATATAGACCTTGCTGCATAAGCTGGTTTTCACTGTATATCTATCACGGTACCCATGCTATTTGGCAACATTCTGTCAGTTTCCACTCCTGCTTATGCTATTGGCTGCACTGTTATTGTCCAGCCCAGCATTTGTCCTTAAATGCTGGGTTCTGGCACTTCTCCAGTGCCCTTTCATGGTGTTTCAGTACCAGCGCTTGTTCCTGTTATTATCTCAGTGTACCGACCCGGCCTGCCTGACAACTCTGCATCTTGTTCCTGACTGTGTACCAACCCAGACTGTCTGAATATTCTGCATCTCGTTCCTGCTCCGTGTACCGACTTGGATTGGCTGACGTTCCTGCTTCGTGTACCGATCCAGCCTGGCTGATGTTCCTGCTCTGTGTACCGACTCGGATTGGCTAAAGAACGCTGACAGCAGGGGAGAGGAAACTTTGAAAGCGGCTATCTCTTAAACCATAAAGGTTTGAGAGATGCCACTGGTGTCATTTAACTCAGTTTATTAAGGGCTACAATATGAGGGATAGTAATTTTGAAGTAATACTATCCCTTTAACTTTAAACCCATTGAATGCTAGTAACTCCCATTAATTGCACAACAATACATTGGAGATCTCTCTGGCAGGCAAGTGGTTAAAAGCCCCATTGAAAACACATTTTTATTTGTAACATATGGTGCTTTTGTTTTGTTCCAAATTTTATTTACTTTTCTTTTGTACATAAGGCCCTTACTTTCTTACTTTCTCCGCTGGTCATGTACATGTATGGAAGAAGGCACCAAAATAACATCATACTGTAGGATCAACTGACAAGAAATATTTTCCACTGAACTTTAAAATACACAGCTAAAAGAAGCAGCTGCAGTGCATACCCGTACCTGGGAACTCTCCAGATCTGCCGTGGAGACTCCAGTTTATAGATTTGATTACTGGGTCTCTGGGGACAGAGGCTCATTCTCCAGCTTTGGTGAGTTTCCTATGAAACTCTGCCTGCTTCTCCTCCTTCCCACCCTGTTCTCTACTTCCCATCCACTTCCCACGCACTTTATGACACAAGGATTGAAAGCCCCACCCACCCGATATAGCACCACCTCATTTATGACATGAATTGCTTCATTTACATCCCCCTGGTCAGCAGCACATGAGCCCTCTCCAAGGGCTCACAAGGAGGAAGTTCCCAGGTATGGTGCATATCATTTCCCAGCTTTTCAATGTAACACAAGACTAATGCAAAGCAATGCATTCTGTACCCCTCTGGAACTCAAAGGGTTAAGATTCTCTACTTTGACTTGGTCATAAAAGATGACCATCTTTGAACATCCCCTGAGATGTGGATGTTTTCAACAACCTAGGAATTTTAGATGAGACTGTCATGGGTGTATTGAAATTTTGCAAATGAAAGTCAACAAACATACAATAAAGTGCCTTGTCCTTCCTTTCCCGATTGATAGCTCCAGAATCTGATTTATGAGATTAAAAGATGTCTAATCTCAAGCAGGAACAACATAAAGCTGCTGCTTTATTTATTTAATGGTCAACAGTTCCTCCAACTTCTTCAAATTAATCACAAAAATGAAGACAACTCTCTTTCATTAAATTGACACTCTACCTGTAAATAATGTTATTGGTTGAAATCACCAAACAGTGAAGAACATGGATTCCAGTTAATTCCAATATATGTTTATGAAAGGCAGGCAAAATGATATTTAAGATGTCCAGTAATAACACACTTAGAAAGGTCTAGCCGCGGCAATATCCTAGTATCTATCACATTGCTTCATACCAGTCTGCAAGCAACACAACATTGATCTAATTTGGTGTAACCTGTCATGCAATATCATATTTAATACTGGAATTCAGTTAAGCAACAAAATGAGAGAGGTAGAAAACATGACCGCTCAAAATAAAAATAAATTAAAACTTTTACATTGCATAGAATTTAAAGGGACAGTAAAAGTTTTGATGAAAAATATAAATCTGATATAGCGTTATTTCTGCTGAGTAAAACAAGATTAATCTCATTACTTGATCAAACAAAAGAATGTTTTTTACGGGGGGCGCAAAGCTTCAGGTACTAATCGTGTACAGAGAAAATAATAACTCACCCGGCTTCAAGGCCTTTGTGGATCCGGTGCTGCCCCAATAGCCTCAGTCGAGGCTTCAACATACGACATGACCACTGGAAAGGAGCACTCAATCAGCCAGTCAGATTCAAATCATATAGAATCATAGTTTTATTGTATCAAAATTAAAAAGACATCCATAAGAACGGAAAATCAAAATGATGTGAACAAATACACGATCCAACTAACGCGTTTCGTATAAAATTTATTCATGAGTAAAACAAGATTAATCTTATTACTTGGAAAGTTTTTTTATGGAAAATCCATTTTTCAAGACTGAAATTTTTAATTGCTACCAGCATGCGACTGTTCTTATCATACACTATAGAGTACTACAGTAATTGATTCCATAGAGTACATTAAAAATCCATTTTGAACACAAGTTGGTGACCTAGCTACCTGCTTGAACAGAAAAAAATAGGTTTGGGCCATAATAATTTTTGAATGCAAAATCTCCAGCAGTGGGATCTTTATTTTTTAGCCATCAATAAAATTTCTGTATATGTTTTCATAAAATAAAGCTGGCTATTCCTTTAACTCTTTGAATGCCAGAGCGGTGCGCAAATAAAAATGTATTTTTATTTTGCAGAAATTATTCCGGAGACTTTTTACGTCAAACTTGTAATAATACACAGAGAAAACAAAATATTTAAAAACGAGTTTATTTAGTTGAAAACTTATACACCACACAGAGAAATGAACACCCAAAGCAAATGTCAATCATCCATCTTCTAAACATGAGCTAAGGGGCATATCCTAAAAACATGATCAGGATTAAATAAAATACACCCCATCGATTTAACCCATTGTTGCCAGAGGGGTGCGAAACACATTGCTTTGCAATGCGTTGAGTACCCCTCTGGACTCAATGGGTTAAATGCTGCTTTTTAACCACTTGAGAAAAATAAAAGTTCCAAATAATTTAAATTAAGTTTCTAATTTCCTGAATGCTGGGGACCTATCCAGCACTGTAGGGGTTTAAAGTCCCATTTAAATCAGCGGGAATTTGGAGAATTTGTACTTGTCCTCCATGGCGCAGTTCGATTGCTCCAGAATTTCTTTTTGCTTTCTCAATATGGCCCAATGTTGCTTCCGGTTGGCACCCGAAAAACTGTTGCCATGTTTGTGTACAAAATGTTCTGAAGTCCTAAAGTTGAAGATGCTTTGGATCTGCAGGCATATATGCCACTATGCCAGCCTTTAAAATATTGAGTGACATGTACAAACACAAAGCAGGGCATACTATAAATGCCATTTATAGGGGCAAAGCCAGCTCTGCACCCATATTTGTCTTTTTACAAAGAACCTTTTGCACCAAAATGGTGACTTAACACCATCTTTGTTGGGGGGGTTGCAATGTGTCAGCATTTTGGGGCGTTTTATTCTTCTGCTCATCGTTGGCTAGCAGGTGGGGTTATTTTACCCTCATCAGTAACTCCTCCAGCTAGATGCCAATTGGCTGGGACGTGAGGTTACTGAGTAAAATAAATGCAACGAATAGTTCAGAGAAAACATTTTTGATGTGCTTGTGTCTACCAGAAATTCCCTCTTGTATATTGCTCCTTTTATTGATATACAAGCAAAGTTTTTGCTGCTGTTATACATACGGCAACCATTCATCTGTTGTTCAACTACAATTCCCCACCCAGAGCCAGCTGAGGCTGATGAAAGTTGTAGTCCACCAACAGCTGGAGAGCTGTAGGTTGAGAACTCAAGGCCCATACAAAAATGCAACAGGGTTTGGATGCAGAATTAAACACTAAGGCCTCTATCCAAATGCTGGAGATGGCTGTTTTTTCTGCCAACGGCATTTTTTCAAACACAGTAAGCTAGTCAAATGCCTGTGCTGTGAAAAAATATCGGCAAAAAAAAGGGCCATCATGTGATATATTTAAGAGGTGTTTTCACCCATAGAAAATGGTGAAAACACTGTAAATATAAATTCAAATGTCTGTGTTAGCCATGAAAATCTGATAAGGGACTCAAGTTATCGCAGGAAAGTTAAGACCAGTTTTTTTTTTTTACTTGAGTCTCTTATCGGCTCTTCAAACAGCCAACTCAGAAACTTGAATGAAAAAAAATAAAAAAACCCTAAGTCCACAGTGGATGTATTGATATGGGGCCCTAAGCCCTATATCAATACATCCAAAGTATGAAAAATGTGTCAAAAGTTAGTAGAATTAACCTTATGAGTGCCAGTGGGGTATAATAACCACGTCAGCATTCATAGGGTTAAACCGACTACGTTAAAAAACAACATCCCATTAAAAGTAACACTTACCATTAATGCTTATGTCCAGCAGAGATCTCAGGTTCCTGGACCTCTTCTGTCCTTCTCTTCTGTCCTCTGTCTTCTGCCGTCTCTTCTTTCTTCTTGCTGTATGTTAAAAAAAAGTATTACTACAATGTAGTAACTATGCCCTTGTTTAACCCTTTAAGTGGCAGATTGGTGCACAGTGTATTGCAAAGCAATGCGTTGCGTACCTCTCTGGCACTCAAAAGGGTTAAAACATATATTATTGTGCCATGAATATGCCTCCATTAATATGCCCAACTAGTTACAAATGCCATGAATAAATGTCATAAATAAATTCCATAAATAAATACATAGCTTGCATTCTTCGTGTCTCCTCCTGCATGGGCCGATGCCCGTTGAACACTGAGGGAATTGGTACTGAGACTGCTCACATCCCAACCAATCAGTTTAAAGAACAAACGCTTGAATCTGATAGGCTGGGATGTGCATAAGAACACCTGAGCCAATGGCTGTGAGGGAATTGGATGTGAGATTGCCCATATATAAAGGCAGTCTCAGTACCAATTCCCTCAGTGTGCAGTGGGCATCGGCCTGTGCAGGATAGGCATGGGAGCTGTGCAGCTCATCAGTGTCTCTGCCACTGCCTCCTCTGCAGCCGCACACAGCAGCAGAGACACTAAGAATACAAGCTATGTATTTTTAATGGAATTTATTTATGACATTTATTCATGGCATTTGTAACTAGCTGGGCAGTAAATGGAGGCATATTCATGGAGGCATATTCGTGGCACAATAATATATATTTTAACCCTTTTGAGTGCCAGAAGGGCAGTGGATGACAGGTAAATGTAAGACATATGAGTTAACGATTGGTGCTTGGCAGTATGTCAGGCACCGATCGTTAGCTTTTTTATTGTTAAGTTCCCAATATTGCAGTTATTTAGCGGCGTTTAGGGACCTTAATGTACAAAATGGACGTTTGACCACAAGACTTTTTTGTGGCCTAACGTCTGTTGTGCTTTAAGCCGGTAGGATATTCGGATACCGACCAAGACATTTCCTTTTTTAAATCGGTATCCATTTTACCCTACCGGCTTTTTTAGCGCCAACATTTGGATCGAGCCCTAAATCTAGGTATTGTATACTGGAAACCTATCTCTGAAAATCCACTCCCTGAACTCATAACTGCTTAAATAGCTACCATGAAAACAGTGACATGAGAATATCATGTGGGCAATATTCTGATATCGCCCATATGGTGCAGGTGACATTCTGATCTCTCCATTTTCATGGTCACTAACTAGAAAGCGATAGGATACCGCTTTTTTTATCCTAACACAGGGTTGGACAACCTGAGGCCCTCCAGATTCTGAGAACTGAAAGTTTAATGTGTTGCAACCCCTCTGGTCCTAACAGAGTTAATTTGTTCTGCTTTATCAATTATTATGGAGAGCCATAATCTGTAGTTGAAGTTCTCCCAAAGAGTGCTTCATGAAAAAGGCTTTGGACACTAGTTGGTGCTGTTACTAACAGTTTGATGAAACAAGTTCAAGCTGTAATAAGTTTGAATGAAAAATCTCCTTCTAGTTTTGAGAGTACCATTGTTATACTTAGCAGGTAAAACTAAAAAAATATTTCTCATTAAAAACGTTTACTCATTTACTCCTCCATTAACCCTGTAAGGACCAGAGAGATGTGCAATGCATTGCTAAATAATGCTTTGCACGCCCCTCTGGTCCATAAGGGGTTAAAAGAAAAAATGCATTGCATACGACCCCTGCTCCTTAAAGGGTTAAACTTGTAACTGCATGCCAAGTCTATAGGAACTGTCTTTATTTTTCTGGATAAAAATGTCTATAATACAGTTATTAACACTTTGAGTGCCAGAGGGGCACAGAATGCATTGGAAATCAACGTGTTACATACCCCTTCGGCACACAGAGGGTTAAGGTTTACTACTTGCCAAGACCATGTCCCAGTTAAATTTAACAAGATGACATTTGGACCTGAAACAAACAAGTATTCACTTCTTGCTTCCCCAGATAATGCAGCTAACTCCTGTTTAGATATACATATTCAACTGCTGGGACCTTCTTAATTCCTCGCTCTGGTGTGTTCACAAAGCAGAACTCAGAGCTCTACTAGGATATGACAGCAAACATTGGAACAGGGAATTTAAGATTTACAAATTGTATAAAGATGTTACATAACAAGAAATTCTAAATAATATTTTGATAAAATAAATAATTGTTCAAATCAACAAACAACAAAATACAATCAGTGGGCTTGATTCCATCAACTGCAAAAACAACCAAAAATGGAAATATCAAACATTCTATAGTATGTTTTCCCTTTCTCACTCATAGTGTTGCCTGAGAGGTGCAAGAACTGAACCTTAAAGGAGCAGTAAACCTTTTTTATGAAGAAATATATATTGTAGGGATTTTCCTACTGAGTAAAAAAAGGGCACTCCCACTGCTGAGAGATTTATATTTCCAGAGTTATTACAGTTTAAACCCATGTTTTTTTTACATTAGCAGTGCCCTCTAGTGGTCAAATTTTAATTAGTTTTCCTGTTACATTCTAATGGAGAGAAAAGTCAGAGACATACAATTCTCCACAGAATGTGACAGAAACTGCCTGTCACTTCCTGTCAGTTAGAACTAACAGGAAGTAAAGCACAGTAAATTCACTTCCTGGTTATTTGAACTGCTATAAATTTTGAATAAAAAATCTGACAACAGTAGGAGTGACCTTGTTTTATTCAGCAGGAAATGCTATATATAATATGTGATTTCATTAAAAAAAAGTTTACTGCTCCTTTAAGTCAGGTCAGCTTTCACTGCAAAATTATATATCATGGCTCTTTGCATGGTAATACAGATGGGATTTAGATGTCTTCTCAATGGGGTTTACTACTGATGCCATGTAAACATAGCAACCATAGCATATCCAACTATCTTTGTTCCAATAAACAGAAAAACATTTATGGAAATACCTTATATATTTAGGTGGCAGGTAAGGTGCACCTTATAGTTTCTAAATATTCAGTTTTATTTTTAGTATTTTTATTTTCTTTTTCCTATTTTATCACTTTAGTTTTATGAGAGGTGCAGTCTGTTTCCCTCAACGTGGTGCACACACTGGAGCATTCCTGTCCTTTTACAGATGTACTATGTGTCTGCTACATACAGGGATCATATTTAAGTCATCCCATTCATATTCATACCATTGAGAATCAGTGAATGGTTCTCAAGAGTTCAAAGTGAAGAGGAGCATTTACTTTGCACACAATATAGTGCTGTCAATATTGCAATGGGTTAACTTTAAGTGAAAGTGAATTGAACCAATCAGATTTCACCATTCATAGCCAGGAGAATTGGACTGTCAGGAACAGCCTGATCAAGTCTCCCAAACACAGAGGGGAGTGCATTCCTAACCTGTAACCTGTTTAAAGGTCTGACAACATAAGATATCATATATATCTATATCTATAAAAAAGAAGAACATCACATGACTACAATTTCCTGTCCATGCCAGACACACCCCAGGGAGTCAGTCATGATAAGTTATGGTAATCGCCTTCATACTGCCTCTCTGATAGGTAGAGGACTAGAGGAGGGATTTTATCAGTAGTGTATGGACCTCTCACTCCAAAAACCACCTTTACAGTCTCAACTCTCTGCCTATCTCCCTCCCATTTGCTGCCATGTGTCTGCCTTTCTTGCTCCCATTTGCCACTTTGTGTCTATCTTTCTCCCTCCCATTCACCACCTGGTGTCTGTCTTTCTTCCTCCCTTCCATTCTCCACACTGTATCTGTCTTTCTTCTTCCCTCCCATTCACCACTCTGTCTTTCCCCCTACCATCCACCACTCTGTGTCACTCTTTTTCCACTCCAACTTCCATTTACCTCTTCTCCTCCCCTTTTGTGTCTTTCTCCCTCCCTCCTTCCAATTTACTACGCATTTTCTGGTTTTCTCCGTAACCCCTCCTATTAGCCACTTCTCTTCACCCCTCCCTCCTATTAGCTGACTTCTCGTCTCCCACCCTCCTTCCCTTTTCCAAGTCTTTTTTGTACGTCAAAGTAATCAGCACACCAAAACATTGTTGCTGCAAGAACTAGTATGACTTAGTGGCTATATGTGTGGTGTGTAAATGTTTTTCAAGTACTTACTGGCTGGGTTATTATAGCACGGGCAACACATACTACTATTACTAATTTATATATAAGTCCAGTGGGAAGAACTCTCACAGATTCAAGGGATTGGGTCCTACTGCTAGATGAAACAAAATCATATGCACAAATGGGTAAATAAAAAGCACTCCCAGGACTTGTGCAATCACTAAAACATTTTACTGAAGTAGTGTCAAAGTTTCAATGTGCCATCCTGTTTTCATCAGAACAATTTACAGACCCTATATTCCCTTATAAATATATAGTTTGAATGTGCCACCAGAAATCACAAGTATAACATCTTACATGATGTCATTGTGTCACTTACCCTGCAAGATTGATGACTATACAGTTACCATAGTAACAAGAAAGGGTTCATCCCTATAAGTCCCAAAGGAAGGAATCCTAAGGGATGAGTCCCATCAAATATCAATATAGTCTGGAAGAATAAAATATAGCAATAAAGAGAAATAAACTATGTACAAGTATGTAATCAAAATCCCGACTGGTGGATAAATAAATATTTCAAGTAATTGCGCCTAGTATTGTTATATATGTATCGAATAAACAGCATGTATTTCAGAAGAATAAACATGTTACATTGTTAATGACAAAGTCATGCAAATACAATTTGTATCAATGCTACTGTCCCTTCACATTTGTGATTAAGGCCAATACAAAAATGGGATGCAAAGCACAGCAATGCATCAGTCTTTCTTAGTTCACTCACACCCAGTGTCTAGTGGAAAGTTGGGGTGTCTACATCCTCATTCAAAGCAACAGTATGAAAGACATAGATAGAACCAGTATACTAGTGCTTCATAATGGGCCAAAGTTTATACACATGATACACACACAAAAGCTCTTGCAGTCCACTTACCTACCATTTCCAATAAAACACGGAACGCCGGCCAATAGGTAAAAGCACTCAACATGGGTTATTTTGTAATCATGTAGGACCAAGCCAAGAAGACAACACACTTATCCTATGTAGACACCATTCAAACGGAGGATGGAGGAACAGAGGTTGTCCCTGCCCCTTATCTGTGATACTAGATGCCCGACTTCAAAGTTAATTGCTGGTACATCGTAGATTCACCCAGTTGGGAGAGAATCTCCTTATTATAATATGTGTGGTACATAGTAACAATAGTGCCACCTTTGTTAGCTTGGCTTATCACAAGTGTCAGTTTGTGACATCAGGGATTATAGACTGCATTCTTATTGGCTAATGATTTCTCATGTCTCCACAGCTTGGTTTCTTCCAAACAGAAGAACTCACACTTTAACCCTTTGAGTACCAGAGGCATGGCTTTGTAATGCATTGGATACCTTTCTGGCACTTAAAGGATAAAATCATTTGTGACCAATAACAGACAGTAACAGACAGATTTAAAGCTGAAACTGCAAGTGTTATCACAGGATTGTTTTTGTAGACTGTTGGATTGTCTCAGAAAAATCTTATGATAAGCAAATTTAGCATTCACACAAAAATCTCAAACTTCTCTGCTCCTCCCATTAGATGAAGTATCTGCGGTGATGAATATAAATGAATGCAGGCAGTACTGTGGTATATGAGAACTGTATTTTATTTAGCTATAATGGGGCCAAGTGAGGGAGGAAGAGATGCATTTTCCTTTACGTAAGGTGGTTTTTCATTCATAATTTAATACATTGCATAAAATATGTGTGTGTTTTACTAGCCTTCAAGCACCCAGTTTCACCTGTAGTTAAATATACAGGGCAATGAGGGATTCTGGAGTGACAGGTGCAGAGCTGGAATTTAGAGCAAAATAAAAATATTTTTGTTATAAAAGGGCACAGAGTAATATTTCTTCCTTTCAGTACAAGTTCTGTGTGCCAAGCCTTACTTATTTCATATGACCCAAAGGTGTATGCAGAATGTTTTACTAAACTCATTATATGTCTCATTTAATTCAGTTTTAAAAGCAACATAAATGTAAAATAATGTGACTCTCTTTACAGTGTCTTTGTGTTTTTTCTGGCATAAATTATAGTTAAACACCCCCTTGCAAATCAATGTATTGGAGACCTCTCTTGTATGCAAGGGGTTAAGTATATTTTTGTTTACTTAATGAATCCTATCTTAACACAACTATACATTTAATTACGATATATTCAAAGACGTATTAAAACCAAGAGGTGCAGCTTGGGACAACAACTACATGGAGTCTGGTACATTTCATTAGTAGCAAATACAAAATGCACAAAACAGGCCTTTGAGGATTTGCTTCCAAACTCGCTAGACTAACAATCTGAATGTACTAGACTCAGTAGCATAGTTTATTAGCACATTTAATCAAGTTAACTGTCTCAATGTCAAAGCTAGACAAGGACGACTGAAAATATACATTAATCATAAGGGTATATTTTTTATTTAAGAATTAACAATTATTTGTCATACTCTTTAAATGGCAAACTTTATTCAAAATAATCATCCTTTGCACTTTGCAGTATCTAATGTGTTAGACACCTACAAGCCTGTACTGTTACTACATGGTTGAAAGTAGGGATGTGCAGAAGAAGCTATATTGCTCATTTTTATGGTAATATGTGCAAGGGGGAACCCAGCAGAAACATCTCCAGAAGGTGCAAAACCTACCATCGGAGAGTTCCCATGGGGAATTCAGCATATCATATTTATGACTTTTCTATGAGGTTGTCACAGTGTATGCACACACATATCACACACATACACACACACACACACACACACACACACACATTTGTGTGGACTTCACTTAGTGTTTTGTCTGAATAATCTGCTTTGTTTTTTGTGTTTGTTTTTTAATTACAGTTTCTGCCAATCAAATCAATGTAGTTTTTTCAAACTTAAAGGAATAAGTAACCCTTTATTTTGACTTTAAAGGGACAGTAATGTCCCATAAAAATGTTGTATAGTTTTGTAGTGGAGAAGAAAATAAGCTGAATGACACACACCCTATCTCTCAAATCGCTATGGTTTGAGAGATATAGGCATTGAAAGTTGCCCTCTCCCTCCCCTTCTAGTGACATCACCATCTAGCTGACAGCAGGATATCCCAGTCCTGGGACCAGGCTGTAGCTCTGCAGCAGAGCCGAAATTGTGTTATTGCAAAATAATTACTTCACTGGAAAGGTTTACAAAGTGTGCTTGGATTGCAAGCACACTTTGTAGACCTTTCCGATTAAGTAATTATTTTGCAATAATACAATTTCAGCTCTGTTGCAGAGCCTCCTCGGGTCATACGACTCAAATATCCTGGATGGAGTGGGGAACATTCAACACCTATATCTCTCAAACCAAAGCGGTTTGAGAGATAGGGTTTGTGCCATTCAACTTAATTTCTTCTCCTCTACAAAACTATAAAAAAAGTTTTTATGGGCTATTACTGTCTCTTTAAATATTTTGCAAGTACATAATATGAACAGTCAAGTTACCTTTACTTTTACTATTTTTGCTCCTTTTTTTTTTTTTTTTTTTTTTTTTTTGGTCTTCTACGTTCCTGATAGTAAGCTTCCTGGATCTAAATTTGCAGCTTTTTCTTGTTGACAGACCATCAAAGCAGTATTTTATACAATGTTACAGTCTCTCTGCTGTACTGCATGATCTTTTACCACTAGACCTGTTTTCATATTCCCTGACAGAAAGCTGTTTGCAAGCAGATCAAGGTAGTTCATTGTCAAGGGCAAGTTTTAAAAAAATAGGTGAAGCTGAAAAAAAAATAAAACGTGAAGGCATTTTCACTGCATATTATGTACTTATAGATATGGAAAGTTATAATACAGGCTTACTATACCTTTAAGTTGAGAATACATTTTGGCAACATAGTACAAATCATAAGAAGCGATAAATAAATAAGAGGAGATGGGAAAAATAATATAATGGGGAAAAGAGTATAGTTTATTTGATCCGTCACTGTTTATGTGTCATTACTGACCATTACTGACCTAACTACCCCATTTGCTAGGGATACTGACATTTTCTAGGGATGCTGTCTGTTGCAGTGCTTCTAACACAGATACTGATCTGAATATTACAATTAAGGAATGTGAATAATATTAATTTTACAGGTAGATGAAAAATACAAAATGAGACTGACTAAAACCATATCTGTATATTGATCTACTACACTCAAAGTCTGAGTAAAAATGTTCACTAATTTCCTATTTCATTCTATTTAATAATATTGTTATGTGAGAAGCCTGAAGCATTTCTGAATGGTTCCATTTATACCTCAGTTAGACAAAAAAGAACAATGTAACAAGATGTACTTATCAGTAGGGATGGGTGAAAATGTCCACCTCAAACTGAAATCGGTGAATAATGGCACTTTCCTCCTGGCGAATAATTTCCCTAAAAGTGCAGTTTTTCTGTTTTTTCTGGCCTTTCTCACCCATTGAAATGAATGGGAAGAAAAATGTTTCTACACCACATGAAAGTTTTCTACAGCCATATAAAAGGGTGTCAGGGCCTCAGAGCATGCCATTCTGTGTTTGTGAGAGGAGAGAGCAGCACGTTGCTTGAGCTAGAGAATGTAGGGGAATTGAAGTCTAGTTTAGGGAATCTTTTAAGTAGGACATTTGTTCCCTGTATTAGGAGAGCCAGTGAGGCACTCTGTGGAGAAGAAGGGAGGAAGGAGGTTGACCCCAAATAATACCCCAAAATTCAGATTGACTGACTGGCAAGGCACAGGCAGCTGGGGGCGTATTCGTTTGCTGATCTTGCTGTTATTGTCTCTGTGCTGGGTGGAGAAGTCTGGGGAAAGAAGTTGCTGATTTTGTTTTTCAGTTATAATTTTTTTTGGACAGATTGTGATAAAAAAAAAAAGAAAAGAATAAAAAAATAAATATATTAAGTGACAGTGACAGACAGCTGATTGAGCTTAGGCAAGGCATCATACAGCTCCATCAGTTGTGTTGTATACAGTAAATTAAAAAAACAGTGTAGTTGAGTATTGTCCATCAAACGCACAAGGGGAAGGGTAGAGCATTGCAGGGACATGAGAGTACAGTAGTAGTTCAAAAACTGACGGCAGCAATGGTTGCTGCAGCGTGTGCAATCAGTGATGATGGTCCCTCTACTCCAAGGGAGGATGCAGTTTGTCAATGTCCCAGCAAAGCTAGTTCCAGGCAGCTCTTTCAGCATTATTATAGAAATGAAAGGCACTCAAACACAACAGCACTTTTTAAAGACAGTTCTTATCGGATGGACATTTGACCACTGCACGCTCGGTTCTGCTACTGTCACTCCTCGTTGATATGAACACACACCTCTTACGAGTCAGCGCTAACCCACACGTGACAAGGAAAGCTGTACAAAGACACAAAAGAAAGTATACACAGTATCCAATTGAACTCACAGATTTTAAAATATTACAATAAACTCCTCAGTTCTCCTAGTACACAATGTACATAGAGAAATGTCAAGAGAAAAAATTAAATACTAAATGTATAATAAAAAATATTAAACTTTAATAAGAGACCTCCTATACATAAAATGGTATCACACTTAACATAAAATTTAAAAGATATCCACATGCATAATCACATGTATAAAATAATTATAATGCTCCACAGAAGAGTGTGTAGGTTACATAGAATCACCCTGAAGCGTCACAGAAAGCGTTAATCAAGCCCAAAGCGCATTCAGGTAAACCTAGACACACCAGGGGGCGACTAACATAGTGAATCAGTTACAGACGCGCTTATGTAATTGTTTTTGTTATAATATCGGGCAAAATATTTTCCTTTGTGTTTATTTCTTTCTCCCCACCATTGACTATATCCGGATGTCTCAGTGGGGATTTCCCTTCCGATTACATATGAGTTTGTGTCAGGGTGTTCGGTGTAAGATGGTCCTACGATCGTGTGTGTGTGGGTTGCAGGCACGCCAGGTATAGCGTCTTAGGGCTTGATTTAAAGGCAGCTGTTAGCCAAAAAAAAGACTAACTGGTGTCTTTGCATGCAGTAGGCCATTCAAAGGACCATATAATGAACTTCTAATGGCAGTTCATCCAGTGTACCAGCCGCAACACTAACGTGTGTTTTGGCCCACAGAAACAAAAAAAAAAAAAACGCTCCACTTTGCTATTCAATAGACTGCGTTAGCTGAAAAAGATCCGATGAGGGACTCATTACCGCCTAAAATTTAAGACCCAGTTTGTTTGGCTGTAGAGTCCCAAGCCCCACATCAATACATCCAAAGTGCCTAAATTGTGTCAAAAGTTTGTAGAATTAACCCTATGAGTGCCAGCAGGGTATAATTACCACGCTGGCATTCATAGGGTTAATCCGACTAAGTGAAAAACAAGATCACATTACAAGTTACACTTACCATTAATCCTGATGTCCAGCGGAGTCCTCGACTTGCTGGTCCATCTCTTCTGTCTTCTCATCCTTCTGTCTTCTTTCTTCAGTCTTCCGCCTTCTCCCTGTGAAATAAAAGAAATATATTAACATTAAGCATGAACAAATACATTCCAGAAACCTTTGAGTGGCAGAGGGGTACGCAACGCATTGCAAAGCAATGCGTTGCGTACCTCACTGTCACTCAAAGGGTGTAATTTTAGTGTCCCATAGATATAGCCACATATGCCTCCATGTAATGCCCCATAAAATACATGCTCATGAATAAAAAGGTCCATAGATACAGCAATCAATGTAATTCACACATGCCCAATGTGACTTAGCTTATATTTGTTGTCTCCACCACTTGGAGAAGCCGCGACAGAAATGTCCCACAACACTCCTCATCAGCTGTGTACGGGCCGATGCCTGTAACACACTGAGGGCATTTGAAGTGAGCCTGCCTTTATATATATATGGGCAGGCTCACTTCAATTGTCCTCACTGCCATTGGCTGGGATGTTCTTCACCGCCCTCGTGGCCGCTCCAAGCAGAGGAGACAACAAATATAAGCTAAGTCACATTGGGCATGTGTGAATTACATTGATTGCTGTATCTATGGACCTTTTTATTCATGGGCATGTATTTTATGGGGCATTACATGGAGGCATATGTGGCTATATCTATGGGACACTAAAATTACACCCTTTGAGTGACAGTGAGGTACACATCGCATTGCTTTGCAATGCGTTGCGTACCCCTCTGCCACTCAAAGGTTTCTGGAATGTATTTGTTCATGCTTAATGTTAATATATTTATTTTATTTCACAGGGAGAAGGCAGAAGACTAAAGAAAGAAGACAGAAGGACAGTGGATGACAGGTAAGTGTAACATGGATCGGTTAATGATCGGTGCTTTGCAGTATGTCAAAGTTAATAGTTTTTCACTGTTCAGCTCCCAATATCGCTGCTTTTAGCAGCGTTTTGGGAGCTAAACGCACCAAAAGGACGTTCAGCCACAAGACTGTTTTTGTGGCTTAACGTCCTTTGGAGTTCTAGCTGGTAAGGCCTTTGAATACCGCGGTAAACATGTTAGTTTAACAGCCGGTATTCACTTTGGCCCTACCGGCTATGTTAACGGTTGGCTTTAAATCTAGCCCTTAGTGTGTCCGGGTTTACCCGAATGCACTTTGACTCAGTGTATTAGAGTTCATTTGGGCTGGATTAATGCTTTCCGTGATGATTCTATGTAACCTACACACTCTTCTGTGGATCATTATAATTATTTTATACATGTGATTATGTATGTGGATGTCTTTTAAATTTTATGTTAATTGTGATACCACTTTATGTATAGGAGGTCTCTTATTAAAGTTTAATATTTTTTATTATACATTTAGTATTTGATTTTTTGCTCTTGATATTTCTCTATGTACATTGTGTACTAGGAGAATTGAGGAGTTTATTGTAATATTTTAAAATCTGTGAGTTCAGTTGGATACTGTGTATACTTTCTTTTGTGTGTCCTTGTAGGGCTTTCCTTGTAATGTGTCGGTTAGCGCTGACTCGTAAGAGGTGTGAGCTCTCACAGCATGTCATTCTGTGTTTGTGAGAGGATTGAGCAGCATGTTTTGAGCTAGAGAAGATGGGAAAATAAAGGGGAATTGAGGCTTAGTTTTATGGAGTCATTTAGATAGGACATTTGTTCTCTGTAGTAGGGGAGTCTGGGGGCACAATGGGGAGAAGAAGGGAGGAAGGAGGTTGAACCAAAATAACCCAAAATGTGGTGTGACTGACTGGTAAGACACAGGCAGCTGGGGTCCAAATTGTTTGCTGATTTTACTTTTACTGTCTCTGGAAGAAGTTGTTTTTTAGTTATATATATTTTTTGGGACTAACTGTGATAAGATATGGTGGACAACTTAAAAAATAATAATACATAAATAAATAATATAAATAAATATATTAGGCAGCTGACTGGGAGCTCTGTGACTGAGGCAGACTTGATAGACAGCAGACGACATTGAGAATTTTGTTGAGGGCCAAGGCAAGACATCCTATTCCATCAGTTGTGTACTGTAGAGGGTAAAACCACACACTGTTGTTGAGTAATGTCTAGCAAATGCACATAGGGCAGGGGGGAATGGTGGAGCAGTGCAGGGACGTAGGAGTAAAGGGGTAGTACAAAAACTGACTGAAGTAATTGTTGCTGCAGCATGTGCAATACATGGTGAGGATCCCTCTGGATGCAGTTTGTCAAGGTCTCACCAATCACACCATACCAGTCCCCCACCACCACTACCATACACATCTGCCACATTTAGGTTGTACTTTATATTTTTTTAATCACTTGACATCATCATGAATACATGACAGTGTCACTTAAGTAGGAAGTAACAGTTGTGGGCAAAGGACAAAGGCACTCTGCATGCTAACACATTTTTCGAGGTATATGTTGCTTTAGGACTCACAACTTTGACTTCCATCTACATATTTCTCCACTACAGACCTCAGAAGAAGTAATATTGTGCTGGGAAATGTTGCATCATATTAAACATAGGAAAAAATGTGTTGGAATAGGAGAAAATGTGTTATAATAGGAGAAAAAAGTGTTAGAATGTGATAGGAGAAAAATGTGTTAGAATAGAAGACAAATGTGTTGAATAGGCGAAAAATGTGTTAGACTGCAAAAAATGTGTTAGAATAGGAGAAAAATATGTTGTAATAGGCGAAAAATTTGCTGGAATAAGCGAAAAGCAGGACAATTTTGCATTGGCGAAAAATCTGCCTTCGCAGGAAATTTTTCTTACTTTTCACCCACCCCTACTTATCACGTGTTTAGTAGATGAACAAAGTCCCCAACTTCATCATGGAAAGTCTTGCTTGCTGCTGTCTTGGTGTGGATTATCACAGCCGCAACTCACGTCACTGTACACAGACAACAGAAAATAAATAAACAGACAGTGCAATGCCAATTTCTAAGATTAGCAGCGGTGGTTACTGCTATTTTAGTTATTGTGGATGCAATATTATTAAATGTTCCCTATATGTCTCCATTTTTGGTGTACATAGTCCTTATATTTGACATATACAGTCTAACATGCTGGGGAACTACATCCAATTAATCTAATACTACTAAAGCAGATATCACTAGCCTGGAGTAATCTATAATTTCCAGTGCATGTTGAATATACAGGGAGGCAGGTGAAACCTTCCTTGTACGTGAGTAGATTTGTATGGGAATTAGGGCATTATTATATATTATAGATTATATTATATTATAGATTGGCATTGCACTACACACACACACACACACACACACACACACACATATATATATATATATATATATATACATATACAAACAAACTACACAAACAAATTGGCCCCAATCCTGGGAAATGGCGCCCTCTATAATCCTGCTTTCTCATCAGATCCCTGAGGAAGTGTTACATATAACACAAAACGCATTGGAGAAGAGGGGGCCCCCATTATTGCAATAATACTCATTTTAGGACATTGTAGCAGCATTTACTACCGGAGGAGTGCTACATTATATATTACCCCAGTGTATTACAACATCGGTAATGGCTTATATCGTCATTGGAGACGGGAGTGAGAACAGTGATTGGATTGTAGAACAGCTGGGAAGCCTACAGCTGACCACATTACACTGCCCACAGAAGAGGTTGAGATAGCAGCTAGTGTTCACAACTTAGTCGGGAGTGATATACCGGAGGGCTATCCTATCAATTGCAGAGTAACAGCTGATCCTCTTACACTGCCTGCAAGAGAAACACAGGCTGCAGTCATTGCCCTTACAGTGGTCAGGAGTGAGTATATCTGTGGGGCTGTGGTGACAGCTATTGAGGTAACAACAAATTTTTATACACTGCCCGCGGGAGAGCCGTAGACTGTTGACTCTGTTACATCTATCAGCACTTAAGTGGGGTCTCTTGTATCTTGCAGGACTCATATTTTGTTGCACACTTGCCCATTTATTAGAGAGGATTAGGCATTAGTAACATAGTAACATAGTAAATTAGGTTGAAAAAAGACACAAGTCCATCAAGTTCAACCTTCGCCTCATACCTCAGTAACTGAGAATTTTATAGCTTTCCTGCTACCAATTAAATTAGTCTTTATCAGACCTTCCTGATCAGCCTACTGATAAACAGTATAACTCTGTATGTTCCCTTTTGAAAGAAATGTATCTAATCTTCTCTTAAATGTATCCATTGTATCTGCCATAACTACCTCCCTGGGCAATGAATTCCACAATTTGGCAGACCTTACCGTACAAAAAACCCTTCCTCTGCTGAAGTTTAAACCTCCTTTCCTCTAATCTCAAGGGGTGTCCCCTGGTCACCTGATCAGGCCTTGGAATAAATAGCTCACCGCAGAGATCCTTGTATTGACCTCTCATATACTTGTACAGTGTGATAAGGTCTCCTCTTAGTCGTCTTTTCTCTAGAGTAAATAAACCAAGTTTGTTTAGTCGTTCCTCATATGTCAAGTCCTCCATTGCCACAATTAATGTTGTTGCGCTCCGCTGTACCCTCTCTAGTTCTAGTATATCCTTTTTCAGAACCGGTGCCCAAAATTGCACTGCATACTCAAGGTGAGGTCTTACCAGTGATTTGTATAATGGCAAAATAATGTTACCCACTCTTGTTTCGATACCTCTTTTTATGCAAGACAGGACTTTGTTTGCCTTTGCTACTGCTGTTTGACACTGGTCACTGTTTCCAAGTTTGTAGTTGACAAGGATACTCAGGTCTTTTTCTAGCAATGAGTCACCTAAAATTATTCCATTAAGTTTATAAGTAGCCTTGAGATTGTTTCCTCACAAATGCATGACTTTACACTTCCCCACATTAAACTTCATATTCCACATGTTTGCCCAATCTGACATTGTATGTAAGTCCCTCTGTAGACAGAAAATATCCTGTTCTGAATTATTGACTTTGCATAATTTAGTATCATCTGCAAATATTGATATTTTGCTTTCTATATCTATTTCCAGGTCATTTATAAGCATGTTAAAAAGCAGCGGACCCAATACTGAACCCTGAGGTACTACACTCTCCACTTTAACTGTACTGGAGAATTTTCCATTTACAACCACACACTGTTCCTTATCCTTCAACCAGTTTTGTATCCAATTGCAAAGGTTATCTCCTAGCCCCAACTTCCTTATTTTATATACCAGCCTTCTGTGCGGCACTGTATCAAATACCTTTGCAAAGTCTAGATATACTACATCTACTGCCTTGCCATTGTCAAGGTTGCTGCTTACCTCCTCATAGAAGCTTAAAAGATTAGTTTGGCTGATCTATTCTTCATAAAACCATGTTGATTTGTGCTAATTTTTTGTGTTGTAATCCTGAATATAGTCCCTTATTATCCCTTCTAACAGTTTTCCCACTACAGAGGTCAAACTCACTGGTCTATAATTCCCAGGTTCTGTTTTAGCTCCCTTCTTAAATAGAGGCACTATGTTAGCTCTTCGCCAATCCTGTGGCACTGAGCCTGTGGTAATAGAATCTTTAAAGAGTAAATATAGGGGTTTTGCTAACACTGCACTAAGTTCCTGAAGAACTCTTGGATGTATACCATCAGGACCCGGTGCTTTGTCGGTCTTAATTTTGTTCAGTCTTCCCATGACATCGCCTTGAGTCAACCCAATATCTATTAATTGTAATGTTTTATTTGTTACTTGTGGAGGCTCTTCTACCATTCCTTGCTCCCTTGTATATACTGATGCAATAAAAACATCGGCCTTTTCCTTATCCTCACTAACCAACTCACCCATCTCATTTTTGAATGGTCCAATGCACTCCCTCTTAAGTTTTTTGCTATTTATATATTTGAAAAACTTTTTTGGATTAGTCTTGCTTTCCCTTGCAATTTGAGTTTGATTATCTATTTTTGCTACCCTAATTGCCTTTTTGCAATCTTCGTTGCACTCCCTGTATTTTAAGAAAGATTGTTCAGTTCCTTCAGACTTAAATAATTTGAATGCGTTTTTTTTCCTTGCCATTTCCTTCGTTACATGTGCAGTTAACCACATTGGCTGTGATTTACTTCTTTTGCATTTGTTCCCCATTGGTATATACTGTTGGGTACATTTCTGCAACCTAAATTTGAATTCTGACCATTTTTCATCAGTATTTTAGTATTAGTACTTGCTGATACATTGTATCTTATTAGAGAGATAGTTATCTAGGGTTTTTATGTATATGCGATAGATTATATTAACTTGTATTTTATATAGTACACATCTATGCTGGCTCTTGAGCTCGGATCCAGCATACACTTTTATTGATATGTATTGTTTTATATGTTTTATGGGGGTCTAGATAGGTGTTTATGATAATAAATATCTGATACCTTTTTGCACATGTGTGTCTCATTATTATATTTATGGGAGGTATGGTTTAGCGCTCTCCTTATTTGTATTTTTTAAATATATATATATATATATATATATATATATATATATATATATATACAGTTTTGTTGTTCAAGGACCGCACTCACAGGACTTCCAAATGCTTCAAAATTATGCAAAGTTTATTATCAACATTTTGGCCCTGCCTTGGGCCTTTGTCAAGATAGGTTAGGCAGGGCCGAAACGTTGATAATAAACTTTGCATAATTTTGAAGCATTTGGACGTCCTGTGAGTGCGGTCGTGATCAACAAAACTGTATATATCTTTTGTGGAACCAGGCACCCAGGCCATTGATTTTGATTGGGAGAGTGCTAGGACTTATATGTTTGGATATATATATATATATATATATATACACACACACACGCACACACACACACACACAAAAACAGGAGTTATTGTGGAGTAAACCAACTTCACCATAGGGAACAAATAAAGATCCCTTTTACATTAAATTGGGCTTTTAACCCCTTGAATGTTAGAGAGGTCTCCAATGCATTGTGAAACTCTGTTAAAGTGCATAGAAATGTAGGAATTTGTATTTGTCCCCTATGGTGAAATTAGTTTTCTCCAGAATAACTCCAGTTTGATATTATAAATATGGGCCAATGTAGCCAATTGGGAAACTGGCTGAATTACATTACATAAATGGAGGAATACAGGAGAAAAATGACTTTTCTATTATATTGCATAACCCCTTGAGTGCCAGAGTGGAGCTTATTTCAGATTTTTTAATATATAATTCTATATATTTGTTTCTAGGTTTAGAGTTTCCAAAAAAATCACTATGCTCTTTTTGCACTGTAGAAAATCTCCTTAATAATCCCACAGCAAAATGTGACTTATTCAGTATGGTAGAGGAATAATGTGAAGTTTTCTCGTTACACTGATAACTGGTAGAAATGTGCCACTCTCCTGTCATATACTGACTAAGGTGTCTATGATCCAATTCAGTCCATTTCTGCAGAGTCATCAGCAGAGAAAGACTTTCTATCTTCAGTCTGACAGTCAAAATGCTGACTGTACAAATCCACCAATGCTGCTCATTTTCTGACACCAGCCTAAAAAGTAATGCACCAACAGTTTGGGTTATGTATGAGACTGTAAAGTCATTTTAGTTTATATCAGATCACATTCTCCACCATTATTAAAACTTTAAATTGAGAAAGCCCTGAACACCTCCTCCATTGCATGCACAGGAAAATGGAGTAATGTTACACATCTGCACTGTGTTAGTAAATCGAGTTTAACAAGGAGCCCGAAGAGCAGAATGCCAACACATATCCCCACTGCCCTCCCATTGGTGCAAGCAGTGGAAATGGGAGAATTTTCAGAGCAGCAAAAGACGGGAGCAGCACATCAAAATTGATTCTGGGACAATTTTAGTGCATAATCATATCAGTGTATCTGCTCTAATGTCTCTACTTCTCTAAAATTATTTTGTCTAAAGGTTATGTTGTACCTGTCTTTCTGTCAGACTGTTCCCACTCTCATTTTGAGATCTGAATCCTAAGATTGTGTTTTGCTATCTGCCAGACATTATTCTCATGCACCATAGCACATACACTGTTTTAGAGGCTTAAACCCTGGGGTAAAAGCACAAGACCTCACAATAAAGAAGAGAGTGCACTTTAGTGGTCTCCTTCCTCAAAGTGAAACCTCTATTTGTTTCTCTTTCTTCTTTGTTCAGGGCCGGCCCAAGACATTGTGCTGCCTGGGTCCAAGGATGAAATGCTGCCCCCCCCCCTCCATTGGCTGGCAGTACCATGCATGTTGTTGGAAAGGCAAAGGATTGGCTGTCTTGTCTGTTAATTTGGTATCCGGTCTCTGCTGCCTGAGTGCCCGTGTGTCTGAAAGTTGGGCAGAGCATGATGAGAGAAGAGATTGGTTTCTTAACTTTACATCCCGTTAGACGGTGGAGGCTGACTGTCAGCTAACAGTGTGTGTGGCTGGTAGAGTAGCTTCATTCCAGGACACTTTATTGTCCCGGTGGGGGTTGAGTCAGGACTCGGGTGTAACGGATCCTACTCCGTGACCAGAGCCCTTGTCTGGGCATCAGGCTTATCAGCCCATTATACAAGGAACTGTGGACATTTCTATGCCAAAAAGATTAACAACCATAGCATGCTGGCTTGCTTTCAAAGGAATGGACAGTTAGGGGTTAATTATTTGAATTTGTTACTTCAAATGTGTATGGCAGTCCCTCAAGCACCTTTTGCTTAATTGTTCAACCCCTGGCCATTGTTCATTGAATCTGTATTCATGCTCCTCAGTCCTTGCTATCTATTGTCTACCCTAGTCAAGCCTTTTGTATAATAATGCAATCATGTTTGTCTTATTGTGCTGCCTGAACCATTTGTTGTTGGTTCTTTATCTAATGTGTTATGATTGTAATATCTCTGAAACTCACCCATTGTGTCATGTCTGCATCATGTACTGTCAATGTGGTTGAAGTGTATAAATATGCTGTAAGTTCACATAATAAAGAGTTACCTGTTGTATGCACAAGAAGAAGAGTCCTGGTGTCTTTATGCTCTTGTGGTTTAAAGTATCCCCTCTGATACCCATTTGAGCCAAGTATCCTGTATCGTCGACTGCCTGCTGCCAGCTATCTGTGGATCCAATTCCGAGTCGGGACTTCTGGACTTTGCATGCTGTCAGGCATCTTTGTGGACTCTGTTTGACATCACTGTGGTTCCTGAACCATCCTCCAGCTATCCTTCGACCGGGAGTAGAGGCCTCACTCTCTATTGCCCGTGGTACTCAACTCTGGCTTCGAGTCCTTTTGACCTTTTCCTGTCCGCCTAGACCTCCTCAGTCTCCGACACGGAATCGACGATGCTACCACTTTCATCCGACTTTGACACAGAGTCTGCGACACTGCAGATGCTCAATCGGGCCGGTTATTGCTCGGCCAGTAGAAACCAAGAGGTGTAATTCTCCTTCGAGAAGTAGAAACCCAGAACGACAGCTGAGGGCGACACGGTGCCTTCCAGCTTCCGTTAGAGCGGGACCCAGACATAAATTAAGGGGCTGTCCTGGGCTTTCCAGGACATGTGGTCATCCTAGTTATTACTAATGGAAGTAATCTGGTTATTTGCAGTTTGTATTATAGCAGCTAAACTAATACTTCTTTATATATAAATAATGTGATTAGATCCCCATTTCATGGGTAGAATTTTCATAACAATACTCCATGAAAGCAAAGCTCTGGTTACTTTATATAAAGTTAAGAGTTTTGAATTTAACATAAGGTGACCAGACCTCACCTTTAACTGGGGGACACATATGAAAAATATATACTGCAGGGCTGCTGTGATTTCAGTTCAATCCTGAAATATGCCTATTTCCTATGTGTCCCCGGTTAAAGGAAAGGTCTGGTCAGCCTAGTTTAACAAGTAGAATATTTGGATAAGAAACCAATTGTACTTGATGTATACTATTGCTATGTGCTATTCATATTAAACATCTGTACATAGGGCATCACTGTTAAATGTTCTCTTTGGTCCTAATAATGTTCTATATTATATTCTGACTGAGTTTTCCTACTGAATGGCTTTTTGCCGCTTCAGTAGAAAACCTAAAAATAATTTTCATGAGATTACATTATAACAGTGGCTGACATTTATCATCACAGAAATGGTGGATCTTCCAGCCAAAGCCACAAAGCAAATCTTAACAGTTTTCTTGTGCGATCTTGCAACTAAACATTGATTTGAAAATTATACATTTTGAAAGACAATAGCAGATTCGAGGGGGTATTTTATACGTCATTAGTATAGCTGTGTACCAGGTTTTATTGAGTTAGGACACAGTGGTCAGGAATTGGAGGTTTGGATTAATGCTAGCAGAGGTGAGAGTTAATGGACTGAGTTGTCAGTTGCATGTATACAAACATTCATATATACATACATACATACAACACTACAATAACATACCACACATAGAATTACACATACACACAAACACACTCATGTTAAAGGAAATAATTGTTGAATATCTGAATTTAAATGGCTTGCAAGATACCAAACAGCATGGGTTTACAGCAGGGAGATCTTGTCAAACTAACCTCATAGATTTTTTTTTACTGGGTAACTAAAATAATAGACCAAGGGGGAGCAGTAGATATAGCTTATCTAGATTTCAGTAAAGCATTTGACACTGTCCCTCATAGAAGACTCATAAATAAACTGCAGTGTTTGGGTCTGGATGCAAAAATAGTTAAATGGATAAGGCAGTGGCTGAGTGACAGGAGACAGAGGGTGGTAGTCATTTGAGAATATTCGGACGAAAGGAGTGTTACTAGTGGAGTACCTCAGGGATCTGTACTGGGACCCATTCTTTTTAATATTTTTATTAGTGATATTGCAAATGGTCTTCAAGGAAAGGTATGCCTTTTTGCAGATGATACCAAGGGCGAATAAGCCAAATAACAAATGATTTAGGTGGGGAATGCAAGCAGGGTGCTGGGTTGTATAACTAGGGGCATTAGTAGCAGAAAAAGGGAAGTTGTCATGCCACTCTACAGATCTCTAGTTAGGCCTCACCTACAGTATTGTGTACAGTACTTGAGACCCCATCTCCAGAAATATATAGATACTGTAGAGAAAATTCAAAGAAGGGCTACTAAAATGGTGACTGGTTTACAGTAAAAGAAATATCAGGATAGACTAAAGGATCTGAACATGTATAGCTTGGAGGAGAGAAGAGAGAGTGGGGATATGATTGAAACATTCAAATACATGAAGGGATTCAACAAAGTGCAGGATGGAAGTATATTTCAAAGGAGTAAAAATGTTAGGACAAGAGGCCATAGTCTAAAAATAGAGGGACACAGGTTTAGATGTAATGTAAGAAAGTTTTACGTCACTGAGAGGGTAGTAGATAAGTGGTATAGCCTACCAGCAGAAGTGGTAGAAGTTAATACAGTGACAGAATTTAAGCATGCATGGGATAGGCATAAGGCTGTCCTCAGCTTAAGAAAAGACCAAGGACCAAAAAAGGTTTGAGGTTTTTACTGTAGGAAAATGGGCAGACTAGATGGGCTGAAATGGTTCTTATCTGCCGTCAAATTCTATGTTTCTCTGTCAAATTCTATATACACATATCCCCACATATTACCCTTTCCCCCACATTTTTACCTTACCCCACACTTTCCTTTTTACCCAAATCCTCCAGTTTTATTTCTCATTCATTTTTTTTCTCATTTTTTTCATTTGCTGTACCTTCTTTTTAATTATTTTTTGCTTATATTTTAATTTGATGTATATTTGTCACACCACTTTACATTTTATTTTGTATTTGTTTTTTTCTAATTGTACTCAGTTAGCCAATAAAGGTATCAACTTGTCTATATTTGCTTCCTGATTTATTTTCTACATTAAGATTTTCTTTAGAGAGTTTGTTGTTGGGTACTGCAAGAGAGTGAATGTGCTAGCAAGATAGTGAGTGTGTCTGAGTGGGAGTATGGCTGCTGGTGTGAGTATGGGGGTGAGAAAGAGGAGTGGGGGGCAGTGGTGAGCCAGCTAGCCAAGAGATTAGTGAGGTTAATGGTAAGCACAGAGACTGAGAGCTAGAGGGTGGGGAGCAGCAGGAGAAGTGTCAGCTGGGCTCTGTACACAGCCTTAGGGAACTACAGGCTACCTGGAGGCTGGTGGTAAGAAAATAAAAATCTCATTTGTCATAGGTGCCTCATGGTGATGAACCCCTTAAGGACCAGAGCAGTACACAAATGTTTCCAGAAGGAAGAGCTACAGGTAAAAAAAAATTATTATAAATATTTGTAGCACTTCGAAGATGTTGAATTTTTTTGAAGTCAGTGGAATTTCATACTGCATTATCTAGCTACTGCTCTTCTAAGAAAAATGGCATCCATTGGTATTAGCTGACATAAAGTAAGAGGTGTCAGAAGTAATAAACTACTGCAACTATAATCTGATTTCACAAATATTACTTCTTGTACAAAAATAGTTATAACAACTACAGAAATGAAGACATGGTACACAAAGTATGCCTTTTTGGAAATCAGACAAGTAGCCACTTTAAATGAAGGGTTACTTGCCTTTCTACACCTATTTCCAGAAAATGGCTCTGTAGGAAAAACACACACACACACAGATTTTTTTATACACCACTCGCTTTTTTTCCAACACCATGGAATGTTCTACTCTATGCAGTACATAGTGCCAGTCCAAGAAAAATTGTACCACATTGGTATGGGCTGAAATACCTTAGTGAATGCCAGGACCATGGCTACCAGTTGAAGAAGGCTGTATATGTGTTATTCTATGGCTCTCTGTTAAACAAGGCATGGGTGTCAGACAGTGTATGAGTAGTTCTATAGCTACCAGTAGGAAAAGGCTGAGGAGTTCAAAAGTGCATGCGTTATCTGTGGCTACCAGTGGGACAAGGATGAGGAAGCAGATAGTGTATATGCGAACACCCCTGTGGAGTGCAAAGTGCTATATTTTTAATACACTTTCAGTCCTTGGGGGGGGGCATTACAACACCTCCTGATGGCCCCCCTGATATTGATTGCTTACACAATGATGTAAATGATCAATAATGGCAACTCTAAGAAACGTGGTGCCTTACTACTCTCTCCTATGTTTCTTCTCTGAAGTACAAGCTTGAGTGGGAGGACCAGGGAACCCACTTTATTATCACTTATACCAGTAATGATGTAAGTGGGCCTTCCTGCTCCTCCCATTTAAACTGGAATTTTGAGGAATGGCAGGTTTAGAAGGAGGGTGGGAAGAAAGGCAGTGAGTGCTTTTCATTTTATACTATTGAGCTCTTACATAATCATGTAAGTGATCAATACCAGGGAACGGTATCAGAAGGGTCCTTGGCACTCTGAGGGTTAAGAAAAGGTAAATCTATCAGGTGCTCAGTCATTTTGATAGATGCCTATGGCTGGGAAATCAAGTCACAGCCTGTTAGTTGGCCCTCAAAGTTGCAATATGAGAACCACTGCACTATTGTACAGTTATTTTAACACAAGCATGTAACATGACAAGTTAATTTTCTTCTCTTTCTTCTTTCACAGCCACAAAATCTTGTGAGGCCCAGCAGCAGAGCCCTGTACCCCTTCCCCACACACACACACATAGTCCATGGCCAGCGACCAGGAGGCGACAGAAGAGGAGAAGTCCCAGAAGGCATAGATGTACTCCATTATTACCAGCTTAGCCTCTTCTACAGTGTCCTCAGGGGTTTCTCAAGCCACCTCAACCTCTTTGCTGGCTGAGGTTGCAGCAACCACCCCTACTGCACTATAGGCTGTCACCCTGACACCACCAGCCATTATCCTGGCACCACAAGTTCAGGCCAGTGATTTTTCTGGTTACCACTATACCTCCAACCCCACAACAGCAAGCCCCAACATGGGCACAGTAGCAGGGGGTACAGGGTTTACTATGCCAGCAATGGCTGGATAAGGGGTGAGAGGCCCGAGGGAGATGTCTTCCTGTGGGGAGACATATGTAGCAAACAGGCACTCCAAACCCTCAATCAGACCTTACTCTACTAATGCACTGAGCTGTAGGCAGGGCTGCTTTAAGATACTGGTGGGCTCTAGGCAAATCTCATGCTAGTGGGCCCCCCCTACGGTCACACTTGTAAACAAAAATAAAATTGCACAAAATAGCATACAAAATACAATGTATCAAGAATGTTATACATATATATTTTTTGTTATATACAGCAACTCTTGAAATAAAGCTTTTAAAGAAGAACTGACACTTTATAATAAAACCTCCTGCTTATCTTACTCTTGCTGATATCCAGGAATTTTTTAAGATGTTATCTCATAAACATAAGCATAAAAACAAAGTTAATACAGGTCATTGGTATTTTCTGGTCTCTGTAAGGTAAGTGGGAAATTATTAAGAGAAATGAAGAAAGAGGCAAGAGACAAAGATGGAGAGAGAGGAAGAGGTAAGGTAGTGTGATCTGTACACCCCAAGCTGAGTATGAGCTCTGTCTTTATGACAGTAAAACAGAATATCTGGAGGGGGGAAGATTGGCCAATTAGCCAGTTGTGGAATTTGTATGCCACAGGGATATCCATTGCATTGCAATGCAATGTGTGAATATTTCTCAAAAAGTCACACATCACATGTCTAAGTTGGAGTGCCAGAAGCTTTGGCACCAGAGGGCAGGAGATGGATAAAAATATTGGCACCTTCCCACCAGGCAACCTTACAGTGAATTAAATGACAATGGCTGGGAGATTTGAGATTACTAACACCAATACCCTCATTCAGTTTATGCTTATTCTTTTTTTTTTTTTTTTTTAAATTTCAATGCTTTATTGAAAATTGAGTGCAATACAAAAACGTAAATTTACGATTCATAAAGATAAGAATCATGCATACATGGTACAAAAGAAATAAGAATGGCTTGAATACAGATATACAATAGAGTCAAGACAAGTACGATGTAGAAATAAAACAAGATTATAGTAGTAGCTTAATTAGTTTGTAAAAGAACAATTTCTCCATAAGATCACCCTTGGCCTTGATATTAAATATGTCCTAAAAGAAATATGTATGAAGAAGCTACACCAAAGGCATCAGTGGGAGAAATTGAAAGTTGTCCACATTGATTGCATAGATAGGTTGATGATATATATATACGTACATTAAAGTAGAAGTATTTCTAACATAATAACATCAGCATATTATCAGGAAGAAGGGTGTTAAAGATCTAAAAAGTTTATGCTTATTCTTATTCTCTCCAGCCAGTTATAAATGACCAGTGATGAATTGTAGAAACCTGGAGGCCACATGTTGTTCCATGCTCAGCAACATGTGACCTTCCAGGTTTCCCAAATGCTTTACTGTTCATTTATGCCAGGATGGAGCAAATTAACATAACCTGGATGAGGGTATGATAGTGACCTCTCTAGAAGAAATAGGAATCAATAGGTGCTTTATCTAATGGGCAAATTGACAGGGGTAAATTACCTGTAACAGTGGCCTCCATTGGTAGGCCCCCTATTGATGTGTGCTCTGGCAGATACCCGCTTTGTCCATTTGATAAAATGGTCCTGGCTGCAGGACATGATCAATTCAGAAGCCTGGGATGGGAAACATCAACTGGCAGCCTTGCAATGGTGGTCCAAATAATGGTCCAGATCCCAGAAAGGGTACCAAGGGAGCTACTTTATGTGCAGCAGCTGGCCCAGCAGATCCCTGAGAAACAGTTGAAGGCAGTAGTGCAGGTCACAAAGCTGCTATAAGAACTGACCCTCCTCTCCTCCTCTGATGATTCTGGTCCTACAGAACCTCCTTTCCTCCTACCTCCACTATTCCTGCCAACTGCCCAAAAAACATCACCTGGGGTATGCTCCTTTGGACTTGCCATGTAGTTCTGGGACTGAGAGGTTAAAGGTGTCTAGGGTTACAATTTGTATTATTGCACAGTAAGCACTTTGGACCATATTCAATACACTAAAAAGGAACAGTTCTACCAACTCCAGCATAGGAGACAAATAACAAATTATACAAGGCACATAGCCTACAATCTTTCTTGAAATCCCCAGAAGGTGACCAAAGTCTTCAGTGCCTTATACTGCAATGCATCTTAGAAATATGCATCTGTTGAGCTTTGTGCATTCTCACTATACACTATGATGCAGTTGGATTTGTTATGATATAAACTTTGATTCTAGACTCTCAGGAGGGTTTTTTTGCAATGTGGACTAGATTACATTGCAATTGCATTTGTATATGCAACCCTTGATAAAGTTATACACTTCAATGGAATTCAAGCCAAAATGACTTTTTTCAACATGTTCTATTTATACCAATGTCAAAATGAATGTTTGCAGCATTACACCATGTTGTGTTCATACCAATGCCAAAATGGATGTTTGCAACAGCCCGCTATTGTTCTGTGTCAATGCCATAACTGCCCTTTGCAACAGTCCACTTAGATTTTGCCTTTATGCTAATATCACAACTGTCCCTTGCAACCAGTTACCGAGGTCTGTTCATACCAATCCCTAACTGACCATTGCAACTGTTTTCTGAGATGCTGTATGCATGTCAAGACTAAACTGCTTATTAACAATCATCAGAAATTAAAGTTAACTTCAAAAGTAAATATTTGTCTTTTTATACTGGTAAGTGTTTAGTTAAGACACTATGTATGCACTAGTTCCTTTTCACAGCTGTAAATGTGTCTTTTTACACCTGGAATGTTAGACATATCCCTAATGCATTGCTTTTCATGGTACTGAAGACCTCCCTATGATGCAAAGGTTTAAAATGTCCATTTACAGCAAAGATAAATTGTGCCAACCATGACTTAGGAATGTATATGGGGTGTACTACAACATTGTAGATGGATATCTATATCACCTGCCCACTATTTGTTGGACTACATACAATAACAGCTAAATTACTGTTCATACATTCAGGTCATGTCTTCTTTTTTATGTCCTGTATCTTTAAAGACTATTTATATGCTCAGCCAGCTGGTCTGAATATTTTTATTAGATTTTTTTGCACATTTTGCACTTGTTATATTGTATACCCTAGGATATTATATATATTGATTGATTTTTTACTTAGGTGTAATTTTACTTATATTCATTTAGGTATAGATTTAAGTCTATTTGCACAATATCCTCCATTGCTGATATTGACTAGTTGGGTATGCACTCTGACTCAGGAAAATGCATTATGCACCACAGTGCATAATGCATATTCCTGAGTCAGAGTGCATTCAATCTTGGGCTTGCCAGCTATTGGGACCTATACCTCCCAGCATACCCAACTAGTCAATGGCTAGTTGGGAGTAGAAGGCTTCAACAGCTGGAGAGCCCACAGCTGGCTATACCCCAATTTGGTCCCTTACTACTTTTGGCTTATTCCTAAAACAGGGTGGACTTGAACACTCCAGATTTTCAGCCTTAAACTCCCAGCATGAATGCTGGTCGTTGTGGGTCCCAGCAGCTGGAGAGCTCACAGCTGACTAAACCCTTCTCTCCAGGTGTAAGGGCCTTCAACTCCCAGTGGCTAGTTGTGGATGCTGACAGGTATGGGCCCAACAATTGAAAATCCCTTGGCTGACTAACCCTTGACTTAGAAATAGGCCATATGTTCTCAAGGCCAAAAATACCAATGTTGAGTAAAACAACACCACAGTGACCAAATGTGAGTTCTCATTACCCTTAATGTGTCTTTGAACTCCACAAATATGATAGAAGCTTCACAATGCTCTGCAGACCTTTCTTTCCTTTAACCATCTGTATGCTAGACAGCTGTTAAGTACATTGCCTTGCAATGCACTGGAGACTTATCTAGCATTCATGGCGTTGAAAGCTCCATTTAAATCAATGGGAATTTGTATTTATTACCTGTGGTTCACTTGTGTTGCACCTGAATTGCACCACTTTTAGTTAGCACATCATCCCCAGTGGCAATGCAAAACTTAAAGACATATATATAGCTCGATAACACCCACATTATCTAGGGAATAAAGTGGCTACAATGATCTGCTATAGCACCATAGGCACATATTTCACAGTAAATGAGAATAAAAAGTCCAAAATGATCTACTCTGACCTGCATCCAATGAACATCTGCACATTTCATTCCTTCTCTATTCAACCTGCACCCATACACTGTTACAGTTGTCAAGCAGAACCAGGAGTCAGACGGTATAGTTAATATAACCTTTATTATGAGAATAATAACAGTAATGCAATATAAATATATACACAGTGGGTGATCGAAAAGGCGAGTACTGTATCAGGAATAGCAGTCTCCCAATATCACCACCACACTGTCCGAGACTAGGCCTCAGCCTGCTGGAGTCTCGCGGTAAGGTAACGTCCAAGAGTGATAGTGACTCACCCTGCAGTCAGTAGCTGGGAGTCTGCTAGAGCCCCAGGTCAATACTAGGAAGGATGTCTGAATAACGGAACCAACCCTAGGAGCGAACAGACAGGGCCTTCTAGTAAGCACCAGATAGGATAGACAGACGAGCCAAAGTCATACACGGAGCAGGTAGTCAGCCAGAGCCACAGGTTTGCACCAGATATGATATCCACTGAAGCGATGGAATGTTGGATGCGCAGTGGACAGAGCCCCAGGTCAACACCAGAGTGGGTAGTCAGACAAGCCTAGGTCATACACAGAGCGGGTAGTCAGCCAGAGCCACAGGTTTGCACAGAAAGGATATCTGAGCCAAATTGGAACACACAAGGAGACTAGTCAGACAGAGCCACAGGTCAACACCAGAATGGATGGACAGACAAGCCGGATCATACACAGGAATCAGGAATACTAGATAATGAACTGCTCAGAACACCAACGTAAGGGTAACTGATACACAGGCCCATAGAGGTTTATAAAGGTGTAGGAGAAGGCGGGACCAATTAGGTCCCCCAGGCTGAGCCTGTAACAGGCATCCAGGCAAATGCCTGATTCAATGCTGCCAGTAAACAGGAACCAGACTAGGCCGCAGGCAGAGGAATGCTGCTAGTGATGCAGGAGCGTCTGTCCAGAACCCTGCTCCTGGCTGAGTGGCGCAGGCCGTGGAAAGGCACTGTGACATACACATTGCAATCACTGATGTTACCAAATGCAATTTAACCCACTAGGATCTTGCCATTAGAATTATGTTCTGTGGATCATTCCATCTTGCAAATTGTTCTATCCATGGATCAGGATCAATAAAAGAAGCCAGGAAACCTGACAGGTGGCAACCCTAGGCTGAGGTAAGGAGGGTGGTGCTGGGCTGCAGGGCATTTAAAATGTTTCTGACTATGGTGGCCCACAAGTTAGCATACAGGTGGCCATATGTGCCCCACATGTTTGACATAACTGCTTTAAGAGTTTACAAGCCAAATTTAAAGTGACGAATACACTGATTTGTTCACTATTGGGCATTTGAGGTTTATAATTGACCCACTTCTTTTTAATGCAAATGAAACATGTTCATTTGCAATAGTTATGGTTAGAGGAGTGGTAAACATATATTGTCTGTTATCAGGCTTTTTCTGGTGAGTAAATCCAGGATACTACCACTCTTATACAAGCTTTCCAAGGTTATTATGGTTTAAACTGTTTTTACATTAGAATATCCCTCTATTGGCCAGATTTAAGATAGCTATTCTGCAGCATTGTATGGGAGAGGTGAGTCACTGGCAACAGTTCCCCATAGAATTTGATAGTAAAGCTGAGTCACTTCCTGTCTATTTGAACTTTCATGATGTGAGCTCCCTGGATTTCTGTTTACAGAGAGTATAATAGTTTTGAACATTTACAACTTTTGGATAAAACTATTTCCAGCAGTTGCAGTGTCCTTGTTTTAGTCAGTACTAAAAGGTCTATAGTATAGATTTTCATACGAGAAAAGTTTACTGCTTCTTTAAGTTGTTAATTTTATTTTGTGAGCAGAGCATCAGGTTTGAGTTTTTTAAACCTTTTACGGTACAATTCCTAAGTTTGAAAAAGTGTGCGAAGCTGCTCAACATATGTTGTTGCTGTTGTACTTTTCATAATACCCCCATACTTACATAGTGTCCTTTAACCACTTGAATACTGGATATGTCAGCAGGACTTTGCTGAGCAATGAGCAGTATCTTTCATAGAAGCAGTTAAATGCCCTCTTTGAAATGAATGGTCTTCGGACAGTATGTGATGGCAGCTGCATTGCATTTTTCTCTAAGTTCCTAGTGTTTGCATTGAGGTTTACTGTGTTTTAGCAAAATCTGGGCTTTGGCCAATGTGATAGCATAATTGTTAAAAATACAGCCAAGTGACTCTCTGTGTTACGGAAGAAAAAATCATCTGGAATGTCATCTCAACCCATAAAAGAAAATTTAAAAACTCTCTACTAAAACTGCGTGATTCCATTATATATTATCATCATCATAATTATATTGATTTATTTGTTCATTTAGATCTTGTGTTATTTGTGCAGACATAGCAGGAAATCCAGTGACATTTTGGAAATGTTTATTTTAGGATGACTAATCCCATAAATTACAGCTTTGAAAGCGCTGTATTACCTCAATGAAGAACAATAACTTTGTCTACTAAAAGATATAATCAATCACCTCCTTGTTTCCAGTCTAAATATAGCTAATTGTGACCAGTGGCATAGTGGAGGCCCCTGCGGTACAGGTAGGGGGATGGCCTTCATACTCGGGGGCCCCTAGAAGTTTTGCCCCCATTATATTTTAAATGTATATATAGTATTTTGGAGGCCCCGATAGACCCAGTTTATGTTTAATAGTGCATAACAGGCCCCACTGGACTTGGGGCCCCCAAATGTTGCCCATAATAATATTATATTGGAACCTGAGGTGCCTTGACCTCAGTTAATGAAGTGTGCTGCTCTGTAAACAAAGCTCCCACGAAGAATGCACAGCTCACACACCTGGTTTCTGCTGAAGACGTCCCACGTTGGAGGTAGGGTGATGGTATAACAAACAGGTGCACGCTAAACTGTTGTTCACATAGTTAGGGCGGGCTGCTTAAAGGGACAGTAATATCCGATAAAAAATGCTTATAGTTTTGTAGTGCTTAAAAAATTAAACTATATACCACAAATCCTATCTCTAAAACCGCCATGGTTTGAGTGATATTCACATTCAAAGGTCCCACCTACCTCTCCTTCTCCTGACATCAGCTCTGTGGTGACAGCAGGAGATCCCAGCTCGGGGACCAGCCGGTGGCTCTGCAGCAGAGTCGAAAACGCTTTATTGAAAAAGAATTGCTTCACTGGAAAATAATTGCTTCATTGGAAAGGTCTACAGAGTGTGTCTGGTTTGCAAGCACACTTTGTACACCATTCCAATGAAGCAGTTCATTTTAAATAACGCGATTTTGGCTCTGCTGAAGAGCCTCCTCGTGTCGGTCGACACGGATCTCCTACTGTCAGCTTTACAGCTGACATCAGGTGAAGGGGAGGGAGGGGGGAACTTTGAATGTGAATATCTCCAAACCATAGCAGTTTGAGAAATAGAATTTGTGGTATATAGTTTAATTTTTTAAGCACTACAAAACTATAAGCATTTTTATGGGACATTACTGTCCCTTTATATTGTAGCAACACCAGCTAGGCACTTGCATTTGCATTATGTAGCTGGTCCTAACTGATGGTGTGTTCTGAATTTGCACCCCTTATTATTTTATTGCCTCAGCTCGCTCAAGCAACCTGCTGCCTTTTACTTGTGCTGTGCTGCTGCCCTGTGACGTCTCATCCTCAGATACCCAAGTTAAAAAACAAATAAACAAGTTAATTGGACTCCACATGCATCATACATTTAAAAAACTTACAAAGTCAGCACTGCTTCTTTTGTTAATAGATAAGTAAAAAAGTATTTGCCAGGGTTGGGCAATCTTAACAATCTCATTTATGTACTAATGTATTTATGTACTACAGTATATTGGTGTATATGTTAGTACAGAAATGTGCTTTTTATGCTTGCCTACCCCAGTCATACCAATAGATATATTTTTAAAGGGATAGTAGTATTTAAAATATAAAAAAATATGTTGTAGGGTTTATCCCCCTGAGTAAAACAAGAGTACTCCCACTGCTGAAAGGTGTTTCATTCAAACGTTATTAATTTTCAAAGTTTAATTTTTTAGGTGCAATATCACAGTGGCCAGAAATTGTACAGAGGCGCTGTTGCTACACCATCCTATGGAGATTTATGGTCCCGGGACCAGAGCTGTCCATAGGATTGTGTAGCAACAGCGCTACTGTATAATTTCAGGCCACTGTGATATTGCACATAAAAAATTAAACTTTGAAAATTAATAACGTTTGAATGAAACACCTTTCAGCAGTGGGAGTACTCTTGTTTTACTCAGGGGGATAAATCCTACAACATATTTTTTTTTACATTTTAAGTATTACTATCCCTTTAAAACATATCTACTAACACATGCATATATACATGCAGTGAGTGTACAGCTGGTGTATATCTTAGTAGATAAGTTGTCTGTTTGTGGCTAGGGGTGGGCAATCATACAAATTACAGTTCTGTATTAACATATACACCAATATATTGTATACTGGTGTAGTATATGTTAGTACGGACATGGGATTCTTAGGATTGCTCACCCCTGACAAATCCTGTTTTTAAACATAAAAACTAACATATACATCTGTACACTGTATAAATTTAAAACCCTATCCTAACCCTGACTGTTTCAGTGCTTTCAATTTATGTTACTGACTTTAATAAGTTAACATCATAAAGTTAAACCATACAACAGTCAGTTAGTGTAGCAGGAACCCAAGACGTCGGGGTATACTGGGCCGTCGTAGTGGAATCTTTTCTCCTGAAATTGGCTGGGCGATGTCGGAAGGACCAGTCAAAGCAAGGGTGAATGGGTCGAACAGCTGTGGAGTCGACGACACAAGGGATCCGACACCGGGTAGAGCGTCGCCGAGTCTCTGGTTACGAAGTCGAGCGGGGGTAGTCGGAGAGGTTCGATGTCGGGAACTCCTGGAGATAGAGAGTGAATAGCTCTATACGCCTTTCAGGGATTGGAGTCAAAGCGGACTCTTTAGACCATCCAGGCAAGCACGACACGGGAGACTGCTTGCTCCAAACGAACACACTTTATTGAATGGGGTCAGGCATCTTATACAGAGTTTGAACCCCTCAAGTCAGAGGGTGGAACAAAGGATATGTACTCCATATTCTAGATGAGGCCTTACCAAGTATTTATATAAAGGTAGAATTATATTTGCATCCCGAGCATCTATAACCCTTTTTATGCAGGATAGTACCATATTTGCTCGTGCAGCAGCTGAGTGACTCTGCACACTGCTGTGAAGTCTATCATCTATCAGTACTCCTAAATTAATCTCTAATGAGGATTCACCAAGTTGTTTCCCATTTAGTGTATATGTAGTATGTTTGTTTATACGGCCAAAATGCATAACCTTACATTTATCTACATTAAATATGCCACTTTTCTGCCCATTTACTCAGTTTATCTAAATCCTTCTGAACCCTGTGACACCCCACTCACAACAACTTTAGATCAACTTGAAAAGGTTCCATTTACAACAACTCTCTGCCATTTATCATTTAACCAGTTCTCTGTCCATGTAAAACATAAGCCTATTAATTTAGACAGTAACCTGTTGTGAGGCACTGTATCAAAGACTTTTGCAAAATCTAAATATACTACTCAACAGCAATTCCCTTGTCCAAATTACTACTCACCCTTTCATAAAATACAAGTAAATTAGTCTGCCGTGATCTATTCTTCATAAAACCAGGCTGGCTCCTGCTAATAATATGATTTGACTTCACATAGTTCTGATTACTGTCAGTTAGTAACCCTTCTAATATCTTACCCACTATGGAAGTCAAGCTCACAGGTCTATAATTTTCTGGTTTGGTTCTGCCCCCTTTTTGAACAATGGTACTAGGTCAGTGTAAGGGGAGGTACTTTTTGTGGTCTCCTCATGGGCGGCCAAGGGTTAACTCTCTGCACGTAGCAGAATAAACAACAGAGAAACAGTTATGCAACACTCAGTTATGCAGTACTTTTTATCCTGCACTATGATAGGCTTATATCATAACAATAAAGGCGTAGTTTGTATGTACCTCACATTGATAAGTTGAGACACGTCTCTAGGTTCTCAGAGCCATCTTGAGACATAGAGAGTGTGTATCTAATCTCAAGCCTGTGTGTTTAAAAGATTGTTGCTACAGGGGCGTATGGAAGGCTCTCCCATACTGATGAAGACTCCGGCGGTAGCTAACCATCCTTTATGTCCCTTTTTGTAATGCATATTTAATAAACAAAGTGACACCCCTGCTAGCAGCCGCTGTCCCAGACCTAATTTTTGTGAAGAGGACTGCAAAGGTTACTGAGCAATGGCATGCTGCCAGAGACTTACAGGCTATGGGGTCACTCCAGTGTCAAGTATACCGGGACACCGATGATGTTATGTTGTTTGGTGATATGGAGAAGCAAGTGGTCAAAGACATGGATGAAGCAAAAGTCCTGCTGGGCTCTTCTGTTTTCTGGAGGTTCCTTGTGTCCTACCTGGGATTGTTCCTGCATCCCATCTATGATGTAACCTGGGAAAAGACTGTGTATTACTGGGATGAAGCACTGGCTTCAGTCAAAGAGGCTGTACGTGTCAACACCAATTTAAACCTCATCCCACTAGTGAAATCTGATCATCTATACGTGACTGGGTGCGTCAAGATGGCCTTGCGGCTCGCACAGCAGTTGCGCAGAATCAGACCCTATTGACATGGAAGTGGTGTCTGGTAGAGAGTGGCAACCTAACCGGACAAGACACTGTTGCTATCAAGAAATGCTTGGCAGGTTTTGCGAATCGTAAATCCGCATGTGATGGGACTTACAATGAGACAGAAGTTCCTGCATAGCCATATAAAGAAGTAACTGCCGGGCTGGCTACTTAGCAGCAAGACCAATGGACAATCAAAGAAAACCCCCATGAGGTGGTACTGGGTTGTGGCAGATCTGGTGGGCACAAGGCAGCAAGTGGCCAATTGCTGTGGGACATGCTGATGGACATACTGGTCTCTTGGAAAATGAGATGGCTGACAGTGTGGCACAGATCCCCTCCCAGACTATGAATGGAATGCCCAGGGTGGACACAGAGGAGCATTAACAATCTATCAGTGGACTGATTTGAATGGAATCTCCCTGACTATGGATCAAGTGAAAGAGATTGTGGTCAAGTGTCTCGTTGGTCAGGCTATACAGAAGGAAAAACCAAAGACCACCTCTGGATAAAGAGATCAAAGCATCACAGGTGGTGAAGTTTGGCAAATGAGTTTCCTCAGGCCCCTACCACAGGAAGATCAAAAGCTGAAACTAGTATCTCTGATCACCAAGTTCTATGGAACTCTTGTGGAAATACAAACTAATAATACTGACATGTTGATGAAGAAGTGGGCTCCAACAATGTGCATTGGGTGTACCATATCCCTTTTAACCCGCAGGAAGCGGGTATGATTGAAAGAATGAATGGCTTGCTGAAAGAACAAACACGCAAGATGACTCCCACACATGCTCTAGGGGGGTGGGATAGGGTACTGGATGAGACTGTCAACGTACTGAATGGCTGTCTTGTTCAGGATGTTACTCCTTTGGAGCGAATGTTGGGTCATGACACACAAGACTACTCACCTTGGGTGGTTAGGACCAGGAAAAAACTAGTCAGAGAACAGTGTAGGGTGATTATTATTGCTTCTAGATAGATTACAGAAAAGATAGTTGAGGAAGGGGGTGTGGTGTGTCATTTTGGCATTGTGAGTGTTTCCTGTATGTGTTTCATATCCCACCCCACAATCTGGGAGTTGTGTATGTGGAGTGAGATAATGCAAGTGGAGGATGGTGAAGAATGTGTTATAACTATCACTCCTGATGCTGATGCCACTGGTAAAGTAGCTCGGGGAGCGGTGGTAGGTTGGATGGAAGTAGTGGTTGTTGCACAGCATATCACTGAAAAAGTTAATTTGTTGAATGAAGGAGCTAAAGTGAAAGTTTTGTCAACAGGAACAGGGGAAGTATTGACAAAAAAACTAAACCAATGCATGTTTCTTCTCATAGGTTATTCCTACTACCATGACTGACAATGCATGTGGGAAACCTGCATCACAAAACAAGGGGCAAGGAACACCTGAAATAATAAAAACATTATGCTTTGCTTGCCACTGCGTCCACTGATTTGATGTATGAATCTCGTGGCTTTCAGTTTTGGTGGGACTGAAGATTATGGATGCCGCAGGACTATGAACTGCATATACATCCAAGACCTAGTTCAGTTAATCGAGGATATCATTGAACTTTAGGACACTGCTTTTCGCTTCGTTACAGAAGATTGCTCTACGTCTGCAGAGGTGGACATATTACCTTTGCAGCCGCTTGAGGAGACCAAGGGTGGAGTGTAAGGGAGATACTTTTTGTGGTCTCTGTAAACAACAGAGAAACAGTTATGCAACACTCAGTTATGCAATCCTCAGTTCTGCAGTACTTTTTATCCTGCATTATGATAGGCTTATTTCATATCAATTAGGGTGTAGTTTGTATGTAACTCACATTAATAAGTTGAGACACATCTCTAGGTTCTTAGAGTCATCTTGAGACATAGAGAGTGTGTATCTAATCTCAAGCCTGTGTGTTTAAAAGATTATTGCTGCAGGGGCGTATGGAGGGCTCTCCCATACTGATAAAAACTCTGGCAGTAGCTAAGTATCTTTTATGTCCTTTTTTTGTATTGCATATTTAATAAACAGTAGTTGTAGTTTTCACTACCACTGTGCGTGTGTGTGTCTTTATCTTTAGTGGAATTCAGGAACCTAGCATAACAGTCAGCTTTCCTAGAACCACTGGCAACTATGCCAATGAAAGTGAATAAATATTAAGTATAATGGTCATGTCATTACTGAAATACGTTCCTTAAAGAGATAGTAATACTTCGTTTTAACTTTATTTTATTTTGTAGGCATTAAAAAAACATGAAGAATGATATAAGTCTTATCTCTCAAACCTTTATGGTTTAAGAGATATTCAAAAGCAAAGTTTCCCCTCCCCGCCCCTTTTACCTAGTGTAGGCCATCTCTTCTCAGATGTGAATCTGGTTGTAAGACCAGACAGATAACAGCAGGGGACAATTTTCTTTATATGAAAACAATGAAAGCCCTGCCCCCCTTGACAAGTTTTTAAGGTTTTTCCCTTATCTTAATTGAAGATTGTCCCTCTGTGCAATCTACCTGGGCACCTCCCTCTGCTTTGGCTGAACAGTGTGACATCAGTAAAAGGGGCGGGAGGGGGACACTTTGTCATTGAATTACTCCTGAACTACAACTCTGACAGAACTGAAATAACACTCTCCAAAGTCCAAATACTATGATGATTAATTAGAGCTGTTTTTATTATGAAACATTACTATCCCTTTAAGTGCTGTTGAGTGTATACCCTCAGGTCCAGGTGCTTTATTCACCATAAAATTTTTCAGTCTCTTTTAGATTGTGTCCTCAATAACTCATGTACATGATAGAGGAAATTCTATGGTTTTATATGTTTGCCCATAGCCTGCCATTGTTGCTTCCTATGTGTATACAGAAGAAAAGTAAGTGTTTTTCACCTGTCTCAGCCTTATGAGGACTGATATCAACCGTAAAGGGACAGTAATGTCCCATAAAAACTTTTTATAGTTTTGTAGAGGAGAAGAAAATAAGCTGAATGGCACAAACCCTATCTCTCAAACCACTGCGGTTTGACAGATATAGGCATTGAAAGTTCCCTCCTCCCTCCCCTTCTCCTGATGTCAGCTGTAAAGCTGACAGCAGGAGATTTGAGTCGTACGACTTAAGGAGGCTCTGCAGCAGAGCCGAAATTGCGTTATTGAAAAATAATTACTTCATTGGAAAGGTCTACAAAGTGTGCTTGCAAACCAGGTACACTTTGTAGACCTTTCCAATGAAGTATTTTTTTTTATTTTTTTTTTCCAATAACACGATTTTGGCTCTGCTGAAGAGCCGCAGGCTGGTCCCCGGACTGGAAACTCCTGCTGTCAGATAGATGCTGACGTCAGGAGAAGGGGAGGTAGGGGGGGACTTTCAATGCCTATATCTCTCAAACCATAACAGTTTGAGAGATAAGGTTTTTGCCATTCAGCTAATTTTCTTCTCCTCCTATACAATAAAAACATTTTCATGGGTCATTACTGTCCCTTTAAAATTTTTGTTATTAATATACTTGTAGAGGATAGTAGCAATCATCTCTTTGATTGAAGGCAATTATATACATTGATTATATGTTTGTACATGTTTTCTTTTATACAATTATCAATTCGGTCCTTAATCCTTTATAGTGTCATTAGCTAAGATAGCCAATATTTTTTTTAAAGTAGCTACATTACCTGCAATACAGATGCTCCAGGCAAAGAATTCCATATTATTACTGCCCTTACTGTAAATAAAATCTATGCACTTGTTAAGATGAGAGCACTACCTCAGCAAATACCTAGCAAGGTCACTGTAAAAGAGCCATAGGATGGCCAATAATTTACTTGATTGTTTTTAAGAAATACTAGCAGGCCTAGGCAGAACAAAACTTTGAGTAAATGGATGCCCAATTTAACCACATTTATCAAATTAATGCACTGGAAACCCCTCTAGCACTCAATGGGTTAATCAAAGATAGTTACTGGAAAATTAAGCATAGCTGAACAACACATATATGTGCTATAAACACTTTTAAATGTGCAAGTATTATTTTCTATTTTTGATACCATTAAAGTTCTTCATTTGATCCATCATAATTCAGTATGATATTAAAAACATTTAAAAACTAATGAACTGTCAAGAATCTAGTTTACCCCAAATTATGAATAATAGGGTTCTTCAATGGGTGTAGGGAAACACTGACTAGTATCCTGCCAACTAAGTGCCGTGTTCACTACCCTCTATGATCACATTAATATAGTAAATAGAATGTGATACGGTCACCCATGGAGACTCTCTATTATATATTGTGAACATCAGAAAATCAAGATCTTTGTATATGTCTCCTCTATTACTATGAAGTAACCAATATTATTACATGTAAAAGTGACTAGACAAATGCTTTTATAAATATCTATGTGCATACAGTAGATCACTGTAGAAGCCTCTGAGTTCTCACCACGAGCTTATGTGTTCATAGACTATAGTCCTATATAAGTATGTATCCTATATGTCAATGAGCAGTGTTTTGAAACTCCGCCCATGAATGAGATACAATTAGTAACTTGGATGAACTAAAATATAATAAGGAAGGCACAAACCAGCAAATGAACCAATGTGGAGGGTCCCTGCTCTAAGTCCCTGGGGTTCTAATAATTCTTACATATCCCACAAACATCTAGACCCTAATCAGTTCCCACCACGAAAGTTCACTAATCCAGATGTGAGCACTGTTAGCAATAAGAGTTTGAGTGAACCCCAAGTCCCCAACGCATTTCACCGCTTCAAAATAAAAGCAGCTCCCATTAATCGTCATCGTATTTGGGCCATGGAGAGTGTTATTTCAATACTGTCAGAGTTGTAGTTCAAGAGTAAGTGAATGATAAAGTATCGCCCTCCTGCCCCCTTTTACTGATGTAACACTGCTCACCACAGAACAGAAAGCTGGTGTCCAGATGGCTTGCAGAGAGGGACAATCTTCAATTAAGTTAAGGAAAAAAGCTGAAAAACCTGTCAAGGCTGTGGGGAGGTGGCTTACACTAGGTAAAAGGAGTGGGAGGGGGAAACTTTATCATTCAATTACTTTTGAACTACAACTCTGACAGTATTGAAATAACACTCTCCAAGGCCCAAATACTACGAAGATTAATTTGTGTTGCTTTTAACTCCTTTCAAAGTGTTGAAGACCTATCTTGGGTTCGTCACTTGAATCAATGGGAACTGATTATAGTGCAGTTGGTTTGCCTCAGAATTCCTCCATTTCTCCTTAGAATATCAGCATCAGGATTTTCATGAGTAAAAGGCAACTTTATATGTATTTATTAGAGATCTTTAACCCTCTGAGTGCCAGATGGGTATGCAAAGCATTGTTTGCAATGATGTGTATACCCTTCTTTCACTCAAAGGTTTAAAGTCTTCTCAGACTGATTCCTTACATCTGTGTACATTTCCTGGATATTGTGCATAGTTACAGAGATGCACAAAGTCAAAAATAAATATAAAAAGTGGAACGTACACCTCTGAATAGAACACACATAATAATCAAAATATTTAATGCAAAGACAAATCTTCATTAAATGTTTTGATTATTATATTGATTTCTTCTTTTTAACCATTTGAGTGCCATAGATATACACAGCTCATTGCAGAGCAATGTGTCGTGTTCCTCTCTGGCACTCAAAGAGTTAAATCAGTTCTTTGCACTATTGTATTTTTGGTTCAGAGTCATACAGGAACAATGAGGACAGTAGCAAGCACCTCTTTGATTGAAGGCAATTATATACATTGATTATAAGTGTTTACATGTTTTCTTTTATACAATTGCCACTTTGGTCCTGTGAGTTTCATACATTATTGATTGGTTTTCATGCCTATTTCTATAGTACTTTCTCTATATATTACAGATATAGGGATTAGAGGGATAGTACACATACTCCCATTATATAAACTTGTTAGTGATAGAGCACCCATATTATTTGTTTCTTACAAAATCAGAAAGGCTGCAAAAGAGGATTTTAGTCTTATCCTTTTTTCTTAGTCCATATAGCTTACAGGTAACTCTGGGAAAGTGACCGCCCCTTTAAGTAGGCAGGAACAATTCTTGGAAAGAATGCAGGGTGTAGCCTTCCTTTCCTCCTCAGCTGGCTACCAGCCAATCCCTTTCCAGATAGATTTGAGACTCTTCACTATCGGCTAGGTAGCAAGAAGGACAAGAGAAGACTCCTGTGAGCATGAACCCGAAGGAAACTCCCATGTTCGGTTACAGGAGAACCAAGCATGGTCCCTTGACAGGGTGGGAGACCTGTAAGCTATATAGACTAAGAGAAAAGGATTTAACAGGTAAGACTAAAATCCTCTTTTCTCTGTCGTCCAGTATAGCTTACAGGTAACTCTGGGATCTACCAGCATTGAGTTTCCCAGTGGTGGGAAAGAAGGTAAGGACCAGGCGTCGGCCCCAAAGTCACCAGAGCTCATACGGACTAAACAGATCAAAGGATAGCCCTAAACAACGAAGTGTCAACAGACACTTAATTGGAATACAACACACCAGTAACTGTAACACAGCACACTGAAAGAGAGCCAACCGGGTTCAACAGTTAAAGATCACTGAAACACGGGGAGTAAAGTCCTAGACATGCAAAACTGCCTCCGGGATTTTCCTACCAAAGCTGGCATCAGCCGAATCCAGCACATTTACACGATAGTGTTTAGCGAAAGTGTGCACAGACAACCAAGTAGCCGCCTTGCAAAGCTGATCAGCAGAGTCTTGATTCTTATAGGCCCAAGAGGCCCCAATAGACCTGGTGGAATGAGCCATGACATGGAAGAAAATGGGCTTTTTCCTGAGTTCATAAGCCTTACGAATGTTAGACTTGATCCAAGAAGCAATAGTCACCTTGGATGCAGGCTTACCACCCCTGGGACCCTCAGGGATGACAAAGAGTGCATCAGTCTTGTGAACAGACTTAGTGTGGTACACATAGAACTTAAGGCACTGCACCACATCCAACAAGTGGAGGTCCCTCTCTTTGTCAGATTTTGGGTGAGGACAAAATAAAGGGACAACAATCTCCTGATTGATGTGGAACTCAGAGACCACCTTAGGAAGAAATTCCTGGGAAGTGCGAAGAACCGCCTTGTTCTTGTGAAACACCAGAAAGGGCGGTTTGCAGGACAAAGCCTGCAGTCCGGTGACTCTGTGAACAGAGACGAACGCTAAGAGGAAGGCCATTTTCCAAGTCAGGTGTCACACTTCTTCGGATCTTTCTTCCTACCCTCATCCCTATTGGCTGTTGCAGGCTTTATATACCTGGGTAAACCTCCTAGTCTTGCTCGCCAAAATTCTGAGAGTGATTGTTGCAGAGTTCCAGAGTTCCTGAATCCATGTACCGAACCATTGCCTTGATTTTTGACCTTGTCTCCTGCCTTCTGCCTTGAATCTCGACCCGGCTTACCTCCTGACTAGGTCTCCGTCTAATCCCCTGGCTTCTTGTCTCTGTATCGGCTTTACCTCGGCTATCCTTGACCACGCTTTTCCCTACGACTCCTTCTTTCTGCACAGCAGGAGTCCCTTCAGCTGCTTCCAAGCTCCGACTCACGCTGATCTTATTGTCTGGATCTGACTCTCTCGCTTCTCAACTTATTGTCCAACTCCAGTCTGCTCGACCCTACACCTCAGGCTCTCCAGCTGAGTCGGGTTGCCATCACCGATTGCTCCGGTGACTGGCCCGGCCAGTCGAGGTTGTAGGGACTCAACATCTTCTTGCCTTCTGCCTGTCCAACTAGTCAACGGGGTCATACCCGACATCTGGTCGATTCCTCCTAATACCTCCGACTAGTTGAGGGTAGTCGACATTCCCCTGCCTCCCGCCTGTCCAACTAGTCGACGGGGTCGTATCCGACATCTGGTCGACTCCTCCTAAACCTCCGACTGGTTGACAGTAGTGGGTGTTGTAGTCCATCAACCATCCTGCCAAGTCGACAATCCTATCCAGTGAAGGCCTGTCTCCTCGACTTGCGTCTTATAGTCAACGACACCTACTCTCTGCCTCTCTACTCTTTGACATCTTCATCCCACTAGAACTTCTGAGTCCTTGAACCTCCCTGGCTTGATTCGCACTTTCCCTTTAATATTGAACTGTCACTAAAGCCTTCGACTCGGCCATCCATCCCTGTCTCGAACTTCTTCTGTGTTTGTCAACTAGGCCACCCTGTCCTGTCTCGAACAACTTCTGTGCTTGTCCATCTCAGAGACTGACATCAGGAGACAAAGAGGAATAGTGGCCAAGGACTCAAAGGGAGGGTGCTGCAAGATGCCCAGCACCAGATTAAGATCTCACTGAGGAGTGGGACGCTTTAAAGCAGGGTAAGCATGAGCAATGCCTTAGAAGAAAACCTTGACATCTGGAAGGACGGCGATGCATCTTTGAAAAAAGACAGAAAGAGCAGATATCTGGACCTTCAAAGAGCTTAGGCTAAGGCCCTTGTCCGCACCATCCTGTAAAAAGGACAGGACAGTGGAGAAGTCAAACTCATGTGAGCACAGATCCCTATCCACACACTAAGAGTGGAAAATAGACCAAATTCTGTGATAGGCTTTAGAGGAAACAGGCTTCCAGATGCAAAGCATAATGGCTACAACAGCTGGAGGGAAAACTTTCTTCCTCAATAAAGAGGATTCAACCACCATGCTGTCAAACCCAGACGTTCCACATTTCTCCTTCCATAGAAAGCCCGTAGAAGGAGATCCAGTCTGCATGGAAGCCGAAACGGTTCGGACACAGATAGGTCCAGAAGCTCCGGGAACCAAGGTTGCCGGGGTCAGTATGGAGCAATTAGAACGACCAGAGTTCTCTCTAACCGTAATTTCCACAGAACCAGGGGAGCAGGGGAATAGGAGGAAAGATGTAGGCTAGAGGAAACCTCCAAGGGATCGCCATGGCATCCACTGTGATACCCAGAGGATCCCCCCAACGGGAACAAAGCACCAGAATCTTCCTGTTGTGCCTGGTTGCCATCAGGTTGATCCAGGGGAACCCTCATATCCAGATGGTGAGGTTGAACACCTCCTGGTGGAGCTCCCATTCTCCGCTGTCTACCGTGTGTTGACTTAAAAAGTTGGCTAAGACATTGTCTACTCCTGGAATACGAATTGCGGAAATGGTAGGGATATATTCTTCTGCCCAAGTTAAAATAGTATTGACCTCCAACCAAGCTGCGAGACTTCTTGTTCTGCCTTGATTGTTGATGTAAGCCTCGGCTGTGGTGTTGTCGGACTGGACGCGAACTGGACAGCCTTCGAAATGATAGGACCAGTATCTCAGAGCATGGAATATCGCCTGAAATTCCAAGTTGTTTATGGGTCGAAGAGACGACTCCTCTGACCGTCGACCCTGTGCATTCAGGTGACCCAGGATCGCTTCCCAGCCTTATAGGCTGGCATCCGTTGTCACCGTGGTCCAGAATGGTACTAGGAAGTGTCTGCCGTTCCTCAGGTTGGAGAGATCTAGCCACCAAGAGAGACTCAACTCCACGTGTAAGGGAAGAGAAACCGACAGCTTCAGGAGATCTGGGTTCCCTTTGCAAACCTGGATCAGGAACCTCTGAGGTTCCCTCGTGTGAGCCATCGCAAACAGTACCACCTCTGTGGTGGATATCAACTTCCCCACTAGAGAGGTCAACTTCTTGGCTGGAATGGAATCACAAGCCAGGACTGAGGAAACCTCAGAAAGTGGCATTTAAACATTATAAAGCTGAGGGATCAGCAGAGGCATTTGCAGAATACAAAAATCCCCAAAAAACCTGTAAAAAGACTATTAAATTAGCTAGACTGGAGAATGAAAAAAATATTGCTAAGGAGAGCAAGAGCAACCCAAAAAAATTATTTAAATACATTAATGGCAAAAAATTAAAGTCTGATAATGTTGGGTCCTTGTTATTTGAAACAGGTGAGATGGTCAAGGGAGACAGAGAGAAGGCAGATATTTTAAATCATTTCTTTTCTTCTGTTTTTACCAAGGAAGACCTAATGGACATGAATCTGCAAACTACTTTTACAGAACAGTCATAGCAAACATGGAACTGGCTAACACAAGAAAAAGTGTTAAAACAATTGAATGGTGTTAAGGTAGACAAAGCTCCGGGGCCAGATGGTATACACCCATGGGTACTTAAAGAGCTAAGCCAGGCCCTGGCCAGACCGTTATATTTGATTTTCAGGGATTCTTTTATTTCAGGTATGGTGCCCATGGATTGGCGTAAAGCAGATGTGGTGCCCATATTTAAAAAGGGATCAAAGTCACAGCCAGGAAATTACAGACCTGTAAGCTTGACATCTGTGGTAGGGAAGCTGTTTGAAAGGTTGCTAAGGGAATATATTCAAGAATTCTGCTGGAACAGCAATATTATTAGCAGGAGCCAACATGACTTTGTGAAAGACAGGTCTTGTCAAACTAACTTGATCGCATTTTATAAGTGAGTAATAATATAGATGCGGGAGCGGTGGTTGATGTGATCTATTTAGACTTTGCCAAGGCACTTGATACGGTTCCACACAAGAGGTTACTGTACAAATTGAATGAAATAGGCCTAGGGGAAAATGTTTGTGTGTGGATTGAAAATTGGCTGAAAGATAGAATGCAAAGAGTGGTAGTAAATGGCAAGTTCTCCAGTTGGATAAACGTGATAAGTGGAGTACCTCAGGGATCTGTCCTGGGTCCTCTTCTTTTTAATTTGTTTATTAACAAATTAGGGAGCCATGTATCAGTGTTTGCCAATGACACAAAATTAAGTAAGTTAATAAAGTCTGAACTGGATGTGTCTTCATTGCAAGAAGATTTGGACAAATTGAGTAACTGGGCCGGCAAATGGCAAATGAGATTCAAAATAGACAAGTGTAAAGTTATGCATTTTGGGCATAATAATAAAAATGCAACATATAGTTTAAATGGTGTTTCTCTGGGGAAATCTACAAATGAAAAGGATTTGGGAGTAATTGTAGACAATAGACTTAGCAGTAGCATGCAGTGGCAGCTGGCAGCTGCAAAGGCCAATAAGATATTGGCATGTATTAAAAGGGGTATTGACTCAAGGGAGGAAGATATTATTATGCTCTTTACAGGTCCATGGTAAGCCCCCACCTAGACTATGCTGTTCAATTCTGGGCGCCCTTTCTGAAAAAGGTCATTATGGAACTAGAGAAATTGCAGAGGAGGGCTACAAAACTAGTAAGGGGAATGGAAAGTTTTAGTTATGAAGAAAGGCTAGAAAAGTTAAACTTGTACACACTAGAGAAACGGCGTCTTAGAGGGGATATGATAACACTATATAAATATGTTCAGGGCCCATACAAAGGGCTCTCCAAAGACCTGTTCATTAACAGAACAGTACATAGGACAAGGGGCCACCCACTTAGATTTGAGGAAAGGAGATTTAATCTACAACAGCAGAAGGGTTTCTTTACTGTAAGCACAATAAAGGTATGGAATTCACTGCCTGTGGAGGTGGTGCTATCGAATACGTTAGATGCCTTTAAAAAGGGCCTGGATACTTATTTAAAAGAGCATAACATAGAGGGCTATGTACGTTAGTATTGGGATTAATATTTAGTTAGGGCTTGTTGATCCATGGAGAAATCTGATTGCCATTTGGAATCAAGAAGGAATTCCCCCCCATTCAAGGCAGAATTTGAAATTGCTATATTGAGGAGGGTTTTTTGCCTTCTTTTGGATCAACAATGGTAAATAGGAATAGGAAAAGGGTTGAACTAGATGGACGCAAGTCTTTTTTTCAACCTAAATTACTATGTTACTATGTTACTTTGGCCATCAGAAATACCATGCCTTTCAGGGTGTCAAAGAGTAGACCTTGAAAGATCAACCTCAGGGATGGGATCAGGATCCACCCGTGATGGGTGAGAGTGTGGATACAGTCCTAAACCTGTTGTTGAAGGAGTTCCAGAGATAGGGCCTTCAAGAGCAAGTTGTCCATGTACGGAGTGACTCGGATGCCTTTCTCATGCATAATGAAAATGAATGCACCCAGGATGAGAGTGAACACCTGGGGGGCTGTGGTTAGACCAAAGGGGAGAGCAGAAAACTGGAAGTGTCCCATGTCCCAAGCGAACCCGAGGTACTGACGGCTCTCTGGATCAATGGATATGTGCAGACAGGCATCTTGGTGATCCAAAGAGGCCAAAAATTCCTCAGGGCACATCGTCACAATCACTGATCTTAAGGACTCTTGGTGATAATGAGTCTTGATCACAAAGGAATTTAGATCCTTGAGGTCCATGATGGGACGGCAGCTGCCATCCTTTTTGGAAACTACAAATAGGTTGGAATAGAAGCCGGAACCTATTACTGGTTCGGGAATCGGTTCCAGAACTTCCTTGTGCAAGAGAGTCTGGATGGCACCATTGAAAAGACAATGTTTTTCCAGGCCCTGAGGTGTGTGAGAAAGAAAGAACCTGAAGGGAGGAAGAGAGGTGATGGGAATCCTGTATGCTTCGGAAACCACCTGCAAAACCCATGGATCCACCACTGTGTTTGTCCAGACACTGATAAGATGGCTCAGTCGGCCACCCACTGGCTTGTGGGGTCCGGGGTTCAGCAAGTCATGCTGAAGAAGGTTTGGTGGACTTGAGTTTGGTGGAGGACTGCTTGGGCTTCCACTGCTGTTTTGGCTTGGAGGAGTAGCACGGAGCATGAGGAACCGCTGGGGCTGCGCCACGTGCCTCAGTCTGGTAGTAATGAAAAAGACAATGCCTTCAGACTAGAAGTTTCTTCTTCTTGGGGTCCAAGGGCAACAAAGTGCTCTTGCCTTCAGTAGCCTCACTGATGAGACTTTTCAACTCTGGCCCAAATAAGGAAGCGCCCAAAAAGGGAAGAGAAATCAAGCATTTCTTTGAAATCAAATCTGCAGACCAGATTTTAAGCCAGAGGGCATGCCTGGCTGCTACAGACAAGGCTAAAACCCTAGCCTCTAGCCGGATAACATCAAAGATAGCTTCAGTAACATAATGCTGAGCTTCAGAAATGTTGGCCAAGAGCCGCAGCAAGTCAGGTGTGGGGGCACCCTGATGAACAGCATCAGTGACTTGTTCTGTCCATACAGCAATGGCCCTGTTTACCCAAGCGGAAGCAAAAGTGGGTCTCAGATATGTACCTATAGTCACAAACGTGGCTTTTAGAAAAGCCTCAAGTTTCCTGTCAGTCAAATCCTTGAGATCAGAAGCATCCGCCACAGGCAGAGCCATGGTTTTGGAAAGCTTGAAGACAGGGGCATCCACCTTAGGGGTGGTGGGCCCACTGAACTAATGCTGCCTCAGAGAAGGGGTACAGCTTAGCTAACTTCTTATGCAAGGATAAACGTTTGTCAGGAGTTTTCCAATCATCCAGGACAACTGCAATTAGGTGGGAAAACAGTTCTCTGCTTCTTGGGCCTTTGGAAGATGTCATAAGCATCCTTAGGATCTTCAGAAACAGGGGGAATGTTCAAGGTAGTGAGGACTGCCTTGATAAGACCCTCAGCAGAGGGTTCATGGTCAGCCTCAAAAGGGTCCCCAAAAAATTGGGAGCAAACCCCATCAGAGCATTCACCCTCATCTGAATCCACCAACAATTCCTCCTCAGAGGAATCTTATATGTCATGTACACCCTAAGGTTTGGGCGCTGAAGACCTGAATAACGTAGGGGGCTTCCAAGCCTTGAGGACCCCCTGTAGGTGTGCGGGAAACTGTGCCAAAGTAGTATTTAATTCTTGCACCCAACTCTTGCACTCCCATGTCCCTTACCGCTAAATTTGTTGTCAGTAGAGTACCAATACGTCTGTAATCTGACTTTCATGTTTTTGTGTCACATATGTATTTTGTGCCATTACATTTTAAATCACATAATTCTGTCCATTCTCTAATTTTTTAAACTCTTTTCTCATTTGACTTCCCCCTTTAATTATGTTAACCATGTTACAGAATGCAGTGCTATCTGCTAAAAAGATCCTGAAGGTCACCAGAAATTTCACTAATAGGCGTATTAAATAGACCAGGCTCAAGCAATGGTTCCTGTGCCACTCCATTAATAACCCATCGTTCCTATGAATGTATTCCACTGACTGCTCCCATCTGTCTTCAGTTCTTCAATATATCCAGCCAACTATCTTTGAGTCTAATCCCAAGCCATATAGATTGTGGATCAGGTCTTTATGTGGGACAAAGACATTGTTAAATTGACATCTACTGCCCTACCTTGAGCTATGATTTTAATTGCAAAGGCAAAGAAAATCATTAAGACTTTCATGAAGGAAATTCATGCTGACATTGATCTTGTAAACCCACTGATTTCAGATGAACAGCAGTGTTTCCATTAATTTTCCAACAACTGGCATTAGGCCCATTGGCCTGTAATTGCCAGAGTTTTCCCTACTACGTTTATTTCAAACTTAGACTACATTAGTAATTCTCCAGTCATCAAGGACTGTTCCTGTCAACATTGCCTGATTAAAAAGTACAGCCCTAACTCTTTTAATACTTTTGGATGTAAATCATCTGGACCAACTGACTTGTCTACTTTTAATTTATTTAGTACTTTAATACTTCCTTCTCTATAGATGACTTGATTCCTTTTCCTTACCTTTAATTTTTTCTTCTCTTAATACTGGCTCCCACTGTTCACAGTCAGCTGTAAAAAAAGGAGCAAAAATAATAATTTAATCAATTCATACTTTTCTTTTCACCCTCCACATATGTGTGCGCTTTTGTCTTAAATTAAACAATACTTGCTTTTGGGGAGAGGGGTTCTATCGATAAAATACCTTAATAAAATTGTCACCTTTTTGCACTGACTTGACTATTTTTTTCTTTGGCCTAGGTTTTGGCATCTCTGATTATGCACTTAGCTTCATTCTGTTAATCCATATTTAGTTTACTATTGTCAACCAACAGGGTCCGCCTATATTTCTAATAACTAATCTTTTAGTATTAACAAATCCACTACCTTTGTAGAGAATTAGCATGGCTTTCTTTTTATTTTACTGTTACTAACATTGTAACTAAAATGCCAGAGACAAAGTGCAGTTACATCTAGTGCATTTTCACTTGTTCCAAGAAACACCTCTCTGTCAAAGCAATTCTCATGTATTTACCCATTTATGAAAAATCAACCCTACTAAAATGTAAGACTTTTGTCTTAGTGTGATTACACTCCTGCTTTACCTAAATACTAAAACACACTAGATCCCAAGTCTTCACCAACCAATTCATCATATACGTTACGACAATTTGTGAATATTAAATCTAGTATTGTTTTTTAGTGAGGTGGCTCATTAACCAGTTGTCTAAGTCAGAGCTGTCCAAGTTCAGTCCTTAAGGTCCATGAACAGGCCAGGATTTAAGGATTTCCCTGATTAAGCACAGGTGGGTTAATCAGTAGCTCATTCATTTTGACTGACTCACTTTTCTTAATCAGGGAAATCCTTAAATCTTGGCCTGTTCATGGCCCTTGAAGACTGAACTTGGACAGTTCTAGTCTAAGTTATGCCCTGTCAATGAATCCAGCTCTTAGCTGACTTTGCAACAAGTACACACCAGTCCACAGCTGCCATTGCTTCACAATGTGTTGGAGCCCTCTCTAGCTTTCAAGGGGTTATTTAAATCAATAGGGATTTTGATTTCTCCTCTATGGTACAGTTGGTTGCCACATCATTCTTCCACTTTTTCTTTCTTTATATGGTCTTAACTACTCTTCTTAAGTTAACAGCTAGTCACTATGAATGATGTGAATTTAATGTGTAGACAGAAAGTTACATATAATCATTTGTCCACAAGCGCTATCAGATTGAAAACTCTCAGGGCCCTATGCTAAAACTGGAGTAGTTCTGGGATAGTCTAACTGTACCACAGAGAACTAATAAAACAGGGCTATTGATTTTATTATTAATCAACCAATTGCAAACTAACACTGGAGACATCTCTAGCATTCAAGCAATTCAAATACCCATTTAAATCAATGGAGATTTTCAGAATTGTTATATGACCCCTATGGTGCAGTTGGTTTGCCCCAGAATTACTTTCTTTTTAATGTAAGGACCTAAGACAAAGTTTTCTGAAAGATAAGCAAACACACTCACACTTGAATGCGCACAAACACACTTGCACAGAAAATCTCAAAATGATAAAAACATACCTGTTTCAAGTCAGATTTTTTTTTATTTTACTCAACTAACTAATACAAATTGTTGGCATCCAAAATGCAGGCTCTTGGTCACTGTCTGTTGAGCCCATTAATTAATTCCCATAGGAGACAAAGTCATTTGCTGCAGGCGGCTGCCAAGACTAATGGTCTCTGCTTGTAACCCAATGGCTGGCACTGTGCTTGACTAACTTCAGGCTTATGTCAGATCATCCTCCACTACCTATATCCTCAGTTCAATTTTGGATGCTAGAAATGTCTCCATTGCTTGACATGGTGTATAAATTGTGTCCAGCGCCCAAGGGATTAAATAGATTTTAACAGCTTTATGTGTCCTTTCCATGCACATAATGTCTGTTTTAAGGAAAACTAACACTAATTTTTAAGCTGTTCGTATATGAAAGAGCATGATACAAAATTAGCATATATATGCAAGTGTGTGTGTGTGTGTGTGTGTTGAACATTGGGGCTGGTGTACTAAGACTAACTGGAATAATCTGGGAGTGAACCATTTGCTACATGGTGAACAAATAAACATCATCAGTGACTTCAATTGGGATTTTAACCCAGTTTTAAAATGCTTCTAGGGATTGGGTCTGGGCTTAATGACAGTGAAGTGTGTTCTCCATTATGCTCTAAAGTGATCATATACTCTAGTGCACACTTAGAGGTGCAGCCACAAGCATGTGAAGCCAACACCAAAGGAGCAATGCTGGTGTAATCATACATTCACCACCAGAGTTCCGCTCCCTCAAGAGAACAAGTTACTATGCTTAACTAATATATTAACCTTTACCTATTAGTACATGTGAAGCATAATGACAATACAATACTTAGGCTAAGCAAATGTTAGTTGGCCTCCAATGTAAGAACAATACCGTTGATACACATCACAATAATTTCAATAGCACAGTTATTTTACACCAAAGTCCATACATGAACACTATTATACATAAGTTAAACTTACCTTCATGCCCCCTCCCCAAAGTGTCCAACATCCCATCCCTAGCATCCCTGGTGAACTGGTGGGGCCATTGATGAGACACTGACGAGAGGAGGGGAGTGCAGAATTCATGATGTGTAGGATTCCTAAACAGCTACTTGAGACTCATGATTAAGAGTCTATTAAGATTCTAGCAAATTCCAGGACTTTCATCCTGAGTTTCACTCTTGCATTGCTGGACTCAAGCCTGGGTCTGTGAGGAAGTTCTTCCAAGAACAGTTTCTTAAGCTCATAACAGTCTCTGTACCTTGGATCAGCACAGGAACAGTAGTCTGAGGATCTTTATAATCTCCTAGGGACAGGAGACTTTAATCCCTAACCAGAGCACATGAACCTCTCTGATAACCTACAATATCAGAGACTAAAATAATTAATGTTGCTTAACCTTGCAGAAAACAGAATACTTGACATAAACCTATTCAGGATACCTGATACATAGCACTAACACCTAACCACCCTAATCCAGCAACTACATTTCCATAACTTAACAGTATCGATCCTTACCCTCTCTGAATTCTATACTAGAGGACAATTTCTGCAGTAACAAGTACATTTTGGATTCTTAAGGTTCCTTGTATTCCTTGCGTCTCTTCTTTACAGTCCGTCCCCTAAAGAGTTCTTCTCTCTGAAACTGCATAACATTCACTAGTCCCATCATCAAACGTCATATTTTTAAAGTCCTGAACTCCATGAAGGATGTCGATAGCAATGTATGATCAAAATCAGGGCCCTTTTCCATTCAGATATCTGAAATCAAAAAAGATGATAGCTCCCTCTGAGAGAAACCCCAAGAAGATGCCCTTACGTCACAGACTGAGGCGGAAACCACTTTACATTGAGGAAAATTCCCTGAGGTAAGGGCAACATGCAATACAATAATTAGGTATTTTAGTTTTAATTTGGGAAGAAAAAGGTAAAAGTATATATTTAATTCTATTTATATTTTGCTGTATAATTAGCTAACAATCAAGTAAATTCTTCTTATTTATTCTTTTCATTTAGGTGTCTAGATTTCCCCATGTTTGCATGCACTGCATGTGTGTCCTTGTTAACTGGACTTCATTACATAAAGACAGGGCAATTGATGAATAGTAATGCTGTTTGCTGCTGGCTGGGATTACATATCAGTGTGAAGAGATCATCAGAATATTTATCAATCAAGTATATATTCACAGCTGCATACTTCTTCCATTTATAACATACCAATGCTGTCCTGTGTATGATGATGACAAGATTCTTATTATTTGTATATATATCGTGAAAGGCGGATAGAAAGAAAGGACATAAGGAACCTGACTTGCATGTCGATAGATCTGTTTGACATTTGTTAGTTAAACGTTAAAAAAATATATTTCAAAACAAGAAAAACAGTATTTAATAGAGTTATCCCCTCCCATTAATAACCACCCACTTACCTTACTATGGCCAAGAACAATAGTTTGAGGACCTTTATAATTTCCTTGTACCTACCTATTACATGAGCCTCCCTGATTGCCTGACTAAGGTGCTTCCTGTCCCTTAACCTTGGAGAAACTATGTGTTTTCTTGACTAATAGTAGAACAAATCAAATATCTCTAACTTGAAAAATCTGGTATAAAACATAGGGCTGGATTTCCCAATAGACCGAGTAGGCAACTGCGTAAAACTCCACATTTTGAGGGGCAGTGCTTAGCTGTGCTGGATACACCCACATTCTGAATTATGGGTGTGGCCAAATCAATTTCAATGATCTTCCACCAGTTTATATACCCACTTTATAGGTTATTATTTAACCCCCTTGGTTACTAGAGAGATCTCCAATGCATTGCAAAGCAATTTGTCTAGCAAAAATTTGTTGTTCTTGCTTGTTATGGACCAAGGGGTTTTCTGTGCCAGGAAACCGAGAATTGGACTGGGGACAGGGTTATGTGAGGAGTGGGGGGCCATGGGTGGGGCTAAGGGTGCATAGAGTGCCTTGCCTAGGACACCTGGTAAGGAAATCCGGCCTTGATAAAATAACAGCAGATCATTTACAGATCATCAGAAATGTCTTAATTCAGCTCTAAATCAGAAGACTGCATATTTTTTAATGAAAAATGATTTTCCTCTAATGCACCATAATCTGATATACCTGTACCTACTTAATGTAAAACATCCCCCATGTGTTGCATTATATGAATTTTACCCCTCTCATTTTTTGTAGCCTCTTTTAATATAGTTCATCCAAAAAAAAAGAAAAAGCTCAAAAAAAAATCCCACCAAAAATATTCCAGTTTTGTAGAGTTTAAAATAATAATCAATATGCTCCAAACCCTATCTCTCAAACTGCTATCTCTCAAAGTTCCCCCCTCCCTCCCCTTCACCTGATGTCAGCTGTAAAGCTGACAGCAGGAGAATCGAGCCGAAATCACATTATTGAAAAAGAATTCATTCACTGGAAAGGTCTACAAAGTGTGCCTGGTTTGCAAGTACACTTTGTAGACCTTTCCAATGAATGAATTATTTTTAAGTAACACGATTTGGGCTCTGCTGCAGAGCTTCCTGCTGGTCCCCGGACCGGGGTCTCCTGCTGTCAGGTAGACGCTGACATCAGGAGAAGGGGAGGGGGGAACTTTGAATCCCTATGTCTCTCAAACCATAGCGGTTTGAGAGATAGGGTTTGGAGCATATTGATTACTATTTTAAACTCTACAAAACTGGAAATATTTTTTTGGGACATTTTTGTCCCTTTAACCTAAGGAAAATAGAATGTGGAGAAAAAAGTATTTTAAATATCCTTTAAAGGGATAGTAACGTTTCATAATAAAAGCAGCTCTAATTAATCTTCATAGTACTTGGGCCTTGGAGAGTGTTATTTCAGTTCTGTCAGAGTTGTAGTTCGAGAGTAATTCAATGATAAAGTATCCCCCTCCCACCCCTTTTACTGATATAACAATGCTCACCTCAGAGCAGCAGGGAGTGTCCAGGTAGATTGCAGAGAGAGACGATCTTCAATTAAGATAAGGGAAAAAGCTGAAAAACCTGTCAAGGGGGGCAGGGTTTTCATTGTTCTCACAGTAAGAATATTGACCCTTGATGCGAGCTGTCTGGTCTATGGACTGGATTCCACATCTGAGGAGTGGGGGCTTACACTAGGTAAAAGGGGCGGGAGGGGGAAAGGTTATCATTCAGTTACTCTTGAACTACAACACTCACAGTAATGAAATAACACTTTCTATGGCTCGAATACTATGAAGATTAATTGGAGCTGCTGTTTTTGTGAAACATTACTATCACTTTAAAAACATGGAAGCTGCTATTTCACTTCCACTATTAATGTCATTAGAAGGTGGTATTCCTAGAATGACTATCTTTATGTGGTATTATGTATGCACTATACACAATGCACTATAGGGGAAAAATAAATATTCCCCAATGCTACTATTGATTTAAATGGGATTTTAACCCCTTGAATGCTATTGAGATGCTGAGCCTTGTAGACCTTTCTAGCATTGAAAGGGTCAAAAGCCCCATTTGCAGTTAGATTCCCCCAAAAAATACCCCACTTTGCATTTATGAATAAAGCCTAGTGGATTTATCCATGCAGTTAGATGGTCAAACTAGAATATAAGAGAGGTGCAACCCCTCAACAGTACTTTGCTATTTAATAAAACAAACAAATAAAAGCAAAACTCAAACTACATCTAACTTGCACAGAGCCCTCCGAGTGATGAGCAGATCACCCAAGGCTGTCTCTACTCCCACTGGAACCACCTTCTCTCTTTTGCATCTGTATAGCTGCATCTTATAATAATAATATATCCACTGTCACTCAACCTTTCCACCAATCTAAACAGATGTAGCAACAGCACCTTCTCATGAAACAGTCCAGGTCTTGCACTAAGTATTTGTGTGTAGAGTCAATCACACTGTAATAATGTTTTGCATTTCACAAGGCAGGCAACTCTACTACCTCAGGCTCATGAAGATCATAGTGCATCCATACTGTATGTAAACACCACTTTGCCTCGCTCTACCTTTGTTAACATTTTCCACTACACGTTCCTTTGATACATACTGTCATATTGGGGAAAGGATTAACTGTAATAAGTACAACTCTGGTAAAAAGAAAAGCAAAGAAATATCAATTACAGTTGACCTAGACTCTAATTTATCTGCCACGGTGAGCCGCAAGATGCTGGGGAGCAGTGCAAGATTGTGGAGCTAGGATACAATGACAGACCACTGTGCAGCCTTGCTGCAGCAAAAGCCAGGTAAAGGTTAAATTGCACATACACCAGTTGAGCCAGACTATCCTCATGATGACTGGGTGAAGACTGTTGAAATGGTTAAAAGTGGAGTTCTAGAGTCTATTGCTAGGCAGTAACCAACATGACTAGACAAGGTACTGAGGACTGACTGCAGTACAGGAACTGATCAGTAGGAGGAATAGCTGGAGTCTGGTTGCACGATAGAGACTGGACACAAGGTGGGCCCACTGGAGACAAGCTGCAGTATAGATTCAAAACACTGATGGCAGTGTAGAGGAAACCAGAAAGAGTAGCACAGGTTGAAAGCCACCTCAACAGGATTCAGCACCAAAAACTTAAAGGTACAGTGATCCTCAACACCCAAGCCTTCAGCAACATCCAAGAAGCAGGGGCAAACACAAACATCTAAAATAAGTCCAAGAGTGCAGCACACCAACTACAATATCCAGGCTGGAACTAGCAGGAAGCAACACAAGCAGACTTGGACAGTGAAGGACTGGAACAGAACTGGTTAAGCAACAGCAAGCAAAACAATATTGCAACAAGCAATATTAGGTAGTGAAGACAAGAAGGTTCATTACAGTAACTGCAGATATATAATGGATCAAGCAGCAAATAATACTATGGTCAGGAATAGCACAGATTCAGCTGCAGGGGTTCAAAGTAGGAACAGTCAGCAAACAATACCAGGGATTGGAACAGGACTGGTTTAGCAAACGTGGATCAATGCATAAACAAATACTAAACAATACTATGGCTAGGAATAGGACTAGTTTAGCAAAAGGACTGGTTCAGCTGCAGCAGTTCAATGCAGGAACAGGCAGCAAATAATACCGTTGACTGGATCAATGCAGGAACAAACAGAAAACAAAAGCGTAGTCAGGACCATAATTCACTCAGTAATGGGAGAGCAGGAACACACAGATAATAGCATACACAGGGCAACAACAAACAGGAAACTTTGAGCAAGCACAATTACAAGGAAGGGGAGGCTCTATAAAGGAGACCGGGTGAACGCTGGACCGAACACTGGATAAAGTGACAGGTAGGGCAACCAGTTATCTCTGGATTGGGCTATGACATTAACATGGCTATTTTGGTTTGTATCACACACTTAACCCTTCTTTCTGTAATCCCTTTTAAAAATGAAACAAAATGTTCATGCTAAAAAAATTACTTAAATTATAATTCAAGAAAAAACAGTGATAAATATCCCATTTAACAGTAACACTTAGACCCACAAAACTACAGCCTATCAAAAAAAGATAATCTGACTCATTAGATAACAGAAAGATGTTGCCCAGGCCTTAAAATGCATTGAAGTCCTCTATGGAATTGAAGGTTTTAATACAGAGTGACTGCAACACTTTTCTCTCTCTCCCTCCCTCTCTCTCTCTCTCTCTCTCTCTCTCTCTCTCTCTCTCTCTCTCTCTCTCTCTCTCTCTCTCTCTATATATATATATATATATATATATATATATATATATATATATATATATATATATATATATACAAACTTAAACAAGGGGCAAAGGCACACACTAAGTTTACCACTCACAATATTAATATTTATTACTTTAAGTAGAGTAATGTTGCACATCCCATAAGTATGTGTATACAAATGTGGGTGGTCTTATTTCTTTCTTTATTTACCTGTTCTGTGCATGACCTCTGGCTTGTCTGACCACCCAATCTGGCGCTGACCTGTGGCTCTATCTAACTATCTCCAGAGTGTCCTTCCATTCTGTTAGATAACCAATCTGGTGCAGGCTTGTGGCTCTGACAGACCTTCTCCTGATGCCTTCCGATTGTCTGACTCTCCCAGGTACGGACCTGTGGCCTTGGTTACTTCCTGTCTGACTTCTCCCAGGTGCGGACCTGTGGCTTTGCAGACTACTCCTAGTCCCATTGCTGGGATATATTTATCAAGAGAATCACACGGTAGCAGTCTTCTGTTTCTGGTAGTCGTCACTTGCTCCGTTGTGCACTTCTCTTTAGTTTTATTAGTTTTTGTATATCCTGTCATCGTGATATTCTGTTTGTGTTGCTGCCTTAATAAAGTTGGTGTTACCTTTAAGTACTTGTCCTGTGTTTCATTGCTGGGACCCTGACAGTACGAAAGGGCCATGTCTGCAGATGATACTGGTAACCCTTCTTTACAGAATATCATAACCAGGGTTGATGCACAAGATCAGAGTATTGATCACATGTTGCTAGCTTTTCAAACACTGTTGAATCGCACAGCTCACCTTCACCACTCTGTCCAACAACTGGTGGCCTCCACTGCTTCTGCCTCGGCACCGGTTACACCCAATGCCCCTGATGCAGGCATGATCTGGGGTTTTTCCAGTCATGCTCCGCTTCCACAGTGGTATGATGGGGACCCAGTTCTCTGTTGCGGGTTTCTTAACCAAGTGGGGATACACATGGAGATGGTACCTCACAGCTTCCCCAACGAGCGCAGTAAAGTGCCATTCCTGATCTCTCTCTTGTCTGGCAATGTCTTGGCCTGGGCCAATCCGCTATGGGAGATTGATAAGCCAATTATTTATAACTTCACAGAATTTGTGGGCGCGTTCCGTGGAGTTTTTGACATACCTGGGTGTCAGGTCTCGGCTTCTAAACACTTAATGACCATCCGCCAGGGCGCTCGTACTGTGGCTGAGTACGCGATAGAATTTTGCACTTTGGTGGCTGAGGTGAATTGGAACAATGAGGCATTGGTGGCGGATTTCTCCCAAGGGTTGAGCGATATGATCAAAGACGAAATTGCTGCCCGTGACTTGCCTAGAAATTTGGAAGATCTCATCTCTTTTACGATCCTGATTGACACACGTATACGGGAGAGACCCTCATTTAAGAAATGTCTGTGTAGGCTTCCGTCCCGATTGGCACCCGGCTTTACTCACCCACCCATTTCTCCCTCGCCTCCCACACCTCCTGGATCTGACTCCTCTGGCAATGAGCCCATACAGTTGGGGGCCACTTGCCTTACCAGGGAGGAGAGGGCCTTTCAGAGGAGGGAGGGCCTCTGTACTGTGGGAAACCTGGCCACCTCCTAAGGTCATGTCCAGTGCGTCCGGGAAACACCCACACGTAAGATCCTAAGATCCTGTCAGGGACAGATCTTAGGTGGAATCACCCAGTCCCTGGAAATGGTAAAGGGTAAACCTATGCTGGAGGTTATCCTTTCATGGGCCAACACATCGGTATCTGTGCCTGCATTGCTGGATTCTGGTGCAGCAGGGTTCTTTACTGATGCTGAGTTGGCTGGCAAGCACTCCATTCCCTTTCAGTCTCGTTCCTCTCCTTTGGCGATTGATGGAAGGCCCCTACAACCCTCCCATACTAATCAGGAGACACTTCCTTTAACTCTGAGAGTAGGGGCCCTCCACACAAAAACCCTACAGTTTCAGGTCATTAACTCTCCTTATTATGCCATTGTCCTGGGGTTTCCATGGCTTCAGGTACACAACCCCAGGATTGATTGGCGCAATTATGACATCATCTTGGGCCTCGAATTGTACTAACACCCGTCTCACACGTCCTACGAGGCTACTCTGTACTTCTGCCTCAGTTTTGCCGGGGGAATATATGGCCTTCAGGGATGTTTGACAAAGCGCATGCAGGTGCACTGCCTCCTCATAAGCCTCATGACTGCGAGATTTACCTGATTCCAGGAGCAACTCCTCCCAAGGGCCGTGTATATCCATTGTCTGTGGAGGAGAAAAGGGTCATGGAGGTGTATGTGTCAGATGCTCTCTCTCTCTCTCTCTCTCTCTCTCTCTCTCTCTCTAGAGGTATAATCCGCAAATCGACCTCACCTGCTGGTGCAGTGTTCTTTTTTTTAAAAAGAAGGATGGGGAGCTGCTCCCTTGTATTGATTTCCACGGACTCAATAGATTGATGATAAAAAATGCCTACCCTATACCCTTGATCACTGAGCTCTTCGACAGATTGTGTTTACCAAACTGGACCTAAGGGCAGCATACAATTTGGTCCCTATTAAGGAAGGACAAGAATGGAAGACAGCATTTAACACCCGGAGCGGTCATTATGAATATCTAGTCATGCCCTTTGGGCTGTGCAATGCTCATGCTGTCTTCCAGGAACTAATCAATGATGTACTAAGAGACTTGATGCCGTATACCTAGACGACATACTTATCCATTCTCCCACTGTGGAGACTCATCATGTGGATGTGTCAAGGGTATTACAACTATTGAGAGAGAATGGGCTATACTGCAAACTAGAGAAATGCGGGTTTCACAAGTCACAAGCGACTTTTTTGGGGTATGTGACATCTGCCTCTGGTTTTGTGATGGACCCCAAAAGCTATCCGCTATTTTGGAATGGCCCCGTCCAGGAGGACTAAAATCACTTCAAAGGTTCCTGGGCTTTACAAATTATTACAGGAGGTTTATCAAAGACTTCTCATCTGTGGTCAGGTCACTTACAGACATGACTTGCAAGGGCGCTGATGCCTCGAACTGGTCTCCCGGTGCACTATTGGCCTTCGAAAAGCTCAAGACAGCATTTTCTATGGCACCAATATTGAGACACCCTAATTCCACCCTGCCCTTTACCCCTGGAGGTCGATGCATCCGAAACAGGAGTAGGCGCCCTCTTGTCTCATTGCTCGGCTCCGGGAGAGGCCCTTCTTCCCTGTAGATATTTTTCTAAGAAATTATCCAAGGCAGAGCGGATTTTTTAAGAAGGAACAAAGGCTCTTATTCTGATCCTTACGGACCATGAAAATGTAACCTACTTGTCTGTGGCCAAACACTTGTCTGCCCGCCAGGCTTGATGGGCACTGTTTCACTCCAGATTTCACTTTGTCGTGTCATACCTTCCGGGTTCCAAGAACATCAGTGAGTACGCACTATCCTGTCAATATTGTTCCAATTCTACGGAAGAGTTCCCTCCTTCCCCTATCATTCTGGTGGATCATATTCTAGTCGCTATTCGAACTAGTATCACCTCTCCTTTTGGAGAGGAGATTTTGGCGGCCCAGGCTTCTGCTCCGGCAGAGAAACCTAGTGGGAGATGTTTTGTGCTAGCCTGGCTACGCACTTAACTCCTGGAGACTTACCATACCTCCAAGACCGCTGGTCATACAGGGCACAACCAGTTGATATGGGCAATCTCTCGTTTATTCTGGTGGTCAAGCCTGAGGAAGGATTGTGCTGCTTTTGTGGCAGCTTGCTCCACCTGTGCCCGAAAAAAATCCTCTAGGAGCCTCCCTGTGGGACTCTCAACCCATTCCGAATGAGGACCGTCCGTGGTCACATCTGTCTATAGATTTCAGGGTGGAACTTCCGGTTTCCTTGGGTTACATGGCAATCCTCATGAGAGTGGATAGGTTCTCCAAGATGGCACACTTTGTCCCCCTCAAAAAATGACCTTCTGCACAGGTATTGGCCGAGGTTTTCGCTAAGGAAGTATTCCAACTTCATGGCATACCGAAGGTGATTGTCTCTGACAGGGGAGCCAGTTTATATCCAGATTCTGGAAGTGTTTTTGCTCACAAATGGGAATTCAGCTCGCCTTTTCCTCTGATTACCACCCTCAATCGAATGGTGCGGCCAAAAGATCAAACCAAAGCCTATAACAATTCCTCTGTTGTTACATAAGTAATCACCATGATAATTGAGCTGCTTTGTTACCTTGGGCGGAGTTTGCCAGGAATTGTGCCATTAACTCCTCTTCTCAGAGTTCACAGTTTCTGATTAATTATGGGTTTCAGCCATTCGCACTTCCTGAGACTTTCGAGGCACAAGCTATTCCGTCTCTGGATGAGCACCTATGGGCTCTCTGTTCCTCTTGGGTACGAGTACAGAATACCCTACATGGTGCAAGGCAACGACACAAGAGGCAGGCTGACCATAGGCGATTACCAGCTCCTACTTTTCAAATAGGGGAGAGGGCAGGCACGTGCACACATAGACACCAAGGGGGGCTTGAGCACCTGCCCTTTTTGTCCAAAGTACCTCGTGCCCTTTTAACAAAAAAAAATATATATATATTAATTATGAGAAGTGCCCTTCTTTTAATTTGAGCCCCTGGCCCCCAAAATGTCTGTGCACGTCCCTGTATATGATTTGTTTGTTTTATTCATGTGTTGGATTATTCAATCGTAGTGGTGTGTGCTTTTGTAGTTTTGAGCGCACACCATGCGACTGATCGATGTACAAGACGATGGACATTATGATACATTGTATTCATAGATGCTTTGCATTCCAGCTCTAATTTGATTGGGGATATGTTTCCATTTTCTGCTGTTGTAAGCCATTCATTGTTCTTGACAGTATCTATAGCATTGCAATGTGCCAGAGTACCGGTCTCACATGAACACAACTTTATTAGTCTTTAGCAAAGGTGTCCTTTCCCCTTATTGCTCATTTTTACTGTCTTTTTTATAGGTATGCTCACGTCCTTTTTGTTAGCTATTTTTCCTTTTTTCCCTTTTTTTTACCATTTTATATATGTATATTTATTTTTATTTGTTTTTTGCTACTCTACAAAAATAGCATCTTCAAGAAAAAAGAGAGGTATTTTGTATTTTGTTAAACTGAATACAGTGTCATATGCCATGTGCTAAATAAAATATAGCTTGAAGACATATCTGGATGATGTATCTTGCTGTTGTTACTTGTTGGAGTGTATTGTCATGCCTCTGATTTTTACATTAGTAAAAATCAAAGCTTAAATTAAATAGTCTTTGAAGCTTTATGTTGTAAAATGTTTTCGTTTCTGATAACAGGTTCTTATGTAACGGTGCTTGCCCTGATCCATAAACACTATGTAAACAAACACTGCCAAACAAACTTGAATCTTCAATAGGTCACCATGGTCAAGTCAAGTCACATTAAGGTAACATGGATAACGTGCATTGCTACTGCATTATGCCCATTACTGTTTGTTAAATTTGTAGCTAGAACTTGATTAATTGATGGAAAAAGCAGACTTAAATGTTATTGGGCAGTGGTAGCAGCTTTAATGAATAAAACATGTTTTGTTATGAGAAAAACATGTTTTGTAATGAGAACATCACACCTCTTATCACATAAAAAAATGTATTGTTAACTTATCTGAGATACATCTGTATTTTGCCCCGAGCCAAGGGACAGATTTGCAACTAGACACAGTAGGAAACCCCAAGATCACCAACATTTGAAGGCCACTTCGCTCTGCATACCACGCCCACATTCTGAATTGTTCATACAGCTATATCAATCTCATTCAACTTGACCTAAACACCCAATCCTGACTTACTGTAGTTGGTTTATTTCTTTGTTTAAATACCTCTTTACTGTCTGTTATTTAACCTTCTAGATGCTAGAAATGCATTTTTGACCATTTTAGCATTCAAGGGTTTAAGAGATTATCTGTGCTTGTATGCTGCAGGCTAACAATGGATAGAACTAGCTGTAGAGTCAGGTGAGGAGTGGAGATGTGAATATGGGTGGGTATAATCCAGTCCTCCCTGAAACTCAGGATTTTTAGCTAAATCTCAGGGTCCCTGGAAGATGGACCATATTTGTAAGTTTATAGTATCTAGGGTCATCTACTGTATCTTGTGCTGAAGTCTCACCCTCCAAGTTTGCACCATTTCTACCAGCAAAGCAGAGAGGTAAGCCCTGCTTGACTCTGTAAATAGGGATGCCATCAGGGGGTTACAATCAGTTCCCATGTATGGGACACAGCCAAGCATGCCCCCCCTCCAATCACACACTGAGGCCCTGCAGCCTCTGTGATGAGGCGAGGGTGTCTGTGTCAAAAGATCACCCAGATAACCAAACTGGCCCATGGGGATTCTGGATAATCTCCTGGTGGCCCCCCCTTTTAAGTATATTCTTAGGTAGCATTGCAGAGAATTGGAGCATACCTCTGCCACTCTTTCCTCCATTTCATATCATACCACATAGTGCATCAGTTCCACAGGCTCTGTCTTTACATATATTTCAAGGTTACAGTGCATATGATTGGGGTGTGAGTGCCCTTACTTTATGTTTGTACTGAGCCTCAAGATTTCTGATGGTAGCTATATTTGTTCATACCTTGATATATTTAAGTCCTTTTTTTGCTCAATAACTGTTTGATTGGCTTACAAATACAGTGACATATTGCCTAGAATCTATATTCTGAATAGCGTTTGATGGATGGATGTGCAAATATGATTCCATACTAAAATAGGTGCTATAACTGATTTTCTAGTCCTACACCTATAAACAGCAATTTAACATGGAATTTCTCACCCGACCACTACTTGCAACATGAGAAGGGTAACGAGGAAGTGTATAGCTGTTTCAGGGTATTCATTTTGTTTGCACCTTGCTTTATGTCAGTCCTTGTAGGCTACAGAAGCCGCCAATTTATTGGAGGCATTTGATGCATCTGGTTGTCTACTTTTCAAAATGATATGCCTTGTCTACCTTTTCTTCTTCTCTGTATTTGTTTCAAACATTTAAATGCAGGCACAACATATTTGAAGAATGCAAGAAAAATGGCAGATTTTAGTAGGTGTTTTATGCTTATGGCATGCCCTGTGGTTTGGCAGTTCTTACCAGTGGAGTGTTATTTCTCTTGGGAGAAGAGTTGATAATGAATACATCAGGAAATTCATAATTTTTCCTATAGTACCATCTTCTAATTCTGCACACAAGGCTAGGAATAGAAAGGCAAATTATCCCTCATTTGATGCAGGGGGCTTTCTTATTCCCAAATGGTATACCTTGTCTATCTTTTCATCTGTTTGTAGTTGTTGCAGCCATTAAACTGTATGAATATCATAAAAAAAGCAAGAAAACCGACAGATTTTCAGTTTTGTGTTTACCTAACCTAATATGGTATGCCATGGTTTTTTACAGATATCAGTATATTTGAAAGAATGCAAATGTTAAAAAAAAATAAATTTCAGTGTTTTAGAAAGGCAAATTAATACTTAACTTACAACCAAAAACATTTGCTAGTGGAACATAGAAACAAAACACTCCAAGACAGTTGTTTGTCATTCAGTTAATTTAAAAAAAAAATGTTTTAATTATGGGTAAACGTTTTGGTCATGTTAGAAACCAGTGGTATCTTTTGAAAATGCAGGGTCTACTGAAAAACATAGTGTACGTGTGGGTTATTCACTGAAAGTCACCAAAAATTATTTGACTGAAAACTACAACAAAAGTGTGAAAATATGTTCAACACTTGGGGGTGACCAAGTTTAGCAGAGAAGTGGTTAAAGGAGCAGTTTACTCTTTTTTTATGGAAATAATGAATGTGGGGCTTTTTCCTATTGAGTAACACAAGAATGCTGCCAGTTTAAACATTTTTGTTGGTTACATTCACAGTGCCTTCTAGTGGTCAGATTTCAATTAATTTTATGGTGCCCAGTCAAGGAGAGGTGAGTCACTGACAAATAGTTTTCCATAGAATGTGATAGAATCTGTTGAGTCATTCCCAAAAGTTTGAACATTCAGGAAGTAATCATTTTGTCATTCACTTCCTGACAATTTGAACTATTATAGCATTTGAAAGAAAGAATATGTGACAGCAATGGAAGTGTTCTTGTTTAACCCAGCAGGAAAAGCATTATAACATATAGGTTTTCATTATAAAAATGTTTACTGCTTTTTAAATGATGGGGGACTGTGGTCTTGTATGAGCTAAAGAGATCATTTATTTTAGTGCAATGATTCTCAACTCATGCCCTCATGGTCCATTAACAGCCCAGGTTTTGAGGTTTTTCCTGCCTGAGCACAGGGGAGTTAATAAAAATGACTGAACCTCTAATTAACTAAACTGTGCTCAGGTAGGGAAATCCTCAAGTCCTGACCTGTTATCGCCCCTGAGGGCGCAGGGTGAATGAGAACCACTGCAGGAGCTGAAGGCTAAATCCAGCAGATCTACTCTGGTAGATTCATAAATACCACACCCCAACATGGACTCATAGTCCACAGCTCTCCATAATAAGTGACAGCATCATCTGGTTATCAGAACAGAAAATTTCAGAATAATGTAAAATAAAAAAATTATAATAAGTTTAAGCAATAATAAATTGAATGAAAAATCCCCCAACAGCAGTTGTATTCTTGCTTTACTAAGCAAAAAAGCTGCATAACATGTTTTTTCATTAAGAAAAGTTCTGCTTCTTTAAATCCTAGGTTGCCTGGGGACTGGTTGGGTAAGAAAAAGCAGAGACATATCTCATAGAAGCTAATTTATGGGGAATGTTAAGAGTTAATATCACAAACATCTGTGGGGTTACTCATTTTGAAAATTATGCACATTAACCCTTTGAGGACCAGAGGGGTATTCAATGCAATTGAATACCCCTCTGGTCCTCAAGGGGTTAACCCCTTTGATGCTGGACATACTAGAGACCTCAATAGCATCCAAAGGGTTATTGAACATATATCCATTTCCATCTGACACTGAAAAATCCCTGCTACCATATCTCTTCTTCTATATCAGCGCTGGCCCTTTTTCAAGATTTGGATAGTTGAAGCCAAATGAAGCAAGGTGCCAGGCAAATCATTTGCATTACAGCTGGCTCTAATATTGCTCCTCCTGGAGCCATTGTCATTGTTGATTACCCAGATTCGTATAAATGTGAGTAAAGGAACAGATTCACAGATGGGATGAGTGTGTATGCACAAATTAGCAGGCCTGAGATTCGATTCTGACTACTTTAATAAGTGCTGCCTGTAAATGTTTAACCTCTTCAGTCTTCCCCTCTAGCTCTGATGAGGTATAATTAACTTTATACACTGTATGCGCAGTTTAATATCAATCATAAAGGAAAATCTCATGCATTACACTTATCAATAATGCATGTTGCAGGGCTGTGTGGGGATTACTGCCCAGTAGTCTCACTGCAGCACTCATGTTTGTTAAGTGCCCCTTTTATTCTGAGGTCCTGGCAACACTAGCTTTTTTAAATGCATGAAATTCAGAAACTACTTTTGATTTGGAGTTAGAGTTAGAAATTAATATAATAATAATTTATAGCACAAGATATATATATATATATATATATATATATATAGCAACTGTACTTATAGTATTAAGTTGCTCATAATTTAACTTCTTAAGTACCAGGAGTGTGTGTAGTGCATAGCACTAGGGTTAACAAACGACTTAGGTAAAAGTCCTTCCTTCTTACATCAGGATAGATAATGTTTTATCTAAAATAATTCATTTTTCAGAGTGAGTGCCTTAGGCACTGTTGGTGAAGAACGCACTAATGTGATACATTAAAATACATGCAGCAAGTACTCAGCTATTTATAGCCAAAGTTCCTGTTTATGGGAGTATTGTTAACTGGCCTGGATTTAAATCTCAGGTACTTCCAGGCAAGATACCTTCAGGCATCCCTGACCCCTCTCCTGGCTATACCTCTACACAAACTCTACCCTTTCCCTCTCCCAAACACACTCACTATTTAGAGGAATAGTAGTACAGTAAAGTTAGAACTTGATGAAATAGCTCAGACAGAGGGATATAATGTCCAGCTCAGAGAGTCATCAGCGTGTTCAGTTTCAAGTGGAGCAAGTGAGGAGATGTCTGGGAAAGGAGTAGTGGAAAACTAAAATACAAATAAACGAAAATAGAACATTTTAGAGAAAGTGACTGGCAACAGTCACTATTGTAATACAATTTAAAAGGTTATTGTAAACCATTATTATACGTTTAACTCATTCAGTGCTTAGGCCATTTTAATATCTTGGAAGTCATACATATTTTCAACATTTTGTTATTTAAGTTTGATTCCTGTGGGTACTTTTTAGTTATATTTCGAAAACTATATATTGGAGTTTTTTTCAGTTTTCCTTGATGTCTCATTGAAGTCAGTTTTGCATCACACAGACCCCAGATTAACAGGAGTGCAAAAGGGTCTTTTCAGCTTTATCAACTCAAAATGCAAATTCATTGGTTATATCCAAACCTGGGAGCTCTGTCTTCTACAGTCCCTGGAGGGGGTTCATGTGGTGCCACTGGGGGGATATAAATGATGAGATCTGTGTCATAACAGGGTGGGGCAGGGCTTAACAGACTGTGTCATGAAGTGGTCAGGAAGTGGGTGGGATGTGGGAGGAACAGGGTGGGAAGGAGTAGATTTGAACAGGATGTGGAAGGAATGGGGTGGGAAGGCGCATAAGTGAGCAGAGTTTCATAAGAAACTCACCATCACCAGAGAATGAATTTCTGTTCCCCGAGACCCTCTCCGAGGGAATTCCCTCGCAAAACTACTCCAAACAGCTCAATAACACTTTAAAGATAGATTGCTAAAAAGTAGACAACTTGGAAAGTCAGTAGTATCTTCCTACACAAAATGATCCAGCAATAACATTTTATAGAAATAGGAATTTTTGGAAATGTTTGAGACATTTACAATAATTCACAATTTACCATCTAAAATAAAAAATATGACTATAAAATGTGAATGCCACATGTCTCCTAAGTTCATCAATGCCCAACATAAGTGCATGTGGATGGTTGTTCCCGCAGCCCCAAATTGCTGACAACACATAACAGAATATAATATAGACATTTTCATGGAGCTAAAAGAAACATAGTAAACTTGGTTTAGAATGCTTAACTACTCCATCACTTAAAGGGATAGTAATGGTTGTGTATAAAAAAGTTTAATATTGTAGGTATTTAAAATATTAATGCAATGGCTTATGTCCCACCTATCAAACATGTATAGTTTGAGAGATATAAATTTATAAAGTTCTCCCTTCCCGCCCCTTTCACAGATGTAAGAGCTCTAGCAGATTGAAGGAGATTCTGGTCATGTGAACGTCTGGCGGCTCTTCAGCAAAGAAATACTTCATTGGAATGATCTACAAAGTGTGTTCACTTTTGAAAGGTTGCACGCAAAAGAGCGTGCGACCACATCTCCCCAGGATAAAAATGGTGACCTGAGAATCTCGCGCTGCATGAAAGTGCAAGATTCTCAGGTCACGCTATGAAAAATCGCAATCTAGTGTCAAGTGTCAGGTCTGCTAATTTCAATGTATACCGGGTGCAAGGGGGGTGTTAACCCTTTGTATTGTAATAAAAAAACGTGACATGCTGCGTGCATCTGCAGTCATGTCTGCTAGTTTGGATGAACATATCAAAGAAAAGTATACCTAATGCCATGTAAAAACAATGTGCAAATTCAACCGCCATGCTCTGTATCTAAACAACTTACAGTTCTTGAATATATTACAGCAGTGTTGATGAGTGCTGCTCCGGGCTCTCTCTCCCTCTCACTCTGCATGCAGACTGACAGAGCGGAGCACACAGAGAGAGACAGAGAGGGAGGGAGACCTGAGAATCTCACTCTTTCATGCAGTGCGAGATTCTCAGGTTGCCATTTTTATCCTGGTGACATAGCTAATGCAAGATGTAGTTGCTTTTGTGTGCAACCTTTTAAAAGGATACCACAAAGTATGCCTGCAAACCAGGCACACTTTAAAAATAAATCCTAAAGGATGCATTTCCCAAATTCAAAATTGTCCTGCCTGTCTTCTCTTACAAAACTATCGATCAAACAATTTTTTTTGAATAAAGTACATTTTCAGCACACCAAGGTTACAATTTACAGCACAGCATCCCACACAACAGCTTATTGTGACAAACAAAACAAAATTTGAAATATGAATACCACATATTCTCTGAATACATGGAAGCCCAACATGTTTAGGTGCACATACAGGTATGTAGCTTATCCAATGGGTTCTCAAACTGGTAACAACACATAATAGAATGTATAATTGACATTTTCATTCAGTAAATCAAAAATGCATTAAATATGGTTTAGAAGGATTAACAAACAATGTTCTGGTCTCCCCCTGTGAGATGATTGCAGGGGGCGGGGAGCACTGCAGAGGAGAAGGAAAGCCCACGTGCACATCATCAAAGAAGAAATGTCAGATGCCGGAGGCTGGAATGATTTAATGAGCATTTCTACAATTCAGTCACTTATGAATCACCTGCACATCAGCCTCATGGGCAGTAGTGCAAACCTTTTTATTCTTATTATAATATCTATTTATGTTCTTGTTTTAAAAAACTATTTGGAGGCCCCTCTATGAAAGGGGAGCTGTGGGGAGTCTAATGAGACCCAGATTATTGCTCCCCATACATTGATGTGATCATCTATCGCATCAGTTCCTGATCACAGCATTGCCCATGATTAACTGTCAAAGAGACAGCTGATCATAACTAGGAACCACAATCAGGATCTCATAGACATGATCATAGCTGCCACACTATTTATGGGGCCTCCCCCAGCTATTCATCACCCAGAGGCTAGAACTAGGCAATCATTATTGGTGATCTCCAGGCATAACTCCTTAAATATGTTTAATAACTGCACAACAAAATGTATTTCAATCATAAACAAGGGTGCTTGTGTAAAGTACAATATATATAGATTCCATATGAATCAGTACTGCAGAAATTAGTGCAACAAAAATGGTAGTACTCATTGCTGTAAATCTATAATATGCAATAATTTTGTGTGTCTATTTATGTATGTATGTGTGTGTGTGTATATGTACAAAATGTCAGTTGAAGGAGGCCGTCACTGTGTTAGATTCCATTTGCTTGAGTATGAGTAATAAAGGTTAGATATACTTTGTATGGTGACTGGTCGCACTCATAGGAGCCATGTTGCTGGTGAATCAAAGAAAGCTTGTTGTTAATATATATATATATATATATATATATATATATATATATATATACCAGTTGAAGAGCCCGTTACACGGGCCACAGTGCCACTGCCAGCCTGTCGTGGGGCAGTCATGCACAGTAGAGACCGCCCACGCCGTGTTTGATACAGAGCTAGACGCTCCTTCAGAGCTTCCTGTTCTGTATCAGCCTCATCACGGTCAGTCTCTACTGCACATAACTGCAGCACGCGCAGCAGTCTCTACTGCACATGACTGCGTCATTACACACGTTTTATCGAATTTTTATATATGAGATATATATAATGATTTAATGTGTTGACTTGTTGCTTCTTTTCATCAAGACAAACAAGTGAATGGAGAAAAACACCAATTTGAATACCTTGAAGTGCATACACACACCCCCAGCGTCCAAAGAGCCCATCAGGTTCGCTCCCCATGCCCGGTGCACGTTACGGGCATGAGGAGCGAATCTGGTGGGCTCTTTGGATGCTGGGGGTGTGTGTATGCACTTCAAGGTATTTAAATTGGTGTTTTTCTCCATTCACTTGTTTGCCTTCATGAAGGTCCGACAGAGGACCGAAAACATTTGGTTTTGTGAAGCAACAAGTCAACACATTAAATCACTGAATTGATCTTACTGTGTGCTGTCTCTTCCTGGTAATCCCAGACTGATTGCATCTATTGATTCTTTATGGGACGTGCACCAGATTTTTAGTCTATCTAGCTTTGAGTGCCACTGCCTTCCTTTAGTCATATATATATATATATATATATATATATATATATATATATATAGTGAAAGGAAGGACCTCTCTTAAATACAATTATTTTTATTTTCAATGTTTCAGTCCGGTAGTAAAAGAAACTTTGCTTTAGAGTAGCAGATAAAGGAATTCCATTGTTTTATAACATGAAGATGGCTCGATGTGCTTCGGATAAGACATTCATTAAGCAATACTGGAGGCCTTCCAAACTCAGAGGGCTTCGAGAATATATTTTATTAGAGCCACCACCAAGTGGGTGCTATTCTACCTAGAATATGAAGAAGAACAAAACCATTTTTTTTCTTTCAGGATTCTATGATCTGCAAACTTTTCTAAGGAAAAGGGTAGCCACCTAGCAACAGCACCCAAACTCCTTTTATCATAACCTGTTTATGACCCTGGAGGTTGATAAACTGAATTTTACCTCTAGTCTAATATATATTTTCTTTGATTGCAAGTTGAATAAGCAATATGGTTTCTCAATTTCAGCTTCAAATAAGATGATGAACTTTGTATCTCCAATCCAGCGGTCCTAGTTCCAAGACCAAGAGTTCCCCCCTTTTAATGTTCTCTCTCCATCTCCCACTGGGATTGTCCAACATCTATTAACTTAGAAAAATGTCCTGCCTTGTGCTGGTTTGATATTGTTTGTCTCTCATGTTTTGTTTTGTTTTGTTTTGTTTTTTTAAAGAAAATTTTGAATTATGAAAGTTTATACACTTATTCATATAAACGTTCAGGCACCTAAAGCTTAAGAGATTGTCTTAGTCTATTATTAAATTCCAATTCATTGTCTCAATTGTCCTTGGTCTATTTGAATGAACCTGGGTACATTTCTTCTGTGATTGTTATCTTCCAGTCTAGAGATTGCTTGGCCATCTCCAGTTTTCTGAAGAAATGCTGAGGTGAATGCAATCTCCCACAATTATGTGCAAGATCCTGTGTACAGGACATAACATAGCACTCAAATGCATGCTGGGGACAGCTTCTTCAGAAGGCTTCTGCCCACCCAAAGTTGTATGTGCCCTGTCTCCCTAGATTATAGGAAGTTTGCAGACCACAGATTCCCTGAAAGCTCTGTTTGGCCCTGCACAACACTAATTAGCATAAAGTGCCAGACTGTGCCACAAAAAATAAAATTGCATTCATCAAAAACAATGTAGGTTACTAAGAAATCACTAGCACAACATATAGGCAGTTTTTCACACATTTAAAAATAACCCCTTGAAGACCAGAAGGGTATGCACTGCACACTCCTCTTGTTCTCCAGGGATTAACTAAACCTACCATAGGGTGACAGGTCCACTTTAATGATAAATACATAGTGTGTAGGTAAATTGTAGTACTTTATAATTTTCACACAGAAATAGCAAAAATCAGGTTAGAGAATTAGCATGAATAAACATTAACAACTGTCGTTAAACTGAGTATGATTAATCAATCAGTTCTACAGTAGCCAAGGAATACTATGCATGTGCTGACTCAGGGGTAGGGAACCTTTGGCATTACAGTTGTTGCAGACTACAACTCTCATCATCCCCAACCAGCTAGCAGCTAGTTGGGGATGATAGGAAATGTAGTCGCTCACAGCTGGAGTGCCAAACGTTTCCTATGCCTGTGCTTGATGGAAAGAAACAGCCTTACTGTAACTACTACTATGCGCAACCTTTTCTGCTCATGTCAGATTAATGAATCACCTAAAAAGCTGCTCACCTAATGTAGCTGAAAAACTGCAAATTACAGAAATGCAGTTTTGAAGGTTGTTTTTTTTTCAGTTGCAGGAACTCATAAATCATCATTTTTTCTATCTCAGGATGATACTAACTTAAAACATCCTCATATGTGTATCATTTTTAAGTTGTCCCTATATAAAAATAAACTTTATTCTCGCATTAATTTTGTTTTTTATCTTGAACATCCTTTAACATGCATTCACAGACATGGCCGCATATTTCAATAGACATATATAGATGAATATTGTTAAAGGTCTAGTAATATTTCATTAAGGAAACACTTTCATTGAAGCCCTTTTTCTGTTGGATACAGTAAGGATACTCCCACTGATGGGTGATGCTTGCTACAAAAGTAGAGATGTTGATGTCACCTTCTGTCAAAAGCTTTTGTCTAAGACTCAAGCCTTCTCATAGACCTCCAATAGAAAAAGATCCCTCTAGAGACCTGCTGTCCCTTGACGTGAATTAAATATCTCCCAACTGTGGGAGTTGGACCCAGGGAGGGCATGGTTTTCAATCTGAATGCATAAATGCTCATTTGCTTATTGTTTTGGAAGTTTCCATAGGGAAGCACTATGTATATGAATAGTGTTATATAATGCTACAAAACATACATTATGCCGGCTGAACCATATGTGGCGACATGGTAACATGATAAAGCAAATTTCCCAAGTGAAACAAAATGGCACGGGGACACAAAGTATGGAAACAAATTTAACAACATGATCATTTAGTATGGGAATATCTCAATCCACAAAACCGAGCACTTCCCAAACTTAAAATATATTTTATTGTATCAAATATAAAAACAGCATACTGTCGGTTGTCATCCGACGTTTCAGTCCATCCTCGGACTTTCTTCAGGGATACAGCATTACAGCCTACCTAGTATGCGTCTTTCTTATTGTTTGGTTTGGCGCCGAAACTGCGCTATGCAGTTGCCATAGCAACCCCCAACGCTAGTCCGGCGCCAACCCACACTCTCTCATCCTTCATCATAATACTTCACAGATAAAATCATATCATATATTTAGTATGTCACCATCCTTTGCCAGAACATTAACAATCAAATATAATCAATTAAACTGAACTGTTCATTGAGACCTTCCGGTGATCGGGATCTCAATGTATAGATCCAGTACATCTCTCTCCTTGAGAGTTTCATCTCTCTATCACCACCCCGCGGTGATGATTTCACTACCTCAAAAGGGAAACATTTTAGATCGTTGATACTATGTCTCAACCTAATAAAGTGTCTGGCAACCGGTGATCTCTTCAATTGTTCCTCAGGTACTGTATTGTTGAGACCCCTAATAATCAAAGATCTGTGCTCCGTAACCCGCTGTCTGAATGGCCTGCTAGTTTTGCCTACATAACACATGTTACAAGGGCATAACAACAAATATACCACAAATGATGTTTTGCAAGTAATGTAATCTTTTACTTTCACGTTGTATCCTACTTTAGGAACAACAAAACTCGATCCAGATATCATGTGTAAACAAGTCACACAGCCAGTGCATTTGTGTACCCCTGTCTTCACAGCTTTCACTGCTGTTTTATACTTATCAACGGGATCAGAATGCACAATCTCATCACGAATACTTCTCGCTCTTTTGAACCCAAAACGTGGAGGCTGTGTGAACATGTGACCTATATCTGGATCACTTGTCAAAAGGTTCCAGTTTTGTGAAACCACCCTCTTAAAATCTTTGGATACATCTGTGAAAGTAGTGGTAATCATCATTCTATCCCTCCCTTCATTATTCTCTTTCTTAGGTGTTAATAGTGCCTTTCTATCTAGAGCTGCTACTTCCTCGATCTTTTCTCTTATATCACCCATTTTGTAACCTCTCTCCATGAATTTAGCACCCATCTTATTTAATTGATCCATCATTTCATTTGATTCAGATACAATCCTCCTCACACGTATCAACTGGGACTTCGGTAACCCCCGTTTGAGTGATACCGGATGTTGACTATGAGCTTCCAATAATGTGTTCTTGTCTGTTGGCTTTTCAAACAGGGTAGTTTGGATGCCATGTCCCATTCTTTTTATCTTTACATCCAAAAAATGAATCTCATCCCTGTTGTATGCCAGTGTGAATCTGATGGGTGAAATCAAATCATTCAAATATCTGTTAAATTCCAACAGCAAATCTTCTCCTCCTGACCACACCAAGAACAAATCGTCTATGAATCTCACATAAAACGGTATCCACCTCCAGTACTTTGACTGTATAATATGTGTTTTCTCATAATGCCACATGTATGCATTGGCATATGCTGGTGCCATGGGTGACCCCATTGCAGTACCAGTCAACTGTGTGAAGATGTCTTCCTCAAACTTAAAGTAATTCTGGGTTAAGATTAAATCAATCAACCCTATTACATAATTAATCATTTCCACCGTATATTCTTCACTCTCCTCCAATATCTGCCACGCTGCTGTTTTTCCTCCCTCATGGGGTATGCATGTATATAGACTTGTAACGTCCATCGTGGCTAATAGAATATTGTCTACACCCCAGTTAACCTCATCAAGTCGGTTCAAAAAGTCCGTTGTATCCCTAATAAATGTGGATGTACGTTGAACATGTGGTTGTAAAATACTATCCACAAATTGAGCTACCGGATACATCAATGAACCCCTTGCTGACACAATCGGTCTTCCTGGGGGGTTGTCTAGAGTTTTATGTACTTTTGGAAGGCAATAAAGGACGGGTATAATGGGGTACCTCACTTTCATAAATTCCCCTATCTTGGGGCACAATATGCCATCTTCAACACCCTTATTGATATAATCATCAACCTTGATTTTAAACGTATGTGTGGGGTTGGAGTTTAACTTACAATAGCATGTTACATCCCCCAATTGTCTCCTTACCTCTTGCCTGTAACTGTTATAGTCCTGTATGACAATCCCCCCACCTTTGTCAGCTGGGTGTATGATGATCGAGGTGTTCTGCTTAAGACTTTTAATTGCCCGTCTTTCCGCTGGTGTGATATTGGAGTATTTAGGTTTAGTACCCTCCATCTGTGCCATTACTTCTTGATTCACTAAACGGCTGAAGGTTTTAATGGAAGGATTATTGGTTCCCGGATCAAATCTACTTCTCACTTTAAATGGGTTTTCTTGAAATTCAACCACATGAGAGGAATCCTTAAAGTAATCCTTTAAGTGCAATTTACGTTGCATCCTGTACAGTTCAATCTCAGTATCAAATTTGTCAATCCTTTGAGTAGGAACAAAGCTTAACCCTTTATTCAAAACAGATATTTCTTCAGGGCTCAGCTCATAATTGGATAAATTTATTACTACTGTCTCTGTAGGGCTGGTATCAATGGGGGTTTCATCTCTTTTGGATCTTTTATTCTTCCTCTTCCCCCTCCGTGTCCGCCTTCTGCAACTTTGCTTCTTGTCACTACCCCTAAAAAACGAGGGGGATTTGTAGGTTCAACTGTACTTATGGATTCACTGTTGTCAGTCTCCACATCGGAGCCTGAGCTGCATGTCTCACGTAATCCTTGTCTGGGCTTCCATGCTCGCCTCCTCCTATAATTGGGACGATTCATCTGTGTGTCTCCCTTTGCTATCCTCCATTTATATATGGTGGATTCTTCATAGTCCTGATTGATCTGTCTCCGCTTTTTCCGTTTATATATCATTAAATCTTCCTTAAATTTACTTATCTGTTCCTCCAGCTTCTCTAACCATTTGTTGGTCGTATCATTTGTCAGGACCATTTTCTTCTCATCTAATAATTTCTGGATACGATCTCGACATTTATTCAGCTCTGCTCCAACCTCTCTGATGACCAGCAACATAAGATCTAGCGAACATCTATTCAGGATACCGCACCAATTATCACAGAATTTGGGATTTAATCTGCCAATAGTCGGCTGATTAGATATTCTGAATCCCCTTGGTATCTGTTTGTTTTTATAATATTCTGATAATGTTACCCCATGTGTATGCCATTCTACTTCCTTCTTTTTCATCTGTAGCAGCTCATGATAGATTTCCACCGCTTTAGGTTCTCCTAGCAGCTCATCACAGGAGTCTGTGAACAATATTTCCTTCACATCCGCTTCTGTAAAATCAAAAGTCCTTTTGAGCATTTCTTCTGGTCCCGTTCCTCCTACAGTGCCAGCATTGGGACTTTGTGTCATTATCTGCTGTTGTATCATCTCCATTGTTTCATACGGTGCTAGTAATATATCTTCAATAGCAACACCTTTTCAAGTATCACTGCACACGTATCTCTGCATTTAGCGGTGAGTGCTTCCAGGCTTTAAACAAGGTATGACAATATCTCAATCCACAAAACCGAGCACTTCCCAAACTTAAAATATATTTTATTGTATCAAATATAAAAACAGCATACTGTCGGTTGTCATCCGACGTTTCAGTCCATCCTCGGACTTTCTTCAGGGATACAGCATTACAGCCTACCTAGTATGCGTCTTTCTTATTGTTTGGTTTGGCGCCGAAACTGCGAATCCATAAGTACAGTTGAACCTACAAATCCCCCTCGTTTTTTAGGGGTAGTGACAAGAAGCAAAGTTGCAGAAGGCGGACACGGAGGGGGAAGAGGAAGAATAAAAGATCCAAAAGAGATGAAACCCCCATTGATACCAGCCCTACAAAGACAGTAGTAATAAATTTATCCAATTATGAGCTGAGCCCTGAAGAAATATCTGTTTTGAATAAAGGGTTAAGCTTTGTTCCTACTCAAAGGATTGACAAATTTGATACTGAGATTGAACTGTACAGGATGCAACGTAAATTGAACTTAAAGGATTACTTTAAGGATTCCTCTCATGTGGTTGAATTTCAAGAAAACCCATTTAAAGTGAGAAGTAGATTTGATCCGGGAACCAATAATCCTTCCATTAAAACCTTCAGCCGTTTAGTGAATCAAGAAGTAATGGCACAGATGGAGGGTACTAAACCTAAATACTCCAATATCACACCAGCGGAAAGACGGGCAATTAAAAGTCTTAAGCAGAACACCTCGATCATCATACACCCAGCTGACAAAGGTGGGGGGATTGTCATACAGGACTATAACAGTTACAGGCAAGAGGTAAGGAGACAATTGGGGGATGTAACATGCTATTGTAAGTTAAACTCCAACCCCACACATACGTTTAAAATCAAGGTTGATGATTATATCAATAAGGGTGTTGAAGATGGCATATTGTGCCCCAAGATAGGGGAATTTATGAAAGTGAGGTACCCCATTATACCCGTCCTTTATTGCCTTCCAAAAGTACATAAAACTCTAGACAACCCCCCAGGAAGACCGATTGTGTCAGCAAGGGGTTCATTGATGTATCCGGTAGCTCAATTTGTGGATAGTATTTTACAACCACATGTTCAACGTACATCCACATTTATTAGAGATACAACGGACTTTTTGAACCGACTTGATGAGGTTAACTGGGGTGTAGACAATATTCTATTAGCCACGATGGACGTTACAAGTCTATATACATGCATACCCCATGAGGGAGGAAAAACAGCAGCGTGGCAGATATTGGAGGAGAGTGAAGAATATACGGTGGAAATGATTAATTATGTAATAGGGTTGATTGATTTAATCTTAACCCAGAATTACTTTAAGTTTGAGGAAGACATCTTCACACAGTTGACTGGTACTGCAATGGGGTCACCCATGGCACCAGCATATGCCAATGCATACATGTGGCATTATGAGAAAACACATATTATACAGTCAAAGTACTGGAGGTGGATACCGTTTTATGTGAGATTCATAGACGATTTGTTCTTGGTGTGGTCAGGAGGAGAAGATTTGCTGTTGGAATTTAACAGATATTTGAATGATTTGATTTCACCCATCAGATTCACACTGGCATACAACAGGGATGAGATTCATTTTTTGGATGTAAAGATAAAAAGAATGGGACATGGCATCCAAACTACCCTGTTTGAAAAGCCAACAGACAAGAACACATTATTGGAAGCTCATAGTCAACATCCGGTATCACTCAAACGGGGGTTACCGAAGTCCCAGTTGATACGTGTGAGGAGGATTGTATCTGAATCAAATGAAATGATGGATCAATTAAATAAGATGGGTGCTAAATTCATGGAGAGAGGTTACAAAATGGGTGATATAAGAGAAAAGATCGAGGAAGTAGCAGCTCTAGATAGAAAGGCACTATTAACACCTAAGAAAGAGAATAATGAAGGGAGGGATAGAATGATGATTACCACTACTTTCACAGATGTATCCAAAGATTTTAAGAGGGTGGTTTCACAAAATTGGAACCTTTTGACAAGTGATCCAGATATAGGTCACATGTTCACACAGCCTCCACGTTTTGGGTTCAAAAGAGCGAGAAGTATTCGTGATGAGATTGTGCATTCTGATCCCGTTGATAAGTATAAAACAGCAGTGAAAGCTGTGAAGACAGGGGTACACAAATGCACTGGCTGTGTGACTTGTTTACACATGATATCTGGATCGAGTTTTGTTGTTCCTAAAGTAGGATACAACGTGAAAGTAAAAGATTACATTACTTGCAAAACATCATTTGTGGTATATTTGTTGTTATGCCCTTGTAACATGTGTTATGTAGGCAAAACTAGCAGGCCATTCAGACAGCGGGTTACGGAGCACAGATCTTTGATTATTAGGGGTCTCAACAATACAGTACCTGAGGAACAATTGAAGAGATCACCGGTTGCCAGACACTTTATTAGGTTGAGACATAGTATCAACGATCTAAAATGTTTCCCTTTTGAGGTAGTGAAATCATCACCGCGGGGTGGTGATAGAGAGATGAAACTCTCAAGGAGAGAGATGTACTGGATCTATACATTGAGATCCCGATCACCGGAAGGTCTCAATGAACAGTTCAGTTTAATTGATTATATTTGATTGTTAATGTTCTGGCAAAGGATGGTGACATACTAAATATATGATATGATTTTATCTGTGAAGTATTATGATGAAGGATGAGAGAGTGTGGGTTGGCGCCGGACTAGCGTTGGGGGTTGCTATGGCAACTGCATAGCGCAGTTTCGGCGCCAAACCAAACAATAAGAAAGACGCATACTAGGTAGGCTGTAATGCTGTATCCCTGAAGAAAGTCCGAGGATGGACTGAAACGTCGGATGACAACCGACAGTATGCTGTTTTTATATTTGATACAATAAAATATATTTTAAGTTTGGGAAGTGCTCGGTTTTGTGGATTGAGATATTGTTATACCTTGTTTAAAGCCTGGAAGCACTCACCGCTAAATGCAGAGATACGTGTGCAGTGATACTTGAAAAGGTGTTGCCATTTAGTATGGGAAGCAGAAGTTCTCTCTCAGCAACCATATTGTATAGTACAGTGGTTCTCAACCCGTGCCCTCAGTGGCTACTAACAGGCCAGGATTTGTGAATTTCCGTTTAAGAGCACAGGTGAGTTAATCAATATGATTGAGGCTCTGATCAACACACTTGTGTTCTAGTAGGGATATTCCTAAGTCCTGGCCTGTTAGTGGCCACTGAGGGCACGGATTGAGAACCTCTGGTATAGTAGATGATTGACATGCCAGGGACATGAAGTAAATGTGGACTGGACAGTCCATAGTGGTGTGTAGTTGAACCAGAATGGAGTGGTACTGGGCTAAAGATGAGTTTAAGTATAAGGTTTGTAATTATTTTAAATATTTAATACATTAAGCCTAAATTTTGCAAATTAGAAGCATAAATGTGAAAAGGTCTGTTTGATTAAAAACATAAAGAAAAAAACAGTTCTTCTCCCATTATAAATGTTCATTCCATCACAATAGCTTCCCCAGTAATACAGCTAAATATACTGAACTAGTTGAAGAGCCTGTTACACGGGCCACAGTGCCACTACCAGCCGGTCTTGGAGCAGTCATGTGCAGTAGAGACTGCCCACACCGCGGCTGATACAGAGCTCTGTATCAGCCGCAGCGAGGACAGTGTCTACTGCGCATGACTGCAGCACATGCAGAAGTCTCTACTGCGCATGACTTTGTCGTTACAGATGTTTTAGCAAATTATTATATAGGATGGTTAGACACTAAAGTTCACAAATAACTAGATTTTATGAGGTACTTTTCTCTGTAATTTACAAAGTAAAAGAGATGCCCCTCATTCCTAAGATATTTAGTTTAAAATGTACACTTTTACGCACAAAGTCATAATGCATGAGAATGCACAGAACCATCTTTGGCTCATGCAGCTCACACTTTAATAAGGCATTTCTTAATTTAATCAGTCTCACTCAGCACAGTAAAAAATAATACTATATTGTACTATAAAGACAAGATATTTTTCTTTGTTTTAATCAGGTGGGATTGGTAAAGTATGATAAGGTAGCTTGATTAATCCATATTTGAAACAGTCAAACAGGCATATGAAAAAAAAAATAAAAAAACAGACTTGGGATGTATGCATTTGGTTTCATTCTGGGGTGCACTGCATACTTCTTTGATCAAAGCAATCACCAGCAAAAGAAAAAAAGCTTTTATCAAAATCACCAAAGTTGTTTTTAGACAATAGTACTCCTTTAAAAGTATTTTTTTTTTTGCTTTTAAATGTATATTTATATACTACTGAGAATTCGTGTTTAATCATTTGGAATTTTTAAACTGATCAGTGTTGCATGTAATGTAAATCAGTTAAGTAATTTGACCTTCTTTTGATTTGCAGAGATTTGCTATTCCTGGCATTGATGTGGACCAATGGAAAAGCACTTCCTCTTAGTATTCATGTATCAAATTCTGTGAAACCATGAAAGAAAATAAACTCATTACATCAACATCATGGTATTGATGTTAAAGAACATGAATGTTGTAATCGAAGCAATAGATCTCCCCCTCTTAAAGGGGATTAATGAGAGTAGAGTGCATAATAAGAAAGTATTAAATTTGCAGACTTCAATCTCTTTGGACTCTTCGGTGGGATTCTCAGTTTCAAGGTTGTCCAAAAGACTCTTCCTATTCTTGCTCTTCACATGGACCTTGTAATTCTGCTCATTCAACACTGAGCATAAACCTGATCATGCAAAATTTAGCTCCGGAATATGCTTAAATGTTAACACCTCAAGGATTAGTCCACCTTAATGGTTTTCATTAGCATTTTTAACAGTCTTTTTTAAATATTTATTATACAAAGGATGGTTATCAGTTTAGGAGCCAACAGAGATCTAAATCCCAACTCATGCATACAGATAAGGTACACAGAACCTTTTCAGCTGCCTTAGATAAAAGAATATGTTGTAGGCTCACAAATAGCTTCGGTCAGTTATTCTCACTTCAAAGCTCACTCATGATCAGTCTGTTAAGTATACCATTTACTGTAGCCATATATTAACAAACCTGAAGCAGGTCTGCTATTGAATTGATGCTTCTGATTGCATAATTTCCATTTTCTGTGAATTGATAAGTGTGTTTACATCACCACTCTGTACACCACAAGATATGAATCAGAATGTTTTATTTGCTCAAGAATATGTGATTTGTCTGCAAAGTTTAACTCTTTGAGTGATGGGGGGGGCATCAAGGCATTGAGAATAAATGTTCACCCCTCTGGCATTTAAAGAGATAGTAATGTCACAAAAAAGTATAAATGAAATGGTAGATGCAATAAAAAAAATACTTAATGCCCTTATTCCTATCTCTCAAACCTTTATTGTCCTTAAGGGGTTAATGGTTTGAGAAATATAATAAAATAAAGGTCTCCGTTCCCTCCCCTTTCTGCCTGGCAAGCTGAAAAACTGTCAGAAGCAGAATCTGGTCATGCGACCAGGCGGCGGCTCTTCAGGAGCGCTGACATTGAGATATCTAAAAATAAATACTTCATCAGAATGGTCTACAATGTGTGCTTGCAAACCAGGCACACGTTGTAGACCATTCTGACCATTTTTAGATATCTCTATGTCAGAGCTCCTGAAGACCCGCCGTCTGATCCCGGAACCAGGATCTCATGCCCTCAGCTATACAACTGAAGTATGAGAAGGGTGAGGGAGCAGAGAACTTTATTTTCTTATATTTCTCAAACCATAAAGGTTTGAGAGATAGGAATAAGGGCATTATGTATTTTTTTATTGCATCTACTATTTTGCTTATATTTGTTTCAGGACATTACTATCCCTTTAAAGATTTTTAGACAGACAGACAGATATATAGATAGACAGATAATTTGTTTTGTTGTGAGACGCTTCATTCAAAACATATTAAAGATTAAACTTTTATTAAATTAAAATGTTATTTTCTTTTGTGGTCACCAGGTTGGACTGCTTCTGTTGCAAACTAGAAATTAATAGTCAGTGTGCTACGCACTTGAAAGGCACTATAGGTGGAATGGAGTGAAAAAAACAAAATAAAACATAAATATAATATAGCTACAATTCATATAAATATTGTAAAGGGCTACTACATCACCCTAAAACAATAACACAATACTTTCTTAAATATATTGAATCTCTCTGGCAGCTTGTCCTTAAACTGTACATCAGATGCTCCACCATAGGGTTTAGCATACATTTAGAAGAAAAAAGGGGGATGGTGTAGGACACCTCACAAAATCCTCTAAGCGTAGTATAAAAGATATAAATGTAGCATATATATAGTAGTTTATAATGTGTACAAGAGGAAATAAAGGGAAAATGATAATTAAAAATACAACTAACACAATAACTGCTCAGCAAGATATGTAAAAAAACACTCTAAACGGAGTGGCAGTAATTGCTACAGACATTTAACCAATAAAGGTGATAGTACAAAACAAACATGTTATTGCACAAAATTCATATAGTAGGGTGATAATATAGTGGAGAGCTAGTACTATAAGGAACCGAGGAAGATTCCAATATATACGAGAATGTCAAACGTCTATGGAAGGAAGTGATGGAGAGGTATTTCTCAGAGAAACTAGATACAAATAATGTGGGAGATAGGGAAATAACAGAGTTTGCAGGAATCTATGGTCTGCAAACTTCCTTTGTCCTAGGGATGAGCATAACCACCTAGCAAAGCTAGTGGGTAGGCAGCAGCCTCCCGGACAGAATTTGCCAGAGCTGAAACAAAGCTCAAGCTGTGCACGTGCACAGCAGGAGCGTTTCAGCCAATCAGGTGATCAGGACAGCCGTGCAGAGCGCGGAAGTCCTAATCACCTCAGATTTTAAAATGGGAAACTGCGGATGGTTAACTCATCCTAATGGAACAAACCAAAGTGTAGAATAGAAAACAGAAAGTGTACAGAACTACTATCTGTAACCGCTAGCAACAGAAAAATGAATGCCCCAAATACTAAGGCTATTAATTATTTTATTAATATAACTATGTTATCAGCTATTCCTCACATGACCTGTGGGGGCTGATATAAAGGTCACATGATTATAGAGTGAACAGTTGGATCCACAGCTCACTCATATTCTCACAGTGTAGATCCATTGAGGTCTTTTTGTACTGGGTAAGTCCATATATACATCTTTTTATTAGAATGTATGTCTTCTGTTTTTAATTGCACCACACTGGGACCCATAAGCAAGAAAGAGAGCACATTTAAAGGGTCCCTCGCTCCTCCTCCAACGCGTTTATAATAACATCTCCTCAGGGTAATTTTAAGTATTATTTTAATTTTTAGATAGGGCATTATAGATGTATAGAGTAGGACTTGCCGTACAGTGAGAAACCTTGGCGGGGTTGGCAAGCTTACCCGCAACTTGGCCAATTTGTGAAAACTAATATCTCACTTATTTTATTCATTTAGAAATATTATTATATATGCTAAACACAGGGCACATATTCACTTTATACACAGAGAAGCGCCGGATTGTTGTTGTTTATATATATATATATATATATATATATATTTTTTTTTTTATTTTTTTTTTTTTTTATTATTTTTTTTTTTTTTATCCTCGTCTTAATCATAAAGTGTATGAGTATAAGTCAGGGTAAAGAGGAAACAGAAACATAGACTTTAGTAACTGGCAAAAACAATAGCCTGTAAAGGGTACGAAGACTCTCGATGAGATTAAATTAAATGGACAAGTAGAAGGGGCCTCCATGAGAAGTACAGCCACATCTCAAAGGCGAAGAATGAGTATAACAGCACCCTTTGACATCCAGACGATCTATTTAGGTGGGTCCTTGGCTTGTTGGTCCTGTCTGGGAGGACGGTTGTAAACTGTGAAAGACAGAATGAAATTGAGAGAAAGATATTCAAAGCATTTTATAAATACAACCACTGTACATCCACCACCACCAGGCTTCAGAATAAAAACAGGGAGGGAGGGAAGGGCGCTCTTGCTAGGTGGTTATGCTCATCCCTAGGACAAAGGAAGTTTGCAGATCATAGATTCCTGCAAACTCTGTTTTGTCCCTCCGGGAGGCATAACCACCTAGCAAAGCTAGTGGGTAGAATAGCACGTACCTGGTGGTGGATCTAAGGAACTGTAACCGTTCTACTTCAGATGGTCTCCAGTAAAATCTCACAAAGGTTTTACTGGAAGACCATCTTGCGGCTTTTAAAATAATGGGAAGAGGAAGGCCTTTTGCAGCTGCTTTTGAAACTGAAGCTCCTCTGACAGAATGACCTTTAAATATAGACACATCAATACCCACCGCAGACATAGCGGACAGTATCCAACCCCTTATGGTGTTAGATTTAACTGGCCGAAATGGTTTTCTAGAGGTAATAAATTATTGTGTAAAGTCTTGTCTGACCGGAGCAGACAGATTTAAGTAGGAATTAAGTAAATCAACTAAACATAAACCAGGCTTGGCAGGGTCCTGATCCAAATCCAGCTCTACAGGTGTTGGAAGGATATGGGAAGTCTTCTGTCTCCCTTTAAGAATGATATGAAATCCACCGGGTGTCCTAGACAACCATGGTTCAGATATATGTATCTGTACTATTTCTGCAACTCTAGCTGCCAGTGCTAAAGCTAGGAGAGATGCCAATTTAATTGCTGTCCATCTAAGGTCAATTTTATTGTTATCCAAGGAATTAAGAAAGTTTAATAAACAATCTACATTCCAAGTGGAAGTATATCTTGGGGTAATAGGCCGACAAACTGACAACCCTTTTAGCAATCTGAGGTAAAGGGCATCTTGGGTTAGATTAGGGATTAAAAAATTTAATGCAGAACCATATGCTTTAATCGTACTAAGAGCTAATCCGGCATGATATTTGAAGGTGAGGAATTCCAGAGCTAAAGGTATGGTATCAGACTCCTGGGAAAGGGAAGTGAAGGAAATTACCCACGTCTTAAATTCCTCAATCATACGTCTATAGATTACCCTAGTCCTGGGCCGTAATGAAGCATTAATAATATCCAACACCTGGTCAGACAGTAGCGGGTGAGTTAACAGCCTACCAGGGCTGCAATCCACATGAGATGGGGAAGCTGGGATAAGAGATCCCTGGTCCCCAGGAAGCAATCCTTTGTCCATCCCAATGGTACCTTGGCTCCCCTGATTAGTGGTTAGATCAAGGGGTACCATGGTCTGGAGGTCCAGATTGGATAGACTAGAACTAGGTTGGGCACCCTGTCCCTGCGAATCTTCTCCAACACCTTCATCAGAATAGATGGAGGGGGAAAGGCGTAAAGGCCGGGAACATCTGTCCATGGAAAGGACATTGCGTCCATCTTCCAAGCTCCTTTTGTCCAAGTCCTGGTTATAAATCTGTGAGTCTGAGCTGAAGTCTGGGATGCAAATAGACCTATCTGTCTCCTGCCCAACTTGTTTTCTATTAATTGGAATAAGGCCGTCTTCAATTGGACTGTTGCCAGGGAAAGGCGCTGACAAGATAGAGAATCTGCTAACTCGTTCGCCTCTCCTGGGACATAAACTGCGCTTATTCGAACTTTGTTTAGTAAAGCCCAAGACCAAAGTTCCAGGGCCTCGAGGCAAAGGACTTTTGATCTTGTGCCGCCTCTGTGGTTCACATAAGCTACAGCTGTTCTGTTGTCCGATTGGACCTTTATCGACACCCCTAGGGGACTGAAAGAAACTAGGCCTTGGAGAGCTAATCTTATTGCTCTGAACTCCAGCACATTTATGTGGAGAGACCTTTCTTGAACTGTCCAGGTACCTCTTATAGCATTCTGGTTGGAGAACGCTCTCCCCAACCCTGAATGGAGGCATCTGTGGTCAAAGTTAAATCGAAAGGTCCTTCTAAAAGGGGGCGGGGAAGGGGAATTCCTGAGTCCAAGATAGCGCTTAGCTCTTTTCTTACGTCTCTGGGCAGAACCAGTTTTGATTCCCATAGGCCACCCTGTCTTAATTGGTTTCCTAGAAACATCTGACTTCGCCTGCATAGTAAAGGGGACGTGTCGAAACCTGGTGTCAGGGCTATCAACCTCCCAATAATCTTTGCCAATTCTCTTAGGGACAAACTGCGTTTCGAGAGAATCGAAACTAAATGAGACAGAATTTTCTCCCATTTGTCGTGGGGAACCCCAAGGGACATGTCTGAGGTGTTCAGCATAAACCCCAGAAAAAGGATATTCTGAGTGGGAATCAGAACAGACTTCTGAAGGTTCACTATGAAACCCAGGTCTTGCAGAAGGGAAATTAGATAATCTCTTTGCTGAACAATAGTATCTACGTCTGGGTTTAGCAATAAAATGTCGTCCAAATAGTAAAGGCATAGAAACCCTTTTTCTCTGACATGAGCCATAATAGCCTTCATTATTCTGGAGAAGGTGTAAGGAGCATTGGACAGGCCAAACACCATTACATTCCAGTGATAAACTTGACCCTTCCAGCGGAACCTGACGAAACGTCTGTGTTTTCTGGCGATAGGAACTGAATGAAAGGCGTCTTTGAGGTCTAATTTTATGCAGTAAAAGTTTTTCTGCACAAGACCTGGAAGGTCTGATAAACCTTCCATCCTGAATCTTTTCTTTTTCAAGAAAGAATTTAAAGCCTTGACATTCATTACCGGTCTCCGGTATTGAATGATTGGCCAATAATGAGCACGGCCCTGCTGGTAGCTTTCAAAAGAGCCATTTTAGAAGCCAGTAAAGATGATGAAGAGAGGTTATGAACAGATCCCTCTCTTTCTGCCTTATCAAGCATAAGTAACAGAGGACCAGCAGCATCCGCAACTTTATACTGAATATTGCGCAATGTCTGATCCGTGGTATCCACGGATACATTGTTTCCAGTAATGGATAGCAGTGCTGGATCCACCTCCGGAGCCATTAGAGCCTGAATGTCCGGAATACCAATATGGTTCCTAAGGAGGAGGTCATCCTCTTTTACTAGCGGGGATCTGAAAGCTAGTTTAGCAAAATCCCTGACCTGCGAATCCTATTCGATTGCCCATCTTGTATGGAATAATTTAGACGGGAGCACTTTACCGAAAAGGCTCACTCTTGTCATCTGAGTATTACTCAGCTTTCCTCTTTCAGTGGAAGCTGCAGAGCAAACCAGCTCCTCAGACTCCCAGTCAATTTCAGGTGAAGCCTGTCTGGAAGCGGACCGACTTCGGGATGATGAATGAGCAAACGCTCTGGAGGAGGAGGACGTAGAGGGACTTGCAGCACTCCAACGAGACCTGTCCCTTTTTTGCTTTACATTTTTAGATATCTCAAACGAGGGGAACACCTTTTTTGTTTTAGTGGTTACTGTCCCTTTAATATGTCGCTTGCTCAAACGAGCTTGAGGAGAAGAAGGACCAAAATCTTTATCCTCAGAGGAGCATGAAGAGGATGAGGAAAGAAATCTTCTCTTCTTTTTATCAACTGGGAACATATCCTCCTCAGAAGAAGAAGAAGAGGATAGATCCCTGGCACGATAGGCTCTCTTATGAAGCTTATTAACATTGATGGGGCTGTCTCTGGGAGAAGCATCCACTCTATCTGTGGCAGACACAGAGATAGCGTCCTCCATCAACGTTGCCATTTTAAAAATCTGAGGTGATTAGGACTTCCGCGCTCTGCACGGCTGTCCTGATCACCTGATTGGCTGAAACACTCCTGCTGTGCACGTGCACAGCTTGAGCTTTGTTTCAGCTCTGGCAAATTCTGTCCGGGAGGCTGCTGCCTACCTACTAGCTTTGCTAGGTGGTTATGCCTCCCGGAGGGACAAAAGTGAAGTAATGGCCTCTTACAGAATAAGCTCTAATTGCAGCGTTGCTTGTGAAGATCAACTTGTTAGGTGAAGTAAAATTATATCTGTTGTACTCAGATTGTCCTCCTACACAGCATCCTCTGCTTTCTATTTTTATGTGCAGTGAGATCCTCTGACCAAGCAGCCCTCCTCATTCCTCATTCCTATTGCTCCACGTGTAGTCCCCACCACGACCGACTCAACATGTTTCAGAGAAAAATAGCACCTTCTTCTGGAGTCCAAAGAATCTATCAGTCCTATCTGTCTAACTATATAATTGCACTGGCTAATCTTTTATTACATATGCTTACATATGCTTATTAAACTACATTTATAATTTTTAGACTAAACTTAGAGGATATTGCACACTGTCCCACCTATGCCTCTTGTTTTGCACTGTTCCTGTTACCTACTAACAAGTACTGTAGTCTAAGACTAAAGTCACCCCATAGAGTGAATTATAACAAATCAATTATCTTTCTTGGACATCAGTTGGCACTGTTGCAAACTATTGTTTAAGAAAAAAATTATCTGTTTAGCATCAAACTATAATTAAAGTAGAACTAGCACTTTATAATGACATAGAGGATTGTGGAAGAGCTTTCAGAAACACCTGTATTTATGTTAGCTATTCTTTATTTCGTACTATATTTTATGAGATATTTAGCTTTATTTATTTGTCCATATATGCAAATGAGCTAGTACTTCCTGATAGGATGTAGCATTTGGAAGGGAGAGTAGAATGCTGGTCTCCGGCACACTAGGCTGTGCCAACCAGTACTGACTAAATTGCATAAGATGACAAATAAATAAAGCTAAATATCTCATAATCTATAGTTTTAAAGGGACAGTAATGTTTCACAAAAAACAGCAGCTCCAATTAATCTTCATAGTATTTGAGCCGTATACAGTGTTATTTCAATGCTGTCAGAGTTGTAGTTCAAGAGTAATTGAATGATAAAGTGTCCCCCTCCTGCCCCTTTTACCTAGTGTAAGCCACCTCCCCTCAGTTGTGGAATCTGGCCCACAAACCAGACAGCTCACAGCAAGGGACAATCTTCTTACTGTGAGAAAAATGAAATCCCTGCCCCACTGACAGGTTTTTTCCCTTATGTTAATTGAAGATTGCCTCTCTCTGCAATCCACTTGGACACCACCTTTCTTTTCTGAGGTGAGCAGTGTTACATCAGTAAAAGGGGGATACTTTATCATTCAATTACTCTTGAACTACAACTTTGACAGTACTGAAATAATACTCTTCATGGTCCAAATACTATGAAGATTAATTGGAACGGCTTTTATTATGAAACATTACTATCTCTTTAAATAAGGACTGGCTAAGAGGAATATACATAATTGTGAAAGTTATTTCAAATCACCAAAATCATAAAAAAAAAGTGTTAGTTCCACTACAAAGGGAAATTATAACTATAGAAATAAGCAGGTCTTCATTTGTTTACCTAGGTAGAGTTCTTTATAAAGCAGTCAATTATATCTAGACGCTATTATTATTTCTTGTTTATTTTTTCTCCTGATAGACAGTAGGCTTCAGTTTTGTCTATTAGTAGTCATTATTTTTCTTTACATTTTCTCCTGATAGAGAGTAGTCTTCAGCAATCTGACTGAGATATTCTATAGACAAAAACCCTACCTGTGGTTCTTAAAGGGGAACTCTCACCCCAAATAAAGTCTCCACCCAGCAATTACCCATCTAGCGATAAGCTTAACAATAATAGTATTAGCCAGCATAATCACTGCGTTACTGAGAAATCCTACTTGTACTGAGACTGACGGCCACGCAACAGTGCAGACATCTTTGCTTACAGACATCTGCTCAACTGCACTGTCAGTTCCGGTCTCCTCTAGGAGGCGTTGCATGGTACCTTTAGGTACCTGAAGGGACTGATGGTGCAGGCACACAGATTCTTCTAAAGTGCTGTTGCCTGGCCGTCAGTCTCAGCAGAAGTAGGATTTCTCAGTAATGCGGTAATTATGCTGGCTATTACTACTATTGTTAAGCTTATTGCTAGATGGGCAATTATTGAGGGAGACTTTATTTTGGGTGATAGTTCCCCTTTAAGAGTGATGTATCTTCACATAGTTAAATGAGACTATAAAGATATAGACAACAGCCTTACAATGCAAAATAAAGTATACAGGTGTACTGTATAACACATACCGTACATAGGTAAGTCCATCTGATAAACTAATTAAGGGCTGCTTATCAGGATAGAACGCCGTTAAAACTAAAGTAAATTAATTCATAAATCAGCTTGTAAAAATATAGCTAAGAGTATTTTTTTGTTTAACCCCTTAAGGACCAGCACACACGCAGGCATGGCCGGCACTTGAGGACCACAGGGCTTTTTTTTTTTTTTTTCTTCGCTTCCGGTTCAGGGCTTCCAGAGTGGCGTGCAGCTGCGCGGGGAGCCCTGAACTCCGTGACGTACCAGGACCGTCACTGGTCCTTAAGTGCCAGACCACCGTGACGGTCCTGGCACGTCAATGGTCCTTAAGGTGTTAAACTCCTACACGCCAGAGAGATCTTTAATGCATTACTTTGCAATGTGTTGGAAACGTCTATACCCTTCAAGGAGTTAAAAAAATGTATATATATATGATTTTTTTTTCTTAAGGAAATGAACCAAACAGTCTTGTCATTATTTGATGTAAAACGATTTCCTTTAAAACTAATAGAACATATTCATGTGTAGCAATAATAAATGAAGTCTATGCCTAAAGTACCATAGCTACTCAGACAGATAGTCACAGACGGTGCTTGCAAGCTCCTTTGACATATGAAATATGTAAGAGCTTTTTAATAATGCCAGTCTCAAGAGTCCCTTCAGTGGCTGAAACAGCAAGCAATCAGGTGCTATACTAAAGAAAGGCTATTATTGAGCTGCATTGTCAAATATTTTATATAACTCTGTACAGGTCTCAATGTACCTGCTGCAATTTCACTGGGGTCCTCATTTATGAAGGGAGAATAATAGCTCTTTTGTGCATTACCTTTGTTTTTACAATTACTTTGACAAGAAGAACAAAACACACTTTGCCAAATACACTAAGAAGTATCTAATCAAGGGGAGGGGAGACAATTTAATCATTAGCATATGAGGTTAATGTAATGCTGGTGATGTGTTAGGGAGGCAAGCAGGAGCAGAGACAATGTGCTCAGCTGTCAGCACCAAGAACACAGCAGCACTCCCATAACCATGTGAATGCCATAGGGATGTGCACCACATTGCACTGTAATGCTTTGCACACCTCTATGGAACACAAAGGGTTATAACATATAGAATTCCTTGCCCCATGTCACAGATCATACAAATACGCAGATAAATCTCTGATCAGCTGTTTGAAATCCACAGTGGTCTATCAGCTGATTCATTTAAACAGAAGACTTCACTAAATTCCATAAGGCAAATGGAATGGCAGCTACTGTCTCAGCTCTCCAGTAGAGATAGCAAACTGTCATTCTTGGCTCCTTAGAAGACTATGGGAAGATCCCATCTTTGCAGTCTCAGTTTGGTGATGTTGGGACAGTGCACTCCATCACCATAGCCAGTTATTGGAGCTTAGTGCATGTAGTGAATAACCATATTAACATAAAAAATACATCCATAGGAATATGACAATGGATCATTAAGCTGCATTTCAATATTTCACAATGTCCTCTACCTAGACCCTTATTGAACCTTAGTGCATCTCCTCCCAGTTTATTTAGCATTTTACATGTAAGTTTACTAGCTAATAGTTTACTCATTGGGTGCTGGAGATATCCCCAACTCATTTGAAGTATCCAGTGGAGTTTAAGGTCCCTATCTAACATCCAAAGGGTTAAGAACTTTTATGTCATAGGCTAAGGGCACTATGTTCAAAAAGTTGTTCAAATGAAAAAAATGCCAGTAAAGGGAGGATACTATTTTCAGAAGTAAATCTGTCAGTTTTGAACATGTGTCATATTGAAACCGGAGGAAAGATAGGAGGTAGTAGGGTACTGACTTTTTTTTTTCTCCTAATACCTTTAAATTGTCTTCAAGCTTATACCATTTTATTTTGCTGGAATAAATTATGGAAATCAGACAAAAAAATTACGAATAGAAGATTAATAAAAAAAAAAAAAAAAAAAAAACAAGATAACAGTGGATTAAACCACATAATTTAAGTACAACCGCACTCATTCAGGGAACAGCGATCAAATATATGTTTAAGATCAATCTTTATTATAAGGAAATATTTTTAAAAAATGACGTCACCTGCAGCATGTAGTCTTTTCTTCTGTTTTCTGTGTTCTTGGGATAAGTTGATTAGCCCTCTCCTTATATGGAAATTTAAAATTGTATATACACAAATTCTAATGTACTTGTTTAAGTTTGCTAGGTGTCGCAATAAGGAACATCACATCTACAATTAATAAATAATTTTTGGTACCCTGTACTCTTTGAGCTTAACCTTGAAGTGGGCATATATTATGCATTAAAATCAAGGAGGATCTGTGGGGGAATGACTGATACTGAAATATGCTGATATGATCCGTCCCTGTTGTGAAAGGTAGTTATTTTTTTATTATTATTTAAAGCAATGGAATGGCGGGCCATTAGTGTACCGATGTTTGTGTGCATTTTGCTATAATAAAAATTGATTTTATTCAAATATTGAATCTTCATTCCCTAAATGAGTGTGGTTGCTGAGCCTGGGGACCAGCATCAGGAGAGGGAAGGTGAACCGTGGTGAGTTTAAATTTCATCCTTATTAAATGTGTAGAGTTATATTATACACATAAAACAGTACCGCTGATCCATTATATATCTGAGAGAGGATTAAAAAAATGCCCACTTTTAAGATTAATTTTTTCCCCTTTCATGGAGATAGCAGACTAAATGCATGAAATGACATTATTAAGCTTGAGAATGGATAGACCATGGAATACATTTTCCTGACTAATTACCAACACTTTCTGCTATTGCAAGTTTTTGATAATCTCACTCTAAGGGTTTTTTCTGTGCCAATCAACAATAGGTGGGGCTGGAGTCACAGTCATGTGATGATTGAGGCTATGGCCATGGGTGAGGTTAAATACGCTTAAGGAGCTCTTGTCCAGGTTTGCCTTAGATCTGAATCCAACCTTTATTTCACAAATGACAAAAGTTGCAATGGCAGTCACTTCTGGTGTGCATTTGTTCCGATTCAGCCTTGCAACACATTGCTTTTTGATAATATTCTAAGCTTGTACACAGCACACCCACATAAAAATGTTGAATAACAACTAAAACACAGCTCTTTATATAGAGGTCTATCAAAGGAGAGACACACACACAGAAGTATAGTGGTCATAGACACAATAATCAGATTTCCTTTACATAGCATGACATTGTCCTGCTTCTAAATAAAATCTCATTCTTAACCACTGCAGAGCCTTAGTCTCGCTCTGTTATCTTGAGAATGAACCCAGCAGTAATTTATTTCCTTCTGTGCTGCTTCTCATTTTGGACTCACCTCTGAACACTGGTTGGCTAAAATTCTCAGATGCTGGGAGTTGTAGTTTGCACATGCAGTAACCTTTGGTGGAAACACTGGTTGCTACAGTTTTTAAAAGTTAAAATGTTTACTTAAAAAAGGTACAAAATGGGGGTCGTAGCCTGGAAGAGCTATAAGATGGCTGCATATTAACCTTGCTCTGCTACAGTGGGACATATAAAACCTCCTAACCTGCTGATTTACATAAATTTCAGACTCCTTCCCTTGGGAAGTCTGCTTGGTGGGCCACCAGGCCCTTCTTTCCGCAGCACAGAATACTTTTCAGCAGATAGTGTACTTATTCCAAAGCCACCAACGCGCTACAGACCCCTCAGATGGGATCTAAAATGGCATCCTCAATGAGACATAAAGACTTCGCTTCCGCAGACACATCTAAATTAGCCACAAAGATGATATTTGTTCACTGTCTACGAAGGCTGATATGGAGGAGCTTTTACTTAAAATAAGGGATTCTCTCAAGGCCGACATCACTACCCTGCAGAAGGATGTCATGCAAATAGGGTCTTGTGTGAAAGGTCTGGAAGACATGCAGTAGCAATTGGTGAAGGATCAAGATACAGTCTTCCAGCAACTGGCTGCATATCTGCAGGCTCCATACGTTTGCTGAAAAGGATGAGATTATCTACCATGCCTGCCAGCTGAAATACCAAGGTATAGAACTTCAACTTTATAATGACCTTTCAGCCTTCACCTTACAGTTATGGAGGATTTTCAAGCCATTTACAGATGTTCTCATGGACAATCACATCCCTTATAAATGGGGATTCCCGTTTGCTCTCATCGTCATTCATGATAGCAAGACCCACACATTGCACACTGTCAAAGAGATCCCCCATATGAACGAGTTGTTGGGTTTTGCCACCCTTTATTTACACAAAAAAAAAGAGGTGGGTGTGGGGATATTTCAATGCTTATATCTCTCAAACCGTAGTGGTTTGAGAGATAGGGTTTGCGCCATTAAGCTTATTTTTTCCTCCTCTACAAAACTATAACACGTTTTTATGGGACATTACTGTCCCTTTAAGGGATCTTCACCTGTTTGATTCCTGGATGTTAATGCACCACTCCACATGGGACTATTCCTTTTATTCATCACCTCTTGCTTGTATACGAGGTTGAATTATTTGTTTGTTAATCAGTCCTATGTTGCTGCTATTACTGATGCTTCAATTGACCAAAATACTTAGTTCGACCACAACCCTATTTCCATGACGCTGGCTCTACCCTCCTTCTTGGCCTGTTCACCAGTGTGGAGGTTAGACCCTTCTCTCCTCAATCGCCCTGAGGTCGTTGAACAGGTTCGCAAGGTGATAGAGTCTTTTCTCTCCACCAATGACAATGGTGACAGTCGTTTTAAATGTATGGTTGACCCTGAAATGTGTACTTAGGGGTGAATTGATAAAAATAGAGGAGATACTGAGTTCCATTGCCAGTTTGAAAGCTTCCCATAAATGAAGGGAAGCTGATGCCTCCCTTCATGAACTCACCAATCTCTGTGTCTGAGCTAAAGAACTTCTGTTTTCGAAGGTGATAGAGCTTATTTATAATCTAAGAGTAGGTTTTAGGAACATGGCAATAAGAGTGGTAGACTCATGGCTCAGCAATTGTAATCGGCGGATTCTACCACTATTGTACAACAACTTAGAGCCACACAGGGTAACTTCATAACAGACCCACCCCCTATGGTTAAGGAGTTTAGTGATTATTACCATTCCCTGTATATCTTGCCACCCCCACCTGCAAGAACTGATATCCTCCCTGACAGCATAAATTTCACAATCCCAGACTCCCAAACTGACTGCATATCAGTCCACCTCTTTAGAAAGAGACATCTCTGCTGAAGAGATTGAACAGGCTATTGAGCATATGTCTGCTGATATGGCTCTTGTCCCTGATGAGTTTTGGATGACCTTTTATAAGCAATTTTACCCTTGCTTTTGGTCCCTTTTTCATAAGGCTCTTAACGAAATTCCAGACTGGGTGAACCATTACCCTGTCCTGTCTGAGGTGCATATCACTGTCCTCCCCAAGGAGGGCAGGGATCCCATGCAGTGTTCCAACTATAGGCCAATATCTCTGTTAAATTCAGATCTTAAAATGTATGCAAAGGTTTTGGCCAATCATTTGATGGATTTCCTGCCCTCCTTGATGTATAGAGATCAGACAGGATTTGTGCCAGGTAGGGAAGTGAGAGATAACACCATCAAGACCATGAACCTGTTATAACAGGTTCAACAGGGTAGACTGGATTTTTTTCAAACAGACATTAAAACACTATGGTTTAGGCCCGATGTTCTTGTCCTATGTTACGGCCCTTTATAAATCAACACATGCTAGAGTTAAGGTCAACAATGTTCTATCGCCTAGGTACAATAATAGCAATGGGACCAGGCAGGGGTGCCCTCTTCCCCCTTGATCTTTGTACTTCTCATGGACATTCTGGCGAACTCCATTAGACAGAATGGGGATATCTCAGGTCTCATGGTTGGCTCTAGCGAACATAAGCTAGCGCTTTTTGCGGATTACCTATTGTTAATTGTCACTATCCTTAAAAAGTTCATGTCTGCAATAACTCATGAACTTCATCGATTTAGTGAGTTCTCTAACTTTAATCTGAACTTCTCTAAATCAGAAGTTCTGAATATTAATCTAACACCTTCCCTCGCAAACAGTTTGAGATTGAATTCAAATGGTCTACTTCTTCCATCAAATATTTAGGTGTTAAAATTACCTCCTCTCTAACCCTACTATTCTGGGAGAACTTCCTAGCCTTATTGGGAACTCTCAAGCCTGACCTCAGGAAATGGAGTACTCTCCATTAATCCTGGGTTGGAAGAATTAATTTACTTACCCCTTTGAGTGCCATAGGGGTACACAACGCATTGCTCTGCAATGCATTGTGTACCCCTCTGGCACTCAAAGGGGTAAAATGGTCATAATGCCATGGAAAATATGTCTTTTCCAGTCTCTCCTCCTTAGATTGCCCCTACAATTTTAAAATCCTTACATCATATTCTACATGATTTTATTTGGATTGGGAAACCATCTAGACTTAAGTTGGTGTTGTTGGCGAGAAAACAGGCAGAAGGCGGGCTGGGGGTTCCCAATACCTGTACATATTATCATGCTATTTAAATCTCCACCGTCCTGTATTGGTTCCACTCCGCACATGATAAAGCATGGGGGGACCTCCAGCAACATATGCTAGGAGATATACCGCTTTATATGTTGCCATGTATGGATGCCTCTTCCATCCCTCCTGTGTGATGGAAGCACTCCTTTCTCCTTTCTCCTCTGCCGAGTTGTGGAAAGCTGCTTGTGCCTGCATAGCTCTCAAGCAGGGTCTCCCCTCTAGTGTCTTTGATTTCCAATTCAGCATTCCCACCAGGCCTCCGTTCAGAGATATTCTGTTTATGTGTCAGTTAACAGCTAGGAATAAGCTATGATCTTTTGATGAGCTACAGGGGGATTTGAAGCTTCCCTCCTCTGAATTTTGGAGATAAAGACAAATTCATGATTTCATTACAAGACACTCAGGGAGGGATGACCTGTTGAGGGTGTTTACCCCTTTTGAGGGGTATCTCTTTTATTTACAATTTGTTACTTAATGCTATGTCTGACCCACTGTTAGATATTGGCTTAATGGGAGGGGGAGCTATGGTCCTCTATACCTGAAGAACATTGGGCCTCTGTAGTAACAAGGATGATGTGCTCCTCCATTAACGTGTTGGCATTTGAGACCAACTATAAATTACATATCTATTGGCACTGAACGCCGCAATCTTTGTATCACCTTTTCCCTACTGTTGACCCATGTTGTTGGAGATGTAACCCAGAGATGGGCTCTGTATCTCACATATGGTGGGAATGTCCACGAATTTCCACATTTTGGTCCTCCATACTGGAAGAGATGGAATTGATTCTAGGCATCCTGTTAGTACGGACACCACAATTAATTCTTCAAAACCATCCCCAACCTAACTTAAATCCAGCTACTGCAATCTCAGCTGTATATGTTCATCTTTTAAATGCTGCTAAAATGTGGTCTAGATGGCACTCTGACTCTCTCTCTCACTGTGAGGACTTCTGATGTACTGGCATTGGAAAATTGTGTTTTGTGCTCTGCAGGCACTAGACACTGCTTTCGGGAGGACTGGTCTCCTTAGATAACCAATTGTAATTCAGTCTAAGTGTCTGTACAAAATGATGAGCTGCATTAGCATTTGTAACTTTCTGTTTCTGCACTCTGAGCTTTAATGGATGTAACCCCCCCATCCCCTCTCCAAACCTTTCTTCCTTTTGTACCCCTTTCCCTTCACTTTTATTTGTAATACCATTTTTCTTTTTCATTGAAGCTTTTTAAAATGATAAAAAAAGGTACAAAATGGTCATGTTGATTTATAAGGTACCAAAGCAAAAAATAATATAGTTGGACGGAACATTTTTAATTACCAATTTTCAAACTGTCTTATTTAATAAGGACCTAGCTTTAACACTTTTGCATATATTTCTATCTAATCCTTGGCCAGGAATGTAATTCAGAGTGAATGGGAGAGTTATATACCATATTAAGGATTGGTGTGAAGTTGTTGAAATTTTCATGAATATTCCTCCACTGTGAAAATTTCCAAAGAAGTGGGGAATATGAAAAAGTGCCAACTTCTGGCCCTGCTGCAGGTCTACAATATCAGTTCTGTTTGTCTCATAAACAGATCGTAGAACAGACTGACAACACATGCAGTTAGCTCTCCCCTCTTGTACTTGGTGAAAACTAGAGTGACTTCGGGGAATCTATTAAAGGAGAAAATCACAATACCTATGCATTTCAGTGGGAGTAACAATGTGTGCAAACTTGGTCCTTCCAAGCAAATTCTGAAGTGCATTTTTCCATATTTAAACTTTGCAAAGGGAAGCCTCATTCTTCATTATCTAGGTCTGGCATGAATGTGTAATTTATGAGGAAAAGGGAGTTATTTATTTACTGTATATTATTACCATTCAGTGGTTGGGGTTTTCATTTATTTATCTTTGTATTGGTTTATATTATTGAATAAAATAATCTTTAACTTCCATTCAGGCATTTAAATGTGAGAATTCAGCCTAATGGGGAATTAGTAAATAAGCACCTATATACCTTTCTTAGACCTGCAGTGCCTGACTCTATGAAGGCATGCATACTTAGGCGCAAGTGCACTTCTACAACAGTGAAATGCTAAAAAAAGGACTGGATTCCATTGCAGGTGATGACTTTATCACCGTTTTTAACTATAAACGTTCCCATATTCCCATAGGTGTCAACAAGAATCGTTGAGATAAAACTGCTGATAAAATGTATGAAATGCAATGGAATCCAGGTCTGAATGTCTTATTTATTAATGCACCTGCATTTTATTCATGCTACCTTTTCCATCAGGATCTTTCCCGTACAACTGAGTACTACAGAGCCAAAGTCTTAGCATCTCAGCCAAACAGAAATAGAATCCCAGTATCTTAAACAGAGACAGAGTCCTGCATCCGAGCCAGACAGAGATTCCCAACATCTGAGCCAGATAAACACAAACAACTTGACCTTGTGTCAGACAAAGTTGCAGATTCTGAGCAAGACATATGTTCAAACTCTTGAATGAGAGAAACAGAGCCCTGGAGTGACGGCTCAATTCAATTACAGCTGCTAAATAATTTGTTAGGCAAAAATGAGTTCTGACCGGTACACACTTTGTTGTACCATCAGAATTCAATTGCTTACCAAACACAAATGCTTCTGCGCTCACCAATAGCTTGTTCTTCAATTATAATATATAATACAGCAAAGGAGATCAAACTGTATGCATAACATAAAACATCAAGCATATATTTTATAAAGGGCAATAAATCCTTCTTTTATATATAACAGTCCCTCTATTTTTGGAAAAAAGAACCTTCTCACTGAGGGAAACTTGAAATCTTCTGAATACTTAGAGTCCCAACATGCAGCTTGTAATTTATGCTTGACCAATTTGCTTGTAAAATTGCTTGACCAACATGCAGCAAAACGAACGTTGGTTGCCAAAACTTGTTTTGCAGCCTAACACTTGTTGCAGCTTTTTGCTCCCACAACTCATACTAATTAGTGAGAATAATGTGAAAGCCAAAGGAAACTAGCCAACTCTAGATGTTTGACACAGTGTCAAACATTGGCCATGAGCTAGTAACACAGTCACAATCCACCCACCCTCCTAAATACTAATCCTAAAAGTAGCCCACTGGCCCTACACTACACCTAACTACCACTAAGCTTAAATAAAATCCTAGCACTAAGCTATAAGTCCATTTCCTTGCTTAACCTAGATACCAATCTTTATGCTAAGGTGTTGTCCAGCAAACTGTCTCCTCTGCTCCCAGCTCTCATTAACCCCGACCAGGTGGGTTTTGTTCAGGGTTGTGAGGAAAAGGATAACACTATGAAACTAATTCAGTTGATAGACTTTACCCATTCACAAGCCAACCCCTTACTTCATCTGACTGTCGATGCTGAAAAGGCATTCAACAGGGTGTCATGGAACTTTATAGATAGGGTGCTTTCCCACATTGGCCTGGGGTCTCACTTCTTGAGATATTTTAAATCATTATACACCTGCCTTTCTGCTTGTGTCAAAGTGAATGGTATGCTTTCTCGCTCTTTGCCTCTTAAAAACGGCACTTGACAGGGCTGCCACCTATCTCCGCTCATTTTTGTTTTAATTCTAGAGGTGCTCGTCAACACGATTCGCAACAACCCAAATGTCATGGGTAGTCATACTGGTACACTGGAACATAAACTATCTTTATTCATGGATAATCTTATCCTTTCTCTTTCTCTCATCCTGCCACTTCCCTGCCCACAGTCACTGAAGAACTGTCCTGGTTTAACATGGCTTCCAAACCCAATCATCCTAAATCAGAGATTATGAACGTCACGATTCCTCCCTTCCAATGGCTTCCAATCTCCCGAACCACCACCATTCGGGTTTCCTCAGGGAGACTGAAATACTTGGGAATCCTTGTATCTTCTAAACCAATTTTTCTCTTTATTCCCTCAATTATTTACCTCTCCTTACCTCTCTCTCTCAGCAGATTTTAAGAAATGGTCCAAATTATAAGTTTCATGGATAGGCAGGATCAAATTAGTGAGGATGGTGGTTGTGCCCAAACTTCTATACCTATTCCATACAATCCCAGTTCGGCTCCCAACTTCCTTTCTCAAATCCTTGCAATGTGCTATTAATAGTTTTGTTTGGTGTTCCAGGACTGCAAGGATGAAAGCAGCTGCACTTGCACGTAGCAGGGTCTCGGGAGGCCTAGCGCTCCCCCTGATAGGTATTTACTATTCGGCTGCACAGCTACTCGGCCAATGGCTCCATCCTGATGATAGCAAGCTAAGGCTACAAGTCATGACCTCCCCAGTGCCCCTGTCCTGCTTGCCCTGGTATCCCCGCCCTCTTCATCTGCCTCTCTCTGTACCGAACATACTTCAACAAGCCTTGGATCTGTTGCTCCGATGCTTTCTCTTGTGGTCTTCTTGCCTTTGCCCCTCCCGTCCCTTGTCCATAACCTGGATTTTCCCCCTGGAAATACCCAAGAGGCCTTTAGGTGCTGGCACTCTCATGGTTTGTTTCTGGTCTTGCACCTGTTACACCAAGGCGTTCTCTGGCCCTTTACGGCCCTGCAGGAACTCTTGAAATTGCCTTCTAGGGAGATCCAGAGTTATAGATAGATTAACAACTACTTCTCCTCCCCTCAGACTCAGGCATCCTGTCTCCGCACCCTTACCCCTTTTGCTCACTCAAACGTCGGTCCACCTCCCTTTGCCCTTCTTGCTCACTTCATTCCCAGAATTGAAGACTGGAGACCCCCCTCCACCATTCCTCTCCCCCCCTTGCCTTCCTTTTTACCCATACCCTCTGGTGCAGCTTTTCCTTCCCTAATACCAACTTGTTATCAATGCTCTGCTGTAAATGTAACTCTTTTACTGAGACAGTGATTATCAATATGTACTGGTTAGATTTAGAGATTTATTGTTCACCAATCATTCCTTGTATGTCACTGTATGCATAGTAACATTTCCATTTGTTTCTGTTATTGGCTGGGATGTGGGGGTTACACAGGGCAATAACTACACCTCCCAGCCAATCAGCCTCTAGCTGGAGACATCATGAATGAGCATTTTGTCATCCCTCCAGCTAGCCAATCATTGAATAGCTAGAGGGATGATGAAACTTGCATTTGTGAACACTCCTGCTAGAATCTGATTGGCTGGGAGTTGTGGCTACTGCAGAGCATGTTCTGTGCCCTGTGTAACCCCCACATCCCAGTCAGTGGCAGTGTGGAACCCATTTAAACAGGGATTGACCATATAAAAAGCCAATCTATGTTCATATTTCCCTCACTCTGGATTGAGCAATGACCCAATCAGGAATTATAATGGGGGTATTTCTTTGTTTTCTTTCTAATGGTGGTGGTATTGTCGATAGAGATTGAGATTGATGGAGATTTTTTAGAATTAAAGAAGAACGAAAGAAGAAGAAAGAAGACAAAGACAAATTAAAGTAGGAGTAAAGAAGAAGACAAAGGAAGAGCAATCTGGAAAAGACGCCGCTGGACATCTAAATTCAAGGTAAGTGCTACAGTAGTGGGAAGTGGGAACATGCAATAGAATAGTCTTAAGGAAAATTGATCCTTTGACTGCCAGAGGGGTATACAGAGCTTTTCCATGCGTTCCATACCCCTCTGGTACTCTAATGGTTATTTATTGTTTGGTTTCACTTATGTTTTTGGTAGCTTGGATGCATTGATATGGAGCTTAAGGCCCCTTATCAGTGGATCCGTGGGTCGCTAGTGTAGGGCTTCCTAGTTGAGCATGTGTGTGTGTATACTGTTTTTACTACTTTTCAATTACACATCGGTGGTTTTTAACACACGTTAGGTTTGTTAGGTGCCAAATTACCAGAAAAAGAGAGTCCTTGAACGTTTGTTATTAGCAACCGCATGTAACTGAATAGCAAATGGAAGTGCTTATTCATTCTTTTCAATGGGTGCTAATTTAGCTCCTGTTGTGCTTTTTTTTAACTGTCAGTAGTTTGTCACAGCACAGATAATAGAACCCCAAACTGTGACTTAAAACTACTGACATTACTTTGGTTGCCCTAACGGTGATAATTGAATAGAGCCGCATATCCCCAGGAAGAATAATGAAGCTTTATTTTTATTTTGCTTTTTATTCAATACACTTAAATTCTCACCATGTGTTTTTACGAGGAAAATAGTAAGGATAATAAGTTAAATTTGACCTTTTTTCTTTCATTTTTTTCATTTCTATCTATGCCATTTTCCAGCTGATCTATTAAAAAAAACATTTGATTAACACATAAAAACTGCCACATGCTGGAGAATAACTATATTGCTTTAAATGATGTAATGAAATCTATGGAGGACATAAAAATACATAAAAAAGAATTAAAACCTCCTAATAATAATCCCCAACTTACATTATTGTTTTCAGAAAATACTAATGTCCCTTAGTAATTTTAACCTTTGTTCAAGAGGTAACATCATCAACCAGTCCTGGATTTCATGTAAATGGAGGTGGATATAACAATTGCTGTCAGTTCTTAACTGAAGCAGACAGAGTGCATACCCCTACTTAAAGGGACAGGAATGTCCCATAAAAACGTATTATAGTTTTGTAGAGGACAAAAAATAAGCTTAATGATGCAAACTCTATCTCTCAAACCGGTATGGTTTGAGAGATATGAGCATTGAAAATTCCCCCCTCCCTCCCCTTCTCCTGACATCAGCATCCAGCTGACAGCAGGAGATCCCAGTCTGGGGATTAGCCTGCAGCTCTGCAGCAGAGCCGAAATCGCATTATTGCAAAAGAATTACTTCATTGGAAAGGTCTATAAAGTGTGCTTGGTTTGCAAGCACACATTGTAGACCTTTCCAATGAAGTAATTATTTTGCAGTAACATGATTTCGGCTCTGCTGCAGAGCCTCCTTGTGTCCTTGGCCGACACGGATCTCCTGGTGTCAGCTTTACAGCTGACATCAGGAGAAGGGGAGGGAAGGGGGAACTTTCAATGCTTATATCTCTCAAACCATAGAGGTTTGAGAGATAACGTTTGCTCCATTAAGTTTATTTTTTTGTCCTCTACAAAACTGTAACACGTTTTTTTGGGACATTACTAAGACTTTAACCCTTTAAGGACCAAAAGGTTGTACAATGCATTATAAAGTAATGCATTTTGATCCTTAAGTGCTTGAAGAGTTTGTATGCTGCTGTTGGCCCTGCTATGACATACAGGACTGACTGAAGTTATTATCTATTGAACAAATGCACAAGAGCAAAATTCATAGGGGCAATTAGGAATGTCTGCCCACTGAAAGGAAAGTGGGAACTAAATAGTATGAGGTGCTAGTTCTTCTTTAATCAAGGCAGGTTAATTTTTTGACATAGCAGAGGATTTTCCTGTTTTCATTTAAATTAAGGACAGCTAAGATGCTGTCATTACTAGGAAGTAATTGACATCAAGGGTCAGCACACTGTTTACTGGTTAATTGAGATCACACTGGTTTCACAATGCTACAATACCAACAAATTCGCAAAGCTAATCAAACGCAGAGACAATATCTAGTAAACAATATATAGGAATGTGCTTTGTAGTGGACATTACTGATTACTGAATGGAATATTTATTCTCAGGTATACATTGTTTCTCTCTGAAGAAGGGAAAGAGCATATTTTTTATCAAGTAACAATATATAATACATATGTTGTATAACATTCAGCTATCTCTGATATTTAAAAAAAAGTCTATGTACATATCTGCATCTTAGCACTCTTGACCGACAAATAATATATGTATAAGAAGAACTATTTCTTCAGCATTTGCTTATATACATGAAAATTATCTTATGTATACTTGCAGTTGAGTCACAACCCTTTATATGGCAAGCCTTTGATGAACCTAAGATTCATCTACATGTTTAGAAAGGAAGATAAATGGGAGGCATGGATTCCCATTAGGCAGAGTAGGCCTAGAACTCCAAGTTATGAAGGAAGCTTCAGCATTGCTGTTCACACTCAGATTTTCAGTTGTGGGTGTGGTCAGACTAATCCCAATGCCTCTAGTTTATGGTGGTCATTCTATATATGAATATACCTACCCTTTTACTGGATATTATTTAGCCTCTTGGAAGAAAGCGAAGTCTCCAACTTGTAAAGCAATACATTTACATTTATAACTTTTTTTGTGCTTGTATGAAGAGTATTTTCTATGACAGAAAAAAACACTGGGTGGATCTAGGGGTGGACTTATGTCAGCAGTGAGGGTGTGGCTTTATGTTTTCAGTGTATATACAAGATATTATATGAAAACGTATATTTTACATGTACAGATATATATATATATATGCCAAAACAATCAATAGGTTGTTTGAATTTAACCCCTTGATGCCCGATAACTTACATGTACGTCCTCGGGTGGATGTCCCTTAAGGACAGAGGATGTACATGTACGTCCTCCATTTCCGGGTCCCCACGCGGCTGCACACCGTTATGGGACTCTGGAATCATTTAAAAAATACACTACAAGCGTTAAGTGCTGACCGCATGTTCACATGGCCGGTCACTAAGGGGTTAAGGCATGGGATGTTGTATGTATTGTTTGTCCCCATTGTTAGGGAAGCACATTTGCTTGCACTCTTCATTGCCTACTGTATCTTTAGTTGAGTGCAGTCTTCTAATAAGGAAAAGAAAGGGCAAAGGGAAATTACTTGCAGAAAAGCAGCACATGTATTATCATATATTTTACGTTTTATCAAGGAAAATGTTACTTATATATCTGTGAATGTTTCCATAGGCAGCAGAACGGTGTGCTTCACAAGTGCCAAGAAGCAACCAACTTAATGACTCCCTAGAAGCAAATGTTCCCACTAAGCCAACTGTTAAACTATAGTTTCCATTGTCAGCCAAATAAGGATGAACAGAGCTATAGTATATCAAAAGCTGGGATCTGATGATTGTCCACACCTGCCCTAACATGTTATTTGACAGTTTATAATATAATGGACCATTTTAAAATGTATATGTTGATGCCAAGACATTATGTAAGACACTACAAAATTACACGTGCAGTAAACAGAGTAAGAAACTGATGACATATTGAGTTTGCTTGTCCGTCATCTCAGCCAAAAAGATATTCTGCAGCATTGTAATCTTGCATTATAATGTTTTATGTGCAAACAATTTATATTTTAGCATTAGTTTTTCCTTTAAATAAACCAGAGGCTAAATAACACCTTTTTGGTTTGGGGAGGAGGGGGGTTAATCAAACATCCTTCTCTACCACAAACATTATCTTATCCCCACTGCTGGAAGTCACTTTAATCAACAATTATTATAGCGTAAACTGTCACCAGATGATGGTGTTGTTACTATTACATTCTATGGAGAACTATAGTTGGTTGCTCGGCTCCACCACAAATGCAATTAGACATCAGGTGAACTATCTGGACACCAGGTGGCAGTGTTTCAGACAGTTTAAAATATACAAAAACAACAGTTTGAACTTTAATATGTTTTGAACAAAGCTGCTTCAGTTGTGGAATATTTTACAATAATTTTACTCAGCAAGAACAGCAATACAATATATGTTTTTTCATAATTAGTTTACTTCTCCTTTAACGATTTGAAGAAAACCAGCTGTAGTTACCTATGTTGAATCTTTATGCATGATAGGATGTCTCTGAACCAGGGAAACTGATGTAGAAGTTGAGTGGTCTTCTGGCCAAAATCCAGATGATGTTCTGGGTTCTACTGGTACAGTATAACTGGCTCATTACTAAGCAATACATTTAAATAAGAGCAGATTGAACTATAATAACTCTTCAATTAAGAATCCTTGTTTTACTGAGCATGAGGAGTCCTAAAATGTATGTTATGTTTTTTTTAAATAAAAAAACTTTAAAGGATAAGTAATAGCTTAAAATAATAAGAAGTAATATTGTAGATAAGGAAAATAGAAATCCATTGGTGCAAGTCCTATCTCTGAAACCTTTATGATTTCAGAGATAGAACATTTTAAAGTTTTCCTCTCCCTCCCCTTTGCCTGACGTCAGCATCTAGCTGACATCAGGAGATCCTGGTCTGGGGAACGTCAGGTGGCTCTTCAGCAGAGATAACAAAATCTAAAAAGAACTACCATTGCAACGATCTACAAAGTGTGCTTGCAAGCCAGGCACACTTTGTAGACGATTCCAGTTAATTAGTTCTTTTTAGATTTCGATATCACGGCTCTGCTGAAGAGCCACCTGACGTTCCCTGGACCAGGATCTCCTGGTGTCAGCTTTACAGCTGACAGCAGGGAGAGGGGAACTTTAAAAAATTCTATCTCTCAAACCATAAAGGTTTGAGAGATAGGACTTGCACCGATGGATTTCTTTTTTCCTTAGCTACAATGCTACTTGTTATTATTTTAAGACATTGCTATCCCTTTAATGATGATTCAGTTTACATGTCATCTATTCAAGAATATGTCATTATAGCAGACACTTTGCTGAGTCATACATTTGATGTGGGCTGGTTCCTAGTAGTCCTACTCTTCCTGTAGCAATTGACTGCATTATGCCCACTCTATGTCTGTAGTAGACTGATGGTGAAATCAACAATCTCATATTTGTTAGTCTCGAGAAGCGAGTAGAAACAGAAAGATAATAACTAATAAAAGCAGCTTTAAGGAAATATAATTGCGAAAACCTTCTTTTGAGCACATCCATTCCGTCCAATCCTATCTGACTCCTTTGTTTTCCTTGGAGAGCTTTTAAAATTGGAATGATAGCATAGCCTATTACTATCTTTTTTTCTCCTTATTTCAAAACCTTTAAATGAAAAAAGAGAAAAAGGAATGATAATGAGGAAAATGCCACGAACAGACTTGAACAGCTCTAATTTCCTTCCTAACAATATAAGTAAAAATGTTATTATTGTTATTCCCCAAACCAATTTTCCACATAGTTCACCATTCATTTGAGAATATTAGATTTTTTGCCTTTTATACTCTGACATGAGTGTCCTATAAATGATTTGTACATATTGTAATAAAAGGTCTTTACAAAGTACAACACTGAAAGTCATTCAAACTTTTTAAAAGTTCTTCACAGTTATGGTTTAACCCTTTGGGTGTAAGAGACATATCAAAAGTATTGCATCATGAGCACCCAAGGGATTAAAATAAGATATTGTTTTAGTGAAACTTGAAAATTATGAGCTAACTGCAAACTGAATTGGAACCTTAATGTTCAGATTAGTGCCCCTAGGCAAGAAATCAAGGTCCACTCATGGTCACACACCCACTCCTTCCATGACAACAAAATCTATTTATACATAGCCACTTCAGGGATATATATATATATATATATATATATATATATATATACACGGGCCTAAGAACATAAAGAAAGTGAAAATAATTGTATTTACAGAAATCCCTCTGTATGGGGGAAAAAAAGTAATTTATCCTAAAATATGTCTATTTAAATGGTTATGTGACTGCAGGTATACTACCGCAGAACTACACGGCAGGTGTACTATCGCAGAACTACACCTCCCAGCATTTTGTGCATTCGGGCAGCATCTGCTGCACATGACTGCATTGGACAAACATATATCTGGCCTGCATTCGGGCAGTCGCTATTGCACATGACTGCATCGGACAAACATACATCTGGCCTTTTAAATTATTGGATAAGTAGGCCAGTAATGACTGGCGGTGTAATCAAATAACCGCTGGAAAACAGCATCCCTTTTTTTGCTGTTAGGCTACAACTCCCATCATCCTCCACCAGAGAAGGAGTAATGGGAGTTGTAGTATAACTGTTGCAGAGCTTCAAATTGCAGATTCCTAGCCCATAAAGTACTAAAGACAGATAACACATTAATTTTATTGGTTATAGTCAGACGACTACAAATAAATGAGATCAGCTTCTAGCTGAGCTTGTAGACGAAAGTGCAAAATACTTTTATGTCAGATGCACCTTTATTTCAAGCACGATCCAACAGACAGAGATCAAGTCAGACAGATGGTAGATATACAAAGTAAAGGGATCAGTCAACAAGACTGTCAAAAAAGCCAAGAATTGTGCACTTTTCTGTATGTTTCTTTCCATGGAGGAGTAGTTCCCCTTCTACAGTGGCCTGTGTCTCTGTGCTGCATCTATCATCAGAAGTCTTTCCTCTAACAGCATCTTCAACCACACACCGCTACATTTAAATACCTCCTCCTTGTAACAGATCTGGCCCTTTTGCATGCCGGGGTTGTAGTCTTCACAGCGTCATTGCTCACCGGAAGCATTCAACTCTATCCAATAATATAAAAGGCCAGCTCCCAGCATTCTGTGCATTCAGGTAGTGTCTACTGCGCATGACTGCATCAGACAAATACATCTGGCCTTTTATATTATTGGATGTACTCAGCATGGTAATCCTGGGATGCAGCAAGAGACAGCACACATCTGTATTCAATCAGTGAAAACCCTTTATTGTAGCATCATAAAAAGCCAAACATTTTCCTTCCTATAATGGACCTTCCTCAGGGAAAATGGTTCAAATGGGATGACATCTCAGTATTTAAAGATAACAGAGGGGTGAACTCACCTATCCAGGTCTACACCACCACTGGACCGCAAGAACTCAGCGTTCTCTGCACTTAGAGAGGTTCGTGATGTCACCAAAAGCCATGTGGCTACCCGAGATACAAAACAAAGCAGCGCTGCTGGCTGAACGCAGCCGTTGTAGAAATATGCTTAGGAAGGATTGCTAATCAGCCAAAGGAGCACAGACTAGTATCATATACTGCAGCAATATAGATAAACAATGATAACAGTTGAAGTTTAAAGATGGCATTTCAGTAGTTAATGGAGATAACACATTATCTGTAACATCAGTAGCCTGCTAAGTTTTATACTCCATAGAGAGGAATACAACTAAAGGCAGTGGCTAATAGAAACTGCTTATAAGTTGAGAAACTCTTTATACACTGCATCAGTGGCCAGCTAAAGATATATATCGCAATTAGGAGCACAATATATGAGCAATAACTGGAGATGGCATCAGGCAGTCTAACTCAGCATTAAGTAGTGTCAATTTTGATCAATACTGAGCAATTCATAGTTAAGTTCTTCAGTGAAAATCCTGCACATTAATATTATGGAGAATAATGATCCAAAGAGTTAGAAATGTTCAATATATGAGCAACAGTAGCAGTCTCATCCACATATACAGGTTTTGTATTGCATTCCAAAGATACATAAATTGAAAAAGCCTCCTGGTAGAGAGAGATTACAAGCATTATATTTATATTGCAAAACCTGCTGCAATGTCAATGAAGGGGGCATGCTAGGACTACGGATCCCTAGAAACCCCCAAGGCACACCTGCGCATCTCCCACCTGCTGCAAATGCGGATGCTCCATTTGGAAAGCTAGACAGAAGCTCATTCCCACCTGGAGGACGAGGCCAGACAGCAGCACCTCAGCTGCTGCAACTGGATCTCCCACAGCTGCCACAGGAACCTGTGGAGAAGAACGGGGATGACAGACAGCCACAAAGATCCAAGATATTCCACACAAGGGTCACGTTCTTTGAAATGATTGATGCTGAAGTGATAGGCTGGTACAGATTGACGATACAAAGCATCTTCAACCTATATGTGGTGATCAAAGACCACAACAGTGCCCTATCTGGTATGGAGAAGCTGTTGTGTGCCATACATTTCATGGCAACGGTATCCTTCCAGTCCACAGAGGGATATCTGGGATGGTCCAGGTCACATGTTCGAGGGTGTTGGCAGCCCTGAAGAGGAAAGCCAGGAGGTACATCCACTTCCCTTCCATGCCAAGCAGGAGTTCAACACAAGGTGAGGCATGTCCAGAGTCATGGGGTCATAGGAAGCATTTCCACTCCATCGACGCATGGATGGTGTGTGATGACAACAAAAGAATCACCCATGTATGTGCTTCCTATCCTGGCAATTATCATGACTCCTATATCCTCAGGACTTTGAGAATGGGACTTGTACAGGAGGATGTCTTTTGTGTGAGTGAACAATCTTCACATCACACCACATCCACATGATTCATAAAAACACAACTTATCATGGTCATGACACAACAAGTATGTCCCCATCACACAACAATATCCACATAATCATGTGGTTACAATATCCCTCTTCTTCCACAGGGGATGCAGGATATGGTTGCAAACCGTGGCTCCTCACACCTGTACTAAATCCACAAAAACTGTCAGTGAGGCTCACATCAGGACCAGTAATGCCTTTGGCCTACACAAAACTCAGGAGGAGCTCTGCAATATGCGCCTGCCAAAGTCTGAGATATCATACTAGCGTGTACCATACTTCACAATATCACAGTCGACACATGTGTAGTAGAGGATCTGGATCCACAGCTCACTGTGGAGGTGCCTGATCCTCACTCTTAGGACGAGGAGACCCTGAGAGGTGTGGAGACATGATACAAGCTCACAAGGGACTTCTTTACTCGTGAGTATAATACATGAATCAAACATTTTGCATGTATGACCATTATTAGGCTTGTGGGATGTGTACAAACACACCCACACAAGACATAATGATATGTTTCACTCCATGAAATGACTGAGATTCACATGAGCTACCAGTCTTGAAATTGCCTGCTTCAACATCACAATGACATACCTGGCACTGTAAATAACACATTCAGCTGACATGCCATGTTTGGGTCTAATGGAAGCTGTGAATTCAAATGACACCTGGAATTCAGTTCAGCCTTGATGACATTGCCACTTCCCAGATATCAACTATCCCCCTGCTAACACTGCTACACTTGATTGCCTGTGTCCATCATTTTCCAGAAGTATTACAAACAGCAAATAACCATGTTTAGAGTTAAACATATTCATATCAAGCATACAACCCTTGGAGCTTTAGAGAGATATCCAATTCATTGAAGTGTAATGCATTGTATACCCTTCTGGCATTCCAAGTGTTAAAATGGTAGTAGCGGTATTAGGAACACAAGGGATTTGCGATGCCCAATCCAACTTAACTGGGATGGATTCCCTGGGTAAAAGTGTTGGGTACTACATAGCCGTAACTAATTGAGAGGGAGGTTGACCTCATGCTGACCTATGTGTGCAGCACAATGACCATGGGCCAGCAACAGACACCAGCTTCTGCTTCATGGGTGTTAGTTCATTTACTAGGTTAGATATTGCTATGATTTCCCATTCACACATTCATATGGCTGGTTAGCATCCCATCATTCCTAACAGTATGACTTCTACAAGGGGATACCCCTCTGAAACTCAAATGGTTAATAGGATGATGATGGCTAATCTTTTGACTACCAGAAACTTATGCAGTGCAGATTGAACTCCTGTGATTGATTCCTACAGACCCATCATGGAACAGAGGGATGTCCAAGTTACCCTAGTGAAATGCTAACTCCACTTCCGTATAGTGCTCCTCCTACTGCTTCCTAGTGCTACTGTATGTTAAAACTGTATGGCATATTGTCATGTCACTGACATGAGTCATATGGTGGGACTTGATGAGGGCACATCTGTTCCTACACAATGGAATAAAGGACAGACATGCCATAGCTATGTTTTTGCTGTATCAGAGGTCATCCACACATGAAATCCACACATGTCCTCTGTATGAAATCTTGGATAGTCATGATATGCACCTCCCTATAACAGTGGAGCTAAGAAGGAACCCATCATGAAGATAGTTCAACAGTGAAGTTTAACCAGTTCTTCTGTCAGAACAACATGTCAATCTTGCACATGTTCAGGCAGCCTGGATTTTGGAATGCAACAGGGTTCAGCAACACTATATGTGTGTTGCATTAAGTTCCCCACTGGAATCCCAGGAGTCCCCTAAGACCCATCCACCACCCACAAGCACACCCCCTATGAACACGCACATTCATGGATGCAGACTGGTTGCTTTGAAGGATATGTTTGTGTTCCAGACACTGTGTATTATGAGATATGCACTTGCATCTCTGTGCCAACTGCCTGATATGATTGTATATGAAGGATGTGTACCCATCACACAGCCTAACATATATCGCCTAAAGGCTTTATCAGGGGATGCATTATGGGTGGAGGTGATCCAGTTTAAATGGAGAATTCTAACAAATAAAAACAGGCTTATAGGCCACATGATGAGTCTAAATTAAGTGAGCATGCTCCACAGCTGACATAATATTAGTCAAGATAAGCAATGCATGTCTAGCGTTCTGGACAGTCATCATTAAACATAAGGAGCACGTGATAGGTGCTCTGATATGCAACACACACTAAGACATCAAGCAACACTATCTGTATTTATTACAATGTATCTAAGATGCACTGAAGCCGATGTGTTAATTCATTGGGAGCCCCTGGAGATATCATAAGAGAATTCACCTAATATATATCAAAACAAATATAAAACTCACAGATGATCCCTCTAACTCCATGACTGATATTGGCATGCAGAGTAGAAGTACTTATATGGAGTAGTCATACATTGTAATAACTCTGTGTTGCCACATTTGAAACAATCAAGGTTATGGGAAATAAACTGGTAATGAATATTAACTCCCACCCCCGCCCCCCGCAGAATAAAGATAATGCGTCAGGAATTAATCATAAGTCAACTGGAAAGTCAAAACCAAAATATTGAAGTCACAATAAATAAATATTCATTATACTTGTCAGAGACCTTGCCATGATGGGGAGGAAATGGTTAAGTTTTCTTTTAAACCAAATTCTCTGAAAGTCTGTTTTTAAGATGTGTGTAATGATCTCATGTTATAACAGTGACTCGGTTTTAGAGACAAAAGGGGCCTCTCTTTACCTAGACGGGAGTGAAAATAGTTGAGTGAATTTTACGATTATAAACTATTCTATTACAGACAAAATGTCTGAGACAGAGATACTCATATGTGGGAAAGTCTAGTAGGGTGACATATTTTTATGACTTCTAATGACCTCTTCAATACATCACTGATGAAACAAAAATTATCATATCTAAAATTTTTATGTGGAGTAAGAGTGACTTCTCCAGGCTATATAGCGTTATTACTAGCGTTTCTGAAATAATCTTATGGAAATTAAAATTTAAGAGCGTCCAATCAGGTAATGCTGCTGATGTCACTGCATAATGAAATGGATCTTTATCCAGTCAGAGAAGATTCTGATAAGGGTAATTTTACATTATAAATATGTAAGTTTAGAGAGAGAAAGGGGCTTTTCCTCTTGGTCTCCTGGCTCTTTAATTCCTGCTCTTTTTTCCTGAAAAAGGGCTGATAAAGAGATCCTAAGAAACATATGGATTGGTAACTATATATTTCCTTATTTTAATTCTGCAAAATTCAGAATCAAATATATATTTCTTCTATATTTAAAGAAACATAAATTTTTCTTATAATCTTTCTTAGTGGACTGGCCACCCATTTTTAGAAATTATAATAAGCCATTTTGGCTATAGACAGTGATTCTGAAATTAAGCAGAATTGATTGGTAAATTGTCATATTTTGCCAGATAAGAGTAATATAGTGATAGCAGTGAGATCTATTTATCCTTGTTGATATATTAGTTAATATAATAGTTGATATTTGTAGAATATATTGTGTTTCTAGAAAGGTTATTATCCTATATAATAATTCGCTAAATCGTGTGTAACTCCGCATCATGCGCAGTAGACACTGCTGCGCGTGCTGCAGTCATTCGCAGTAGAGACTGCCCTCGCCGCAGCTAATACAGAGCGGGGAGCTCCGAAGGAGCGTCCCGCTCTGTATCAGTCGCGGCGCGGGCAGTCTCTACTGAACATGACTGCACCGCGACTGGCTGGCTGTGTCACTGTGGCCCGTATAATGGGCTCTTCAACTAGTAGCTAATATTTGATCTGGGGGAATTCTTTGAATTCAGTTATTAACCCTTCAACTGCTATTTGTATCACGGTGCCTGTTCTCTTTCAGCGACATTCTGTCAGTCTACACTACTGCTCTACTCCTATTGGCTTTGCTTCGATTGTCCCGCCCAGTATTGCCTTTAAATACTGGGTTCTGGCACTTCTCCAGTGCCCTTTCATGGTGTTCCAGTACCAGCGCTTGTTCCTGATTGCAGTTTGCTCTCAGTGTATCGACCCTGCCTGCCTGACTACTCTGCATCTCGTCTCCTGCTTGTGTACCGACCCGGACTGCCTGACCATTCAGCTTCTCATCTCCTGTGTACCGATCCTTACCGGTCTCCGGTTGAGGGTGGTGATCCTCTCTCGCTGTCTGTGACCGCTGTGCAGTTTTGGTCCCGGTTGCCTCTGTGTCGTCCGGCGACATTCCCATTGGCTTGTCTCACTATCCGCTCCCGGTTGGTTGCCTCCCAAGGCGAGTTGCTCAGTTCCATTACTGTCACGGCAGTGCTCAGTTGCTCAGTCTCCATTACTGCCACGGCAGTCTCCAGTGACCTAGTCTCCGTTACTGCTATGGCAGAGTGCAAGTGACCTAGTCTCCATTACTGCTACGGCAGTGTCCCTGTGGCTCAGAGTCCGTTACTGCCACGACAGAACCTCAGTTGCTCAGTCTCCGTTTATGCCACATCAGTATCCAAGGGCTTAGTATCACGGTGCCTGTGATTGCTGCCTTTATCTGTCAGTTACCTGTAGGGGGCTCTCCATTGGCTGCTTACTGTCAGCCCGCCCTGTAGTGCCTATTTAAACTGAGCCTAGGCACTCTTTGGGTGCCCTTTCATGTTGTCTCTATGCTGTTTGCACCTGCATTGAGTTCCTGAGCTTCCTGGGCCATTTCACTGTTCCTGCTGGTCGGTGGTCGTCTGGTTCCTGCATCCGTTCCTGATCCGGTTGGGGTTGCTGTTCCTGCTGCTGCTTCCTGCTGCCGTTCCTGATACGGTTGACCGTCCGCAGAGCTGTTCCTCTCCATCCTCCGCTAGGTTCCTGATTAGTATCGTCTACTGAGTGCCTGTTTCCTCCTGTGGTCCTGGCGACATTTTTACTCACTTGCTGGTTATCCCAGTACGCGGGTACTGGTTCGCTCCACCATAACCGGCTGCTGTTGCACTGGTAGAGTCTTGGGTTATTCCAGTACGCGTGTGCTGGTTCGCTCCACTATAACCGGTTGCTGATGCGCCGGTAGAGTCTTGGGTTATTCCAGTACGCGTGTACTGGTTCGCTCCATTTTGACCGGCTGCTGAGGTACCGGTAGAGTCTTGGGTTATTCCGGTACGCTTGTACTGGTTCGCTCCATTATACCGGCTGCTGAGGCACTGGCAGAGTCTTTTGGTTATCCCGGTACGTGGGTACTGGTCCACTCCATTATAACCGGCTGCTGGGGCACCGGTAGAGTCATTTGGTTATTCCGGTACGCGGGTACTGGTTCGCTCCACTTAACCGGCTGCTGATGCACCGGTAGAGTCATTTGGTCATCCCAGTACACGGGTACTGGTTCGCTCCACGATAACCGGTTGCTGTCGCACCGGTAACGTCTGTTGGTTATTCCAGTAAGCGGGTACTGGTTCGCTCCACAATAACCGGCTGCTGATGCACCGGTAGTATCCTTGGTTATTCCAGTACGTGGGTACTGGTTTGCTCCACTTAACCGGTTGCCTTGCATCGGTAGAGTTATTTGTTTACTCCAGTACGTGGGTACTGGTTCTCTCCACATAACCTGTTGCTGTGCTCCGGTAGAGACTGGTTATTCCAGTACGCGTGTACTGGTATGCTCCACATTATCCAGAGGCTGTCCAGTCCTAGACAGCCCGGCAGATTGAAGGTTTTCCCCAGTACGCGGGTACTGGTTTGCTCCTTGTATAAACCGGTTGCTAGTTGCAATATATGTCAGCACCGGTTGTGACTGAGTTACGCTGCTCGTATTTGATCCGTTCCTGTATGACTGGAAGTCTATTCCATTCTGTGTATCCTATGGGCCTCACTCTGTCATCTTAGGTGACTGGTCTCTCCACCTAGCCAGTCACCAAGGCCACCAGTGCTGCCATCCTTCTCAGCATTATAGGCTGCCTTGCCCGGTATATTGGTAAGGCCGGTAGAACCTAGTCCTCCTCGTTGGGTTGCCTTACCCGGTATTGGCAGGGCTGGTAAAGCCTTATTACTTGCAGTCTCAGTCTCCAGGCTGCCTTGCCCGGTATATTGGCAAGGCCGGTAGAGCCTTCTCTTCATTGTACTAGTCTCCAGGCTGCCCTGCCCGGTATATTGGTATTGTTCATCTTGTGCCACATAAGGTTGCCTTACCCGGTATTGGCAGGGTCGATAGAGCCTGTATCTCATTTCTTGTACCAGTACTATGCTACTATGTAAATTCGCTATATATATTGTATGTGTATGCTACCCAATAGGGTTTTCTTTAACTTTTCAATAAAGTGTTTTTACCTAACTCTGTGTCTGAGTGTCATAACAAACCGTGACACTTAGTCTCCGTTAATACTATTGCAGTCTCCTATTGCCTAGTATCCACTACTGCTACTGCAGCTCTCTCGTGGCTTGGTCTCCGTTACTGCTACGTCAGTGCTCTAGTTGCCTGGTCTCCATTACTGGTATGGCAGTGTCCATGTCGCTCAGTCTCTGTTACTGCTATGGCAGTGTTTACGTGGCCTAGTCTCCGCTACTGCTCCAGCAGTGCTCAAGTTGCTCAGTCTCCGTTACTGCTAAAGCAGTTCACCATTACCTGTTATACATGCTCACATGCTCACATGCTTCTTAAGAAGGCACTTGGCATTCCAGGCTATTAATGAGCCAGTGGTCTTGGATTACGTACCACTAGATTCCAGCATATCATCTGGTTTGGGGCCTGGAGGTCAACCAGCTTTTCTATCACTTTCCCTGATTGAGAGACAGCCTGTCATGAATAAAACTTCAACACAGATAACTTCCAATGGATTTCTGTTTTTTTTTTTTATATTAACGCTTTGAGTGTCAGAGAGGTATCCAGTACATACCTCTCTGGTTTCAAAGGGTTAAACTTTTATCAATACCACCACCTGGTGTCCAGTAAATTATTCTACTACATTCTATGGAAGAGGTGAACCTCAGGCTACATCATCATTATCATATACTTCATATACTGTGAATGTTAAAGCTACACCTCTTTGACAAGTTAAACTATTATAACTTTTCAATAAAACAACTGCCAGTAATGGGGTACCTTTGTTGTGCTAAGCAGAGAAACCATGCAACATAATATGTTTTCTTTTTTATAATAAAACGTTGCAGATCGTGATCCCCATATTTATGCGCCTCTAAGACTGATGTACTAAAAAGAACAATTATAGAGCAAAGTAACTGAACCATAGAAGACAAATTTGATTCTAGGTGTTAAAAGACCCATTTAAATCAATGGGGTGGTTCATGTATCCACAATGGTGCCATTAGCATCGATCCTGTCTGTCTTAGTGCATCAAAGAGAAAATACACAACTGTGAAGTAGAGACTGGATACCGAGTTGCTTGCTTAATTAATATCTAACATTATCACTGATTGACATATATTTATATATTCTTACAGCATAGAACTGTAGCCTTATTGTTTTTAAATCTACCTGGCATAAGTAAGTTATTTATTATTCAGTATTTCTTCAGAGGATTAAGTGTTCTGTGTTTACAGGTAACTAATGAAATGATTGCATTATTGTTATAGATTGCATTGTATTACATAAGTGGGGTGTTCATGTACACATAAAGCTAGGGGTGAGACAGAGCTGGACAGGTTCAGTACAAGAACCAACAGACACAGAAGCATAGTCAGACAAGATAAGTTTTGTTCACACAGAGAGACTAACAAATATGGTAGACGAGAAGTTGAACATGAAGGCCCTTTACTGTAAATGCAACAAAATATGGGGCCTTATGCATAAAAGTAAACTAGCTTTATAATGCATTGGAGATCTCTGTAGCATTTAAGGCATAATCCTTTTGAATGCCCAAGGGGTATGCACCCCCTTTGGCACTCAAAGGGTTAAAACCCCCATTTAAATGAAAATAAATGTTATTTATCCTTTATGGTGCAGCTGGTTTGCCCCAGAATCCCCCAATTTGCCTTTATACATAGAATTTAGAGTAGTTTTCTTACAAATGAGGTTATACTGGGTTTTAAAATGTAAAAGGGTTGAACAATTGGATTTTCATTTTTTAAACTCAATAATTATGTAACTACCTGTGTATGCAGTGATGAAATACCAACTGAAGATTGTATTCACTTGGTTTATAATTATATTGGTAATATAAGATATTGTACATATTGGTCTACTTTCTACAGTGATCACTGTATATTTGTTAAATGCAGGACAATATCTACTAGTACAGTAGATTTTTATCTACTCTCTTAACATCAATACATCATATAGATAATACATTTCCAACACAATACATTCAACTGCATTAAAGTGCTTGTGAAGCAATTTAACCCTTTAAGGACCAGGAAAATCTGGGGTGGTTTGCACTTAAAGCGATAGTAATACTTTATTATTACTATCCCCCATATTGTAGGTATTTCCAAAATAATTTAATAGCCCCCAGGTTCATCTCTCAAATCTTTATGGTTTAAGAGATAAGTGAAGGCAAAGTTCCCCCCTCCCTCCCTCTTCCCTGAAGTCAGCGTTGTGCTGACTGGTGGGACATCCGGCCTGACTGTAATCATGCGGATCTGCACACAGCTGCGATCGCATTAGTGACAAAGAATTATTTCACTGAAACGGTCTTCTACATGTGATTGCAAACCAAGCACATGTAGAATACCGTTTCAGTGAAATAATTCATTGTCACTAACAGGATCTCGGCTCAGCTGCAGAGCCGCAACCATGTCGTACGACAGAATTCCCCTGTAGTCAGTACAACACTGACTTCAGGGAAGGGGGAGGGAGGGGGGAACTTTGCCTTCGGTTATCTCTCAAACCATAAGGGTTTGAGAGATGAACCTGGGGGCTATTAAATTATTTTACAAATACCTACAATATGGGGCATAGTAATAATAAAGTATTACTATCCCTTTAAGGACCAGAGAAATTTTGACCCTTTGAACTATGTCTTTGTTCAACAATATTTTCCCTCTAATTTCTTTAGTTCAGACACACAAATTACATACTGTTTTTTAAGCATTAGTATGGCTTTCTTTTAATACCACATTTATATAGATATCCCATCTTTTAAATTACCAAAAAAGCAGGAAAAAATTTAAAAAACAACATTTTCCTGTCAGGATTTGTACACTATTAGTTCATTAGAAGAAAAATATCCCCAAATATATGCATTTGCTTCTCCTGAATATGGGTGTACCCCATATGCCTAGTTTTTCAATCCATTTTGCACATTTACAGGGTAAATATTACAAGATGAACATCATTATTTTCAATCTGTACATTTTCAATATTTGGCATGTGAGGATCATAGCTTAGTTGACGGTGTCAGAACCCAAAAATACCCCACAAAAGTATATGTTTCTGAAAATTAGACAATATAGGGTAATTCATCAATAGAATTTTGGAGGTTTTAATGCAGCTATTTTTTGAGAAATATGTACCATAATTGTTATACTATTTTGCTTTATTGCAGTTTTCACACTTGCATTGCAATGTTGCTGTGAATCTTAAAGGGATAGTAATGTTTCATAATAAAAGCAGCTCTAATTAATCATCATAGCATTTGGACTTTGGAGAGTGTTATTTCAATTCTGTCAGAGTTGTAGTTCAAGAGTAATTCAATGACAAAGTATCCCCCTCCCGCCCCTTTTACTGATGTAACACTGCTCAGCCAGAGCAGAAGGGAGGTGCCCTGGTAGATTGCAGAGAGGGACAATCTTCAGTTAAGATAAGGGAAAAACTTGAAAAACTTGTCAAGGGGGCCAGGGCTTTCGTTGTTCTCATAGGAAGAAGATTGTCCCCTTCTGTTATCTGTCTAGTCTGTGGACTGCATTCCACATCTGAGAAGAGATGGCTTACACTAGGTAAGAGGGGCGGGAGGGGAAACTTTGCTTGTGAATATATCTCAAACCATAAAGGTTTGAGAGATAAGACTTATATCGTTCATGTTTTTTTAATGCCTACAAAATAAAATAAAGATAAAACTAAGTATTACTATCTCTTTAAGCACAGGATAATTGCAGATATAAAAAATGCATTGATTAGTATTCATTTACTTCTTCTGAGTATGGCAATACCCCCATATGGATAGGTTTGTCAGGGTTTGGGGGAGCCACAGGCCCAAATTGGAACGTGTGTTTCTAGTTTCACTCACTTGCTTAAATGGTGGCAAGTCTAATTTAGGGTTGTGTACAAATACTCCTCTTTAACCTCTTAGAGTCCGGTGACGTACCCGGACCATCACGCTGGTCCGGCACTTAAGGACCAGTGACGGTACTGGTACGTCACGTACTATTACTCACCGCGCTCCTGCAGGAGCGCGGTGAGTAATACCGGGGACTGAATTTGATCGCTCCAAGACCGGAACGATCTCTTTCAGTCCCTCAGTTCGGTGTGCCGCCCCACGTGATCAGTCATGTGGGGCGGCACCCCGAAATTCTCTATCTGGTCCTTAAAGGACCACTCACCCCGCAACCGCTGGTCATTAAGGGGTTAAAATTTCCCCTCAAAAGTGAATATTTTTGAAAAGTAGACAACCCAGTCTTTCATTTTATGTGGGATTTCAGATTTTCACTCAGCCATTTTACCACCAATCCTTCTCAAACCCTGCTGTAAGAAACAATCATCCTGTGTTTTTCACACATATTTCAATGTTACTGTGGATTTCAAGCACAGGATAGTTGCAGATATAAAAAAAAATCCATTGATTAGTATTCAGCTACTTCTTCTGAGTACATAAATACCCCATATGGAAAGGTTTGGGTGAACTACAGGGTACAAATTGGAACATGCGCTTTTCCAATTCACACATGAAATTTTCACTGCTTGATTAACTGCTGCCATGTCTCATTTGGGGCTGTGTACCAATGCTTCACTTCAAACCCCCCAAAGTGTATATTTTGAAAGTAGACAACCCAGACTTTCATTTTTGGTGCATTTTCATATTTTCATGCAGCCATTTTACCACTAATACCTTTCAAACCCTGCTGTAAGAAAAAAAACTGTGTTTTTCACACTTATATTTCAATGTTGCTGTGGATTTCAATCACAGGATAGTTGCAGATAGAAAAAATGCATTGATTAGTGTTCATCTACTTCTGAGTGTGGCAATACCCCATAAGGATATCTTTTCTGGGTTTGGGGAGCTTCAGGCCCAAACTGGAACATGTGCGTTTCCAGTTTCACACATGGAATTTTCACAGCTTGAGTAACTGGTGCCATGTCTCATTTGGGGCTGTGTAACTGTGCTCCACTTCAAAATTTCCACTCAGAAGTGAATATTTTTGAAAAGTAGACAACCCAGGCTTTCATTTTATGTGAGATTTCAGCCATTTTACCACCAATCCCTCTCAAACCCTGCTGTAAGAAAAAAACAGTGTTTTTCACACTTATATTTCAATGTTGCTGTGGATTTCAAGCAGGATAGTTGCAGATATAAAAAAAATCCATTGTTTAGTGTACAGCTACTTTTTTGGAGTATGTACATACTCCATTTGGATAGGTTTGTCAGGGTTTGGTTGATCTTTGGGGCCCAAATTGCAACATGCGCATTTCCAGTTCCACAAATGGAATTTTCACTTCTTGCTTAACTGGTGCCATGTCTCATTTGGGGCTCTGTACAAGTGCTCCACTTTAAAATTTAACCATAAAAGTGTAGCTACGACTCCTGAGTGGATGGCTGCTTGATGCCTTAGCTCCGTGGCTCCTGAACTAACTCTACGACTTTATCGGCATACCCCTTTGTTACAGGCACCCAGCTTTTACGGTGGGACACCCTAAGTGATGGTGGATCCTTTATATGGTGAGACATAAACACGCAATGAGGGACTCGGGTCTTCGTTCCTTCTTCCAACCACGGCCTACTAAACAACTTACCAGGGTCGACAAAATGGCCGATGTTGGCGCCTCAGCAGTTGAGAATCTGTCTCGCCCAGAGTCCCCTGCTAATGCCCGAGAACTTAGGGGCGAAGGTGGTGAAGAATCATTACTTGCTCCGTCCACAAAACAGGATATACACCACGTATTGTGTGATCTCAAGACCTATCTTCGAGAGGAGCTCAAAGAGATCAAAGCAGACGTTCACCATTTGGGGGAAAGAGTCTCCACCATTGAAGAAGACATGGATGGGTGGCACTCATTTCAACAAGATGTCATGAAAAAGTTAGATTATCTGCATCATCAGAACACTGAACTGATCATAAAACTGGACAATGCAGAAAATAGGAACCGTCGCAACAACTTACAGTTTCGAGGAATACCGGAATCTGTCTCTCCTGACAAGCTGAAGGAGTACTTACATGGCTTCTTTGTTGCTTTGCTGCCAGTGAACTCGTCCTGGGACTTCCCTTTGCATAGGGCCCACCGCCTGGCTAAATCGAAGCTTGCACAACCCGGGGTCCCTAGAGATGTGATCGCACGATTCCAGAAATATCCTGATAGAGAAGCAGTGTATCAAGCTGCCCGGGGAAACTCTGCCATTGATTTCCGTGACGCTAAGATTACTATGTTTGGTGATATATCCCTCCTCACATCGGCTTGGAAACAGGAATTGCGGCCTCTTACCACCTCTATGAGGCAGCAAGGCTTACAGTATAAATGGGGCTTCCCGATGCAACTGCTGGTTTCCCGCGATGGCATACTGCATGTCTTAAAATATAAGGGGAACATGAATGCCTTTGCGGAGACATTGCAGATACCGCTTACCGATCCACATCCTGGACATGGCACTCTTCCTGAAGATATGCAATAGAGACCTTCACCGCCTACCAGGGGGCAGTGGCACCTGGTCCCTAGGAAAAGACGGATCCAAGCTTTACCCACCACTGAGGAGGACTCGTCGTTACCCACCCGCCCGGACCAAGGCTGAACTGATTACAGCAAGGACCATGTTTTGCTTGTTCCATTGGTCCCTGCTCTTTGGGGCTAGGGCTGCACTACCCATGGGTAGCATGTTTAGTTCCCAGTATTTATGCATTTACAGTTAATGAGGGCCTGGAGGGTCTGGAGGTGTTTTGATTGCCCGGGGGGGAGCCCTTGGCCACCGGCTGGATCCATCTCATGGGGTGGGTCCCACCGGGTGCTGACTGGCTTACTCGCGGGACTTGGGGATTTGTGGTGATATTCTAATCGGCCCATGGTTGAACTGCTTTCAGTGAAGATTATGCTCTGCTTGTTCATTACACCTATGCATTGCAGATTTAGGAAGGTGGTGCCCATGGGTAACTTGTTTTTGCTCCCAGTGTTTAAGATTCACTGTCCTTTTTTGTGCACTTATAGTTGGTGAGGAATTGGGGGGTCCAGGGGGGGTCTCACTTGCCCGGGGGGAGCCCTTGGTCAGTGGCTGGGTCCACCCAGTGGTGTGGGTCCCACCAGGGGCCAACTGGCTCTCTCGGCGGATGTGGGGACTTGCAGGTTACTTCTGCGGTCTGTGTGGGTGGGTGAGGTTTTGGTTGGGGGGCATGGGCTGGGGCGGCGCCTTGATCTACGCCGGATCTGGGTGCAGCCCCGGTTGGGGTTCCAGCAGTGGGATAAGAAGTTTGAGAGAAGCAGGTTGGGACAACGTTGTGCTGTATCTATACTAACGCACTCCCAGGTTACAGGGATGACGTTTTCTGCTGCATTGCCATATTTTATTTATAGTTATTTAGCTTAGGCTGCTGTGCCCTGATGTGTACCATTTTTGGCTTCCTTCCGAGTTCACTATCAATACAATTCAAACTATACGATGTGAAGAGCAACCCTTTTCATGAGCATTGTTCATAGCGGTGATCCTTGCTGCCCCTTCATCTGGCGTGTCCCCTGCTGCATTCTGTTTTGTGGAGATACTGATTTGAAGGGGCTGTGGCATTGGAGGAGCCCACGCATTAGGATGGACTCCCTTCTGGCTCCTTGGGCCGTAATGGGGGATATTCGGTAGACAATGCAGCATGGTGTGGGGGCGGCAGCATTGTATCTACAATCCATTGCTTTTCGCTGGGGCAGGGTATAGATATGTATAGACATATTACTACAGCCCTATGTATTAATCCTTGATCTCATTCTTTAAAAAACTATACTTTTGGAATGTCTCTGCCCTCTTTGAAATGATGGCTGTCTCCTCTGGGGCATTTAATGAGTAGCTGTAAGGTTATACTAGGCGGCAGGTCTTTTAACTGGGACATGGCTGCACATTGATGTCAGGGATGGCATTCCTGCTCTGGACGACACCGTTCTACCGTATTCCGGGTGGGGCATCTTCTAGAGTTGGAAGGGCCTCCTGCCTTACTGATAAATGCATATGCACCTCTCGTATTGGGAATGGGGGATTACGGGGATGCCTAGACTGTTACATGGCTGACCCTTTGAAATGGCTGGTTCTTCGGAGGAGGCAGAGTCATTGGCCGCTTAGGGTCCATAGAGTACAGCATGCCCCTGGTTTTTTTTTTGTTTTGTTTTGTTTTTTTGGAATGGGTCCGATTATATAGGTTAGTGGGTTATGTTGCCTACTGCTTTGTAAATCGACCTGTATTTTTGATGCCCCTCCCATGCACTCTTTCCCCCGCACTGATCTGACTCTCTTGGTCTTGCTATAGCTCCTTCTGGTTCTTCACTTAGCAACTGTTGGCCATGGAGTTATTTCACTCCATACTTACCCTCATGGCCCTCATCCCAACCTTTTCTCCCTCTGTGTACTGCCAAAGGGAGATTTGCCTTCTCTGTTTTAAGGTGGTTTTAGGAGTCCACAGTTCTTTGCCCAGTGTTCCTCTTCTCCCTCTTGAGCTTGTTAGGGAGACACAAACCCTTTCTGTTCTCTCTTATGCTCTTCTTGTTCTGCTGTCTGAGCCTATACACTCTGCTGTATATACCACCTTGAGTGGGGGGTTGTATGCCTCCTTACCCCCACTTGAGTAGAGTATCAATTTTATTTCCTTCTTCTTCTTCTCTCTTTTTTTCTCTATTCTTTGGCCTTCTCTCTTCTATCTCCTCCCCCCCCCCTCTCCCATTCCCCTTGGATCGGGTGCTCTGGATTACACGTTCTTCTCCAAGGTCATTGTCCATCATAGCCTGGTATTTTCTCCAGTGGTGTGAGGTCCGATCTGCCCTTATTAATTTCTACAATATTTGATGGCTTCTTCCTCTTCCACTCCAATGCTTCATGTTCTCTCAATGAATGATAAAGGCCTAGGCACACCACAAAAACGGACTATGGCACTTGGAGAATTTCATAGGTTAGGTGCTGACGTGGTCCTTATACAGGAGACACACTTCCCAGCGCTCAAAGAACAGAAACTCACCAACAGACATTTTGATACTGCATTTCTGAGTTCCTCTTCTTCCAAATGGAATGGTGTAGGAATTCTATTCCATAAACGTTTATCCTTCTCCTCTGTGAAGGTGCAACGGTATAAAGAGGGGCGATCCTTGTTTGTGAAAGGCCTGATCAATAGGCACATGTACACTTTTTGCAGTTATATATGCTCCATCTGATCACCAATCCTCCTTCTTTCAATGCACTTTTGAAGCTTTGGACTCTTTCAAAGAGGGCATTCTAAGGGTAGGGGGGGACTTCAATATACATCTTGATCCCTGTCTTGATTGCTCCGCTGGCAAATCGTCATACCCATACTCTTCCATCAGGTGGTTCCATTCTTTACTTCACTCTTCCCGCCTGGTAGACTCTTGGGAACGCTTTATCCTACAAACAAAGATTATACATTCTACTCGCATCACCATGATTCCTATTCTAGGATTGATTTTCTTTTTCTTGATCACTTTCATTTACCTCTTCTCTATTCCACTTCTATTGGCTCAATCACATGGTCGGACCATGCCCTGATGTTCCTCCGACTCCTTCTTCATCCTGGTTACACGGCCCCTAGGATTTGGCGCTTGGACGAATCTTTATTAAATTACGATGACGTAAAGACCTCTATCAGTGAGAAGATCCACAAATACATTGGCGACAATAGCTCCTCAGGGGTTTCTCCCCTGCTGCAATGGGAAGCTCATAAATGCATTATCGGGGGGGAATTGCTTAAATTTGCTTCTTGTAGAAAGAAGGACTGCTCAAAACTGATTAATGACCTCTTGGAGAAAATCCGAAATTTGGAGCGGCAACACAAGCTCTCTAGATCGATTGATGTTCTCCCAAACCTCACTACCCTTCGAAAGCAGCTAACTTCCATTCTTCACGACAGGGTAGAGAAACTGTTTTTGAGAATAAAACATAGTCACTTCGAACAAGGCAATAAGCCTGGACGCCTGCTAGCACGCTATCACGGTGTCACGGTGTCACAGTATTTGAAGACTCTCAGACTTAAGGTTTGGTAAAAACTTAACTTTATTGAAAAGTTAAAGCAGTCCCCGTAGAGTATCATACATATATAACAATACAACAATAAATGACAGAATATAGGTTCTACCGGCCTTGCCAATAATACCGGGCAAGGCAACCGAGTGACAGTTGTAAATGGTGATAGGCTCTACCGGCCTTGCCTATACCGGGTAAGGCAACCGTGAGACGACATGTACTGGTTCTACCAGCCTTACCAATACCGGGCAAGGCAGCCCAAGGAGTACTGATTAGAGGTTCTACCGGCCCTGCCAATACCGGGTAAGGAAACCTAGGGTGGCAGCAAGAATAGGTTCTACCGGCCTTACCAATACCGGACAGGGCAGCCTGAGGAAACGCAGTTAACGGGCTCTACTGGCCCTGCCTATACCGGGTAAGGCAACCTGAAGGATAGTAACGTACTTAGGTTCTACCGGCCTTACCCATAACGGGCAGGGCAGCCCAAGAGAGGAGACCTTGCTGTCAGGTGACAATGACAGTAGTGTGGAAAGGTACAAGGATCTCCCTCAGCAGAAGTCTTTTAGCCTGAGAATACCAGACAACTGCGTAAGGAGTTGGACAGCAACCTGTCCTCAGGATCTGAGTAATCAAGGAGCAAACCAGCGTCCGCACGCTGGGACCAACAGTAACAATGCCACCAGGTGAAATAGAGCAACCAGCGTCCGCACACTGGGACCAACAGAGTGAGAGCAACCAGATTAAAGGAGTAAACCAGCATCCGCACGCTGGGACCAACAATGGGAGCGCAAACAGATTAATGGAGTAAACCAGCGTCTGCACGCTGGGACCAACAGAGTGAGCGCAACTAGATTGATGGAATAAACCAGCGTCAGCACGCTGGGACCAACAATGTGAGAGCAACCAGATTAATGGAGTAAACCAGCATCCGCACGCTGGGACCAACAGTGTGAGCGCAACCAGGTTAATGGAGTAAACCAGCGTCCGCACGCTGGGACCAACAGTGTGAGCGCAACCAGATTAATGGAGTAAACCAGCGTCCGCACGCTGGAACCAACAGGGAGGATCGCCGGAGTGAAAGAGAAGAATGTCGCCACAGCAACAGCAGGGAAAATCAGATGCCAGAATCCAGGAGGGTACACCGGAGTGAGCACCGCCGTCCTGACAGATGACCGGAACCGGCTGGAGACTAGCAGACAGGCACCACTGACACTCAGGAACAATAATCTGGAACACAGGAACACAGGAGCACCGGAACAACGGAGTACTGGAACACAGGAACACCGGAACAACGGAGTACTGGAACACAGGAGCACCGGAACAACAGAGTACTGGAACACTGGAACACAGGAGCACCAGAACAACGGAGTACTGGAACACAGGAACACTGGAACACAGGTAACTCAGGCCCAACAGCCTGACAAGGCAGATCAGGTAAAGTGATGTCAGAAACACCACGAAAGGGCAATCTGGGAGTGCCCAACCTAGGTTTAAATAGGCTGTGAGAAATGAGACAGCCAATGAGGAACTACAGCAAGTGATAGACAGAGTCTAGCACGAATCACGGGCACCGTGATACACGGCACCTGTGATCTGGGTGATATTCTGTCCATCTCGCTGATTCTGATTTGCTATTGGCTGCTCTGTCTGCTCCTCCTAGTGACAAGCCTTCTTATACCCTGGGCTGTCACTTCGCTAGTGCCCTTTCGTGGTGTACCTGATGCCTGGCGCTAGTTGTCGTTGTTCTGATTCAGTGTATGACCCCGGACTGCCTGACTACGCTATTGTCTCGTTCCTGATTCTGTGTACTGATTTGGATTGGCTGACGTCCCTGCTTCCTGTTCTGACCCAGCCTGGCTGATGTTCCTGCTCCGTGTACTGACCCGGCGAGATTGACGACCCAGCTCTGTGTACCGACCCGGCGCGTCTGAGGATCCTGCTCCGTGTACCGACTTGGCCTGGCTGACGTTCCTGCTCTCTCTACCGACTCTTCTTGGCATGGTTCCTGTTCTGCCGTTCCAGTTGGCTGATCCGTATTACTCCTGTTTGCCCACCAGTTGGGCACCATTCCTGCTTACTGGTCCTAGTAGCTGTGTTCCGTTGCTCGCACACTAGACCAGTGGTCAGAGTCTCGCTGCTTCCACTCCGTGTTGCACTCGCTTGGTCTGTGTTGGTTCAGTAGGGCGCCTCCAGTGATTTCTGCTGTACAGACCATAGCGCTTATTACTACCATCTTGGGTTCCGTTGGGCTGCGCTTATTGGGCTATAGTCTCCCGTTGATCAGTTGGGCGCTTCCGGTTGCCATCCATTTATACCATTGCCCATTAACTCTTTCAGGTAGTACGTGCACACGGTGCTGGGTTGCTCCGGTAGGGTCTCCGTTTAAGTACGAGTTCTGACCATTCCATTAGTCGTTGGTGGGCGTCCACCATTGGTCACATTGACAGACATCCAGAGCCTGAGCTTGCAGTCCTGTTCTTGTTGCCTCCCACTACACTCAGGCGGCATTGAGTCTGAATCTCGTTACGACCATCACTGCACTGGTTAAGTTGGACATTCATACACTATATCTACTCTATTTACCTGACCTGTGTCAGTATTGTGTTGTTCACTTTACTGGACCTGTGTGGGTTAACCATTTGTAACCTGTCTTGTGTCAGTTTGTGCCATACAGGACCCATGAGGGTTACATCGTTCATTGTGGGCCTTAATAAAGCTGTGTTTTTACCTATACCAACGTGTCTGAGTGTACTGAACCATAACACACGCCAGCTGAAGCAGCAGACCCTATTACCTACATCATGAAGATTCTTACCCCTTCCTAGCTCTTATGCCATTCCGATAGTGACATCTCCCTGTCTTTCCGCACTTTCTATGAATCTTTGTACAACTTACTGAAGCTGATGAGCCCGTTACCGTGCAAGTAACTCAGATGTCAGATTATCTTGCGTCTGCTCTATTGCCGCAAATTGATGCAGCGGACAGAGCAGCACTTGATGCACCCATTTCAGTGGATGAAGTTACAGGAGCCATTGGTTCTCTTCCTTCTGGTAAAAGCCCAGGGCCTGATGGCTTCTCACAAGGCTACTATAAAACTTTCCTCTATATACTGGCATATCTCATTATCACGGCGTCCGTGATTATGTGACATTCTGACAATCTTGTTACTGTTGCCTTCCCATTGGCTGCGCTGTACAGCTCCTCCCAGTGACAGCCTTTTTATACCCTGGGCTGTCACTTAGCGTTTGCCCTTTCGTGGTGTACCTGATGCCTAGCGCTGGCTGACGTTCCTGCTCCGTGTACCGACTCGGCGAGACCGACGACCCTGCTCCGTGTACCGACTCGGCAAGACCAACGACCCTGCTCCATATACTGACCCAGCGAGACTGACGACCCTGCTCCGTGTACCGACCCGGCTTGGCTGACGTTCCTGTGCTGTGTACCGAATCAGCTTGGCGGTGGTTCCTGCTTCCTCCGTGCCTGTCTGGGCGAAGACCTGGCAGTACCTGCTGCTGTATACTTTGCACATCTCTTACGTTACTGTGCCTCCCTGTGTTACGGTACTCCGTTACCATGTGCAATCCAGTCCGTGGGTTTTGAGCCTCAGTGTGTCAGTGCTCCTCCACACCGTTCTAGTGATCGCTTGGTCTTCCGCTTTGGGTTCAGTTGGGTGCATCCAGTAGTCTGCCGAGTCCTAACAATAGCGATCATTAACCCCTTCGGGGTGGTGCCTCGTTCCACTACTTGCAACACCACTGTCGTTACATCTCCGGTACTCTGTGCGGTTGGTATTCCCATATAGTTACAGTTGGGCGCTTCCGGTTGCCTTCCATTTTATACCTATACGCACATTAACCCTTCGTGGGTAGCAAAGGCACACGGTGGTGGATAGTCTCGGTAGGGCCTCCGTTCCTGGCACGAGCTCTGACTCGCCCTTTTGTAGCCTCCTGTGGGTGTCCACCTTTGCATCCTCCGTTCAGGTGTACCTTGCCTGTTTGCTCATGCCGTTCTGTCACTGTCGCTTCCTGCTGCCTATAGGCGACATTGGGCCTCCGCTATTCTGGGCTAATTAGTCAGTGGCTCCACTGGCCTTATTGGACTCTATTACATTGTATCGATCAAAGTTACCTGACCTGTGTCAGTATTGTGATTGTATGTCCATACTGGACCCGTGTGGGTTAACTAGCTTGTAACCTGTCCTGTGTCAGTTATTGCTGCTAATAACTGGACTCGTGAGGGTTACACCATTCCTTGTGTGCTTTAATAAAATTGTGTTTTACCAACATCTACCGTGTCTGAGTGTACTGAACTTTAACACTCATCCCATCCAGAAACTCTCTTTGCTCACATCAAGGTCTTGCCTAAACCCGGAAAAGATAAATTGTCTTGCACAAGCTATCGACCGATATCTCTGCTGAATGCAGATATTAAGTTATATGTGAAAATCTTAGCGGATAGACTGAAAACCCAATTGAACAGACTGGTTCATCTAGATCAAATCGGGTTTGTTCCTGGCCATGAAGCTCGGGACAATACCCGGAAGCTTTTGAACCTACTTCATACCTCCTCTACTGCTCGTATTCCCACTATTTTTATATCCACTGATGCCGAGAAGGCATTTAACAGGGTTAATTGGTCCCTTCCTGAAAATACCCTGCATGCTTTTGGATTTGGCTGGACTTATATTGAAATGGTGATGGCTCGTTACTCCTGCCCGTCAGCTAAAGTTAAGACTAACGTACACCTTTCCTTGCCCTTTAACATCTCAAACGGGACTCGACAGGGATGTCCCCTTTCACTTTTCTTTTTGTGCAAACTATGGAATCTTTGGCTCAACATATCCATTTGAATAAGGAAATCCGGGGAGTGGCGGTAGGTCAGTGGGAGTTTAAACTATCGATGTTTGTAGGCGATGTCTTGGTGTCCATCACGCATCCGCAATCCTCCATGCCAGCCTTGATGTTGGAGTTCCAAGCTTTCTCTACCTTCTCCAATTTTAAAATCAATCTTACTAAATCAGAGGTGATGCATTTTGACGTCCCCCCAGATACTCTTTCTGCTCTTCAATCCTCTTTCCCTTTTAAATGGACCATATATTCTACTAACTACTTGGGTATCCGGCTAACCCCCTCATTGGATGGAGTTTATGCAGCAAATTTTCCTCTGTTGCTATCTTCCATCAAGAAAGAGCTTAAAAAGTGGGACCCGCTATATTTGTCCTGGATTGGACGCATAAGCGTCTTGAAAATGAATATCTTGCCTCGCCTTCTCTATTACTTCCAAACTCTTCCCATCCATTTACCTTCAGGGTTTTTTCTAACCTTCTCCATAGTACAAACTCGTTTCTTTGGCATTATCACAGGCCACGAATTAAGAATGAAACTCTACGCCGCTTTAAATTTAAAGTGGGCTTGGGTGTCCCGGATATGAAATTATATCACTCTGCTTCGGTACTATCATCGATTCTGGATTGGATCAAAAATGCTGACTCTAAAAGCTGGGTATAAATTGAGAGGTCCTTTCCTTGTGGGAGACACGTTGCTGTGGAAAGTTTTCTTCCACCCCAGGATAGACATCCATAGATTACTTATCACCCTATATTCTCAAATTTCATAAAAATGTGGTTGTGGTGGGTGCGAACACATAATCTAGGATCGACCCCCTCCCCTCTTTCCAGAGTGTTTTATTCACGGGATACTCCCAGTTCTCTCCCTTCTGACTCTTTCCCCCAATGGCTGGGATTGCCAGCTCTGATATACCGTGATTTTTTTTAAACCTCCTCAGCCCGTGACTTCCCTTTCTTCCAAACCAAGTTTGGCCTGCCTTCTAGGGAGATTTGGAGTTTCCTTCAAATTAAACACTTTTTCTCACAACAGAGGATAAGAGATGCCGCTTCTCAGACACATGCGGCATTTGAATCACTTTGCTTGTCAACCTCCCCAACTCGAGGTTATCTTGGTCGGATATACGCCATCCTGGTGAATCTTCTGTCAAATTCGACCCCACCATATTCCCAAACTTGGGAAAGCAAACTGGGGATTCCTATATCTCAGGGTCAATGGGATGTTATTGGTAGATCACACGCAACCTCCTCTATATCATCATGCATTTTGGAAGTTAATTATAAATTTCTTTACCGCTGGTACTTTACGCCTGACAAGTTACACAAGATTACATCTTCAAACAGTCCTATGTGCTGGAGATGCCTGAAAGAGAGAGGTACCTAGCTTCATATTTGGTGGACTTGTCTACTATTGGCCTCGTATTGGCAACAATGCATCTCTGCTACAAATGATTTCCTCCAGATTAACCTCCGATTAGAAACTCTTCCGGTTCTCTTCTTTTCAGACATCCCATCTCTCCCGGCTCCTAAGAGAGCTTTGGTTATGCTTATGCTCTCAGCGACAAACGCCCTGATCCCGGTTCATTGGAAAGACACTCAGCCCCCTACTATAAAGGAATGGCACTCCAAAGTACGGGGAATTGTTCCTTTACCATCGAATGTCTTTACTTCGTAAGGGTCTAGATCCTGCCTCACATTCTCCTCTGATCTCAATTTGGGACTCTTTTGATATCAGCGAGAGGGTTTTAGTCTAATTCATTTAATTTGGAGACTACCTATATTACATCTCCATCCGGAGCACTCAATCTTATCCTAATCCATATCCTCATCCTTATCATTTTCCTTATCCTTGTCCTCGCCTTCTCTCTTTCTTTTCCTCCCTTTGGCTCCTTTTTCGTTTTACTCACTTGCTTATCCTCTCTTCCATTTCTCTCCGTCTCTCTTTTACTCTGTGTTTAATTCTTCCACTTCTGATTCCTTTATCATCCATTTCATTCTTTCTTTCTTACCCCTGTTTACCTTTTTATTGTCCTTCTAATGACTTTATAAAACCGGGGGCATCTGTACTCCTTGCTCTGTATGATAATTGTACTGATTTGTTTGTAACTGCAGTATGTGAATATTTTTCTGCTGTAATCCATGTTTCTTACTCAATAAAAATTTATTTGCTACTTCTGAGTATGGCAATACCCCATATGCTTAGGTTTGTCAGGGTATGGGGGAGTTATGGGGCCCAAATTGGAACACACACGTTCCCAGTTTCACACATGAAATTTTCACAGCTTGCTTAACTGGTGTCATGTCTCATTTGAGGCTGTGTATCAGTGCTCCGCTTTAAAAAAATTTTCCCCAAAGTGTATATCTTTGAAAAGTAGACAAACCAGGCTTTCATTTTAGGTGCATTTTCATTTTTTTTTACATAGCCATTTTACCACTAATCCCTCTGAAAATCTGCTGTAAGAAAAAAAGTATGCACTTTTCACACAAATCTCAATGTTGCTTTGGATTTCAAGCACAGGATAGTTGAAGATATAAAAAATGCATTGATTAGTGTTCATCTACTTCTTCTGAGTACAACAATACCTCATATGCATAGCTTTGTTTGGGGGAGCTACAGGGACAATTTTTAAACAGATATTGAATTTTCACTGCTTGCTATATTGGTGCTATGGCTCATTTGGGGCTGCTTAGCAGTGCTCCACATTAAAAAATTTTCACCAAAAGTGCATGTTTTTGAAAGGTAGACAACCCAGGGTTTCATTCTAGGTCTAGTTTCACACTTTCCACAGGACCACTTTATCACCAATTTACCACTGAGATAGCTCAGTGGTAAATTCCCTGACTATGGAGCCTATTCAACCTCAGGGTTGCAGGTTCGAATCCCGGCAGGGTCAACTCAGCCCTTCATCCTTCCGAGGTCGATAAATGAGTACCATTGATTGGGTAATAATAACACCTATTATTTCAGCTGCCGATTTGGTTAATTCCGAGAGTGTGCGCTGAAAGCGCTTTGAGTCCCACTGGGAGAAAGGCGCTATATAAATACTAGTTATTATTATTATCTCACAACCTGCAGTAGGGAAAAAATGTTTTTCACACATATTCAATTTCACTGTGGATTTCAAGCACAGAATCGTTGCAGATATATTAAAATCCATTGATTAGTGTTCATGTACATTTTCTGAGTATGACAATGTCCCATATGCATAGGTTTGTCAGGGTTTTTGGGAGCTACTGTCCCATTTTCGGACATACCATTTTTACATCTTGCTTAACTGGTAGCGTGTCTCATTTGGGGCTGTTTGACATTGCTGCAATTAGTCCTCTGCCCACTCCAGTCAAAATCTCTGCAATGAGTTGATTCACCTTCACTGTTTCCTATGGGGGGAAAAAAAACATGGCGGATTCATGTTGCTCGAGAACTACAAATATTGTCTCACGCTATTGCATATCATCCTTCTGTTTCTGAGCTACATCCCATACTACACCTCTAGTACTATTCCCTACCACTCACATTTTCCAGTTTTACCCTCTCCCTTGCCACAAGATAACACTCCCACTGTTTTCAGTCGGGATGGATGAAAACACTTGCCTCAAAAGAGGAAAGTGTGAAAAACAGGATTTCACCTTCAAAAACAATTCTAGGGAAAAGTGCAATTTTTACACTTTTCTCTGCTGCACACATACTGTCTCCCCCCATCCTCTGTGGCATTTCCCCATTGAACTGGTATCCATAGAACTACAAGTATTCTACAATAACAATAGAACCATACATAATTATGTCCCCCAGCCTTATCCCACTGCACTGGTAGCCACAGAGCAACACAAACTGACCACATCCATACATAGTGACCCCCTAGCATTGTCCCACTGCAATTGCAGTCACAGGACCACATAAACTGATGTACCACACCCTTGTCATACAGTAGCCATAAATCTACACATACTAAACCCCAGTCTTGTCTCACCGCACTGAAAACCATAGAATCACACATACTGAACCCCAGCCTGGTCCTATGGTAACCATAGAAACACACATGTTGCCCTTCCCCCCAAGTCTTGTACCACATTAGCCACAGAACAACACAAAGTGACCCCTCAGCCTTGTCCCACTGCAATGGAAGCCATAAGGGATGGGCACCATGAATCCCTCTGGCTGCTGCCAGACTACTACTCCCACAATTCCCCAAATGATGACAGTTAAAGTCTAGAAGCAACTGAATGGCCTCTTAATTCCCTTCGCTGGAGTGGAACCATCACCCCCCCCCCCCCCCCCAAGTCTTGCCTCACTGCATGGATAACCATAGAATCACACATACCGACCCCCAGCACTGTCCCACAGTAGTCATAGAACCACATACTTAACTCTGAGTACCAGCCCTGCCTCACTGTACTGGTAACCATAGAACCACACATACTCTACACCAGCAGTATGTCTCAGACATAGGCAGAAACCAGCAAGAAAATACTTTACTGTTACAGAAATGGCAGAAGTTTTCATGTTTTTAGGCATGATAATTGCCCTGAAAAAGCAGTAAATTGTGGATTTTCCTCATAGATTCGTGCAAGGAAAAAGGACTTCTCACACATGCTTAATCCTCAGGGATCCCTAACATACCATAGCTTTAAAATTTCCCTGCTTGAATACTAGTGAGTTAATCAGTGGCTCGGTCATTTAATTAACCCTTTGAATGCCTGTGAGGTATGCACCACATTGCTTTGCAATGGGTTGCATACCCCCTCTGAAACTCAAATGATTAACGCAATTGTGTACAAGCAGAGAAATCCTAAAGATATGACCTATTAGGGTCACTGAGGATAGGGTTGGGATCCACTGCACTAGATGATATGATTGCTTTAGTGCATACTAATGAACACACTCTGCCACCATTAAGACTTTAATATGATCAAGTACTGAATAACTCTCATGCACAGGAAATGGAATAATGTTACTCTAGTTTCTGAATCTTGTTTAGTATTTGACATTAAACAAGGTGCAGAAGAACTGAACCCCCAAAATGCCAATACACTCCACACTACCCTCCCCTTGATGCAAATAATGTTAAGTGGAGAATTTCCAGAGTAAGTAGGTTTGTAATTAGACTATATACAGGAGAAGCAACAGCTACGCTATTCCAGAACCTATTTTTGAATAGCGTCATCTTAGTACATCCCCTCTTCTGTGGCTCCAGCCATCAAGAAAGATCTCCAACCATGCTTGTAAAGGGCTATGTAAATATTCTCAAGATGTTAAAGAGGAACTACCACCCCTTGTAAACTTTGCCCCAAATAATAACCCATCTGGCGACTAGCTGCTCAATAGTATTAGTCGCCAGAATTATTACCGCGTTATTGAGAATTCTATACTGCTCCCGGGACTGACAGCCAGGAAACAGGGCAGGCATCTTTCCATAGTGATATCTGAGTGCCTGGCTATCAGTCCCTTTTGGCACTGAACAGCTCCTGGCAACGCCTCCTAGAGCAGGCTGGGACTGACAGCACAGGCGCACAGACGTCACTATGGAAAGATGTCTGCGCTGTTTCCTAGCTGTCAGTCCAGGAGCAGTACAGAATTCTCAATAACACGGTAATAATTCTGGCGACTAGCAATATTGAGCAGCTAGTCATCAGATGGGTAATTATTTGGGGCAAAGTTTACAAGGGGTGATAGTTCTGTTTTAACCCCTTAACGACCCTTGACGGTCATGGTACGTCAAGGGTCGATCTGACTGAATGACCCATGATGTACTATGACCGTCATGGAGTTCCGGGCTCTCCCCGTAGCTGCACACCGTTTGGGGAGTCCGGAACCGGAAAAAGAAAAAAAAATGCTCCGCGGTCCTTAAGTCACGTCGCGGCGATCGCCGATCGCCTGGTCGTTAAGGGGTTAAAATCTCCCTTTTCAGTTATAGATTACAGCAGAGTTTAAATGCAAAACACAGTATATAAGTCAACCTGACTGCTGCACGAATAACACCTGCGTGGGTTAGTCCTTCTGGTAAACATATCACTTATTACTTATTTTCTTTTTAAGAAAACTTTTCCACCGAACAGTTTCTGCTTCATCGAATATACTGAGCCTTTTATTTCTATCTGAAGCTTTAAGCATCTTTCCCCATGGGTAGACTTGCTGGTTATAAAAAATATATTATGTGAGAAACTCATCTCTGAAGAGGTTTACTCAGTGCCATGAAAAAAGAAAAAAGTTTCCCTTTCTTGCAATTAAGCTAAAGTAAAGATTATCTTCAGTATTATCATATCATCCGTGCTGTGACAGTGAATTGGGACAATCAGTGCTAGTACAGAAGTCAGGCAAAATCCACAGGCCAGTTATTGGTTGTTCATATGAAAAGAACATCTATCCGAATTACTTTGAAGCAGGCATAAATCAGGTTGACATTTACACTTTCTTACCTTTGCAGATATACAAAAAAGTCCTTTAAAGTGAAACCAACACTTTACAACAATGTAGATCGCTTTGAAATATCACTTAACCCCTTCAGTGACAGAGGCTTGGGCCATTTCCTGTACCCTGCAGGCCAGACACATTTTCAGCATTTTTGCTATCCTTCTGTTTAGGCTTGATTTCCTCTGGGGATTTTTAGTTACATATGGAAAACTATATATTGTTTTTCAGAACTAATTGAGCTTTCTTGTGGTACCTTACATGAAGAGAAGTTTTCATCACGTAAAAAGCTATGATGTCAAAATTACAAAAAAGTGAAAACTTACTCATTTTGCGAAAATCACATACTATGTATCAAAAACATTTACCTTGATTGAAAAAGTTTCAATTATTTGAAAAAGCCCTGAGTCCCCCGAGTAAAAAAAATACCAAATTTGTATAGTTTTACCTACGTCCATGGTTAGCACAGAGCGCTAATCACCAGGAGCACAAAATGACATTTCCAACTTTATAAAATAATATGCGTGTTCTAGTGTTTTTGTGGTAAAACTACCCTAAAACAGTGGAATAACTATATAAAACTATATATTTCTGGAAAGAAGACAACTTGCTGCATCTAATGAGGGGTGGTCTACATTCTTATCCCAAGCCTGGCATGCACAAATGTCTCCAGAAGGTAGCACTATATGGAAAAAATGGCATTTTCTTACATTTCTGCCCCTTCAAGTGTACTGAAATCTGTGAAAACCATGTAATTTCTAACTGTATTCATTAGCTAGTGCTCTTAGGAGAAAAATGACACCCCATTGGTATGAGCTGACCTACCTCAGGGGGTGGCAGAAGTGCAAAACGACACCTACTACAACCTCTAATTTTTCTAACATTTTCTCAAACATTACTTGTCTGTACACAAATGGTTATAACAAGTAGAGAAGTGAAGAAAGTGTACACAAACTATACCATTTTGGAAAGAAGACAACCTACTGCATCTAATGAGGGGAGACTTGCCTTCTTACTCCAAGCCTGGTGTGCACAAGTGCCTTCAGAAGTTGGCACTAATGAAAAAAAGGCATTTTCTTACATTTCTGCCCCTTCAAGTGTACTGAAATCTGTGAAAACCATGTAATTTCCAACTGTATTCATTAGCTAGTGCTCTTAGGAGAAAAATGACACCCCATTGGTATGAGCTGACCTACCTCAGGGGGTGCTAGAAGTGCAAAACGACACCTACTACAAACTATAATTTTTCTAACATTTTCTCAAACATTACTTGTTTATACAAAAATGGTTATAACAAGTAGAGAAGTGAAGAAAGTGTACACAAACCATACCATTTTGGAAAGAAGACAACCTACCACATCTAATGAGGGGTGACTTGCCTTCTTACCCCAAGCCTGGTGTGCATAAATGCCTCCAGAATGTGGCACTATAGGAAAAAAGGCATTTTCTTACTTTTCTGCCTCTTCAAATTTACTGAAATCTAAGAAACCATGGACTTTCCAACTGTATTCATTAGCTAGTGCTCTTAGAAGACAAATCAAACCCCATTGGAATGAGTCAACCTACTTTAGGGGGTGCCAGAAGCACATAACTACACCTACCTGTTTGCTCCATTGAAAATGGCTGCTTGTACTAAAATGTCCATAACTGTTAGAGACATGAAGGAAAGGTATAAAAGGTATACCATTTTGGAAAGCAGACATTCTTCCGCATCAAATGAGGAGTCACTTGCCTTTCTATCCCTGGGCTGAAGTGCACAAATATTTCCAAAAGTTGGCGCTATAGGAATAAATACATGTTTTTTTACATATCCATCACTTCAAAAATACTAAAATCTTTGAAAACCATAACATTTCCTGCTGTATTCAGTACTTGCTACCAACATGAGAAAAATGGTAGCCCATTTGTGTGCGTTAACATACAATATGTGGGTACTAGGAACACTTACATAAACCTGACACTTTTGTTTTTAAAATAATCTTCCTGCACTAGAATGGTTATAATCATAATAGATATGCATGAAAGGTAGAGAAACAATGTCATTTTGGAAAGAAAGCAACCTGCTGCATCTAATGAAGGGTCACTTGCCTTTTTACCCAAAGGCTGGTGTGCCCAAATGCTTCCAGAAGGTGGTGTTAATGAAAAAATGGAATTTTCTTACATTTCTGAGCCTTCAAATGTATGGAAATCTGTGAAAACCATGGCATTTTCAACTGCATTCATTAGCTAGTGCTCTTTGGAGTCAAATGAGACCCCACTGGAATGATTTGACCTACCTTAGGGGGTACTAGAAGTAGAAAACTACACCTACTACAACCTCTTATGTTTCTAACATTTTCTCAAACCTGACTTGCCTGTACAAAAATGGTTATAACACCTTCAGAAGTGAAGAAAAGGTAGATAAATCATACCATTTTGCAAAGAAGATAACCTGCTGCATTTAATGAGAGGTCACTTGCCTTCTTACCCCAAGCCTGGTGTGCATAAATGTTTCCAGAAGAAGGCAATATAGGAAAAAATAGCATTTTTTTACATTTCTGTCCCTTCATATGTAGTGAAATCTGGGAAAACTATGGGATTTCTAACTGTATTTGTTAGCTTGTACTCTTAGGAGAAGAATAGCACCCCATTGGTATGAGTTGACATACCGTAGGGGGTGCTAGAAGTGCAAAACGACACCTACCACAACCTCTGATTTTTCTAATATTTTCTCAAATAATACTTTTCTGTTCAAAAACGGTTATGTAAACTACAGGAGTGAAGAAAGGGTACATAACCCGTGTCATTTTGGAAAGAAGATAACCTGCCGCATCTAATGAGGGGTCACTTGCCTTTCTACCCCTAAGTTAGAGTTTACAACTATTTCCAGAATGTGGTGCTACAAAAAAATGTTTTTCTTACAAATCAGTCACTTCAAAGATACAGAAATGGTTCAACATCATGGAATTTCCTTGGAGGACCTCCTGCCAGCCTACAAAAAATGGTACAGCTGTGGGATGACATACCATATTGGGTGCCAAGAGCGTGGCTACTGACGGAACAAGGATGGGGAAGCAAACAGTGTATGTTTGATTTTATTGCTAGAAGTGGTCAGTCAGTGTACGTGAGGACTTGTGACTGCCAGTGAAACCAGGTCAGGGGAGGGACGAGGGGTCAGGTTATGTATGTGGCTATATCTACCAGTGGGCAGTGAGCAAGTGTGGCGGTGGTGGTGGCGGGGAGGTAAGTGTATATGGGGGGATCTGTGACTACCAGTGTGCACTGTAAGTCCCCTACATACACTTGATTCCCAGCCTGAATCCAGTGCGTACTGGTACTTGGGCCTACCAGTAGGCAGTGGAACCAGGCTGGGGGGGGTCAGACTGGGGTAATGGGACTGCCAGAGGGCTGTGGAACTAGGCTGGTGGGTAGAGTACGTGGGGGGGGATTGGAGACATTTTGTGTGCATGCCACAGGGGTGTCCAATGCATTGCAATGCGCTGGACACACATTGTTGCACACAAAGAGTTAAATTTTTTTTAGCTATTATTTTTTATTCATACCTCATTGGGGGCATCAGTACCACTTCTGATGCCCCCCAACGATGTCTGAATAAAAAAAAATGTGTGTATGCCACAGAGGGTCCAGCGCATTGCAAAGCACTTGTGTTGGACCCACCTGTGACACATGCAGGTTTTTTCGTGTTTTTTCCCCAAAAAACATATTTTTGTTTAGATTTCATTGGGGGGGGCATCAGAACTGATACCCCACAATGAGATCTGAATAAAAAATAATAGGGGGAAAAAAAGAAAAATCCTTTGTCTGCCACATGAGTGTACAATGCATTGGTCCCCCTGTGGCATACAGAGGGTTAATTTTTTTTCTTTAATTATTTTGTATTTGTACCTTGTTGGGGCATCAGGTCTACTCATAATGACCCCCCCAACAAGGGCAGAATAAAAAATAAATGTGTGTGGGGGGGTCCAACGCATTGCAAAGCACTGGACCCCCTCCTGAGGTGCATGCATGGTTTTCTTATTTTTTTTAACACCAGGACCCCTGATTTCCCCCAATGAGGTCTAAGTAAAGTAAAAAAAAAAAAAAACAACGAAAAAAAACCCTTTGTCATCCACAGGGGTATCCGACCCCCTGTGGCACACAGAGGGTTAATTTTTATTTTTTTACTATTTTTGTAAATTTTTTTAAACCAAAGTCCTGTGTGTGCCACAGGAAGGGGGGTCTGCATTGGACCCCCCCCCCCGTGGCACACACAGGGTTAATATTTCTCACTCCTTTTTTTTTGTTATAGACCTCATTGGGGGGCATCAGGACCTCTCCTGACCTCCCCCAATAAGATCTTAGTTAAAAAAAAATTGCCCCAAAACACTTGACCCTGTGAGTCCCAAAGGGGTCTCTGGACGCCCCCGCGGCACTCATAGGGTTAAATGTTATTCTTTTTTTTATTTTATATTTAAATTCAGACCTTGTGGGGGACATCAGGACCCCTTCTGATGTCCCCCCAGTTATTGATCTCCCATCCGATTGTGCTGGGAGATCAATCTGGCGACCGCAGGAGAGCAAAAGCTCTCCTTCCCTTCACTCCTACCACTGGTAGGAGTGAACGAGATGGGGGAAAGTATGAGTTTCAATACATTATAGCAGCATTTTTGTAATGTTCACTTTCAATAACATTAAATCATACAAAATGCGTGATACTAACTCAGTGTTTCTCAGCTCCAGGCTCCAGGACACCCCATCAGGTCACATTTTCCCACAAGCATCTCACTCAGTCATAATAACTGAGCTACTGGTTACTCAGCTAGAATGGCAGACCTACTGTTGCACCCTGAGGATTAACAGGAGTATAAACTAGACTAAATAATTGTAATTTCTATTTCAGCCAGAGATGGCAGCAGTCACTTACTCTTTCATCAAAGTAAAAAAAAAAAAAAATTAAAGCAAATTATTAAAAGAAGGTAGCTCTGACCAGTAGTTAGAGTGAATTCTAATAGTAATCATTTGAATCTGACATTCTAAGGCTTAACTAAATGGATGCTAGAGGTGTTTCTAAAATATATCTTGCATCCAAGGAGTTAGAGAAAAATGAATTATTTGAAAACATTTTTAAAGTTAAATTCTTCCAGATTAATGCAATTCAAGTGATGAATAGAGACCTCTCTATTAGTAGAATCTATTATATAGATATAGATTATATCTATATATTATTGTATAGGCGAGCAATCTCTGTGTGCTTGTTGCCTCTATACTGTATGCTCAGAGACATTGTGGGGGCACAGAGATAGAAAAGAAACAAAAGAAAATGATGTAGCCTTCTTGAAAAGAATGACCTTTTACTTTGACCCTCAAGCTAGTAATAGAAAGTATACTGTAAATGAAGTAATGTACTTTCAGCAGCACTCTGCTACTAGTACTGAGTTCAGTTTTATGTCTGCTCGTTTCCTATTGGAATTAACCTAGTGAGCGGCAGGGAGGTTCTTCTTTTGTAATATTAGACTTATGTTAGGTTCAATTTAGTATCTTCTCCTTGTCAACTAATAAAATATGTTTTACAGCACTCTGGCAATGAAAGGGTTAATCTGACACCCTCTTCTAACTCTGTGTAGTGGTCACATGGAAACACCTTCTAGGAAAAGTACCATATGCATAAAAAATCAGAGCAATTTTGGGGTAAAATAGATCCACCATTGAGTACAAGTAAATATTTACTCAAATTCCCATTGCTTTATAGAGGTCTCAAGAGAGTTGCAATAGACCTCTCTGGTACTCAAAGGGTTAAGACATATCTACTATGTTCATACCTGGGAACTCTCCGAATTTGCCCCAGACACTACTTTTTTTTTTTTTTTTTTTGCTGAATTACCGGGTCTCTGGGGACAGAGGCTGATTCTCCGTTGGTGGGGAGCTTCTTATGAAACTCTGCCCACTTCTGTCCTTTCCCATCCTGTTCCTCCCATTTCTCCCCCTCTTCTGACCCACTTCCCTCCCATTTCTCCTCCTTCCTGCCCTCTTCTACCCTTAGCACAGCCAGTTAAGCCCCACGCCCACTCGTGACTATGCCAAGATTCGCTTCATTTATATCCTCCCACCGGCACTACATAAGTCCTAACTGGGGACTATAAAAGATAAAGTTCCCAGGTATTGCTATGTTTTAGGCTCTTATGGCCTTATGTATATAAGCAAAGTAAATAAATTCTGTGGCATATCATCTGCACTGTAGGGAAATACTAAAGGTTCCCAAAAGTCTTATTGATTTAAATGGCTTTTAACCCCATGGTCCGGGTAAGTCTCTGCACTCGACTGCGGCATCCATGGTCATTGTCCAAGAGGTTTTAGCTGATAAATGATAATAGTTCATGTTAGCAATAAGACACAGTGCTAACATCGTTATTGAATGCGGACTAGACAATCGAAGTGTGTATTAAACATGCTCCAGTAAGAAATGCTGCTTAGTGAGCATTCTGGGCATGTAGTGGAGTTCCTGTAAGGCATTCATCTATCCCTCCCTGCCTTGACTGAATAAAATGTGAGCACCCTGAGGGCAGAGAAGAGGGTGGATTGTAGCGAACTATGGAAAGTAAGTCTGTCTCATGTGTCTTTCTCTGTGTGTGTCTGTCTATGTCTATCTCTGTGTGTGTGTTTCTCTCTCTTTGTCTGTGTGTGTCTCTCTGTCCGTGTCTCTGTGTGTGTCTGTGTGTGTGTGTGTCTGTGTGTGTCTGTCTGTGCCTGTGTTGGTGAGACATACTTTGGTGCAGGATATGACTGAGGCACTTGTCTTGGATAATTGGGCTGAAAAGAAATTATACAGAAATTCCTGACTGCTGTATGATAGACTCCTACCTATATGCATTTCGTTATATGATACATACTTCTCACTGTATAAGCAACCCTGAATTATGTCCCTAATGGCCCCTCATATAGATTTTCCTAACTTTGTGAAGGAAAGTCAGGATTTTATTAAAGACATGGAGGCAAATTATGCTTAAAGCTCTCTTTATTCTTCCTCAGCAGCAAAGTTAAATCAAGTTTGTTTTAACAGAAAAAACATTTGAATATATACAAGCATGCTAGTAACCCCTAACCCTATCCACCAATCAGGAGCCAGTATCCCATATAAACTGTGTGTTTCTGTATTCTTTCTCTTTCTTTCATTTCTTGAAAATGAGACTTAATCAAACAATACATTTCAGGATGTTAAACATGAAACTCTCATAGTAAACTGTGTTCTAAAGGTAGTAGAAGAAACTGACTGAGAAAGTTATCTTCAAAAGAATGAATAAACGATCAAACTGTGGAGACAAAAGCACAACTTGCGAATAATAGGGTGGGGAAATGAGAGTGATAATATTCAACTCCGTGTCTTTTATAAAATCCTGACTTTCCTTCACAAAGTTAGGAAAGTCTGCAAATGTTATTACAAGATCAGAGGCTTCATATTATGCTAGCTTAAAGCAACAACATTACAAGAAACATGTGGAATCCCTACACCAATCAGCTGCTCTGAGAATACCTCCAAAGTGACAAATGCCAATGCCCGAAGATTGCATAATCCAATTAACCTAGCGGGCAGTGGAAGTGAGTTAAGGCATCCTAAAAGAGATTAGAAACTGATTATGGTTAGATAACCTCAAATCAGATGTTGCTGTCTCTTAAGCCTTTAGACATTGAAAAACACAAAGGTTTGGGGTAAGTGGAAAAGATGGATGCAAAATCTGTCTACATGCCATTTTAGTTGTTCTAGAAACATCAATAATACTCCTTCAGGAACAAAGGATCTACTTTTAATGACAGAGAACATAGTGAGTTTCACTGAAAGTTGTTTCAGTGACAAAAATTCATTAACAGGCTAAGAATCTAAGAATTGTAACACAGAAGTGACATCCCAAAAAGAGGAATATCTCAAACTTGGTGGTCTGGAGAATCTAATACCCTTCATTAGTCTACATGCCAAAGGTTGTTGGCCAACTAGACATCCCTGAGTAGCTAAAATAGAGGATCTATAACAGTTAATAGTTCTATAAACCTTCCCATCCTGAAAAATCCAGGATAAAAAAATGATCACACTAGTTAGATTGGAACTCGTTCCAGGCACCAACGAGACCAAATTGCCCAACGGGAAGCATAGCATAATCTGGTACCTGGTGCAAATGGCTCATCAGAATATCCTCTTTCATATATGGGGGCATATGTGTCAAGATAAAGTTTGTCATACACTAGAGGGCAATATTGTAACACGTTGGATGAAAGGAGCATAACGCATAGCTACACACCTGGAGGGCATCTATAGATGGCATTGGTTCTATGGTGATATGGCACACCTCCCAAGTGTCCCTCTTTAGGAGGGACAGTCCTTCTTTGAGACCCAAATCCCTCTGTTCCTCTTTCCCACCTTGATGTCCCTCTTTTTAGGAGATCAGACTGTGTGGTGTGTATATAAGTATATCACGTTGCTCCACAGCAATAACACTCAGATTAATGTTTGTGTAAACTTCACTGTATGTGATTATAAATGAGTCTGAGTAAATAAAATACTTTGGTCTTGCTCTAAATCATTTATTTATTACACAAAGAGGTGTCAATAGGTTATAAGATAACCTAAAAAGTCTCAATAATGCCCCACCCACCAGTCAAGCCCCCAGCAACAACACCTAAAAAAAAGTGTCCCCTTTTGGCCATTTGAAATGTTGGGAGGTATGATATGGACATAATATGCAGGATGCCTGTTTGGACATTTGATAGGCAAGCTCCTTTGATTTCTGTGTGCCAACTATTTGTGAGCACATTTTAACTGTGTCTTATGTGTACTAAAGTGTATTGAAGTAAGACGCCGTGTGGTGCGGTGCTTTGTGAGCTTTTTTTCCAATCCCTGTTACTTCTGGAGAATAACAGCTGCACCTGCTACACCAAAGAAAAACACTCTCTCTCTCTCTGGTATATATGCAAAGCCGGATCATGGGCAAGGCAACCTAGGCGCCTGCCTAGGGCCTGGTGACTTGGGGGGGGGGGTGTCAGCTACACAGCAGCTGAAACCTTGATTGTACCTTTTGGAAACCCCACTTTTCCACTCACTCCACTCAAAATAGCTCTAATTAATCATCATAGTATTTGGGCCTTGGAGAGTGTTATTTCAATTCTGTCAGAGTTGTAGTTCAAGAGTAATTGAATGATATCCCCCTCCCACCCTTTTTACTGATGTAACACTGCTCACCTCAGAACAGCTGGGAGGTGACCAGATAGACTGCAGAGAGGGACAATCTTCAATTAAGATAGGGGAAAAAGCTGAAAAACGTGTCAAGGGGGGCAGGGTTTTCATTGTTCTCAGAGTAAGAAGATTGTCCCTTGTTGTTATCTGTCTGGTCTAACAACCAAATTCCACATCTGAGGTGAGCCGTGTTACACTAGGTAAAAGGGGCAGGAGGGGGATACTTTTTCATTCAATTACTGTTGAACTACAACTCTGACAGTATTGAAATAACACTCTCTGTGGCTCAAATACTATGAAGATTAATTGGAGCTGCTGTTTTTGTGAAACATTACTATCCCTTTAAGATACTGTTTTACAAAGATTTGTCCTCTAGTGTACAATTAGTTTGCTCGAGTTCTTCTCATTAAATCAGCTTCTTGTACCCTGTGTAAAAAAACTCCATGTTGGCATTAAAAATTTATCAAAGCCACTACCACAGACCATATAAACATGGCAGTGTATTACAACTATTTTGCTGTCAGAGCTATTGATTATTTTCAATAAAGAGACTTAGTGACAGCTGCCAATGCTCTGTATCCTGTATAGCAATAAACCTTGTGCCACATGGTAGTGCCATCTTCATAACAACGGCCAACATAATTTCTTTTGTTTTCATTTGTTGCCTTTGCAGGAGGAAAAAAGAAATTCCATCTTAACCCCTCCATGCCAAGCGTCTGCAATGCAATACTTCATAATGCACTGGGGACATTGTCACCGAAGTTGTTAAGGGAATTCAGAAAAAAAAGGATGTTTTGTAACCACAAAATGAATTTATTTAACTACTTTTTAGTATTTCTCATCTCTGTCTCTGCACACTTTCTTATCTGGTTACCTGTGAACAAATATACAGTATAGTATAGTGTGTATGTGTGTCTTTGTGTTGTGCTTGTTCATGTCTGTACAAGTGTGTGTGTGCATGTTTGTGTGCATGTCTGAGTGTGTTTGTGTACGTGCCTGTGTGCATGTCTAGGTATGTGCATGTCTATGTATGTGCATGTCTAGGTATGTGCATGTCTAGGTACGTATATGTTAGTATGTGTGTGTGTATGTTTGTGTGCATGTCTGAGTGTGTTTGTGTACGTGCCTGTGTGCATGTCTAGGTATGTGCATGTCTATGTATGTGCATGTCTAGGTATGTGCATGTCTAGGTACGTATATGTTAGTATGTCTGTTAGTATGTGTGTGTGTATGTTTGTGTGCATGTCTGAGTGTGTTTGTGTACGTGCCTGTGTGCATGTCTAGGTATGTGCATGTCTATGTATGTGCATGTCTAGGTATGTGCATGTCTAGGTACGTGTATGTTTGTATGTCTGTGAGTATGTGTGCGTGTATGTTTTGTTTGTGTGTGGGATGTTTGCGTCTGGGTGTGTGGTGTGTGTATGTGTGGTGTATGAACATGTGTATTTATGTGTGTTAACTCTATATATGCAGAAAAGCTTGCTTGTTTGCTCCAGAACCCTTCAATGATTAGTTACACCACTGATTCAAGGGGTTAAAATCCATTAAATAATTGGAAACATTAAGAGACTTTATGTATTCCCTAATGCAAATTTGGCTTGAAGTAGAATTGCTTCTTTTAGTATACAGCATTCACTCTTTGCTCCAGCAGGGGTGTTCATCATTCTAACTTTACTTCTCCTGGGTCATATGCTCTCTGTACATCCTGGAGTCCATGTCTGAGGACTATAGCAGGATGTATGTTGACTCCAATGTGTAGAAATGTGGCATAGGTTTGCTCAGATTATTAAATCACACAGATTACCAGGAATATTTAAGCAAACACTAATATCAAAAATTATCTTAGGTTTATACCTTACATGCCTTATATGCCATGCTAGTATCCTTGAAAATTACCTATTTGTTTTCTGAGGCCTAAAACTTTGTCTCACATGATCTGTGGGAGCAGACATTCACACCTTGTCTGGGGATCCCTTCTCCCATTACCACAGTAATCTTAACAGATTTCTCTGAAGTATTAGTGCAGGATTGACTGTAACTGAGCTGAGTTAATGTAACAGCTTTTCGGAATAGAAGATCATTGGATGCTAATCTGAATAATTTATCTGAACTAGCTTTTGTCTCTCATTTCATGCTTCACAAAAAAAAGAACATATTGTGCTCATTAGAAATTTAAGTTTAGGATTTGATTATAATTTTTCATGTACTAGTTGGAAACACATAGGGTCAAGTGTATGAATCTGCCAGTGAAGCTCCACTAGAGTTAGCCTCTAATATCAGTGACTGAAACTCAGGGCATGTACTACAGCTTATGATTTCTGTAGAGAATACCAGAGGATACCTCTGCCATGTTAGGACTTTAATGCTAGCAAGACCTGTATGCAGTCCGATAGCATGTGCAGAGCAGGGACGTGCACAGGCATTATGGGGACAGGGGCTCAAATGAAAAAAGGGCACTTCTCATAATTTTTTGTTTTGTTTTGTTTTTATTTTCTTAAAAGGGCACGAGGGCACTTTGGACAAAAAGGGCAGGTGCTCAAGCCCCCCTTGGTGTCTATGAGTCTATGTGTATAATTAATGCCATTTCCTCTGCATCTTGTTTAATACATTGCATTAGACGACGTGTCTCAAAGGGTTGTATGTAACACATTATTTAATTTGATAATATTTTTTTTCATGTGATAATCTGTACTTAATTAGTGCATTTTTTAACAGGGCCTGTATAAAAATTATGAACATTCAGTCATACCTCCCTCTTCAGGAGGGACAGTCCCCTTGAGAACCAAGACCCTCTGTCTGTCTTTCCCTCCCTGGTGTCCCTCTTTCAGGAGATCAGATTGTGTGGTGTGTTTGTGTATCAAATTGCTGAAAAATAGTTTGTTTAACACCTTAAGGACCCATGACGGTCCTGCACCGTCATGGGTTGTTATGCCCTTAACGACCCATGACGGTCCAGGACCGTCATGGCTTAAATGATAGCAGCGTGCCTCCGTGCACGCTGCTATCATTAAATCCAGGCTGAGACTGAGCGCTCCGAGACCGGGGCATTCAGTCTCAGCCCTTCTTCTTTCCTCCGGTTCATGCGATCGCCTTATCAGCGATCACATGTACCGGCATAGTGACAGACAGAGGCAGCATGCAAAGCATGCTGTCTGTGCCTGTCTCGTCTGCCTCTGTCTCGCTTGCTCTCAAAGTAAAGGAGACAGAAGTAGACGGGAGACACCTAGTGGTTAAAAAAAATACAGCAGTTGGGGGTATTAACCCCTTCACTGCTGGTGCAGGAGGCTGGCTAAATGCAGGTCAATTTTTGACCTGCAATTTTACACTTTTAAAAAAAAAAAAAAAAACACAACACACTTTTTTTTTTTTACAAAAACATTTTTATTTTAAAAAAATATATATAATTAAACAATATTACAAGTGTGATTGTTGTGGAGCCATGTAATACACTTATATACACCACCAAATGCCAGGGACAAAAAAGTGTCAAAATAGGGTGGGAAAAAGGGACATGGGGATTTTCACCCAGGGGGGATAGTGGCCACTTTAAACTGCGCATTTTGTAGGTATGACTGACCGGTCATACCTTTCATGCAGTCTCCATAAAAATGTAACCCTTTGTGGCCAATTGATCCTAAGAGAAAAATCAAAAATGGTGTTTTTTTTACATTTTTTTACCTTTTTTTTTAATTTTTATAAAGTGAATTGTGGGTTATCCATATAAATAGGGTATCAAATGAAAGCCCTATTTATGCTTAAAAAAACAGTATATAATTTATGGGGGTGGAATAAAAGCCTAAGAGGGAAAACACTGTTGAACAAAGACATAGTCAAAAAGGTCAGAATTGCTCTGGTCCTTAAGGGAAAACTACCTCAGATTTTCCCGGTCCGTAAGGGGTTAAATGTCAGTATATTTATTTATAAATTAGTCTGTGTAAATAAAATAATTTCAACTTGTTCTAATTAATGTATTCAATTACACACAGGGGTGTCAATAGATCATGAAATAAACTATATATTTTTTTATTGTTCTATTCACCAGTCCTGCCCCCAGCAAAACAAAAGTTCCCCCTCTTTGAACTGTTGGGATGTGTGTTCTCTATTTTTCTCTCTGCCTCATCATGAGAGTGAGGAGGAGAGGGGCAGAGAACAGTGACAAAGACAATGTTTACAAATAGTTGCCTTTGTCATGTGACTCCACTTGAAAATGTGATTTCTATAGCAGAGATCATATGTGCGAAACCACGAGGAAACAGCTTAAACTGACTGCTCCTCACCTAGATTGCAGCGCACAGTGAGGAGGGATGTGATTTTTAACCAGTGACATGCTAGGAGTGTCAGCGGTCCTCAAAGCATGGAATTATATGAAGGTCCTGGTATGCCCTATGTCATAAAGTGGTTAAGTTGGGGTTTTACCCCACCGAGTGCTACGCAGGTCTCCAACACATTGAAAAGCAATGTGTCAAGGTTTTGCTGAGCAGCTCTAGTCTGCCTATTGATTCTGATTTCTGAGCTAATCTACTGCTCTGCTATCCACTGCTGCTGTCTTCTTAGTTTCTGGCTCAGGCTGAATCAGCTGACCTCTCTGATTACTCGCCTGACTGTTATCAGCCAACCCTCCCAGGGTATTTAAAGCAGCTTGGCTCACTTCCCCATTGTCCTTGTGTTTGTTTGCTGACCTGTTGCTGCTGTGGATTTCCATGCTCTCCTGTTTTCTGTGTTCCAGACTCTTGGCTTGTTACAGACTTCGCTGACTTCTGTGCTTATGACCCTTGGCTTGTTTCTGACATCGCAGACTTCTGGTTTCCTGACTCTGGCTCAGCTGAATACCTGTCTTGGTTCCTGACCCTGGCATGTCTTTTGGTTTATGCTCTTGGATCATGCTTTTGTTTTTGTTTCATTAATAAAGGTGTATTTCATTTTACAATTTTGTGTCTTGTCTGGTTCCTGGTCCCTAACACAATGTACTAGATTCTGTTCTAGAATTCAAATGATTAAAAATACCATTTGGTTCAACTGGAAATATTGGGAGGGGGATTAAGTTGCTCCAGAAAATCTTTTATACATTAGCCTCTGTGCTTGTGTGCTAGAGTCAATTCTTCCAATGCTGCCAGGAGTTCTGCCAGGTCTGTTATACTGTGTTATACATGAACTGCAGAGAACAATGGTTGCTTTAGAATAGTTTCAGTCTCTTTTGCACTTCTTGAACATACTCTACTGTCTGTACTTGACAAGTACATTTTTCTACAATACTTATATTGCAGCTTCTCCAGAAACAATTGCTAATTGTTTATGATTAAACTACTGTTCAAATAAATATTTGTTAGACTCACCTTTTGAAAATGTTTATGGAAGTGGTGACCTTTCTATTTTCTTGATGTACATCTATATATAGCAAGGAAATGTTATCTGGTGATGTTTCTGTCAGCGATAGAATGTTCTAATGTAGCTGCAAATAAACAGCAAAGAGGATGTTACCCCTATGACTGAAGGAAACTAAAGTGTGTTGTTATTATTAATATAAATTCAACCATATAATCTGTGAAAGAAGTAGAAACCACAGACACACAGTGATGCACACATAGTGGCACTTACACAATGATACACATACACCCCCGCACAATACACAAACACACATACAGAGTGACACAAACACAAAAAAACACAGAGACACACACATGTAAAAACACACAATGTAGTACACACACACACATAAAAGACATAAACACATGGAAACAGATACACACATATACACAAAGTGACATGCATGCATACACGAACAAAAACACACACACATGCACAGTACTACAAAAACTGAAGCATTTTCTGGGACAAACAAAATTCCCATTTACTTAAATTCAGTTTTTAACCCCTTGAATGCTAGAGATCAGAGCAATGTGTTGGAGTTTTCTGGCATTCTAGTGTTAAAAGCTCCATTTCAACTAAAGGGAATTTTTATTGTTCTCAGTGACACACACACTGACACAGATATACAAACATAATCATGCACTGAGATATAGACACCCCCACAATGACCTGGAAAGGCAAACACACACACACACACACACTGACACAAATATACAAACATAATCATGCACTGAGATATAGACACCCCCACCATGACATGGAAAGGCAGACACACACACACACACACACACACTGACACAAATATACAAACATAATCATGCACTGAGATAGACACCCCCACAATGACATGGAAAGGCAAACACGCACACACTGACACAGATGTACAAACATAATCATGCACTGAGATATAGACATCCCCACAATAACATAAATACACTCACACTGTGATATAGACACACACTAACACAGTGAGACACAATGGTATAGAGCTAGGGTTGCAAGATCATCCCTTTAAAATGGAAGAGATATAAAATATGCCTACTTGACTGATACATGGGAACCACTGAACCCCCTGCAGTAAGCATTTTCCATATGTATGCAGTTTTAAGGGATGATCTGGTGACCCTACTTAGAGCAGTGGTTCCCAAGTACACCCACTAGGCCATGTCGTCAATATTTCCCTTCCATTTTCTATATGTGTGCAGTTTTAAGGAATGATCAGGTGACCCTACATAGAGCAGTGGTTCCCAAGTACACCCACTAGGCCATGTCTTCAATATTTCCCTTCCTATGTACAGATGATTTAAACAGAGGCTCAGTTATTTAACCCTTTCAGTATAAATAGGGGAGGACAACACATTGCCTTACATTGTATGCCAGTGTGTACTTCATAAGGCCAGCAGTGCTGTCATATCCCCAAACACACTGTGCAAATCCAGAGGTTCTAAGCACCGCTGACCTTGTGTAATAAGTGTGTGTGTGTGTGTGTGTGTGTGTGTGTGTGTGTGTGTGTGTGTGAAACCTGCAATTGCTTTCTTGCTTTACAGAGAGGGAACCTGCTATGGAAGGTAAAATGTTCCACTATATCACAGGTCATCAGGACCATATATATATAGGTATTAGTGATGGTAACATTGATACATATGATATTCGGAGCTCCACTCAATAAATTCCAACAAATATAATATAAAACAGCTAATTTTCAGGACCATATATATATAGGTATTAGTGATGGTAACATTGATACATATGATATTCGGAGCTCCACTCAATAAATTCCAACAAATATAATATAAAACAGCTAATTTTCTTAAAAACATTATCACGGCGCCCGTGATCTGGGCGACATTCTGTCCATCATGGCTGATTCTATTCTCCTATTGGCTGCCTGTACTGCTCCTCCTAGTGACAGCCTTTTTATACCCTGTGCTGTCACTCTGAGAGTGCCCTTTTGTGGTGTAACTGATGCCTGGTGCTAGTATCGTTGTTCTGATCTAGTGTATGACCCCGGACTGTCTGACCACTCTCTAGTCTCGTTCCTGCTGCTGCTGTGCACCGATTCGGATTGGCTGACGTTCCTGCTTCCTGTTCTGACCTGGCCCGGCTGAGGTTCCTGCTCCGTGTACCAACCCGGCGTGATTGACGACCCTGCTCTGTGTACCGAACCGGCGCGTCTGAGGATCCTGCTCCGTGTACTGACTTGGCCTGGCTGACGTTCCTTATCTCACTGTCGCCCATCTGGGCGAGGTTCCTCTTCTGCTGTTCCAGTTGGCGATTTGTGTTGCTGTTGCCAGCCTCCCGGTTGGGCACCAGTATTGTGTCTGGTCAAAGTGCTGAACTCGTTGTCTGTACACTCTCATCCGTTGTCAGAGTCTCGCTGCTTCCACTCCGTGTTGCACTCGCTTGGTCTGTGTTGGTTCACTAGGGCGCCTCCTTTACATTCCGTTGTCAGACCACAGCGCATTAACCCCTTCGGGGGAAGGGCCTCATTATTACTACCATTGGGTTCCGTTGGGCAGTATTGTTTGGGCTGGTATTCCGCTGTCGAGTAGGGCGCTTCCTGTAGTCATCCATTTATACCATAGCCCATTAACCCTGTCAGGTAGTGCGTGCACACGGAGCTGGGTAATTCTGGTAGGGCCTCCATTAAGCATGAGTTCTGACCTCTCCGTTAGTCGTTGGTGGACGTCCACCATTGGTCACATTCACAGGTGTCCAGAGCCTGAGTTGGCAGTCCGTTCCTGTGGCCTCCTGTATTTCAGGCGACATTGAGCCTGCAGAGTGTTGCGACCAGCACTTCACGAGTTAAGTGGGCGTCATACATTGTATATTCATACCTGACCTGTGTCAGTATTGTATTCACTAGACTGGACCCGTGTGGGTTAACCATTTGTAACCTGTCTTGTGTCAGTGTGCTATACTGGACCCGTGAGGGTTACCTTGTTCATCGTGTGTGTTTAAATAAAGCTGTGTTTTTACCTATACCTTCCTTGTCTGAGTGTACTGAACCGTAACAGTACGAAAGGGCCATGACCTCAGACAATAACGGTAAAGGTGATGTGCAGAATATCCATTGGAGAATGGACCTCCAAGAACAACGTTTAGATCAGTTGGCATTGGCTGTACAAACGATCCTTGAGCGCACCGCACACATGAACAAACCAGTACCAGCCCCTGTGGTCCCCCCCGTTTTGACACCGGAGGCTCAGTCGAGTACTCTCACTAACGTTACTAAAGGGCTAACGGCTACTGCTCCATTACCTCTCAGGTACGAAGGCGAACCTAACCTGTGTAGGGGGTTTATTAACCAATTGGAGATTTTCCTGGAATTAACCCCTCATGCGTTTCCCACTGATCGCAGTAAAGTGGGGTTTATGATCTCCTTGCTCACGGGGAGAGCCCTGGCTTGGGCAAATCTGCTCTGGGAGTCTGCTAAACCATGTACTCAGAACTTCTCTGAGTTTGTAAGGGCGTTTCGAAGAGTATTTGAAGTTCCCGGTAAAGCCGCCTCTGCTGCTAAAAAATTGATGGAAATCCAACAAGGGTCCCGCACTGTGGCAGATTATGCGATAGAATTCCGTACCCTTGCAGCAAAAGTGGGCTGGAACAATGAGGCGTTGGTAATGGCATTTGCTCAGGGTCTCTGTGATCGATTAAAGGATGAAACGGCCGCTAGAGAATTACCAACTGACCTTGATGAGCTTATCGATTTCACTATATTAATGGATTCCCGTATCACGGAGCGGATGGCATCTAAAGACCGCAAGCAAAGGGCGAGAGAAATGGGGACTGTGAGACCAAATTTCCCACCCTCACCTCCCTTACCTCCAACTCCTGCTGGCGAGAGTTGTGAACCGATGCAACTGGGGTTCACTAGGCTGTCCAAGGATGAAAGGGCGCACCGCCACAGACAAGGGTTATGTTTGTATTGTGGCCAGGAGGGCCATTTGTTGCGTACTTGCCCGACCCGGCCGGGAAATGAACGCACCTAGGGTACCTTGGGGGACAGGCCCTAGGTGGTGTACAGCAGTCCCTGGACCCAACCAGTCAGAAGCCTACCATACAGGTGGTAGTTTCTTGGGCAGACCTAGATGTGGAAACCTTGGCACTTGTTGACTCCGGCGCGGCCGGATATTTCATGGATGAATCTTTTGCTCACTCACATAATGTTCCTTTGGTGGCTAAAGAGACTCCATTAACCACTGAAGCCATCGATGGGAGGCCGTTGGTACCCGCCCAGATTACCATGGAAACGGTTCCCCCGAGGATGTGCATTGGGACTTTACATTCCGAAGTTCAACATTTTCAGATAATCCGTTCTCCGCACCATGCTCTCATTTTGGGGTTTCCGTGGCTACATATGCACAACCCTAGGTTTAACTGGCAGACTTGTGAGATTACGGCTTGGTCCGAGTTTTGCGACAAGAACTGCATTTCCCACCCTACGAGGATTATGTGTGCCTCCCCTTCTGTGCCAGCTGAATATGAGCAATTCAGAGACGTATTTAGTAAAGGGGAGGCAAGCGCCTTGCCGCCTCATAGGGCATGCGATTGTGTGATTGATCTGCCTCCGGGTGTCCTTCCTCCTCGGGGTCGTGCGTACCCGTTGTCTTGCGAGGAGAATCAGGCAATGGAAGATTATATTGCAGATGCCCTGCAGAGGGGCATTATTAGGAAGTCTTCCTCGCCCGCGGGGGCAGGATTCTTCTTTGTGAAAAAGAAAAATGGGGAGCTGCGCCCCTGTATTGATTACAGGGGATTGAATAAACTCATGCCAAAAAATGCTTACCCCATACCACTCATCACCGAGCTATTTGATCACCTTAAGGGCTCCTCCATCTTTACTAAACTTGACCTACGTGCCGCATATAATTTGGTCAGGATAAGTGATGACTGGAAAATGGCATTTAATACCAGGTCTGGGCACTTCGAATACCTGGTAATGCCATTCGGACTGTGTAACGCACCTGCTGTATTCCAAGAATTTATTAACAACATTCTTCGTGACATGTTACAGTCCTGTGTGGTTGTTTATCTTAACAACATTCTTATCCATTCTGCCAACTTGTCACAACACATTAAGGATGTTACAGCAGTGTTGCGCAGACTCCATGAGAATAAACTGTATTGCAAAACCGAGAAATGAGAATTCCATAGGCCCATGGTACCTTTTCTGGGTTTTATTATCTCTAAGGATGGCATCGCTATGGACAGGGACAAGTTGGCAGCAGTCCTCCAATGGCCACGTCCCAAAGGGCTCAAGGCCATCCAACGCTTTCTCGGTTTTGCCAATTATTGTAGGAAGTTTATTAAGAATTTCTCGACCATAGTCAAACCTCTGTCTGACCTAACTCACAAGGGTGCTGATCCGTCTCAGTGGTCTAAAGAGGCTGAACAGGCCTTTATGTCTCTGAAATCTGCATTTGCTTCTGCTCTGGTACTATCCAACCCCAACCCCTCCCTAATGTTCACTTTGGAGGTTGATGCCTCACAATCTGGGGTAGGGGCAGTACTATCTCAACGCCTAGAACCTGGGAGTGTGCTAAGGCCCTGTGGGTTTTTTTCTAAGAAATTATCTACTGCTCAAAGTCATTACGAAATTGGGGACAGAGAGTTGTTGGCTATCATCTTGGCTCTCAAAGAATGGCTGCATCTGCTAGAGGGCACCCGTACCCGTGTTCTAATCCTGACTGACCACAAAAATGTTATTTATCTCTCTGAGGCTAAGCGGTTGTCCTCACATCAGGCCAGGTGGGCCTTATTTTTATCACGATTTAACTTCATTGTGTCATCTGCCTGGTTCCAAGAATGTCAGGGCAGATGCATTGTCCAGGCAGTTTAACCCTGATACAGAGAGGGAAGAGGTTCCGGTACCAATTATCCAGCCAGATCGCATTTTGGCTACATTACGTACAAGCATTACTTCACCTCTGGGGTCTGAAATTCTCGCTAATCAGTCTGATGCATCCCCGGAGACCCCTGTGGGCAAATGTTTCATTGCTGAGCCTCTCCGTACCCATCTCCTTGAAACTTATCATGCTTCCAAGGCCGCTGGGTATCACGGTGGCCGTGATTGCTGCCTTTTTGTGTCAGTTACCTGTAGGGGGCTCCCCATTGGCTGTCTGCCTTCAGCCTGCCCTGCATTGCCTATTTAGACTGAGCCTGGGCACCCTTTGGTTGCCCTTTCGTGTTGTCGCTATGCTGCTTGCATTTACATCATGTTCCTGAGCTTCCTGGGCCCTTGCTGTTTTCCTGCTAACCAGTTCAGCTGTGGCTGTTTCCGTTCCTGATCTGGTTGGAGTTGCCCTGTGTCGCTGCTTCCTGCTGCCAGTCCCCGCTGCCATTCCTGATCTGGTTACCGTCGGAGAGTGCTGGTTCCTGTTCCACCTGCTGTGCTCATTTTCCAGTTCACTTGGGTCTACTATTGCCTCGACACTGGTCGCCTAGGCGACATTTCCACTCTTGCTGGTTTCTCCAGTACGCAGGTACTGGTTCGCTACACAGCCTCACGGCTACACTGCCTCGACACTGATTAGGTTCCCAGTACGCGGGTACTGGTTTGCTCCACTACTCCCCGGCTACTGTTGCCTCGTTACTGATTTGTATCCCAGTACGCGGGTACTGGTTCACTCCTAAGCCTCATGGCTACTGTTGCCTCGTTACTGATTTGGGTACCCAGTACGCAAGTACTGGTTCTCTCCCCAGCCTCACGGCTACTGTTGCCTCGATACTGTTTGTATTCCAGTACGCGGGTACTGGTTCACTCCTAAGCCTCACGGCTACTGTTGCCTTGATTCTATTGATTCCCAGTACACAGGCACTGGTTTACTCCACGGCCATCCGGCTGTTGTCATGTCTATGTGATTCGATTCCCAGTATGTCTGTACTGGTTCGCTCCACAGCCATCCGGCTGATACTGCATGATAGTACTGTGCTCCAGTACGTGGGTACTGGTTAGCCTCTCAGCCACCCGGCTGCTGTGGCAACATTGTGCTGCATATAATTTGATTCGGATCAGAGCTGGTGATGAGTGGAAAACTGCCTTTAACACTAGATCTGGGCACTATGAATATCTAGTCATGCCATTTGGTCTTTGTAACGCACCCGCAGTATTTCAAGAACTAATCAATGACATCCTTAGGGATATGCTGCAGTCTTGTGTCGTTGTCTACCTTGACGACATACTTATCCATTCCAAAAATATGTCACAACACATTAAAGATGTGTCTGAGGTGTTGTTTCGTCTTCGAAAAAATAAATTATATTGCAAACTGGAAAAATGTGAGTTTCACAGAATTAGCGTGCCATTCTTGGGGTACGTAATTGGCAAAGAGGGCATTGCCATGGACAAAGATAAACTAGTGGTTTGCTCCACTACTCCACGGCTACTGTTGCCTCATTACTGATTTGGGTTCCCAGTGCGCGTGTACTGGTTCGCTCCCCAGCCTCACGGCTACTGTTGCCTTGATATTGTTTTGTATCCCAGTACGCGGGTACTGGTTCACTCCTAAGCCTCATGGCTACTGTTGCCTCATTACTGATTTGGGTTCCCAGTACGTGGGTACTGGTTCGCTCCCCAGCCTCACGGCTACTGTTGCCTCAGTACTGTTTGTATTCCAGTACGCGGGTACTGGTTTACTCCTAAGCCTCACGGCTACTGTTGGCTCGATTCTTTTGATTCCCAATACACGGGCACTGGTTTACTCCACGGCCATCCGGCTGTTGTCATGTCTATGTGATTCGATTCCCAGTACGTCCTGTACTGGTTCGCTCCACAGCCATCCGGCTGATACTGCATGGGTACTGGTTAGCCTCTCAGCCACCCGGCTGCTGTGGCAACATTGTGTTGTACTCCCAGTACGCAGGTACTGGTTTGCTCCTTAGCCATCCGGCACTTGTTGCTACTTGCATTTTATGATTTCAGTACATTGGTACTGATTGCTTACAGGTTACCGGTTGCGGTGCACCGGAAGAGAGATGGTTTCTCCAGTACGCGTGTACTGGTTTGCTCCATGCTGGTTAAAGCTGTCAAGCCCTAGGCAGCTACGTTGGTTCCCTAGTACGCGGATACTGGTGGTTCACTGCTACTCCTTGGCTTGCCATTTGAGCCCATTTCGCCTCTGCATGTCATCCAAGTGACTGTTGTTGTCATCTAGATGGTCACTGAGGCCTCTGCGGTTGCCACCTTCTCCGTATAAGGCTGCCTTGCCCGTTATATTGGTAAGGCCGGTAGAACCTTTCTTTAGTCACCATCTTGGGTTGCCTTAACCAGTATTGGCAGGGCCGGTAGAGCCTGTATCTAGCTGTATTCCGTTAGGCTGCCTTGCCCGGTATATTGGCAGGGCCGGTAGAGCCTGTATACTTGTGGTCTTCTGTTAGGCTGCCTTGCCCGGTATATTGGCAGGGCCAGTAGAGCCTGTATACTTGTTGTGTTCTGCTAGGCTGCCTTGCCCAGTATAGTGGCAGGGCCGGTAGAGCCTGTATACTTGTTGTGTTCCGCTAGGCTGCCTTGCCCGGTATATTGGCAGAGCCGGTAGAGCCAACTATCCTGTGTGTTCTAGTCCAGGCTGCCTTGCCCTGTATGTTGGCAAGGCCGGTAGAGCCTACTATATTCTCTGAGCATTAGTCCTGGCTTCCTTGCCCGGTATATTGGCAGGGCCGGTAGAGCCTGTTCGCTATTATTGCTGCTTTTCCAGTCATTTCAATATATATGTATGTACGTGTATGATACCCTATGGGGTTGTCGTAAACTTTTCAATAAACTTGTGTTTTTACCTAAACTTTGCATCTGAGAGTCTTAACAAACAGTGACACTGGGCATGTCGGCAGAAATCAATTAATTTGGTCACTCTCGCAGCTATTCTGGTGGCTTTCCCTGCGTGCTGATTGCATGGCTTTTACCGCAGCCTGCTCTACCTGTGCCCATGCCAAGTCCCCTAGACACCTGCCTCTGGGCTTGCTGCAACCAATACCTAATGGTGAACGTCCGTGGTCTCATGTTTCCATTGATTTTCTGGGCGAGTTACCAGTGTCTAGGGGACATTCATTTATTCTGATGATTGTAGATCGATTTTCGAAGATGGCACACTTCGTGCTACTGCTCGGTCTTCCCTCCGCCCAGGAGTTGGCAAGGGTATTTGCCAGGGAAGTGTTTTGTTTACATGGCGTACCCAGAGTATTGGTGTCTGATCGTGGGAGCCAATTTGTATCGAGATTCTGGAAGGCCTTCTGTGCTCAGATGGGCATTCAGTTGTCATTTTCCTCTGCTTATCATCCCCAGACCAATGGAGTAGCTGAGCATGCCAACCAGGGCTTGGAACAATTTCTACGCTGTTTTGTGTCTGAACATCATTATAACTGGGTCGACCTGTTGCCTTGGGCGGAGTTTGCCAGGAATTGTGTGGTCAGTTCATCATCTGGAAGCTCCCCGTTTCTCATCAATTACGGGTTTCAACCCTGCTTGCTTCCAGACTCGTTTCAGTCACAACAAATTCCAGCTCTGGATGAGCATTTGGAGCAACTCCATTCCACTTGGGCACAGGTACAAAGGACCCTGAATGTTTTTTTCCAGCGGTATCAGCGCCAAGCTAATCGCAGGTGGCGGCCAGCGGTCTCTTTCCAGGCTGGGGACAGGGTCTGGCTCTCCTCTAAGAATCTCAACCTTCAGACTCCTTGCAATAAGTTGACTCCCCGGTTCATTGGTCTATTCAAAATTTTGCGCGAAATTAATCCTGTGTCTTATGCGCTGGACCTCCCACCATCCATGCGTATCCATAATGTGTTCCATGTATCACTGCTTAAACCTCTGTTCTGTAATCGCTATACTACTACCCCCGTGGCACCGGGGCCTATTCAAATCTAAGGCCAGGAGGAATATGAGGTGCAAAATATTATTGACTCTCGCAGATTCAGAGGCAAGTTGCAGTATTTGGTCCATTGGAAAGGTTATGGCCCAGAGGAACGTTCATGGGTTGATTCCAAGGACCTTCATGCTCCCAGGTTACAGCGCACATTCCATACCAAGTACCCTTGGAAGCCTGGTCCCTCTTCTCGGAGGGGGGTCTTTGAGAGGAGGGTACTATCACGGCACCCGTGATCTGGGCGACATTCTGTCCATCATGGCTGATTCTATTCTCCTATTGGCTGCCTGTACTGCTCCTCCTAGTGACAGCCTTTTTATACCCTGGGCTGTCTCTCTGCGAGTGCCCTTTCGTGGTGTACCTGATGCCTGGTGCTAGTATCGTTGTTCTGATCCAGTGTATGACCCCGGACTGTCTGACCACTCTCTAGTCTTGTTCCTGCTGCTGCTGTGCACCGATTTGGATTGGCTGACATTCCTGCTTCCTGTTCTGACCCAGCCCGGCTGACGTTCCTGCTCTGTGTACCGACCCGGCGTGATTGACGACCCTGCTCTATGTACCGAACCAACGAGTCTGAGGATCCTGCTCCGTGTACTGACTTGGCCTGGCTGACGTTCCTTATCTCACTGTCGCCCATCTGGGCGAGGTTCCTCTTCTGCTGTTCCAGTTGGCGATTTGTGTTGCTGTTGCCAGCCTCCCGGTTGGGCACCAATATTGTGTCTGGTCAAAGTGCTGAACTCGTTGTCTGTACACTCTCATCCGTTGTCAGAGTCTCACTGCTTCCACTCCGTGTTGCACTCGCTTGGTCTGTGTTGGTTCACTAGGGCGCCTCCGTTACATTCCGTTGTCAGACCACAGCGCATTAACCCCTTCGGGGGAAGGGCCTCATTATTACTACCATTGGGTTCCGTTGGGCAGTATTATTTGGGCTGGTATTCCGCTGTCGAGTAGGGCGCTTCCTGTGGTCATCCATTTATACCATAGCCCATTAACCCTGTCAGGTAGTGCATGCACACTGAGCTGGGTAATTCTGGTAGGGCCTCCTTTAAGCACGAGTTCTGACCTCTCCGTTAGTCGTTGGTGGGCATCCACGATTGGTCACATTCACAGGCGTCTAGAGCCTGAGTTCGCAGTCTGTTCCTGTGGCCTCCTGTATTTCAGGCGACATTGAGCCTGCAGAGTGTTGCGACCAGCACTTCACGAGTTAAGTGGGCGTCATACATTGTATATTCATACCTGACCTGTGTCAGTATTGTATTTACTAGACTGGACTCGTGTGGGTTAACCATTTGTAACCTGTCTTGTGTCAGTGTGCTATACTGGACCCGTGAGGGTTACCTTGTTCATCGTGTGTTTTGTGTTTTTACCTATACCTCCTCATATGAGTGTACTGAACCGTAACAAACATGCATAAATAGGTTCTATCTTAGCATGGTAATTGATATATTCAAACAACAAAAATACAGCACACCAAACATAACAATCCTAATACCAAAAATGTTCCAGCTGTTCATAAGTCCCTGTGGTCATAAAAGAGAATAGGAAACTGTGGGATATAAATAAGGGTGCCTATATGGTAAGCACAGTGAAATCCATCAAACACCAATGACATACACTAGGGCTGTCCAAGTTCAGTTCTCAAGGGCCACCAACAGCCCAGGAAGTAAGTATTTCCCTGATTAAGCTCAAGTGAGTCTGTCACAATGAACAAGCCACTGATTAGCTCACTTGTGCTTAACCAGGGAAATCCTTACCTCCTGGCCTGTTGGTGGCCCTTGAGGATTGAACTTGGACAGCCCTGATACACACAATGTAATAAATGAGCATATAGATACACAATGTAAGAGATCACTGTACATTAAAATCCAATATGATGTCTTGAAACAAAGCTAAAGAACACAGTGACACAGTGTTACACTTGAGTTGTACCACGACAGAAACCTGCAAACCCTATAAATATATAAAGTTCTATATCTACAATAAACTGAATATGCTTTTAATTGGACAACAAGGGAGGCTGCACTCAATGGAATAGATGGCAACACTGTATCACCAAAAGTGGAAACATTCCAACATTCTGCAGAATGGTGACAAAACATCCCAATTGCCCAACAAATGATCAAAAATATATAGCTAATACTACAAATAAAGTGGAAAAATATATCTAATACATCTACAAAATATCCTAAACTAATAGGTGTAATGTCTATAATCAATATCACAAAAATAATAAAGAAAAATTCACTATAATAATAAGTCCCACATATAAAAGAACCAAGAAAGTGAATAATGGATAAATAAAACATGGTACAAAATATATATTATTCTGAATGTCATAAAAGATATATACGAGAATTCCCAAAAACTGATCCAATAATCCAACTGAATAAAAAAACAACAGAATTATTCAAATATAATTATATATCATTCCTTCATAGTAATATGCATCTTCTTAAAGCTTCAGCATATCTCCATTATAATAAATAACATGAATAGTCTGGAATACACAAACAGTGCCATTCAAAGTGGATGTAGATTAACCCCTTAAGGCAGGGCTTAAAATTTGAAGTCCTTTGCTACTAGGCAGATCTGAAAAGTTACTCACCACTGCAAGCCATAACATACCCACCAGGGCTGAATTTCTACTCGCCAGGGCTAAATTTTCACTTGCCATTGGCTAGTGGTGAGTTGGAAATTTTGAGCCCTGCCTTAAGGACCATGCAGTCCGGGGGTAGGCAGCCCTAGAGGACCATGACACGTTTTAATTTTTTTTTACCGATACATTCTCAGATGGCAGAGTGGCTGCTCCCAGAATTCCATGATATCCTTAACCCTTTGAGTTCCAGGGGGAACACAACGCATTGCAAAACAATGCGTTGCATACCCCTCTGGCACTCAAAGGGTTAATGCCTGATCCGCCATCCTGGCACGGCATCGGGCTTCACAGTGCATTGGAGACCTCTCTAGAACTCAAAAGCTCAAATGCCCCTTTTCAATGACTGTGCTGGAGGATTTGTTTTGTGTCAGGCAACAGTGGAGTGGCTGGGTTCATGTGAGAAGTGGGTGTGTGTGGTAAATGGAGTGTCTAAAGGTATAAAAGTTGCCATGCCTAGGAGCTTGGAAGGTATAAATACAGCCCTGTCTGTTCTATACATGTGTTCAATAAAGTTCTAGAACTGCTCAGGTGCTGCTCCTCAGTTCTACTCCAGCACATGCTTCCCTGATTCTGTTCCATAATATTACTCCTGCTATGGCTGCAAAGCAATGCGTTGTGTCCCCCTCTGGAACTCAAAAGGTTAACTTGGAGCAGCCAAAGAACCACAAAACCCTGTCTATTATTACTATTTAGAATATGTGTGGTAACACTAATAAATCTATGACTGTATTTCATATGACTTCTTTATAATAATCATGTTCTGACACTGGAATGTTTAATATAAAGTGTTATTTAACCCTGTGAGTGCCGGGTGTGTGTGTAATACATTACGTCACAATGATTTGTTTACTCCTCTAGGACTCAACTGTTATTAATTACAATATCTTATTTATGTGCACTCATTTCCCCTTAAAAAAATGCATATTTTAGCCAATGCAAATTGTACTTATCAGATAAACTACATTACATTCATTCTATGTTAATGTGAGTCTACATCAAAGATCAAAGAGAAAATATTTCCTCTATTTATTATAACATTTCCTTCATATATTTTGCATATTTTCAGACTAAATGCAACAGGCTTTACAACTCATCACAGTCTTAAAGGAGAATTAACACTTCCTAATAATATATCCTCTACAATATGCAAAAAATCCTAATGGCCCCTATGAATTTGTGCTTTTGTTTAAGAGAGAACCTCTAATGTCAGTCTTGGATGTCACGTCCTTGGAGAAAGATGGTGGCAGTGTTTTCAAACTAAAGCAGATATGAGCCTACATAACTATTTAATCCTTTCAGTGCCCTCTGGCACTCAAAGTGTTAACGACCAGAGACATATGCAATGCATACATTACGTTGCACACCCCTCTGGTCATTAAAGAGTTAAGATTAATATGTAGAATTAATGTGGTCCCATTAGCAGCTGTCATGTCCACTTCAAGGACATGACATCCGGGAACAATTGAAGATGTTATCTTTTGAACAAAGGTATAACCTCAAAAATTAAAGGGGCCAGTAAGATTTTCTAGTCATAGTAATGTAGAAGGGGGTTAGCATTAGGAGGTGATAGTATGACATGGGATTAATGTTATTTGAGACCATTTTACATGCCCCAATGTACCTGGAAACACCAGTTTATTAAAGGGATAGTAATACTTCGTTTTAACTTTATTTTATTTTGTAGGCATTAAAAAAACATGAAGAACGATATAAGTATTTTCTCTCAAACCTTTATGGTTTAAGAGCTATTCACCAGCAAAGTTTCCCCTCCCGCCCCTTTTACCTAGTGTAAGCAATCTCTTCTCAGATGTGAATCTGGTTGTAAGACCAGACAGATAACAGAAGGGGACATTCTTCTTACAATGAAAACAATGAAAGCCCTTCCCCCCTTGACAAGTTTTTCAGCTTTTTCCCTTATCTTAATTGAAGATTGTCCCCCTCTGCAGTCTACCTGGGTACCTCCCTTCTGATGTGGCTGAACAGGGGGGAGATACTTTGCTTGTGAATATCTCTTAAACCATAAAGGTTTGAGAGATAAGACTTATATCTTTCTTCATGTTTTTTTAATGCCTACAAAATAAAATAAAGATAAAACAAAGTATTACTATCCCTTTAAGCCACACTATGGATCTGTTCCAGTTAGAAAGGGCACATACTGGCATTGCATTAAAGGGGAACTACCACCCCGCAATAACTTTACATGTATTCAGTCTTCATCTGGCGACTAGCTGCTTAGTAGCGCTAGTCGCCAGAAATATTACCTGGTTCCAAAGATTTTGCAGTTTTTCCAAGGCTCCAAAAGGGACTGACAGCGCAGGCGCACGGACGTCACTGTGATGAGACGTCCGTGCTTCCTGCTCCTGTGAGCCTCAGAAAAACTGCAAAATCTTTGGAACCAGGTAATATTTCTGGCGACCAGCACTACTAAGCAGCTAGTCACCAGATGAAGACTGGTGGTAGTTCCCCTTTAAGAGTGAGAGCCCAAGATGCTCCATCCTTTTGCATCAAGAATGCAGCTACTTTTGTATGTTTTCAAAATCAGTCCACTGGGGGCAGAGTATTCCAGCAAAACAGAAACTAGGTCTGTTCTATAAAAACACTTTAGAGAGTTGGTTCTGTGTTAGCCATAGAAATACAGGAGGCAAATATATTTTTTGATACCTTTTATTGGCTAACTAAGCAGATTTAAATGCAAGCTTTCAAGACCTTAGGTCTCTTCCCCAGGCATGTTATACCATGTTATAACATGCCTGAGGAAGAGACCTAAGGTCTTGAAAGCTTGCATTTAAATCTGCTTAGTTAGCCAGTAAAAGGTATCAAAAACTATATTTGCTGCCTATAAAAACACATTTGCATCAGAAGAAGGATATATGTTGTTTAGTGCTTATCCATAGCTGCATCAGTGATGCAAAGGGTGGGAAGTAAAATCAGCTCTTCTTCCTGGTATAGTATGATCTGTTGTTGCCCTGGCTATATGGAAAAAGCATACACTGAGGATGGTGTACTAAAAGGAACAGGAGCAATTCTGGGGCAAACCAACTGTACCACAGGAGACAAACCAAAATCCCAAATGACTTAAATGAGGGATTTTACTGCTAGGATACTAGAAAGTTCTCCAGCATACTGCTTTGCAATGCATTGCAGACCTCTAGAGCATGCAAGGGGTGAAATGCTTTATTTAAATCAATCCAGATTTGCTCACTGTGGCATTGTTTCTGGAAGCCTTAAAACATATTAACACTTGTTTCCAGGTGACAATTTCCATTTACATGTGGAAGGTCTAAGGCAAATTGATTTGTTTGGACTATAAGGCAAAATAAAATATTAGTAGATAATTATCATGGAAAAATCAAGTCTTATAATCAGAAAATCAAGTAAAAATAAATGACCCAAACAGAATATATTAATGAAACAGCAAGCCATATCTGAGTTCTGCAGCCAATATGAAGGCACACCTGTTGCCTGGTTCATCTACATCTGTGTATACTACATCTGGTTCTAACTTACATCTGTGTATACTACATCTGGTTCTAACTTACATCTGTGTATACTACATCTGGTTGTAACTTACATCTGTCTATAGTACATCTGGTTCTAACTTGGGACACATCGCTGGGAAATTTATGTTGCAAATGTGCAGGAAAATCAATGTAACCTAATGAATATAAAATGTGGGGGGGGGGATGTGTGTGATTAAAGTGGACCCATCACCTTATAAATTACTTTAAAAGAATTAAAAGCTACCTGTTATGTGATCCATTTGTTTGCAATATAGATAGTTCTAGAGGAATGAGCCTGTATTTGTAGGTGGCACAGTGTGGCAATTTATTCAAATTTGTTTATATACCTTGCCAATATTACTGTGCTTTGACTGAATCTCGACATCGTTAGTCATTTCTAACTGCACAGAGAGCACTAAGTTTGACCTCAAGCAAATTTAATTTGCATTCTATGCAGATAACTAGCATATACTGTTAACGGAATTAGTATAAAGTAACACACGGTGCCACCAAAATAGTAAAACTTAAATGCAGATTTTAATTCTCTGTACAACAAACTAAAGTTGTCTTTAGATGACACGTTTGCTTTTAGCTTGAGGCCATGACACCCCCTCTATATGGTCTCAAAACACTTTAGTGACTTTTATTATAATTATTCTGTACTTTATTTTCTCATGCATAAAGTTATTTTATTATTGAAGTAGACATGGTCTGGTCAAAAAATGTCTTAATTAGAAAATGTTTTGAAGAGTGGAGAATGTTGAAAGAAAATACATTTGTTCTCAGTTTCAAGTGCTTATGAGAGATCTGCATCAAGCATAAGTAACAGCTCACTAGAGCTAAGAGAGAGAAAGAGAAAGTGTTCTATGACTGAATTGTATTATGTAAAAAAACTAATACCTGGTATGAGACTTGGTTTTAGGTTCTGCTAAAGGCCTGAATTATATTGCAGACTCCCCTTGGTAATATACTCAAGGTACCTTTAGATCCACCCATGGCCACATTTTAACTCTTTATTCAACTCTACCCTCATCCCCTACAAATCTTTAAGGGTTTTTGTTTGTTTATTTTTTATTTATTTATTTATTTTAGTATTTATTTATGCATTTACAAACATATATACAATACATATACAATACAAACACAGAAAATAAGATAGAGTTGTTATGGTGCATCCCAGAATTAGATCATTGCAAAAGGCCATTAGAGGGACACCAACACCAGACTGTAACCCTATTACCTTAACACAAGTAGAGACACATGATGGGAGGAGAATCGGATTTCCAATTTAAAGACAGTGTCTTCCTTGTATAAAATAGCAATGATTAAAAGAATGACTTAAGGTGCATCCTTTTGATGGATTCTGGAAGAATACCTAGAATTACCAGAAAAAGGATTTAGGGAAGTCAGAATTGTCCAATAGAGTTTTCACCATCCTCAGTGTGTGTGCCTTTTTCCATGACATAGAAAGGCCAAAGCCAAAGAGAACCACAAACAATCACAAATAGATCAATTCAATGCAGTCAAAAGCCGTGGCCATAACTAGGAAAACCAAGACCCATAAAGTAGCTTTGGATGTTACTGAAAACCCTGTGGACATTAATATCAGTGGATTTGTGCAGTATAAACCTGACTGACCAAAATGCACAAATGAAGTAATGAACTTATTAAGATAGCTGTTTTTGCCAGAATATTTGCATCCATATTCCGTAAAGAATTTTATTTTACAAAGTGTTTTACTATGTTGCAACCTCAGTAGCATTGTTACCGGAGTTTGCTGTAACTTTAGCCCACAGAAATACAGCTACGAAGGGGAGCGTGAACGTGCTCCTTGGGGCAGATTGGAAGTCCTGAGGTGTCATGCGGGACATACAGGGTCCCGCAGAATGCGGAAGTGCCCGATTTGAAGGCTAAATATCTCCACTAGTAGGTGAGTTAAAAAAAAACAGCGCTAATCTTCTTTTAATGATTAAAACCTATGGTCAAATTTTTATGTTCCACTTTAAAGTAACAGGTATATGTTAAAAATCTGCAAATGTAGTTTCTTTTGAATCCCTAGCATGCATAATACTATAAGGTCTAGAAGAGGTTGGTGTATTGTTGGTGATGATGTTGATAATAGGAGCTGTTATGCCAAATAAACAATCTCCTACATTCAGAAGAAATGAATACTATCATACAAAGGGAAGTGCTTGAATAATGCTAACTTGCTGAATCTAAAGTTAAAACAAATTATATAGAATGGAAGAATACTAGGATGGCAGTACTACAATACCAAGAACAAGCTAACTAAATTATAACATTATAGCCTATAGATAGTATCTGCATCTCAGGATCCAATCACATAAGAGAAGGTTACATCATACAAAAACAGGATACAAAAGTAATCCTACTGGTTACAACCCCATACGAAAAATAAAACATATAATGTGAACATATAAATGTGATAAAAACACATATATTATAAACTGTTTCAACATATATATTATGCTGATGCAGTGAAACATATTGGTGGGGTAAAGTATAAAAAAGTATAAAAACCTATCTAGTATACCAGGGGGGAGGTGCGATAAAATGGAGATGACCTCTTCAGTGATATCACTTCCCCAATTCCTATGTTATTCTATCAAGCCAATGCCCTAATAGTTCTCCTACTTTGGGGATCTTCATGCATAGGTTCTATAGAATAACATAGGAACTGGAGACGTGATATCACTGGAGAAGTCATTCCCACTTTATCACCTCTTTATCACACCTTAGTGCACAACCCCCAAGGTCTCCTAACCAATATATAGTGAATAATGAAGTGATAGAAGCTTAATTATGAAAAAAGGGGGAATAATATATTAATATTTATGAAATCAGTGTTTCATAGAAATGTGAAACAAAAATTAAAAATTATTAAAATAAAATTAAGTGAATGAATGTGTATGCATTAATAAATGTGTTGTGTATAAATGAATGTCAGAAGTGAGATCTGAATGCAAAAGTTTGCATTAATATCCCTGAATAGAAAAATATGTCTGTAAAATTAAAATTGAAATAATATAACTGAATTATGGTTAATTATGGGGAAAGAAGTGTTTAGTTAAAAAAAATCCAATGAAAGGTTCTTCCAACAAAAAATGCCCCAAGACATGCCTGAGTTCACCCTTTGAGTGCTGGAGGGGTACACCTACAGCACTCAAAGGCTCTTGGAGGCATTGTTTTATGGAAAATACCTTTCATTGGACTTTTTTTTAACTAAACAGATATTAAAGAAGAAAAAGAAGAAAGAAGAAAAGGACAATTACTGAATACAGAAGAGAGAAGATTAAAGAAGACAGACAGTGGATGACAGGTAAGTGTTACATTTCTGGGTGTTAGGATAGTGTTAGAGGTAGAATTGTTTAAGGGATAGTGTAAAGTTAGTGTTTATGAGGTTGGAAATGGTGACTGTGTTTTGAGCTCATTTTTTATTGGAAGACACCTTCCAATGGATTTTTTTTAACTAAACAGATATTAAAGGAGCAGTAAACTTTTTTTATGAAAACAGGGACTCTGCACCTCCTTTTCATGGTGCAGTTTTTTCGTAATAAAATTTGCATTCCTTAATGTGCGTTGAGGCCACCGAGTGTAATAGAATACCAGATTCAACTAGTTTTACATGGTGTCCAATTGGTGCAAATTTTGTACCCAATGGACATTTTTACACAGCGGTGGGTTTTGACAGCGCAATGAATAGAATACCAAACTGTGCTGTTAAGACCACCGTCACTAGTTTTTTTTTAAATTACCATGGGGGATAGAATCGAGCCCCTGATGTATTAATATTTAAAGGGATAGTAATGTTTAAATTTCACTTTATTTAATATTGCAGGCATTAAAAATATAAGTAGATCTGTGTAAGTCTTATCTCTCAAGCCTTTATGGTTTGAGAGCTATAACTGACTAAAGTTCCACCCTACAGGCTGCTTTAGCATCTATGGGACAGCAGCAGATTCTGGTCATTTGACTGGATGGTGGTTCTTCAGCAGAGCTGAAATCATGATATTTCGAAATAAAAAACTTCATTGGAACGGTCTACAAAGTGTGCCTGGTTTGCAAGCACATTTTGTAGACCGTTCCAATTATGTATTTATCTCAAAATAGTGCAATTTCGGCTCTGCTGAAGAGCCGCAGGCTGATCCCGGGACCGGAATCCCCTGCTGTCAACTAGATGGCAGATTTTTGTGAAGCAGCCTGGAGGGGGAACTTTAGCGAGTTATACCTCTCAAACCGTAAAGGATTGAGAGATAAGGCTTACAGAGAGCTACTTATTTTTTTTAATGCCTGCAATATTAAATTAAGTGAAATTTAAACATTACTATCCCTTTAAATGCCGAATCTGTTTCACATAAATGGAATATGAAAATATAAAAAATAGAACTGTATGTGTAGATAAAATGGTAATATGTGAGGATTAAATAAATAAGTGTATGTGAAGCTGTATGAATTGGAAAAATGGACTGGCGAAAAATTATAAAAAGGAATGCTATGGTGTATGGAAAGAAATATGTTTATTAAAAAGTAGAAGTAATTTGGGTAGAAATAAATAGTGAACTAATAATACATTTCTAAATAAATTGTGTGAAAAAGTGAAAAAAAAAACAGGCTGTAAAAGAATTACTCCCAAAAGGTATCCCCCTATCTCATTCAAGCCCTGTGGCTAAGCTATAAATTCAATAGAACTCTCTCATGACAAGTCTACGAAATCTATTTGAGAGGGATTGATTAATTGAATAGGTAAGACTCTAAGGCCACTAGAGTCCTTATTATGATGTTTTAATACTTGTCTGGATACAATGTGATATTTGAAACCATACTAACATTTCTCCTGTGTTGTCTAAGGCGAGATCTGAGACATTGAGTCTTGTGGCCAAAATACTGTAGTTCACAACTGTAAAGCATCAGATCAAGGTAAAAAAACTAGACCCCCAGATTATCAAACTTTGATGGAGAACATTTCAGAAGCAGACAGCTCCTGATACCTCATCTGTATGAACCCTCAATTTTATATTTTTAAAGTGGTTTTCCATATAATATATTATGCTGAATTACCGTTTGGACTTTATTTAATACTGATTTCTTTCTCATTCTAAAGGGAGCCAGTATATTCTTCAAGGTAGGTGTCTGTCTAAACATTATCTTGAGATTATGGAGGTCAGCAGTGGATATTTCTGTAATAACCTTCAATGTTTCTTGAAGATTGTAAAAATAGTGTCTGTTTTATTATTAGATATTGTGATGAAGAGCGGAAAATCATTGTAATTGATATTCTTCTTAGACCATTTAGCCACATTCCTATTCTACATATCCCTCACTTTCTTGAATCAATCTTGAATCAATCTAGAACTAGATATTTAGGGTAAGATTTATGTAGTATATTGGATTAATCATCATAATCTGAGTCAGTGGAACAGTTTCACCTGATTTGGCAAAACTATGTAAAGTGGAAGTCAGACACTCAACTAGGAACGAGCCTGCAATATAAAGTGCAGGCTCTCTAGGATTGATGTCCTACCCAGGGTGTAGTCTCTTTTAGCCCACTAGGCTCTTTCACAGAGAGGAAATATCCTAAATCCCATCAAAACAGCAGTCCAGCCAAACAGTACCAGGCAATTCCTCTCTGAACAAGAGAAGCAGGCAACCCCAGAAATTACTTTTTAACCTTGTTGGGCCACATCAGTGAGGTGTAGCTGATGTCTGCAGGCATTGTGAGGAAGGTATCCACTTCTGTATTCCTCTATTACCCTTGGGGTGACCAATCCCAAGTATAATTTCCATATGTAAAGTGGAAGTCAGAGACACTGAACTAAGAGCAAGCTTGCAATAGAAATTTGCAGGCTCTCTAGGAGTGGTGTCCTACCTAGGCTAAAGTCTCTTTTAGCCCCCTAGTGCTTTCTAGCATGGTGTTAATGCTTTCCTGTCCATTGCATACCATTTTCATAATTGTTGAGTAATAGTGTATGCAGTGGAAGACACTTTAATAGTGTAGGAAAAGTAATTATGGGAAGGAAAACTGAGGTAGTGGGTTGAAAATGGAAATGATGGGTACTGTGACAGGCTGGAATGTGGCTGGAATGTGTGAGGAGCATGGTCCGAACTTAGTGGACCATGGGTTTTTTTTTGCAGAAAGAAATTGAGGGATGGCCACTACTGTCAAAATCAAGCACCCCTGTATCTCCTGGAGAGGCAGTGACAAGTACATTAGAATATCTCCTCCTTACTACCACTCCCGGGCTGTGGCTGGCGTGGACAGATAATTTCTGTCACTTGCCAGGCTTCTCCTGTATTAATATAGATATCATGATTATTCCAGAGGTTAGTTATAGACTTTTTTCCTTTAACTGGCATATTATCGAGTCCCAAGTAATTACCATTATGACCTTTAGAACCAATTGGGTTAAATGTGTATTTAGATTTTAAAAATGACGTAACATACCATTTACAATATAATCCCTTGTTGGGTCTACACAGGGAAAAAATTTCCTGCTGTTATCATCTAAAATGGGATCTAAAGTTTCAATAGGTTCAGTATCTAAGGTATCCTTTAATGGCTTACTAACAAAATATCATTTGAGGGATAATTTCTGGTTATTTTAATTTACATATGCAAACATCTGTAATAGTTTGGATGGTTAGTGACACAAAATGTTAACAATTTTTAAGGACTAATTTTTCATCAGGGAAATGTTTAAATGGATTATACACTGAGCTCTTCCTACTTTATCTACTCTTGTTTTTCTGTTACCTCTGTACTTAAAATTTTTGCTCCATTTCCTTCCCTTAGTAGAAAGAATTAATTTTGGTCCGTCAACCAAGGGTATTCTGGGGGATCTACTCAGTGTTGGTATGTCCCTAAAAAAGACCATGATATCTTTAACCCCTTAACGACATGTGACGTACTATGACCGTCACGGTCCTTGAAATACTCAAGGACAGATGAAGGTCATAGTATGTCACGTACTTTTTACTTACAGCGCTCTACCGGGAGCGCTGTAAGTAAAAATAGGGCCTGAAATTGACCGCTCCAACATCGGAGCGATCTCTATCAGGCCCCATAGTGACGCGCCGATACACGCGACAGGTCACGTGTACTGGCGCGTCCACGTGGTTCTTTGCGGTCCTTATTGGACGGAAACGTCCCAGGACCGCCGGTCGTTAAGGGGTTAAAATCTTTATCTTTATTAGAAGGGCCCTCATTTGGGTCTTCTTCATCTCCTGTCCTTGTTAAAGTCACCTTTTCCCCTTTCTTATGAGGAGCTGGATTCAGTTTCTCTGTATTTTGGGTAGAATAAGTACTGAGTATATGTGGATGACTGACATCCCTATCCTATTCCCTGATAGAATACCATTGGTGTAGCTTATTCCTATAGGCATGATTAATTGACTGAAACTCTACTTGACTAACCCTAGATGAAAGATCATTCCTTGTAATAAATCTCTTCCACTTCCTAATATGATTCTGTCTATAGTCTGCCTCATCCCCTTCAAGTTGCCTTCTTTTCTTGCTGAAAAACCTCCACATTTTTCGGTCCTATCTTCCAGTTTCTTAAACTAGTTATAGTTTTTATGTTCTAACATTTCCTTATTTTTCTTCTCAATAGCACTATTTATATCAATTAACTTTTTATCTCTATATTCTATTAATAACTGTATAAGAATGAAAATGCATGCAATATACCAGACCAGTTTTCCACAAATGCCTTATATGGGAACGAAGATGCTGTCATCATCAAACTTAAGGACTGGGTCATGATTTCAGTTGCTAGAGAGGGTTGCTGAGAGCGTAGTATGGGAGTGGTGCCAGCACTAGTTTTCCCTTGCTATGGCCATAGCCAGGTAAAGTTGCTTGCTACAAAGCCAGATGTCCAACCACAGTCAAGCCAGGGTCCAGACCAGGAGGAGAAAAGTTTTAACTGGAGGAGAATCCAGAACCTGACAGGAAGCCCAATAGAAAGAAGACAAGCAGTAAGGGATCTGGGAGAAATGCTCTGAGGCCGTCAGGAAATGCAGGCAGGATAGCAACAAGGAGGCACCATTTAGGGCTGTAACCTAGCTAGAGGTGGAAAAAAGGTGGACTAGGAACACCTAAAGTAACTAAGTCGAAATGTCAGGCTAAGACTGCTGACAAGCGGAATCCAAAGAAGTACTAGGAGCAACTAAACTAGGAGACAGTGGACGTAACCTGGAGACCCCAACAATAAGCAGAGTAAGAGCACCACCAGTAAAACTATGACACATATGAGGACAGTTACTGAATAGGGAAAGTGGAAAGAACCAAGGAAGATCTCTGACAAAGATGAACTAGGAGTAACTAGTAGCCAGAGAAACAAGTGGGTTAGTGGTGTGCAAGTTGGAATATAACTGACACAAGAAACTGCACAAGCGTTGAGTATGTTGGAATATGACTGCCACATGCAACTGCACAAGCGGTGAGTAAGTTGGAATATGATTGACTCAAGCAATCACACAAGCGGTGAGTATAAGGCAGACTATGACCCCCCCAGCAACCACACAAATTGAGTAAGTTAGAATATGACCGACACAAGCAACCGCACAATCGGTGAGTAAGTCAGAATATGACTGACACAAGCAATTGCACAATCGGTGAGTAAGTCAGAATATGACTGACACAATCAACCGCACATGCAGTGAGTATAAGCCGGACTATGATTGTTGCCAGCATGCACACAAGAGGCTGAGTAAGGTGAAATGTGACTGACACAAGCAACAGAACAAGCGGTTAGTATAAGGTAGACTATGACTACCAACAGCGATTGCAGAAGCGTTTTTTTAAGGCAGAATACGACTGACACAGGCAACCAAACAAGCATAAGTATAAAGCAGGCTATGACCACTACAAGCGACCGCACCAGCAGTAGCGAATGAGGCGGAATATGACCAACATGAGTGACTGCAAGGGCACAGGCAGGCCCAAGGAGGACTGGCTAGGTCACACACACCAGCGATGAGAATAGGAAATCTGGAGCCAAGTCAGGTTAATTCATGAAGAAACAATCAAACCAGCATGGTACCAAGGAAATGTCGAAGAATAATAGGAGGAAAGGAAATTCGTCAAACCAAGAAAATAGTAAGGTGCATTCTAGAGAAACTCAAGGTCATATAAAGACCAATAGAAGACAGGGGGCTGGCCATAGGGGGAATAGACAGAAGGAGTGACAGGTGCAAGTCCCAGCCTAACCCCTAGATATCATTTCCATGGACAAATATTTTTTGCCTAAATTCATCTATAAAGAGAAGGTACACATCAAAAAATATATCATTATCTTTTTGGAATCATCTTGCTGGAACTGGTGGGGCATACAATTGTTCACTAAGATGAGTCCTAATAGTGTCTCTGTCATTATATCCAAAAAATCTTAGAAGATATAATAGATCTACAGTAGTCCAAAAGACCTGAAAAGTTGCTGTCCTATAGAACCAGAGATATATCCATTCTTCCTTGTCAAAGGCAACTGCTGGTCAAAATCCCACCACAAAGAGACAAGATATGCAGAGAAAGAAACACTAAGAGGGCACCAATAACGCCTATCAAACAGGTAAACAAAAATCCTAAAATTGCTCAAAATCCACTCACATTTAGAGGTTGGCGTAACCTCCTCACAACATAACAGACATGCAGCGATTGGTAACCCATGTCTGCTCTGGTAATCCCTTCTTTTTTCCTTTCTTGTTTCCTTCAGGACTGGGGGCTTAGGGCAGTTGCCTACATTGCCTAATGGGAGATTGTGCCCTGGTTCTGGCTACAGTATTACATATATAATTGATAAAACAATAGGGTGAGGTTGACCCTATATATATTCTAGAAACATCAGCTACATGTATTAATATTACCTCTACTCCCTGGATGCAGATCCAACATTATTAGGTAGAGTTCACAGATAGAACATATTTCATTAAAGTTAAGGGCCTTCAGAGTGACCCTTCGTGGGAACAATCTGCAGTGCATAATGTCTTGTGTCAAACATCAGGCAAACTCCAGGAAATGGCTGTTTAACTGGAACACTCCATAATAAATATCCTCAATTCCCCTTGATTTGCAGCCAGCTCCTCTGTGATGGTAAGAGACAGGGTTTTTTGTTCACAGTCTCCTGCCTAACTGTACTGTGTACCGGCTGTTTTTATCACCAACGTTTAGTTAATAATCTCCTCCCTGTACAAGTATGTTTACAAAAATGTGCAGTGGTGCATAATTTCCTTTGTCTTAGGTCCCCGAATGTTACATATGTCTCCAGCATATAGCAAAGAGAGTTGTTGCTACCATTGTATTAATTTACTGTTAATGACATTACTGTAAAATATGGTTCATACTGTTGTCATTACATATATACAATTGAGCTATAATTTGAAACCTACAATAATAAATCAAATTTTCATTCAGAGGTTTCTTTAGAGTCTAAAGGCCTTGGATGGTAGAAAAGTCTCAAGTATGTTGCTCCTCAATCTGTTGGAGACCTTTCTGGCATTGAAAGTTTTAGAGATGTGTGTACTCTGGAGCTAAAAGTTTTAAAAGGTTCCCTAGAACAGAGATGTCCAAACCAAAGCCATGGGCCATATGCAGCCCGCAGACATTGTAAATCAATAAATGTGTATCTTTTTGACAGAATAACAAAAATTCTTAAGCAATAAAGCAAAAATGTAATTCTCTGTATTTAAGTTAATGTGGCAAAATGGTATATTTCTTATTAACTAATCTATGTATTGTAAACAACAGTCTGTATGATACCTCATTGTGAGTCCACACACATGCTTGTTGTTAACCTTTCAGAGACCAGCAATACATTGTGCATCTTCTGGTCCTTGAAGGGTTAATGTCATCAGATTATATGTAAGTATTTTGGCTATTAATTAATTGTTCTTTTCTCAGTCCATTCCTTGAAAGAAAAACACTTAGGCATGTCCTACGTAAGTGTCTCTTCATTTATTTAACAGAAGGATTTACCTGGGTAGGTACTCTTCAATCAACAGTGGGTTACACCTTCTATATACACGTTCTATATGCAGTTGATCTCATTTACAGTCTACTGTCAAATGCCAACTGTTTAAGTTTATAGTCTGGTAAAAAATAATGACTCATTTGGGCCATTATGATCGTTTGAAACCTATACCTTCAGGAGGTGTATTATACAGACAGACTTCAATAGAAATAATTTTATACAAGGAAATTCAGAACAAAAATATATAGATACTGGTATGCCTAACTTCTGTATGAACTACACCTACCTGGATATGTTAAGGCCTTAACAAAATTAAAGGATAAGTGTCACCTCCTGATAATAAACTACATTTTCCTAACTATGGCCAAAAAATCATAATAGTCCTTATGAATTTCTCCCTTGTGCCTTTGTTCAAGAGGAAACCTCTTCAACCAGTTTTTCCAAACTGAAGCAGGACGAGTGCATGAGCCTACTTAAAGTACAATTATCATACAAACTGAAGTTACCCCCAAATAATTATGCACATAATGATAAGCATATCGATACTAGTATTATCCGGAATATGTCCATTCTTTTTGAGAAATCCAACTAGTTCTGAGACAGTCAGGCAAGCAGCTTGCTTTAGAGGCACCTGCGCTGTCAGCCCCTTCCTGTACCATAACCCCTTAACGACCCTTGACGGTTATAGTACGTCAAGGGTCGATTTGACTTAACGACCAATGACGTACTATGACCGTCATCGAATTCCAGGCTCCCACCATGGCTGCACGCCATTCGGGGAGTCCGGAACGCAACGGAGCAATAAAATAAAAATTGCTCCGTGGTCGTTCAGTCGGGTCGCGCCGTGGATTCCCTGGTCCTTAAGGGGTTAAGGTACAATGCAGCTCCTCCTAGAGGAGATTGGGACAGACAGCGCAGGTACACAGGTGTCACTTTGGCAAGCTGTCTGCACTGATGCATGCATGACCTTCCCAGTTGGATTTATCAATAACACTGGATTTATTCCGGATAAAACTAGTATGGATATGCTTATCATTATGTGCATAATTACTTGGGGGCAACTTTAATTTGTGTGATAATTCCGCTTTAACCCTTTAAGTACCACTGGGGTGTGTAACACATTGTGAAGCAATGCATTACACAACTTTCTGCTCATTAAAGGGCTACAATTATCTTGTTCGATGTGTCTAGTTTGTGTCCAGTGGTCCTGTTAGCAGCACTCATGTCTGCCTCCAAGGAATGTTACTTCTTTACGAGATATTTACTCCTAGGTATATTTCCCCTTTAAATTAAAAATATAGAAACTAGTGTCAGTGGGGTTGATATACTATAAAGAATTGAGGCATTTCTTGAGCAAACCAACTTCACCATATGGGACACATAAACATTCCTAAAATGTACATTGATTTAAAAGGGGCTTTTTAAAAGCCCAGTTTAAATCAATGAGATTTTTATTTGATCCATATGGTGCAGTTGGCATGCCCCAGAATGACTCCAATTTCTTATTACAGAAAACTAAGTGTTTGTAATGAGTGAAGACTTTAATTCTACTCATTACCAATTAGCATAGGATCAGTTCATGGATTTACCCAATTTTGGGTCAAAAGCAAGGTAAAGTAAGGTGATGATATGTAACAAAGCATGGTTTATGTATTAAGGGGGACACAAATTCATCCTAATAAATCTCGACTTATCTTAAAGAGGCACTATAGGGTCAGAACAAGTTAATTTTAGGTATAAGAATAGCTCATGCTGGCAACAGCAATGACAGCAATGCTGGGTCTTCATTAGTTTAGGAGCTTCGTTATTCCATAGTCATTGTTTTACTTCAAGAAGGGTGATGTCACAGACTGTATTAGTGCTTATGGGATTTCCTTATAGAGCCCGTTGCAATCCTGGGTCTGTAACACTCAGTTTTTCACAGGCTGTAATAACAACAGTGCCACCTGGCTGTAAAATATCTTTAACCCTTTGAGTGCCAGAGGTTAATTTCAATGCATAAACAATATGTCTCCAAATTAAACAAATTAAACTTCCCAATGATTTAAACAGGGCTTTTTAATTAATTTAAAGGTATATAGGTCTTCAGTGTATTGCTTTGTTGGTGACCTCTCTGGCATCCAAGGGTTTAAAGATGAGAATTTAAGGAAATTGTTTTTCCTCTATGGTTCCGGCAGCTTGCACCAGAACTCTTTTTCTTTCTACTTATGGCTAAATATGTTTACCAGAAAGGCTTGCTCATCTGGATGGTAGGGAAAAATTACCCTATGGACAAACTTTCGCTACTATCAAAGATAGCTGCCCATCCCTGATGCCAGTGTATCAGAACCCACAATTTCTGCAGACTATCTGGACAAGCTGTTAATCACAGTTTGCTATTGGAGGTTAGGACATATAATTAAAATGTACATATCTATTTAAGCTGCCAAGTGGTCAAGCAGACATTTCAGACATGTTGATATACTAAATGGGATTCAAGAAGCCACAAAAATAGCCATGGACCTAATTTTGTGGCTTTATCAATTGAAAGGCTCAATAAAATTACCTTATTGACAAACAGATGGATAAGCAATTATAGTTAGCAGTACAGACAGGAATATGGCAGGAAGCAGTGTGGTTAATAGAAAAGGTTTTTTTTTTTCCTCTCAAAAATCTATAGTGGGTTTAACTGCCTGAGTGGTCCCAGCCCCCCTATATGTTTTGCAGGAGAGACTGCTTCTGACAAAACTATATTTTTATTTTGAAGAAAAGGATCATGTATTGTTTGGGGGGAAATGGAGCTGGCATTGTGCACACTTGAGCACCCTAGTAAAAAAAGCCCTGGTTATTTATTTCAATACAAAAGTGAGATTATTTATAAGAATTGAGAGAGAAAAAAGAAATGCTTTTTTTTTCAATAATTTTTTGGGATGATTTTAATAAAAAAGGGTACAATTTATAATTGCAACAAAATTTGGGTATTGTGCATACATAATCTTATGGCATCAGATATTACAAAAGGCCAACTTCAGCTCCAATCAATCCTATAGCTGGGAAAAGATAGGATGTATATAAGCATTGAAGACCTCTTGACAGAACTGTAGAGATGTAGACTGGTTGCTAGGAGCTAACATAGTCTACAAAATACCCATGAACGATTTAATATAAGAAAGAGAGTAGTGCTATCAATTGTTCAAATAAGCATAAAAAGAAGAAAGGGAAAAGGATGGTAATGTTAGAGAATTCAAGGGATACTGATAAAATGATGCCAAAACAATAAGAGAGAATAATCAAGATATAGAATTAATAGGGTTCCCAATGAGACTTAAGGTGTCTCAGCCATGAACTCCATAGAGTGGTAAAAGAATGTTTAGAAGTATGTTTTGTGAATGTGAGTCTTTCCAGTGACATAATTAAAGGTACCCTATGCATCAATTTCAAGACAGAGGGGATGGATGTCAACTTCCAAAAAAGTTGGAATGATCAGTTTAGCTGAGTTGAGAAGGTGAATAAATAATATATCCTCAGGACTATTCTGCTAAGATTTAGTAATATGTACTGAGGCTGTATAGGCATATTAATGTTAGTGATTTCCACAATAATCTTGTTCCAAAATAGTGAACTCAAAGGACAACCCCACCAGATATGCTAATTCTGTATTACATTACCAGAATGTGTTGCTAACAGTAGAAGAAAAGACTATCGAGATGTACAGTTTTATACAATGTAGAGATGATTTTATCATTAGTCTCTATGGTCAATATGTTCCATGAGGAATTTAAAGTTTTAGCTAATGTCTATTTCCAATCTTGCTGAGTAAAGACTGTATTAAGGCCATTTTCATAACGAGATTCCTGAAAATCTAAAAGATATTGTTGATTATTTAATAGGGTGCATGAGTAAGAGATACTTCGCTTTGGAGGATTTACCACTGCAAGCCTTTTCAAAGTTAGTTAAGGGTCTATTAAAGACAGCATGATAAGGATAATCAATTATTAAGGTTCCAAATTGTTCATAAGTATTGTGATCATTAGAATGAAGATTAAGAGAAGACTGAAGACAAGACAACAGGATAGCTTCACCCTTATTGATTCAATTGTGAACTAATAGTTTATTTGTTTTCCCGTGTCGAATCATGCAAACATTAAGTGGAATTCCTAACTGTTTGTTAAAGAAGTAAGTGGTGAGTGGGGGAGAAGATACAGTTGTATTTAGTTATATAGTTGTATCGCATACTTTAAGCGTGGCATTAATGAATGGGGGAATCAACCTCATATCTGATGTGCAAAGTTTGGAGCCAGACCATAGAAATCGGAAGAGATTTATTGCAGGTAAAACTGACTCATTTATTTTACAGTAATCCTTCTTTTGTACTGAATAGAATTAAGGTCAAATTTTAGATGAATAGAGGAATAGGTTTTTGAAATGTCTGGAGCACCAAGACCTCCTTGATGTTTTGGTGATGAGATGCTTGCAAATTTTAGTCTAGCTGGTTTGTATGACCAAATAAAAGAGATAAGAATATGCTGTAAGGATTTCAGGTATGATGAGGGGAGAAAGATTGGGATAGTTTGAAATAGATATAGCATTTTAGGTATTACTGACATTTTATTATATATATATTCTACCTATCCAAGATATTGAAAGTTTAGACCATGAAACCAACTTTTTTTTATTTATCATTTAAAGGTATGTAGTTTGTCTAAAAATCTGGATATACTTAGGGCTAATGCACACATCCAAATCCTTATATAATAATTTGCTAAAACGTGTGTAACACCATGTCATGCGCAGTAGACACTACTGTGAGTGCTGCAGTTATGCGCAGTAGAGACTGCACGCGCCGCGGCTGATTCAGAAGGAGCATCAAGCTCTGTATCAGCTGCAGCATGGGCAGTCTCTACTGTGCATGACTGCCCCGTGACCGGCTGTCAGTGGCACTGTGGCCCGTGTAACGGGCTCTTCAACTAGTATTTAATATTGGATCTGTAATCTCAAATGGGACAGATTTTTTCTAAGTGAGATTAAATGTCCATTTGATAGATTAATAGTAATGATTTCAGACTTATTTAAATTAGATTTGAAGTGGGATACACAGCAAACGCTATCTAGCTCATTAATAATTTGTGAGATATTGGTGTCAGAAAAGTAGTTGTAAATAGTATATCTCTATTTTATGTTCTAGAGTTCTGAGACTATACCTTTTATTTTCGTATTATTCCTAATTCTATTAGGTAATGCCTCCAGAACCAAAATGAAAATGAAAGGGAAAAAAGGCGGCAACCCTGTCTATTACCATTTCTCAATTTTTAAATGAGTCAAATAAAGAATTGTTGAGTTTGATTCTAGCCGAAGGGTTAATATATAAAGCCTGCATGAAATGAACACATTTTCCCCTCCCTTCCCTTTCTCATCTGTCAGAGCTCTAGCCGACAGCTGCAGAATCCGGTCATTTAACCAGACGGATGCTCTTCAGCAGAGCGAAATCGCAACATTTATGAAGAAATACTTCATTGGAACGGTCTACAAAGTGTGCTTGCAAACCATGCACACTTTATAGGCAGTTCCAATGAAGTATTTCTTCATAAACTTTGCGATTTTGGCTCTGCTGTAGAGCCTCGTCTGGTCAAATGACCAGATTCTGCAGCTGTTTGCTAGAGTACTGGCATATGAGAAAGGGGAGAAGTTTAAATGCTACAAACACAAAAACTATGAAGTTTTGTGACATGGGAAGTAGCTTATTCTAATTCTATTATTAATATCTACAATTTTAGAGATTTTTTATAACAAAGTATTACTATCCCTTTAACTATCCCTTTAACGGAATATCCCTTTAACGGAATAGAGCTCATATTTATCTATATATCTTTTGCAGCATGTAGAGCACTATGTCAATCTTATCTTAACTGTAGTTCAAGAGATAGGAAGTTATAAAGTATCCCACCCCTTTACCTATGTTACACCACATCCTCTCAGATGTGGGATGCGGTCTCTTGACCAGACAGCTCTCAGCACAAGGGACAATCTTCATGTAGTGAACCCATTTTCCCTTGACAAAGGAAGGCAGGATTTTCCTTATGCTCATTGAAGATTGTCCCTCGCAGAGCTCCATCTCAACTGGTATGAGACGCAGCGTGACGGAAGTAAAGGGGCAAGGGGAGGGGATCCTGTATAATGCTATAACTCTTGAACTACAACTCAGATAGCATTGACATAGTGATCTACATGCTGGAAAACATATATAGATGAATATAAGCTGTTTGTTTCCATGTATTACTATTCCTTTAAAGACCGGTTTGTACTGTTGTACTTAACTGTGAACAACTTACATTTTACGAGAGTATTGTTAATGTAAGGGCTCCTTATTTTCCTGTTATCCACAGGATTGTTAAAGGGATAGTAATGTTTCATAGTAAAAGCAGCTCTAATTAATCATCATAGTATTTGGACTTCAGAGAGTGTTATTTCACTTCTGTCAGAGTTGTAGTTCAAGAGTAATTCAATGACAAAATATCCCCCTCCTGCCCCTTTTACTGATGTAACACTGTTCAGCCAGATCAGAAGGGAGGTGCCCAGGTAGATTGCAGAGAGGGACAATCTTCAATTAAGATAAGGGAAAAACCTGAAAAACTTGTCAAGGGGGGGGCAGGACTTTCATTGTTCTCATAGGAAGAAGATTGTCCCCTTCTGTTATCTGTCTAGTCTATGGAATGGATTCCATATCTGAGAAGAGATGGCTTACACTAGGTAAGAGGGGCTGGTGGGAAACTTTGCTTGTGAATATCTCTCAAACCATAAGGGTTTGAGAGATAAGACTTATATCGTTCTTCATGGGTTTTTTTAATGCCTCCAAAATAAAATAAAGATAAAACAAAGTATTACTATCCCTTTAATATAACTGTATGGGTCTCTTGGGCTGTATGATCAGGTGAAATTTTCGTTAACCCCTTAGGGACCCTTGACGTACCAGGACCGTCAAGGGTAAATTTGCTTGAACGACCCTTGACGGTCCTGGTACGTCACGTACTTTTTACTTACAGCGCTCTACCGGGAGCGCTGTAAGTAAAAATAGGGCATGAAATAGACCGCTCCAAGATCGGAGCGATCTGTTTCAAGCCCCATAGTGACGCGCCGATACACGTGACAGGTCACGAGTACCGGCTCGTCAAAGTGCCCCTATGCGATCGTTATGGGACGGAAATGTCCCATAACGTCCGGTCCTTAAGGGGTTAAGAGTAGTATATTAATATTTTCAGTATAGCCAAATATCTATTCTGGAACATAACCATTGTGTTTGTCTAATTATTTAAGGTTATTAATGATGGGACATGGACTTCTGTGTCCTCTTTATGCGCCTTGATTTAGTCCATACCGGTGTAGGTCTCAAGTCACTTTATCATGCAGTCTGGAATTTTCAAGGCACACCTATCATTTTATGACATTTGTCAGGGGTGTAATGAAGGTAACAAATACATAAATATATAGTTATTCTTGGCTCTCATCAGAATAAGTAAAATAAACATATTGCACATAGCAATTTCCATAAAAATGCAGTTGTAATTCATCATTCACATTATGTCAGGTTTCATAGATAAAGCAGGGCACCCTAAGTGCATGTCTGTGGCGAGGCAACGTGCCCAGCACCCTGGTTGTGAAACACTGTCTTAATGTGCACTAACTCCAAACCCCATCCCTATAGCATGTTCAGGAAAAAGGACTAATTTTACTAAGATTCCACTGATATGTATTAATACATGGAGAGAAAAAGCCTTCCAGTGTTAAAAGGAGAAATTTCAGTGCTGACAGCACAGTAAATAGGGCCAGCGCGGTACACAAAGGTCAGTTCACGCACCTGTTTTAATGTGGCATCTTATTAGCGCATTCCACTTTTTGAGGGCCAAATGTTAGTGTTCAACACATTGACATTACTTTGGCATAGTCCACTTTACACAGATACAAGTGTGGAACAATTTTGAGTTAAATCAACTGCACCACAGGGGACAAATAGAATGAAGCGCATTTGCTTAAATGAGGGCATGTAACCAAATGAATGCTAGAGAATTCTCTAATGCCTTATATAACTGTCTTCATGGGTTTGAAAGCCCCAGTTAAATCACTGGAAATTTTGGAAATGTTTATTTTTTCCTCATGATGCAATTTTTTTTTCTCTAGAACTGCTCCACTTTTTCAACAGTTGTTTGATTTGGGGTTCACCATCTAAATATTCCACAATCAATCCCAACCTCAATCCGGCCCTTAAAGGGTTAAACTGAACATACATACATACACACAAACATATACATAATAATGGCGAGTGTCTATTGCAGCTGGTAAGGTTCACATATTTTCCCTTACAAACCTTTATAATATTTCTGGGGGATTTGGGCATAAAGGCAGATACAACTGCATCACCTGCAACAGAATCATGCCCATACATGTTTATCGTGTGAGATGAGGCCACTCTGAAGGGTACTTTGTGCCTGAACAAACTACGAGCTCGCCTCAGCCAGCTCTATGCTGTGTGTTCTGTGAGCTTGTACTGAATTGAACAGAGCTGGGGCGAGAGGTCGTGACGTCACTAGCCCGGTGCTGCCGCTTGCTGGTGGTTCGAAGGTTCGTCTGGAGGAGTCGGAACTCGCTCAGCGCCAGATTTCCAAATCCACAACGCGAGAGAGAGGAGGCGCACTGGCACTGCCACAGACAGGCTGCAGCAGCAGGACACACTTGCATTACTATATACAGGGATCAGGCAGGGAGCCAGCGTCACTCCCCTACACACAGGACCAACACAGCCAAGTGGGACACTGGAACAAGAACACCCAAACTTCGCTTCGACCCCAGCAGCCAGGGGGGGGGGTGGGAAGGAAGGCTGCAACTGCATGACTTTTTTTCCCTTCTTGCAAGCGCCGATTCTGTTTTTTAACTCTGTTGTGACTTCAGTTTTAATTGTGCTGTTTGCGGAGTCCTGGACCTGCCATGGGGAAAGTATTTGCAACTTGCCTGCTGACTTTAGCAGGACTTTTGCCTGCGGTGGTGACAGAATATTACTCAGGTGAGTGGGGACATCGGGATTGTGGGGATCAGGTTTCACGTTGGGGGCAGCTGTCAGATAGACGTATGGTGCTGTTGTGTAAAGGCAGCGATCGCTGAGATTTGACAGTTGCAGTAGATCGGGTTCTTGGAAAATGAGAAACTAACTGTCAAACCCTCCAGAATTATTTATTAGGAGTAGATCCAGATTCCACTAGTATACAAAGAAGCAGATCAGTAGATATTAGCCGTGCGCCATCTATACAGAGAATACGATCCGTTACATTGCTCGGAGATGTGCTGAGTTTTATGGAAGTTTCACCCAGCAGCCTGGTTTGTCTAGAAATTGATGGGAAGCAATCAGTGTACTAGTCACTTTCATGCAACATTTGGCTCCCCAGTTGTTGTTGGACTACAACGCCTATCCATTTTGGCCGGCTGTGTATGATGGGCGTTATATTCCAATAGCAATTTGGGAGGCACATGCTGTCCTCTCCAGATACACTCAGATACATTTAGGATGGCTACACACCCTTTCAGATAAAATCATAAACGCATTTAACAGGCTAGAGCCATTACTTTTAACTATTTGAGCGCCAGAGATAGCCAACGCATTGGCTATCTCTCTGGCACCTAAAGGGTTAATTCACCATCTAGACCACGGGAAGGTAACCTTTAACTCTGCAGCTGTTGGGAGTCTACAACTGCTTTCGTCCCTTACCAGTCATTGGCTAGTTTACGATGCTGGAGTTGTAATGTCAAATAGCTGGCGAGCCAAAGGTTGCCTAACTCCGATCGAGACATAGAAAGGCGGTCGCTGCTATATACAGCCTGTACATAGTCCTCTGACAGATCCAGATTTATAAGTGAATCTTGAGACAGCAGAGGCATGCAATCCTAAACCGCTACTGTCTGTCTCGTTCTAACCATTGTAAATGTTTTACAAGCGGTACAGGCTCCCATTGCACAACACTCAGTGCACAGACACCCAGTAAACAGGCACACGCGGGGCATAACTCTGGCTTCATGGGATGAGTGACAAGTTTGCAAGAGATAAGTCTGTGGATGGGCTTAAGGGGGAAGGGCGGTTTAAAGCTCTGGTTTGATTCTCACTTCCAAGGGCCTGATATTTAACATGTGGCCGAGTACAATTTGCTATCCATAAAAAAATACATATAAAAGTTATAGAAGCTGCTGTCACCCAGCCCGACTGAATTGTCTGTGGGGAGCCCCTGGATCCAAATCTGAGCTCAAATTCTGCTAATAGGCACCGACCTCATCACTGAGGCTTGGGAACAGGAAATATATCACTGCAAAACATAGACCGTACACTGCACGTGTCTGTGTGTAAAAACACATTGCAAAGAGCAAATGAGCTTGACAAGACGTCCCTGTCGGAGGACCGAAACATTTCTTATTTGTATTTTGATAAAAAGTTGCATAAAGTGTCAGTGAGTGTGCAGTTTGGTTGTAAATATTATTCAGTTGTACCAGTCTCAACACTTTTTATATTTTATATCCAGCAGGGAAGTGCTTCAGACTTACATTACATATATCGTGTTTTCATAAGCGTTACACATCGCCAGATGGGTATCCAAAGCATTGCTTTACAATGCGTTGCATACCCTTCTGGCATTCAACGGGTTAAAAGATCACCATGCCATCCGGACAAGTATAATATGTGTATGAGTATGTACGAGCATTTTAGAGCCATTTATTAAGTTCGTTATGTAGTTCTATATTGCTCTGTTATCCATTTTACAGCCATTTAGTGAACTTTGGGACTGTGTAACCCACTAGATTGCTCACTACTGTATTGTATTCTCTATGTCCTACAACACTATGGAGAGTGGCGGCTTTGTAACCCTTTGAGTGTCAGAGGGGTACGCAACGCATTGCTCTGGCACTCAAAGGGTTAACTATTTCTAGATTGCACTTTTCCATGTGCCGGATATGTGCATTTCTATCATTATTCTGTGAGGAGACTGTATAAGCAGTGACATATTGGGTCAAAAGCCGCTCATCATAGGGAACAAATACGAAGTTCTGTTGTAAATGGTTTTTTTTTAACCCATTGAAGCAGCTACATCATAGGGGATACATTGAAATCCCCACTGGCTTAAACAGAGATTTTTGTTAACCCATTGAATTCTAGCGAGATCTCCAACGTGTTGCTGAATACATCTCTAGCATTCAAGAGGTTAAAGCCCCATAATTACATTTTTGGAGATTTTTATTTGTCCCCCGTGGTGCAGTTGGTTTACTCCATTTTCTTTTAGTACATGAGCCTTTCTGTTTTTATGATGATTTTTCATTTGACCCTGTTTTTGCCTTTTAACCCTTTGAGTTTTTCGCAATGCGTTGCTCACCCCTTTAGCTCTCAAAGGGTTATATCAACTATGTAAGGTTTCCAATGTGTTTTGGCACTCAAAATGTTAATGTTGACATAGTGAATGCATCTCTGCTTATCCTTGCAATCTGGCTGCGATAAACACATGGTGGATCCATAGGTTCATTTATCTGGCTTGTACAGATTGTTTTAACTTCCCTTTTTTTACATTTCATCCCCATTTGTGTCTCCTTATTCTCCACCCTGTTTCCCCTGGGCTCTTATCTCCCAGCTGCTTTCCTGTCCCCCTCTATTAAAGTAAACAGGGTAATTTCCTCTTGGTTTCTGTCATGTCCTGCTCAGCCGTCTAAGTTGCAGAGAACAATGCACTTTGGGTTTCTGAAACTAGTGAGGACAAGGACCAGGTGCACAGCTGCCTGCTTCTGAGTTCACTTTGAGATCTCTGCAGTTGAAACATCATAAATACTGTTTTTCCACTGTCAAATAATGGAGTCTGAATAAAGTTTTTTGAAGAGTGAAAGTATCAAGTAGGGTATAAGACTGTGTTTTGTTTCTTAGATTAAACAATTAAGCAATCCTAGTATAGTTCCCATTTAGAGCCATGTCTATCAAGACAAAATTATAGTAACTTTGGCGAAAAACAATTGCTGTGTACCAAAATAAAAAGCATGGTTAACATAAGGTGACCACATATCCCTTATCAAGGAGTGCACAGAAATCAGTGCAACCATGGGGTGTTTTTTTTTTGTTTGTTTGTTTTAAACTTCCCCGATTTAACCCTTTGAGTGCCAGAGGGATATGCCACCCCTCTGGCACTCAAAGGGTTATAGTTATGTGTGATCATCTTAAATTAAGATCAATTACATTTTTAGTCTTTGATAAATATTGTGCAGTAGTCTTGCTTCAGATCTACTAAAGCCAGTTGCTTAATTCTGTTAAATGGGATTCATACCATCTATCTATCTATCTATCTATCTATCTATCTATCTATCTATCTATCTATCTATCTGTCTGTCTGTCTGTCTGTCTGTCTGACTGTCTGTCTATCTACCTACCTATCCACCTATCCATCTATCTATCTGCCTATTGTTCTGTATGTACTAAATGAAGAAATGAATACATGCTAGTTTTAGGTTTCTCTGTTAGATATAGTTCATCTAATTTGCCCCAGAGTTAGTCAACTGTTGCTTTGATACACCTTTTGAGAGAGCTGATGTACTAAGTGCCCTATGCTCCAAAGAAAAGTGACAAAATTGAACTATAGGGGAGAACGAAAAATTTCCATTGATTTAAATTGAGATTTTAACCCAGCAATTCTCAAAGAGGGTACCGTGGCACACCAAGGTGCCATGGACATCAGTTTAGGGTGCCCCATACTTTTGACAAAATGTGGAAATTGACTTTTAAATGTAAATTAATGGAAATTGTTATGCACAATATGTTTATTTTTGCTATTATGATTGTGAGACCTAATAATAACTGTGTATATGTATGTATGTTTTGTACCCTTCATTATGCCTTTAATAAATTACATTGAATGTTAGGGGTGCCCCAAAAGTTCGAGATTGCATATTAGGGGTACCTCCAACAAAAAAAGTTTGAGAACCACTGTTTTAACCCCTTGAATGCTAGGGAGGACTCCAGTGCATTGCATTGGAGACCTCTCTAACATTCAAAGGGTTAAAATTCCCATTTAAATCAACAGAATATTTTGGACTGTTTAGTCCTCCCCCTTGTAGTACAACTGGTTTGCCCCAGAATGTCTCCAATTTTTATCTGAACATATGACCCTAAGGTGCAGCATGGGGACACCTGAGGTGCAGTACGGGGACACAAAATACCCATTGATTTCAATTTGTTTTCGAACTCCTTGGTTTTTAGAGAGGTCTCCAACACATTGCTTTGCATTGCATTGGAGACCTCTGTAGCATTCATGGGGTTAACCCTTTGAGAGCCAGAGGGGTACACAAAAGGTTAAGAGGCAAGTTTAAATCAGTGGAATTGTTTATTTGCCCCTTGTGGTGTATTTAGTTTGTGGCAGAATTGCTCAGCCATGACTTTATACCTATGCCCGAGAATATTAGTTTTTGATCAGTTTCCCACTTGTTAGATTTTAGCAAATGAGTCCCATTGTGTCTCTGTTATTATCACTGAAACTGGCGCTCTCCAGAAACAATCCTTTAGTATTCCTCTCCTCCTGTCTCCTTCCTGTTTCACTTCCTTACGTACTATTGTAGGGAATATACATTAATACATGATCTGTGTGCTCATTTCTATGCAATACATGACATTGAAAGATATGGGAAGGAACTTTATTTTCAATAAGATGATTAACCCTTTGAGTGCCAGAAGCGTTCAGTGCATTGCAACATACACCCTTTTTGGAACTAGAAAAATGATTGAGCTGATGATTAACTACTTGGATTCTTGTGAATGCATTAGAAACTTATCTAGTATACTAAGTGTTAAAGGGATAATAAAGAACCTTGTTCTTAGATGGAAATCTGTTATTGCTTCTTTAACCCATTGACTGCCAGGGAGGTATCAATTGCATTGCAGAGGAATGTATTGGCTACCCCTCTGGCACTCAAGAGGTTAAGGATCAATGGGGCATGCTCTTCTCTTCTGGTCCTTAAAGGTGTAAGCAATCTCAGTTTAGTCCTATTAACAATATGCAGTTTACATTAGGAAGAACATGATTACCATTTATAATTGATTTATCACCATTGTAAAGATTGTGTCTGACATTTCCTGCTTTTTTAACCCCCTGAGCACCAGAGGGATGTCCAACACATTACTTTGCATTGCAGTAGGCAGTCCACTGACACTCAAATGGTTAAATAAATTTTGCCCCTAACCAAAGTTTTTCCTTAGTGTCTCATTTTATTTTTATTGTCCCTTAGTTATCAAGGAAGGGCATTTTTACTGTTTAACTTTTTAACCCTTTGAGTGACAGAGGGGGACACAACACATTGCTTTGCAGTGCATTGCACATCCCCCTGGCTCTCTTGGCTTTTTACTGAGTTTCTGAGCTTTTTTATAGGTTAAACTGGCTCAGATTTGTGTTTATTTCACTCTGAGTTTAACCCCTTATTGACCAGAGATCCTAGGGGTGGGCGGCAGTTAAGGACAACATGGAGCATGTTTGGCATCGCAACACATGTGAACGATGACTTATACCAGCATGCCAAACAGGGGTCTGAGTGAGTGGTCAGTTTCATACCCTGCTAGTGCTTGGCACACTTCCGCAGGTGTGCTCTAAGTGCAAAATACACTATATGCCAGGGCCGTCACTGGTCCTATAAGCAAGTTTACTGGAGATGGTCTTGTGCATCACTGGTTCTTAAGGGATTAACTCACAGGCTTCAGGCCATATGTACAAAAGAAAAGTGGAGCAATGCTGGGGAAACAAATTGCACCACAGGGGAGAAACAAAACATCCCCAAATTCCCACTGGTTTTAAATGGGGGCATTTAACCCCTTGATTGTCAGAGAGGTCTCCAATTCATTGGTTCGTAATGTGTTGGAATCCTCTCTAGAGCTGGAGACCTTCCTAGCATTCAGAACGTTAAAAACCCCAATTAAATCAATGGGAATTTGCAGAATATTCATTACAACCCAATGGTTCCCATGGTTTACTCAATAATTGTACTTGTTTAGCTAGATGACTAAGGCCCTTTGTCTAATGCATGTTAACAATTTAACCCTTTGAGTGCTAGATAGGTATCCGTTGTGTACCACCCTGGCATTTAAAGGGTTAGGAAAGAGGGGGGAGGTATGTAACACTTTGCAAAGTAATGTGTTTGATGCCTCTCTGGTACTTAACCTTTTGAGTGCCAGAGTGCTATACCACTCTGGCACTCAAAGGGTTAAAGAAACGGTTAAAGGGTGTGGGATTATGACTCTGGCACACAAAGGGTTAAATACTTAATCAGATTCCTGTAATAGAAATAGATTGCTATTGAAGGGCAGGTCCGCAGAGGAGCTGACTTATCGCCATACCTTATGTAAGAAAGCAAAGAACTGTTACTGACATGTAGAATGCAAATATGTTTATTTATAAATCATACCTGACAGGTTACTGTGAAAGAGATTGGCATCTGTGCTTCACTCTTCTTTTGTTTTCTGTCTTCTTTTACTATTTCTGTTTACTACAAGTTTCCCTTATGCATGTCATGTCTGTAAAAGGATTTCTTTATTAAAAGGCAGGAGAAAGAAGACATATTGTTATCCCATTGGATGTTAGGGACATACACAATGCACTGCAAAGCAGTGTGAAGGAGACGTCGCTGGCATCCAGAGTTTTAAAGAGAAAATTATACATTTCGTAATAAGTGGTTCTAAACCCCATAAATGCTAGTGAGGTACCAATGAAGCAATGCTCTCAAGAGCTTTCTAACATCCAGCTGATTGACTTGTTTAACCGTTTATGGACTAGCAGGGTTTGCAGCAAATTGCGAAGCAATCTCTGGTCCATAAATGTTTGACAGGATTACTTGCCAAGGCAGGAGTCCTTCATACATGTCTGTCTGTGTATGCATCTATACTCTCTTTCAAGCTAGCTACCTACTGCTTCCATTATACACTTTCATTAAAAGTGGAACTTTCATCAACATTAAAGTGCCCTCAAATCATTATTAAAATAGCGATAAGCATATAAATACTTTTATTATCCTGAATAAGTTCAGCATTATTGAGAAATACAACTTGATTGGCAGGCGTCAGCGGCAGGTATCTGAATGTAGACGCATCTGTGCACCTACACTGTCAGTCCCTTTCTGTACCTTAGGGTACAATGGAACTCCCCCTCATCAATCCTGGAGGCCGGGATGGACAGAGCAGACTCCCAGATGCCTTTTCATCAAGATGTCTGCAATATTGCCCGCTGATGCCTGCCGAACAAGTTGTATTTCTCAATAATGCTGGACTTATTCAGGAAAATACTAGTATTGATATGCTTATTGCTATTTGAATAATGATTTGGGTACGACTTTAATTTTAATGAAAGTTCCGCTTTAAAGTCTGTGTTTACTTCCCACTTCTTCACAATATACAATAGGCATCAGCACTCTGGTTGAGAAAACCCATAGAAAAAAGCATAACGCATATTCAGCTTAATAGGAGATAGATTAAAAAGTAGAAATCTCTAACCATGAACAACAACAAAGTTACGATTGGAAAAAAAAAGATTCACCTCCCTAGGCTAGCTCTTACTTTAACCCTTTGAGTGCAAGAGGGGCGCGTTGCATACCTCTCTGGCACTCAAAGGGTTAAAATAATAGGCATTTATTCCTGTAGCTAATGTAGCTATACCTTCCCTTTTTAATATCTACCCATCCCTGTTCATAATAGAAATATACTATGATGTTTACAATACATTCCTATCCATGAGACACAGTACTTATATGAAACTTGTCATTTAACCCTTTGAATTCCATTGGGCATTCAGTGCATTGCTGTACAAGGTGTTGTACACACCTCATACATTCAGTTGTTGCAGCTTATCTTTTAATAAGCACTTGGCTGTTAGACATCTCCAGTGCATTGCTAGATTCCAGGGGATTATTAGAGATTTTGGAGACATATTAATTGTAATATAATTTACAGTATACATGTACATTACTGTTATTCTGTTTTTAACACTCATTTCATTTCACTGTGGAATATGTCAGTATGTTACAAGTATATGACAACAAACGCATATGGATGTAACCAATTAGCATCACACATCAGGACTGTCACCAGTGCAATTCATGGCCACTAGATACATCTCTAACAGATTACGGGGGGGGGGGGGGGTAGAGTTAGTGTGTCCTGTAAAGCACTGATCCTTGACTTCATTCCTCAGGACAAACCAACAGGTCGGGTTTTAAAAGGGAACTAATAACTCCTATTAAAAACGTCCCCCACTTAACATAATGTTTGCCTTACAATGGCCAGAATTTCCTATTGTTGCCTTGTGCCTTTGATCATGATATATGTTTAACCGTTTGAGAGCCAGAGGATTATCCATTGCATTGCAATGTCCATGAAGTAGGCAGTGTGCACTAGCCTGATTAACCCTTGTGTAGTTTAGCTGTCATTGCCCCCTCTGAAGATGTTATCTCTTGTGGTAAGGCACAAGGGTGAAATCCAGTGAGGCCATTAGGATGTTCTGGGCATAGTAAGGTAAGTGATGGATTTTATCAGATTTATTTACTTCTCTTTTAAGGAAATCCATGATTAAGGTAGATCAATCACAATGACAGGCACCAGTCATGCTCAGCTGTAATCAAGCAGGGATATTTTGAAAACCCTGATCTGTTGATGTGCCCCAAGGACTAACATTAATTAACTATGATCATAGTTGTGCAACCCAGCATTGAAAGAGGGCAATTATCATGATTTACTAAGTCTGCTTCAATGGTAACAGACATAGTAAATAGTGCAGGGTTGTGCTGTGCATCCCACTTGGATGGTCAGAAAAATGGCTGGCATCAGGCTCGAATAAAACCTGGACGTCTGCGGGACACAGCTTCAGATTTTGTGGGATGCTCATGCAGCCTCCTTATACCTTGTTTGTTGGACTTGAAAGCTCTTCACTAAGGATTATGGGAGCTGCACATGCAGCTTAATACAGAACCAAAGCGGGTGCAGAGGGTTCTTTTTAGACCCTTGGTCTGTTCCCAGGGTAGCAGATCTGCCAATAGGGCACAGTCCAACTAGCAGCTGCCCTTTAAATGCCAGAGAGGTCAGCAACCCATTGTTCCATAATGTGTTGCAGACCCCTCGGACACTGAAAGGGTTAAGAGAGTAACTAAAACTGGGCAGGTGTGCATTCTGCATATATTTTGCATAGCATAAACAGTTCTCTAACTATATCAGTGCTTTGTGTTTTCTCACCTAGAGGGAACGCTGGATAAATTTATCACTGCCATAAGTTGACTTTTGTCCCATGATGCATTTTTCCTTCTCAGAGTTACTGTGGGAAGAGGCTATTCAGCACACAACAAAGCTTTCAGCTGCACAGCATACTGTCATGGATCGAGTTTAGGGAAACACATCGGTTCTCTATATTTCTCACCTTTATCAGCATATTCACTTCCTGTCTGCTCGGTGTTACTGTGCTTTGTAATGGTCTCTGAGCCACTGAAGCTCATTTGTGAAAGTCCTAAGCGTCTCTCTTGCATAATAGTCTGTCTGTTGAATACATGGCAAAGATATAGTGTGCTGCGTTCCAATTTTCCATTGCATTGAGAGTGAAAGCTCCATCAGACATTCTTTACAAGCTGAAGTAAGCCAGATTGTAAAATTTCAAAAGGAAAGTTAGGTTTATTGGAATATCCCAGCTCGGTGGTGTTTTGTTTATTTAGCAGACACAACATTCTATTTCTTTCCTTGTGGTTCATAAAGACAGTGTGGAGCATGTAGTAAGGAGAACTAAAGCACAGGAACTTCACCACAGGGTACAATTACAATTTCTCGTTGATTTAAATTGGACTTTTAATCCCATGAATACTAGTGTGGCCTCTAGCAGATTGCAATGTCCAATTTAACCAATGAGAACCTTTACTTATCCCCTGTTGAGCAGTCATTTCATGTAATCTAAAGTGTGGGGCCAGGTATTGGTAACCTGCGGTCCAAAATCTATTGTTATTGGTCCACAGTTTTCTTCATTGGGATTAACATATTGAGTGCCATAGGGGTTTTCAGTGCTTTGCTATGCTATGCTATGCTTTGGACATCCCACGGACAATTAAAAAGTTATGAAAAGACTTGCACTGATGGGAACATAATCCAGCAGAAAAATGCATGAATGGCCCATAGTCAGTTATAGAATGCACACTCACTAAGTGGAAACAAGCAAATTGCCCAGCAATGCTCAAATAAGTTAGTAAATCCCATGAACTGGAATACGTGTGAATATGTGTAAACCCTTGACTTCATTCCTCAGAGCAAACCACCAGATCAAGGGAACTAATGTCTCTTATTAACATACTCCCTCACTTAACACACACTACTTACACACTACTGGCCATTCGGTGTGAAGTGCACAAAAAAATTCACCCTTTGTTTTATAGAAAATGTACCTCAACATACTTTTTTTCCCTAAGGAGGGGGTGATGTTGGATCAATTTTCCCATGGTTTTGTCCCCATCCATTTATCCAATGCAATTTATATTACTGTCTCATCTCTTTGACAATAAAAGGGTTAAATGATGCACTGAATTAAAGGAACAATGACACCTAAAAATGAACTCTGGTTATACATATATAAACACCCTTTACATCATGCTATAATTTGTACAAAAAACTGCATTTGATTTCTGAGGTCTAAAATTGACTCCTACTTATGCTCTGTGGAGGCAGCCATCCCTGCCTTTTCCGGGGCTACCTGACTACATTTACCATAGTGCTCTTGATAGGGTATCTCAAAATGAACAGTGTTTTATTGTCTGTAAATGGTCTGATATAAGGTAACAGCATTTTGTTACTAAACCCTAATTAACTGTCATAGTTCTTTCTCTCATTTCAAACTGTTTCATTTCACCAAACGTTACCCTAATGAAGGTCCAGTGAGGGACTGAAAACTTTTGGTGAACTGAAGCACTACCATATTGAAACACTACTTTTGAAGACTTCATTTTGTGCTGTCTCGTCACTGGATGCCAAAGCTGAATATAATATATATATAGATATAGATATTCTAAGAGGGTTCCTGATTCGCTGCCATCTGTGCCCCAGGGTGTTAGAAAGGAGAAATTATGCAAATGTTCCCTTTGGCGATTGGCTGCTAGTATATATATAAAAGGCTGACCCGGTTTGGTTGCCTCAAAAAAGGTTTCTGGATTGGTGATGCAAGAGAGTTCCCCTGCTTCCATTCAATTATTGACTTGAGAGGGTTTCTCTGTCTCGCACACTCCTACCAGGCTCTGGGTAGAACAGAAGCAAGGGAGTTCACTTGCTCCCCTGAGTCACCTTTATTAATCTCCGTACCCCTCTGGACTCAAAGGGTTAAATGTAAGTCATAGCTAGCCATACTGCAGCATAGTCGCATAGCCCACACTTGAGGGGACTACTATTCTACTGTAACCAGTTACTCATAAATATTCTTTTGAGAGCTTTCTTGAAACTGAAGGTATTTTAATGCTTATCACCTTTCAGTGACCATTATTACATGCTGTATCAATCAATACCATTCTCATTTTCTCGATACAGTTTTATTATATCTTCTTATTGCTGTAGCTGGAATGGATGTATGTGTGTATATTTATTACTAAACTGACATCTCTTCCTGTAGTTTTGCATATTTTTCTATAACTGGGACTGGGAATAATAAAACTTTATGATACCGATGTACTAAGAGGAACTGGAGGAAATCAGCAATGCCATGGAAGACAGATACAAATGACCCATATTTCCATTTATGTACGGTAACTCTTTGAGTTCCAGTAGGGTATCCAAAGCAATGCTTTGCAATGCGCGGACGCCCCTCTAGCGTTCAAAGTGTTAACCCCTAGAATGATAGAGATTTCTCTAATGCATTGCAAAGCATTGCATCAGATACTTCTCTAGCATGCAAGGGGTTAAAAGCCCAATATAGATCAATAAGTATATTATTGGGCGAGATGCAATAAGGTGTAATAAAGAGGTGATAAAGTGGAGATGATGGGGGGGATTCACTAAGGGGTGATAAAAAGGTGATAATTAGGTGATAAAGTGGAGATGACTTCTCCAGTTTATCATTTCCCCAGTTCCTGTGTTATTCTATGGAGCTTATTCACAAAGATCTCCAAAGCTGAAGAAATCTTAGTGAATAGGCTTCATAGAATAACATAGGAATTGGATAAGTGATAAACTGGAGAAGTCATCTCCACGTTATCACCTCTTTATCACCTCTTAGTGAATCTCTCCCGACTTCTCTAGTGAAATCACTTCCAGTTCCTATGTTATTATATGGAGCCAATACACTAAGATTTCTCAAGTGAGAGAGATGTTAGTGCATAGGCTCCATAGAATAACATAGGAATTGGAGAAGTGATATCTCTGGAGAAGTCATCTCCACTTTATCACCTCTTTATCACACTTTAGTACATAACCTCCTATATGTATAAAAGCAAAGTGGAGCAATTCTGAGGAAAACCATCTGCACCTTAGGGAACTAATAAACATTTCCACTCATTTAAATTTGGCTTTAACCCCTGGAATGCTAGACATGCAAAGCAGTGCGTTGGGAAAGCAATGCGTTGGGAGACCTCTCTAGCATTCAAGGGGTTAAAATTGTTTGAATCATTGATGTTTAGGAAATGTTTACTTCACCCCTATGGCACAGTTGTTTTCCTCCAATATGCTTTTTATACTTATGGTGCAGATTTATAAAAGCAAGTTATTCTGGAGTAACCAACTGCACCATAGGGGCACATAAAATTCCCACACACTAGAATAGAGCTATTAACCCCTTTAGTGCTAGAGAGGTCTCCAATGCATTGTAGATATCTCTAGCATTTAAGGGGTTAAAACCCAATTTAATTTAACAGAAATTGTATTTGTCCCCTATGGTGCAGCTGGTTTAATTCAGAATAACTCCAGTTTGCTTTTATAAATCTGAGCTTATGTTTTTATGACCTTTACCCTTTCAGTGCCCCATCTGGCACTCAAAGGGTAAAGTGTGGTTTGTTTATTTATTTATTTTTACTTTCAAGTGCTACAGATTATCTTGTCCTTTCCTTCATGTAGGTCACATGCCAATTCATTATGAAATCATTAAGTGATTTAGTTAAGCTGAAAAGCCACGTAAGTTATTAAAGGCACACTTTTTCCCTTAGCGTAGAGGTGCATCCAGCATATTTTTAGTGTCCATTGTGTAGATCCGGAAACAAAGGATCATGTCTGGGCACACGCGTGATACAGTTTAAAAAAAAAAAATTTGGATGAACTTAGTTGTGCATCCTTTGTTTCAGCTCTGGCATAAAATGTTCATCAGAGAGAAACCTATAATGTGTTATACAGAAGAAATGAAAATTATTGTTCAGTTCTGAATTTAACATATTTTAAAGTGGATCTATCACCACTTTACAACTTATGTTCATTAGGTAGATTACTTAGCGAAAAAAAAGTTATTTGTGCAAAAATTAAGGTTTAAAGTGTGCCCTGCAACCTACTTCCAGGTAGACTGTTCTTGCCGCAGCTTGCCGTCAGCCTCTGCTCCCATCACTCTCACCAGCATCCTCCAATGACGGAGGTGTTCGGTTAGTAAGCTGGAGGGATCTCATTGGCTAGATATCAATCTCTGCCAATGAAATCGCTTGGTTGCTAGGGATTTCTCAAATACCTTTATTTTCAATGCATTGGAGATGTCTCAATCAGTTATAGAATTTAATGGCAAAAAGCAAAGTTCAAATATTTGACATGACTGTGCTTGATCTTCACACCATTGGCTAGTTTAGAATGATGGGCACTGCAGTCAACAAACCATTTGAGGGCCATGCTTTGCAGTGCATTCTGTACCCCTCTGGTACTCAAAGGGTTAAGAGTTAAGAGGGTAAGAGTTTAAGTCCCCGCCCCCACCATGATCTTGGGGAACAATGGTTCCTATGCAGACTTGCCGTATGAATATATCAGTATTAAAGTTATGAGTCAGTAACTTTATGGACATGGAAAAGCAAATTGGTGAAATGCCTCAAATTGTGGCATAGAGCTAATATGGCACAACCCCTAAAGTACTGTTGCAACTTGGAAGCCCAGAGTGAATAAGCCAGTGGCGTAACAATAGGGGTCGCAGGGGTCGCACCTGCGACCGGGCCCGTCACTCTCAGGGGCCCAGCCGCCCCCTGCGACCCCCTCGCCACCCGCCCGCAGCACAGCTGATGTCCCGGCGGCCAGCGCTCGAGTAATGCAGAGCGCTGGGAGATGACATAATCTCCCAGCGCTCTGCATTACTAAGGACCGTGTGGGAGCATGTCACACACAACGCTAGACCACCAGGAGGTAGGAGGACGGGGGTCAGTAGGGGCAATGTGGCGATGGGGGCATTGTGGAGATTGGGGAGAAATGTGGAGAATGAGGGGCATTGTGTAGATTGGGGGGAAATGTGGAGAATGAGGGGCACTGTGGAGATTGGGGGGAAATGTTGATCATGAGGGGCATTGTGATGGGGTCATTGTGGAGATTGGGGGGAAATGTAGCGAATGAGGGGCATAGTGATGGGGGCATTGTGGAAGGGGCAATTTGGAGCTGGCCAGTGTGGTTGAGGGGGGCCAATGTGGTCGGAGGGGGGCCCGTGGCAATTCTTGCACCAGGGCCCCGTGGCTTCTAGTTACGCCTCTGGAATAAGC